>CM077470.1:29615299-30941764 GCA_039654755.1 Calcarius lapponicus
CATGGCAATATTTTTGGAAAACATTGTCATATTTAGTCCAGCTAAAAAGGAAAGAATTCCAGAACTGAACTCACATGTAGGAATTTGTTTTTGAGGACAATACTGATTTTTTCCACATTGAGCAACCTGTTCTAGTGGAAGGTGTCCCTGCCCTTGGCAAGGGGTGGAATGAGATGGTTTTGATGGTGCCTTCCAACCCAAACCACTCTGGGATTTACTGGAGCATTTCCAGTATTTTTTACAGCACTATTTAGACCTGAACACCAAACAGAGCTGGACTTGAAATCCCTGGTGCTCACCCACCTACAGTCTTCCAAGTTTTATACATAATTTTAAAAACCCCATAAAAATCAGCATTGCTCCAGAGGCACAAGGCAGGTCAGCCCCTTTCCACTGAGGGATTTGTTCCAGTCCAGCCTGCCCATTGTGCTTCTGGGCACTTATTTTCTATAATTTTTCCCACAGAAAGCACAGGCAGAGAGCAGGCACGTGTGTCAGGAGAGGAGAACAGGACGAAGGGATGGAGGAAGCCCATCTCCAAGAATTCCCTGATTAAAATTGCTCCCAAGTTCCCGTTTCCTCCACAAACAAAACAGCCTGTGAAAGTCCAGGCTGGGGTGGATAAAATATCAGCCACGTGCCTGACTTACAGCACTGGGACTGAGGTTTGGGCACCATGTCAAGACTTTCCCCTAGGAGCCTATCCAAACCCTCATTGCTTCTGATGTGGAATAATTTGGAAGTGTTTTTAGGCTGCCGGCTGGGATAACACAAGGGCTATTGTAAACACACACGCAGCTGATCAGCACCAAACCCACACAAATATGAGCTGCACACACAGAAATAACCTGCAAGGAAAAAAAATACAGAGTTAATCAAAAGGCTAAATTAAAGGAAAAGATGAAATCGCTGAGCGTCTTGAAAAAAAAAAAAAAACAAATATTGTTTTATGGCAAGAGTTATGTTTCACCTAATTTTAATAAATGAAACTTATTTAAATGCAGACCACTAGATTTAAAGAGCTCCAGCCAGAGCCAGCTGTCATCCAAGTGTGGGCAGTGAAGCAAGACCATAATTTCCGTGGATGCTGTTTCAAAAACACTGCTGCCAGCCAAAAAAAAGTTGGGAAATTTAAGAGAGCGTGACCAGGGCAGGGAGAATAACCTGCTGCAGACAGATCCAGGACCCAGCCTGGAGCTCCAGCCCTGATGCTTCCCCATCTCTGGTTTGAGTGGCAAACGAGAGGATTGCTCGTTTGGAGTCAGGGTTCTCTGGGATAATCTGGGGTTCTCCTCTATGGTCACCAGGAAGAAATTCCCCTCTCCAGTGAGAATTTTCCCAGCTTTCTGGGAAACTGGAGTTTCAGTGTGGAGTGGTGTTTTGGACCTGCCCAGCTTCCAGGGCAGGCTGATGGGAGCCTGAAAATGGGTGTCTTCAAGGGAAGTCACAGCCAGATGTTGGCATCATTTGTGCCACAGGATGAAGAGGCTTTTTCCCAGGATTTCCAGGTGGCTGTGCTCTGCCTCGTGGCATTACATCCTTTATCATTTCTTCCAAGTTTTTTGGTAAGTAGATGAAACAACTCATGCCAATGGTGAGCAAAGAAGTCAGGTCAGAGGCACCTGCAGCAAGTCCCCTTCCTGCTGGGATGCTGAGCATTTTTCCAGCTCCCCTGAGAGGTGACATGGGACAGAGGACACAACCTCCTCCGTGGCATCTGCTTTTCCTGTAGGGAATGGAGTCCATCCCTGTCTGACCCCAAAAGGACTCGAGATCTCCAGGCCTTTCTGTCCATCCTGCCAAGCCCAGGCTGGGATTTAAAGGAAGCAACAGCAAACCAGTCTGTCAGGGTTATGGATGTGGAGTTTTTACGTCTTGGCACTGGATGGATCTTGAGCAGAACCATTCCATGTGTGAGCCTTGTTCCCAAAACGAGACAGCAGAGAGGTTTCCCGGCAGCAATAAATCCATCTGGATAATAACAGAGTGGTACATGATGGTTTTGTGACTGCACCATCTGCAAACAATATTTCCCTGAGTAGGAAGTAGCTGGAAAATGAAGTAACATTCCATGCGGAGAGGCTCGGGTTCTCCGCTCTTCCACCACTGGCGCTGCTTGGACCAGGCTCATACCCAAAGCAATGCTTAAAGTAAATAAAAGGAATTGTCCAGGCCTTACGCGGGCCTTTGGTACCCCTGCAACCACTAACAGGCCAGAAGGACTGATTAGAGCCCTTTGGATGGGATCCCTGCTCCAGGCCAGGCTGATTTTCAGGAAATAGCAGCACGTTGACACCGTCTCCTCAGGGCAGACTCCATCCCAAGCCTGTTGAAGTCTAATCACAGATTTCCTCTGCTGCAGCAGCCTCTGGGCACTGCAATGTCATCAACTCCTTCTGGCCCATTCACAGGGGCATTCCCCAAAGGAGAAGACTGGTGCCAAGATTACTCCAGTCAAAATCCATCAGCAGCTGTTGTAGGAAGGAAAACAAAGCTCAGCACATCCAAGGCAAAGTGTGGAAAAGGGGTGTAAGACAATTAAAGCACCTAATAAAGCATGGAGGGAAGTGGAGAGCAGGAATTTTATGTGAGTTCATCGTGTACAAGGCTTAATTTAATCAAGATAGGAACCAAAGCCTGACCCTCCACGGGAAAGTCCTCACATCTTTGTCCTTGGCCTTGTCTGAAGGGCTTTGCTGAAGCCTTGGAGACTGTGGGCTGAGACAAAAGAAAGTCTGAATCACCCTTTGCTTGGTGACCTGTCCTGATAACCCTGTCAGTCGATTTCAAGCACTACTTTTATCCAGAATAAATGTAGAGGTTTTGCATGAAACAATCAGGATCTTGCCTTGAGTTCCCCCAGATTCTCTGCTATGCAGGAAACCCTCTAACCTGGACTGGGGACAGGTTCAAATTTAAGCTTTAAACTTCAAATTTAAATCTTTAAACCTAAGATCCTGTCCGAACTCAAGGTGCAGTAGGGTGCCCAGAGGAGCTGGGGCTGCCCCTGGATCCCTGGGAGTGTTCCAGGCCAGGCTGGAGCACCCTGGGATAGGGGAAGGTGTCCCTGCCCATGGCAGGGGTGGCACTGGGTGGGCTTTAAGGTCCCTTCCAACCCAGCAGTGACAAGGAGCACACAGGCTGGACTGGGATCATTTCAGGCAGCAATGATCTCCCCAGGGCCCATGCACAGAAACATTAAGGAGACTGTCTGCAGACTCCAGTGACTTGTTTTTGTTTTTTTTTTTCCATGTGAGGAACATCAGGAATGCATGGGCTGCAAAGCCATTATCATCATCCACAGGAAGATAAGGAGCATTGATTCAGCTCAAAGCTCAGGGAAGTGGGGAATTGGACAAGCAACCTTCACCAAGCCAGGGTTTGGAGGCACTGGGAGCAGGGGTGAGGCTTCATGCACATCTTTTGAAGGCGGGGGTGATCAGAAGAAGAGCCCAAGAATATTCTCAAAGCAGGAATAAATGAAAACACCCATTTTCCTGGGATGCCCTGTAACTTGATGGCATCCAAAGAGCTGAGAAAAGCAAGGTCCTGCCAAGATGGCATCACTGGGAAGTTTAGGTTGGAGATTAGGGAAAACATCTTGAAAGGGTTGTCCAGCCCTGGCACAGCTGCCCAGGGCAGTGGTGGAGCAGCAATCCCTGGAGGGATTTAAAATCCACATGGATGTGGCACCTGGGGACGTGGGTTGGTGATGGCCTTGGCAGTGCTGGGGGAAGGGTTGGACTCCATGATCTCAGAGGGCTTTTCCAACCTTAATGATTCCCTGATTCCATGAAATTCCAGCAGGAGAGCAACCACCTCACCGACAGCCGGGAGTCAGCACGGAGGAGGAACTGGGAGAAGCTTTCAGGACTACAAGGTGTCAAAACACATTTCTTATTTCCTTCAGAGCTCTCTGGTCGTGACACAGAGCAGCAGAGAGGACAGCTGGATTCCTACTGTTCCCATCAGCCATGCAGCTGGAAAACCACAGACAGGAGGCAGGAATGGATGGGGCTGCGCTCTCGTTTCCCTGTGATGGCCACTTTGCATGGTCCCAGCTCCACTTCCCCCCAGCTCCATTTGTGCTGGTGAGGGCACAAACAACACTGACCCTGCTTCCATGAAGCCAAGCTCTGGCTGAGGCAAATCCCAGCTGGAACCAGCAATCCCATAACACCAGATGTGTGTCCAAGGAAAAGAAAAGCAGCACTCCTGCTCCTCGCCCTTCCAAAAAAACCTAGTGAGACCTTGGGAATGTCACTTATGTGGCATGTGACAAAGGCAGGTTAGGTGTGTGCCAAAAGGGGTTTGAAAAGGTTGTTTGGGGTTTTTTTTTTTGTTGTTGTTGTGCTGTTTTGCTTCTTTTAAGGACTTTTTTTTGGGGGAGGGGGGGCAAAAATTAACATTCTTTCAACATGCTTTCCTCTAGAAAATTCAACCTGCAAAAATCATTGCATATCAACATTGGGAAATGCCTGGTCAGGTCTAATTAACATTATAATTCCAAGACAGAGGGGCTTGGCTCCACAGACCTCAGCACATGTGCTTTCACATTGGACACCACTCCCTATGAAACACTCAGAATTTCCCTCTGCCCTTTTCCAGCATCTCCCATGATACTTTGGATCATGAGACTTGAGGCCAGCTGTGGATTACAAGTCCTGACCCCACTGCCAGGTCTGTGCACAGCATGAAAGGGAGGTGGCTCCACCAGTAGGAATCAGCGAAAAAAACTTTTACTTGGGGAGAAAAATTGGAAAAAAGGGAAAAGTGGCTTGCTGCAGGGTGGAAAACTCAAATGTTCAAGCTGCCATTGTGTATTTTTCACTGCAAAGTGAAACACATATCCCAGGAAGCAAGAAATTGTTCCCTGTGAGGGTGGGCAGGCCCTGGCACAGGGTGCCCAAAGCAGCTGGGGCTGCCCCTGGATCCCTGGCAGTGCCCAAGGCCAGGCTGGATGGGGCTGGGAGCAGCCTGGGACAGTGGGAGGTGTCCCTGCCATGGCAGGGGTGGAGCTGAATGGGGTTTAAGGCCCTTCTTGATGCTAAACCCCCCAGTTTGAGCCCAGGCTGCTCAGAAACACCCACTGGAAGGCCCTGAGCTTTCCCCACACTGTGATGACAGCACTGGCAGCCCTCCAGGGTCATTAGCAGTTAATAATAATAACAACAGCAGTTCTGGGCTCAGTATCACAGGGTCTGAGGGCTTTTCAAGAGTTCAGAAGTATTTAAGAGCTTGGTTTGCTTTGGCTCTGGAGAGTCCAAGCTGGAATCCTGTGTGATCCCAGAAACTCCTTGTAGGGAGAGAGGGATGGTGCTGGGTGATGGAGAGGCAGAACCCGAGGGAGCTTTAATTGCTCCAAGATCAAGCAGGTTGAGTAGACGTGGGAGGTAAGCAGGGAGGCCTGGACACTCTCCAGTTTTGGACTCTGGATCCTCATTTTGGGAGGTGTCTCCAGGGAGGGTCCGTGCTGAACCACTGAATCTTGCAGGGAATTCACTGGAGCCTCTCCTTCCATGGAATCATAGAAAGGTTAAGGTTGGAAAAGCCCTCTGGGATGATGGAATCCAGCCCTTAACCCAGCACTGCCAAGGCCACCACCAACCCGTGTCCCCAAGCGCCACAACCACACAGATTTTAACTCCCTCCAGGCACGGGGACACCCCAGCTTTTCTGGGCAGCCTGTGCCTGGGCTGCTCAACCCTTTCAGTGAGGAAACTTTCCCCAAAATCCACCCTGAGGCTGCCCTGGCCCAGCCTGAGCTGTTCCCTCTGCTCCTGTCCCTGTTCCCTGGAGCACAGCCTGATCCCCCTGGCTGTGCCCTCCTGGCAGGGAATTCCAGAGAGGGAAAAGATCCCTCTGGATCCTCCTTTGCTCCAGGCTGAGCCCCTTCCCAGCTCCCTCAGCCCCTCCTGGGGCTCCATTCCCTTCCCTGGACGTTCTCCAGTGTCCCCTCAGGCCCGGAGGGCCCAGGCTGGACACGGCCCTGGCTGGAGGGGCCTCAGCAGGGCCAGCCCTGGGGACATTTGCCTTCTTGGGCACCTGGGGACACCTCTTTGGTGGTGGTTTCACCTGAAGCACAGCTCAGTGGGTCCCTGTCAGCTGTCCCAGCTCCAAAGGGGCATCGTCAGCCGTGCCCGGGTGGAATGTGAGGGTTCTCTGTGCTCCCCTTTCCCCTTCTGGCAGAACCAGAGCTGAGCACCAGCACCACTCACAACGCTCATCCCCATCCCAGCTATGGCCCCAGAGCTCCTGCACATCTGGAAAAGCACAAAACACCCCGTGAAACAACTGCCCTGAAGTCAGATGCCTTCGACCTGAGTCACCGAGAGGAAAAAGGCAAAGGGCGTTAATCCAAGGAATTTTGCAATGAGGAAAACAAACCCAAACCAAAAAAAAAAAAAAACCAACAAAAAAATCACACCCACCAGGGAAGCTGCCTGCCTCAAGGAACCACCCACAACAGCTCAGAACCTCCCACAACAGCTCAGCTGTCTCTCAGCATCCCTGCAAGTACAGAGCCAAGACGTCCCAGCACACTTGGACCTCCTGGAAGGAGCTCCAGGGCTCGGTGGTGAGTTGAAGTCACGTCTGAATGCACTTTCATTCACCTCCACACCTCCAAAGCAGCTCACAGGGCTCTCCTGCTGGCTTCTCACTGGGATATGTGAGTCTGGGGAGTGGAATGGCACTGCAGCCCTTCCGAAGGTGGCCATCAGCTGACGTCGAGGGGGACGAGTCCGGCTGCCATCACTGGGACAGTGTTTTTCCCACCTGTCCCCCAAAATCCTTGAAAAGGATGAACTGAAATAGCTTTTCAATTTTTTTTTTCATTTTTATTTCATTCCAGCCAACCAACAAGCACTTCAGCTGCCTACTTTGCCTTTTTGAATCCCCATTTCTTTGGCACAGCTGCGTGGTCCTCAAGCAGGTATCCTACAGATGTGCTCTGCAGCCCAGCCACCTTTGAATCCTCAACGTTAAAAAGATTTGTCAGGCACTATCTGCTTTTGCTGGATGTTGCCCTCAGCCCAAGGGGACTCCTCTCTTCCCTTTGAATCTGGCAGCACAAGTCCTGCTGCCTGTAGATTTATATGGAGGTACATCAAGTTCTCCTTCCAGTAAATAGGACTGGATAATCAATTCCGAATGAAGGTTTGGGAAAAAAATCCTTCACAGACAGTCCCTCCCAGGGAAGAGTTTTTAAACTGCTTCCAAGTTGCTAATCAAAAAAAAATCTTTTTTAAAGGCAAATAATGATGTGCTAACAGCGCTTCCAATTCTTGGTGTCTTCCCAAAGCCACAGCTCATGAGGGTTAACACGCAAACCCAAGGAACTCTGGGAGCTCCTGGGCCTCCTGTTTGTAAAAAAAGAACATTTCAGCAGCCCCAGAAACAGGTCAAACAAACATTTCCCAAGAACCACACAGGTGATTGCTGAGCTTGCCTTGGAATGACAGGAATCTGCTGGAAGAGGTCTCTGGTGCCTATTCCAGGACTATTTCCTACAACTCTTTTTTAAGTCAGTGCTTCCAAGAGTTAAAACTCCACTGGTTTTCGCCAAGCTCTCATTTTATTTCAGGCATGAAAGGAACAATATTTATCATTCAAAGGAGCCAGTTCTGCTTCATCCCTGCTCCTATTTCTGTCCTCTGCCTCTAGACAGGAGCGCCCCTTCCCTTTGTTAATTAATAGAGGGGATAAAGGCACACCTTGGGGTCCAGAGCTTTATAGAAAATTTAATTACAGATCCTGACCTTTGTAATTACCAGGCAAGACTCTCCCATTATCTGCCACGGGATCCCTGGGGCTTTACCTGGCTGGAAAGAAGCAGGAGATGGCTTGAAAGGCTGGGGTGGAAGCTGATCTCTAGACAAAGTGTAAGGAACAAGGGGCCACCAAAAAGCAGAAGGGCCACTAAAAGCCTCAGTAATGATGGCAGCAGGGGGGGCATCACAGGTCAGAAGGAGAGAGGAGCCCTGAGACGTCACAGACACCAAAATGGGCTTGGCAGGACTGAAGGGAATGGAGGCTAAGGCCATGAGGAGATAACAAACCTGCAGCATTGCCAACGTGAGCTCAGCTGGGCAGCTCTAAGTCCATCAACAGGCTGAGACTAATCAGAAGGAGATGCAAGACCAGAGCAGAAGGAAAACTCTCCTTAGAGAAGCTGAAAATGTTCCTGTGCAACCTGTGCTGCACGTTCTCAGCTCGGCCCTTGGAGCTGGGAGCACAGAGTGGCTGAAGATGATCAAGACCACTTGTGTAGCTCCATCTCTCCGACCTGTGAGCACTTACATACTCACTCTGGTATGTGCTGAGCTGGTGCCTCACGCTCCCCATTCCATAAATCCTCTCCCCTTGCAGGCTCAAGTGATGGAAAATGCTCTCTGAGCAGACAGTGAACTCGCTGAGGTCAGAGGGGGGCTGCAGATGGAGAGGTGCAGCACGAAGCTGCAGTCTTGCAGGGGATACAAAGGACTCCTCAGCCACAAACCCAAATTTTTCTAGAAGCTCTGCACAGAACACCCCAGTGGCACCATGCACCATGACTGAATTCCCTGGGCTTTACCAGCACAGCTCCCAGTTTAAAGAGGAACCATTCATTAATGATGCACTGGGCCATTGTAGGAGTCTGAGGATTTCTCAATGCATTCAAGGCTTTGCCAGCCAGCTCCATAAATCAACTTGCTGGAAAAATTGCCTTAAAAAAAGCAATTGAATGTCATGTCAGCAACACAACCATGCAAACTGGAATCCCCCACCTCGTGTACTCCCAGGGCATTTTATAACCTGCATTACAGAGGTACTGCTCTGCTCCTTGAAAATTGTCTTTAAAAATACCCAGTGAGAGAAAAAGAAATAAATTCCTGAGTGACTGTCACGGGGAAACAAAGCAAGGAAAGGGGAGGAAATGGCGATTTGTGGGCCACTGTTGGTGGATACTTGAATGGGAGCCCCGTGCTTGACACTGCCATGACTCTGAACAAAACCAGAGCCAAGAGCTATTTGTCAAGGGGCACCCAGGCACACAAGTGGTGAGAACCTGGCCCTGCTGTAAAAACGTGTCAGGCACTTTTCTGTGGGGCCTGATGGAGCCCCCTGATGGATCGCTGCGCCGCCGGGAGGGGCCACATTGTGAGCGGCCAGAATGAGACATCTGCTCCCTTCTCCCTCTCCTGAAAGGACATCCTGCCTCAGCCAAGCCCAAATGAGCAGCTCCTCATACACAGAGATGGGTCTGGCCTCCCTCACAGCATCCCTGAGGGCTCAGCTCAGGATTCAGGATCTGGGATGTGCAACCGGCATCCGCCGCGGCCTCTGCTCCTCTCTGTCTGTTCCAGCCCCGTCTGAGGTGTCCCTGCTCAGGACACTGAGTCCAGGCTCACACAGCATGAGTTCTTTTCCTCAAATCTGCTGCGTGGGCACGGGAATGCTGCAGGCAGCATCACGGAATGGTTTGGGCTGTTGGAAGGGACCTGGAAGATCATCCAGTGCCACCCTCTGTCGTCACGTTTCTCTTCACAGAGAAGAGCAAGGCAGAGCTCCTTCCGAGAACATTTCTGGGTTTCACATTCTCTGAACCTCAGAGAAGGAAAAAACAGTTCTTACCTTATTTGCTGCACCTGTGTTGTACCAAAATAAAGTATAACATGGAGATTGTTTGCCCAGAGTGATGGTGTTTTGTTTCCTTGGCCTGTCAGGGCCTATCAGGACTGTCAGCTGACAGTCACAAAATTCTGTGCAGTTATGTACAGAGTTGAGTGCTTAACAAATTCAGTTTAAATGTAATGTAATGTAGTGTAATATAATATAAAATAATATAATGAAGTAATTAATTAACCTTCTAATAAGATGAAGTCAAATACATCATTCTCTCCCCCTTGTCAGGGGCAAAAATATCCACAATAACCCCCTGCCATGGCAGGGACACCTTCCACTAGCCCAGGTAGCTCCAAGCCCCATTCAGGCTGGCCTTGGACACACTTCCACAGTTTCTCTGGTAACCAGTGCCTCACTTTTCCCAAATTTTCCCTCATTTTTCCCCATACGCTATCTAATCCTGCCCTTTGTCAATTTGAATCCACTGCCCCTTGCCCTGAACATTCACTTGCCAAAAGGAACCCCCCCATCATCTCCTCAGCCAGAGAAGGAAGGATTTGCAGCAGGATGTGAGGATTTCCAGGATTTTCTGGAGCTGCCAGCGCAAGCAGGCTCCCCATTCCCAGGTAAGCCAGCAGCTCCTGGGGATCCATCCCCTTTCCTTCCCACCCGAGGCTCACAGGCACAACCTCAGGGAAGCAGGAATAATTTATAAGGCCTGATTTGTGGAAAAAACAGAAAGTTTCTATAGAGAGTTTCAGTTCTGAGCACATTTTACCCCCGAGAAAATGGAAAATACCAGGATTTAACACACTGGACGAGCCTTCAGCAGCCCTCTCCTGACACCCCACACCCTGCAAGTGTAGGATGGACTGGGGAGCTGAGGGAGGGGGAGCTGGGGGCTGCCTGGGAATGGACTGGAGACATAAAGAAAATCGGGGAAATAGAAGCAAAGAAAAGAACAGCAAAGCGGAAGGAGCAGAAAGAAGGACGTCTGTGTGCTTCAAACCTCTCCAAACAGAGGCCCCACTTTGCAAATGCTGCTTCACTGGGGGAAGGAGGGAGGGAGGGAGGGGGAAGGCTGGTTTCCATTTCATTTTCACTTTGAAAACGCCATTTTTCAGCACATCCACTGAAGTGCAAATTTCCTCGGAAGCCGTCTGAAGAGCCAGAGCTGAACTTTTCTAAACCACATCTGCTGGGCTTTACAAAGCCCTGCCTGAGGGAGCCCCTGGCAGCCGTGAGCAGCATTCCCAGAGCAGCACCTGGGATGTCCCCAGCACCCAGTGGGGTGGCAGAGCAGCCAAGGGTGACACACACAGGCTTGTCCAGCCCCAGAGCTGGGAACAGAGATAAGGAGTGGCTCCTGGGTGGGCAGGGGCTGATAAAAGTGGGGGTAACAATCAACACCTCCCCAGCTGCTGCTGGGGGAGAGCTGCCCATCCTTCTGCGAGGAGCTGAGCAGCGCAGGACACGGGGATAACACTGAGGGAGAAGGCTGAGAACTAGGATGGGGGCTGTTCATGTGGCAGCAATCCCACCTGGAGAGCCCCACAGCCTCCAGCTGCTCCACATAAAGTAGTGGAGCAGGGGGGGAAAACTGCATTTGGAGCAGAGTTTGGAGCAAAGCTTGCATTCACATCCTGAGGGACGTGTCAAGGAAAAGCCTGGGCAGTTAGTGCCGTCACCCATGGCTGTGTCCTTGCAGCTCCCCCAGATCCCAGCTCAGTGCCAGGCCAGGCAGATGGTTTGTACAAGCAGCTCAGGGGGAGAGGGCTGGAAATTGGTACGCCAGCAGCTTTATATACAGCCACGAACAGGACAAGGCAACTGCAATCAGCGTCTTGAGCTTTTATTTTTCCAGCATCAGTCTCATTACATTGTTATAACAATGGAGAGGAAAGATGCGACCAGCTCACTGACCAGACCGCATGCCAAGGAAACTTAATGTTACAACATGCCATAAGACAGTCTCAGTCCAAGTTTCAGCCAATAACACAGAGCAAAAAGCATATTGACAGTAGTTCTATCTAATAATCTGAAGCACACGTAGCTTTGGTTAAAACAATAGCGGCCTATTCTCCAACACAATGGCTCGTTTATAAAAGACAAAGCACAGAGCTCTATTCATAATTCACCTTCTAAAATATACACTAAATAAACTTGTTGCAACTTAGAAGGGTCATCTACATAGCTCTTATTGTTCCATTTCCCATGTCTTCCCTACAGCTCAGAAAACTTTGCTGCTGCCTTAGCACTGTTCACAAATCTGCTGTCTGAGGCCTGTCTTTTTACCACCTTCCTAAAACCCTCTAATTTTATGGATTTCCACAGAAATCTCTCCCAACTCCCAGGAGCACACAGCAGCCTCCCCCTTCCCAGCTGGCACCCACAGCACTGCCCGTCCCCAGCCCCTTTGCTGCAGCTGGAGGGGCTGGCAGGGAAGGGACAGGCGCGGGGACAGTGCCCAGGCTGGCAGCTGCAGCCGTGGCAGGGGTGCCCGGGGGAAGCAGCTGTCCCCTCCCAGGGGCTGGGTGGCAGTGCTGGCACCCAGGGCTCACAGGGGCTCAGGGGTCACCCTGGCTGGGTGCCCGGGGCTGTGTTTGTTGTGACAAAGGAGCTGAGCAGCCCCAGTGGCACCAGATGGCAGGGCTCAGCTCTGGGCCACCCCAGCAGACTCCTGCACCCACTGGGAGCCAAAAGGAGGGACACAAAGCCCAGATCTGCTCGCACAGAAGGAGGCATGCCAGGCACTGAGCCTGCACCCCCCTCTTCCTGAGGACTGTCTGCAGCAGCACAAGGACATGCAGACCATCCCAATTTCCCCAGCTCCTTCACATCCTCCCTTCCCACAGCATTCCCATCATCAGCTGTGGAGATCCCCTTCCCAAGGCCATCCCAATTTATAAACCCAGGCGTTCAGGGTGAGACAGAGCCCAGCTCGGTGCCATAGGAGCCGCTCCTTTCCTGGAAATGTTAAGGTCTGTGGGTTTTGCAGGGCAAAGGAGCCCTTTGGCTACTATTTGGCCTATTCAGTTGAATATGTTTAATGCAGCCTGTGGAGCAAACAGACCATGGTTAATGCACCCAGAATGGCTGATGACTCTCTGCTGGGCAGACGTGAAGAGGGCAGTAATTCATCCCACTCCACTCTGCTGTGCACATTCCCACTGCTCCAAGGAAGAGGTCATGCCCTCTTTTCCCTTCTCAGCAGCACCCTGTGCCTCTGGTCTCCCTCTTTGCTCTTTGCCAGGTGCTGGGAATGGCCCACTAATCCCTTTTACTTGATTTTTTCCCTTTTTCCCCCCCAAAAGCTCCCTGCAACTGCTGCGCTGCAAACTCACTGCACGGAGCTGAGCAAGCCACAGCTCCCCTACCCCGTGCCCTTGAAAACAGATGGCAGGCCCAGGTTTTCCCTGACAAGCAAAGGAATGAGAAGTGACATGACTGGAAAAAACAAGCTCAATTCCTCTTGGCAGGATATTAATTTAGAAATCTCTGGTGTCGCTGCCCCGATTCACAGCGAATTTGAATCCGAGTTCTCAGCAACCCAGAGGTTTGACAGGGGAGGTAATTGGAGGAAATGGCTTTGTAATCCAGCTATTGTGCTGGCAAGATCCAGCTCTCCTCAAGAACAAGGTTCACTTCCTGGCATGGCTGATTCAGCAGCGTTTATCTGTCCCCAGTGCCTCCTGGCTTTGCCCTGCCTGGCAGGGGCACCACGGACCTTCAAAGCAGTGCCAGAGGTGCGCAGGGCATCCAGGCTTTCTGCAGCCTGGGAGAGGCAGGAATGGGCTGGTAGAACCTCCAGGGTCAGTCGTTTCGAGTGGGCACAAGAGCAGGAGTGGGTGAGCCTGGTGTTCCGCACCCCCTGGGCGGGACACACAGCAAACATCGCCCGTGGTGGGTGCCTGTGCCATGCCAGACTCAGGAATAGGGGTGGGAATGTTCCTGTGGCAGCAATCCCACCTGGAGAGCCCCACAGCCTCCTTCTGCTCCATAGACATCACTGGGTGGGTGGCTGGCTGGGTGGGAAAACTGCATTTGGAGCAAAGCTTGCAGTCACATCCTCAGTGGCATCCCAAGCAGCACATCCATCAGGAAAACCCTGTGGAGTTACCTGACATCACTGGATGGTGGAATCACAGAATGATTTGGGTTGGAAGGGGCCTGAAAAACCTCGTTCCAATCACCTGTCATGGGCAGGGACACCTTCCACTGCATCAGGTTGATCCAAGCCCCGTCCATTCTTCTCCTTCTTCAGAAAAAAACACTTAAAAAAAAACATGTAAAAAACACTTCTGAAAAAAACCACTGTAAAAAAAGCAAAACAACTGCATTAGGTGAGGGGAAAGCAGCATCAAAGGGCCAAAGAGTCTGCCCTGGTCCCACTTGGAAAAAGGGAGAAAGAAAAGGGGGAAACAGGTCCAAAATACGCTGTGAGCTGAGCAGCACTTGCCTAGAAATGCTCACGCATGATTCTACACACACAGTTCCTGGGTCATCACATGCAGCAGCTTCCCACTGCTCCAATAATCAATAATAATCAATAATAATCAGTAATAATAATAATAATAAATAATATAATCACAATAATAATAATAACAGCAGCAGCAGCAACAACAACAACAACAACAACAACAATAATAATAATAATAATAATAATAATTCCAGAGGTACAAACACAACTTGGCAACACTGAACAAGGAAAGCCAAAAGAAGCCATTAAAAAAAACCCCAGTATTTTTGAATAAAATATGCATTTTTAAAAATGCTTATCCATGAGCATTTTTTTTTCTTGATATCTGCTTGAAAGACAAGTAAGGCAGAAGTTGGAGGGGTTCTCTGCACGATTTGTGAAATTAAGCCACCAGGTTACATTAGAAGCTAATAATTAATGGTTATTCATAATAATAATAATAACAACAACAATAAATTAATAAAAATAAAAATATTATATTAACAACAACAACAACAACAACAACAACAACAATAATAATAATAATAATAATAATAATAGTAATAATAATAGTAATAATAATAATAGTAATAATAATTTGAGCGACCTGTGTGCCCGTGGCATTCCACTGGTCACTCTGTGTTCCCAGCTGCCCCTGTCTGGGCTGGAAGGTGAAGGTGCTGGATGTGGAATCCCCTCCCAGGCTGAGATGGGCTCATTTGGCAGCTGGGGCAGTGTAAACCCTATCCCTGCTGCCCTGAGAGCCCCTTTGGGAGCCCTGGTGAAATGAGCTCCTGCCCTTCAGAAGGCTCCTCTATATTTAAATAAACAGCCTGGGGATGGAGCAGAGCAGCACTGAGGTGCCCCAGTATCTGAATATATCCTTTGAGTGCACACCAAGCTGCTTTTGGGGAGGAGAAGAAAGGGAAAAGCTCTTTTTTTTTCTTAATCTGCTAGCAAAAAAATAGTGGGGTGGTAAACAGGCAGCAATCACCCAGCCCCAGCGATGCCTGGAGAGCTCCTGCCTAGGGGCATGCAGAGCTCTCATCTGGAATTCATTTATTCCTGTTCACTCTTGGTGCTGCTCAGCTGCAGAGGTACTTGGGGAAGGGCACAGTCCTGCAGGTCCTGAAGAGGATCCAGTGCCAGCTCTGGGAATAACAAGTCCCGGGGTCTCTCAAACTCCTGGAGGAAAGACTCCAGAGAAAATCAGCATATTAGGGAAAAATTCCTCCCTGGGAGGGTGGGCAGGCCCTGGCACAGGGTGCCCAGGGAACCTCTGGCTGCCCCTGGATCCCTGGCAGTGTCCAAGGTCAGGCTGGACAGGGCTTGGAGCACCCTGGGACAGTGGAAGGTGTCCCTGCCCATGGCAGGGGGTGGAACAAGATGAGCTTTAAGGGCCCTCCCAACCTAAACCATTCTGTGATTCTATATTTGCTCCATGGATTTTATTCTGCATCCCATTTTGCTGCTAATTCCCTCAGAAAGCTCTCCTAGTGCTGAGGATGGCCTGGATCTCATTTAATTACATCCAGCAACTCCAACTGCTGGAGCAAAACCACTTTAGGAATGACCATGATGAGCTTTGAAGAAATCCCCCAGCCTGGTGAAAAATGCCGATTTAATTTGTATATTCCCCTGAAGTGCTGACTTACACACCTTGCAACGACCCATCCACAGCTGTACACAGCCCTTCACTTTGCTTACCCTGAACACAGGTCCTGGAGGGTCAGAAAAGCACAAGATGTGCTGCCTCACCTCTGGTTTTGGGGGGAAAATCCAGGAGGAAAGGAGATGCCTCCCGGGAGCCCCTGCATCCCAGCTTTGCACAGGCAGGCTCACACTCAGCCCTCCTCTGGGAAGGGACCACACAGGCTCAGGTTGGAGGGGAAAAAAAGCACATGAAGATCATGGAAGTCTCAGGGCAAGTAAATTACTGTTAATTGTGAGATATTTGATTGCAAGAAGCACCAGATGGCTGGCCATCTGGTTTTTATTACAAAATTAAACAAGATTAACCCAAACAGGATTTCCTCAGCATTCTTCTCTGACTGGCTCACAAATACATCTTTAACACCTATGCTACAGATAGAGCACGATTCAGAAGCCCTTCCTGCCTTTCCCTAATCTGCTTGGGCTAAATACTCTGCTGAGCAATGCCCTTGCACCTAGAGATTTCCAGCAGGATTGGGAAGAAGCAGGGGATGGAGCCATTGGGAGAGGAGGGAGATGGCAGCTCCAAGAGAGGCAGCTCCAGCAGGAGCCCTTCCTTTCCCACTGGTTGGAAAAGGCATCAGGGCAGGAGAGTTGCCAAGGGCAACAGAGGCAGCTGGGGTACCAAACCCTCCTGCTCAGTGCTGGGATGGCATAGAACAGCAAAACTGGGAAGAGTTTCTGTCCTCTGGAAAGCAGCAGCCAAAACCAGCTCTCTGCAGGAATTTTATCTGCCTTTTTACACCTTTGCCCAAATGCTCAGGAAGTTTGTCCTGGTGCTGGCGCTCCCTGCCCTGCCCATGTCCCTGGAAGGGCAGCACTGCAGAAACTCATTTGTGCTGTGCATGATGAGGGATAACAATGCTTTGCACAGGCTTTGCCTCAAAACATAAACCCTGAGAACCAGCTGAGATTTTGCCGAGCAGGCCTTGCTGGACCCACTTAACCCAGCAAATTTTTCTTTTCAGAGCTGCTCTGGGAGCTGTGAGAAACGATACCCACTTTCAAAAATGTAAAAGGTCGATTAAAACCTTATCCAAAATACAACAGAGGACTGAACAGAGAAAATATTACAGCACCAGGAGCAGAGGATTTTTCCCACTACGTGCTCATCCACACAATGGAGGTTTGGCCTTTTAACCCTCTAGCCCTCCCAAGGTTCTGTCCATCACCTCCTGGTGGAGATCACTTCCTTAAACCTTGCTTAGAGCTCAGGTGCTCCCATAGTGACAAGCTGACCCTTCCAAATGTCCCAAACCCAACAACACAAGTGGGTAAAACGTAACTACAAATCTCTAAAACCTCTCCTAACACATATCCATGATATTGGCCTGTTAATTGCGAATATCAACCACTGCATCACTCATCTGTCACAGAGCCACCCAGCTGCCTCTGCTGCTCTCCCTGGAAGCGGGGCTGCCACCAAGGTGGCCTTGCGTGGGCCACCCAGCCACCCTGCAGCAGGCAGGGCTGCAGCGGGACCCTCCCTGCAGCTGGATCGCCGAGCTTTTGTCATGCACATCACACCCGGCCTCGTTTGTTCGCAGCAAATCGCTCGTGAATGGAACATAAAGCTCTTCCAGGGGAGACCTCAGTCCCCAGGGTAAATCCCTGGGATATGATGCATCCAGAAATTATCCGTAATATCCCACTCACACCCTCCTGTCTGATCAGGAAAACCTGGTGGGAGATTTCAGCTGGACAACAACAGGCTGGGGCTTTAGCTCATGTAAATATTTTTTTTGTTTTTGTTGTTTAGCTTTGAATGTCTTCACTTTCAGAGCTCCCCTGAAGAGGAAAGCACCAGGGATTCCTTTCTGGGAGAGCAGCCAGCAGCTCGCTGAACCCCAGGCAGTTTGTGCCCCGTGTCCCTGCTGGGAGAGGCTGGGGAGCAGCACACAATTCCCCACCTGCAATGTGACAGGGTGACAGGTCCTCAGCACAGCATTCCCACAGCCGCTGCCCCTTTGGCACATTCTGCAGGCCCTGGGCTGGAGGTGACCCAAAAGCCCAAGCTGCCCATGGCCTGCCAAGCTGGGATGGAGCAGAGCAGCACTAAGGTACTTTGCTCCTTTCCCGGCAGCCACACCAGCTTGTCACGGACATCTTTTCATTAAAAATCTTTCCTTAAGATTTTTTCTTCCTGAGAAGCTGAGAGGCTTCAGGAACAAAATGTCAACAATGGTTATCTGCTGCTGTGGGATGCAACAGGTGCATCTGTGATTGGTTTCCTGTGGTTGTTTCTAATTAATGGCTAATCACAGCCCAGCTGGCTCAGACGGAGTCTAAGGCAGCTGCCTTTGTTATCATTCTTGTCTTTGCTATTCTTAGCTTAGCCAGCCTTCTGAGATGAAACTTTTCCTTCTATTCCTTTTAGCATAGTTTTGATGTAGTATATATCATAAAATAATAAATCAAGCCTTCTGAACATGGAGTCAACATTTTCGTCTCTTCCCTCACCTGAAAACCCCTGTGAACAAGGTCACACCAGCTGCCCTCCTTGCCAGGCTGCCAGCACTGGGGGTCCTGAAGGAAGCCAGCTCTGTCCTTCTGGTGGGCAACTCCACATCCTGGTGGTTTTTATGATCACAGGTTTAGGTTGAGAAAGATCTCCAGCATCATCGAGTCCAACCTTTGACTGTCACCCAGCCCAGAGCACTGAGTGCCACCTCCAGTAGCTCCCTGGACACCTCCAGGGATGGAGACTCCAAACCTCCTGGGCAGTTCCAATCCCTGAGCACCCTTTCCATGGGGAAATTCCTGCTGTGCCCACCCTGAGCCTGCCCTGGCCCAGCCTGAGGCCGTTCCCTCTGCTCCTGTCCCTGTTCCCTGGAGCACAGCCCGACCCCCCCGGCTGTGCCCTCCTGGCAGGAGCTGTGCAGAGCCACAAGGGCCCCCTGAGCCTCCTTTGCTCCAGGCTGAGCCCCTTCCCAGCTCCCTCAGCCCCTCCTGGGGCTCCATTCCCTTCCCTGGACATTCCCTGGACACACTCCAGCCCCTCAAGGTCCTTCTCATGAGGGGCTCAGAACTGGAGACAAAACTTGATGATGATTTTAGGTGTCACCCCAGTGGGATTAATTCACCCAGATTTTAACATGTTCTGGAAAACATATAACTTCTTTAATCTTGGGTTATGGTCTGTCTTTAAAAAGTAAAGAAATTATATTTAAAACAGTCTTTAGTTTGATAAGGACATGAACTGCAAACTCCTCGTATTTCCAGCCAGTTCAGTGCCCCTTTTCATCCCACTGGAAGCCACCAAAAGGAGCTGAAGTTCCCCCAAAACCAGGCTGCCCCGCTCCTTGTGGCCAAAGCCCTCAGGCTCGCACGAACTAAGGACAGCTCAGAGGAAAGATCAAACTTGACCCAGGTAGAGGCATATGCAGGGAATTAACTGCAAAGCTCTAATACAGCCTCTCTTCTTTCCCCTTTGCCTTTTCCACAAGAACCAGGCTTAATTCAGCATGGAAAATGATTTGGTTTTTCACAAATTTATTCTCAGGAAGGGCTGTTCCACTCTGAGCTGCTGTTTCTCCAGAAGAACTCAGTCCAAGGCAGACACCTCAGCTGGAAAACTCCCATCCCAACAGTCCGTGTTTGGAGCTGAAAGGACATCCTAGCCTATTTTTAGGAGGAGCAGGGAATTACTAGATCAGCAATATGCTGTACTAAACATTTACAAAGCACAGCTCAGAAAGCCGGGCTTTAAACAAAGGGAACAGATGCTCTGAAAGAGCCCTGCACAAAATATTTCCTTTGCCAAGTGAGTAAAGGAAACCTATTTGTTTGGTTTTTTTAGCTGAAGAACCAGCTTTTAAAGGCAATCCCTAGTAAATGAGGTATAAAACTGAATTCAGAACAGTTTCTTGCCTTTCTTGCCTTTCCAGCAGAGCATCCTCTGGGCTGGGCTTTCACTGCCAGCCAGCTGGGGAGATGCCCCCAAGGTGGAAGCACACACACAGGAAAAAATAAAGCAGTTTAACAAGCAGTTAAAATTTGCAAGCTATTTAAACGTGATTTATCCACGCTGGGTACTCCTCTATCTCAGCAGATGCTTCCAAGTGTCTGGCATTGGAGAAAAACCCATAACTTTATTCCATGATGGATGACTAACCTGCATTAGACTTGCACAGAAACAACTGGCTGCTGGTGGTGCAGGAATAAAAAGTCAGTGGACTGCACTGTAAACCAAAAGAAACTCAATTTTCTTGGAGGGGTTTCACAAGAAGCTGCTTCAGTCTGTCAAACATGGATTGGAAGGGGCTGTGGGCAGCCTCTCCCTCGGGAGCCACAAGGAAAAGGCACTTCCAGCCAGAAGAAGGGACCTCCACACCTTTGTGAACAGCTGGGTGTGGATGGGAGCCCCCACCTGGGCTGGGATCACCCCCAAGGGGCTTCCAGGCAAAAAAAAAAAAAAAAAAAAAAAAAAAGGCAGGAATTGCAGCAGCTCCTCTGAGAACAGTGGGGAGCACATGGCTTTTATCTGTACAGCACTGGAAAAACCAGCATGGACACAAGCGGGGAAAACCAGCCCTGCATTTAGCCTGAGGAGTGGCTTGTCTGCCTTTTCCCAAATCCATTGGATAATCTAACAGGAGATGCTGCTCCCTACAAACCCACACTGCTGGCAGCAGCACCACCCGAGCACCAGGGAGGCCTGAGGCATGTCTCAGCTCCAAAATGGCTTCTACAAAGCATCACCCCCTGTCACCTGCAGCAGGGGCCCAGAGAAATCTCCCTCAGCAGGAAAGGACCTGAGAAAGGTGAGCAGAGAGCTTGGTGCTTGTTGCAGCCCTGCTGGATTTCAGGAACCTGCAGCACCAGATAGCACAGGGCCCTGCTCCTGGCTGTAAGGCAGAGATAAGGCTCCTGCAATTGCAGGGAAAAGAGTTTTCTCAGCCTCAGGTTTGCAGGAGGAGGGCAAGAAGAGCACAGGAGGCAGAGAACAGTGAAATCAATCCAGAAAAATCCATTTTATCCATGCTGATGAATGGAGGGCTGGCTGTCAAGCAGATGCTGCTGCTAAAAGCAGCCCTCCACTTCAATGTGGGCTTCTTGAAGCTCTCACCTTCATTCCTTGCAAATGAACAACAGGAGCACCCAGAGAGGCTGCACACTATGATAAAGCTCAAACAACACCTCAGCTGACTCAAAATCAGAACTGAATGTGTTTCTGGTTAAGAGGGCAGCTTAATTTATACCTTAGAGCTGCAAAGGGGGAAAAAACCCCTTCCTTAGCTGTGAAGCACAGGTCCTGGAAACAGTCAACAGCTCCAGCAGTTGTCTCCATCCCTCTCCCGCCAGGAATGGGTTGATGGGTTACCTCAGAGCCTTGTTTTGAGCTGTTCTCCTTTATAATCTCCCTCTAATGCACAACTCCAGCTGTCAGTGGAAGGGGAGAGGTGATTGAATCAGCTGGCGAGGACTCCCTGCAGGAAGGTGCAGCGTGTGCAACATGTGGAACACAAACCTGCAGTTCATTTCAAGTTCCCTTTTCCATCACCCTGCAAGCTGACACAGCTTTAGCTCTGCAGCAACATGGATCTATTCCAATTGCTTGGAAAAGGGAAAGGGCTGGTCACTTCCCAAAGGAAAGGAGAAGGGATTTGTGAGATCCCAAGCAGTATTTCTGGTGCTGTGCACTGCTTCCTTTCACAGTCTGTGTGACAGCAGCTTATCCTTGGGGTTGTACCACCCCCAAAGGCATCTTTTCCTGCCCAGACATTGCTTGGCACAAATGGGAAACAGCCTCTCCTTCCCAACAGGCAACAAGCTGTGGTCTCACAGGGCAGAGGGGAATCAAGAAACTTCCTGGGAAGAAATCCAGGCTGAGAGGTGTCTGGGAATTTCTCTGTGGCTTTAGGGAAAGGAGGCTGTCCCCAGATCTACGGGAAGCTCAGGGAGAGGGCCACGTGTACAGGGGCACTCCCCACCCTGCAAGCAAACCCCCTTCCCTTCCCCAAACTGCCTGCACCAGACTTTCCAGCCACGTTAAGGAGTGCAGGACACAGATACCAGCAGACTCTGGAAATTTTACACCTGGAGACATTCCTCACTCTTATCCAAACAGCACCTGGAAGTAAATGCAGAGTGAAAAATGGATTTCCAGCTCTCCAAGAGCAAACCTACCTGAGGAAAGCACGAGACTGCTGCAAGCCCACGATTTCAGAGTTGTTGTGGAGCTGAACCTGTCTCAGGGTCTGGTTTTTGTTCCTTATTAATCACTTTCACGAGCCTTTGCACTTTTGGATCCCAGCCTGACTGGAAGCAGCAGACACTGGAAAGCTCAGGAAGCTTTCCAAAGCGTGAACACCCCCCACTCCCTGCTCCTGGAGAAGGTTTAATGCGCTTCAGGTTTGCATCCAGGCTTCCAGGGCCTGAGCCAAGCACTCACCCCCTCTCAGACACACAGGGTGCTCACCTGTCTGGGAGTTTCCAACCTGAAATCCAGGTTTTCATCCTGAAATACCTTTGGCAGAAGCAGGGCCAAGAGATCACCAGGTGCAAAGGAGCTGAGATGGTGCCCGGGGAAGACAGCAAACTACCAGGGCTGCTGATGGAAAAATCCACTTTCCATCCTCCCCCAGGGATCTCCCAGGCTCCATCACCCTCATCCCATAATTAGAGTGAGCAAAGAATGCCTGGCATTTGCTCCACAACTCAGGCAAGGTTTAGAAATCCTTGAATGATGCCAAAAATCAAACATGGGTGAGCAAAGCTGCCTCTGAGCCAAGGGAGACAGAGCCTGAGTAGGGAAGAGTCTCCCTCTCCCTCTCCTGTTTTATTCTCCAGCAGTACAATGAGGGCTATTCTCTGCTGGAAGCAGGAATCCAAAACCCTCTGGTGTTTTATGGATGGAGTGCAAAGGGAAGGTATGGATCCTCCTGTGCCAGCCAACTTCCCATAAAGCAGCCATGAGGAAGCACTGGAGCTGAACTGAGGGGAAGCTGTGGGATTGGCCTTTCCAGCTGACTGCTTCCCTCGCTCTCTCAAACCCCTCAACCAAAACGTGGCATTCACCAGGCCAGACAGGATGGGAAATGAGAAGAAAACCTCTCTCCCCACCACCACTCCTCTTTTTAGAGCTGCCACCCACCAAAGGCACGACCTTGAGGTTCCAGCCAGCCCTGGAACAGGGTGGCTGAGCTGGGGACAGGAGATCCAGGTTGTGTCACCAAGGGCCACACAGTGCAGCATTCCCACACCTTTGATCCTGCCACAAGGGAAAAGAGAGCCAGGAGGGAGCAGGGCTGTGCCACAGAGGGCCCCTGGGCTGCTCCATGGAGTCACATCCTGCATTCAGGTGCTCTGGTCTCAGATATGTTACCAGGATTGATGAAATTGATTAAAACACTCTCTGGGGTAACTCCACGTGGTTGTCACGGATAACCCTGAGCTGGACAGTCTTTGCCCAGGACTGTGAGTTGTGGTTAGGATGTGATGGGATGCCTGGAAGAAGGGAGAAGCAGGCTTGCTGCTTGGGAGCCCAGAAATGTGCCTTTCCTTCCCTCTCCCACCTTGTGGTCCCTCAGCGGTGACCAGTGACAGGAGGGAATGCCAGGCAGCTGTGTCAGGGCAGGGTCAGGCTGGAGATCAGGGAGAGGTTCTTCCCCCAGAGGGTGCTGGGCACTGCCCAGGTATGGCAGTCATCTGGAAAAATCCCTTTGCCCAGGATTCTTCTCTTGGGAAGCTGAAACGCCTCAGAGAAAAACAAAAACAATTCTCATCTCATTTGCTTCTCCTGTGTTTTGCTGCTTTGGAATGTGGTTTGGAGATTGTTTATCCAACAGATAATTGTTTGATTGGTTTCATGTGAATTGTTTTGGCTCTTTGGCCAATCAGGGCCAAGCTGTGCCAGACTCTGGAAAGAGTAATGAGTTTTCATTATTATCTTTTGAGCCTTCTGTAAGTATCCTTTCTGTATTCTTTAGTATAGCATTCTTTGATATAGTATCATAAAATAATGAATTAGCCTTCCAAGAACATGGAGTCAGACTCATCATTCCTTCCTGCCACGGGGCACCCCGCAAATACAAGACCCAGGATCCCCAGGGCATGGGCACAGCCCCGAGGCTGCCAGAGCTCCAGGAGGGTTTGGACAACGCTCCCAGGGATGCCCAGGGTGGGAGGCACAGCCCTGCCCAGCACCTTCAGGCCCCTGGGAGACTCCCACAGCCCTGCCCCAGATAAAGAGGATATTGGAGAGTCGTGTGCCTGCTGGATGAAGATCCAGGGAGTGACCCCGATGGCCATGAAGCTGATGGGAAGGGATCCTGGTGAGCTGGTGACGATGGGAGCTGCAGCCAGAGCCACCCTGACACACAGCCATGACTTTGCCTTGCTGTGCATCCCAATTCCCCACTGCAGGACACACAAATGTGCCTGTAGGTGGCCCAGAAACACTGGCTTATAAAAAAGAAAAAAGGGGAGGGAAGAAAAAAAAAAAACCAGAATGAATGCAGCGTCTGTCACCCTTTTGCAGAATTGTTATGTTTTTTGTGTGTAGTTGGTGCTTGTTTTCCAAAGATTTACATTTTTATGTGTGTGTCACTCGCTTTTCATGCATTCGGAGACCTCAGAGCTTAGAAATTCAAAACACTTGTCAGTCACGTCAATCCTTTTGGACAAAACAGAGCTGCCACTTGGATGGATTAAAAAAAGCCCACAACAAAACAACAAACAAAACACACTTTTCTCTCAAGCTGTGACTCGGTCACCCCACTCAATATGGGCAGGACAATGTTCAGAGAAAGCAAAAAGAAAGATCTGAGTTTTCATACTCATCGGTGGAACTAAATTGATTAAGGTCATTTCCTAGGTAGGTTTGAAATCTTCTGCAACAATTTTTTGCTTTTTTGAAAAGAAATAAAAAAGCCTTCCTCCCCCCCCCCCCCCTAAAAAAAAAAAAAAGGGAGAAGTCACCACTGCAAAAACATTAAATCTGCTTGGGTAACTCAGAATGTATGTTGGCAAGGCAACATATCTCAGCTTGAACAGTAAACCTGCTATGTCAGAGGCTCTGCCACATATGAAAGAGGCCTGGGTTTCAATACCTCATGCTGAATTTACTGCTTTTCAGCCTTTCACGGCCAAGTATTTGATGTCTCTCCTTTTACTGCTGCAATCGATAGGGTGACCTTACGTAAGAGTTTCCTGACCTTTGCTGTTGTCAGTATTGTTCTGCTAAAATGTAATTTAACTCTTTTTCTTTAGTCTGGAAATAGCACTGTACAGACAGCAAACACGAGAGGGGCTTGAGGTTTTTTTCCCCCCCTTAACCTAAAGGCAAGAGGCACCATCCATCATCAGAGTTGGCTTCAAACCAGAGGATGACAAGAAGCATCATCTGCAGAGGGTCTGGTTGGTTTCCCAGTGCTTTCTTGTACCTTGCAGTAAGTTAAACACCCCAAAACGCCTTACTCTGATGCTCATTCCACTGCCATCCTGTTTAGTATTTTAGGATTGAGGGGTCTCCCTGGATTCACATATTACTGGGGTGTTGGTACTACATTACAGCATTTTTAAAATATTTAAATTACAGCCTTTCCCTTAGCTAAGGCCTTGCATGTATTTCATGGAATAAAAACAAAGAGATCAAGACTTCTATGAATAAAAAAAGAATTGTTTTCAAACAGCAACTACCAAAGTGGAAGGAGGCTGATTTTTCTTGTGACAGTGGATGTTGGAGAGTCAGCCACATGTGTTAGACTTACAGCTGGCTTATCCATGCCAGGATCTTTGGGAGCCTGGTTTGAATCCCATTATAACCCTGTAATGCAAGTGCTCTTGTGGGAGCAAACTGCCGCGGTTATCCTCTGCTGTGCTGCTGTGATTTCATCTCTGAGCTCTGGCTGATGTGGGTATTACTCTGCATTAGCCATGCAGATGCACACATCACCACTCACACCCATACATTTGCACAGGATTATGGCTGAAATTCCTGATCCTGCTTATAAAAAGCCCTATAAACCCCAGAGAGCTCCTTTTAAACCAGCAGCATTATCCTACTGTAAATCCGGGGTGCAAGTCGGAGCAGGCTCTGCCTCAGATGCTCTTCAGCCACACATCCTCATGGAGCAGGGAGGCTAAAAGCAAACCCTGGGCTCTGCACAATTCCCCCCAAAACCCATCCCCATCACATCCCCAGCCCCACACCCCTTCACTTTCTAAAGTAGCAGCTCCACTCTTGTCATGGAGAACTCTCAGAAAGAAAGTTAAGAGCTGGGCTTTGGCAGTGCTGCCCCTGCCCCCACGTGCTTCAATATTGCTCACAGCTGAGTTATTTCTTGCTTCTTAGGAATTTTAACTGGCTTTTATGCTCAGTGAACTCATGAAAGGAGAGTATCTAAAGTCAGCAGTGCTGAAACCATGAATTAGCACAAGGAGAAAGGGGCCAGTTGGGTGTTTCTTGCAGTACATTATCTGCATAATGCCAGAGGAGCTGATTTAAAGTCACTGTGCTACACCTGAACGTCATTTATGGCTCATAAAAGGAAAGCTGTGTTTAAGGAACAATAAAGCAGCACTGCACTTTCTGTGGAAGAAGAGAAATAAAGCCTTTCTCACAGAGCAGATGCATTTTTATTTGCTCAGTGCCTGCCTCTGAGGCACGTGGAGATGCTTTACCAGAAAGCCCAAGAGTTAAGCAGGAGGACTCGCTCCAGGTTATGAATTATGTTTGATTTGTGCTCATTTTTCCAGCCAAGCCTTAACACAGCAAATCTGACCTCCTGGAAAAGGTAAGACCTGAATCCCCATGGCCACCTGTAGCTGTCAGAGGAGCAGGGAGATCCCTAGGCACAGCAAGCCACAAAGCCACAGCAGGGAGGAGCAGGGACCCTCCATAAAACAGAATCACAGAGTCACGTTGATGGTCTGGGAGGTCTTTTCAAACAAAGACCCACCTGTGATTAATCCCCACTTGTCACCCAGCCCAGAGCACTGAGTGCCATGTCCACTCTTTCCTTGAGCACCTCCAGGGATGGGGACTCCATCACTCTCCAGGGCAGCCCCTTCCAATGCTTAACAACCTTTTCCATGAAGAAATTCTTTCCGAACACCCCAAGTTCCAGGCTCAGGATGTTTGGCCAAACAGAGTGACAGCAGCCATCATATCAGACACTATAAGTCACAGTCCCATCACAGAAGACACCTATTTTCACTCACCTGCTATCTGCTGATAAATTCCTTCATTTCAGTCTCCAAGGAGTCCAGATCCACACTTTGGTCTCAGTGCAAACACCAGCTGGGGTATGGTGTCACACAGGAGAAAAGCTTCCTAGAGCACAGACAAGTTTTTAGCTATTACACCCCTGGCAGTTTGATTTTTGAGACTTTTGAGCATGAAACCAAAGTCCTAATGAGAAATACACAATTACAAACTCCATCCCTCCTGTCCCTCTGCATTGTTCTGCCCAGCACCCCCCTTCCCACAGAGTCGTGGCCACCTTGGGGCCACTCAGCAGTGCCAGTCCCTGGAGAGAGGATTGGAAGGCTCCCACTTCCCAAACTGCTGCTGTGGGGGGTGCTGCCTCCCAGCTCCACTTGTCCTTTCAAGGGACAAGGTGAGGCCTCAGCTCCAGGGTTTCCCATCAAGGAGCTGCAAAGGATCCACATGTGCACAGTACTGGCAGCAAGGGTCATGGTCCTGACCTTTCCCTGCTCCCTGTCTGACCCTGCTTTTGGAAAAGGCAGCATCACACCATGATTCACCTCCCTGAGGAAGAAGCCTGGAGACTTTATCAGTGTGGTTGAAAAAGTAGGTCTGCAGGATCTCCCTAACACTCAGCACCACCCAGGCTCTGTGCAGGGCTGACGCTGCTCTCTGAATACCAAACTGCAGAGGGAAAGGAAAAAAAAAAGAAAAAGAAATTCTGTGAGTTCCTGCCAGTGTAAAGCCACAGCACCACGTGAGAACAACCCACTGCCTGAGAGGGAACCTGAACTGAAACAGCTCTGCTCTCAAATGAGCAACACCCCAGAGGGGGACAGGAGCAGGTGCCAGAGCTATATCCAGCACACACAGGGATGCTGAGGGAAGGGAAGCAATGCCCAGCTAAAGCAGGGCATTATTTCTCAGCATTAACCCATTTCAATGTCAGCATGAGGGAGAACTTTCCTAGCAGCTTAAGGTTAACAGGAAACTTAAAATACCCACAGTGCACAAGAAACATCAGCACAGAAAGCAATGCCTGCTCTCCATCCTGGCAGCTTCCCTGCAACCAGAAATCCTTTTTCTTTTGGGATTTCTCCCCATTTGGGAATGGACTGGTGCCTTTTTAGCAACACCAGTACGAGGAGGGGATGGCAGACTTAACATGTGTTTTTACAGGACGACCTTTGAGGAGGCAGTAATGGAAGGTGTAGAGAGAAATAAAAACCAGTCATTCCCAGATTGTTTGGCTGCTGGGATGGCAGAGGGATGAGGGCATGCTTGGATTGAACAGGAATTTCAGTGCAGCACTGCCCTGGAGCAGCAAACACAGCTGGGAGACATCATGATTTGACATTAAATACCTTGTCCTGAGGTGAACACCACCATGATTCGAGTCCTTTGCTGGCTTAGAGCTCCACTTGAGGCATCCCACAGCACCTGGATCCTGCCCCACTCGGACACTACAGCCCTGCAAATCCACACCAAAGGGAAGAAGAGATAAAAAGGGATTTAGTGCTGTCAGGACTGCTAACCCCCAATTCCACAGCCAGCAAAAACCAGAGGGCTGAACCTGGATTAGTCCAAATATCCGCTCCATCTGCACACTTCTGTATTTTCCTGCCCCGTGTTTATTTCTAAGCTACAAACACAGCTTTTCACCCGTCCTAGCAGCTTTTACCTCATAAATCCATCACTTTTACCTTCCCCAGCAGCACAGACCCACTCCTCCCAGCCCTTCCCTGCTCACCATGCTCCAGTGCCATCTCCCCTTCCTCCATCAGTTCTTTCAGGCCACCAAACACCAGGAAAACTCTGACTGACTTGTCTGCTCCTGCTCCAAAGGACTGAAGAGGCCTTGAGATCACTCCTTTTTGGCTTTTTTTTTTTTTTTACCTGAGGAGAAGGCTGGCAAGTCAAATCACTGGTAGGCACAGGTTTTGTTTTCTTTTTCTCAGCTCTTTATTTTACAAAAATAACTTACAAATAGAGACAACTCTCAGCAGTAAGATCACTCACTCTGTGCAGGAGGATACAGCCTGGTGAAGCAGGGGTGTAGGAGTTAAGGACTCTGACAATACTGTTAATTTTAACATGACGGCAGCTATATTACACTACATATATTTCATGCTCCAGCATGTGGGTGTGACACCACATAAAGCCATGGTCCATAAAGTGTGCCAGCCAGGGAGGATGCTCCCAAGAGATCATTTCCATCCTATTTATCAGCATCCTCTTGGAGCCAAACGGCCACCTAACACTCAGACTACAGCACTCTGGATACACTCATCAGCAATATACTTCAAATACATGATAAAAATATATTTAACTTTCAAATACACTTGTATAAGGTACACCAAGGGGCAGAAAATAAAGTCTCGAGCTTTTAAATACAACACACTATATATATAAACATACACAAGGAGACAAGAGGGAATCAAGATGTGGAAGGAGAAGCTTATCCATGTTATCTATGGTACACAATGGCTTTGTCTGCTAGGAAATAACTTCCACTTGCATAGCGTTGTTGAGGAGTCCACACTGGGCTAGGAGGAGAAAAGGTTTTCATTTTGGTACCACTTCCACTTTGCAACTGATCCTACTCTTAAATTACACTTTGTCCTCTCTCTTTTGTAGGCTGGAATTCACGCCGCGTTCGTAACAAGCACATTGAAAGGAAGGGGTAAAAAAAAAAAAAAAAAAAAAACAAACCAAAAAAACAACAAACCGTAACACACACACAAAAAAAAAACCCCATCAGGTCAGAGAGTCAAGGAAGTTCCTTTCTGGGCTTGCAGTCATTTGGCATTTTGCTCCAGAGCTGAGTATTCTGCTTCTGAGACTCTGGAGGCGTCGATGAGTTTGGTGAGGCCAGTTTTGGCAGAGTACTTGAAGATGAAGGCTTTCATCAGCTCGTATCGGTAGTTGCGGTTGATGAAGCTGTACAGGATGGGGTTGACGCAGCAGTGCACCAGCGAGAAGCACTGAGTGATGTGGAGGGTGGCGTAGAGGAAGTTCTCCATCTGGCAGCTGATGGGGATGAAGTGAAGGCTGTAGAAGATGTCCAGCAGGACGGCCACGTGGTAGGGCAGCCAGCACACCAGGAACACCACCACGTAGGAGAAGATGATCTTCCCGTTGCTCTTGCGCTCCTGGTCGCTGGATGAGGAGATGCTCTTGGCCAGGAGGAAATAAAACACGGCAATGACGGGAAAGGGGATGAGGAAGCCCAGCACCACGGAGATGAGCTCCATGCCAATCAACCACTCCTTGAAGCTCTCCTCGGGGTAGACAGGCCTGCAGTAGGTCTCGCTGTTGGAAGAGACAGTCTTGAGGTAATAGGTGTCCGGGAGGGAGGCAGAGAAGGCCAGGAGCCACACCAGGACGCAGATGCAGCGGCGGATGATCTTCTTCTTGCGGCTGCTGGAGTTGGTGAAGTAGGCGACCGAGAGGTAGCGGTCCACGCTCATGCACGCCAGGAAGAAGATGCTGCTGTACAAGTTGATGGAAAATATCAGGTGGGTTATCTTGCACGTGATTTCCCCCATGTGCCACTGGTTGTGCTGGACGAGCGAGACGACCCACACGGGCAGGGTGATGACGACGCACAGGTCGGCGATGGCCAGGTTGAAGATGTACAGGTGGGTCTCATAGCCCGTCATTTTGGCCTGCAGGTTGACCCACACCACCACCGAGTTGGCCACCAGGCCTATGACGAAGATGAAGATGTAGAAGAAGGAGAGGGTGTAGAGCAGGGCGCTCTTGTTGAGCGTGCCAGGGCATGTCGTGGCATCCACCGTGATGCACTCGCCGCTGCTGCACGTCCAGTTGATCTCCGTCAAGTTGGCCGTCTCCAGGAAATCCAGGATGGAAGTCAAGTCAAGCGCACTCATGGTTGCTCGGGCTGGAATTCAAGTGACCTAAAGGCAAAACAGGATTGAAAGAAATGACGTCAATTACGGAGCTATTTCTGCTGCCATGTCATACCGGGACGCACCGCTTTAGTAACAGCCTGCTCTCGCCAGGCACTTTCCATCAGAGCACTCTATGGAGCAAAACAACCAAGACACTCGGCAAAACTCATCTGCTTGACAAAAGAGGAGCAGCACCAGATTTTGTGTGATTTTTTTTCCTCTCTTCCAGCTCACATCTGACATCATCAGGTTGGCTATCGTCCCCGGGTGTGAAATCTGCAAAGTACACCATGGCCAAATAAATGTCAGGCGACTAAATCTGCCGCCTCCGGCAGAAATGATGCTCCTATCGCTTTCAGCAAGGGAACCTTTAAGCCATTTCATCTGCACTCCCTCAAGCACAGTAGAATTGATCTGGCTGATACATGGTACCGTAAAACATTTACCACAGGCTCTGGTCAGCATCTTGTCAAGTCATACAGATGCATAAAGGAGAAGTGGGGAACTAAGGGGCTTTGTACTCCTATCCAAACTTAAATTTAAATTCTGCTCTGTCCTCCCTCCCTTCTTTCTATTTTTCTAAGTATCCCCTGCATTTAACAATCATTACACAGCATTGAGAAAGGAAAAAAAAAACCTCAGAGCTTGACTGCTGAATAGATCTGCTGGTCTTAAGTTTTCTTTTTAGAAGAGTGCTTTGATTTCAAAACACTCCCCCAAAAGTTGGCTCCACAACTGCCTCCTTTCCAGCCTTTTGCTTTTCTATATCTACTTTTGCTGCCTCTTCAGTGCTTTCTTCTACCTGCAGGCAGTGGACAAAGCAACTTGTTAACTTCCTCACCAGCAGAAAGAAAAGGCCCTTAATGGCTCACACAAAACCCCAAGCAGGCTGATAACTGCCCTTGTGCTTTCTGGGGAGGTATAAAAATGCTGTCCCCCCCCTCCCTTGGACCCTCACAGGACCCTCAGTACCACCGCAGGCCTGTGCCCATGATGGCCAGGCCAGTTCTGGAGCGCAGGATCCAGCCTGGGACATGCCAAAATAAAGCTGCAGAGGTGGGTTCCCAAGGGATGAATCCTCGTTCCCTCATGGCTTTACCTGAGCTGGCCCATCAGGTCTGCCAGGCCACCCATGGACACATCCAGCATCCCCAGCAATGGTCACCTTGCTCTTCCCCATGACCACAGCCCCACAAGGAGAGGGACCAGCCTGGGGCAAAGCCCATGAGGCCAAGTGACCAGAGAGCAACAGGGATCTCCAAATATCCCTGACCCCACCACAGGATCTCTTGGGAGGGTTTCCAGGAGCACAGAGGGGAGGTAAGCAGGGAAGAGTTTGGATGTGTTGAATACCCTCTCCTCACCCCTCTCCCCAAAAAGGGAGACACAGCACCTCTCCATCTGCATAATCAGCTCTTCCCAAAGCTCCCACCCTCCTGCCTGTCAGGGACAGAGGCTCAGGAAGAGAAGGGAGATAAGGGGGGAGATTACCCGAGAGGACTCAAGGCACCATTGTCCCAGCAGAGGGGAAGCTGGTGGCACTAACAATGAGGGGGGCCCTGAACACATTCAGGGGAGATCAAATCTCTCCACAAATAGGCCCAAATTGGCCCGTGAGGAGATCTGGCCTATGCCTTTCATCCTGCTGGCCGGATGAAAGACGGAGCCGAGACTCAAACCAAATTAAGCACGGCTTTTGCTCAAACACTGGCTAAAGAGGGAGCTGAGCCAGGGGCAGCTCTCCATCCTGGGATGGCCGATCCTGTGCTCATCTCGGGAAAGCAGAGAGGGATTTAACCCGCACTATGCAGGGCAGAGGGGCTGATCCACCCCCCAGTGCTGCGGGCAGCAGGGGTGGATGCTTCCCCTGGATGTTCACTTCACCCCAGGGCTGCAAGCGGGACACAGGGATGGGGCTCCTGCCAGACCTCACCCAGGGTCCCACTGCATGCCCAGCACAAACGCTTTCCACTCCTCTCACACACAGGAGAAACAGCACCATCCCCAAGTTCCTGTACCTCAAAACTCTGCAGCAATTACAGCAAACTCCCTAAAAGCCACAAAACTTTCAGCCCTGTGACAAAGGCTGCTCCTGCTGGTATTTGGGGGCAGCAAGGGGAGCACAGCAGGAGGAACACCCTGCTACCCCCCTGACACCCCACACAAGTAGCACAGGTGGGCCTGGGCTTCTCTGGAAAGGCACATGGTCTAAAACAAGAGGAACAGGCTCACTCCACATCCCAAGACCCCAATTCAGGACAGGATTGTGACCGCCTAGCACATACCTCATGGAGAAGAAACTCAAACCTGGCTGAGGGGTGTCAGATTCCGACCGAGAGGCAGCACCAGGGCAGCAGAGAGCCCTCGAGGCTGGGGCTCACACCAATGCTGGGGACACCACGGCCACCACAACCGCAGCTGCCGGCTCAGAGCCACCCTGGGGATGTTAGGGAGCGGGAAGGATGCTCGGGCCGATCCCAGCCCGCCTGCTGCACACACGTGCATCCATCCATCTGCCCGCGCCTTCCGCATCCCCAGCGCGGCAATAAAAACCCGACACCGAGCCGGCCTCCCAGGCTCCGGCCCCGCCGGGGAGGAGGGCTGTGCTCACAGATTACAGCCCCGCAAAGCCGCCTGTAGTCCGGGATTAGCTGCGGAAACCCGAGCTCCCGCTCCCCCCCAGATTAGCTGGGAGGCACGGGGGGAACCCATCAGACAAACTCAATAAAGCCACTCCGCGCTCTTAAAAAAAACACCTTCAGCGCTCTCTGCAGACAGCGCAGCATCCGAAAAACTCCTGAAGGAAGCTGGGACTGTAATTTGCGTCCACGACACTGCTAAACTCCTGCAGGCCATCACCCCTTCACCTGGCAGGCACATGTGCTGAGTCCAGCCGCTGCAAGTTTACAGGACAAGAAGGAGACGCACCCAAAACCCTGCTCCAGACCCCCAGAGCTGTCCCTGGAGCAGATGCAGCCTGCAGGATTGAATCCTCCCCATCCCACCTCCCACAGACTGTGACAAAGCAAACAAGCACCAGCACCCCTGCCTAGGAGGGCAGCCCGGCACGGCAGGGCAGTGTCCGAGCCCTCAGCAATGTGGGGAGCATCCCAGAGCCCGCTCCTGCCCGCACTCAGACCCGCCTGCCGACTGCTCAGAGCTGTGGGCAAGCTGCGCTCTGCCCTTCCCAAAGGGAGAAGCCAGGAAAAGTCAGCATGGCCGGGCGGGCTGTCACCCGCACACCTTCACCCTGCCCGCGTCCCGGCTCCCCAGCACGGGGAGGCGGCCACCACAAGAGGACACCCATGCCCGCAAGGGGCTCTGCGAGCCCGAGCCCGGCACATTCAAACTCCCCGGCAGCTCCGAGCCGAGGAAACCAACAAACAACAACCGCGGGGCAAGGAGCGGAGCCGAGGATCGCACCTGGGCGCGCAGGGGCACCCACAGGGGAGCGGCGGCCGCTCCGAGCTCCCGCAGACCCTCCCGCCGCGGGAAACGCGGCTGGGGACAGGCAGGAGAGGCCCCCCCACCCCGTGTGAGCCCGAAGGGACGCGGGGGAGGCTGCGAGCGCTCAGGGGGAGCGAGCCGTGAGCCCTCACGGGTCTCGCAGCGCCGCGGGACTCCCCAGGGGCCGCCCTTACCTCGGGGCCTGGCGGCAGCGCTGCCCGAGCGAGTGAGCGCGGCCCCGCCGCCAACGCCGCCTTATATCGGCCGTGAGGGGAGCCCGCCTCCCGGGGGCGGCCCCGGCTCCCATCGGCCCGGCCCCGCACGGCCCCAAAGGCGATCGGCCCGGCCCCGCACGGCCCTAAAGGCCTTCAGCGAGGCCAGGGATCAGCTCTGCCCAGCCCCGGCTCGGCCCTAGATCAGCCCAGCCCAGCCCCGGCTCGGAGCGGCCCCGGCCCGGAGCGGCCCCGGCCGGGTCTCCGGGAAGGGGAGTGAGGGGTGCGGGCAGCTGGGGTAGGAGAGGGGTGATACCGGCACGGAGGGGAAAACAGGGGAAAGGGAGAGGGAAAAGCGGGGGGAAGAGAGAAAATGAAAAGGAGAGAGAAAGAGAGCAAGAGAGGGGGAAAAGGGAGAGGAAAAGAGAGCAAGAGAGAGGGAAAAGGGAGAGAAAAAGCGAGAAGGAGAGGGGGAAAAGGGAGAGAAAAGGAGCAGGAGAGGGAAAAGGGAGAGAAAAAGAAGGAGAGGGGGAAAAGGGGGAGAAAAGGAGCAGGAGAGGGAAAAGGGAGAGAAAAAGAGAACAAGAGAGAGGGAAAAGGGAGAGAAAAAAAGCAATACAGAAGGAAAAAGGGAGAGAAAAAGGAGAATGAAAGAGAGGGAAAAGGGAGATAAGAAAGAGAAGGGGAGAAAAGGAGAGAGATGGAGGGAGAAGGAGAAAAAAAGAGGGGAAATGAGAGAAAAAAGGGCAAAGGATAATAAAAGCAGGAGAAACGAGGAAAAAGAAAAAGGAGAAAAAGAGAATCGGAGGGAGGAAAATAAGGAGAGAAAAAAGAGGGGAAAGGAGAGCAAAAGCAGAAAAGAGGAAAAAGAGGAGCAAAAGAGAATCAGAGGGAGGAAAAATGGAGAGAAAAAGAGGGGAAAAGGGGGGGAAGAGAAAATGAAAAGGAGAGAAAAAGAGAGCAATAGAGAGGGAAAAGGGACAGAAAAAGAAGAGAAAAAGACAGAGAGGGGAAAGGGACATAGAAAGAAAAGGAGAGAAAAAGAGAAATTAGGAAAAAAGGAGAGGGGGAAAAGAGGGAAAAGGAGAGAAAAAAAGAGGGCAAAGGAGAGCAAAAGCAGGAGAAAAGAGGAAAAAGAAAAAGCAGGAAAAGTGAATCAGAGGGAGGAAAGTGAGAGAAAAAGCAGAAGAAAAGAGGAAAAAGAAACAGGAGAAAAAGAGAATTAGAGGGAGAAAAAAAGGAGAGAAAAAGAGGAAAAATGAGAGAAAAAATAGGGGAAAAGAGAGAAAAAACAGAAGAGAAAGAAAAAGAGGGAAAAGGAGAGAAAAAGAGGAAAAAGGAGAGGAAAAAGGAGAGAAAAAACGGGAAAAGAGAGAAAAACAGAAGAGAAAGAAAAAGAGTGAAAAGGAGAGGAAAAATAGGGAAAGAGGAAAATAGAGAAAGAGAGGGAAAATGAGAAACGGAAAGAAAAAGAGAAAATGGCAAAAAGAGGGAAAAGGAAGAGAAGGGAAAAGAGAAAATATGAGAAAAGAGAAAGCAGAAAAAGATGGACAAAGAGAAAAAGTGAAAAAAGGAAAAAAGGTGAAAAAGAAAAAGTGGGGGGAAAAGAAAAAAGAGAAAAAACGAGAGAAAAGAAAAAAGATAAAAAGAGAAAATTACAGAAGAAGAGAGGAGGGGGAAAGATGATAAAAAAAGGGGAGGGAAAGAAAAAAATACTTTAAAATGTGAAGAAGCATTAAAAAAATATAAGAGGGGAAAAAATTAAACAGCATGTCTGTAGTTGTTTTCTATTTTCATTTGTTTTTTCCCTGCCACAATAAAGTGTTGAAATAGACAAGGCAAGGGGAGGCAGCAGATCTCACCTCTGCTCCCTCCCCAAGGGCAAGAAAAACTAATGCCAAGGAAAAGCAGCAAGAAGCCAGGGAATCACTGACTCCAGGTGAAAATCCCCTTCCTTGCATCGCTCCTGCAAGATGTGGGAATCAGGAAAATAGGAACTTCCACAGACACTGAAGAGTTGGATCTGAAACCTTAGAAGAAGCTTAGATTATTGTAAAAATACAATACACAGACATTAAGCAGAAAAATTATAAACTTATGTTTCTATAGTTACAAGGAAGGAAATATCTGAAGTGAGAAACTGTATGATAAGATGGTGAAGGGTTTATAATGTAGGGGTGTCATTTTATAGAGTAACTAAGAGTTTACGAGTTTTAATAGAAGCATATCTGTGTACATGTGATAATATCCCATTAGATAAAAGTATCCACAGTGCAATAGAAACACGTAAAAGTGATAGCTTAGAAAGCCAAAATAAACCCTGTGACAACTGTCTATTAGTTTAGAAAGTTATATATTACCTTGTCTCGAAGAAACTTGGGACTACTCTTCAGCTATGGCTGACTGCTGCTCCTTGGCAATCTCACAGCCTCTGAGACTGATATTTATCTGGGCAATAAATGGTTCCCAGCCCAAAAATAGTCCTGTGCCTTTATCAGAAGCAGCAACACTAATTCTGAGGGAAAGGGGGGTCAGTCAGGCTGTCTGTCCCAGGGAAATGCTGGGATTGATGGCCATCCACCTGCCCAGCCCTGCCAGCAGCAGTGACAGCTCCCAAAACACCAGGTGAGCTCGGCCCCCAAACCCTCCCCCTGAGCCCACACCGACCTACAGGCTCCTAAATCACCTCAGCAGGGCTCAGCCACTGCCCAGCCAGCACATGCAGCTGAGCTGACACCTCTGAACCACAACTTCTTGGAAGATACAGGGCTCAAGTTCAGCCCTTGAACCTGTCCCAGAAATACATAATCCTATATCCACAGGCAATTAACAGGACAAGGAGAAATGGCTTCAAACTGAGAGTAGGTTTAGATGGGATATTGGGGAAAAAAATCTTCCCTGGGAGGGTGATGAATCCCTGGCACAGAAAAGCTGTGGCTGCCCATCCCTGGAAGTGTTGCAGACCAGTTTGGATGGGGCTTGGAGCAGCCTGGGATATTGGAAGGTGTCCCTGCCCATGGCAGGGGGTGGCACTGGATGGGCTTGGGGTCCTTTCTGGTTTGGGGGCCAGGGAACAAGAACACAGGGATGAGTCTCCCACCATCCCATGTATTGTATTTGTGGGGTCCCTCCTGGCAGGAAGGAATGATGAATTTGACTCCATGTTCTCAGAGGGCTAATTTATTATTTTATGATACTACGTTATATTAAAGAATCCTAAACTATGCAGAAAGGATATTTACAGAAGGCTAACAAGATAATAATCAAAATTCATTACTTTTTTTAGAGCCCTGACACAGCTTGGCACTGATTGGCCAATGACTAAAAACAACTCACAGCAGAAACCAATAAAACAATCACCTGTTACTAAACAATTTTAAACACATTCTAAAAATTAAAACACAAGAAAAACAAATGAGATAATTACTGTTTTCCTTTTTCTCTGAAGCTTCTCAGCTTCCCAGGAGAAAAATCCTAAGCAAAGGGATTTTTCAGAAAATATGAGTGTAACACCCATGGACGGAAAGGGTGGGATGTAAAGTGTCTCATCTCCCTTCCTGAGCCCTGCTCTCCCTGGGTGAGGTCCTCCCAGCTTCACAGCTGTTGGTGAGCAAAGTGTTTCAGCATCTGCTTGAATTCTGAGTGCTTGCCCAAGTCCATGGATGTTGGTGGGATTGAACCACAGTGATGTCAGAGAGTGACAGGATTAGGTTTAAAAATAAGCAGGGACTGAAGAACTTGGCTAAATCAGGCTCTGAAAATCCTGGGGAGAAAAAAAAAAAAAAAAACAAAAACCAAAAACAAAACTAGAGGCACTCTAACAGCACTCTGATCACTTGGCCAAAAAAGCAAGTGGAGTGGTTTTGCCTTACTTGGTGTGCCAGAAAATAACATCAAAAAGTGCAGTCTTCCAGAGCTCTCCAAAAATACCAGCCAGCACCTGGAACCACAAAGCTGCTGCAAGTCCAGGAGTCACAGGCAACCCTCCTGTCCTGCACTTTGCTCAAGGCAGAGCCCTCACTGCCCTCTCTGGGTTCCTCCTTTCAGGTGTCATTTTATAGGAGCACGTTCCTCACAGGAGAGCCAGGGCCAATTCCCTTTTAGCTACAATAACTGGATTTTGTTTGGTGCTCAGGCATTAAAAATCTGCACGATGCAAAACCACCTGCCTAGAACGGAGCAAGCAGAGCTGGGAACCTCAGATCAAATCAGCAGAAGGTCGAGCTGCTGCCTGCTTGCCATGATTAATTGGTGTCTGCCACCAATCCAAGCAGGTGATCCAAGAGATGTGATGGCAGACTGCAGCTGCTGTGGCCAGCAACTCCTTGGAGATGCAGCTGTCCAGGTGATCCATCACTTACTGAAATGAGACAGGCTGGGAGAACTGGGATTGTTCAGCCTGGAAAACAGAATGTTCTGGGGAGACCTTAAAGCGCCTTCCAGTGCCTCAAGGGGTTCCAAGAAAGCTGAAGGATTTTGGATAAGGGGAAATAGCTTCCCACTGCCAGAGGGTGGGGTTAGGTGGAAGAAATCCTTCCCTGTGAGGGTGGACAGGCCTTGGCACAGGGTGGCTGCCCCTGGATCCCTAGAAATGTCCAAGGCCAGGTTGGACAGGGCTTGGAGCAACCTGGGATAGTGGAAGGTCCCTGCCCATGGCAGGGGTGGAATGGGATGAGCTTTAAGGTCCCTTCCAACCAAACCATTTTATGATTTAGGAAAGCAAAGTTTTGTAGTTTTCACCCTGTTATGGAGGGGTCTGTGGCAACATGTCAGTGTTGGGAAAAATGCAGCACTGAAAGCCAGGTCATTTATTTAACTGCTTTGGTTTGCATTTATGTTTTGTTTAACTGTCTGAACTACAGCAATATGTTCTTTTTTTCTCCAAAAGCACAAGTTTTTACTAATGGGGGTAGGAGAGAGAAAAAATCCTGAATTTCTCCCAGTCCTTACAGCTTTTCCCTATTGACTTTGGGAACACAGGCTGAAAGCACCCTCCCTTTCTCTTCAGGCTTCCCTTTCCAGCTGGGAGGCAGATGGAAGCTGACACCCAGCCCTGCCTACTCAAATCAACAGAGAAATCAAAAATAAAAAGTAAAAACTCCAGTTGGCAGCTTCGAGTGCTGGGAAGACAGGTTTGGGAACGAGAGAGAAGCCCAAGAAGGCAAAGTGCAGATTGTATTGGGTGGGGGAGCATTCTGATTGCACAGCAAGTATAGGAGTGGGACAAAGGGGAAACATTTCTCCAGTTGCACAAGAGAGGGTTTGCGTGCAGCAGGAGCGAGGTGGGAGCAGCCTCTCACACACACACAGAGAACGGTGCCAGGAGCTCAAACACCCACCCAGCCACACCAAAACCCAGCACAGCCCTGGAGGAAGGCAGGCTGTGATCCATGAAGTGTCCAAAGGGGAAACCCAGCATCCTGCGCTTCCTCCCTCTGCCAAGATAGCCAGCCCTGTGTCCTCTCCTGGTCATGTTCCTCGCTGCATCACGGGGATGATGGATGGATGGATGGATGGATGGATGGATGGATGGATGGATGGATGGATGGATGGATGGATGGATGGGTGGGTGGGTGGGTGGGTGGGTGGATGGATGGATGGATGGATGGATGGATGGATGGATGGATGGATGGATGGATGTAGGGATGGATGGATGGAGGAACGAGCCCCTGTGCTAACAAAAGGAATGAGTAGCTGACTGCGTCAGGAGTCACCTCTGCAACGGCAGCAGAAAGGAAACGAGCGGCGCGTTTCCAGCAGTGCTGCCCGGCTTCACTTCCCCCAGCGGCAGCAGGGAACAATCAGGGCCTTTAGTGCCAAACCCTGCCCCCAGCAGCGTCAGCAGCCTCAGGGAAGCCCCAGGGCTGCTCTCCTGTCCAGCTCCATCCTGTCCAGTCTGGAACAGACGCACGATGAGGAAGGCAGGGGGAAGAGAAGCAGCCTCCCGCTGCCAGGCAGGAACGTGCTCACAGGCAGCTCCAGGAAACCTGAGTCCTCCTCTGCACAAGGATGGAGTGAGCCAGAGGTGCCCCAAGCTGAGGAAGCTGCTCAGGGGGTGGGAAAGGCAGTGCTAGAGAAGCTGTGGCAGAAAGTGGAGAAAGACGGAAGAGAAGTGCATGGAGAGGCTGCCAGGGCAACCACAGCCCATCCTAGGGCAAGGCTCCTGCTTCCCCTAAACCACTAAACCAAGCAATAACAGAGAAATCACAGCTCAGGACTTCCCTTCCTCCTCCACAGCACCCACCTGTTAGTTCAAAGGTTCATGAGATATTATATTTTTATTGCAAAAAGCCGCTCGGGGGCTGGTTTCCATCTCTGCTGCAGCTCCAAGCCTGCATTTTCAGCTTCCCCACCACAACAGTAAGGACCAAACAGAAGAGGAAGATTTTCCAGAATAAAACTGAGCTTCTTGGGCTGTCACAGGCCTGCAGCATCTGTGGTTTGAGGCAGCACACACCGAAAGCTTTGTGAAAAGCTGCCGGGAGGGATCTGTGTTTTCCAGGCCCTGTCCGGCGCGGGGACGCTGCCGTCAGCTCTTGCCTCCTGACAAGTGATGGTGAGCAGCTCTGATTCAGAGAGACAACTCAAAGCACACAGTGCTTCACGTGGCCCGCTTCAGCTGGGCCACCCAGGCTTTTAACCATTCTCTGGCTTTGTCCACGCAGAATCACAGAGTGGTTTAGGTTGGAAAATGCTTCCGAGATCATCGAGTCCAACCTATGACTGATCCCCACCTTGTCACCCAGAGCACTGAGTGCCACATCCAAGCATTCCTTGGACAGCCCCGGGGGTGAAGGAGAGAGACACAGCAGAAGAAAGGTTTAAGGTCTTGTCCACCTGCATGGCAGGGCATTTTCTGTCAATCCCAGCAAGCCTTCCAAAGCCAAGCAATAATATGGCAACAGTTCCAGCAGGATCCACTGAGGAAAGGGCTGGCAGAGCAATCAATTTGCTATTTTCAATGTAATGAGAGCTTTCAGGAGAAATCAATTGGTGGTGGAATTAGGAATATGACCTGTGTAGCCAGTAATTATAGAAGATGGGTCTCCCCTTCACAGTTCATTTCCATCTTACCCTTTCCACTAAATAAAGGTGTTACCAATGGATGTTATTTGCTGCTTCTTAATTTGCTGTCAGAGGCATTACTGCCATTTATTTGAGAGCGTGCCAGAATGTGACCATGAGGAGGATAACATCAAACCCTGAGCCAGAAATCCTGCCTGGAGCAGCTGAGCAGGCAGCAGAGAAGATTTTTTTTCAGGGACACTGATTTTTACATAAACATTATTCAAAAACTTCTCCTGTCCTCACAGTGCACTCTCAGATTAGCAGTGAGATGTGAACATGGCAAGGGTAGGTTTTGACAGGAGCCATGCCATGGAAATCTGCATCAGCAGCAAGTGGCAGGCTGGGGACATAGAGAAGAAAGCAAGGAGCTGGAATTAGGATGATGGGATCCCCCCCACCTTCACTTGCTTCCATGGGAAAGAGCTCTGTAGGTGTAAAACAACTAAATGTTACAGGCCGGTAAGAAATAAAAAATTCATTAAATCGTAAATCTTTTGGAAAGGGGATCTACTGGGGAGATTATATTCACTTCTCATGGACATATTAATTCAACAGTGGCATATCATATTGTTCTCTGCAGGGGAAAAAAGACATATTGTTTTAAAGTCTGATTTTTAGAGCAGTCCTTGAGGAAGGAAACCAAATATAATCTTGGCAAGGAAAACCGAGTGCACGAGCACCGAGGAAGGGACATTAAACGCAGGGCCCAAGTCCCAGCTGCTGAAAGTCAGCATGGTTTGACTGCAGTTCTTGGAGCTGAGCCCATATGCATGGGAGCTGAGAGTGAAGGTCACCTCCATTTAGCCACAACTCCTTGAAAATGTTAAGTAAGTGAACACAAAGGGTAATTTTTTACTGTGAACAGTCACTGTTTGCCCACCAGCAAACAGGTGAGAAGACAAAGACATTGCAGCTGCTTTCATTTGATGTTTGGTGGTTGAGAACTGTCTGGTCATCTCCCTCTGGACAGCTTCTGGCTCAGGAGTGGAAATTGCCAAGCTCTCCTGGCTCTCAGTCCAGCCAGACACTCAGGACTTGAGGAGAACTCAGTAGCCACCTGCAGAACATGGGCTCTCCAAAGCCCTGCTCCCTGCTCCAGCTGCTTCCCAGCCTAGGCTCCCTACATGCCTGGTCTCCATTCTCCAGGAGGCTCCAGTGGCACGGGCCAGATGCTCCTGCTGCAGATCCAGCCCCATCTCCTGCCTAAATTGCATCACATGGAGGCAAAAAGAGCCCTGCCTCCCTGGAGAGACCTTTCCTGATGGACACCTTGCACAGAGCAAGTGGGACTGGCCACAGGCCCCCTTCCACAGGTATGGTCACACTCCACCTTTGGCTTCCCACCTGTCTCCTGATGACACAAATTTTGTGTTCCTTTGAAAGAGGAGCATCCCTGCTCCCTTTTTTGCTCCCTGCCTGTCTCCTGGAGTGCATCTTTCTTCAGGGGAAACCTGTGGATTGTAGAAAAACACCTCTATAGGGAATAGCTACAGGAAGGTTTTCAGCAGACACACAACTCAGTGCACAGCAACTGCTCGTGCCCATGGCCTTCCCCTCACCACCCAAAGGAGTTTATTCCAGAGGAACAAGGGGAGAGCACAGCTTAAGCTCCCCACACAACACAGCAGGGACCGACCGCAGAGCGGCTCTTGCGCCGCGAAACAATCGATGGCTGTTTGACCCTGTCACACTCTCAGCCAGCTCAGGCACAGATAACCCAGCCTGAGCCATCAGAAAAGATGGGATTTGCTTATCACTCAGACTGCACAGGCCACTCTGCCCAGGACAGCTCACACATACAAGCTCCTGCAGGATTTCTAGCTCTACACCTTTCCTTTGCCCGGCTCTCACACTGACAGCTTCCCCAGCATCCATCCCAACGAGGTGTGAAATTTGCAGCATCACCAAAGTGCACACGGGGTTGTTCCTAGGTAATTACATGAGCAGATAAAGTAGAAAAGGGCTGATGAAACATTAACCACGAGCAGGCAGAACAACAAAGGCAGTGCACCCGAACCACAAAGACTCTTAATGCAGCATTAAGTCAGCTGGACCTTAGTTGTGTATTTGCCATGTGGATTGAATACCTCCTTGAGATGGAAAACAGGAATAAGGCCCTGGATTTTTCCACACCTGGGCCAGGCTCCTGGTTGAAACAGGCAGTTCATACCAGCCAAACACTTGGACATTTAATTTCTGTTGTTGAGGTCCTTAGCAATGGCTTTAGGTTCAAGGCACACTGGCAGCAGCTCATAGCCCAAAACCATAGGAAGCCAGAGAGGTTTAAACTACTCAAATTATCCAGTGTGAGCATGAGAGGGAGGCAATGTGGGCTTTAGCTTCTGTCCAGGGCCCCTGGAAACTTAATCCTAGCTGATTACACCATTTCTTTTCTTTTTTCTTTTTTTTTTTTTTAATAGAAGAAATAAACAGTCTTTTGTACCAAACATAAGGCTGCCTTATTTTGAAGGAAGATTTATCACCCAGGCTAAATCCATGAGTTCATTCTGGTTTTGTCCCAAATCTTCAAAGCAATGTTTTACACTTCATGACACAGTATCAGCTGGTTCTGCCTCTGTGCCAGGCAGTTCCCAAAAGACATCCCACTTTTCTTTATAAAAAATAATAAAAGAATGCAGACCATCTCATCAGTTGTTTAAAGCCTGCACAGCAAATTCCACACAGGCATGTCAGAGCCATGCAAACACATCCATAAGGACTGGCTTCCCTGCAGACCACAAACACCAGCAGTGTGTTGGGGCTTGGAGTGACCTGGACTAGTGAAAGATGTCCCTGCTTATGGCAGGGGGGTGGAACAAGATGAGCTTTAAGGTCCCTTCCAATCCAAACCATCCTGGGGTTCCGTGGTGTGACACTGCTCAGTGGAGGGAAGTGACTGATGGGTGACAAAATCTGCTGAAATAAGGATTGCTCAGTGCCTCCCCTGCGCCAACAGGGGCTCTGTTGTGCTGAGCTGAAACCTTGAACTCATTACAATGTCACTCTGTCTCTGGATCCCATATCCTGTGGGGGAATCTTCTGGGAATGTATTTTGGTTCAGACTTGGGTCAAGGAGAGTTGACTTGACCTGAAAATAAATCCAGGCGATCTCGAGCTGAAGAGCCATTGACTACTGTTTGCAATACAATAAAGTGAGCAGATCAAACTGGGCTGAAAGCCAGGCTTAACATAAATCCAGGCAAAAGGGGGAACAAGAAGATGCATTCACCACCACGACAAAGGGGACATTTTTTACATTGGCACAGCTCAGAGCAGTGACTGAAAAGCGCTTCCCAGGCAGCATTTTAGAGTCCCATATGGTCTGTGCAGTTTAGCTGTGCTGGTATCTCCAACAGACTGGCAGCCAGATAAGAGTTACACCACTTGGATGTGTGTGAAAAAGAGGTTGTGGGATTTTTTTTTTTTTCACCATTTTTAACGTCACTAGCAGGAGTTCCTCTGCTTGCACACAGGGCAGCTTTTGTGAGAGGTATTTTATATGGATCCCCAAGGAAGGGTCTCAGTGGCTGGGCTCTGAGCTCTATTGTGTGCACGTGTGTGTAATAACTCTCTGCAGCTTTTGGTTTGCAGTCCAGGTTGAACTCACTGCAGCTCCAGGATGAAATCTGCTGGCTCACTGTACCACTACCTTGACTGAAGTTAGCTTTTCTCCTCTTCCAGGAGCTGCCAAAATGTTTGTTGGATAAAGCAAGCCTTGATCCAGCTGGTAATTCCCAGATCCCTACCCACACTGCAATACATCCTCAGAAAAAGTGGACATCTCCCCAGCTCTCTTCCTTCCCAGGGCTCAGCTCCACAAGCAGCAGCTTGATCCACCAGCTCTTTGCCCACGACACAAACCCCACTCAGCACCTTTTCCAGCTCCTCAACGAGGCTGGCTGACATCTTAATCAGGAGGATCCTCTGCCCAGCCAGCAGCCCAAGCACAGCAATTTGGCCATTTTCCCAAAGTTCCAACTTTACCAGCAAAACTGTCCCACACGGATCCAATGAATGCATCCCCCAGAACAAGCTGTGGGTGATGACAACATCTAGTGATGCTTGGACATCACCTTTTGCTGTCCCTGCTAAGCCTCCTCAGAGCTCTCCTAGCACATCTCCAACCTAGAGCAGCTGGTTCATCTCTGGATAAATACTAAAAGGAGTTTAGTCCTTCTGCTGACATACGTTATCCACTCCATTTTACAATAAGGAGCTGGTCAAATCCCTGCAGCTTTCCCAGACAAAACCAGCCAGGGTTTCAGGAGATGCTTTCAGGAGATGAAGGCAGCCTCTGTGGGAAGACATGAGCGCCACATTCCTCATTTGAGTGCAACTATTTCTAAACACAGCTCAGGGAAAGCTGCATATTTATTTTTTTTATTGCATTAAAACCCATTTTATTAACCAACTGGTACTTTAATGTGGATGATGCCTTTGTTTATAAAATAAATTATGCTGCTTCCTTGCATCTCCCACTGCGATTGCACGATTCCTGGTCAGATTGTATAATGTTTGATCTAGGAATGTATAAACTCCACTAAACAAAGCTGCAATAGAAAGTTGAATAATAAGTTGAGACTCCAACCTCTCTCAGGGAAAAAAAAAAGGTGAGTTTGACAAAGTAACATGCTGAGAGAGCCTGGGAATCTTTCTGATGGAATAAAGTATTTTAAGAGGGGCTGAATATTCCAACTCAGCATTTCCCATCTGCGCCTTCTAAAAGTGACAGGAACTTCACCCCTGACTCAAGCAAAATCTTCACAAATTGGGATTTCTTTTACAACTGTGTGAAAATTTACACTTTCACTTGCAATTAGCAGCATCACAGCCCTGCTCACACTTTTGCTGCAGAAACAAGCTGCACATGAATATTCACAGCCAGGCAATGCCATCTCGAAGGAACCAGTGCTGGGGAGGGCTTTACCTGTCTCTCCTTCAGACAGAGGAAAGGCACAGATCAGTCTCTCCACAGGGGTTCTGCAGGTAGTTGCCACTGCTCATCTTGGAGAGCTCTGGGACAATCATGGAATGGTTGGGAGGGACCTTAAAGCCCATCCCCTTCCACCCCTTGCCATGTCAAGGACACCTTCCACTGTCCCAGGCTGCTCCAAGCCCTGTCCAACCTGGCCTTGGACACTGCCAGAGATGAGGCAGCCACAGCTTCTCTGGGCCCTGTGCCAGGGCCTCAGCACCCTCACAGGGCAGAATTCCATCCCAATATCCCATCCATCCCTGCCCTCTAGCAGTGGGAAGCCATTCCTCCTTGTCCTGTCCTAAACGTCCTTGTAAAATCACTTCTCACCTGAGAAGAATTTGCCCTGCTGAAGCAGGTCTAGGCTTTATGCATGTAGAAACTCGAGTGTTTTTTAATGGACACATCTTCCCTTCCCAAAAAATACCCATCATCACCGTAGCTGAACTTCTCAACCCCTCTGTGTTTCCACGACCATCTTAACACTCTTTTATATATGTCAGTTCCACTCAGAACAGCAAAAACATGAGCAAAACCCACCTGGAGATATTCCAGCCACCGGGAGAAGTCCCAGCCTGGAGACGACCTGCCCAGTCTTTATCCATGACCTGCCCCTTCTCTGCTCAGGTGCCAAGTGCATTGCAGCCACAGCATGAGAGTCCTTTCTGCACAGCTCACACCACTAAAACCAGCTGGAAAAGAGGGAGAATTATTGATTTTAATATCACAAGCTTGACATAGAGGGAATTAAGCAGCTCTTTTTAATGCAGCAGTCTTCAAAGCAAAGCTGTGGCTATTTCAACTCCATCTCTCCTGACCAGTGCAATAAAGGATGAAGGAGCACAAGAAATTCAGGAAAGGGAAGGCACTAAGGAGGAGGAGGTGGGGAAAACTGCAGTACTGCCTCATGGATAGTTCCATTTCAAAGCACACTGCTTGTGACCAAGCAGTGGAAGCCAAAATTATGAACTCAGTTACCAACGAGACCTGGAGCAGAAACTGTGCCTAGAACTTGAAAAATCCAAGTGAAACGTCATTCCTTGGTGGTGTTCCATCCTCAAGCCAGTCTGAAATCATCCCCAGGATCTGACGCATGTTCCATGATGTCCTGAAGAGCCAGAGGCCACCCTGCTCCACTCTTTCCAGGAAGGATCGGCTCATCCTCTCCTCTTTCTGCAGGACCTTCCCTTTCCAGGGCTTGCTCCTGCACCTTTCAGCTGTACCAAGGCACAAAAGATAAAGAAAGTGCCCGTTTTCCATTGTCAAAGAGAAAAAGGAGGTTCCCCGAGGCTGCTTTACACTCTCTAAACAGCCAAAAAGTTCTCCACCAGAAAAGAAATCTGGAGCTGATCTGCAGCCCATCAGTGGAAATTGGTGGAGCCCTTGCTGTCCTCAAGGAAGCCAGGGGAACGAAAAGCAGAGAGCCTCACTCCTCGAAGCTTAAAATATTTACTTAAAGCTGGATGCCAGGAAGGTGAACCAAAATGATGCTTGAAAAGACAGAGTGGCTATTTAAGGGATGGAAAGACAGGTTGTAATTATAGGGTCATGGGATAAATTTAACATGGCTCATCTGAAACAAATTGAGAACCGATTAAGCACCCAAAATGAAACAAACACCTCTAAGTCCTTTATTAACTCTTGCTTGGAGCAGCAGAGAAAATTCAGTTTGAAAAGCAAATGCCTTCTCACTTTGCAGAGAATTTTATAGGGATGAATCAGGTACTAAAGTTCTTGCCAGCAGTTGTTTTGCTTGGCTGCCTTAAAAGCAAACAAATAAACAAACCAAAAACCCCCAAAGAACTCCTTGATTGAAACTTCAGGCTAGTCCTGGAAAACTCCCAGCCCACCAGTAGAGCTGCTGGGGAGTGTTCCAACAGGGAGGCTTTGGGCAGAAGAAAGGTTTTCTGCCGAAAAAAAAAGGTTGAGTTTCATGGACATATCGTCATGGAAATATTTTCAGTTTTCCAGCAGGATAAAAATTGAAGGAACAACATCTTAATTTTCAAGGTTAAGTCATCGTTTGGTCTAGATCAGCTGCTGTTCCCCACCCTTTGTGGGTGAAACTTTCTGCTGGAGTTCCCTTAACATGATTCATCCAACCCTCTCCCAGGAGAGACATTGCTTCCTTGGCATCCCTCCTGTATCCTGAGAAACACAGTCCAGACAGAGGAGAATGGAGGCAGCTGCTCCAGGCTCTTGCACAGAAACAGGAGGACTTAATCATGCTCTTGACACGAAAAAGAAAAGGATACATTTGGTTTTGAACCAAGCTGCAATGACGAGTCAAGCACAGCGCTGTAATCAGCACACACCCACCGCTGGCTCCAGGGTAATTTATGGGTTATTACAGGCAACCAGGGGACAGCAGCATTGCCACCAGGCCAGCTGCCACCTCTGCCAGTCCTTCTAAATCCTCTGGATCCCCCAACAAGCCATGAAAGGCCAGATGGATGAAGGAGAGGGTAAAAGGCACTCCCAACCGTTCTGCAAGACCTTCACAGAGCAGCCTGCTGTTGAGCAAGAGGCCCACACATGATGACTGCTCTTGCAAAACAGACATTACACACACTCTCGGGGCTTTCCCAGGCTATCAAGACATTTTGGCTCATCCTTCAGGACTTGGCATGAAGCACTTATTAGCACAGACAGGTGTTTGGGTAGCAGGGATGGCCAGCCATGCTAGGGCAAACATCTGGTGCCCACGACCAGTTGCTCCAGAACACTCCTTGTGCCTTGGCCATGCTGGGAAGTCAGAGCAAACCAAAGATGGATTTAGGGCAGTCCCTGGCACTCAGCATTGGTCTCACAGTGTGTTTGCACAGAGCAAAAGGTGCTGCTCACTGTGTTTGGGCTGTAACCATCAGTAACTCCTGGGCAATCTCAGAGTTCAGGGCAGGTCAACACGCCATGAACAATTCCTGTGCTCCAGAGATCAACATTCAGCAGTGACTGGTATTTACCTCATACCCTGAGTCACACGACCACTGTTAGCTCTGCCTCAGCTAATTTAAGCAGACAGGGGTATGCTGATGGTATCTCAACCCCTCAAGACTTGTTTTGTCAAAGGACCCCCACGCCCTGCCTTACCTTCATGGATTCACTGGCATTCAGCCTGGAGGAGCAGTGAGCTAGAAATCCCAACATGGAGCCAGAAATAAATATTCCTCTCTGTTTACTCACTGAACTGCAGTCTCTTGGCCTTCCCACTCAAGGAAAACTTATCTTTGTAAGATTTCAACCAGCATTTACATCCCCATAACAAATCCACACAGAACTTGAATGAGCCAGATTAAATGGCTATGAGTGTTTTCGAGGTCACTGAAGTCAACAGAGCCAATTTCCTGTTGGGCTTCTCTCAAATAATGTAAAACAAAGCCATTTATTTACTCTCAAAAAGTATCTGGGATGACATAAGCCTGCTCTCACCAGCAAGAGGCAAGTGGGGCTTGTAATCCCTTGCATACATGTGGTCATTGAGGTCTTCTCTGAGTTACAAGTAGAACTTCACACTTTGGGACAGCTGCTTTTGGAATCCTTTAGGACCTGATGCTACCAGCTCAACATCCAGCCTATCAAGTACTTAAACAGAAACAACACTGCTGAGAGTGAACAGGACTCAAGAAGCAAAATTACCACATTTAAAACCTTTTCAGGTGTTTCAAACCTGCCACAGAGGTTCAGCAAATTCTGAGGCTCATTCCTACCTTCTTTTTCTCCTTCCTGCAGATGATGTGAGGATTTTCATGTGAGCCTGGTACATGTCAATGCCATCTGTAAGGACGCTGATTCCTGGATATTCACCAGTATTTTATTGCACAGCTGAAAAATGTGAGAAGGAATAAATTATGAAGCATCTTGAGCAATCATGCGCTCCTATGAGGCACTTAAGATACTTTTAGGAAAAATGTACAACTACATTACAAAGCCCCTTGTTCTTCAAAGTGATGCTGATGCTGCAGAAAGTGATAAATCAATACTGCAGAGGGCTTTCAGAACCGCTTGTTCCTTAGGGTTTATGAGGGGGCTGTGATGTCCAAGTTAAACGTAGGGGTTGCGTGCCTCCAAACCTATGTTCTTCCCTTCTGTGGGCTTTAGGCTGCCAAATCAAATGCAGAAATAGCTTCAAAAAGGGTTCAGAAGATGTAGGCGCACCCCAAGAAGCTGAGACATTGTGCCTGCTCTTGCAGACACAAAGCCATCTGAAGTACTGAGGGGCAGCAAAGCTTTGACACACGGAGAGTCACGAGCTGCTGGTGACACGGAGCTATTGGCAGCTGCCCAGCTCATTATGCCCAGCCATCCTTTGAAGGCTATCGTTCTGTGGAACAGAAATCAATACCCCACACACTGCTATGAGCTGAGCCTGGGGCTGGGGCAGTGATCACTGGGAAAGCAAGGAAGGGAATAACACACAGGGGGCAAGCACAGCCTCGCCCAATCCTGAAATATGGAGTGAAAGGGGGGAGCCAGGAACACAAAACCTTCAGGTTCCTGCTGCAGGGAGCCTGGTTTGTGGTCCCTCCACACAAAGGCAGGTGCTGCTGATGGGTCCTTGCCATCACCCTGTGTGGCCAGGCTGATGTCATCAGCCCTGTGTGAGACTGAGGGCTCTTACAAACACTGCCTCCGCTCCAAACCCACCATTACTTCCTACAACAGCCCTCCTTTATCTTCACAACATCATCCCAAATTGCACAGGAAACACACCTTCCAGGGAGGCATTTTCATATTGATCACCCCTGGGGATCTGTGTCAGCAATGGATGAAGAAAGGCTCTAAGCACATCCGACAGGATCACTCTTGTCCAAGGCTTTGGATCTCTTTGTTGCCCTATCAAGACACGGCTCCGACCCGCTGGGCTCGTACCCCTCAATGCCAGGGGCTGGCTCCAGCTGCTTTTCATCGCTGTCTAAGAAATTATCACAGGAGACTTCATGCAATTAGGCCTCAAAAATGGGCATGTCAGTCCTCCAGGGGAACTAAGCCTGCTTCATGAAAGCCGCTTCAGCCTTTGCTTTTGCTGCACAAGGTGTTTTTTTTACCCTGAGGATTTCTATCAAAGCGAGACACTAGTCAAGACACAGCAAGCCACTGTAGTTTTTACCTCTTTGTAGCTTATCAAGGTGAATGTCAGTGGAAAAAAAAATTTTAAAAATCTTAGAGGTGACCAGGCACAGAGATGGCCATCTAAAGTTACATACTTTGGTACAAGAAAAATAAAAAACCCACCCCTCTGTTTTTAGTAAAAGCAAACCTGGTCTGTCTCAGCGCCAGGACTCCGTTCAGAAATCGGCAAGGGGAGCGTAATGAGCTGCACAAAGGCAGCCCTGTCACACCTCGCTGCTCCTCCCTGCAGACTGAAACCTTTCTCAGCATCCTCAGCCTGCCTGAAGGCACCTTCCAGCCCCCATTCCCAGTGTCCTGGTGCCTGGCCTGGCACCAGGGTGTGTTTCAAGGCCATGCTTCTCAGGGTGGCTCTGGTGTCTTGCAGGATTCGAGGCACAGGCTGCAAGCTGCTGGTGCTGCACACAAGGAATACCAGGGGAGGATGGATAGGGATAATATTTGTTCTGAATGTGTGTGCTGCAAGAGTGTGCTTCAAACCCAGCTGTGCAAACAGAGAAAGCAAGGAGAGGTATCTCTGGTGAAGGCCAGCTCTGTGTAGAAGGCTCTGGACAGCACAACTCCTTTTTCCTCCTCCACCCATTCCCGACCCTCCCTGATCTCTGCAGCCTCTCAGCTTGAAGACACACGTGGGGCATCCCCAGGATTAAAAGCCTGCCATGTTATGACTGCTTTAACTAATCCCTGCTGAAGCCAGGCTGCTGCATCTGGCATGTTCAACCCACCTGGACTGGAGCTCCAAATCGAGGTGATGCTCCCGTCTCAGCAGCCCACGTTGAAATCCCAAGGCTGACAGGATTAAGGAGAGGAGACAGGAGTTGTCACTTCACCACTTCCTTCAGCATCTTCCTCTGAAGAGCTTAAGGCTTCTTATGTGGCCAAAACGTCTCCTGCATTTTCTCTGGTCCTGAGAAGCAGCAACAAATTGAGACAAGGTGAAGAACTAAAGCATTCAAAAGTTGCATCTGACATTCCCACTGGAGAGACCCAAGCTATTCCCAAAAGGGAAGCAGTTCCATCTTGAGAAAAACACCTACATCTTGCATTTTGGCTGGGCTGGACTCCTACAACATTTATTTTCACAGGCAATTTATGCCTATGCAGCACCTGCTCACCCAGACCATCCATCACTCTCCAGCTACCCAGGCATTCCAGAAAATAAATTGGATAAATGTGGTCCAATCCTTCCTTTTTTTTTCCCTCCTGGATATGACACTTAATTCCACACTGAAAACAAATAAAAGCTGAATATCTTTCAGTGTGAATGACTGCAGGATTTCACTGCAGATGTTTTATCCAAAATATTTCCTAAACATCTTCACTCAGCAAACAAGGACTGAGCCTGTAACTTCTTATTGTGCTTCACGTTTTTATTGTGTCTCTGAAATGAAGACATCATAAAACAAGTTGATCCCTTTTTTTCCTTAACTCTGTGTTCAGGGGAAGCAACAAGATGAACTAAAATATAAATTTACAGATAAAATTCATGTTTAGCTTTATGGAGAAATAAAGTTCTTTATCGCTAGACATTTTGACAGAGATATTTCCTTACTGTGGCTGATCCAATCTGCAAAATTTCCTTTCATTTTAAGTCTGGATATAAAATGTCAGTGATCCAGGGGATAGAAATATTTGTAAAATGTCCATTTTTTCCCTGGCCCTCACCAACACACAGGAATCGTCAGAAAACAAGCTAGAAGATGAGGAATTGATTCTTGGCTGAACTACAATTAAGTTGTAGCTTTCCCTTCACTTCCAGAGCTTTATTAGGCAGATTTTATTTGATGAAATCAATTATACGGCACGCTGGAGATAAGTTAGGGAATTAGCTTTGCTTATGCTAATGCCTATCACTCTTGGGTGGTTTTGCCTGGGAAGGAGGTGTGGAATTTAATGTGATTTATTTAGGAGCAGGCCTCATGATTCCAGGAGGGGAAGATGGCTGCAAGGAGGAAAGGTGAGGGCAGAGCTCCTCAGGACCATCACCAGTGGCATCTGCTCATTCCCCAACATATTTTTCCCCCAGCACACATGTCTTGTGGCATTTTGAACACTGGGAGGGGCAGGGAGATGTCGACTCCTTCTGGAGCTTTTGGTTGGGGTGGTTTCACCCTTGCTGGACTAACTCTTGGCTTCCTTATTTCCAGTTCTGTTAATATAATACCAGCACTGGAATACTGCAAAAGGGCTTGACAGAGCCTGTGCCAGTGGGGAGAAATTGCTTTCCTCTCTTCTAAAAATGGAGCACCCACCTTAATCCAGCTCCAGGTGCTAAGGGCACAGATTTTCACTGTTGCTATTAACCTATCTCATCTTGAGATCCCTTGGAATTAAGCACCTCTGGAGAAGTGCTTTCAGTACCCATTTGACACTGGACAAAATCAAAGGCAAGTCCAAAGGCTTCACCTGATTGCAGAAGGGGACAATTATCTGCTAATGATGGTGCCTGGAAGGCACCTGATGACACAGAGCTGGGTACAAACCTTAGGAAGCACAACTGGTGTGAGTGCCACCGCTCCTTCCTGCTGCACCACTCAGACTGGTAATAAACTGGAGACACTGGTGGTAAAAGGGCCTGACTGGATTTGACACAAATCTCTCAAAAATTGCTCAAGTGTCCTCTTGCAAACCAAGATTTTGGAGGCTTCCAGCACTTCTTGATAAAGCAACACATTTTCCAGAAAAGGCAAAACCAAATGAACAAAGTCAAACCCGAGGCTTTGTTTGCTTTAGAGCACAGGAACAAGCCCCCAGGAATGAAATCTTATCTGGTGCCTCTAACAGGCTGGATCCCTCTCTTTGCCTTGCTCCCAGGTTTCCTCCACACAGCCTGGCCTCTGAAGAGTCCTCCTGTGGCCACATGAAAGGCTTTTCACACCCCTGCATGGCACCAGCCTTTAATGCAGCCCAAAAATCAAACCCACTGTTAGATCCCTTCCTGCTGGATCAGAGTTCAGGCTGCTCAGCCTTGAGTCCCCAACATGCAGCCTAAATGTACCGTGAAAAAATCTGGAAATGGAGGCACTTAGGCTTTTAATAAATGGAGATTTACTTAGTTTGAAGCTCAACATCAGATTTCTGCTGTACTTAAAGTAAATACCATCCATTAATGAAGAAAACATGGGAATTTTTTTAAAATGAAAATAAACACACAAGAAATTTAAAAGCTACAGCTTGTAGCTTTCTAAGGATTGCTTTTAATAAATCGTACATGTACCCACTTTCATGGAAATGCATTTGACTGGGAAAAAAATGCCTGTCCCAGAGCTTTTTCTCCAGTTTGACAGAAACGCTGCCAAGTTCAGGCTACCCAAAGTGAGACACACCAGGGATGTCCCGACAGCTTGGCACTGTGTGGGTCCCTGCTGGGGGCACATGAAGCCACACAGACCAAGCAGAGAGCGGGGAGCAAGGCCGAGAAGGTGATGGAAATCTTTAAAAAAGGGGAAAACAACAACCAAAGCTTCCTGATGATTTTCCCAGCTGATATCAAATGCCAGCACCAGCTGGTTGCTGGTGGACAGAGTCCACACCAAAGTGAGGGGTCTGGTTTCTGTCAGCCACAGCAACAGGGAGCAGGCTGAGCCCCTCAGAAGGGCTGCAGCAGTTTTTGGGGAAAGCATTCCCAGGGAAAGCAGACTCTCCTTCCCACATGCCAGCCAGGGACACCTGCTTATCACCAGCACTATCTGTGGTGACCAAGGATGGCATGTGAGGGCACACAGTGCCAGGGGCTGGTGACCACAGAGAGGGAGCAGGCAGTCCTGTGTCTCCAACAGCAGGAAACGACGCAAATCCCCACGGACTGAACCCATTTACAAGTGTTTTAACCTCATTTCCACCACTGTATTCCCCTTCCCAGGCTTCCCTACCAAGCACAACAGCAATTCCCTGCTCCCATCTCCGTGACCTTTCTGTTGTCCTGCTCCCCCACCTCTACACATGAACGTCACCTGTAAAATCCAGTCCCAGTCAGCTCTCCCTGACCTCTGCACCACACAAAAATTCCTCCTGCTAACATCAGACATGCTTGAATTAGCAAGGAAATGAAAACAAGCCACAGGAAAGGAGCGGGCTGGGGGAAAGGTGGGGATGGAATGCTAAGCAATCATGTCAAGTCACGGCTGGCCACATCCCGTTAGCCGTGTCTGAGGGCTCCTTGTGTCAAAACAGCCCAGGAGCAATCCTGCACAGCCAGTCCTGCAGCTCCTTGGGCTCTTTTGTGGGACACAGCTCCTTCAAGGCATTGGCACCCAGTGGCTGCACATCCCAGAGCTGCCCTGTTTTACACCAGGAGAAGGCAGAAAGCACCCACGGCTCAGCCCTACAAAATCACCACCACTTTAGGAGATGCTTGGCAAAGTTACTGTGCAGCTGAGAGAAAGGAGCTTGGAGAGGAATGAATGGATTTTACTTGGTATTAGAAATTTACAAAGTTCTGATAAAAGTAATGAAACTTGAAAAAAAACCCAAACCAACAACAAAAACATACCACTGTTATTTCCAAAACAAGCTTATTTTCCCTATTGCTGGTTCTAACACAAACACCAGGAAAGATTCCAGCACTGGCAAAAGCAACTCTTTAACCCACCTCATAAAAATAGCTGAAAGTGAGAAAATAAATTCATTTTCTTTTCATCCAGTATCTCCTCAGCCTCAGTTTTGCTTGAGCATCCCAGGAAACAGAGCAGAGATGGACAACCCTTTCAAGGTTGACCAAACTGAGGCCTTGAACAGTTTCTTTAATTTACCCAAGCAGAACCCTATTCCCAACATATTTACATGTGAAAAACTGTCTCCCAAATTAATCTAGCCATGACTCTGAGGGGGGAAGACTGTCATTATATTGATGTACCTTTATGTTTTCTAGTTCAAGGAGGTATAAAACTATTTCCAACACTCATTTTGCCTTTTTCATGAGTCTATTTTTAATGCTGTGATGTATTTTTCTGATTGATAATGTTCTTAGAAGCCCATTTCCTCCAAGCATCCCTTTAGAAGAACATGAGCTGCAGGAGCAACAACCACGGCCAGAAGATCCTGAACACTCAGGTTCGGCTGCAAAGGCAAAAAAAGAGAAAACCAGCAGTGTCTGGTTCTTGGTAGGTTGATTAAGTGAGAAATGAGGAGGGTTTGCTTCCCAGGACAGACTATTTGCTCCCCACCACATAAACTAGAAAGGTCTTTATACAGAGGAATGTTTATCAGTTCTTCCTGAGCTCTTCAGATCTGATCACACTGCAGTACTCCAGTCTTCAATGTGATATGGAAAGAAATAAAGTTATATGGAAAGAAATTAAGTGACCACTTTCAAAAGAGCTCCACAGGTTATAACCCTGGGAGAAGACAGTCCAGAAACATTAAAGATCAGACTTAAATCCAACGACTCCTATGAAATTGTGTAGCTGCAGATGTGACTCCCTCCTTAACAGACTGGACCAAATTCAACTCTGCTCCAACACACCCAGCCCAGCCATGGCTCCCATCTCCAGCCTTAATGAAAGCTTGTCCATGGTTTGAACCCAGCAACAATTAACCTTGACAGGGGGAGATAAGATTCAAGTTTCAAAGCACAGAGGGTTTGCTGGGGTTTTGTGCGCTTTCATGAGGCTCTGATTATTATTTTAATGCAGTTGTTTGTGGTTTAGTTTCCTTTCCTCTTCTTTTTTTTTTTTTTTTCAACTCCTCTTAATGGTAACATTGAAAAGATAAAAGTTTATGGTCTCATGGCAGGAGCCAAAGGATGGCCCAAGTCCAACCTACCTCCACCCCACCGCACTCCTTGGATACGCTTCCAGACAAGGGGAATCAGACAAAGAGGTGCTGTGGAGACTTCAGGACTGACTGGCCTCAGATTTTCTGGAAAAGGGAGAAGAACTCATTAGGTTAAAGGGAAAGCCAAAAGTAGTTGGGAGAGTGCTTTTTTAGGGGCCTAAAGTAAGAAGCCAACAGATCTCTACATACTTCCCAGCAGGAAGCCTGCAGTCATCCCCAGCACTGATAGCCCCCCGTGCTTGGCAAGGTTCCACCCAACCATCTGGAGCTCATGCACCAAGGTGCAGCTCTGGGGAGGAGACAGAGGGCCTGGCAGAGGTGTTCAGAGAGGAGGAGGTCGGGAGGGGGACGAGGGCTTTGGCTCCTGAGCCTCAATGTGGTTTCTCTGGACGGCAGCTGAGGGCCCATTTTTACCTCTTTGTGGCTTATCAAGGTGAATGTCAGTGGAAAAAAAAAAAAAAAAACAGATTTAAAAAAAAAAAAAAAAACAGCTGCAGATGGTGCAGCTGCCACTGGTTTGGAGAACCTGAGGCCAGCCAGCAGTCAGTGCTGGCAGCAGTATGGAAACCCTCCCAAGAGCTGGGCCTGCTGCACTTTTATCAGTGCCACTCACACCTGGTGTGTCCTCCTGGCAGTTCCAGCCTCGTGCAGCAATACCTGCCTCCCTTCTGCTCTCTCTAGCTGATGTTTTGATCCTGCTGGTGCCTTCAGCAGAGCTCCATGCCACGGGGGCCAGGAGCTGGCTCGGTGCCTTTGAAGGCGGCGGTGACGCTCAGCCGCGCCGAGGGCTGCTAATGAGAGGCTGCTCTCTGCTGAGGTGGAAGTACAGCTCTGCAGCCTCCACCAGAGCTCTCCAGACAATGCAGCTGCGGGAGGTCTTTCAGCAAGAGGAGAGAATCAAAGCTGGGGAGCGACCTGGTCAGAGCAGCTGGGGAAGGAGATGCAGGGGGGAGGTGGGAGAGAGCGGCGCGCTGCAAGCGTTGCGGTTTTCTTCGTTTTCTTCCCATGGCCATTGGGCAGCAAAGAGCAGTGGCAGGAGAGGTCACAGGGGCTCTCAGCATGGGCAGACATCACCTGGAAGGGTTTGCCACCTGTGGCAAATGTGCCAGCAGCGTAAGAGAGAAGCAAACTAGAGTGCAATATATGTTTATTTCTAGTCTCTGCAGACACACCTGTCTGTAGGCACTGAAACCACTCATTAAGTTGAATACATGAACTTCCCTTCTCTCAGCCTAAACCCGACCTAGAGGACACCTTGCTGGAGGTGAGGGGAGCAGGGAAAAGGAAAAAAAAAGCAGAGAAAGAGAAAAGGACAGGACTTCTGCCATGAGACCACCAGTAGATCACATAAGCACTTCCCACTGCAGCAATGAAAATACAGCCCAGGCTGAGCTTTTCCTTCCCAACACACACCTCCATGTTAAGGTGAAGCTGCCACGTTCTCCTCATGGAAGCTGTTAAAGATGCAACTCATTCACCTTTTCCCAAAAGCAACTCCTCAAGCCTCATCCCAGTGTTCCCAGGCATTTTTCTCTTTGTTGGCATGCTGTAAGCACACCCATTTGTCTCCTTAAAACTCCTACAGCTCTCTGCCCTCATGCTAGGAGTGACCACTCACTATCTGATGACCACCCCTAGGGCCAGAAACCTGGGAAGCTCTTTTTCCAAGGGCTGTTTGGAGCCCAGGAATGGCTTTTCAACTTGTTGCTCTCACTGAAACCAGCCAAAGTTAAGGCACAGCCTTTTTTTAAAGAGCAATCCCACAAGGCTCTGCCACGAGGATTTCAATCACTGGGGAGAGGAGATTGCAAGAGCCAGGGATGCTCCTGGCCAAGCCCTGCAGAAGAGATGCACCTGCAGGCAGAAGTCAGGCTCCTGCCAGAGCCCAAACCAGCACCAAACCCACAGCTGAATCGTGTGTCTTCTTTCAGATTTTCAGCCCCTAGATCAAAGGACAAAGCCACAAGGGCACAGTCATCTGTCTGACCTGTCCCAGATTTTTTGAACTACCCTAGAAAGCTACTTTAGGCTTTAGGGGAAAAAATGCTCTTGATAACACAGAAACCCAGGCTTTAATATTGTGTGCATCATGGTGTGGCTCACAGCAGGGCACCAGCTTTGCACAAAACCTAGTTCAGGGAGAAAAGTCTTTCTAGTAGCCGAGGAGCCTCTAAAGAGGGGGGAAAGTGGGGCATCACACCTGCAGAAAAACAAGACACACTGGCAAACTGACTGCTCACAGCTTCCAAGCAATAAATGAGCCATGGGCAGCCTTGATTTTTAACAAGACATAAAATGGTGTATTCCAAACCTGAAGAACAGCTCCTGGGGCCAAACCACCAAGCCAGGGCTGCTTAAAAATCCCACAGCTCGTGAGACCTTGCAGAGCAGCGCTCCGAGGTGCTGCTGAGCACGGGATGGTTCAGCCTTTGCCACATCCTTCCCTGCACGGCTTTCAAGTGCCAGCCGAGCACAGCGTTTTTCCTGCTGCTGGGTGATTTCAGATCCTTGACCTGGTAATGGTATCACATCTGCTAACTATTATCAGAGGGGGGAGAAAGACTCTCCCTCCTCACTTCCCTGCTCCAGCCCCGCGCAGCACCGTGTTGTGTCTGTGAGAGCTGAAAGCACCGAGCTGTAATTCAAACAAATCAGATCTAATCACCCTTATCAGAAGGGTGATAAAATCAGCGAGGCTGAGAGGCTGCAAAAACAGGAGGCAAAGAGGTATTTCTTGATGGGCACGGAAAGCCAACACCTCTGAAGAGCAGTTTTCCCCACAGAGACATCGGATCACAGCGGGGCATTGCTGAAGAGAAGTGTCTGTGCCGGTTCCCTGCCATCTTTTGCAGAACTAAAAGATGTTATTTCCCAAACTCTGCTGCTGAGGAGGGCCCTGAGACACAGAGGGCTGCACTCCACAGTCCCCCATAGCTCCTAAATTTTGGACAGAGCAGTCACAATCACTACAGATGGATTGACACCATGCAAGCCAGATGCTCAAAAGGTGCAGACAAATGGTCCAAACAAAACTTGGAGACAGATCGAGGTGCTGTGGAGATGACCACGAGTCTTACTTTGTTAGCACTGCTCCCCAGCCCAGAGCTGGAATCTGGCACAGGCCCAGAGCTGAAGATGAGTGTTTCCTGAGTGCCAGACCCCCTTCTGGAGGACAGCACAGCCCTGGATGCTCAGAGAAGCACAGTGGGGCTCTAAGGGTCGATCTGCACACAGCACTATCCGACAGCTGGTTCTCTTTGCCTGGTCAGCTCCTGATCCCAAACTGACCATCTCAGTGGCCCTGTGCCACAACAGGAACAGTCCTTGGCAGTTTTCCTGCCTCGGGCTGCCCGGGCTTTGTGAACTGGGCTATGATGAGATGCTTCTGGTTAAGCTCAGCTCCAGAGAAACCACCTGGAGCCCTTGGCCAGCTCCAGGAGAACCTCTGCCTTGCTCTGACTCACCTTCCCATGACAGAGGAGCCTGAGAAGCGTCCAGGAGAAGAGCCTTGTGCAGGATGAGGCGTGCATGGGTGTGCAGACAGACAGGGAACTTCCTGACACACAGCCCTGACCTCGCTCCAGCCAGTGTGACACAAAACAAAGCTCCACTTACCCACTAGCAGGGGATGTCACGCAGGGATGGAAAAATGAGGGCTGGTAGAGACCTCAGGGGGCCACCTAGTCCAGCTCTGCGCCACGTTGGAAGAGTTAGCACTGTATTATCCCTGTCAGGCACACATCTAACCTATTCTGAAAGGCCTCTGGTAACAAAAGCAACATATTCCTGGCTTTTGCTATTTATATCCTGATTTCGAGCACTGCTTGAAGAATGGAGGGCACAGAGGGGAATTGCTGCATAATAGCTGGGAATAGCTGCATAATAGCTGAACACTGCATTACTGAAATCTTGCAGGACCCTGGGGGAAGCTGCTGAATAGGTAAGTACATCTCAGTACAAAATGTAAGGGCAGGGCCACCAGCAAGGTGACAAGTGCACATTGGAGTGCCCCAATCGGCCTGGCCAGGCCACCCGGCAGGGTTGTGACATCTGGCAGAGCTGCCCAGGGTGGTGGTGGAGTCTCATTCTCTGGAGACATCCAAACACACCTGGATGCATTCTCGTGTCACCTGCTCCAGGGGGTTGGACTGGAGAATCTCCAGAGGTCTCATCCAACCCCAATTATCCTGACCCTCCTTTGCTGTGCAAGGTGGTCTCAGAGCTGCCTGGGTCCTGCAACCTCTGCCTCCCACAGAAGCTGTCCTGACATCCTTCCCAGGGATTAAAAAGCCAGGCAAATAAAGAAATAAAGTGGTGTTCTCAGCTGCATGGGAGAGGGTGTCTCTGCAGGACGGGGGTCTGGGCATATTGACACAAACACGCAGACTTTTGAAAAGAAGAGTGGAAACGCTTAGCACAAAATCCCATTAGCAAATAACGGGATTTCTGGGAGCACCATCTGTGCACCACATTGAGCACCCGCCCCGGAGCACGGAGACCAAGGCACGTTGCATATGGAAAGCCAGACAAAAGAATATACAATAATACACAAAGGCAGGGAAAACTCATACAGCGCGGGGAAGAAGCCAGAAGAGACTTTTTCCTCCCCATCCTCACAATACCCAAAATCCCATTCCCTTCACAGCCTTCCCAGCGTGGCTCCTGAGGCACCTCACGTCCCTTTGTGCCCACTGTGAGGCCCCGTGATGCTGCCACAGAAGGGGAGAGAGAACATTGACCTGAATGAGAATCAGCTGACAAACCAAAGCTGTTGAGTGCGAGGTGACACAGAGGTTTAGCCTTAGAGATGGTTTTTTTCCCCTCGGGTGTTTTCCAGGGAGGTCTCCCAGATTTCCAAGGCAAGAGATTACCTGGAAAAGGCTCTGTCTCACCTTTGAGCTTCTTCAGCTCCACTGCAGTGGAAAAGTCCAGAAGTAGCCACGCTGGGGCAACTGAAAAAAAAAGCAAGACAGGATTTGGTGTGAGTGGGTTTTGGAGAGCAAAACAAACCCAACTTTACAAGTTGGCAACTTGAAGGAGCCCTCTTGAATGACACTCGAGCACCCTTTCTCCTCTGCACTTCCAAACGTCTCCGTCTTTGTCCGCTCTCCCAAGGGCTCTTCAACAGCCTCCTCCAAAACAGCTATTACAGCAATTACTGCAATTAATTGATTTGCATATCCCCAAAGCCCCATCATTAGTGCAACACAGCCAAGCGTGTTAGTGTTTAATAATATCAATCAACAATTATTCATAACATCCCGCCCCGGCAGACCTAAATATAGAGACAAGCATTCATGCGAAAACAAAAAGGAGGGGGAAAAAACCCCAGCAGCTAAACAAAAGAATTAATTTAGAGCAGAATTAGGATCATAGAAACAAGACAGACAGGAGACAAGGTCAGATGTCTCGCTCCCAGCTGATGTGAGACTCTCCCAACCTGCCTGCTCTCAGTTACAGAGTGAGCTGCAAGTAAATGGAGTGATTTTCTCCTTGTAGTAAACAGCCAGAGAGCTGCAATGAGCACCAACACGGTGGGGCAGAGGCAACAAGAGGTGACTTCCACAGTCGGCTGGCCCTGTTCAGAACAGCACTTCAGCTAAAGCTCAAGAGGCTCCCCATTCAGGACAACACTTAGGCACATGCTGAAATTTAGATACGTGCTGAAATCCTGCTCCTCCCTAGGCCAGGCACGAGTTAAAGGGAGAGGCTGCTCGCCAGTTTTCCAGGTTTTTTAGCAGTGCAAGCTGCATCTCTTAGGGACTCTATGCTCTTTGCCAGCCTCTGAATTTGGAGCCACACGGGGATGTGAGGCCAGCGTGAGACCAACGCCACCAGGATATCAGAGAGCTGACACATCTTTACCATCCAGGGTGTTTTCCAGGGCTTGGATGTGGCCAGATCCCCCAGCCACCCTCTGATCCCACATGTGCTGCTTCACTGCTCACTTCAGGGAGGGTTTCCACCACCTTCAGCAGCAGGAGGAGGTTTTAGCAAGAGCCCAGGGTCAGATTACCTTAATGTAATTAACAGATATGTTGATCAGGCAAGGAGAACAGCTATTACCCTGAAACAGCGCCAAGAAAACTCAGGCACTCAGCTCCTCCAATGGTGTTGGCATGAAAAGCAATGAGTTTTTTATACCCCTGGAGGAACTGGCAAGACCATGGTGGTACAAAGCCACAGCCTTGCTGCAAGCCCCAGCTTTTCACGCAGCTGGTGGAGTCCTGTCTGGCAATATCCTATTTATTGAAGGAATTAGGCCAGGAGGGGCTCAGGAGGTGCTTCCCGGTCTTGTAGAGGCAGGAGTGTCCTTACCCCTCATCACTCACAACATCCCAACCATGCAGCAGTGTCAAACCCATCCTGAGCTTCCTTCATCCCCAGCCAGTGCATCCCAAGGTCCCTCAGACAGCTCTGCCAGCACATTTCCAACATGGCAGATGGTGCAGGTATCACAGAGGGTGGCAGGAAAGACAGACCCGCCATGAGGCGAAACGTGACTGCAGGGAAGGAGCAACTCTATCCTTGCTTCCCACCCTTTGGCACTGAGACAAGCTCTCCAGAACACTTTTCCCTCTGCTTTGGCTCTGTCAATCCCATAGTCAGATCCCAACACTGTAAATCACATCAGCCTGAGAAGAGGACATGCAACTTCCCAGCTCTGGGCCCAGGGCTCCTGCTAAAACTACTGACTGCAGACTAAACAAAGCTATTTTTTACCCTGCCCACAGTCTGGACTCCTAACTGGAGACTCATCCAGCATGAAATCTATTCCCATTCCTTCCCCACCCCTCCCTGCCTCCATCACTGCTGATGCTGGGGGACACATTGTGCCTCGATGGTAGGAAGGAATAAAATGCAACGAATCGTTGGCAGCACTCTAAATAGAAAGAGAAATAAGATTTTAGAGCCCCCTTGCCTTTTGTTGGCCTTCCAACTTCCCCCAGTGCCTGTAGCCACACACAACGAGCTGGGAGGTGTGCCCAAAGCAGGAGCAGGAAGCAAAGCAAACTACAATTGCAGTAAACCACTTCAAAAAGGCTTCAGTTTCACTCAGAATTGCTTGAAAGGAAACTCGACGCCTCATCCTTCATCTTTCACACGTTTGAAAAGAAACATTAGTCTGATTGTCTGGGTTTTTCTTGGGAAAAAATGCACTTCTGGAAGTCAGAGTTTAAAAGCAAAACATAAATAGGAAATATAAATGCTTCCTTAAAGCCATATTCGGGTTGTTTGTGAAAATCCCCAGCAGCTTTCATTGCCTCCCAACAGCGACTGAGAGACTTTAGGGGAAAAGTAAGACATTAGAGGCCACACTGCTATTTTCCAGGAGAACGTGGAAGGGGAAATCCAAAACAACTCGGAGCACAACGCTGAGGACCTTAGAGAGAAGCTTGCCTGGGGCAAACATCTCCTAAGTGCTGTAATTACCGTGAAAGGTCATCAAGGACACCTCCCTGTGCATGCTAGAAAAATTCATGTGAGCATTTCGCATGGTCAGCGCAGAGTCCTGACATTGAGCCACACGAGATGACATCAGCAAACAGGCATTCCCCTCGGAAAGAGCTGAGGACATGGAGCACCTTCCAACTCCTTGCTCTCTTGATTTGAAACACGGCCATTAACAAGTCCGAAGCGACCAAAAAACGGGGATAAAAAGCGAAGGCTGCGCACTCATTGGCAGCAGTGAGGACAAAAGAGCCCAGTCTGCAGACATAATTGGATCTAAGAGCCAAATTTCTCCCGGGAGCTGGCTGCTGGGAGGTTCTCCTGTGTCCCATGATCCAGCAGGAGCTGGCTCCTGCCCACGGTGCCTATGGGGGGGCAGCCAGGTCCCGTCGCACGCCGACATCCACGCGTGGCTTTAGGGGAGCCTTAATGAAAGGCAGATGCAGAGAGAGGTTTGCAGGAATGTTCATCCTGAGGTGCTTCCCTCCCCAGGTCCCCCCACAGCCTCATCCCGCAGCTGGAGCGGTGTCCCCTCTCCTAGGACACCACAGGGACACTCTGAGCAAGGAATCCTTCAAACCTGCCCTCCTCTCTGCACAACATCTGGGACTGGCCACATCTGGCCACCTGGTTTCACCTGTCTCAGGCAGAATGACCATTTTGGGGCTGGGCTGCTTCCTCCAGAGCCCCACATCTCACTTTCAGAGGTGGGGGAGAAAGCCTTTGACCCCTTGCAGGCCTTTGTGAGGACTCGCTGTTGGCATCTGCCTCTCTTGGCAGGATGAGTGTAGAGTCATTCAGGCTGGAAGGGATCCTCACAGCCCCATCTGCTCCAAATCCCTGCTCAAAGCTGCAGGAAACAAACCCAGCATGTCCCCTCTGCTCCTGCAGCCAAAGGCACAGGTGGGGGACATGTGAGGAGCAGGGAAGGATGCAGGAGATCTCAGCACAAGGAAAATGCTGCTCTGAGCACTGTGGAGAACAAATCTCCCAGACGAGAAGAGGCTGCTGAAACACAAATAGTCCTGCCTGAACACCTCAGCTCTAACCTCTCACTCCAGGCACAAAAAGCCCTCCCCAAAAAGCATGTTTTAGCCCTCAACTCACATCCAAAGAAACACTCAGGCTAAGAACTGACCTTTATCTGCAAAAAACAAGTATCCTTGGTGCTTTTTTTCCTAAACTTTACCCCCTTCTTCACAGACCTGGTGGCCCTGCTGTGCACCTCACAAAGCAGAGCTATCCCAGCAAGAGCCCACCTGCTTCATTTACCCCACGTAGCCAAACTGAGGTAACTGGAACTGCTGCCTCAGAGGTGTCCCAATGCCACACACTATAATAATGAAGAAAATAAAGAATATTCTGTCAAATAAAGAAAATTCTGCAAAGCCACTTTTTGACTGAGCAAATTCACCTTTTCATACTTGGTGATACAAGAACCAGAAAAATCCCTTCTCCAACTCAGACCAAACCTTTCCCTGTACTCATTCCCAGTGACAACCCTGCAGCACTTCTGAGCTGTTCCTCCTCTGCTCTTTTTGTTTCGTTCCATAACACCAAAAGCAGAGCCAGGCCTGGAAATTAAACTGCACCCACTAGCTTCATTCATAAATTTGGCTGCACAACCACCAAGTCAGCTATTATTGTTATTTCTCACAGTTTACCACCTCCAAGCCAAGGAGTATTGTTTTTATTGCTATTGTGAGAACAAGAGCAGGGGAAAAAAATAATCTTATGCTTCCCTTCCCCTCCCAATCAAATATAATAGAGAAAAAACAACAACAACAAAAAAAAAACTCGACAGGGCGGATGTTGGATCCTCAAGGATTTTCTTTTTTTTTGGAGCTATCTACAGGAGCTCAGCCTGGTGCTGCAGGTTTCTGAGTCTGAATTTTTATCAATGGGCTGCACTGGGTCCATTTGAAAAGCCAGCAGGTGTTCGAACAATGAAGCAGAGCTGCCTCTACATCTGGGCCACAAAAGTCATCGCCGTGTTTACAAGAAACAGGATAAGCAAGAAAACATCCTGCCACAGGCACCTAAAAAGCTGCAGCCCCCTTGTTATTCTTTTTTTTTTTTTTTTTTTTCTCACACTGGGCTGTTTATTTATAGCACAAGAAGCTGAACCAGGAGGAGGGAAAAAGAAGTGAGAGGTTTCTCACTCATTTCCACGCAGGAGTGACGCACGTGCAGCGTGGCAGGCACTGGCTTGTATTGTCCCTTCAGCTCTGGGATCTTATTAACCCCTCAGCTCTGGCTGCAATTAATTAATGATCAGGGCACAACCTGCTGGGTTCGCTTCATTGATGTGACCAGTTAAGCCTGACTCATTCTGGGACACCCTGGAGGGAAACTGAGTCACCACGTACTGGAAATAACATCCCTAAAGCCTAAACTCACAGACATTATGGGGGAGGGATGAGGGAAACTCCTCATCCTCAGCACTTAAGGTTGGATCCTGAAGAGCTGGATCCAACAGAGCAAGAGGCTCTTCCAGAGCTCAGAGAGGACATAGAGGAACTTCTTCTCTTGCACAGTGCACCAAGCACATCTGCAGAACCAAGAGCTGTCACCAAATTTCAGCTGCTGATGGCTCGTGGTCCCCCACAGAACCACTGCTTTTGCAAGTTCTTTCTCATGACATTTTGCTCTGCTTCCTTTCAGCTTTTAAGTTTTAAACAAAGCAGGACACATCCAATTTAGTAACAAGATCAAGTTTTTTAATCAAATTCATTGAAGATGCATCAAAATGAAACCACTAAAATGTTTCTCACCATCCTTGAGAACAGCTCGGGAAGCTCCAAGGCATCTCTGCCTTTCAGACTAACACTTTGTGACTCAAGTCATTCTTATGTCCAGCAAAATTAAGTATTCCCTCACCTCATGTCCTCCCCTTAATAGTTTCACTTCTGGAAACCTTCAAAACACACCAGTCAGAGCCCCCCCTCAGAAACCTGGGGAAATGAGAGCTGAGCTGCTCAGCCTCTGGTGGAGTTTGACTTCCTTGCTTTTGAGCTGAGTCAAAGAGGATTAACTCAACAGGTGTTTTACTGAAGAGTGGGAGGGAAAACAAAACAAAACACAATGAAACAACTGCCTACGTGCACGAATAGCAGATGAATTCCTCCTCCCTTTCTGGGGAATGAACTGCTAAAGCAGATGGCAAACATCCCCTTCTCCTCCAGCCCTGAGTCACTCTTACTGCTGGCTTTAAGCACTTCAAGCCCCAGAGCTCAAATGCTTCCCCTCAGTCAGGTCTGGAAGGGCATCTTGCTGATGCAGACTTGACCTCTGAAGGGTTGAGCTGCTTCCACTGCCCCTGACTTGTGGTCTTCTGCACCCTGGTCATGCTCAGAGACACCAGCTGGAGTACAAAGGACTTTCCAGCAGCCTCTGTGCCCTGTGCACGGAGTAGGATGGCTGAAGCCCAGACTGCTGCCCTGTAAATTCATGATAACACCTCACAGCTCTTTCTTCATGAGCAGGAAGACCATCAAGCAGCACAGGAATAAACAGAGACCAGCATCTTCCTCCACTTTAGGCCATGGAAAGCAAGTTACAAATTGCTGTTCTGATTTCTCACCAACCCAGGGCTCTCCAGCTGGTCCCACCAAACCTCCTGTTGGCCACAGCACAAGACATGGGGGCTTGGGTCAGCTAAAATCCCACTGCAGCTGGAGGGAGCAGACAGCAGCTGAGGCTGTGTAGTGTTTGTGGAGAATTTCTTGAAGCTTTCAGTGATTAATGTGCACGCAAGCCAGTGTTAACACCCAAACTTTGTCATTTTGCCATCAAAATCATGAGAGAAGCACATAAAGCGCTTCAGATTGCTGATGGTGAGCCTGTGCAGTGAGGAAGTGGTCAGAGGCTCTGTATATCTTAGCAGAACTGAAAAGGGCCTGTCTAGAAGTGTCATTCCACATGCCATACTGAATATATCTTCACAAGAAATGCTACTTATTTCCAATATTTGGGTTGCAGGATGATATAGAAGTGAACTTTGCCCCTATAAGTGACTAAAGCTTGACAGAGGGTTTGTGTGAATTTATTAAAAACTCCTGAGCCGAAGCCAAACATTCAAGCCAACCAATGTCCTAAAACGTCTGCTTACAAATTACTTGGATAATTGCCAGAAGCCCGAGTCTGGTCCCTTTTTCTGCTTCTTTCTCACCCAAAAAACATCTGGTGTGTGCTGCCAGTCTGTATTGACTGCTCTCTTGATGCTGTAGGCATCTTTAGGAACAGGCATCCTATATAATTAAATAGCTGAGCGCTGACGAACTGTTGTCAAGACAGAAAAAAATCAATCCACTCCCTGTTGTGTCATAATGATACAGAGCTGGCACTGTTTGAACCAGCTTCTTTGGAAAGCTTTAATTTTATCAAACAACACTCTTTCAGGAGAGATGATTTGGGGTTTTGCTTTTTAACAAAGAGAGAAGTGGAGTGCAGCACACGGCACTTAATATCTGGCTGAGATTTAAAACGCATGCTCCTTATGAAGTGTGACATTTTATCCCTGAAGCCACAGGAACATTTCCCACATTTAAGTGATAGAGAGAAAATTCTTCAAATTAGATTTGAACTTTATACCTTCTAATTCTGCTGCAATCCTCCTCCTCCATGTACCACGCTTGGGCCTGATGAACACACAGTTATATCAAAGTCTAACAGACCTGAGTGCTGACAAATCCCCTTCGCTTAGCCTGGAAGTAAGCAGCAAACCTCCTGGAGATCCAGGAGTCAGTGTTAACTGGGAAAAATAGCCTGGAAGTAAGCAGCAAACCTCCTGGAGATCCAGGAGTCAATGTCAACTGGGAAAAAAATAGCCTGGAAGTAAGCAGCAAACCTCCTGGACATCCAGGAGTCAATGTTAACTGGGAAAAATAGCCTGGAAATAAGCAGCAAACCTCCTGGAGATCCAGGAGTCAGTGTTAACTGGGAAAAATAGCCCAGTCAGAAGGCTGAATGAAGTGGTCAGTGCAGCCCAGCTGGCAGAGCCACCCCTCCTGGATGTCACTGTGAGCTGGAAGCCAGCACTTGAGGCCACAAGGGTGACCCCAGTCCCCAAGGTTTGCAAAGGGCCACCCAGAGCTCCTTTAAACATTTCCATCCAAGCCTAAAGGAAAACCAAACATCCACCTGCAAGGAAGTCAAGGTCAGAGGGAGGGAGCAGCCCTCCTACAAAGGTGGGCTGGGTGAGCTGGGGGTGTTCACCTGGAGAAAGGAAAGTTCCAGGGAGACCTCAGAGCCCTAAAGAAGCTCCAACAGATCTAAAAAGGGACTCTGGACAAGGGCCTGGAGCGCCAGTGCATGGGGGAATGGTTTTAAACTGAAAAAGGGCAGGATTAGGTGGGATAATGGGAAGGAATTACTCTCTGTGAGGGTGGGCAGGCCCTGGCACAGGGTGCCCAGAGCAGCTGTGGCTGGCCCTGGATCCCTGGAAGTGCCCAAGGCCAGGGTGGACAGGGATTGGAGCAGCCTGGACTAGTGGAAGGTGGGTGGGATGGGATGATCTTTGAGCTCCCTTCCAACCCAGACCATTCTGGGGTTCTGTGAAGCCCTGAGCAACAGCTCCCCAGGCTTGCCCATCACAAGGCCCTACTTCTCACTTTCCAGACTCACAGGTTTGCTGTGCAACTTGACTGCAGTCAGGTCCCCATTTGGGGACAGCTATCCTGCTGTAACTGCCATCCTTCAGGATGAGGGGAACCCACAAGGATCATCAGGTCCAACTCCTGGCCCTGGACACTCCAAAAATCCCACACTGTGCCCAAGAGCCTCTTCAGAGGAAGCTGCAGACCCCAGTGAGGTCTGACCTCTGTCTCCTCCAGGTTGAACAATCCTAGTGCCCTCAGCTGCTCCTTCCCTATCTTCTGCCTCTCCTTTGAACACTCTCTAACAGCTTTAGATCTTATCTAAAGCTGCCCCCAGCACTGGAGGTGAGGCTGCCCCAGCCCAGAGCAGACAGGACAATGCCCTCCCTGGCCTGGCTGGCGCTGCTGGGGTGATCCCCCAGGCCAGGGATGTCCCTCCTGGCTCCAGGCACTGCTGACTCAGCTCCAACTGGCCATCGACCGGGACTTCCAGATCCTTGCTGCTCTCTCACTCCCCAGTGTGTCCCTGCCTCCAGGGCTGCCCCATTCCAGGTGCAGAATGCAGCACTCTGTTAAGTTTCACACAGCTGGTGGCTGCCCAGCCTCACAGAGCACATGCCACCCTGCATCCCAGGCTGTCACACCCGTGTCACACCCTGTGTCACACCCCAAACAGAATGCTGCACTCCCAAATGGTGGCCCAAAGCCTCAGCTCTCCACGGATGGAGGAGGAAGCCCTAACCCACAGCTTCTCCCTTTGCATCTCTCTGGGCCAGCAACACTCAGGAAAAACCCATTCCACCTTCCACCCTGCGCCTTGAGGGACAGCCCAGACCTCTGGAAGGGCTTTGAAATACAAGTTGCAAAGGCAGAACATTATTCCCATTACGTTGCTTGCTTTCCCTAAGCCCTCCTCAGTAACAGACAGGTGCACTAAGCTCTTTGCCAGGGACCCACGTTGAGAGGAACAAGACCCTCCAGTTTTGTTTTACCCCCTTTGTAAGCTCACAGTCACCTCTTAAGCTCGTAATAAAAGATTTTTTTTTCAAAAATGATGGCACCTAGTTTCCAAGGCAGCGGGACTTTTAAGCCTGTGTTTGCAAGAGCCTGAGGAATTAGAGATGCCAAAAGGCACAGGCTGTACAAAACCCATCCCCTGTTCCTGCTGGATAGATCAAATAACACACTTGGAGTTTTTAATGCAACACGAGCTGGAGGAGGAAGTGGCCAGTGATGCTGTACAAAAAATGTACAATGAGTGGGATAACAACTACAAATCCCTTTAATCTCTGGTCTTACCTCGACATCTCAGACTGTTTGGAGCCTGCAGGGATTATTGGAGACGTGTGATTCCAGAATGGAAAGAGTGAGATGCTTCATGGTGTTCACTGACCATGAGTGGTCTGCTGGACCTCAGCTGCAGTGAGCACAGAATCACAGGATCATTTTGGTTGGAAAACACCTCCAAGATCATCAGGTCCAACCTGTGACCGATCCCCACCTTGTCACCTAGCCCCAAGCACTGAGTGCCATGTCCAGGAGATCCTTGGACACCTCCAGTGATGGGGACCCTACTGCTGCCTGGGCAGCCCCTTCCAAGGCCTGAGCACCCTTTCCATGGAGAAATTCCTGCTGATGTCCAACCTGAGCCTGCCCTGGCACAGCTTGAGCCCTGTCCCTGTTCCCTGGAGCACAGCCCGACCCCCCGGCTGTCCCCTCCTGTCAGGAGCTGTGCAGAGCCACAAGGGCCCCCCTGAGCCTCCTTTGCTCCAGGCTGAGCTGTGGGGACATCACAGCCCGGGCAGACCTGTGTCCTCTCACTGCAAATTACTGAGAAGCTCAAGGACTCAACTGGAACCGTGTTGGAAACCAGAACGTCTCCCACTCCCTGCTTTCTCCGTTTATAAATGTCTATTTTCTTAGTCTAAACCAATTACTTACTCTCAGTCATACACAGCTCCCATTTCAGCTCAAAAAAGGCTCCTTTCCCATGGAAGAAAAAATAAAAATCAACTCTGCTCATTTCATAATTAATTTTTCTTCATGACTTTTCCCAGCAACACAACTCATTTTTTTTCCCAAGTTCTCTATGAACTGATGAAAAGGAAAATCCCCTCAGCCTCCCTGCACGCTCTCATGTGCATCACTTCTTTGTAGCTTAATTTCCCATTTTTAAAAGGAAGACATTTGCTTTCCTCCAACTTTTTTTTTTTTGGGGTGGGGGGAGGGTGGGGAAGGCAGGTGGGGAAGTGAGCAAAAAATATTATTTCATCGTTAATACAATGACAATCTTGTGCACTGTGACACCGAGGTGCTAACAGAGGGCAATAAATTCAGATTAATAATTAACATCCACATCGTATGAAGCCGTCTTGGTGCTCTCATTTCAACTGCTTCAGAAATCTTCCTACTTCTTTATTGCAAACACATGCAATAGGTCGATCAGTCCTTAAAACCACACACGCTGATGGAGACAGCACTGCTGGGACTCTGCAGGTAAAACTTTTGGCTGAAAAAAGCCCAGTTTGGCATCAAAAGTGGCGTACAGATGCCAGCATCAATGGAAATAAAAATGCAAGGTTCCTATTTGGATTGCAAAGACTGGAATATTTTATTTAAAAAGGAACAAAATACAAATTACTTACTGCTTTTGAGACCCTCCTGACCTGCACGTGGATGAGGATCAGGCACTGGAAAGAAACGGACAAATTTCCCATGTTAATTTCAGCGTCAAGAACCACTTTGATATTAACATTGAAAATTACAAGCTGATTTTACAGCATTTTCCAACCTCAGCATGAAGAAAATGCAACAAGTTCTCCTAAAAACCCCCCACTGATCCCATACACTTAAAGAAATGATGCGGTGGGCATAGTCATCATATGGCTTGAAAAATAATATCCTTAGATGCTTTTATTATGGTCGTCAAGATTCATGTTTTCAAGCTTTTCCTCCAAAACCAGGGAGGGCTAGAAACTTTATTTCAAAAACTTGATAGCCAAGAGTCTCACCTAATTATGTGAACTGGGGCTTCAATGGGAGGGAAAAAAAAAGGGGGGGGGGGAACAAAGAAAAGGAATGCAGGCACACAGAAATTTGTTTTAAAAAATATGATCACTGGCAAAACTTTTCTTATTGTCCCAAACTTCTTGCTTTTTTCCTTCTCACTGGCTCTGTGGATGAATGTATTTTCCCCCCAAAATCTGTGCTGTAATCCTGTCCTCTAAACTGGTTTTTTAAGTGTTAGGGGAATGGAAGACCACTAGAAAGTTGCCTCAATAGGGAAAGAAATAAGAAGGAGAAAGAGGAAAAATGTGAATGTAACAGGGACAAGCCCTTGGTGGGAGAAGGAAATAACGCGAACAGGGAGGGGTGAAACTAAAAAAAATAAGGAGGAAAGAAAAAAAATATAGGAAAGGGGAAGAAAAGGGGGGGAAAGTACAGGAAAGGGGTAGGAACATATAGGAAAGGGGAGAAAAAGAAATATAGGAAAGGGGGGGAAGGAAAAATACATGGAGGGAGAGTAGGAAAATAAAGGAAAGGGTGAAAGGGGGAGGGGGAAGGAAGATATAAGAAAGGGAGAAAAAAGGAAAATAAAGTGAGGCAAAGAAAGGGGAGTGAAGGAAACTAATGTGGAGGTGAAAGTAATGGGGGGCTGGGAATGAAACTCTCAGGGCAAAAACCAAAACGAAGGGAGAGGGCGGTGTGATACTGATAGCAACGAGGGACGGTTTTAAAGTAAAAAAGAAGATATTTAGATCAGCTTAAGAGAAGAAATTGTTGACTTTGAGGGTGGGCACGTCCTGGCACAGGGTGCCCAGAGCAGCTGTGGCTGCCCCTGGATCCCTGGCAGTGCCCAAGCCCAGGTTGGACATGGCTTGGATCAGCCTAGGATAGTGGAAAGCGATCCTGTCACGGCAGGGGTGGCACTGGGTGGGCTTTGAGCTCCTTTCCGACCCAAACCACCCCGCGATTCTGCGGGCAAAACAAGAAAAAGTTTAAAAAAGAGGGCGGGAAGCCTGCAGCTCCGGGAGGAGAAGCCGCGGGCAGGGCTCGGCCCCCCGGCCGTGTCCAAGGCAACGCCGCGGGCGGCTCGGCCGGGCCCGTGCCGCTGTCGGTGCCGGCCCAGCGAACTCAGGCTCGGTACCCCGGGGCTCCAGGGACGTGTCGGTGTCGGCCCAGCGGGATTCGGGCTCGGTTCCCCTCGACCCGGGCGGCTCTCGGCGCTCAGCATGTCCCAGGCGTGAGTAGCCCGGGGCTGTAGCGCGGCTGAGGGCGAGATCCCCTCAGAGGGCCGGGACACGGCCCGGGGGGAGGCGGGCGGGCGCGCCCACAAAGCCACAGCGTCCTCTCAGGAAAGCCGGGCAAATGTTAACATTATTCACTCAGACCCTTTGTGCAAAAGGTTCTTCTCTCTTTACTGTTCGTGAAAATCGCCTCAGAGGGGTGCAACGCAGGTGGGTGCACCCCCACAAAGCCACCGCGTCGCCTCAGGAGAACCAGGCAAATGTTAATGTTATTCACTCGGACCCTTTGCTCAAAAAGTTCCACTCTCTTACAGCTCGCTGTTTGTGAAAATGCCCTCAGAGAGGTGAGGAGACACAGCCTGGGGGGAGGCAGGCTGGTGCACCCACAAAGCAACTGCATCCTCGCAGGAAAACCACTTAAATGTTAACATTATTCACTCGGAGCTTAGTGCAAAAGGGTCCTCTCTCTTTACTGTTCATGAAAATCGCCTCAGAGGGGTGAGACACAGCCCAGGGGGTGGCAGGCAGGTGCACCCACAAAGTCACTGCATCCTCTCAGGAAAGTCAGGCAAATGTTAGTATTATTCCCTCAGACCCTTTGCTCAAAAAGTTCCTCTCTTACAGCTCACTGTTGGCGAAAATGCCCTCAGAGGGGTGAGATACACCCCGGGGGAGGCGGGTGCACCCCAAAAAGTGACCGCATCCTCACAGGAAAACCAAGCAAATGTTAATGTTATTCACTCGGACCCTTTGTGCAAAAGGTTCCTCTCTCTTACAGCCCACATCGTGTCCTGTTTCCCCCCCAGTAATTTTAGCGCAGCGCACAGCTTTACAAGTTTGTCTGCAAAAACCAGACAATGACGGCATTGGATCAAAGTGCCTGCAAAGAGCTGTGCTCATTGCCCAAGAAATATCACTCCAAGCCCAACAAGTATTACTATTATTATTATTATTGTTGTTGTTGTTGTTGTTATTGTGCTGCAGTGCTGGGGGCTAAACTGTGAGCATCTTCCATAATATCATCCCTCAGTGTTGTGCTGTTTGCTGCTTCCAGCTCCAGCAGCACAGCCCAGTTTGTGGAGGCTCTTTTTCCCATTTCCAAGCTGGGTATGGCTTATTTAAGTTCACTGAATAATAGTGCATTAGAAAAAAAAAATAGAAAACACCTCGAGGTGGTTTTGCTGCCTCCTTCTGCTCCTCTCCTTCACATCCAAACCTGACCATATCCAAACTGCAGGTTGTGATCAAAGCCTTTCCTGGCATCTTTCCCATGGTCTCCCTCCTCTGGCATCAGTGGTACCAGCCTCAAAGCCCACTGCTTCTTTTGCCCAGTATCCCATTCACAGCTTTTTGCCAGGGAAAACGCCCTCAGATTCTAAACCATCCTTCCAAATTCAGAACCAGAGCAGCTCTCCTTGTCACCATCACCTTGGGTTTCATAGAGTTATTAAGGATGGACAAGACTTGCAAAATCACCAAGTCCAATCTTCAACCAAAACATATCATTAAATGCCAAATCTGCTTCCAGGGATGGTGACTCCACTGTTCCCCCCTGGGCAGCCTGTTCCAATGCTTAACTCCTCTTTTCAGTGAAAAATGTTTTCCTAATAACCAATCTGAACCTTCTTGGCTTAACTTGAGGCCATTTCCTCTTATCCTAGTGCTCGTTGCCTGGGAAAAGAGGCTGAGCCCCAGCTGACCACAGGCAGCTGCAGAGAGCAGTAAGGTTTCCCCTGAGACTGGAAAAAAGAAGGCTGGAGAATACACTCTTGCCTCCACACATTGGCAGCCCCAGCCAGATAGTTCTCCACTGCTTTCCAGCTCCTTGCTTCAGGAGAGGAAGGTGGGAGGAATGAAGAACAACTTCCCCAAGGGCAGGGCAGAGACTGTCTGGGGGCTGTGTCCAAGGACAGAGCCAGCTCAGCCTGCAGTTGGAGGAAAGCTTGGTTAGATCCCTGGTGGATCCAGTGCAGGGCTTGCATAAATCCTGCCTAACACTCTCACGGAATCAGTTAAGTGAAGTTCACAGGGTAGTGGAGAGTTGTCTGAATTGTGCTCTTTAAAAGAAAAAAAGAAGAAAGAGATAAAGGAAGAAAGAAAAAAAAACCTCAAAAGCAGTGTTTGACCTCTTCTTCAGAGTTATCTCAGAATCTTTCGTTCCTACCCAGTCTCTGAATCATGGCTGCTGTTATTTGAGCCAGATTAACACCAAAGGAGTTAAGCTGAGCATAGCTGAAAAAAATACTTGTGCTTCAACGGCTTTGGCTCAGTTTAATTTTAACAGAGACTGGGCTTTTTAGCATTTCCTATGGCATTGCCAGCACTGAAGAGCAAATCCATGTAACCATGATCATATGCCCGTGCCACATGGCAAGAACACACATCCACTCCTGTTTCTGAGCAAGGTGCTGCTCAGGGACTCCAGTTTGGTGTTGAAGCTCCCTGGCTCAGGTTGCTAGAATGACATTGTAGCTGTGCACAGTGCAGGATTTACAGCTGGGCTCATCCAGCCCTTCCTAAAGGCGAGCCAGAGCTGGATCTCAAAGGCTGCTGTTAAGGTGCAGTGAGGTTATGCTGGCTGTGCACCGTAAATCAGAGTTGTTTAGGTTGGAAAAGCCCTCTGAGATGATCAAGTCTAAGCCTCAACCCAGCACTGCCAAGGCCACCACCAGGCCAAGTCCCCAGGTGTCACATCCAAATGGCTTCTAAATCCATCCAGGGATGGGGACTCCACCACCTTCTTCTTTCCATGAAGAAATTTTTGCTGAGATCCAGCCTGTCCTGTATCCTCCCAGTCGCTAAACTGGGCTGAGAAGAAGGCTGGAGAGGGACTTTTCACACTGCTATAAAGTAATAGGACAAGGAGGAATGGCCTTAAGCAGGAGGGCAGGTAAAGATGGGATATTGAGGAGAAATTCTCCCCTGTGAGGGTGGGCAGGCCCTGGCACAGGGTGCCCAGAGCAGCTGGGGCTGCCCCTGGATCCCTGGAGGTGTTCCAGGCCAGGTTGGACAGGGCTTGGAGCAGCCTGGGACAGTGAAAAGTGTCCCTGCCATGGCAGGGGGTGGGATGGGATGATCTTTGAGCTCCCTTCCAACCCAAACCATTCTGGGATTCTGTTATTCTATAAACCTTTCCTGGTGCAACTCAAGGCCATGTCCAAGGTATTTTAAATGCCACGTGACAAAAATTACATACAACAGCCTGCCTTACCTGAAGGCAGTGAGGCAAAGAGACAGTAATGAAAGGGGGTTATGAGAAAGAACTTTGGTTCTTGAGAAATAGAAATGCTACACAGCTTCCCTTGAGCTAAACCTCGGGTTCTGAGGCATGCTCACCATCCTCCAGGTGCTGTGATGCTCAGAGGTGTGGGCTAAAGCAGCAGATGTCATTCCCCTGCCTCAGGAAGCTCTGTGTCAGGGCAGGGAGGGTGCTCAGGGAGCAGCAGGGCTCTCTCAGGGTCACTAAGTGCAGCAGGCAGCCAAGGGAGACCTCAGCATGTCCTGACATGCCTGGGATTTTCTAGGGACAGTCTCAGCCCTCTGGAGGGAACAGAGCCATCAGTGCAGGGTGATTAAGAAGTGCTGGGGTATCTCACTTCCCAAAGCACTCAGCCCCAGCATTTGCATGCAGATGTACCTTCTGTTCCAGACACTGGAGATTCACAGAGATGCTGCTGCATTTATGTTTTCCTGCTGTTTCCTCCTTTTTTATGGATTTGTTTACCCTCTCCTTGACCCCTGGGATCCTGACCGGTGATTTCTTACCTTGCCCCTGACAGCCCTAGCCCAGACACGTTCAAAGGCAAGCCTTGGCACTGCTACCACTCCTGCCAGGTTTTAATCAGCTACAAGACATTTGCCACTGCCACCAAGGAGCTTTAAACAATCAAAGCGCTTTAAAATTTAATCTCGTGTCACAAATAGAATTTATATTAATTCACTGGTTAAATATTGATCTAAGACAAGATCCTGAGCATCTCCCTTCCTGCTTCCAACAGAAACAACCAAAGCAGAGCTCTCTGTTTTATATCACATCCCCGAGGCTCAGCTGAAGAAAATTAAGGTTGCAACACCCAAATGTGAAAAAATGTCAGTGCAACTCCTAATCCCCTCTCCTGTCCCCCCCTCACGTTCTGTGGCCACATTACGATGCAGTTTCTGATGCTGTGATCACATCCTATTCCCTTCCCACGGGGCCCCTGCCTCATTCAGCCATTGGCCCGTTGTTGAATATTTCTTTTTATCCCCTCATTCAGCGTCTGGCCCCAGGCCATATTCTTCAAATTCCAACCAAACGCCACAATTATTAGCTTCCTCCTGGGCATTCCTTGCATGTTCTCTCTCATACATCTCCCAAGCAGTCACAGATTCATCTTTGCCCCTCTTTCCACCCCTGGTGAGCATTAGCACGTCATCTTGCTTATGTTAAAGCAGGAAATCAGAGACAGGATCAAATTGATCACAGCTAAGACTCAAAGCTACAACTCCCTCCTGTGCCTCCCTTCATCCTTAATGAGCAGGTAGGGAAAGATCTTGTGTATTACTCCTCCAGTGTCTCCTCTGGGAAAAAGCATTGTCAGTGGAAATATCCCAGCAGCACTTGTGCTGGAAAACGGGGAAAGAAAAGGTTCCAGTTTTCCAGGAAACTGAGTAGATGGTGTCAGCTTTGAGCCTAAAGCCTCCTGCTCCTGGCAGGGATAGAGCAGCACCTGGACACAGCCCTTTATGCATGGAATTGTAGGCAGCTGGATGGGTAACTGCCCCTTCCTTTTCCAAGGAAGAGAGAAGTAAAAAGAAGATGACACAGGATGGTTAAAGCTGAAATAAACTTTGTTGTCAGAAGCAGTAAAGTGGCAAATACTGCTTGGAAGGAAAAATTCTGCTTGCAAGGGAGAGGAGGCTGCTGTTCATGTAACACAGAATAGTTTGGGGTGGGAAGGGACCTTAAAACTCATCTCCTGCCATGGGCAGGGACACTTCCACTGTCCCAAGTTGCTCCAAGTCCCATCCAGCCTGGCCTTGGACTCTTCCAGCGATCCAGGGGCAGCCACAGCTTCCATGGGCACCCTGTGCCAAGGCCTCCTCACCTTCACAGGGACAAATTTCTTCCCAATATCCCATCTATCCCTGCCCTCTGGCAGTGGGAAGGCATTCCCCCTTCTCCTGGCACTCCAGACCCTTGTCAATAGTGTCTGTCCATCTTTCTTGCAGGTACCTTCAGGTACTGGCAGGCTGCAGTTAGGTCACCCCAAAGCTTCTCTTCTCCAGCATTCCCAGCTCTCCCAGCCTTTCCCCATGGAGCTGCCCCATCCCTCTGCTCATCCTGGTGCCTCCTCTGGACTCTCACCAGCAGCTCCAGGTACTTCCCGTGCTGGGCCAGCTCTGTGGGTGGGGTCTCACCTGAGCAGGGCAGAGGGGCCGAATTCCCCCTTTCCTGCTGCCCCCACTGTGGGATCAGCCCAGGGCACAGCCCAGGCAGGAGCTGAGGGACAGCAGGGCAGCCTCTGGAGCATTTGACAGCTCAAAATAACTTTTCCCACACCTTAATTGCTTTGCCATTTAAGAAAACAGGGGATTTTGAAAAAACCCATGAAAGAAAACAGTTCTTTTTCCTGCCAGCCTTGTGAGTTTGGCTGGAGCAGGTGCTTGAGACCTGCTGAGGTGTGTTGCTGCTGCTGCTGCTCCATGGAGCTGCTTCCTTGCCTTCCCTGCGGTTTCCCATTACATTTCTGCCGCACAAATCTTTTATTCCCCCTTCACTTTCTGTCATAGTACCCAGGACTGAAATTGGAGATGACAGAAGCACAGAGCTGTTCACGTTAACAATGCCAGCAGGCTGTGTGTTTTCTTCTCTTGTCACAACCAAAGCCTACTGAGGTTTATCCTTTATTTTCCCCCAAATGCTTCCAACTCTGTAAAACATCGTGGCTGGAGCAAGCCTGCTTAAAAAGTCATCTGGCAGAGTCACATTCACCACCAGCTGAGAAGTTTGGCATAATTGTGAGACTAATCTTATTTTAGAAGCAAGGCAGGCTTAAACAGGCTCATGAGCCTGAACTGCTCTGGACTGCAGGCTAAAGGCTTTGAAATCAGCAATTAATTCCAACAACATTTCAGGCAGTTTGGTTCACGGATCAGTGCTGAGTTGGAAGGGACCCACCAGGGCCACTGATCCGACTGCTGGCCCTGCACAGGACACCCCAGGAACCCCACCCTGTGCCTGAGAGCATTGTCTAAACACTTCTTGAACTCAGACACGTTTTATTGTAAGGCCACACTGGTATCTGGTTCTGCCTGCACCTCTCCAACACAAAAAATATTTGCCCATAATAGGGCAAAAGAGAAAAGGGGGGACTACTCCTATAATGTAATCACCCCACAACACATGTGAGGGAACAGGTAACTGCTGACCTGGATCAGCCAGCATCATCCTAAGCCTGGTGATTTTTAGAAAGAGAGAAGAAAAAAAACCCAGCAGCAGCAGCATTAAAAACCCTTTTTCCTCTCAGGGCCTCACTTTCCCCTCCCAACCTTTGTCTCTTGTTTCTTTATTTTCCAGAGGCTGCAGGGCAGGGTTTCCCTCCCCCGTGTTTGCCCAGGGCTCAGCACAATGCCTGACCTGTCAGGCTCCCAGTGTGGCCAGGGGACCCTGAGCAGTGGCCCCTGCGTGCTCTTCCTTGTCACCAGCCCTGCATCTCTGTCCCTGCTGCCTGTGTGTCCTGTGCCAGGCTCCTCGAGCCCCGCTCCCCATCCCTGGAGCTGTCACAACCCCTGGGGCACTTTCTCCAGCCCTCAGCACAGCCCAGCCTCCTTGCTGAGAAAGAAATACAAGGTGGGTTTGCAGTGGCAGCAGAGGTTCCTTCAGCAGCGTTTTAACACACACAATTTAGAGTTCCTTTAATCACACAGGAGTTCCCAAACGAGGTGAGGAAAGCTGGAGTCAGAGTCAAATGTTTTCCCTTCCACCTCCTTCCATCCATCAGGATAAACCAGGGAGACCCAGGCAGCACTGCACTACTGCAGATTTAGCATGGGAAAGCAGGAGATATTGCTGAGGGCAGCCCGGAAAAACCAGGCAGCAGAGAAGCCAGGGTTCAGCCCATGCACAAATTGAGAGACAAGCTGTGCCTGGAAGAACAGGGGTGGTGTTCCCTTTGGCAGTGAGTGAAACACAGAGACGCTCTGGGGGGAAGAAGAAAAGGCACACAAAGGTGACCCCGCTGATGGCAGATTCTTGCCCTGGCTCAGGGGTGGCCTGAGGGACAGCTTGCATGCTCAGCACAAACCCTTCCAAGAAGGGCATGCTTCAGCCTTAAAACCAGCCCAGCACAGTGAGCAGACTCACCTCAGCTGGACTCCAAACCAACAGGCTTTCCCAAGTGTTAGCAGAGATGGGTCAAGCAAACATGCAGACTTAGAGGGCCCTACAATACTAAAACAAGGCATGCATAATTTGGCAGGATTTTAAACATCTCTTTGTAACTTCAGCAGGAGAAAAACCCTATGTTATTAAGCTTCACTCTAAATAAGGTGAGCAGGCCTTATTTTGAGCAATAAAAGTGAGATTTGAACTGGCAATCAGCTAATGGGTACAAGAAATTCTTAAGCCCATGTTTTAGTCTCTGTTTCTACTCTGTGGGAGGGAAGAGAAAGGACATCAGTGAGGAGTTAAAGCTCTGACCTTCCTGCCAAGCTGTGAGCTGCCAGAAATCGCTCTGGGGACTCTGGAGTTCAGTCACTCAATGTGCTTCTTCCTCATCCCATTACAGCATTGCTTATTTCCCCCATAACACCCCTATTTGGGAGTTGCTATGACAATTTGTAGCATTACTTACAGTGCTGTATGCACAGAGATCAGGAGACAGCTTTCTTTCCCAGGATTTTATTTTCTTAAGCCTTGAATAAGAAAGCTAGGCTCATTACCTGCACTAATAGGTGAGTTAGAGGCTCTAATCCAACCTAAATCTGGTGGAATATCCTTGGGCACAGACACAGCTCAGAACAGAACAGACCCTACAAGGTGGATCAGTCACAGTAAATAAAAAGCCAGTGCATTCAAGGCTACATTGTCCTCCCCCTGCAGCGTGTGGAAGCAATTTTGAGGGAGTTCACAATTTAATGCAAAGGGACACTGAGCAAATAGGCAAAAATTCCAGTAGGGACTTAGGGATCACACGGTGTCTGATTCACAGGCAAGGAGAGGCAGTGCTCTCCTTTGCTTTTAAGGCATAACCTTGAAGTTACTGCTCCTGACTACCCCTGAGCACATTTGTTTCTAAAGCTGAAAGGCTCCTCTGCTTCACAGCAGCTCTGCCAAGACCCCAAAAGGAGCTCTAAACACCAGGCACAGCTCACCCTTCAGACTAGTCCAGAAGGACTTTGATTTGGACCTGGAATAACCATTTTAATCCCATTTTGGGAATGTGTCTTCTAGTTTTTAATCAGGGTGAAGCAGTATAACACTCAAATCAGATTTCTGCTTGGCCTGTACCCATCCCATGCCTAAGAAACTTGGGGGCCAGGTCTCCAGGGTGTCAGTGACCCCAAACACAGCAGGTACATAGGGTTATCAGCTACAAATCTATCACTTTCACATCCACCTTTTCCTTCAGCACTTCATTTTCCAGTGGGCCCATCCTTTCTTTTGCCCTCATGTTGCAAAAGCCGCAATCATCCATAGTCTTAACATCTGACCCTCGGTAACCGTGCCTGCAATCATCCCTGTGCTTATCTGATAAACTAATGCTTTATGGAAGCAATTATGTCCTGTCTGCCGTGCCTCATGGTAACGTCCTCCAGCCCCCTCCTCTCCTCCCTCCACCAGCCATTCCCAATATAAAAAGAAACTGGATATGAGCTGGCTCAGCAGGAGGAACCACTTGACATTCCTCACTCGGAGAAGGCAGGTTATTGTAAATCGGTCACTTCTCCGTGCCCAGAGTAACCTGCACGGGAAAGGCTCCAGCCCCAGCATCCCCAGGGCTCATAAATCAGCGGGATGGCTGTGGGGACGCCCCACAGGGCCGGGCTTCCTCCGAGGCTGACAAGCTCTGCCCTATCCGTGAGAAATCACACAAAGTACGCAGGACACCGCGCCGTTTCCTCCCGCGCTGGAAAACCCGCGTGCCTCACATCCTTCCGTGCCCTGGCTCCAGCTCTGCTGGCCTTGCTTGGCCCCATCTCCTCCCCTCTGCCGGGCTTGTTCTGTTTATCTCCTGCACCTGGGTTAATTGCTGCAATTCACTGATACGGGTGGTGCAGCGGGATGTAAATGAAGTAGGGAAATAAGGGAAGGGGAAAGAGCTGGGTGGGCTGCAGAAGCATTAGGAAGAGCAAGGCCAGCTGCATCCTGCAGAAAGCCAGGTCAGCTGAAGTGTATAATACGCCCTCTAAAACGTTAATGGTACAAATTCAATAGCAGGCTTGGGTTGTTGGTGTTTTTGCTGACTGCAGGAGGGAGTCCCCCAGCCCTGTCACCACCCAGGGCATGCAGGGCACCCCAGGGCTGGAGTTTGTCCTGTCCCACCCCACACGTCCCTCTTACAGCACAAGCCTTGGGTCACTCTGACCTCCAGGACTGGGAATGATAAGATCAGCTCACAGAGCTCCAACATTTATTGTCATGCACAAACAATGCTAACATCTGTCCAGCTTTCTGGTCAGGATAAATAAACCAGTGCACCCCCAACGCAAGGTCTGCTCTCAAAGCTTATCTAACAAAGGCAGGGCCTTTTGCTGTTCTCATCCCTCTTTGAGAACCTCTAGGAACAGCAACTTGGTTCAGCAAGGATGGGTCCAGATTGTACCATCAAAACCTTCATGCCTAGGATTAAGGAGCAAGTCAGCTGTCCCTGTTTCCATAGCCACTGTTTTCCCCTCAGCAGGACAGTGTGAAAGAACTGGTTTTCTCCCAGCACAACCATGGCTCAGCACAGAAGGAATTTCCTTGCTCTGTTCCTAGAGAGGCACTTTCGAAGATGTAGGATTTTTTAATGCTTTTCACTGCCAAGAGTCTCCATCTGGCAAAGGAGAACAGGACCTAAAAGTGTCTTTACTGCCACAGGTGTTATTGACACCTTTCCATGACAAAGGTGCTGTTTGAGCCCCACTCTGAATTAAAAAACTCATGGCTCATTTCTTGCTCCTTTAGGCTCATCCCCCAGGACATTCTGATCTGCTTTTCCCATGAAAAGCCACTGACAGCCAGTCCATGCTCACCTTAGAACACCTATTCCTACCAAAACTACCAAGTGAGCAGCATTACTGCTCCTGGAAATGGAGATGGCCTGAGGTGACAGCTTCCATGCCACATAATCCCACAGCCACCAGACCAGACATTTAGCAATTCCTTGGAGTGCAGCAGTTGCTACCATAGAAATAAATTATTTTCCTTACTCCACGTTTGAATTAGGGCCCCCAGCTTCACTCCAGCATTTGCACCAACCCCACCCTTAGCCTGCAGTTAACTCCAAGCAACCACTTCAGAAAGGCAGAACAGCTTTGGAAACACGAATTTTTCCAGATCCCAAAAGTGCAGAGCTTCAAATAGTCCTTCCCCCTATTAAAAGGGGGAAGGACTATTAAAATGCCTATTAAAAGGCATTGGAGGGAGACACCTTTTCAATTAAATCATCTTCTCAATTAGCTCAGCTGAATAAAACTCCTGGCACTGTTGGGGGTTGTAACTTCAAGCACTTGAAGGATGCTTCAAGCCTTTTAGTATGAAGCTGGAAAGCTTTAAAGTATTAAGCTTGTTTTAATAAAACAAACCCAGAAACTTCTGCTAATGGTTTTCAAAATACTTTGTAGTTAAAATCTGTCACAGACATTATTTTCTGAAAAATCCTTTGCTAGGATTTTTTCTCCTGGGGAGCTGAGAAGCCTCAGAGGAAAAGAAAAGCAACAATTATCCGCTGCTGTGGAATGCAACAGGTGGATCTTTGATTGGTCCATGTGAGTTGTTTCTACTTGCTGACCAGTCACAGGTCCAGCTGTGTTGGGACTCTGGTCAGTCACAAGATTTTATTATCATTCCATTCCTTTCTTTTCTAGCCTTCTGATGAAATCCTTTCTTCTATTCTTTTACTATAGCTTTAATGTATCATTTTCCTTTAATATTATATATATATATATAAAATAAAATAATAAATCAGCCTTCTGAAACATGGAGTCAAGATTCTCATCTCTTCCTCATCCTGGGACCCCTGTGAACACCACTACAAAAAACCTCCTTATAAATGCAATGGCTGACATTTCCAGGCTTGCTCTGTGAGAGATGCACACCCTCAGAGCCCTGGCTCTGTGTGCCCACTCCTTTCATATCAGACTGACACGAAATTCTCCTCTTCCCAACCAGCACTTACTGCCAGATATGGGCAGACACCCAGAGAGAGCTGGACACCATGCTCCAGAGGGAGAGAGAGGAGTTCCTGCAGCCCCAGGAGGACCCTGAGCAGGTGATGCACATGCTGGCCACTGCCTACGTGCAGTACCTGGCCATCCTGCGCAAGCTGGACGAGGCCCACGCCCACCTGATCCACCAGCAGAAGCGGGCGGCGGTGCGGCAGGCGCTGGACGGGGTCATGGGCCGCATCCTGGAGATCAAGGGAGAGATGGTGGCCCTGGAGAAGTGCGAGTGCCACTCCATGGCTGACATCCTGACGGAGCTGCAGCGTGTCCCGGTAGGGCTGCCTCCACGGGGAGCTGGTTCACGGGAAGGATGGGTTCTGTCTGTAGGCCTTTCATTTGTAATCCTAGTTTTATTTGCTCCCTCTCTGGGGTCACCAGGAAACTTCCAAGTTTTTCACACCTCACAGATGTGATCTTCCATGCAGAGGGCAGGGAAAGGGTGACACATAGTCTGAGGGTGATCACAAATGATTTCAGGGCTCTGGAACGTTTAGTAAGGGATTCTGGAGCACACTCCTGACACTTCCAGTTGGAAGCAGCGATATTGAAAGAAGCAGATGGCTCCCCAGCTGGTGTCACCACCATAATTTTGAGGGTTTTGACAGTGCAATGGCTTGTGCAGTGCCAGGAGTGCTGGCATCAGTTGGCACCCACCTTTCTCAGAAGGGAGGGGAGTCTTTGCCTGGAAGCAAGAGGGTGGGACCAAAAGGAGGATGACCCTTTGTGGTCCCTTTCAATTTGACCCATTCCATGATTCCATATTACAGCATGAATTTGTATTCATAGAATCCCAGAATGATTTGGGGTGGAAAGGACCTCAAAGTCCATCCAGTGCCACCCCCTGCCATGTACAGGGACACCTTCCACTATCCCAGGCTGCTCCAAGCCCCATCCAGCCTTGGACACTTCCAGGGATCCAGGGACAGCCACGGCTCTCTGGGCACCCTGTGCCAGGGCCTCCCCACTCTCACAGGGAGGAATTCTTTCCCAATATCCCACCTAACCCTACTCTCTGTCAGTAATAACTTCACAGCTTTGCTGTTAAGTGTCAGGAGCTTGACTCTGCCAGATTTTAATGTGGGGTGAGATAGAAAATGGGCCACTGATAAGTAAAGTGGAGTCCACTGCAGCCTGCCCTTGGTGGCACGGTGAAATCAGCACCGTGAATATGACAATGAGGCCAAGTGTGGAAGCTGTGCTTTATAAGCCGCAGGAAAAATGAGCTGGCAAAGAGGGTTACTACTCTCGCAGACAGCTCCATCTATTGTCACATTCAGGTACCGCTGCTTTGCTAAAACCAGCTGAAATTCCTGCTTTTTGTGCTTTGAAATTCCTGCTTTTTGTAGGATGGCAGCTGCGAGATAAATTGCCCACTATCATTATAGCATCACTCTGAGATCTGCATCGTGTTTCTGTTTGCACATCTGCAAATTTAGGAGAGGATTTGCCAGGAATTTCCACCAGCCCTTTCCCTTCAACATTAGGCACTGTTTTAAACTATTTTAAACACATCTCCAGGGAAAACAATCCTTCAAATCATATTTTGAAATCCTTAGCACTGCAGTTTTCATGACTCAGCAGTAAATCCATCTGCAGCAAAAAGTTGGCGAGTCTGAGGAGTCATGCCTGACATCTCCTCAAAAACAAGCATAAATTCAAATTCCTGCACCACACCTTAATTTTAAGAGGGCATAGCATACCTACCTACCACAAAAGAAATCAATCACTGAGGAGATTTCAGGTTTTTTCAAATAAAGAATTTTCCATACTAGATAAGAATATAGATTTATGGGGTGTTCTTTTTAATAAAATATTTAAATATTCTTGGTAACAGAACAAAATTACTAGACAAATAACTCCTGTTTTTGAAAGGATCTGCCCAGAAAGGATATCTCCTGTCATTCCTTTCCCTTTATTATCAGTGCTAAAATCCTGCAGGATTGAAGGCAGATGACACAACATTTTATATTTTGTTTGATAATATTGCCTGTTTTGTACTGTGTCACTGCAAGGCCAAGCTTTCCTATGTCCCCAGTTCTGTACCTTGTGTTTTTGTGCAGTTGCCTTCCAGCATCCAGTCACTCCATTTCCAGGGGTAATTGTGAAGGTATTTGGATCCATAAATCCCATGTGGAGCTGGGAGTGGTTAAAAAGCCACACATTTGACTTGAGGTTAAACATCCCAAGCCTGACTGGAAGTGCTGGGCCCCAAAAAGAGATTATGAAGAGAAGCAGGCTCCCCACCCCTTCCAGCCCTGGCACTGGGGCTTTGATCTCCTTTTTCCAGTCAGTAAAAGTCACAATCCAGAATCACTTGGAATGAGAGGCCAGGTGAGACATCAGAGACACTCCTGCACTGATTCTGTTCCCTGGCAGCCTAAAAATCCTCTCATCCTCCAGGAGGGTGTCCAGACAAACCCTTGATTTCATATACCTCCAGATTTTAATCCCCCCAGAGTGATTTGCACTTAGAGTACAGCATATAATCATTTCCATCAACTGCCGAGGGTTGTTGGAAGGTGCAAACAGGGAGCTTAGCAAGACAAATATTTAGAAACTTTATCAGAGCAGACCTCTGCACTGATAAAATCATCAGGGATAAGCACAGCCCGGCTTGGAAACTTTCTTGTGGTGTCATGGTAGGGATGTCCCTCAGTGTGCAGCTGAGGGAGTGAGGAATGAAATTGGGAGAAATGTAAATCAGTTACATCTTCTTAATTACAGAAATTAGTAAAGACAGGCACTTCTGGTCATGTCTGATTTTAAGAAGTGTCTGAGATACCACAGTCACAGGCAGACAGTCTGTCTACAGCTCAAAATACCTATAAAAAACTCTAGAATTATGCTTTGGTTCCTTATAATGGTAAAAAAAAATGGCAAGAGAACAGATCTATTTTTCATGTTGATTAAAACAAGAAGTGGGATGATCACACAACCATAGGTATTCAGCTCGGTGGAAATCATGTTTAAATTTCTAGCAACCCTGCCAAATATTTTAGCAATTTGATAATATAATTGAGCCATTATAAGAAGAAAGATTTCTGGGCTCACATGGTTCACAAACTGGGTTGATTTATTTGTTTTTGTTGAATTAGGTCTAAAGTAATTGAAAAATAACAGCAGCTGTTACAAAGGTCAAATTCCCCAATACTCAAAAAAAAAATACTCAACAATCTCTGTCCTTGTTTTATTGCTTTGTAGAGGTGTTCAATTAATTAGTAATGTAATTTAAATACAGTCCTAAAAAGCATCTTGTGACTTTCTTCCTCCAGGAAGACATAGAAATACCCATCCCAAAGTATTTCATTCAAGAAAACCTGGGAATCCTGCAGTACAGGGAGAAATACCTGCATGAGATTTTGCTGAATGCTGGTTTGCTACAACAGGTAAATGCACCCCATACCTACATATGGTGTTTGGTTTGTTTAGTTCACAGCCACATGTGTCTGAACACGAGACACTGAAGTGAGAAGGGCTTTACAGCAGTGAGGAAGTAAAAGTGTGTTTACAGATAAGGCACAAGCAGAAAGAAACCTTAGATTTCCCTGTCAAATAATATCCAGTCACATCTCAAGGCTGGGTAAGACTGGAATGATTCTACTCTGCTTTCTGTGTGTGAGAGTGTCAGAAAGAGCAGCACTTTGGCCAAGTCAGTGCTTTATTTGTCTAACTAACCCTCATCTTGTAATTAGTCCTACTGATGCCTTGTGCAGGCTGCCCTAGAACAGAGGCCAGACAGAGTTAGAGAATAAAGCAGGGATTTATTAAAAAGATCTCCTCGATGGATCCACCTTGGGCAGCACAAGAGCCCAGCCAGGGCTACACCCAAGATGAGCCAAAATGGTCACAAAATGGACAACTGGTCACAGGGTCTCTCACTTTTATAAGTTCTGGTCCTTTTGCATATTTGAGTTAATTGTCCAATTCCAGCTTTAGGTTATGAAGTCCCATCCTGCTTGTTTTTCTCTCTTCAGCCCACGTTGTTTGTGCTCTTGGGCCTGAGATTTGGATCATTTGTCCTTGGTGCCCAGCTAGAGAAGGAATTGTTTTGTCTCCCTCTGTGAGCTCTGTGAGGAGAGCTCACCATCCCCTAATATGAAACTCAGATTAAAGCAGTGTACACACTAAAGCAGTACAGAATCTGAAAAATATAAAAGCTCAAACCAGAGGCATCACTACTGAAACCAAGCTGTCCTAGCCAAGGATTCGTCACTGGAGCCGGCAGAACTCAGAGTTCAGGTCAGCACAACTGCTGGCATTCACTTGTTTGTAACCTCTGAACAATGAGTGCAGTTTCCTCCGTGCAGCTACAGAGCTGCAGCTGCTGGGAGGAGCAGAAAACTGAGTTTTGGCAGAGCAAAAGTAATTACAGACAAGTATACGAGTGCTGCAGTGAAGGCTGCTCTGGGTTTGATATACTTTTGACCTTTAGGGAGTGGCATGTTGACCCCTGAAGTAAACAACTGTGCCTACATGCCTGGATAACTTGGATTCATGGATGTTGTAGCCATAAGAGACAGTGCTGATGGCCCACTTAGTCACACTGCTGCCCTGAATTCTCCAGCAGTGATTGTGCCTGTTGATCCGACAAAATAACAGGGGGAAAGTCCCCAGGGATGGAAGCAGCCCCAGACAGACTGCAGAGACAGAGCACAGGCTTCTCTGCTGGAGAGAGGCTTTGCTGGGCAGCTGCAGAGCTCCCCTGTTTGAGTTCTCTGCTCTCCTGCTGTTGCTCTGGGGAGATCCTGTTTCAGCACAGTTTATCCTGGAGACTTTTTGCTTCCCAGGGTTCTGTTCTTGCCCCTTTCCAGCGTGGCATCCATTAGGGATGAGGTTGTCTAGTGAGCAGCCAGCTCAGGCAGAGCACCAGGCTCTGGCAGGGTCCAGGCTGCTGCAGGGAGCCATGGGATTCAATAAACAGCAATAAAATCACCTCAGCCAGTGCAAATCCAGTGTCCTGTGCTGCACTTCCAGCTCACTCACCACTGGGATTGCTGCAGGGCTGTCAGCACTTCTGCACCTCATCCTCTCAGGAAATCCTGGCTGCTGTGTAACCAACTGGAGCTCTCCATGTCCATGGCACTGCTGTTAGGAGCAGTCCAACATAAATCAAAACCAGCAGAGTTCATCTCAGGAATCTGCTCTGCACATGGTTTATGGGATTCTGTTCAGGAAATCTATTCTGTGTAATTGTGTCCTAGAAAGCCTTGCTGAAAGTAAGTGCCACGCAATATAAATATAATAATTAAATATGAGCTGCCTCCAGCTGGGAGATGAACATCAAGAAACACTAATTCACCTTTTCCATGGGGAGCGTGAGGGTTCTCAGGAGTGAGAAGGGGGAGTCCCTTCTGTTCTAATCCATTTTTCCCCTCTGACTCAAAGCAGCCCCTCCTTCCATTTTCATCTAAAGAACTGTGATCCCAGCAGCACCTCCAGAAACCCTCCCTTCAGAAAAGGAAAGGAAAACACTCCACAGCCTAAGAAACTCTCCTTTTAGAAGGACAAAGCCCCATGGTTGTGTCTTTCTGCTCAAATGGATCAAGTTCAGCAGGGCTGCATGAGCCACTGTGGCTTCCCAGCAGAGCAGGTTTTCCACCTCACACATCAACAGGAGTCTCTGCTCTTTGTTTCCTTAGATACCATTTTCTAACTGAGGCAGGCAATTTACAAAACATAACTTTGCTTTGCTGATTCCATTTTTTGGCTGTGCTGTTGAAGGAAGCTGTCACAGCCATGACACTTGCAGAGGGCATTCGAGTGATCCAGGTGGCAGAACGGGCTCGCCAGGGCCGCGCTCGAGCAGCCTTCATGAGGAGAATTTACCTTGAAGAGAAAAGGCAAAGTCAAAAACAGGAGCAAAAGATGGCTAAAAGTCCAGATGATGCTGCCACCTGCATTCAAAAGGTGAGTTTCTTGTGTAGCAACAATTCTGGCAAAGCCAAATGACAATGTTTTGGTCAGGAGAGCAGCTGTAGGCAGAAACACAGCTCACAAAATGGGGAGCTCTCTGAAATGATCCTTTTTAGGGTGTCCAGCAAGGTGAAATACATCATTTAAACCACTTAAAAAAAACGAGAGACCTCCAGATGTAAGATCAATGGAACCAGTCCTGCACTGGCAATGCAGGATGACTTTGTAACTTACACGTTGTTTTTCCATTCTGATTTTTATGACCTCAGTTGCTCTTTCTGGCCTCCCCTTGGAATTCAGTGCATCTCTGAATTCATGCCTTTTTCTGTGATCTCCAGGGGAAGAGTTCATCCCATATCTGGAAAAAAGGACAGAGGGAGGTCAGTGCTAAATTCCACAAAGAGTTCTTGCACATGAATAATTCAGACAATTCAGCCTGATGAGAGCAGGAGCTCAGCCTAAATCTTATGTCTGAACTTCATGAAGCAGTGACAGTTTTTAGAAGCCACCCAGAGCAGCATGAGGGGATAACAAACCTCAAAATTTGTTTAAAAAAAAAAAGAATAGCAGATGGCAACCTGTTAAAAAGCAATAGTTTCAATGGTATATTGTGCCTTTCCTTCCTCTATTTGTTTTTTCCTGTGTCTGCCCCAGAAAAGGAAGCTGCACCAAGGCCCATTTGTCTCATCAGAGTTTTGTTTACAATGCAGGTCTGGCGTGGGCACAGGCAGCGCAAGGAAACAGAGAGGCTGAGAGAGGAGGAGATGATATTTCTGGGCATGGTAAGTGGGGCTGTGCCTCCAGAACACAAAATGCCACACTCTGTTTGTTCTTCAGGCTTTTATCATTCAGCCCAAGAGGAGAAATTAATTTCTACGATTCCTCCTATTTTAAAAGGAGTCTCCAAGGAATACAGAGCTCAGCTGAAATGATAAATGGCACAGGAGTAGCACAATTTGTCTTCTGCTGAATGGGTTTGTGCTGTCCATACATTCTCCAATGTGTGTGGCAGATGTGGAAACTGCCTGTGGAGAATGTGCCCTGGGTTCCAGGGAATTTGACCTGGGCATGGTCAGCAAGGAAATTTTATTAATCAGCTTTTCAGTCCTGATTTCAAGAGTGGTGAGCTGCCTTATGTCTGGAGTAGAATCATGATGATTGGAAAAGCCCTCTAAAATCATCAAGTCCAAGCATTAACCCAGCACTGCCAAGCCCACCCCTAACCATGTCCCCAAGTGCCACATCCACACATTTCTTGAACACTTCCAGGGATGGTGACTTAGAGTGGGCTAAAATAATTAATTTTTCCTAATATCCAATTAAACTAAAGAAGCAAAATCCTCTTCTCCCATCCCTTTGCAAGCCACTGCCTGTGTATGTCAAGAGCAGGGAAGAGAAACCTAAGAACTGGCATGTTAATCCATCAATATTTCTCTAAGTCCATATAAAAATAATCAAAACCTTCCTCACATCACACTGCAGAGGCACAGGGAAGTGAACAGCTGCCCATGGTCAGTTAAGATGCACAGGAGTGAAAGAAAAAAATCATAGCATCCCTTGCACAAGGAATCTGTTCCTCCCACCCCTTCATTGCAACAAACACCCCAAAATAGGATAAATTCTTTACTGTTGACCTTTTTTTGCCCCCCTCCAAGTTTTTGGAGGCACTAACAGGTGTCAAGCCTCACCCAAGTCCAGCTGCAGTAGCACTGTTGGAGTAACTTTTTTTTTGGTTTAGAGATGGGGTAACTGAGAGGTGTTTAAAAACTTTTATTTTATTTTTAGTTTTATGTGAAGGATGAGATAATACAGATGTTATAATTTATGTTATTATTATTAGAAGCTAATTATTTATCAATTACAATACATCATAAGTGTATCCTTCTGCTATCAAATTTTAAACTTTTCTACAAATCCATTTTTCACATAGCACAGGCCTTGCACCAAGCTCTAGTAGCCCTAGTACCAAGTTAAGTTCTAGTAAAGCAGCAGCACATCACAGAAACATCCAGCACTGCTCTGCATTTGTTAAGTTTATCTGTGCTTCCATGGTCTACAGTTCTTAAGTGATTAATTTATAAACTAATAATTTAATTTTTATTTAAAACATGCTTTCTGCTTTTCCCAGGCAGTTTGGGGGATTTTTTTGCCCATCAATGGAATTACCCTTAGCTGCTTTGTAGGGTTTTGAAAACTGATTGTGCCTTGAGAATACATCTCACATCAGTTAAAAATACCATTAATACCTTACCTTTAGGAAGGAAAATGTACATTTACCTAAGCTTTGCTGTGTTAAATAAAGGTAACACCTTAGGGATTACTGCCTTTAGTATCTGCTGGTCTCTAACAGCTAAACAGAACCTTAGGTGCCAATTCTGCCTCTGTTTAAGACAAAATTGTCAAAGATTTTAACTAGTGCAGACCTAAATACTTGGAATGTACTGAAAGTGAGGTAGAAAGGGCACCTTTTGCAGAACAAGGGATTGTTTCCTGTCAAGTCCCATGATGCTTCTGTAGAGTCCTTAGGAAGGAAATGTAAATCTGGCATCAGTTATCTGAGGGTTCACAGCCAAGCCCTCATTTCATGGTGGCCAGTGTGGGAGGAACTGGAAACTAGGATGTGAAAAGCCTGGTTTATGGGGAGCATAATGTAATCTATATCATCAGAGGGATGAAGGGAATTAAAACCAAACACATCGAGTGCATTCAGTTCCTGACCTCCATTTAAAAAGCAAGAGAATTGATGTTTTCTCCTCTGCACTCTGACTCATTGCTCTTTATCAAGTTTATAATCAAAGCATGTGAGGGGGAAAATGATAACTCTAAATATCATTTTAAAAATCCTGTTCTTTCCAGGGTTTTTATATTCCCTTTTCCTTTCCATGCTGCATTCCCTTCCCTGGTCTCCCAAGGAAGCAGACATTGGTTCCCACTGATAGATAGGCAGGGAGCTCCAAAGGTCAAGTCCCTTTGATGTATGATCACGTCAGCCCTCTAAAAAATGACCACAGATCTTCATGTGTAAATATGTTGAATTTGCTTTTCTAATGCTGCACGACTTAGATAAATTAGAAGACCCAACCATCCGTTACTCCAAGTCCATCCCAAAGGAGACTTGACTTTTGTTACAATAAATATAAATTCTCTTATAATTAGGGCTTTAAAAAAAAAAATGTCTGTGTTACTTTCAGACAAAGACTGCTTTGCACAAAGAGCTGATCCATCTGAAGTTCTGTGTAAAAGATTTCTGGGAAAATTCAATTGTGTTGGCCTAAAAAATAGGAAAATAAGTGTCAAACCCAAGAATTGTCCAGTCTTTTGCTTAATTCAGTGTTATTTTCTTTACTCTCTACTTGCTTCACAAAAAATTTATGTATCTTTTCTGGAATTCGATTCTATTTCATCTTTTGCTTGATGACAGAGAACAAGCCTATGGTAGAGAGATTTTTCTTGGCTCAAAAGTAAAGCCTCATTATTATTATTATTATTATTTATTAAAGCCTAATTGCAGAAACAGCATGATCCCCTCAGCACACATTCTCCAAAGCCCCGATAAATCACACTTTGCAGTCCCAGTTTAATTTGTGAAGAGAAGCAAGCCTCCTAAGAGCACATATATCTTGATAACTGTATCCTGAGCTGCTTCCTGATCTTCCTCACATTCCTGCCACAGGGCTGTTTACTGCCAGCTCCAGCACGACCACCAGAACCACTGCTCCAGGCACAGGGCTGTGTTTAAACCACACTGATGTGGCAAGAAAACACATGGAGCTGTCTGAAAACACAGACGTGCTGTCTGGGCAAACCTGCCTTTCCTTGCTCTGTTTTACCCTCCCAGCTCAATTCAACACACCAGCTTTTTTAACTGCCCTGTTCTTCTGGCATTTATAGATTCTCTGTCACTAAACCCACCCCCCCTTCAGAGGTTATGATTGTTGAATCTTGCTGCAGAGCTGTGTGACCTGGCAACTGCTGTGTCTCAGGCTAGTGCAGACTGCTCCTGGGTACCCCTCAGCACTCTCCTGCAGGAAGTTATACTTTTAATCTCAGAGCACAGGCTACTGGAAAGAGGAAAGGCTGGGTTTAACCTAAAACATTAGGATAAACAGTTTGCCATCAAACTGATTTATGGGAGGGTAGGAGGATGTTGGGGACTGGAGGAACAGTTGGTTTAAAGCAATTAAGTGGGAAGAACATGAAGGCAGCAAGGTGGCCAAGGGCACTTCTGTGTACCTGCCCTGGGCTGGGCACTGCTGAGGCTGTTATTTTCTTTACTCTTTACTTGCTTCACAAAAATTTTATGTATCTTTTCTGGAATTTGATTCTATTTCATCGTTTTGCTTGATGACAGAGAACAAGCCTATGCTGTGTCCAGTTCTACCTTGTTCTTCTCAAAATGTTCTGGAAGTCAGGCCAAAAAATTCCAGTCAATGCTTTGGTAAATCCTCTGTTGTGTCTGGAGGAGTTAAAGTTTGCCACGTGCCTTATGTTGTCAGGCTGTTCCAATGTTGGCAAGTAAAAGTTGTTATTGGACCTCCTGGGAATTTTGTTGTTTCTGCACCACCCAGAGTAAATGACACTACCTTCCCTAAACCTGCTGAGCAGGAATTAGAAGAGTCCAGGAAAACAGAATACAGAAAGACAAGTCCCTCTCTCCACCTGCAGTGCTCTGATACATTTTCCCCCAAGCCTCTTCTCCCTGGGCCGAGCTGACTCAGAGCAGCCCCTCCTTCCATTTTCACCAGAAGAACTGCAATCCCATCCAGAAACCCATCCCATCAGATAAGTAAACATTCCATAGCTAAAGGAATTCTCCTTTTAGTGGCACAAAGCCTCATGGTTCTTTCTGTCTTTTTTCTCAAATGGATACAGTTCAGCAGGATGCATGAGCTGTGTGGAGCCACCGTGGTTCCCACCAGAGCATCAGGCTTTCCTCACCACACCAGATCCAGCTTCTCCTAAAGGTCCTCATGGAAACACATCTCTCAGGATGTCAGACTTCCAACACATTGCAGGACAAGCCAAACCCCAGTTTAGGGTCTCACAGCTGTGAATTTACATTTACACAGCTCTATCCTGAAATTCCAGCCCTTCCCAAAGAGTTGGAGGTGCAACACCTGCTGCTCTGTGATTCTCTGACATGATATTTCCAACATCCTTCCTTCCTCCCTATCCAAGGCCTGCCTGGATGGGGCTTGGAGCACCCTGGGCTGGTGGAAAGTGTCCCTGCCCTGGCAGGGGAGGAAACAAGATGAGCTTTAAGATCCCTTTCAACCCAAACCATTCCATGATCCTTTTCACATGAAAGGATCTGTGTGGTGTTAAATAAAAAGCTTTTCTCTCCTTCTTACCTCTTTTAAACATACCCAAATTTAGGCATGTTGTCTTGGTTAACGCTTTATTTATATCTGAGAAAACAGTCTGCCAAACATTCCTCCTTCTCTGAATTCCTGATAAATATAATTCATTTCATCCAGTCAGAAAGAAAAAAAAAATCAGCATTTCCCAGAATAGCTTTCTGTGTAAACATTATAGACTATGGCTAAATAAATATTACACAGGATTTAACAAAGTACAAACTCCATCAAGTGAAATTTAAAATATTTCATCAGCTTTTGAGAGTGGGCAGCTACAGCAGTGGTGCAGATCAGGGCTGGTTCTGCCAAGTTTAAGATTAAAAAGACTTTTGCTTGCCTGGGTGTCAGCACAAAGTCCTCTGTTATTTCACATCTCAGCAGTGATAACTAATCTGTCCTGTTTTCAATAGAAATTTTAAGCCTGCTTATTTTTGAAACAGAAAGACTCTGGGAAGAAAGAATGCTAAATAGTTTGGCTTTCATTGGCTGCAGTCATACTAACAATGAAATCACTGCCTTTCAGGGCCCAAAACATGCTTGCCATGTTTAGTCAAGTTTAACAGCGTGCCCAGGTATCATATCAGAAATAAACAAAACCCAAATTATGTAAACTCATCTGGCCCTGTATGTAAACCTTCAAATTTTCTTTATCTTCCTAAAAGGTGTTACATGTAAATATATTTCTAAATATATATGATATGAATCTCTAAACCAGCCATTTTCAGTATTTTTTTAGCAAGGCCTCCTACTACAAATGCTTTGTTTGAATGCATATGACAATTACTTTAATTGGCAAAGCCATTGGAGTGAGTCAGAGAGTAGGGAAGCTTTAATGAATGCAATATATTTTGCTTACTTGTTCCTTTTTTTTTGTGCCTAATTTAGGAATTCAGCCATATAATTGATGTGGCTATCACCATTTGTGTACTGTGGAACCTCTACTAATACAATTTTCATTTGGGGGGTTGGAACTGGATGGGCTTTAAGGTGCTTCCAACCCAAACCATTCCATGATTTTATGATTCACAAGATAAGAGACCTCTTTAAAAATCTATTCTTCCCTCAGCCAGACAAATTATATTGAGGAAATAAAACAAGGACACAGCTCAATCCTACAGCAAACTTTTAAATGCAGTTTGGATCACAGTTGAAAATTCAGCAGAATTGTATCATGGAATCACAGAATGATTTGGGTTGGAAGAGACCTTAAAGACGATCTCATTCCACCCCTTCCCATGGGCAGGAACACCTTCCACCTGAAGAATAAGAATTGTAAGTAAAGAACAAGACCCAAGCTGCTCTGACAGTAAATTATTTTAGTCTACATGCCTGTGTAATCCAAATGTATAAAAAAAAAGAATTTCACTTTCACTGCTGGTTAAAATAAGAGACTGTTGCAACTACTTACTTTAAAAATATTTGGAAATTAGGCTTCTCCTCCAGAGAAGCAAATGGTAATTGTTTGCTTCTCTGAACATGAACTGAAAAAACGCTACACAACTGGTCCAAATTTTGAAATCTTACCACTGGGGGCGATGCTGGCTGTGGCAGAACATTTCCTGAAGCCCCATAAAACCACAGAGCATGTGCTTCAGCTCTGCTGTTCCAGGCCTACGACAAGAAGCTGTCCTATATTAAGTACCCAGCAATAAAAGCTGCAGTAAATCTACCTCTCAGGCATAATAGGGACGTTGGCCTTCCAACGTGGAGGGAAATGAAATGTATTTATTTCACTGCCACCGAGCCTCTTGCCCTCCTAATGGAACAATTGAGGAGCAGTTAGTTCCACAGCAGGGCCTCCTCCTCCTCATCCTCAGTGAGGAAGGGCAGCCCCAAGCATGCTGAGGCAGCCTGCACACCTCCAAGTGCTTCACAGTGAGCAGCACAGGCTCTGCTGGGGAGCTGACTCGGCACCGAGGCACGGCTTTCCAGCCAGGAGAGGGATCCGAGCCAGCAAAGCCCCGAGGTGCGGAGGGAAAACAGACCCAGCTCTGTGGAACCACGGGCTGCTTTGGTTGAGATGGGCCTTAAAGCCCAGCCAGTGCCACTCCTGCCATGGCAGGGACACCTCCCACTGTGCCAGGCTGCTCCAAGCCCCAATGTCCAGCCTGGCGTGGGACACTTGCAGGGATCCAGGGGCAGCCCCAGCTGCTCTGGGCACCCTGTGCCAGGGCCTGCCCACCCTCACAGGGAGGAATTCTTCCCAATATCCCATCTAAACCCACTCTCTGTCAGATGGAACCTATTCCCCCTTGTCCTGTCATTCCAGGCCCTCTCCAGCTTCCTTGTAACCCCTTCAGATAATGGAAGGGGCCCTGAGGTTTCCACACAACCTCCATGCTGAACATCTCCAACTTCCTCACCCTGTCTCCAGATGGGAGGTTCTCCTGTCCCCTTATCACCCACATGATCCTTCATCCCACTGACTCACCTGGGAGCTGTAGGAAATACCTTCTCCCTTCTGCTGCTGCATCATCCCCTTCCCTAAAGCTTAAATTCTTTTGGGGAACGAGTAGAGAACAGAACAGAAGAATCTTAGCAGCACACTCGTGACTGATGAGTTGGAATAAAATTCTCTTTTAGACAAATGTCCATTTTGCCTTATTAATTTAAACAAGGATTTTAAAGACAAAGCCCATCAAACATTAGATAAGCCTTTTAAGTTAATGGACCATGTAGTCCTATTTTCCCACAAACTCAGGAATCTTCATAATATGTCCTATTTTTACAGCAACATCAATTATTAATATGTATACTTTTGCTGACAGAGGACCACACTAAAAATGTGAGTTTCGTTATCCAGTTCTGGGTCATTAACTGTGAAAAGCTTGTAAATATAATGGTTTATTCACATGGGAAGCCTTCATTAAGATGCATTATTCTACAACTGATGTGGCAGCATTGCATTATCAAGTTCACTGTCTCCATCTAATATTTGTAATTTGTTTCTAAATGAGTTGCTGTTTGTAGGGCAAGTTAACAAATTTGAATTTCACATGGCCAGAGAAATTTCTTAAAGATGGGAAAATGCTTCTTCCCCCAAGGAAAAGCTATTTATTAGCTTCTTCCTGGAGAATGCCTCCCTTTGATTCAGAAGCAGGGACATTAGAGGCGCTGAGAGAAGGGATGTTAGAAATAAATTGGCTTTTGTCTTCCTTCCATGCACATTAGAGGGCTGTGGAAGCACACTCAGGATAACTTCAGAGCTCCACAAGAGCCATGTGGAAACATGGAAAGCTCTTCCATGATGCTGCAAGGCACAGGTCACAGGCTGGCCAGCAGGGATCCCAGCATTCCTGCTGGAGCTGTTTGAATTCATCCTCCCTCTTGGCACTCTCCAGCCATTTCACTTCCTATTCCCTCTTGCATCTTCAGATGGCCAAAGCTTTTTCAAACCTGATTCCTTCTGAGTTCTGCTCGTTGGCAAGAGAACAGAACATCCAGCAGGGCTGTTGGAGAGATTCTGTCTCCTTTTGAAGGCCCAGGAGCACCTGAAGGTGAACACAAGGCACACAGGTTGTGCAGTTAGCTCCTCATTCCTGAGACAGGGTTAGGAATGTTTTTTATGCTGAATGTTTTATGCTGAAACCATAAAGTCATGGAATGGTTTGGGTTGGAAGCACCTTAAAGCCCATCCATTTCCAACCCCCCAAATGAAAATTGTGTTAATAGAGGTTCCATGGCAAACAAAACCCTGAAGCTGGTGAGGTTTAGGGTGACGCATGCTTCTGTGATTAGGTCAAGAACACTGTGAACAAAATAAAACGAGTTTAACAGAGCAGCTTTCTTCAAAGCTGGAAGATATCACCTATGCCATTCATAGCTTATTTCTTTTTTTAAAGTGTTTTAATAGTTTAAAACATTTTATAACATCATTTACTTGACAGAAGAAAAGATTTTCTGTGAAAATTCCTGACAAATGGTGGAGAACTGACAGTTCCATCCTCTGGACATCTTGTTACATCTCTTCAGCAGCTCCCACTGCCCCAGTGTCTAGGTTATGTCACTAAATTCCCTTCCACACTTAGTTTTGTCTAGTTCCTCTTCTTATTACCCCCCTCCTTTATCAATTAATTCATTTCCTTGAGCATCCACACTCTTGGATCAGTTCTTATGTTTTTCACATAGTCCCAATTTCCCTTGGCCCACGTACACATAAATTCTTTTGATGTCTCCTCATCCTTGTTTTCCTCAAATCCATTAATTTTTTGTTTACATGACTGCATTGATTTCAAAGTGACAGAGGAGAGAGCCAAGCCAGCTGTACAGTCACCTGTGCTGTTTTATTTAAAAACCAAGAGCCCATGGCATGATGTCCTCACTGCCAGCCAGTGCTTTCCTCCTGGTTCTCCTCTCCCCGAGCAGGAGCCAGCCTTGGCTCCTGACCCTCCTGCTCTTCCCCCACGGACAGGGCACTCTGTGTAAGTGCCTCATCAGCCAGCCCTGAGTCCTTCAGGCCTCATTTCTCACAGCCAGCTGTGCTCCTCATGTCCTGCTCCCATCGCAGCTGGAGCGTGTTCTTGCCAAACAAGAAATCAGGAGAATCGGGGGAAAGAGAGAATACAGCCTTATCAACTTCTGTTCTCTTTCATGCTTTTTCTTTAGGGAAATATTGAAGGTGAATGGCTGGAATCTTGTTCTAGAAGTAATTCTCATTTCTTCTGTTTTCTTTTAGTAAAATGGACTGTGGAAAACAAAAAAAAAAATTAAAAAAAATACAACAGAGCTTCTCATAAGCTGTTCTGCAGGTTTATGTCTGTACTCCAGCCTTGGTGCTGGGTACAGCTGATAAACTCCCATTAGCAGATGTATTGATAACTGAATGGTGCTCAGACAGGGAACTGGACAAATATTTACCCAGGACCAAGCTGGGTTTTGCCAACCAGAACGTTTCCCATGGCCTTTTTATCACATCTGAGCCAGCTAGTTCAGAGCTACCTGGGCTGTGTCCGCAGCAGCTTCTTGACATCAGATATAGGCTGTAGCAATTCTCTTTTTGAGATAAGAATTTCCTAGTGCTGATCTCACATTGGCACCTCCTGTTTGCCACTTCCAACAGCTCTTACCTTGTCTGGCTTTGGGGCTGCTGGAAGGGGGGCTGAATAAATGCACAGTGGGACAAGCTGGTCATGCAAGGCTCCCGCAAGATGCAGTGGAGAGCAGCTCAGAGGAGCTGCAAAGATTCTGGGATGGCAGGGAGCTCTGCTGCCTGTGCTGCTGCTCCCCACCTTGCTCTGGTCCCACTGCCCTTGCTGTGGCATTGGCCCTCAGCTGCTCCTTGGTTGGCTGATCCACCTTGTTATAGTGGGAGATGAGTAACTTGAGGAGGTGGGAGGAGAGGAAAAGACAAAAGGGATTATTTTCCAGTTTTTAGGGAGCTGAACTGTTCACTGCAGGGTCAGGTGAGTGCCAGAGCCTGAGCAGAAGGGAGGGATCATGCACCCAGCAGTTCAGGTGGGGCAGGAGCTGACCCTTCCCTGCTCACCTGGTGACATTTCACCTTTCAATGTGCAGGCTGTGCTGGAGAGGAGCCTGTCTCTCTCCATCAGCCTCCCTAAAACTGCAGGTATCCTCATGCCCATCTGCTGGGAATTTCTCAGGAATCCCCTGAAGATTGCTATAGGGACACAAATAGAGGAGTTGGGTTTGGATCTCAGTCTGGAAAACACGCCCTGTGGGGGCTCCTCTGGTTTCCAAAGGAGCCCCTGGGAGAGCAGCATCACATTTGGCTGTCCTGGGCTTTGTTTAACATCAGCAAGGCAGGCAATGGTGAAATACAAATAAACACAGTCAATAGTAGGTGAGTTATACTCATAAATAGGTGCTGCTGAGGGGGAAGATTGGAAACACTCAACTTCCCTGAAAACTGGGAACTGAGCAGAGGCAACATCTCAGGGTAAAAGGCAGCACTTGGGGTCACATATTCAAGGAGGGAACACGTGCAGCCACCTTTCAGAAGCACACTGCTGTTCTTATTTCCTCCTGAATATTTTCTCCCTGGTGGCCTTGACCCATTCCTGGAGCACAGTGCGAGTCACACATCCCAGATGCAGTAAATTGCTTTTCTGAATGGGGCCTGTGTGCTTGCTGTGGACACTGTCTGGGTGCTCAGAAACCAAAGTTGCTTAGCACTTATTAGTGATTTTTGGAACCTGGTGGAAGCACAGAAAACCAGGGAATAACAGATCTTAAATACGAGCTGGCCAAAGCTTTGGCAGAGCTTTTTGTCTTCATGGGAGGCCTCAGGAACTGAGACTTGGAGCACACCAGAAAATACATCACCAGAGCAAGAAGAAGGCATTACTGAATCAGTTTGAGATGTGCCAGTTAAGGACAATTTCTATATGCTCTGAAGTTGAAAGACCAGAGCAAAATTATATTTTTTTTTTTAATGCAAACCAAGCTTTTGTTCACATATGCTGCCACCTATGTCAGTTAAAAAACTTGGAAAAGAAATAAAATTATACTACAAAACCAGATTGTCATATTTTCTTGTCTTTCCCTTAAATTTGCCATATACCATCAGACAATATGATTAATAATTCCTAAGTACATGAAGAAAACAATTTGTTCCAGAGTTAAGAAAACCTAAACCCACAAAGCCAGTTCACAAGTTGATTTTTAAAATAGATTTTCCTCTACACTTACAAGGTAGCAATAGCTCATAAAACACTGGGAACATCTTAATTTTATCAATGATTGCAAGCTGAAAAATGCAAAGTTTCAGCCCACCCACACAGAAGGGTTTTTTCATGCTTCTGTATTTGAATACCAGAAAGACTTTCATTTTTCTCCTTCACACTACATGTGTAAAATCAATCACAGAGCAGAAATTATTGTAAGACTTGAAACTGGCTGAGAAGCCCTTTTTTCCAAGGTTATCAAATCATGGGAAACTTGGGGAGCTGTGATTTTTGTTGTAGTGTTTGGGGGGGGGGTGTTGTTTATTCCTTTTTTCTTGTTGTTGTTCCTCAAGGGAAGTTGATTTCCTAAAGGAGTCTGACCAGCTGCAACAAAATACCAGGAAACCACTGACCAAGCAGTGTGCATATAAAAATTTCAGTGCACAAATTAAAAACAATACTGGCTAATTAAAAAGCTCCAATGGGAAGTCCAGACATTTGAAAATTCAATTAAAAAATTCTCTGGCACCCTTCTGACATGGATAAAGCTGGCATTTGCAGAACAGCAGCTTTCTCACCTGTCTCATTGAGATCCAGGATCCCACGCTGCAAAGGTTGTTTTTGTACATTGCAATGTTGTTAATTAATGCTGAAATACCAACAATAGACCATTGTGTGCATCCAGGCACTTTTTATGAGCACAGGGTTGGTTTTTTTTCCTGGCTTCCTGCAAGTAAATTAAGGCTTAAGCTCAGATTCACTGTCAACCTGGCATTCCAGTAAATATTAAGTTTCTTTTCGTTCATACCTTTTATTTTCTCCTCTCCTTTTCAGAGCCTGCCTCCTGAGTTGGAGGCAATGAGCACTCTGCAGAAAGCAAATGTCCTGGAAGGTGAATTCCAGGAAAGACCAAACTTCTCCTTCAGGCATGAGCTGAGGGCAGCAGAGGGGCCCCACATCAAGGAAACCTTCCAGGAAGAGATCACCCAGTGCTTCCTCGAGTGCAGGTGAGCAGAAACACTGACCCTGAACCAGTCCATTTGCCCCAAAGAGCCTGATTTTGAGTTCCTACAAACTGCAAAATCCATCTCTAAGGCAGTGGTGCCAGTCCCAGGTGAGGAGTTAGTTCTGCACCAGCTGCAAAGCCCAAATGCTGAGCTGGAGGATTCCTGACTGGGGAGAGCTGAGCTCCTGGCAGGGGTCAGATGTGCTCCTTCAGTCACTGCCTGTGGATCAGCTCCACAAATACTCAAGTGGGACACCTTCACCTTGCACATTACCTTGGGCCCAGTCTCTGGAATTACAAGCAGCACACTCTAAACCTGAGGAGCGGTGACTTTTCTCCCTGAGGTTTAAGAGAGGGAACTCACTCTTCCATGAGATGGAAGGACCATTATTTGCCATAGCAAATCACATCACGTCACTGGCACTGCCATCCTGCTGCTGGTATTAGCCATGAATCTGAAGCACTTCTGTTCTTGAGGCCTGACCTTGGAGCCACTCCCCCAAATGGAACTTGACTCTGCTGATCTCAGGGAAACTTCACGTCTCAGTAGAGTTAAGCACATACTTACACAGTTTTAAACCCTCTGCTGACACCTCTGCTTCTCTCAGGAAGTTTACTTCAGCCAAAGAACTTTTGAGACTGGCAATTCTGACACTGGAAACTCCTGTCCTAAGGAATATGGGCTGGTTTTGTAATTTTATGGGATTTACCCCATCCAGAGGATCAGTGTGTGAAAGTAAATTGGGAAGCAGCAAGCAAAACTTCCAGGATTTGGCAGCAAGGTTTCATTTGCTCTGCATAAAGCTGCTCTGCAAACTGTTTTTGTGTCTTGGGCTGCTCAGGGATGTTACAGGGCTCATATTTGTCCTGTGGACCAGGGTCATGCCCATTAATCACTGAGTGTTTGCTCAGGGTACTGGACTTGCCTTCAGCATGCAGTTTCCAGTTGGAAACACAAATGCATTCTGATAAAATCCTGCCCTGTTTGTTCCTTGACTCCTTCAGTCAGGTTTGGGCAGCTGTGCTCCAGTGAAGTGTTTGTTAAAAAAGAAAGAATGATCAAAACCAGCACTCTCATAGGTCTGCCACAACCTATTTCTCTTCTTTCTTGCACTTTTGCCTCTTACAGACTCTCAAGACTGCAGTGTATTTTTACTCTCCTTTGGAAAGAGCTGCTGGTTTTACAAACCTCAGTTATTGCAAAGCACTTTCCCATTCCTTAAATCAGCCCTCTCCCAGGGCCTGCTCTGCACACTCCTTGAGCTGCCATTTCCTGCCATTCCCCACAGCTCCCAGCGTGTTCTGAGCTACACAAAGATCTTATTCCCTTTGCTTAATATTCCTCACCTAATAGTCATTCTCTACCATAGGTCAATTGTGTCCAATTAACTTGGCTGTGGAGCTGGGGGAGAGCTCCCTGAAATACTGCAGGAACCAATGGCAATGTTTCTGTAGCAGATTAGCAGGGAACAGGCAATCTCCCAGAGAACCAGGCTGAGCCATAAACCTCTTTAAAGACATTATGAGACACTATTAAAAGTTAAATCTGGCCCACAGAGACCCTTAACAGCAGAGCCAACCAGCAGCCTAAGCCATGCAAAGGATCATTTGAGGGAGCTGCAACCATGATTCAGTGGAGGGAGGTGCAGAGGGGTGGCTGAGAGGGCACTTCATCAAAACTCCTGCTGCCTCATTCAGGGGAGCCCTCAGCCTCGTGTACCTGTCTAAGGTGGAATGTAAAGTGCTGAGCTTTCTTTTTGCAGCCCTTACAAGCAGGATGGGACTTGCTTGCTACATTTATGTCTCAGCTTCAGGTGAGACTCAAGGCTAGAGGCACACCAGAACATACCTGATTAAACAAGCTACAAGGATTCCTTTCTCTGGTCTGCCTAGTCAGGTTCAGTAGTCTTGAATCTCATCTAGATTTGAAAACTAACAAAGATTAAAGCAGATGCTGGAATTTAAGCACCACATTAACTGTTCTTGGATAGTTTTATGGATAATCCCCTGAGCAAGGGATTATATTAGATGGAACTAAGGTACACCCTCAGGGTGCTTAGAGATAAGCCTCCAGTCAGGCTTGCTCTGCTGCATTTGAGACAGTGAGAAAACAGTTCCCTTCCAACCTTGTACAATAACCCACCCATCTGAAACAATATCATATTTTAACCATTAGCCATTTTCTATCAAAATGGTCTGATTAGGCTTAAAACTGCTTTTTGGCTCAAGATGTGCAGTTCTGTGGCCTGCCTGAGAGCAGGGTCATTGCAGTGGGACAGTGGGACTGCAATCTGCAGGTGGCAGAAGGACAATGTCACACTTGTTGCAGTCAGTGTTTGATCAGAGAAGCCCAGAGTGGTTTGGGCTGGAAGGGACCTTAAAGCTCATCTCATTCCACCCCCTGCCATGGGCAGGGACAGTTTCCACTAGGCCAGGCTGCTCCAAGCCCCATCATACTCCCTGCTACTCTCTCCTTTCAAATGAACTCTCTGTCATGACCCCTAAAAATCATTAGTGCGTGGTTCAGCCAAGACCAGACAGCTCTCATTGATAAAAGCTCTTGTGGTGATTTAGCAGATGAAATTCTGCCCCTGGTGAAGGCAGTGGGAGAGCTGCCATCAGCTGCAGCACAGGCTGGCCATGGCCCAGTGCTGGAGCTCATTTGACTCTGGCTGAGTGAGGCAGTGATTTACGGAGCTGAGAGGAACCAGAGCGAGCTGCCTGAGCCCTGCTCCTCACAGCAGGCCTCTGTCTAAGTGGCCACAATCACTTTCCCCTCAGACACATTTGTTGGCATCCAAAATAGGTTTAAAAACAACAAAAAAATCAGCCTATTTCTCCACAAGGGGAGTGTGTGTATCCTGCAGAGCCAGGCTTTCCTGCCAGAGAACTGGGAGCTGTGTCCTGCTCAACAGAGGGCCAGGCCTGAAGTGTCAAGGTTTGCATTAATTATTACCTGCCAGGATATATTTTGGCTCTCCCCTAAGCCAGTCTGACAGATCAACAGCTAATTGTAGCTTATAAATTATTCTTCAACTAGTTTTTTTGACAGAGTTTACCATTTTTTATAGTCTATTAAATAAATAGATAAAGGGGAACAAAGATTCTTTTGAATAAATTTTGCTGTGTGGAGTAGAAAATAAAGCCAACCTTCCATATTTTATCCTTGACTTTGAAAGGACTGTGATAGAAAATACAATTAGCAGGTATTGTCTTTCAGCACAGTTACTCTTAGATTACAAAAGGAATGAGCACATATTAAATTTCTCAACTTGTAAGAGCTGCTGTAAATATTTATCGCTTTCATTGCACGAGGGAACAGCTTCAGTCATTTCAAGACCTAAAGCAGCTTCTTAGGAAGAGAGGTTATAAAAAAGCCAAGGAAAGCAAAACCCAAAGGAATGGACTAAATGAAATTGTTCCAGTTGCTTATATCAATCCTACTGCAGGGAAAATAAAATCATTTTGATATAACATTGCATTTTTCAGCCTTACCATCCATCCTTCAATTTACCTGGGTTGACTTCTGTGGAGCTGCTCTTTTTTAGTTTGCAAATTATTCACATAAGGCTTCCAGATTTCCATGTGGCCTTGTCCAGCCATACTAGAAAAGAAAGATGATTGTTTATGAATGCTTTGTGAAGAAGCATCATGCAGTTTACCTACAGATCTGCCCTTCTTTTATTTTTTTTCCAACAGCAGGAGTACAAATGTTCCAAAATTAGCAGTTGCTATAATTATATAGATCTGAGTCTGCATGGTAATCACTTGAGTCCCCCACATTCCATCCATGCAATTAATAACAAAGCTTCATATTAAGACACAGCAGAGCTGGGGTTTTAGCTTCAATTTCCTTTCCTGTTCCAAACCAAACCCATTTTTCTGTAATTTCACATTTAGGGTTTTGTGCTGAATATGCAAAGGCAATCATCATCTTCTCAACTCTTTACCCAGTGAATAAACCAGTTCCCAAAGAACGAGTCTTGTTCGAGTCATCCCTAAAAGGAATTTCAAAAAGGGATGGGCAGAAAAGGGGAGAAGGATCCCTTTATTATCCAGAGAAATACAACAGTATCTTTGTCTAAGACAAGTCCTTTCTGACAGAAATCAATACTAAGGATGAGAAATCAAGATGAGGTTTTTATTACCAGAGATGGCCTCCAGAATCACAGGGGAGAGCCTCATGCACGGGCTCTGCTGTGCTGTGCCTCATGCCCTCGAGCTGTAACAAATTACTCTATGAATTTCTGGCAGGATTTATCCACCACCACTCAGAGCTCTGGGGAGCATTTCATCAGTGCCATCACTGACCTAATAACAGGGGATCTAAGTAATAGCAACTTTTATGGAGGCTGTGTGTTATTCCCACAGATTTGGGGATTGGTTTTCGGGAGGGAGGAGGCAGTGAGGGGTAAATGTGCTTTCATAATAGGTTTACACTTTACTGATTAGCTTTGAATGATCTTCTTGCTCTGCCTGCTGACTTGAGTACTGTCAGAAAAGGAATTGGCCAAGCTTCATGGTGAGTGAATGAGACTCCTCCTGAAGCAGGGGGGGTTCCTGTGCTTTATTTATTCATTTTGAACATTCCTGACAGCCAGCCTGGGCTTTGATGCAGAGGGAAGAGAAAGAAATAGGAAGTGATGGTGTTTTGTTTCCCTTTTTTCCCCAGCCTGTTTTGTGGAGCTGAGTTTACTGCCAATACTCCTGGGGCTCCCTGGGCAGCAGGGGGTGGGGAAGGGGGAGGCAGGAGGGAGGTGAGTGGAGAGAGAGCTTTTTGCACTGAAACCCCACAGAATAGGGAAAGTGTTCATTTGTGTTGATGCCCTGTCAAGGCTGACCTAGAACAAAGACTAGACAGAGTTAAAGAATAAAAGTAGGGGTTTAGTAGGAGGCCTCAATGGATCCACCTTGGGCAGCACAAGAGCCCAGCCAGGGCTGCACCCCAGATGAACCAAAATGGTCACAAAATGGACAACTGGTCACGACGTCTCTCACTTCTATCAGTTCTGCTCCATTTGCATATTGCAGTTCATTGTCCCATTACAGCTTTAGGTCATGAATCCCATCCTTCTTGTTTTTCTCTCTTCAGCCCACATTGTTTGTGCTCTTGGGCCTGAGATTTGGATCATTTGTCCTTGGTCCCCAGCTAGAGAAGGAATTGTTTTGTCTCCCTGCTCTGTGCAGAGAGCTCACCGTCCCATAATAGGAAGCTCAGAATTACACACTAAAGCAGCACAGAATGTGAAAAATAGAAAAGCTAAACCTGAGCCATCAGTGTCAGGCACTGCCCATTTCCCACTCCATGCACTCTGCTTTTTTGGAGTCAGTGGTGAAGCTGCCAGGCAATCCCTCAGCAGGGAAGCCTGGCCAACAGGACAGAGAGGGATGGCACCCCAGCAGTGCCAGCAGCAGCATCCCCCCTGCTCTGCTTCCAAGGTGTAACAATTCCTGCCTTTAGTCCAACACAAGAGCAGGGAATCGTGGCTCCAAACCCATGTGGGCTTGTGGCACTTTCCAGTCCCATCTGGCTCACCTCAACCTGCCAGCCCTGCATTTCAGGCAGCCCAGGAGCATGGACTGCAGCCTCCACACAGCATGGCAGCCACTCCTGGAACAGCTGATGGGAAGATTGCTTAAAAACCAGGTTTGGTGGCACGAGCCTCTCCAGCAGACAGTTGTCCAAAAGCAAGCACCGGGCTGAAGATGCTTGGAGCACAACCAGAGACATGGAGCCCCTTGATCACAGGCCTCTTTCCATGCAATGCCCTGGGAGTCTGGAAAAACCATTCCCTTCTTCTCTGCCACTCCTGCAGGGGCATTCCTGCTGTAGGAACTCCTGCAGGACTTCCTGCTGAAGTTTGTATTTACATACAAATACATACTATGTAAACCTTCTATCAGATTTTAAAAATTCCCTACAAATCCATTTCCCACACTGCAGGGACATTCCTGCTGTAGGAACCTACCCAAAAAATTCCTCTTTGGTATTTGGCACTTGAAATTCAGCACAGAGAGGAGTTGCTGCCCACAAGAGCTGTCTGTAGATGGCTGAAGAACCATTCTCTTTTCACCTAATGAAAACTCTCATTACTTGTTTTCCCTGTCATCATTAAAGGATTGTCACATGCTCACAAACCACTTGCATGTGACATTCCAGCCAGGAGCAGAAGTTACAAGCTAGGAACAGCTGTGAGCTCATGGTAATAATCAGGATATGGGTATAAATAAGTGATTGTCGGCTAATTCCACCAGATGAGGATGAGCTGAACTAAATTAGAAAGAGATCTGTACCTGCACCATTTTTTTTCCTGTCCTCTCCTGGAGCTGAATATATCTTCACCTGCCCTCTTGTACTATGTGCAGTTTACACAAACCAAATTCTTCTAGGAATAGCACAAAACAAGGAGATTCTCCTTCTGAATTCCTCTGCAGGGTTGTGTCTTTTAGCCAAATCTCCTGGTTTTCCTCAGGAGAGTGAAGGCAAGCTCTGAATTATGGAAATGAAGCTCTGAAAGAGGATAGCACAACCTGGGGCGTCCTCTGCCCAAACACTTGGTCTTCCTGCAGAAGTAAAGAAACATTATTAGAAGAGGCAATGTCTGGGGGAGAGGGTTTCTATCAGTAGTTTCACCTCTGTTTTCTGACAGAGGCAGCAATCCCGGTTTTGCCAAGGCAGCAATCCCTGTATCCCAGCAATTAGTGCTGCTGCTCTCTGAGTGCCTCTGTCCCTTGCCCGGAGGCATTTCTGCAGAGACAGCTTCCATTCAGCATCCCTCTCCCTGAGCACAGCTCAGCCTGCTCCCAGGTGCTTTTGGGAGTTTCAAACTCCAGCAGGAAGCACCCAGCACAGGCTGTCCAGGACCCAGCACAAATATCCTGGCAGGCAGAGCCTGCTGAGCTCCTCGCTGCAAGCAGCCATGGCAGCGACTGGAAGACCATCTGTGGGAACTGAAATCCTGCCTCTGGGCTCCCGGCTCAGACAGCCTCCAAGACTGATTAATTAATATAATTAGGAGCTGTAAACATTAATGGGTAATGTTCAAGCCTTTCCTAACACGTTCTTAAAAGCTTCCAGTGTGTAGTTATCTGTTGACTAATTTTGGCAGGCATCTTTAGGGCTGGAGGGAGCTGGGGAATGGAATGCAAATGCACCACTGGCTCACGGGAGGAGTGAACCAAAGCAAATAACCTACTGGGTTCCTTTAATAGGGGGGAAATAAGTTATCAGAAACAAGAGAATTGTTTGTTTATGGCAGGGGAGAGTGGAGCCAACAGCTCTGCAACCTGTTTTCCCAGAGATTGGAATCAACTACCTAACCTGAAAGCCATTTAAAACAAAACAACAACAAAAAACCCCTTCAGGCCTTTCTTGCTTATGGGATCATCTTTTTAGAAGTGTGAACCCCTCTAATTCCAAAGGAGGGACAGCTGTTATGAAGTCCACCTGCAGTTAATCTACTTTACTGGGTGTCCATGGATTTACAGGAGGCAGGGGACACCTCTGGAAGCTTCTGTGCAGTGGCAGAAGTTGCCTCCTTCAGTGCAAGCTCAGAATTTACGAGTGTGCTGACATTAATGGAGGCAGCCCCATGGCTTTGGGGGGCACCAGCAGGAAGCCCCTGGATTCATCTATTTCCCACACACAGATAAATCTTGGCTGCAGGTATCTGAAACAGCAAGGCCACTTGAACCCTGGTGTCACATCTCCAGAGAGGCATTGATAAGATCACCAATTCTGCTTTCTAAATCACCACAAACTCCGAGATAACGTTTTATTTCCAGTTTGACACTTGGATTTATGATTGCCACCTCTGTGCAGTGATTGAAAACACATGCAAAGGGCTCTTTGCAATCCTGGATTTTGCTCATTCAACTATCCAAATTTCTAAGGAACGAAAAGAAGATTCTTAAAGCAGCACAGGTGCAAATCGAGCTCCCCAAGGGGTTTTCAACATAACAAGTAATGCTCCTGAACTCTTATTTAATCCCCAAGTGCACCAATGCTGCACATAAGCACATCTTCACCAGCTTTCCAAACACTGTGATTCCTTTCCAGATAGACACTCAGCTGTCTCAGATCACAAAGCCCTTAGGGATCTTCCTTGACTGATCTCTCCTTTCCCTGAAAGGTTTTGCATTCACTGTGAAGAGGGTCAGGTCCTGATGTTATTTAATTGTCCTTATTCTAAGCAGACTCCCATTGACTTCCACAGGGATTCAGAGAATAAGACATTGTTGGTTTTGAGCCTTTTTCAAGGCTGTTACAGCCAGGCAGAATCACAGTCTTGTTCTCCAAGCAGTTCACCAATGCAAAACCAGGAAAAAACGCATGTCAGTGCCGAGGCACTTTGGGCTTTCTGCTTTTGCAGGAATGCTCAGAACTTCCAGCATTTGTGAGCTGATACCCAGCTCTCCATCAGGCAGGATTTGCACTGCAAACCTCTTGCCACACTTGCACACAAATTATGCAGAAGCAACATGAAAAGCTCATTCGGATCTCAACAGCCTCACATCAGCAAAGCCACAACGAGCACAGTTCTTCTACAGACCAGGCTCTCCTCAACCTGCTTGCTCCCAAATCACTTTGCCCAAAAAGGCTTTACCTTTTCCCCACCCCATTCCTGCCCTAGTTTCTGTCTCTGTAGTTTTCAGCTGTAGACCGAAGGCAAGATTGTCCTCAGCCTGTGTGAATTTTTACAGGGATAGCAGAGACATTTCTGTTCCAAAAGGCACGAGGCCCAAAGAGAAAGGTAAAACTCCTGTGAGCAAAAAGTTGGGTCCAATTAGACATTTTCATTTATTTAGCATAATTATTATGCCTTTAACTATATTGATCCATTATCACAGACATGCCCATCCTGACCACTGCTCTGTAGGATAACTCCAGCCTTCCCAATTTTTGATTTGTAGCACTCTAGAAGCAAAACTGACCATTCCAAAAAATTGAGGCTAGATTCCCTTTCCTACTTTCTTCAAATGGCTGCAAGTGACCCACGGATACCCACAGTCCACTGACCTTGAGGCTAAGCTTCCTGCTTAGAATTAAAGCTCCTAAAAATATTCCCTCCTTTATACATCCAAAAGTCTGGAATCAGCTAAAGTAAATAGCATTAGTCTGAGCTGGCCCATTTGCACACAAGAAAAATAAAATCTGGTGACTAATTAGTTCATTTTCCTAAAGCACTTCATACTCATCTCCATAATACTTAGGAATTAAAAGTCTGGAAATGCAAAGTATTCCCGACCTAATGCAGCCACCCCCCCAGTGAGATTCCCAAGGACACTTCCCAAACATTAGGTTTATTTGTTGTCATAGATACTCATGCAGACACAAACATCAGTGGCACCCAGGGACTCACACTTGCCAGCAGCTTGTTATAATAAAGCTCTACATGTCTGAAAGGCAGGATTGGGCTTTTTTTTTTTTTCCTGGAAAATCCTGCAGGCTGTGCCCGTTCAGGGGGTGTGCTAAGCTGCTGCCCTCCTCTGTTCCTTTCTCAAGCAGAGTCCTAGCACAGCAGGCTGGGTTTCTGAAGGCAGGAACAGAGCAGTGGGGTGTTTCAAACTGATAACTGGGGCCTGATGTTCACCTTGGAGCTGGTTCCTCTTTCAGGAATCCAGCTAGATACCTACTAGGCTTGGCCCAGGGGAGCCTGCTCTGCCATCTGATCTGCTCTTGGTTTAACCAGCAGAGCCTGGTCCTAATCAATGAGAAAGAAAGAAAGGAAGAAGGGAATGAATCCCAAGGGGAAGGGGAAGAGACCCAGCCTAGCTATTATTTCACTCTACTGTGACAGGGAGAGGTGTCTTCTCCAGCAAGTTAATACAGAGCAGGAGGAAGAAGCAATTTTCCCCACTTCCCCATTTCCAACAAGCAAAGATCTGCTGGGATACAGAAACAAGAAACAGGCAAAGAAAAAAGAGCCAGGAGTCCCACTGGTGCCTGGTAGAAGCACTGAAGAGCCAGTGGCTGGCAGAGGAGAGGTGTTTAATGGATATTCTGGGAAGAGAAAGACTAAGGGAAAAGCTCAGAACTAGGGAGAATAAAAATGAGCATGAAGCACAGAGCAGTGGCTCCCAAGCTACAGCCCTTGCTCCACAGATGGATCTCTTTGGAGAAGCAGGCAGAGGAGCTGGAAAAGGCATTTTCAGCCTTGGCTCTGTAGAATGCAAAGAAGAAAGGAGGCAAGTGGGGTAAAAAAGAACCGTGGCATGGACTGACACAAGCAGAGCAAAGGGATAGCAGAAGCAGCCACGAGGAGCTGGAGAGGCAGAATCAGAAGAGAAGGGATGAAAGAGGCATAAAACTGGGGAAAAAAACCCTATGAGTTACCATTTTGATAAATAGGCACAGTTAGGACCAAAGGCTGACAGAAAATAGGAAGTGTTTCCAAGGCAAAGACAAAAGAGCAGTTCCCAAATGTCTGTGGCAGGTGAATATATTAAAAAACACTTGATTGCCAAGAGAACAGATTTGACTTGGAGAAGATGAAGGAATCAAGTTATGGCTGGGAACGTGGCTGTGGATGACAGCCTGTTATTCTTTCCCCCAAGAGAAGAAGGATATGTTTAATTCTGCAATCCAGTTGTTTCCCTGTTTTCACTGGCAGGGGCTTTTTCCCACTTTGCACCCTGGGGACCGCAGCAGGGGAATGTCTGCTGGAACATGAGGCTGATTCAGGGCACTGTGGCTCCAGTGTGCCAACAGGATTATTTAACAGGCTGCTGACAAGTTCCTGAAGTGCTGAATTCCAAGTGAATTCCACGCCCAGCAGAGAAAATTCCAGTCTTACACTGCAAATCCAAGGAGCAGGAGCTGAGGGGGAAGGAGGACAGAGGCAACAGGAGCAGGTTATCCCCTAAACCTCAATATCTCCATGGTGGAATAGCTGGAACAGGCTCTAGGTGACAGCAGAACACTGGCTGCAATCCCAGGGCTGGGAAATATGGCAAGCACACTTGAGACAAAGTTTTTAAAAAAAATTATTTGATAATTTCCCTCAAAACTACCAGGCTGCTCCTTTGTTAGCTGGGAAGTGTGGGTTGGTGAGCACCTAGGGAAGCTCTTCCCAGGGCAAAATTCACATTAAAGCCGCTCTGTCCAAATCCTGTACTCAGGTTCAAGGCTGGAAAGGTTTGATGGCAGTATTTCTGTGGGCAGAGCAAGAACTTGCCTGAAACCTGAGTCACATCCATTCCTTCCAGAGCCAATGTGTTTCAGTTTTACTGGGAATTTCAGCATGGGGGAGATTAGTCAGACTCCATCAAGCAGGTTGTTTTTATTATCCAGGTCAGAGTCCAGGGCTTTTAAGTCATGCTGCATTGCAGCCCTGTGCAGAGACAACAGAAATTCTAATTATTTATAGTCATTTACTCTGAAAACACGCAGCTCTTACGGTTTGAGTGCTGTGTGAGGCAGGCTTAGGATCATCCTAGGGTGAATAAAAGACATTTAATGGCATATAAGGGAGTTTAGGTGGGTCTTCTTAGGCTCTACTTGTACAAAATAACTATATCAACAGTAATAATAACTAAATCAGTAAGATCTTGTGCCAAATACAAATGTGTTTGAATTTCCCCATCCCTGGAAGAGTTCAAGGCCAGGCTGGACAGGGCTTGGAACAAGCTGGGACAGTGGAAGGTGTCCTTGGCCAGGGTATGGAATGAGATGAACTTTAAGGTCCCTCCAACCCAAAGTATCCCTTGATTCCACAACTTGAACAAAGGGTGTAGAAGCATGAAAAAAGGTGGTTCAGTATTTCCTGAGGCATTTATGGAATAGCAGGAAACTTCCTGGCCCTGAAATCTGTTCAAATACTCCCCTGTCTCTTCCCAGAGCCCCTTACTGCCTCAGTAATCCTTTGGTGGCTTGGAAAGGAAATTTACTCTCCTGCTTTGTGTTCCTCATCACACAGGGAAACCAGCTCTAAAACAGCTCGTCCCATATTTTATGGTTTTTTTGGTTTTTTTTCTGGAAAGCATCTCTAATCCAGCAACCAGTCTGGTTGAAAGCATGGCTGTGAGTTAAAGCCTGTGTAGCTGCAGGACTCCTCCAAGCATTCCAAGGCAAAGCGCAATTGTTCCAAAATTCCAGAGCCAGAGCTGTGCCGTATGCTAAGGTGTACTTCCATCACAGGCTCAGCTCTCAGGGCTGCTGCAGAGGGGGTAACTCCATGCCATGACATCCTTCCACCTCCATCCCCTCCTGGGAAACCCCATCTGACCCGTGGCTTTGTCCCTGTCCCTGTCCCTTGTCCCGGGCTGGCAGCGAAGGTGGGAGCGGCTGATCGCTGCCTCCCCGCGTGTGTGCCTGCATTCCCTTCTGCCCAAATCTCCCCATCCTGTGCCCCAGGGAGCTCTGCTGTCCTGCAGCGAGGCCATCCCAGACATCTGATCCTCTGCAGAGGCCTGGCAAGGAGCGCAGTCACGTCTCCAGGCCTGGAGAACAGCACAAAAGATTGAGCAAAGCTGCCCTGGGGCGCTCACCTCCCAACTGCACGGCCCACCCCACCTTGCCTGTTCCACCACTTTTGGGAAATTACCTGTGTTTGGGCTCTCTGCTGCTTCCCAGAGCAGGCTCCAGCTCCAAATTCCCAGAGAATATCCCTTTTATCCCTGGTTTTCCAACCTCTTTGCCACGTTGCCAGCAACTCTCAGCAGCATCGACCCCGTCTACCAAAGAAATTATTTAAAAGCACATTATTAAGCCATCATTTAAATTAACAATAATAAAAAAGCTACACTTTGTGCTTATTTTTGATTAAATCTGAGTGTATCCCACTGAGTAATGTGCGGAAGGAATCAGTCATTTGGAGAGGCAAAAGGTATTTAATTCTATCAATCTGCACAATTCCAGCCAATTTTGAGAAACTATAGATCATGCACCAGAGCCACACCAAAGAGGTACAGGATTAGAACATCCCAATTTTTCTCTCCCAAAACTAAAAAGGTGATAGTTAAGGAACTTGGCACCTCCAGGCATTACAGTGTGTTTCTTGGACTGCAGAGATGACTGGGGTTTTGAGCTAAAACTCCTGATAAATGGCTGCTCTTAATACCATGCCTGGCTTAGAGCTCAGCTCATCTGGAATGTTTCTCCTGGTTTTCTTCCCACACTTTTAAAATGCCAGAGTAGAGGTTCTAAATTATTTTTCTTTCTAGTGAGCTATTTGGTTATCAGCATTGGCCAGGAGTGTAAACATCTCTAATTTTATAGATGGGCTCTGCAACATTCTCCTTTTTTCCCTGGTTTTACACTCTGTGTACACCTGATGGGGATTTATTCCAATAAGGCTGCAAAAGCCACTTGGGATGAACATGGAAAAATCAAGCACTGAGACTGCTTTCATCTGCATGAAATTGCCTCAGAATTATCATTAAATAGCTCATTTATGCTTTCACATAAACCACAGAGAGCCAGATCTCTTGGAGTGGACAAGGAGCTGTCCCTGAGACATGAGTGTTCCCTAGGGGACAAGAAGGTCAATGGGATCCTGGGGTGCATCAGGAAGAGCATTCCCAGCAGGTCAGGGGGGGGATCCTGCCCCTGCTCAGCCCTGGGAGGCACCTCTGGACTGCTGTGTCCATTTCTGAGCTCCTCAGGACAAGAAGCTCCTGGAGGGGTCCAGCAGAGGCTGCAGAGGTGATGAAGGGATTGGAGCATCTCTGAGGAGGAAAGGAGGAGCTCAAGAGGAGGCACAGCTGAGAGGGGACCTCTGTAACGTGTATAAATATCCAAAGGGTGGATATTTATATATCTGGATATCCCAGAGCATGGAGCAGGCTCTGCTCCTCCATGGGGCCCAGCGGTGGGACACGAGGAACAGGCAGATGCTGATGCCCAGGAGTTCCACCTGAGCAGGAGGCAGAAATCCTTCCCTGGGCAGTGACCAAGCAGTGAACAGAGTGTCCAGGGAGGCTGTGGAGTGTCCCTCACTGGGGATACTCCAGAGCCATCCAGACACAATCCTGTGCTGGAGCAGGGAGGCTGGAGCAGACCCTCACTGTGGTCCCTTCCAACCTGACCCATTCTGGGATTCTGGGCAGTGAAAGAGAAAGCAGTGTCTGGTTACATCTCTAAAACCCACTTTCAGCTTCTCCTTTCCCACTGACATTTTCCTGCTGCATCACAAGTGCTTCTCAAGGCAGTTCAGCCTTAGGTGCAAATAGTGATTCCAGTTTAAATGAATTCCCAAGTCACTCTCCCAAGCAGTGATGCAGTGCCTGATGAACCTGGTCACACTCTGTCCTTTGGAAACTCCTGAGGTTAAATCATGGTCAGGCAGCAGGTCAGGGGCACGGTGGGACAGCCATGACACAGTGCCTGGACAGCATTTTAATCCAGAGAGGCAAAAAATGAGTTCTGCCAGCCTGGGCTGGATTTCTGCACTGATACCACAGCTATAAGGCAGAGATAGAAATACTGAAATTTGTCTGATGCCTCAGATCCATCCATTTTCATCATACTGCAAAAATTACATCAATGAAAATCACACCATTTACGCACAAGCAGCGTTGTCTAATCACCATAGCACTTCTACATGTCCTACTTGTTGGAATATTAGATATCTAGTATTGGAAAAAAGGGTGGATCAAAGCACAGAGCTTCTGTGCTCCTCCCAGGCTCCCATTCCCAGTTTTCCAGGCAGATATAAAGGGTGTCCCTTTGCACAGCACACACAGGGAGGCTGACACAGCCCAGGAGCACTGCATTATCCTCAGTTTTAAGTGATGGGCCATGGCAAAGCAGGGTGAAGCACTCAGGTTAGAGCCTTCTTTCCCTCCTGTAGAGATGCATTTTGGTCCACCTTGACTTCTGAGAAGCAAAAACATTTGCTCAAATTTCTCATAAACAAATCCCATAAAACAAAATGCTGTCTTATAGTCCATTTCACTCCAAATCCCAAAGAAACTTGTGATGTTGGAGGGCAAGTTATTTCTTTTGGCTGGCCTTGCTAGAAAAAAATGGCATGCTTTATTTTCCTCTTTACAGGATTCATATTGTGTTAATAAAGTACTCTTGATTCCCTCTGGCTGACTCTGCAGGAAAACTATTCTTGCAAAGCTTCTAGTCTGGGTTAAAGTAATCTTGCTTAAAACTGCCCATAATTGTTTCAGTCTCTTAAGTTGAATGCTGAGCACTGGAAATTCTGCCAAATTTGAGCCAGGATTGGGTGTTCTATGCTGGCAGGATAAGCTGACCAAAGGTAAGGAATTCAGTAAATGCAGGGGGAATTTGACCTGGTGTCTCTTTGAGCCAGCTTCTGTATTTCTGACCTTGCTCTGAAGAGAGCGGAAAGACATGAGAAGATCAAACCAGATGAGAGTTTAATGGGAGCTCTTCCATCAGCGAGGCCCCCGCCCTGGAGCAGCCCCTGGGGGCAGCTCTCCTGCTCACCAAGGGCTGCTCACCCTGCTCAGCAAGGACTCCTCACCCTACTCTTGCTCAGCAAGGGCTGCTCACCCTGTTCTCCTGCTCAGCAGGGGCTGCTCTCTTGCTCAGCAAGGGCTCCTCACCCTGCTCAGCAAGGGCTGCTCACCCTGCTCTCCTCCAAAGGCTGGAGACAGCCACCAGGAAGCTGACACTGGAAAGGAGCCTGGGGACAGCCAGACTGGGAAAGACGGGGAGCAGCCCTTCATCCTTGGAGGAATGCAGCCCTGGTAAACACAGGGTGATCAGCAACTCCAAAAGAGTTTCCTTCTCCAAAGCAAACACACTTGAGGAACTTCAGAGCTAGAAAACCAAGCATGGGGTAGTGCTGGATGTCAGCTTTCCCTCCAGGGGCAGGCATGGGACATCCAGGTGTCCTCAGATCCATCAGGAGCTGCTTTCAATGTTATTCCACACCTTGCAGCTCTGCCCAAAGCAGTTCTGCACTGCAGGAGTCAAGCCAAAAACCCTAAATAACCTTCCAGGGATCTGCCTTCCAGCCCCTTTAATCTTCCCATTTCCATGCTTGGTGGGTACATTGAGTGTTCTCTAGGCTAGTCTGGGCCTTCAGCACAGCTTGGTTGGTATCAGCTCTTGCCAAGCAGTTCAATTCTATCAGCCAGGATGTGATTTCTCCCAATCCTCAGTTAATTCAAATGGGAGCTCTGAGAAAACTTTGGGCAACAATTTTTGAGTGTGTGGAGGGTCATGCAAAATCAGAGCACCAGAACGTTTCATCAGTGTCAATATTACAAAGTTTTTCTTCTGATTGTAGCAGGTTTTCTTTTAACTTAAGCTAATATTGGAAGAATAAGTGGCTTTGGTTTTCCTTGGCATTATTCATGCCCAAGCTGCCTTTTACTCCCATTCAAAAGCCCAGGAGCCATTTGCAGTGCTATCATCCATGTCTCCAATTATGTCAAGGAGAAAAACCCATTGCCATTTTAAACCAGCAATGATTTGTCAGAATTTTGAAGAGAAAAAAAAAATTAAAAATCCTTTTCCCTCATGGTTTTACAGCAGGAATCAGGATAACCAGGAGTCCTGGCAGAGAAAGCTCATGCCCCAGCCCACCTGAAGGGGAACAGAGATTCCCATTTTTCCATTACATTAATTACTTATTGCTATCCCAAAAAGACCAGAAGGATCCTTGGAAAGGTAATAACTTCATGACAAAGCAGAACAGACTCTTTTGCTGTAAGAACTCAAGCAGCTTATGAACAACTGCACTGGGTCAGCCAAAGGTCTACCTTTCCTGGCCAGTAACACCACATGTAATAAAACTATCAGGGAGAATTACCACATTCCTCATTTAGGTCTGTCCCCTCCAACAACTGTTCCCAACTATTACTTGGCTTTGAAGTTCCCTTCTCCCATTTCAGATCTAAGGCAGGCACTGGGGACCCAAAAGACCATTCTAATTATGATAGTTACTATAATAAAGGATATCACCTTTCCCCACAAACCTTGCCTCCTCATTCCTCCATGGGAATGCTTTCCCTTGCACATTGTTGGCCTCACTACACTTGATCTTCAATTTTCAAAGCTGAATATTTATGCAGAACAATAAAGTTTCTGATCCTCCAATTACCCTGCACTGAAATGCTTCCATGCATAACAAGCACACGTACAAGCAAACACTGGGAGGATCAGGACCTGAGATAAAACATCAGTTGTAATGTTGTCTGTGTCCAAACTCATTAAAGATGATAAGAGGCCCGTGGAAATCAATCTCACTTTATAAGTAATTCTGTATTTGCCCAGGTTATTTTTTCTGGAAGTGATTTTCAAAGAGCTAAAGAGAGCACAAATACAAATGGGAAAAAAAAGCACCACAGCAAAGACACCTAAAATAAACCAGTGCTGCTATTTAAGCAGTCTGAGAGAATCCATATCAGGTGGGATTACAGAAACAGGCAAGAACTACACAACTGAGGAGGGTTTTATTTTTTTAAAGAGCTCCCCCCTCTTAGTTTGTGTCCCTTTTCTGCACAGAACACCCCTGTGTCCCTCCACTCAGAGCCTCCACCATCATTCATGCCTCCTCTTCTGCACACAGCCCACATCTTTTCTTCCCCTGAGAAGAGTTAAACACTCTTGTTCCTCCAAAGAACAATTTATTTTTCCTGACAAGGCCTTTTATGCAATTAGCTGGAGAAGCTATAGCCAAAAAGGAAGAATAACACATGTAAAACCACGCCAGAGAACAGAGTAGGTAGGAACTTGTTGAGTCTATTACCAGACAAAATGTTTAAATCAATGGTGTGCTCTCATAAATCAAAAGCCATATTTAGTCCTAACTATAACCATCCCTGAGCAACGTGGAATAGAGAGAAAACACTTTAGAAAAAATTTGAAGCTCCTAAATGAGGAAGTGAGGAAGCAGCAGATGAGACAAGCACAGTACAGGGTCATCTCCCAGACAAAGAATTTATTGTACAGGTGAGAATGGAGGTGCCACAGCACTGAGGGCTGAGCAGAGCCTGCCAATCTCCCCGACTTGTCCCACTCTGGTGGTGATTTGGAGACATTACAGAACCATTTGAACCTAGTTAAAACTTGGACATTTATGTGGGGTTTGTGCTGTACAAATATTGAGCCCAGAAGAGCCAGAACTCTTTGCTACAGATCACAGACAAAAGGATTTGTACTGCAGACCATAAAAGATCATTCTTTTTCAATTACACTTGACAGGTCTGAGTTATTGTAAGAGGAATAGGTTTGGAGCAGTAACAGTGAACCAGAGAACATAATGTGATTTGAGAAACAGCACAAAAACCTCATCACATCCTTTTCCTTTTCAGCTGGGAGTGCAAGATCGTATCTTTTCACCCCTCCATCCTTGTTCATCCCTTTACTCTTCCACTTGAGCTGCTTTGATTCAGATTTAGGGCCCCCATTCATCCCAATTAGATGGCTTTTCTGTAAAGCTGCTTTCCAACCCCTGCTCTGCTTCTGTTGACAGGATTTCACTGCTTTCCAGAAAAGTGATGGATTTCTCACATACCACAATTTCTAAAGGTCCCTTCTTCAACAGCATCCTCCTCAGCACAGAAACCTTGAGCAGTTGTGTTAAAGCAGTGGCTCTGACCCAAAGAAGGATCTTTTTGCCTGCTGTGAGCTCCAGCACTCCTCATTTTTATTTGCAGCAGTGCAGGCAGAGGCTGCTGCTCGGTGCCTGGGAACAGCAAACGAGGAGCAGATCACCCCCGGGAGCCATCCTCAGCTCCCTGCCTGCAGGCTTTGGGCTCCTGAGGGCCTCCCCAGGCTGCTGCTGGGGTTTGTCTCACAAGGAGGAGGTTTCTTCTTAGTCCTGTCCTTCCATCTCCCCTTCTTTACTCTGTTCAGCCACTGAGCCCAGTCCCACCATGGGATTTTATAAACTTCATTTGTTCCTTTAGGCAATTGGTTTTTACTGGAACTGCATCCTCCCTAAGAAATCCAGGACAATTTGCTTCTGCTTTTGCTTGCAGTGCTTAGCACGTTGTCAGCACTCCCACTGAAGCAATCATATTGAAAATAAGAGTTGCTTCTTCCAGTTCTGGCATTTACACATTTTTACGAGACGCTGGAAAAATACAGTTGGATATTTTCCCCCCTTGCAAATGCTGAGACAGTAATAAGTAACAGATTCACAGAGTTCTGACTCGGATCTAGGTGTCTCTGACATGTACCATGGCTTTCAAATATATTACACACTCTAATGCTCCTGTTATCAAGAGCTTAAGCTTTTTACATCCTCCTCTCCCCATCAGCAGTGGAACCAGGGAGGATTCTCATCACAAAGCTCCCCTGCACACTTCCCACAAAACAAAGCAGCCTGCTGGGGCTCCAGTTGGGAGCAACTTCTTGCATCATCTGGGATCATTTTCTTACCCTATTATTACCTTTAATCACCAATACTTCAGTGTTTCTAGGAAGCTTCAAAAGGGGAAGGCAGTTAGAAATTATTTGAACAAATAATATTGTGAAGCAAGCTCAGAATCCCTTCACAGTGTTTGGGAACTTCTCCTAATTCAAGAGCTGTTCATGGGACAGGCCTGGTGGGACCCTCTTCAGCCCTAGATGAAGTGTACCTTATCTGATGGCACAAAGATATAAGAATTTAAAATTATAGAGTGGTTTGGGTAAGGAGGAACTTTGAGCATCATTTAGTCCCACGCCACACCTTCCACTGTCCCAGGTTGCTCCAAGCCCCATCCAACCTGGCCTGGGACACTGCCAGGGATGGGGGGCAGCCACAGCTTCTCTGGCTGCTCATTTTATCCTGGTGTTTCCATCTGCAAACCAAGGAATTTAGGTCCAGTTGAATCCAAATGAACGCCCTAAGATAAATGCCTGAGAGAGCCCATTGCGATGGCTCTGAGTAGAACGCTGCCAGAAAGTGAAGGGGGAATGAAAATTGAGATTCATTATGTTTAAAGTGGACTTTTGACCAGGAAGATGAATGGCTGCATTTTTCTGGGCAGATTTACAGGCCAAATGAATCCCTGGTTTAACCTCTGAACTCGGAGGTTTTCATAAAGGGAGGAATTTGCCTATTGGGGGTCATGCATGTGAATTCCCAGGCATTACAAGATTGAAGCTGTGGTCATTTCAACCTAGAAGAGAAAGAGGAAAACCCACAAGAGGGTGGGTAGGGAAATAAGATTTAAGAGTGCTGCTTCCAGACCATCAGACAGCAATGGATACACTCAAGAAAAAAGCAGATGCCCTAGAAGAACTAGAACATCAAAATGTGTGGTACTGTCTGCTCTCAGGTCACTGTTGACCATGGAAAATCACATCCTGCAGTTCCCTCAGCCAGAAAATCCAGCTATCCCTGACTGCTCAGTAAATGCCTGACCCTCTTTCCATGGAAAGATGGGCATTGTCTTCTCCTCCCCTCGTTTTTTGGCATAAGCACCTGCTGAAGTTGCTACCAAAAAAAGGTGAGAGAAGCCACATCACCCCAAGCAATGCACCAGCTCAGAGGAGGAGACTCACACAGGAAATACAGATTATAAACCAGAAAACCCTTCCCAATTTCAGAATATGGTAGAATTTCTACAGCACTCAGATATACTCAGCATACATCCCCAAAGGTACAGATCACAGAATGGTTTGGGTTGGAGGGAACCTTAAAAAGAATTTAATTCCAACCTCCCTCCATCTCCAAGAGCTGTAAATGATTTAAAAGTGAAAAAGGGAGTACAAATACCAAATGTAACATGAATAAATATTGGCAGCTGGCCCTGGTATCATGTTCAGTGGGCTCCCAGCTGATTCTTCACCCACAGTGCATTTGCCTTTCCTTCCTCCCAGCTGGCACTGAGGTAGCAACAACCTCAATTACAAATTTGGGGAAGTTTTTTACTGTTACCAGACTTGTAGCAGCATTTAAGGCTTCACTTAACATAAAACTGAGCTATTTTCTGGCTGTCTGTAAAAAATGGAACACGAGCTAACATTAAATAATAGATCAGGCGGGGGGTTTGAGGCCAAAATCCCATTCTTAATGGATTTTTTAAAAAACACACTGACAAGCACAGCCTTTGTTGATGCAGGCTGGTTTCTGGGAATGCAGTGACCAAGGATTTGCATCTGTTTGCATGTAGAACTTGTAACTGTGGAGCAAGCCAGAGCTCCCAAGCACAGATGAATGTTTGTTGATTCTGCCCTAATTGGTGTTGCATTAATACCAGCAAGAGATCCCAACCCTACACGTGGTGCTACAGAAACAGAACAGATGCTCTGTTCCAATGATCTCAGCTTAAAACTGAGCCTGCAGCTTAACACCAGCCTAGCAAAGTCCCTTAAGGTACCACTTGTTTAAAAAAAAAAAACCAAAACATTTTTAGGAATAGTGTTGACCTTTCTGAGCTCTTTTCTTCTCCAGGGAAATTTAATTTCATTTAGAGGAAATATAACCGTGCTGTTTGAAAGTATCACAAGGGTTTTTCTGCACTGTCAGAATTTTCTTTGGAACAGAAAAATCTTCCTGATATTACCAAACAAACAGAAAATCTTACAAATATATTCCACCAAGCAACAAAAGGGAAAGAAGTTAAAGGGTTTTATCAGTATAAATGGCCTTAGGGCTGAAATTATTTTCTATATCTTTTAATCCCTTTCTGAAAGGTCTGGAAGCTTCCTGTGTTACCCATGAAACCTTCCCACAAAGTCACCAACCGCCCCTTCCAGTCCACTGGAAATTTAGGAGTGGTAATCCTGACACGGTAATCCTGACATTTAGAGATTAAATCCCGATTTAAGCAAAATAACTCTTCTCTCTCAAAAAAAAAAAAAAAGGATGTTGAAAGCAGAAAGTTGGGCTATGAACATTAAATAATGTAAAATAACATAATAACCATTCCCAGAATGATTTGGGTTGGAAGAGACCTCAAAGCTCATCGCATTTCACCCCCTGCCATGGGTAGGGACGCCTTCTCCTGTCCCAGGGTGCTCCCAGCCCTGTCCAACCTGGCCCTGGACACTTCCAGGCACAAACACTTTAATCTCCATCTCTCAGCTAGGCAGGAATCTGCAGTTTTAGGAATTTCCCTGAGAATTTGCAGTTTTTGTTGGGCCATGGGATAAGAGACATGGATTGGTAACTGTCTTAATGAATTTACAGCACAGAAACCACTGCCGTAAGAAGCTTCCCTGCTATCTAACATCTTTATCAACCAGGTGAAAAAGGATGAATTCTAATTCCTCTTGCTCTTTTGTTTCTCCCACAGGCATATCACAGGCAGGTTTCCTGACTATCCCCCTGAGAAGACGGGCGGTTCCAAGGCTCTTATTATTGAAAAACATCCAGAGGAGGTACTGTCCCTCTTTTAATGAAAAAAAAATGCGCGGTGTTGGAGAAGGATTTGCTACAAAACATATCTGTTTATTTAAGTAGCAATTTTCCCTAACAGTTCTCCAAGACCCTTATGGTTAAAAGCTTTTTGTTGCAAATAAAAGAGTGAGGTTTTTTTTCCCAGGGTGTTTCCATCAGGTACCAAATCTGTTCCCTTTTGGGTTGTGCAGCCACTTAATCACCACTGAAGGTGCTCAGGTGATGGGAAAGTAGAGAGCAGCAGCAGAGGAGAGTTTCCAGTGCAGGCAGGGCTAAGCCTTGATTTACTGCCAAGGCTCATTAAGCAAATTGAACATCCCAGCTAAGGAAGTACCTCAGTTTATCTTGTGTGTTGTAGGTTGTTTTTCCTGGTAAATCCCTCTCCTGATTTCTCTGGCTAATGGAAGTGGCTGATAATCTCTTCCTCTGATCATGGGGTGTCACACAGGGAAAGTGATTAAGCCCAGCTGAAGGCAGTGCTGAGCACTTGGAGCCTTTCCCACCCATCCCGAGGAGCCAAGGGGGTCATGGGTCTGGTGGGGGAGAGCAGGAAGCAGGATTTGGCCCCTAAGTCAACCACTGTGCTGGGCTAGCAAAACTTAAGAGGTCAAACCCCAAATTCTGTGGCCCTGAAAGCCCCACCCCTGAGATTGTTGCATGATTTTTCTGCAACTGGTGGTCTAACACAGGCGTGATAAAAGAGGATTTTTATAGAATCACAGGATGGTTTGGGTTGGAAGGGATGTGAAAATCCTCTCATTGCAGCCACCCTGACACCTCCCACTAGCCCAGGTTGCTCAGAGCCACACCTAGGCTGGCCTTGAATGCTTCCAGGATGGAGAATTTTGGATCCAGTCCTCCCTGGATTTCAGGGAGGAGCCTGGGGCACACAGCATTCTCTGTGTGCTTTGGGGGGATGTAAGGACAGCACAGAGCACAGCACTAGCCATCAGCTAGCTTTGCTAAAAACACAGCAAAACTGCTGCAAAGAGCTCCCTGTGCCCACTAAAGCTGAATTTGGGGCTTGCTCCTGCTTTTAGCCAGGTTCAGGGGCTAAACCCTGCTGGGCTCTGCTCTGCTGAGATTGTGAGGTCCCCAGGACGCGGTGGGAGATGAGAATCTGACTCCATGTTCTCAGAAGGCTGATTTATTATTTTATTATATTATATTAAAGAATGCTGTACTAAAACTATACTAAAGAAAGAGAAAGGATGCATCAGCAGGCTTAGCAAGAATGAAATAATAAAAACTCGTGACTGACTCCTCAGTCTGACACAGCTGGCTGTGATTGGTCATTAATTAATAACAATTCACATGGAACCAATCAAACATTCACCTGTTGGTAAACAATGTCCAGCCACATTCCAAAGCAGCAAACACAGGAGCAGCGATCAGATAATTGTTGATTTCATTCCTCTCTGAGGCTTCTCAGCTTCCCAGGAGAGCAAACCCTGGCGAAGGGATTTTTCAGAAAACGTGACAGTGGCACTTCTGTTCAGGCAGGCAGGGGAAGGAGACCCCCAGTGAAGTTTTCAGCCTCTAAAGCAGAAACTCCTGCCAGAGTCCAGAAGGTTTTATTGGGAGCCACCCAGCAAGTGGGGCTGACTGCTGGGGAAGGGTTTGGGGGATGTGGTGCCAAACAGAGCTGCCAGCATCAAGGATTAACACAGCTGGGGAAGAAAACACAGCAAGGAATTATTCTGAGCAGCACTGGATGTGGAGGTAGATTCTGGAGAAATGGGTTTAACCTTCCTGTCATGCTCCCTGCTTTCAATTCCCACCTTCAGCTGTTTTGTTGCCTTTGCTGAGCATCTGCTTTTTCTTTGCATGGAAAAAATGGAAGCCAAAAGTCTGGAGAGGTTGTTTTACTGCTTGTTTTCCCTGCACTCTGGAAAAAAAAAATCCTTCCTCTATTTTCCTAACAAATTTTCACTAGCAATTATCTGATTTTCACCAATTTTGGGGCCTGTTTTTTTTTTTCTCCCTTTTTAGCCAGCAGAATGTGTGTCACAGCCTCAAGAGATCTCCCCAATGCAGCTGGCCAGAGAAAGTTCAATGCAATCATGCTTTTACCTGAATGTCAGACAAGTAAAACATTTTTTGTTCCACTGAGTCAGCTGCATATTAAAAAAATCCCTGAGGCCACTGGGTTTGTTCCACACACTGGTCTGCTGGGCAACATAGGGAAGGAAATCCTGGCCCCATGGAAGCTGATGGGAGTTTTGTCCTTGACTCCAGGGGGGACAGGAGTTCATCTCTTGTCTGTCTGAGCTCCTGTATGAGCAGGGGTTGGTTACTCCCAAGTCAAACTCCATGAAAAATCAAGACTGAGCTGTATTTAAAAAGGGAGCATTTTATAAGGCTTCAGTAAAGACACTTTGGGGAAAATAAAATACAAATTAATCACTTCACGAACCATTGCTGCATTATTATGCATTCTATATTTCTTGAACCTTTGACAACCCTGACCTTACTTGACTTTGTGATGTAGCTGGCCTTCTGCACAAACTGCTTCCATGACATTTTACAAATACCTTCCCAAAGACATCCCAATGCACAGCACATGGTGCTTCAGTCAGAAAAAGAAGTGCTGTCCCTTAAAAAGAAGCTTTTTCCTCTGCTTTACTTGCTCTTCAAGAGAAATTTAACATTCCAGGACATTGGTGTAATCTCCCTGCATCTGTTCCAGATTTCTATCCCTAATGGTTTTTTATGTTTTGCTCCACAGATAATCATCAGTTGTGACAATTTTTAGCTTTGCCCTTATCCTGCTGCCAACAAAATTATGATCTTTCCCTGTAGCTCATTAAGTCTCATCACCATGAAAATAAGCCAAGAGAGTTGCCATTTCACAGGCACTTCCCCCTCTCCCAGCTCCTCATTTCCAATATTAAATAACATTAAAAAAACAAAAAGAAAGGTGTCAGAGAAGGACTAAAAGCCTTAAAATATTCTGAATATTTCTAGTTAACCATGCAGGAGGGAAACTCTACTTGGCCTCTGTTAAATTACACAACACTTAAAATACTCCCCTACAGACAGCAATCTACCTACCCCAAAAAAACCACACCAAAAATCCTCCATAAAGAAGAAACACTTCCTAGATTCCGACAGAACTTCTTTCTGTAGAGTTAATATTCCAAGTGAGGAATTTTCCCTCCAGGAACACGGGGCTGTGTCCCTGTGAAGTGTTAGAGCCAGGCTCTGAGGCTGCTCTCACCTGCACAGCTGGAGATCCAGCATTCCCAAACTCACTCTAGCCCTGCTTCTCTTTTGTGCCCACAACTCTAAAAGGCAAGAAGTTCAAGTAAGGTTTTCTTTCAAGGAATAAGGGAAGGTTTTATTCCTGAAGAAGAACTTTTACCTGAGCCAACACCAAAACTTCCTGAGTCTGAGGACAGCAGAACAAGTGAGTCCTGCTGGCAGCTGGAAGTTTTCTTATTCTTGGCTCATATAAACCAGCATTAGACATTTTCATTCACAGGCAACACTCTGGTTTAGTGCCCAGTTCTTCCCCTGCCTCCAGAAAAAAGGAGATTTGCACTGCAAGACTTTAGAAACTGATACAGGAATACAAAAGTCAATTCAGCTTTCATGGAGCATCAGTTTTAAAGGAAAATGTATTTTCAGCCACTGAAGAAAATGTTACTGGAGAAGAGCCATCACTGGTACAACAGGAGTTCTGTTTGTCAGATGGTTCAGGCTCCTCCTTGCTGTGATATTTTCTGGGTTCCCAGCATGAAGGAGGAATTGAGAATCTGACTCCATGTTCTCAGAAGGCTATTATATTATATTATATTATATTATATTATATTATATTATATTATATTATATTATATTATATTATATTATGCTATACTAAAACTATACTAAAGAAAGGACACGGACAGAAGGCTTAACAAGAATGAATAAGAAAAACTCGTGACTGACTCCTCAGTCTGACACAGCTGGACCATGATTGGTCATTAATTAATAACAATTCACATGGAACCAATCAAACATTCACCTGTTGGTAAACAATCCCCAGACCACATTCCAAAGCAGCAAACACAGGAGCAGCAATCAGATAATTCTTGTTTTCATTCCTCTCTGAGACTTCTCAGCTTCCCAGGAGAAAAAATCCTGGTGAAGGGATTTTTCAGAAAATACGACAGTGACACCTTGCAGCTGGAGGGGAAGTGGTTCTGGATAAAAGAGCAGAAGCCACTCCAGATTGGACACACAGCTTCCCCCAGCTCTGCAATCCTGGAGCTGCTTGGAGCAGAGCTGGAGGAGCTGCAGCAAGGCCAGGTAGAGGCACAAGGACACCTGAGCTGCTCAGTGCCATCCCAGCAGGTTCATGAGAACACAAACTCTGGCTCACCCCTTCCAGCATCAGTCCTCTGTGCAGAAACATGAAAGCAGAGTGCGGATGCACTGAAATTCTGCTGGAGAATGGCCCTGCTGCAAATTGGGACCTTTTGTCAATCCCCTGTGTGTGTGCAGATATCCTGCTGGACAGAGATGCTGGGGATGGTTCTGGTTCCCCTCTGCAGGCAGAGCAGAGCAGAGCAGAGCAGAGGTGACAGGGTTGGGTTCTGGCTGTGTAGGAGCACTGCAGTAAAGGATACGCTCAGAGTAGTTGTGTTGGTTTTGGATCCAATAGGCCTGCTGGGACACTAAAAACCTATTCTGAACTCCAGTCAATCTGTTAATCTATCCCAGGGAATGAAATGCTTCGCTGCTTATCAGCACAAGATGTGACTGAGCAGTGCTCAGGGCTTGAATTACCATATTTAATTAAATGTAAGGTACTGAAAGGCTTGGGGAGAGCCACTAATGGAACTGCCACTAATGGCTGCAAAGCACAGCCCTTGTCATTGTCCCCCTCCAGCATCCAGTGCTCAGTACATTAAAAGGTATATTTGAGAAAACAAATATTTTCACTGTTACAGGAAACACATCTTACAGTTGGAAATGTTTTATTTTCTACTCTTTCACAGTACTGTCAGTATTAGTGGTCCATTCATAAACTTCAGTGGGTTTTCTGATTTAGACTCATTAGTAAATGATCTTAGAATTCCTCTCAGGGACAAGAAAGCTGCCTAGAAACAAGAGAATGGTGGAAGCAGCAAAATTTTCCCTGCCGTTTTCAGATAATAAAGTATAATTGGCAAGGAACTAAAGATATGGGAATTGATGGAGCTGTACCCAGTTATCAGCTGCTACTTGCTTGCAGGGATAAAGATGCTGAGCTATCCCAGTGTATCTGTCAGGGTTTGTCACAATATCTCCATCCAATCTCCCTCAGCCACTAGAACAATTTCAGTCTTTAGCCGTATATTGAAATTAGACACACCTCAGGGCAGCCTCTCAAAATCCATCCCTGTAAAAATCAATCTGCCTTACAAGCAGCAGGACAAATTCATCATCTGGGTCTGAGATAATTCATTATGGATTCATCATCTGGGTCTGAGTCCAGAGGGAACTTGGAGTTGTGTGTCATTAGAATATTCTGCTTCTGGACAGCTTCAGGAACTGGTCTTACTCCATAAAAACCCCCATGATTTGGGACAGAGAAATCAGCCTTTCCCTAATGATAAATTGGGATATTCAGCACCTGTGCTGGAGTTGGTCAGCACAAAAAGGCTTCTCTGGGATGGTCTGGAATTCAGAGAGTACAGCCTGTTGGATATTGTGTTTTCCCAATTCAATTCCTCCCTGCCTCTTTCAGATCGTTGAGGAGCTGGCTGCCAAAAAGGCACAGGCAGAGGCAGAGAAAAATGAAAAGGATAAGAAGGGAAAAGAAGCCAAGGAACCTGCCCCAGAGAAAAAGCCAGCAAAAGTTGAAAAGCAGGTAAGGAGCGAAAGCAGGTTGTGAAGCCTCAGGTGTGGGCAGGGGCTGGAAAGTGACATTAAAGTGGTCACCAAAGCTCCAGGCTTAGGTTCAGGACACCAAGAACTGGCTGAGGTTGGTCTCTCTCAGCCTTCCCATGACCTCAGGGATTCAGGGGAACTTTTTACCTCTCATATTTTAGGAATGGCCACAACTGAGCTCAGTGGGAAGAGCTGATGGACGTGCCGACTGTCAGTGAGAGCAAAAAATCCACTTTGGGGATTTGAGATCATTGCCAGGACACAAAGTGGCAACCAAGCATTCCCTGACCCTATTTCTATGGAAAATCCCAGCTATCCCTGCCTGCTCAGTAAATGCCTGACCCTCTTTCCATGGAAAGATGGGCATTGTCTTCTCCTCCCCTCGTTTTTTGGCATAAGCACCTGCTGAAGTTGCTACCAAAAAAAGGTGAGAGAAGCCACATCACCCCAAGCAATTGCACCAGCTCAGAGGAGGAGACTCACACAGGAAATACAGATTATAAACCAGAAAACCCTTCCCAATTTCAGAATATGGTAGAATTTCTACAGCACTCAGATATACTCAGCATACATCCCCAAAGTAAAGATCACAGAATGGTTTGGGTTGGAGGGAACCTTAAAAAGAATTTAATGGTGCAGAGGAGTTCTTCACTGCCACCCCTTGCAAAATTAGGAATTAAAAACCTCAGAGCTTGTGTGGATTTCAAACCAACTTTTAAACCCCATCAGCCATGTATAAATAAAGCCATGCATTTTCCATGTCCTCAGGGTAGGAACTAGTTTTGTTTCAAATGTCAATGGACACCACTTAATGTACAATATACCCCCTGAAATCTTTGAGGTAAAGGGCTGCTTTCACAAAAGACACTTCCAGATTATTTCAGGAGCATCTTCACAGGCCAAACCACCTGTGGAACAGAGCAGTGACCAAAGGGCATCTTAAAAAGCAAGCTGTGCAACAGAAATTGTCAGCTTTTGCTGAAGCAGCAGCTTTTGTTTCTCATTTACCTCCACAGTATAAACAAAAGTTGAAAGAATATTTTTTTTTTTTAATAAGGGTCATTAATCTCTCACTAAGTATGTGGAGGAGAAGGGTGAGTTTTCCAGGGCAAAGCTTACTCTTCACTGCAAGTTTTACACAAATTCATTTGAAGGCCTAACCCTAGAACAAATATATTTCAAAAAAATGCTTTTCTTGGACAAAATCCATTAATCTGGCCAAAGCTCTCAGAACATCTAGCCAGGAACCTAAATTACATTAATTTAGGAAGCATCAGTCAATTTAATTGGAAGGTAGATACCTAAATGTTAACTTGTAAATGAGCATCTTGAAAACAGTATTTGGGGGTTTGGGGTGGGGTGTTTTTTCACTTAAATAAAAAATGTAAATGAAAATACACAGCAGGCTGAAGGAGCAAATACATGAATGTTTTTCAAGCTCTTTAAGCCTGATTGCTTAACTTTGGTAACTAGGAAGGGTTGTGACTGCTCCTGTGCAAACCAAATTTTTAAGTTCTGGTCACACATGTCTTCAGTCAGTCCCTTGTTACTGTGACCAATTTGCTGGGTGAAGCTCCTGAAACTGGATGGCACCTTCACCCATCTGCTTAAAAACCTGACTTTCCCAGGATAAAATTGGATTCCTTCTTGGTTTTGCACATTTCTGAAGGTAAGAACCAACAACAGCAGAAATGTCTCGATCCCCTGGCAGCCTCTGCAAGGCTGTTTTGAATTGGGGTGAAATAACAGCTTGGAGCTCTGGGGTTTTATAACTTCATGTCATTCCCATCTCCTCAGCCATCACAGCTCCTGTCAAGTAAAATTCTGAGCCATTATATCAGGTTCTCTATGGTTCATTGAGAAACAACAAAGGGAACATTCTCTCCAAGGTTATAGCACTGACAGGGGGGAATAAAAAGAGTATCTTAGACCAGTTGAGAAGTATTTGGAAAACTTCTAACAGCAGGACTCTTATTAAAATAAGTGTAGGCTATAAGTCATAAGGGATGCAGGCAGAAAAAAGCTCTGCTCCCAACTTCAGCTCTTAAAGAAAACAAAAGTTGGATCCCAGAAGGAAATTTAAGTATTTCTGAAAAGCCTGATAGCAATCTTTACCAAGAGTATTTGATATCAAAGGAACTTCACTTTTTCTTTTCTCTGCAAGTTGCTGATTTGATTTCCCTAAGGAAAAAAACAACCCATGGCTCCATCCCCAAAAAAATCCCTTTTTCCAAAAGCAGCAGCAGTCTGGGCTGCCTCACCCAGCAACCTGCTGGAGCTTGTCCCACTGAGTGAGAGCAAGGCTGTGCATCCCTGAATTTCACCCACAAATGTCAAATAGTGAGGCACATTCCTGTCCCTGGTGAAACCTCTGAGTAAAATCTCCAAAGGAAATGTGCACAGTGCAGCTAATTCAGTTTTCCCTGCTGTCCAGTGGGAATCACCTGGTGTGGAGCTGGCTTTGGAAAGCCTCAGAAATCGACTGAGGCTCCTATTTCTGCATTTCTTAATTAATTCAAATTATAGTGCTTAAATTCAAACATATATTGCTGGTTCAAGGGGCCTTAACTCATTTAAAACAGAACAAGCATGGACTCAATCCACTGAAAATCAAAAACTATATGAATTGGTTTCAAAGGAAAAGTTCTTTTTATTATGTTGACTCTTAGGCTTTTGAGGCAAGAGAAAACAGAGCAGCAATTGTCCTTAAGACACAAGAGAGTGGGTTTGATTAAAATCAATTAAATTGACACAATGATATCATTGACATCAGTGTATAAAACCACTGAAGCAAATAACTAAAAACAATTCATTGGCTTATTTATAACAATAAAATGTTGATGTGTCCTGTGGTATTGAGAGGGAAAAATGAATAACCATTTTTAGGCTGGTTTGGGGGGAATTTGTTTGTTGGGTTTTTTAATAGTTGACACATTTCCTCTCAGAACATCATGATTGAATCATTTTCTATAAAATACCATGGAAAAAATGGTGAAAGAAGGATTCTGCCCACTGCAAATGATCCAAGGATGAACCATACCCTGTGAAACTGGGAATACATTGGAGTAACTGCGGATTTGAGCTCAAATCCTCCAACTTCTTGTTACACTTTAAACAAAGTTCTAAAACAAAACAGTTCTTGATGTTCAGTCAAGAACCTCCCAAGTCTCTTTCAAATGCATCTGTAGGATAGAAGTGATAAATGTATTATTTTCCCGTCCTTCAGGGCCCAAACTGGAATTACTGTAACGATACTTTAATTAAAACCAGGTATTTGGTAACTCCCATAATGGGGCTGCAGCTGTACCTGCAGGTAGCAGATATTTCCCTAATTACAGAGCTTATTTAGGGAGTGTTTAGTTTGAATCATCCCAAGAGCTGCTGATATTTTGTCTTGGTGATAACAAGTGGTTTGCAGGTTATTTAGCAAAATCCTGATCCTGTCTGGTATAAATCCCCAAACAGTGATCTAATCTCTCTTTATCAACTATTACTTCACTCACATCTTAAGACTTATGACTGATACAAGATGAAGAAACTTTGATAATTTTCTGGGAGGTTTTTTCCTCAGAAATACTGCTTCAATGAAATGAAACTGTTTCACAAATGTGGCAATGGCAGCAAAAGTAACAGAACAAATGGCATTGAAATGAAATTCCATTTCAATATTGCAGGTCTCCTACCTAAATTACATTTTCAAACAAGCTGGAGTTTAATTCTTGTTTAATTTGGTGACTTCAGCTGATAAAATGACTGGTGGAAGGTGTCCCTGCCCATGTCAGGGGGTGGAATTGGATCTTTCAGGCCTTTTCCAACCCATTCCATAATTGTGTGAAACAATGCTGTCAGCAATCCCTCTCTTCACTTTCCCCCCAATCTAGGTAGTGGATGAAGGCTGGAAAATGGGTCCAAGCAATTTCCTTTCAATGCTGGAGGAAGGAAGCTCTCAGTACCAAGGTCAGTAGCAAAAGATAACAATTCCAGCTGGAATGTTCTCCCAGAGCAGCTCAATGGCAGTGTCATTCCTATAAAGTCAAGTGGGCAGCTGCCCAAACTCTGGAATGTTATAAAAATTAGGATGTTAGATTTAAAAATGGTGTTTAGGAAGGGAGGCTCTCAGGACCTCAGTTCTTCCAAGGAATCTGTCAAAACCATTGAGCTAATCATGCAGGAAGGGACATTTCTGTGGGTGAAAGTGAACAAACTCAAAGCACAGTGCTTCAAAAAGCAAAAAAAAAAAAAGGCATTTTAGGATTTTCTGAGGGCAACAAGGATGACATCAGAATAGCCAATAATTCAGAAGCACTGTAGATCAAATTTCAGCATCAATGTTTTCATACTCCTGTAATTCTACCTGTCCTGTCTCCTCCAAGAGTGACAACTCATGGAAGAGTCCATGGATTCCTTCATAGCTGCTCAAATTATTTTTTATTATATCTTTGAATAGGAGGAGCATTTTCCCAAGCAGAGGCACAAAACTCTGAATGTACTTGGTCCATGCCAAGTGTGTGAAACTAAAACCTAATTCAGACCGAGCAAGGGGTCTGGCTGGTTTTTCACCTGAAGAAAGCCCCAAAAGCAGGGATTCGTTAATAAAAACCATGAAAGGGCATTTGGTTCTTTTCCAGATCTCTTCTATCCTCTCCTCTGCTTTTGATACTTCTGTTTATCTCTTCAACACTTGTCCTCAGTGCTCAGCCTGATCCACAAGTGAATTAGGAAGTCTTGCACTTGTCTAAAGTGGAAAATGGGGTGGTTTTTTTGCTGTATCTCTGCAGATCCTGTTCTGATACAACGTGGAAAAATATCTTTACTGCTCTCCACTCTTCAGAGCTAGTGCCTTGCTAAAATTCCTCATATGAAAAGTCTCCATTATTCCCTCCTGCTGACAAATTACTGGTGTCAAGTTTTCTGCCTGATTTCAGCTGGCTGGAGAGAAAGAAGTGAACTTAAACTTGCTAAATGTGCATCAGTAGTTTGGCCTGACCTCTGACTCGTAACAATTAGGATTTTCTTACACCTTATAAATCACAGAGCAGCTTTCTGGCTAAAAAAAGGAGCTTTGCATCCCATCTGCTTTCAACTACCACGTCAGAACCCTGCTGAAGGCAGCAGGGGCTTTAGATAAGCATCAAATCCATCCAGATTTCTTTCCTGAGCTTGCCAAGGATGAAATGGCACCTGGAACATAAAGCCAGCCTTGGCAAGAGTGGGGCTCCCAGCCAGGCAGTGCCCAGGGCAGGGCAGGAGGGGTTTGCCTTGGAGGGAACATGCTTGGCTGTGAGCTCAGCTGTGGCTACCAGAGTTGTCAGAACCCAGGACATTCCTCTGGCTGCCCTGGAGGACTCCAGACCCTGGCAGGGGGCTCAGAGACCTTGGCACAGAGTCACAAACACCTGTGCCTTTGATTTTAGCCCATGGAAACAATTCCCAACTTTGTGTGAAGGTTTAGAAGCCACAAGAGTTTGAGTAGAATGTTAGTGAATTTATCACCAAGTGAAAAAGTAGAATTTTGGGGATTTAGAATGGGGCTTCAAGAGGCAAGATGGAATCTGGGTGTGTCCTGTCCTTCTTCTTCTTGTCCTCCATCTTCTGCTGTGAAGATGGCACTTAGTTTAGAGTAGAGACACAGTGTCTAACATAGGTGATAGGTATTGGAATCTCTGCTGGTCACAGTGACCCCGAGATGTGTCACTCTCTTTTCCCAGCCTGGCAGTCAAAGAAGGAGTCAGGATTCTTCTGTTCTCCTTCTCAAGGTTGTTTATTGTTTCTTATCTATAGCATTCTTTTTCTGACCTGCTGAGGTCCATTCAGCACGTCAGACAGAGGCACACTGACCACCCCTGGGCTGGTGTTATCTTTTTATACTAAAAACTACGTGTACAATATTTACCATAACTTCCCAATACCTATCACCCATGTTAGACAGTGAGCTTCTACCTTAAACCAATCCAAAAGTGCCAACATCACCCAGAAGATGGAGGCTAGGAAGAAGAAGGAAGAAGGACAGGACATGCCAAAATTCCTCCATCTTGGGACCCCGAGCCCCCATTCTAAAAACCCCAAAAATCTATTTTTCACCCTGTGACAAACTATTATTCTACTTAATAATTGTAATTCCTCATATAAAGGTGGTAATTTGCTCCATGAGTCAAAATCAAAGGCGCAGGGGTCTTGGGCTCTGTGCCGAGGTCTCTGAGCCCCCTGGCAGGGGCTGGAGCCACCCAGGACAGCCAGAGGGATGTCCTGGGTTCCAACAGATAGGCATTGGAAAATCATTGTGAATAAAGTACAGGTAGTTCTTAGTATAAAAAGCCAACACCACCCCAAGGGCAGGGACTGTGCCACAACCCAACCTGCTGGACAGATCTCAGCAGGTCAGAGAAAGAATGGAATGGATAAGAGAAAATAAACAACCTTGAGAAGCAGAGCTGAGGAATCCGGACTTCTTTGAGCATGCAGCTGAGAAAAAAGAGACTTTTTAATATCTTGGGAGCCATTTCAACCACAGAAAAGACACTACAGAGGGGATTTTGACAGCAGTGGAGACTCCAAAATTTCACAACTATCCCGGATGAGAAGCCAGGGGGGTTACAAGGGGATGGGGGATTTGTCACCAAGCTATATCTGAACACCAGGACCTGCTCTGAGCCCTGCACACACAGAACTTTGTGGGGTTATCCCCACAGTGTGAGTGCCTCTGTGGCTCCCATTTCCAAACACAGAACTTTGGGGGGTGATTCCCATTTCCAAACACAGAATTTTTGGGGTTATCCCCACAGAGTCAGTGCCTCTGTGATTCCCATTCCCAAACACAGGACTTTGTGGGGTTATCCCCACAGTGTGAGTGTCTCATTCCCATTCCCAAACACAGAATTTTGGGGGTTATCCCCACAGTGTGGGTGCCTCTGTGGTTCCCGTTTCCCAGTTACACACCCCCCCACCTCCAGCCCATCCTGCTGGAGCTGCCAGCTGCTCCCCAGCTCTGAAGCACATGAGAAGGAGCCCTTTTCTGCACAGAGCACAAGCAGGAGCCCTCGGAGTGGAAAAGCTCTCTTGCAGGCTTCAAAGGATACCTGCAGTTCTGGCTCAGGCACAGGAGGAGTCTGTAGCTGTGCAGTTCAACTTCAGGTGGGGTTTTCTTTTTCCTCCTTTTCTCCTGGTGAACCAGGTCTGTTTGACACCACACTTATTTTTAGTAATTAGCTGGTTTAGCTTTTTAGTAATTAGCTGGTTTGGGCTTTTCATTGCAGAGCACTCACACAATACTACCTGAGGGTTGTCCAAAATTATTTGATTTTTAATCTAACCATGGAGTCTTTGAATCAAATTCTCTCATCAGAATCAAATCTACAATATCCACCCAGAGCAGTGCAAGCAGTCTCATGTATTTTTAATTTTTAGGCTGCTTTCCTCTCAGTAGCAGAACCGTGCAGGAAAAAATAGGTCTGAGTTTGGACTTATACTGAGAACTTTTTTTCCCCCTAAATACAGAAATAGGTCACTTGCTATTTGCACAGAAGTTCAGATTTGCTAGTGCAGAAATCTTGAAGACATGATTGAAGCAACAGAGCCTGATTAAGAAATGTTTGTATCAGGAGTAATTCAAAGTGTGTCTGAAGTTCACCTAAATGACAGCTGACCAAACAACAAACATCTTTGTTTTGTCACAGCCCCCAACACTTAATTTGAAGAAAGTGTTCCCATCCCATGAAATTGGTGCTTTATACCTAGCTTTCTTAAATATTTTTTAAAGTTTAGATCAGTTTTGAGAAAAATCTAAACATTTCACTCTGTTTTTAACTCCTTTACCAAGCTGGAGCCGCTGCCTAAACTCCATTGGAAGCCTTTTATCCTCCTAGAGCTGTACCTGGCCATTTCTCTAGTGGCAAAATTCCACTTGCCCAGCCCTAAAACACTTATTTTAAATTATGTGGTTGGAAACAGCCTCTTTGTGTGGCATCTCCTGTCACACTGGAATAACCAGAGTTTACAGGGGGCAAATGTAAGGCTGAGCCTTTTCCTCCCTCTCTATTTTTGCAGTGTGAGGCAGCAATGTGCTATTTTCCCCATTCTGCAGATTATATTTATGACTTGCTCTGTATCACAGAGGATATTTGACTTCAAATACTCCATGGTGTGCCCAAATATTCCTTGAAGGTGTGGTGATACTCTGTATTTTTAACCAGCCTTCAGAAGATTCAAATCCTTTTGCCAGGAGGTTCAAAGTGGCCATTTCAAGAGAAGCTTCAAGATTCAAATAAATATTTTAGAATTGTTATTAACAGTTCTGTGAAATTCTGGGATATTGGAGTTCCCTACTGGCCTGCAGAGCTGGGATGCAGATTTAGGAGTGCTCTGGGCTGCCTTTGAGCCCTGAGCTAGCTCTGCATATAAAACAATCCCAAAATAAGCATACACTATTTTAGAAAAGGTGACATAAATTTCACTGCACACACACAGGCACAGAAATAGCTCCTGGAGCTGGCTGACCCTGCCTGTAACAGAATACCAGACTCTGCTGACCAGCCAGTGAAAACATAACATCCTTAGCCTCCTGACCCCCCTTTAAAATTAACTTTGAAACATTTTGTTGATCTATAAAAGAATAACAGAGCATCTAGCACCTATGAGTTATTGATCTCTCTACTAAAATTAGGCCCCTCTAACCCAGTGGTTAATATAACACTGAGATAACTCATTGCCAGGTAATCCCAGGGTCTGGGGGGGACCCTCCCTGGTTTGCCTGCAGTGGGTATTAACCACTAATCAATCTACAAAATGACAATAAACAATTATGAAAAAAAAAAAACAGAATAGAAAAACCTACAGATCCCTCTATGAAAAATAAATCTCTAAAGCCTGGTACTCCTGTGAAAACATAGCACTGGCAACCTGCTGACCCAGTCAGGAAAGTGTTTAAAAATTCGCATAACTCCTATATAATGTCCCCTTTCCCCAAGGCTGGAATTCCAGGCTGGAGGAGCTACCTCATAACCTGGGCAAATCAGCTTTTCCTGCTGCAATATTACATGACATCTGTCATGCCCTCTGATGACCCACAAGTAATTTAGAGAAATTAAATGTCTGTACTTTGGAGTTTCTTCCGTTACCAAAATATCCCCTGTCCTCCTCCATCCCCACCATTCTCAGTGCTGAAATTAAGATTATTCACCTGCAAGAACTACTCCCTCTATAAACTTTGTAAAACTCCAAATCCTCTGCCTGGAATTGGGCCCTGAAATTTTTTTTTTTTTGGGGGGGGGGGGGGGGGGGGGGATGGAAAGAGCCAATCTTGGATTAATTAAAACTTGGATGTTAAAACCCTTCTGAATTTGCATGGTGCCTTCAGCAGGCCAGGGGTGCAGGGGAGAATATCAAATATAATATCTGTACAAATAGAATGTCTGTACAAATAGAATGTCTGTACGAATAGAACGTCTGTACAAAACTGATTCATAGAGGAACTAACATCTGAAAGTGGAAAACTGTCATTTCAAATCATCAGGAAATTGAATTAGCACACAGCTGGAGATTAGCTGTCATTTAGGAAGATACAATCAGGGCTTGAAAGGCAAAGGCAAGATATGAATTGTCTTCCTTCAAATTATCTCAAGGAGTGTAGGAAAAAAAGAGGTGTTTCCATTAAAACCAGGCACTTGGAGAACTCAGATATGCACTGAGCTCGTCAGACTTCATTTAATTTCCTTTCTAAAGAGAGAATTGCAGTTTGCCTCAACAAAAATAACGAGCTGCACCTCAGGATCATTAGGTACTTTATCATAAATATTTTTTTTTTTTCATCCCCAGTTCCACAAATTCACTGTGACTGGATGTTAGGTCTTCTTGTTGCTTCTCCTTTGCACAGCACTTCAAAACAGAGGGGCTGGATCTGGTGGGTCTTGTCTCTTTTGGGTTTAACTGCCTTTTAATTTCTGAATTGAGCTTAAAATCCCCTTAAAAAGTGAAGCCTCTGTGTGGCTTTGCATCCCTTGTGGTCAGCTGCAGGTTATTGCTCTGTCACCCTCACTGTCCCCCCCTCTCTCCCACCTCCAGGTGCTCAGTGCTGGTTTTATTCCTGTTCCAGTGCCCCTATTCCCATATTTCAGCCTCCTGGGAATGACCACAAAGGCCAGCTCCACAGGATGCAGCAGCTCTAGCTGAGCCATGGGGAGAACAGGGAAATTTGGGGGTTGAATTAACCCCCTTCCTTTGGTCCCCAAGCCAAGTGACACTGGTGGAGAGCACATCCTTCAGGGCAGGAGCCACCCCTGTGCCTTCTTCATGGAAAAGATCAAAGGCTTGTGCTGTGAAATGAAATGAAAAAATGAAATAAAATAAAATAAAATAAAATAAAATAAAATAAAATAAAATAAAATAAAATAAAATAAAATAAATAAAATAAAATCAGGCATGGGACAGGGCTCGTGGAGACTGAGCACACTCCTGGCTCTCAGCTTTACAGCCTCACTATCCCATTATCCTCCTGAATTCTGATCCCATTCTGCAACCCAAGGCAAAAGCAGAAATCCCTTAACCTCAAGATTTGCAGATCCTAACACAACAGGGTGTTATGGGGTTGTGAGGGTCCCCAGGACAAGGTGAGAGATGAGAATTTGACTCCATGTTCTCAGAAGGCTGATTCATTATATTATATTATATTATATTATATTATATTATATTATATTATATTATATTATATTATATTATATTATATTATATTATATTATATTATATTATATTATATTATATTATATTATATTATATTACTAAAGAAAGAGAAAGGAGACCTCAGAAGGCTTAGCAAGAATGAATAATAAAATCTCTTGACAGACTCAGAAAGTCTGACACAGCTGGACTGGGATTGGTCATTAATTAAAAACAATTCATATGTTTGGATAAGCAATCTCCAGGCCACATTCCAGAGGAGCAAAACATGGAGAAGCTGAAGCTTCCCAGCTTCTCAGGAGAAAAATCCTGACAAAGGGATTTTTCAGAAAATCTCCTGGTGACAACAGGGCTCTGAACTTGGTGAGGGTCCCTTGAGCCTGCTGCTTTCCTGCAGCTCATCATTTAATAAAAGCTGCCTACAGCCACCCTTTCTTTTGCCTCCAGAAGCAGTTGGAAAAACCAATGGCTTCTGTAACTTTTCCCTTTTTTTTTTTTTTTCCCTTTCTTTTGGCTAACAGTCTTTTGGGAGAACAGAGATAACAAATCAGATTTTCTCCAGGATCATGACCCAGAGCTGATCAAAGCAGGGGAACGGGAAGAAGTGGAGGAGGAGATCAGAGTGCAGGTGAGCTTACAATAGCAAGAGGACACTGCTCACGTGCATTACCTGGGGAGATTTTTCTCCAGCTGTAAGAACTGGCCCTGGCACAGCCCTTCCTCCCTCCAGAGTCCCTACTGCCTGTTCTGTGCTTGTTCAGCTGAACAATTGTGGCAGAACAGAAAACTGAGAAAGGTCCCTCTGTGTTTGTCTTGGGCAGGTCGATGAAGTGATGCAGGAGAAGCTGCTGAGGGTCAAAGAGGCTGTGGATGGAGAGACAGGTCCAGGTCAGGTCAAAGCTGCCAAAGAGAAGGTAAGAGCAGCAAGGTGGGAGAATTGAGGGGCAGCCTCGCTTCCATCAGTGCAAACCTCAGGGACAAACATCAAAATGTCTCTCCATAACAGTTACTGAATCTCAAGTCATGAACATCTGAAAATCTCTTCACCTGTGGCTATTTTCAGGGCTTCTCCATTAGCTTTTGCTCTTTAACTTGTATAAATATTGCTTAGGGCAAGTTGAGCTGTTCCAGAGATAAATCACTACAAGGTAGTTCAGATTTTCACCTTCCTGAAATCCTTGGATGCAGTCAAACAGCAAAATGGAAGCAATCCCTCTCCGTAGGGTGACCAGTTCAGATTAATAGTTTTCCAAGGAAAACAGGAATCTGGAGGCCAGTGAGTTTTCCAGCTGCTGGCTGTTTTCCTCCTGAATAAGAACTGGCTATTATGTTTCAAGACCATACACCAAAAAAATTCCCTCTGAATGTTTTGATGTAACCTTTCATTTGTCTGTAACACCGCATAGATCACACACAGCCAGGTACTCATTATGTTACTACATCCTCTTGAAGGGTTTGGGAATTTGCAATTAAGCCAAGTTTATTTAGGCATAAAAAATAGGTTAAACCCTCCCCAAAACACAGCACATGTCATGTTCACATCTAGTTTTACAGCATTATCACATGAAGAATTCCACAGCTTGTGGTTCTCTGAAATTCCTTACCAAAGCATTTAAATTAGAGATCATGTCAGTGCAAAATCACTCAAAGCTTACAGCCCACCACTCAATCAGCAGATCCACTTAAAACCCTCAGGGCAAATAGCCAGCCCTAATCTCATGCTGTATTTCATTTCTGTAATACCTTTTAGCATGCAAATACTTGCTGTTGCTCTACTTCTACTCAAATTATCTTTAAAAATGCTCTTTCACCTGACGAACCTCCAGGGACAATCTAATAAGGAAAGACTGGGGCAGCTCTGAAAGCTGATCCCAATTGGATTCCTAAATCTGTTCCAAAAATAGGGGGGGTTTGAGACAGACAGACAAAATATTGCAACAATCTCCCCCAAGTTTTCATGGGCAGCCACATTTAGATCAGCTGGTCAGTGCCCTGCTGCAAAATGTCACACTGGAATTACAAAGCTTTGTCTTAGGGGATGGGTTGGGTTTTTTTTTCCCTTCAATGTACTGTTGGAATAGCTTAGGGTGGAGGGAGATTATTTAACTTTTATCTCCCCAAGTTGTGCTAGTAGCCTGAGAGAATGAGGCAGGGAAAGGAGCACTAATTAGATAACAGAAATTCCCTTAAGATTTCATCTAAAATAACCCCGCCCAAGCCAAAACAGTTCTATTGAGGGATGGGGAACAAAAGGAAAGGTGCAGTTTAAGTCAAAACACATCTTCCTTGTGCAAAGCCATTTAAAATGTCCATTCAGCATTGGCAAAGGCTTTTTCCAATTACTCTTTGCATAAATATCTCAGCCATAAACCAAACCAGTGCATACCTGTGCACACAGACTGCAGATCTGCTTCAGGATAACCTGCTCTAGATAATAAGAATAATATGAGCTGGAAAGTTTTGGAAATAGCTCATTAATTTATTATTCAGCAAAAAAAAAAAATCTCTATTTTTTCAAGTAACATTTGAGGTTCCATATGTCTCCCCTCAGCTATGCAGCACAAAATAACAGGCTCAGGTTCTCATTGTATCCAGGAGTGTGTCTGAGTTCAGGGTGAAACATCCCCCTGCCAAAAAACAAAGGGGATATTCTGCATGCTCAGGAGAATTCAACATTCTTCAGAGGAATCAGACCTTCTCCTGCACTCTGGCAGTGGGCAAGGGGCAATGAAAGGGGAATTCTTCAGGAGAGCTTTTACAGGTGGAATTTTGTGTCTAGAGACTATTATCCCAAATTCCTGATGCCACATTTGGCCATTCTCGCTGTTTTAGGGAGGAATTTCTTCTGCTCTCTTTGTCAGGGAATAATCCCTACCAAAGGTAGGTGTTCTGTGCCTTCCCAAGCCTTAAGATGAGTAGTTCACAACTCAGAAATTTTCTGTCAAATCCATATTAAAAACAAAAAATCTGCCTGACCCACAAGAACCAATCTGAGTTTTAAAGTCCCTTTTGTGGGGAATACAGCAAGGACATTTTGGAACTGGAATCTGAAGGGAAACTTCTCCCCTCCAGTCAGTGTTCCTGGCATCTCAGGTCTTAGATTTAAGAAAAACAATATATAACATCTCCAGGCCTAGCCAGAGACACTCCTTTATTTCCATAAGTTCTTTATCACTGATTCCCAAACCTTCAAATATCACTTACTGCTAAAAGCTGACACTTAGCCCTACCAAGAGCTGCTCTTAGAACTCCTGAAGATAAGAGGAGTTTCTTTGGATTGTCTTCCTTTACCAAAATATGCCATCCTCCTCCATCCCCACCATTCTGTGCTGAAATTAAGATTACTCACCTGCAAAAACTATTCTCTCTATAAACTTTCTAAAACTACAAATCCTCCATTTGGCAGCTCTGTGGAAGAACAAACTTGGGTGAAAAAAAATTGTTCTTCTCATGACAAGTGGGTCTCCAGAGCACAGACTGATGTGGAAATAGTAAAATTAATTAGATTGCAGCTAATAGTCAATAAAGCACAGTGCTGTTACTGCAGTCCCAGATCCTGTGTGTGGTGGTGTTCCAGGGGTCCCAGGATGAGGGAAGAGATGAGAAGGTTGACTCCATGTTTCAGAAGGCTGATTTATTATTTTATGACATATATTCTAGTAAAACTATAGTAAAAGAATAGAAGAAAGGATTTCATCAGAAGGCTAGAAAAGAAAGGAATTGAATGATAATAAAATCTTGTGACTGACCAGAGTCCCAACACAGCTGGACCTGTGACTGGTCAGCAAGTAGAAACAACTCACATGGACCAATCAAAGATCCACCTGTTGCATTCCACAGCAGCAGATAATTGTTGCTTTTCTTTTCCTCTGAGGCTTCTCAGCTCCTCAGGAGAAAAAAATCCTGTCAAAAAGGATTTTTCATAAAATAATGTCTGTGACACCTGTGCTTCTTTCCAAGCTGGAAGCTTCCCACACCCAGGGATGGAGCAGAGTGTCCTGTTTGAGACACACTTTGCTTTCCTCTGATTCTTGCAGAGAGCCCCTGGTCCCATGACTGTCACTGGAAGGGTGGTGGGGACACAAGAGGAACAGAGGAATTTGGGTCAGCTCTGCTCTAAACTGCATTTTCCTTCACTTGGCACAGTGGCAGCTCATCCCCTGCCCAGTGAGGATCACCAGGCTGGGACTGGGAGCACTGGGAAAGGCCAGGCTGAGGAAGGGCTGGCAGGGAGATGTCCTCTGAGGGAGAAACATGGCAGTCACTGATCTGGAAGTTACATTTAAGAGCTTATCAGAGCTCTTTCTCCCAAGCCCATTGTGCTGCTTTTCCTGCTCTGCTCCCCCAAGGATTTATTGCTGATCCCAGTGCAGGTAAAGCAATGCATTGGAAATGAACACACCCACATATACACAAAGGCATGGCCAGAATTCAGGGGAAAAAAAAGAAAAAAAGACACAGAAAACTCAGGAAAGGGGGACATGAGAACCTAAGTGTGGAAAACTTGCTTCTGGGCTCGGCCTCAACACAGCTTTGGGGGTTCCTTTTTGGTGAAACTGGGCAGAAGCAAAGAAAACCACAAGTGGCTGTGACAGAAATACTGACAAGATATATTAATATATCTATAAATATAACTATATCTATAAATATAACTATATCTAATTATAAAATATAAACATTATATTTATATATAAATATAAATTAATATATTATAATTATTATAAAATTAAATCAATGTATAATAATTATATACCATTATAATATAAATGTAGATATGTGTATAAATATACATTTATATAAAAATATATTAATATTTTATATATTATAAATATATTATATATATTTGTATAAATATAAATGTAAATATATTCTATAAAATATATTTTATATAAATAATTTTATAATCTATTTTATATATATTTATAAATATAAATATCTTATATTTATAAATGTATATAACATATTATATGTAATATCTATAATATTATATATAATATAAATATTAAATATTTATAGGTAAATATATATGAATATCAGTAAAGATATAGATCTAAGATATAGATAAAAATTTAAATATAAATATCTATATCTATAAATAAATATAGATATAAATATAAATGGAGGCCAGGAGAGAAGCTGGGTGAGAACTGAAGAAAGGCTGGGCTTGAAGGCTCTGATTCCCAAGCCCTGCTGGATTTCCTGTAACTGCTGCACCCAGAGCCCTCAGCCAGCTGTGGGAGCTGTCACCTCTTAGGATCCTAAATCCAACAGGGATGGCAGAGCAGAGTCCCTCATTCAGCAAGTTAATGAATCAGTGGGAGCATCTTTGTCTGAGCATTTTTCAGCATCAGAAGCTGCTTGTTTTATCTCAGCACTGCCAGAACAGACTTCTCAACCCAGGCCCAGTGCAAAGCTGCACTTGCTCAACCTCCTGTCTTAAACATCTCACATGATCCAAGGAATCCTCTAAAAAACTGCATCAGCTGCTGCTGTTGCCCTTAAACCACAGGAGCACTTCCCTCCTGTCCCTGTTCCCCAAGGGAACCTCCAAGAACCACAGAGAGGGACAAGTGTCACCATGATATTTTCTGAAAAATCCTCTTTGCCCAGGATTTCCTCTCCTGGGAAGCTGAGAAGCCTCAGAGAGGAATGAAAACAAGAATTATCTGATTGCTGCTCCTGGGTTTGCTGCTTTGGATGTGGCTTGGACATTGTTTACCAACAGGTGAATGTTTGATTGACTTCAGGTGAATTGTTTTTAATTAATGACCAATCACAGCCAGCTGTGTCAGACTCTCTAAGTCAGACACGAGTTTTTATTATTCGTTCTTGGTAAACTTTCTGATGTATCCTTTCTCTTTCTTTAGTATAGTTTTAGTATAGCATCATATCATATCATATCATAATAAATCAGCCTTCTGAGAACATGGAGCCAGATTCTCATCTCTCACCTCGTCCTGGGGACCTCACAAACACCACAGACAAGGAGGAATGGCTTCCAAATGAGAGTGGGTTTAGATGGAATATTGGGAAGGAATTCCTCCCTGTGAGGGTGGGCAGGCCCTGGCACAAGTTGCCCAGAGCAGCTGTGGCCCAGGCCAGGCTGGACAGGGCTCAGAACACCCTGGGATAGTGGGAGGGGTCCCTGCCATGGCAGGGGTGGCACTGGATGATTTTCCAAACCAGCCATTCCATGACTCCACGACCTGTGGTGGCCATGGCTGCAGCCAGGACTGTGAGATCCTCCAGATGCTCCAGTTTCAACCATTCCCCTCAGGGACACATTTGGACAGCCTCTCCCTCCTGCTGCCATCCCAGCAGCAGCCAGGGCTCTGGAACTGGGTCTGAAATCAGGTTCTTGTCTGCTCCAACCTCTGAGCTGCCCAAAACGTTTTGCTGGCTGGGAGCAGCCGCCCCCTGGGCACAGGACAGAGCCCAGTGTCCCTGCCAGCTGCCACCTGGTGCAGCTCACTCTGTGGGGGCAGCAAAGCAGGAAATCACCCAGTCAGGGCATGGCTGCACAGGAGCTCAGCTGGCACTTCAGACAGAGCAGCCAGGAGATTTCCATTCTAAATGAGCAGCGTGTTCACATCCATTAAACATTATCATTTCCTAAATAAAAGCAGTTCCCAGTAAGACATTTTGGAGACAAGCCATTGTCTACAATTCATATTTGACCTTATCACATCTCAGCCTGTGCCAAATTCCCCACAAGTGCTGTTGTTAATTAGGAAAACACATTTTTCCTCCACACAGTTCATTTTTGTTTTGCTCTGGAGTTACTTTATTGGTGAAGCTGCCTTGAGGACAATACCAGTTGGCCAATATATTCAACATATGCTTTGTGTCTTTACATTGGTTGAAACGAGCTTTTCTTCCCAGTCAGACACAAATATATGTAATTTCTGGCTTGTTGGAAGAGAACGTTAAAAAGACAAAACAGGAGGAACAGCAAAAATAAACCAGTGACAGCCTCAATATTTCCACAGTTGTTAAAACAGCATGGCATGTGCTTTCTTCTTCCCATTCCTTTTCTTCAAAACAAAATCCCCCTGGCACATTTGGATGAATATTTGCTGCCAAACTTATTTATGTAAAGAAACCCAAGGTTTAGTTCTCCAAATACAGAGTTGTTTGCTTTATCCTAACCCAAAACATCTCCTTTTCTCAGTAGCTGATCCATGTAGTGCTGGGCTTCGGCTGCAGTTTCATCTGCATTATCTTTGTGGCATCACAAACAGGAACAGGTGATTGAACCACAGGTTCCTCACATTGTGTCTATCTTGAAAAACCTGAAATCGATGTATTCCTGAAGGCTGCTGATCTATTCTGTGAAAAAGCCCAGCATTTTCCAGATAATTGGGTAGGAATTTTTTTTAACTCAACAACACAGCTTCCAGAGCTCTGCAGAAGTATTCACTCCAATAAAGAAAGCAAAGTAAATGACTGTATTCCCAGGAAAGTGAACATAAACTTTTGGAAAGAATAAGCTGTCTTGTTCAACTAAGCATTTAAGCACATGCTTAAATTTAAGCTGTTGGAGAAATCCCCTGGTGCACCAAGGTTTCTGTGTAAACAGCTCCACTGGAGCAATGCTGAGGTGGTTTAAGGAGCTCAGACACCAGTGGTGGGCACTAACATGGATTAATGATGCCCTCTCCACACTACTAATTATCCCTAACCATATTTATGGCTCCTGAGCTGTAATTAATGGAGGGGCTTGACAAGCCTGAGTCACATCTCCCTTATTTATGTTTGCCAGGAGTTTTTTTTGTAAGGTATAAAGAAAAGAGGCACACGAGTCAAAATCTTTCTGTGGTGAAATTGTGGTGAAAAGATGAAAAGAGCAGGTTGTGTTTTTCTGACCTCTTCCAGCTTCTTCCCTGAGGCATTAGGGAGGAGAAGGATGTCCAGTGGTTAGGAGGGTAGCCAGAGTCTCAGGAGCTTTTCCCCTCAGGGAAGCTGCTTCGATATTTTGCTTAATATACATCTATTTTTTTAAAAAGGTATAAACAGTCTCTGAAGAAGCTACTTATACCCCACACCCTTTTCCTTCCTGCTTCCTTCCTGAGCAAGGGCCATGTCCCCCCTCGCCCACAGAAGTGGGTTCCAGAAAAATCATGGAATAAGAATCACACCACTGGAAAAGGTCTCTGAGAGATCATCAAGTCCAGCCCTTAACCTGCCCTGCCAAGGCCACCACTAAACCACATCCACAAGTGCCACATCCACACAGCTTTTAAATCCCTTCAGGGCTGGGGATTCCACCTCTGTCCTGGACAGCTGTGCTAATTAAAAAAAAAAAAAAAAAAAAAGTTTAATATCCAAGCAAAAGGAAGGAGAGAAGCTGCTTCCTTTGGAGCAAAATGACCCTGGGATGCTTTGCTATGTAGAGTGGCACTGCTGGTTAAGGGCATGGTTTTTCTCTTTGGGCTGCATTCAAACACTGAAACATTGGCTGTTCTGGCCCTCACTTGGCTTCAGTACATCCAAAAATATTTATCTGTTCCAAAGTCACTAATTCCTTCTTGCTTGTGTGGTCCTCAGGCAAGCAAGGCACCTGTGAAGAAAAAGATATCTGAGCTGGAGAAAGATCTGACTCCTGACAGGTAAGGAGAACCTTTCTGCATTAGATCTCCAACATCAACCTTGGTTTTCCTCACCTTCACCACAAACACAAATTCAGATCCCCATTGTGCTGTCATGCACCAGCAGGAGCAGTCCATGCCCTGCAGGCAGGTGAACTGCAGTGGGCAGAGCTCAGCACATGCAGCATTTCAGCAGGAGATGGGCCCTGTGAGCCTCCTTCCCCTCTGCAGGTGCAGAAGCACCTGGCTGGTTTGTTGGCTCTCAGATTTTCCATCCCAGTGAGGGAGGCTGCAGACACTCCCCAAATCCCCTTGATGGCTGAGCTGTGGTGTACATGCCATAAATCAGTCTCATGGAGCAGTCAGAGTCCTGGCAGACCTGGCCATTTCTTGTGGACCCTTGCTCTTTGAAGCACTCTTGTTTTATTTGGAGGATCTGAGAGGATTTCTCCTCCTGCCCTGCCATTTTCAATGAGAATGATGTGTCCCCTGAAAATCCAGCCATTTTTCACACAACACAGAGGCATCACCACAGGGAGCAACTGATCCAGGAGCAGGGCTGCAGAACAGCACAGTGCCTAACACAATCAGTGAAATTCACCCCACAAACCCATTTGTGCAAAAACAGCCAGACCTGGACTCCATCATTTGGGTGCTGGCACCACACAATCAGCCAATGATCTCTTTACCTGCTTTAAAATATATTTAAAAAATTAAAAAACACCTCCAAGCAAATATTTAAAATCCATGTCTCATGGATTATAACAGAGCAGGACCTCTCCTACAGAACAATGCCAAAATCTGATATATTCCCTGCTTTAAAAACTGCTCTTGCACATATCTGCTTTTTTAGATATAAACTTACCATGCAGCTAGCTGAAAACATGAGCTTTTTAGTAGATGGCTTTTTATCTGGCATTTTGACTCCCTGCTTTGCCCTTCCCTGCTGAGCATTTCAGAAATAACCCAGAGAAGGGGCTGAAAAGTGAGATTGAAAATGTCCCTTTTGGCCCAGTGCAGGGGGCACAGGGGGCTCCAGTCAGCACAGACTGGTCACATCTCCCTCCCTTGCAGGGGATGTGCATCATTTAACTGGCACAGTAAAAATAATAAACCAGGAAAACTAGAAGTCCTGCTCCCACCAGAGCTGCCAGGTTAGTCCCATTCCAACTTCTGCCTGCTTTATGATGCATTCCCAACATAAAACCACTGAGGATGAAAGCAAGAGTCAGAGCAGCAAAATCAACCTTGTTGAAGGTGCATTAAATTTTGGATTTGCTTATTGCTGCTCCTACATTAATTGTGCCACTAAGACTGCATAAACATAAAACTCCTCAGCTGAAATGGAAAAAAAGGCTGCAGACCTCAAATTATACCTGGAGGTTTATTAGCCAGCTGAGAGGCACCATTAAATATATTTATTGTAGCCAGACCAGGGCATCCCAATTAAGATAGGTGAGAAAGACAGAATAATTGAGGGGAAAGAATGGGAAAAGTGTGGAAAAACACTGAGAGATCTAAAAAGATTAAAATCAATATTGTTTATGCTGTCAATACACTGAGAATTTCTGACAGGTTTATTCAGTTTTCATCATCCTGGAAGCAGTATTACTCTATAAAACCAAGTGCCAAAAATGTCCTTGAAATTAATACTTAGAATTCCAAAAGAAAGCATAGAGAGGATCCACATCAATAGAAAACCACACGTAAATTTTAGTGTTTTAACTCCTTCATTATTGGGATCTACTTCCAGCCACTAATGGAGATAGGGAGAACCTTCCACTGGGGAACTTTTGCCCATTTGATGGAATCCCAAACTGGTTTGGGTTGGAGGAGACCCCAAAGCCCATCCAGTGCCACCCCTGCCAGGGGCAGGGACACCTCCCACTGTCCCAGGCTGCTCCCAGCCCTGTCCAGCCTGGCTTGGACACTTCCAGGGATGGAGCAACACTTCCACTGGACCTTTTTGCCCCAATCCCCCTCTGACCACAGCCCTGCAGGTGGTGGATCTGAGTGAGGCATTCCCAGTGTGTTCCCAGAGAGATGATGCTGTCTGTTGCCAACACAATAAATTCCAAGAAGAATTAATGAATTAGTGCTAATTGGAGAGCTGGGTGAACAGGTATAGTAGTGTTAGGATTGCCATTATTGTGTAATTTAAAAATAATTTCCCAGTAATTGATATTAATGAATGAGTCCATTACACAAGTCATAACTGATCTGGCATCACCTGAAATGGGTAAATGGAGCCAGCAGGAGAGGGGGACCCAGCCTGTGAGGGAGGGAAAGACATTGCTCAGCACAAGACAGAAGCTGTGCTTATTGATTTCACACTGATGGCACTAATCATGCACCTCTGAGCCACAGAGGGCATTTATAAAGCTGGGCAAACAAATAATTCCCAGGCTGGCTCAGTTCTGAGAGCACTGAGCTTTTCCTGTCCATTTCTGAGTGATGTCTCTTGCCTGCAGGACCATTGATTCCCTGTACCAGCAACTTGCAGAAGAAGGATTGCTCATCCAAGTCAAGAATGTGAATCTCTCTGACTACATGGGTAAAGTACCTCTTTTAGAGCAAACGTGGTGTTTGATCAAACCTCCAGCCATTCCACCTTCACTGACCCCTATTTTCAGTCAGGACTGAGTTCAGGTCGCTGCACTTTGAATATCTAAGGCCAGGTATGCAAATCAAGGCTGCTCAGGAGCTTTCACTTCTGCTACTGAAGGCAGGACCTGTTTGCAGAGCTGGTGTTTGACTGCAGGCAGCAACAGCAGCAGCCTTGAAGGGTTGTGGATGTCCCAGCCACCCTGAGCTGGAGCCACAACACCCTTTAAGGAGCCCTTGCCAGGCAGTGGCAAGACAGTGCCAGTCTAAGAGAGCAGGGGTCATAATCCATAATGCAGAGTATTTCCCAGAGAGCAGCAAAAATTGTACCTCCAGCTTTTGTTGTCTTTTGTAAAGGCTCAGCCCCTTCCCTGCACCTCCCTGACTGCCCATGAACTTTGAGCAGTGCTTTGAGGCATATCTGGCCCTTCATGTGAGTAAGAAGTGTCTCTGCCTAGTTCTGCATTTCACACTCCTCTTGTCTGGTTTCTGTTAGCTGCAACTGCAGCCAGACCTGCTTATCTATGCTCTACAGAGAAAAAAGGGGTAAAAAAACCCCAAACCCCATAACTGCAGACTTTAGAGGGGTCTAACACCATGCCCACAAACATTTGATGACACACAGTGAAATCACAGCATCTTAACAGCAAAAAAAACCCCAAGATTCAGGTATGTCAAAGGCCATGGCTTGAATTTGCAGCTATCCAGAAGCAGAAGTGCTACAGGCTGATAGTACAAGGCCAAGGCAGAAAAGACAAATTCTCTTCTATCACCCCCAAATGCCATGTTTATATAAACTCTTAGAAGCACCAGTTCAGCCTGCAGAGCCTCTGCCTGTTCCTCTGAAGAGCTGTTCATTCTCTCAATTCAGTGTCCCATCCACTTCATGCTCATTAAAGACCACCAAGTAAAGGAAGATTTCCATTCTTTCTTTGTTCTCCCCACCTATCAAGGTCACTTTTGTTCCAACAAACATTCCCCCACCACAAATGCTTTTAAAACAACCACAAATGCTTTTAAAACAACAGTCTCCAACCATTTTTTGAAATCCAGAAAAACTCTTGTGAAGGTCCCAAGGACACAGAGAAAGAAGCCTTCATCTGCTCAGCCTTCCATGGCTGGAGCCTAAGGAAGGTCATTTCCAGTTCCTGGGGAAAGGACAAAGAGTGGAACTGTGCTACACAGCCAGGAAAGGCACTGAAATGTCCCCCCTCTATGACAAACTGACATCACTGAACTAATTTTCTTGGTGACCTTATCTAAATTAGTCAGAGAATATCCACTGTGATTTATGTGCAGTTGCAATTAAACCCTTTGATGCCTTCTAATTAAATCTGTGAAGATTAATTCCTATCCTGTTCTTTTGATTTCTCCTTAAATAAAAGATAAAACCTGAAATTAATTTTATTCTTCAGAGGGGAGGGGGCAGTTGCACCAGGCCTTGTCTGCCTTTTTGCCCCCAAATTGTACCTTCTCTTTTGCTCTGAACCAGTGCTAATTTGCCTCTGCTCCAGAGGCCTCTTGCCCTCTGCCTTTTTATCTCCAGTAAAACATAATATATTATTATTTTTCAATAAGAATCACCATAATCACACGTAATTTATGCTAAAAATAATCACTGACTGCATCACAACTGGTTTTCCTGCTTGTGGCCCATCCTCCTGTATCTCTGTTCTCCAACATTGCTTGGATATGGGCTTTGACAGGGCAAGCAATGTGATTATAGCTCTGCAACCAGAGCCAAGGCAAGATTAAATCCTTTCAGCTCATGTCAGGGATTTTTAGTTTCCTTGGGTTGTTTTGTGGAGGTTTTTTTGAACAAAAGGGGGGAAAAAAAGAAGAGGTGAACAGCAAAGCAGAGGGCCCCACCAAATGAGGTGACACAGCGAGGAGCTGAGATGGGACCCAGCCAGGGAAAAGCTTGTTAAAATAGCTTTTCCCCCTTTTTGAAATCCTTCTGAGAGCTCATGGTTCACTGGGATTCTAGCCCTGCAAAATCCCAAATCCAGGAATGCTTTGCCAGCAGCGTGATTTATGGCGCTGCTAATGATTCTTCTCCACAAAGTTCCTTTCAAAGGTTACTGGAAACCGTCTGCTCTCTGCTGAACAACTTCCACAGCCTGCTCAGCTCCAATTTCCCTCTGCACTTCACCTTTCTCAGGGCCACATTCCTCCAGAAGATTGCCCAGTTTGAGTCGCTGCGCCTGGCTCTGCTGAGTGCCTGTTCCAGCCCCGCGCTGTGGCAGCTCCTCATTCCCTGAGTGATGCTTTCTGCAGCGACACTGCCACATTTGCTGAGCTCCTGCTTCCTCCTCACAGGCTACGACGACTGTCTGGGGAGCTTCCTTCGTGAGACAGGGGCCCAGCCCATGCCCTCCATCCCAGAAGTCAGGCAGCTCGTGGCACTCTATGGAATACTGCCCTTGGGTAAGAGCACACCAGAGGGCAGAGCGCTCTGAGGCTTTGCTTCCTGCCAGAAACTGCATTTTACTGGCTTTGACAGGGTTGATTAGTGGCAATCTGAAGCGTTTTGCAGTCTAATTGTTTTTCAATGAAGCCTTCAGAGTGAGGGCTGTGCGCTTGAACAGTGCGGAGAGGCAGGCATGCCCTCCCCGGCCCATCTCTGCTTGCATGGCAACAGTTTGGGAATGGCAGCACATCAAGGGAAACCACTTGGGAAAGATAATAGCTAAAACAAGCTCCAGAGATCAAAATTAATCAAGTTAAGGGAAGGGCTAAGGTTGCAATTTACCTTTTACAAGCTGGCTAATGTTACTGGTGCTGCGCAGTGCAATCGTTGGAGGAATTAGTCTGGATACATTTTGTACATCACAGAAAACGCTTGTAAATGCTGTTGCTGTTTTAATGCCAGGCTTAGCCGATGTCTAGCAAGGCTTTGCTGGTTCAGGTTGTTTGCTTTTAATGTAAAATCTATCCCATTTTTCACTTGGGAATGGCATTGTGCCAAACTCCAGTGATTGCAAGGAGTGCCTGTCTCGGGGGCCTTTATCAAAGCCTCGTTTGAGCCCCTTTCCACTCCTGATTGGATTTTCCAGCCTCAATACTTCACTTGCCTCCTTTTCCATTCCTGAGTGGATCTCAGGGAGATTTTAACTCCTCCAGGCTGTGTCAGAGTCTGCTCATCCCCCTTAGAGGGCAAAATCACCAACATCTGCCTCCCTCCCACCCTGGAACACAGAGCAAACACAGAATTTCTGTTTTCCCCTCCTTCCAAAGTGCTCAGGTTATTCTCTCCTCAGCTTGAATGGGGCTCTTCCCACGTGGAGCAACACCCTCAGCTGGTTTGGGCTGAAGGTCTGACTGCAGTCAGCTGAGAGAGCTCAGCAGTTATCCCTGTCTGCACAATGTGTTTCCCATACCCCCAGACTCCTCCAAAGCTGTGTTTTGACACCATCTGATCTAGGGAAATCAAGCCCTGAGACACCCCTTAATCAAGAGAACCCATAAATTTTCTGCCATTTATACAATTGGCAAAAATTCTAGGGAGAGGAGACCCTGGACTAGTTAAACAAACAATAGGTACTTGCAAGAGCAGTTTGAAAAATGCCTTTGAGTAACAAAAGCTATTACATGAGCCAAAAAAAAAAAAAAAAAGGTACAGGAATGGTTTCACCTATGGGGTGATCTGTTACGGATGACATTTCACTTAATTGGTCTCCAAACTAGTTCATCATGAGATAATTGTGTATCACAGAAGTGAAAGTTTTTCTCAAAATAGCCACCTGATGGCAAGGAAAGCCCCAGCTTAAATGGCATTAAGAAAATTACAAGCAGCTGAAAGGAGAAAGAATAGTAGAAGCTATACTTCATCTTTAACACAGAGGAGTCTGCTGCTCCCCTCCTAATAAATCTCTGTGCAATAGTAATGGATTGCTGTGGAATGACCAAATATTAATAAAGCCTGGGTGGCTGACAACTTCCTACACCCTGCACCGTGCTGGAATAATGGCATTTGTCTCTGTGCTCAGTTCCCTGCCATTTATTTGGGATGTTCAACCATTAGGACACAGATAACCACCCTGATTGGATTTGTTTTAAATAGCAGCCATCCCCACTAAGCCAGAGGGCTTCTCCAGGCTGAGGCAAAGGCTCCCTCTGCAGCCCATCAATTTTGGGGCCACTTTCACTCCCACAATCCGATGGACACCAGGCTGAGAGACCTCCAGGTGCAGTGGATGCTCCCAGAGATTCTCAAACACATTTAAACAGCGCCACTGTTGACACAGCACATCTTTAGGCATCGAGGCAAAGTGGGCATGGACAAAACATTTGACATTTCCTGCTGCTTCCACCTCTGGAGCTTCCCCTGTCCCCAGTCCATGTGGGGGCAGCTGCGGGGAAGACAAGTCCCAACCCCATCAACCACCTCAATCTGTCTGTGCTTGTGTTTTGCCAAGGTGAGGCTTTCCCAGGTGATGGATCATATTTGTCACAGTCGGGATGGATTTACCTGGAGCAGCCATGGAGACAGAGTGGGAATGCTGAGCAGGCACAGCAGCCCTGGCACTCACATTTCCTCTACTCTCAAAATCATTCTTTTAGCTCACAGGGGTTTAAAAGTGAAGTTTTCCCACCAGGAGGTACAAATAAGGGTGGGTGAGTCTTGTTCCAAGGAGAGATGTTAAACCTGCTGGGCTCTCAGCTCTGGTTATACAGAATTGAACTCAAGAGCACTCATGCCATAGGAAGGAAACAATTAATTCATGTTATCAATTATTTATGGTGAATAAAAAAGGAGGAATCATTCCATTACCTTTATGGCAGATTTAAATGAAAGCAATAATAGTGCCTTATGACTTTTTACAGGTTCCCAAACTGTCCATGAGAATGCTCCTCTGGTGAAATCCCTGTTGCTGGCAGGACCTGCTGGTGTTGGAAAGAAAATGTTGGTCCATGCCATCTGCACAGAAACAGGAGCCAACCTCTTCAGCCTCACTCCTTCCAGTGCTGGGAAGTATGCAGGCAGGGAAGGCCTCATCATGATGCTTCACATGATTCTCAAGGTGGGCAGTTCTCCACAAAGGTGGCCCAGTTCTTTTGTGGGACAAGCAGGGAATTGCAGTTCCTCCATAACAAGGAACATACACGGCTTGGGCAAAGCTGCTCAGCCCAAGTTGGGAGTTCCTTCCTTGCTTTCAAGTGTTCAGGAGGAATTTCTTGGAGGAAAGGGCTGCCCAGGGAGTGGTGGGTCCCCATCCCTGGGGGTGTCCAAGGAACAACTGGACGTGGCACTCAGTGCTCTGCACTAATTGAAAGGTGGTAATAAGTCATTAAGGTTGGACTTGATTTTAGAGGTCTTTTCCAACCAAAATGGTTCTGTGATTCTGTGAAACCACTTGTTGACAGCCAGTGTGTGCAGCTCTGCAGAGGATTTAATTCCCCAGGAGAAATCACTGGGAGCAGCCATATTTTTCACATTAAGATTTATGGGAGCTTTGTGTTACCTTGAATATGAAAAGCAGCACAGATAAAGAAAATTCTGTTCTCTGTTTATGTGCACATCAGCCAGGAATGCTTGCCATGCAGCATTTAATCAAATGCTAGGCTGGGGGTGGTCAGAAATTTCCTCTCTGGGGCTGTTGCTGGACAAGAGCTCTCTCCCCTGTATTGCTCTCTGTTTTCCTATCAGCAAGTTCTTCAAAAGAAGGAATCCTGGTTCAGGATTACAAGAACAGAAATGTCTGAGAAGTCTGGAAATGAAAGCAGGCATATGAACTGTGAAGAACACAGCCCAAACCTTCCTCAAAAAAAAAAAAAAAAAAAAAAAAAAAATTAAAAATACACTATCCTGGCAAGATTTCTTCCAGATTCCAAGTCCTCAGCATTTCTGCTCCGGATGGGAGCTGGTAAACATTTCCAGACAAATAAAAAAAAAAAAAAGTAGGCAAAAGCCAAAGGGAATATTTTTCCAGTGCCAGTGGTCTGGTCTACTAAAATTGACCTTGCTGGGTATTTATCAGCTGTATTTTATGGAATCCAGTGTTGAAGCAGATTTTGTGACAGGTGAGCAAAGCCGCCCCCAAGGAGGTGGTGCCAAGGGGTGGCAGTGCTGTGATCACACCTGTGGTGCTGTGGCCCTGGCACTCCCTGACACAATTCAGAGCCATTATCCTGAGCTGGCAGTCCCTCTTCCCTGCACATTTCACCTTTCTGCACTCCATTTCCCTGCCCTTATCCATGGCAGAGCTCAGCTCTGGCTGCAGGCCAGTCCCTGCCAGAGCACAAGGGCTTTGGGCACAGGAGAAATGAGGGAAGCCTTTGTACTCCTGGACAAGGTTCCAGCTGAAGATGGCAAGGGATTTTTGGATACTTGCATGTAAATAATATGAACAATAAGAGGAGCATGTATAAAATGTGTATTTATACACTTTAATAAGAGTACACACACACATCATGTATATGTGTGTGCTACAGGTACATTCAAACCCCTACATTTTTCCACATTAATTAAAAATAACGGGGAAAAACTTCTCCAACTCCTTCCTCAACATCATGGGGAGCAGTCCAAGCTTATTTCTCTCTACTCAAACTCTTGCAAAGGACAGTGACACTTCAGTGAGTCCCCATGAGTTCCTGGGATGGAGTTGCTCACAATCTCATGGAATCAGGGCTCTCCAGGGCTGTTTTCCCAGCGTGAGGCTTTCCCAGGTGATGGATTTGTCACAGCCCAGGATGAATTTACCTGGAGCAGCCATGGAGACAGAGAGGGAATGTGTTGTTGGTTGGGGGTTATGTACAAATCACAAACAGGATGGGATTGCTAGGAACGTGTCTTGAGTTGTTTTATATTTTAGCATCAGTTTTATTACATGGTTATGACAATGGAAAGATGCCATCAGCTTACATTGCAGGCAGCAGACTAAGAACTTAATGTTACAACTTATTTTAAAAGTTTTTTGACTAATCACATAAAGTAAAAGCATATTGACAGTAGTTTTATCCAGTCACTATAAGCACACCTCTTACAGCTTTCCCAAAACCCTCTAATTTTATAAATTCTCACAGGAATGTTGAGCAGGCACAGCAAAGGAGGCACAGCATCCCTGCCACCCTTGCTTGCCAAAAGGTGACTTGTTCCAACTGCAGCACTCTGCAAACCCTGCTGCTTGAACAGCACAGCCAATGGCACAGCACAGGGTTTCTCTTTCCTGGGTGCTCAGTCCTTCCCTGTCAGGGTGCCTAGAGCAGATGTGGCTGCCCCTGGATCCCTGGAAGTGTCCCAGGCCAGGCTGGATGGAGTTTGGAGCACCCTGGGACAGTGGAAGGTGTCCCTGCCATGGCAGGGGTGGCACTGGGTGGGATTTAAGGTCCCTTCCAACCCAAACCAGTCTGGGATTCTGTCACCCCACACTGGTCTGTCCTGGCAGCATCCAAATCCACTGTGTTCCATTTGCATTCCCAGTTCCTGTGGTGGTCTCAGCTCTCCCCTCACCTGCTGTCCCCATGGCTGAGCATTTCAGCTCAGAGCCTGTAGGTTCTCAGAGCCAGGCTGCCACAGGATCCTGCCCCCACAGAAATTCCACCTCTTTATTCCTGACAATGCCAAATGTGCCTCATTCTCCCCTCTCTCTGCTCCAGTCCAGCAGCACTAACTCAGCCAAATACCTGCCTGCACCAGCAGGAATATAGCAAACACCTTAAAATAATCAATTATTCCCTGTTATTGGGCATTTATGAGACCACAACTGGACTGCCCAGTTAAAACAGGCCTTGGCAAGCAGCTCCAGAGGAGAGCTGTGGAGATAAGGGGCAGGAGTGTGAGACACATCTGGACAAATCCAGCTGTTTGGGGCTAAAATAAAGCTGGAGGGAAAGGGAGTTTAGCTGCTGTTTTCAGGGTTTTCATGGGCTAACACAGAGAACAGAGTCAGACTTTGCCCAGAGTGCACAGAGATGGGACAAGAAGAAATGGGCACAAGTAGCAACAAGGAAAATTGTTTGTGTATTAAGGAGAAAGTTTTATGAGGAACCAAAGGACAAGGATCTCCTATATCCTGCAGGAATTTACTGCTACCCAAGCTGAAGAAAACAACACACATTCAAAACAAATTCCTTGGCAAGAGAAAGCTGAGCACTGGTAACTGGCCTCCCCAGAAAAGTTCATTTCTCACTATAGTACAAAAATCTGGTTATTTGGATTAATGTAAGACTACACTGGACAGTGGCACATGTGGCAGACAAACCATGGAAGTCATTGGTAGCTTGCAGCTGATATTTTATATTTAATATTCCCAGCTCTCAGTCTTACCTGACCCAGCACAGTACCCCCTATCTGAGGGCCCTGTGTGCAGAGATCACTGAAAATGCCCCAGATCTCCATAATCAGACACTTCTGGGCAGCTTTTTTTGGAAACAGCAACTGTTGTCGAGGCAGCTTTGTGCTCCAGCTTCCCAGAAGTGCCTTTATGGAGAGTTAGTCAAGCAAAATACAGACCTGGCACTGCAAGTTGTGAGTGAAGGACAGGAAACATGACAGCTCTTTGCCTCTTAAATTCTGATCCACACAAGCAGCATGTAGTAAATAAGGATTTATGGTGCTCTGTGAGAAAGGTGAAGTCACCTCACACTTTTGATTACCTGTCCTATGTGCAAACAAAAGAGTTTCTGTAATGAAAGAAAACTCTGGAGAGCATAAAATGACCATGAGGAAACTTTCCTTCCATGACTGAAGTGTTGGCTGCTGGCACTTGTTTGGTGGGAGACGCCCTAAAGAAGTGAATAGGATTGGGGAAAAAATGAAACTTTAATTTGTTTCAGATGCAAAAGCCAAATTCTTTCCCCCCCCCTCCCTTTCTCAGGGAGGGGACTCACAGGAGACACAGCAGCCCTGATCCAAGAGAGGCTTGAGTGTGACTCCAGGCAGGCATTTTAATGTCATCCAGAGGAAATGACTTCTCATACCGGAGCAGAAACACCAACATTTCAATCTGCCTGTTCCGAGATGGAAGGGAGATGGATATTGAATAGGGAAACTATTGAAAGAGGCTGCAAACACCAAGCTTGAGCAAATCCTGCCAGGTCAGCTCTGCTTCACAGCAAAAAAGGGAGGATCTGTGTCCAGCAGAGAGGCATTTCCCAGAAATCCCCCCCCAAAAAAAACCCCTCACCCTTGAAGCGTGAAGCAGAATATCCCACATTGAAATCTTATTTATTGCAATAAAATATATTAATATATTTTATTATAAAATAAATATTGGCATATTATTTCTAAAATAATATTTCAGTATTATTTATTTCAATGTAATAACATGTAACGATTTCAATGTAATTAAATATTATTTAATATTTCAATATTAAATATTATTTATTTCTAATGTGTAATATTATAATATGTATAATATATATAATATCATTTTATATATTATAAAAAATTATGTATTATTCATTATAATATAATACAATAATAATGCAATATTACACAATTTAATGGCATATTATTTATTTAATATTCAATATTAAATCTTATTTATTTCTAATGTGTGATATTATCATATAATAATATGTATAATATTATATATGTTATATAATATTATCTATTATAATAATTATATGTTATACATTATAATAAAATACAATAATAATATTATGTAACAATTTAATAAACTATTATTTATTTAATATTTCAATATTAAATCTTATTTATTTCTAATGCATAATATGATAATATAATATGTATAATATAATATATATAATGTAATATTATATACTGTAATAATTATATATTATACATTATAATATAATACAATAATAATGTAATATTATGTAACAATTTCATGAACTATTATTTATTTAATATTTCAATATTAATTGAAATATTCCACACTGGAATATTTCAATTAAGCCCCATTTCCCAGTCTGAGCTGGCAGCTTGTGCCAATTTGCTCTCCTATGTCCCCATAAAATCCAGGAAAGATGCAAGGAAGGACAGGGAAGGAGGCATGGAAGCAAAATCAGAAAAGGGCAGAGGGGAGAATGCACAGCTCAGTGACACAAAAGCCCAGGTAGTTCAGAGGTTTAGCTGCAGGCACTAAAATGCCAAGCAGGGGGTTAATCCCTAGCAGGGGGACCCATCCCCTCTGCAGGGTACAGAGCGCACACAGAGCTCATTGTGCCCCAAGCCACACCTGGGGAAACCTCCTCAGAGCAGCTCTGGCCAGGCTGAAAGGCTGGGGAGAAGTGGCCAGGAGGAAACGCCAGCAGGGAGCTGTGTGTGCGTGTCAGCAGCTCCGTGTGTGCTGTGCAGGGCCACGGAAATTAATATTGGCCAGAAATATTTCAGCACCATCAGTGCTGGGGGACTCTTATCAGCCTCTTTGGGTCTGCTCTTTAGCAACTCAGAGGTGACTGAACAAGTGTTACACCCAAAAAAAGGGATAGAATGCAGTTTATTTAGATTAAATTGTACAACCCCAGCATTTAGAGGCAACAGAATTTTGAAGTCTGCCATTGATTTAATTTTTCCTCACTGATTCGTGTTCATTTGTTCATAAGCACTGCTGTATTGTCAGCCAGACCATTGTTTTGGCAGGTTGAGGAGCTCGTCCGGGTACACTGACAGAATTCTGTGTGTGTTAGGCATTTCCATGCCACAAGACTCTCCCACCACAGCTAAAATTTGAGAACAGTACAATGAGTCTTTCTTCCAGCATCCAAAACAATTCTGCTCTTGGTGCAGCTCAGCCTGCTGGAATTCTTAGATCCTTGAAGTGTTAAGTATCAAACAGTGCTCAAATATGCAATTATTTCTGTGAGAAGCAGCTTGAACTTGTGTTACCCTAAGGTTAAAAATTAAATTTATCCTGCTGCAAGTCATTTTCTGCCTCACAAACCAGAATACAGTGGCATCATCTCTGTAGCACAGGGATATTTACCTGCTGATGCTCCCACTGATCAGGTCTAATCACAGGTTTCAGTGCAGCATTTCTGGGTGTATAAACTGCAGAGCACTAAGTTTTTCAGCAATAACTTGAGCTTTCAAAAAATCTTGGGCCTTAAAAAAAAAATAATTCCATCAAATCCTTCAAGTTTGGAGGAGCCTTGTGCAACAGGTGCTGGGCAAGAATCAAATTCCTGCATTTTCAAGTGTAACAATTTAACTGTTAAACTCTGTCTCCTAGGTTTGAAAAGTTGAACCCAAGGCTTTCAAAAGTGCTGTTTGATCTTTGGTGACTCTTGACAGCAGGATGAGAGGGATTTTTATTTTTTTCCATAATGATTTTCCCAAAGAGCAAATCTCACTCGGTGTGGTATTAGAAGGGTTAAGGGGCCATCTGCTGGCAGCTCCAACAAATTGTGGAATTGCAGCGAAGCTAATAAAATTTCAATTACAAATTAATTATGTACAGTGCATTTAATTATCCATGGATTCAAACTGTCCATAGATAATTCAAATGGAGCATTTCACAGGGGGATATACAGGCAGCTACAGATCTGCCAACAATTTAAATTAGATGCCAGTGGATTCTGGAGGTCTCATCTGGATTTCCAAGAAGAAACAGCCAGGCTCAAACGCAGTGTGTTGAACTGGGTTATATGAATGTCTGTTAACACCTGAAAAATCATGGAATGGTTTGGTTGGAAGGGATTTAAAGCTCATCCAGTGCCACCCCTGCCATGGCAGGGACACCTCCCACTCTCCCAGGGTGCTCCAAGCCCCAGTGTCCAGCCTGGCCTTGGGCACTTCCAGGGATGGATCATCCACAGCTTTTCTGGGCAACAAACACATGCAGGCCATTTTCTACATTTAGCTCTTTGCCTCAAAACAGAAAACACAGGAAATTCTCTCTTTAGGGGCCAAAACTGAGGTTATTCATTCTATTTCCTCTTAGTGGGGAAGCAAAGGGGGCCAAGAAGATGAAAGGTGGGACCACAGTGGGCGTTGTCCTGTAAGTTAAAAGGAAGGTATAATCTGATTTCAGACCCCATTTCAGGGAGCTGCTTAGCACAGAAACCATCTCCAAGCCAAACAAGGAATACCTGCACCTCCCAGCCTGGAGACCCCACCAGAAGGACAAAGAGAGACACCAGCAGCTTCTGTAGCTTCTGTAACCTTTCCCCACCCTTATTTCCCACTGCAGCAGCAGGCACTGAACAGGATCCCCAGGGATGTGATATCTTTTCTAATAAGTTGTTTTTATTTTTTTTTTCCATCTTCACTGTTAACATTAAATATTTGAGTTCCTGCCATCCACCAAAGAGAAAAGCTCAGGAAGGACATGGACCTGTTGGAGTGAGCCCAGAGGAGGCCACCAATCTGATCAGAGGGATGGAGCACCTCTCCTACAGGGAAAGGCTGAGACAATTGGGATTGTCCAGCCTAGAAAAGAGAAGGCTTGGGGGTCACCTTAGAGCCCCTGTGAAGGCTGCCCTAGAACAGAGGCCAGACAGAGCTAAAGAATAAAGTAGGAATTTATTAAAAGACCTCCATGGACACACCTTGGGCAGCACAAGAACCCAGCCAGGGCTGCACCCAAGATGAACCAAAATGGTCATGAGGTCACAGGGTCTCTCACTTTGATCAGTTCTGCTCCATTTGCATATTTGGGTTCATTGTCCAATTCCAGCTTTAGCCCATGCAGCCCCATCCTGCTTGTTTTTCTCACTTCAGCCCACGGTGTCCGTGCTCTTGGGAGCACAGCTGAGATTTGGATCATTTGTCCTTGGTCCCCAGCTAGAGAGGGAATTGTTTTGTCTCCCTGCTCTGTGCCAAGAGCTCACCATGCCCTCATATGAAGCTCAGACCCACACAGTAAAGCAGCGCAGAACCTGAAAAATAGAAAAGCTAAACCGTGAGGCACCACTTCCAATGCCTGAAAAACAAGAAAGATGGAGAAAGGCTATTTACAAGGGCCTGCAGGAATGGGTTTAAACTGACAGAGAGTGGGTTTAGTTGGGATATTGGGAAGGAATTGTTCCCTGTGAGGGTGGGCAGGCCCTGGCACAGGGTGCCCAGAGAAGCCGTGGCTGCCCCTGGATCCCTGGAAGTGTCCAAGGTTGGGCTGGATGGGGCTTGGAGCACCCTGGGGTAGTGGCACAGGGGTGGAACTGGATGAGCTTTAAGATCTTTTCCAGCCCCAACCACTCCAGGATTCTACAATCCAACTGTTCTGCACTTGGAGGTGTCACTTGACATATTCTAGAACTGACCAGTTGCCACCATCAAAGTGTCACATACTGAAGGTGGCATTGCTTCCACTTCACCCCATCAGCAGCCCAGCAAACACAGTGACCAGCCCTTGTTCCCTGTGCTCTTGCCCATCCCCAGCCCACCCCTGCTGCACTCCCACACTCACTCTTTGAAACACAGCCACAAAAATCAGCTGCGGTTCTGCTCACAACTTAATTCCTCCAGCCTGGCTGCCAATCAGCCAGCAGCCTGTGATGTACACAGCCCCTGGGCTTTGTCAGCTGCCTTCCTGGAAGCAGCAGCTTCAACTAGGGGGAATTAAAGGAAAAAAAATAAAAAAAAAGAAAAAGGCATGATAGAAAGAAGCTGTGCCTGTCTCTCTCTCTCTCTCTCTCTCTCTCTCGTTACCGCTGACTCCTCGAGCCGTCACTTTTTGTTGCTGAGCAAACTCTGAGAGCCACTGGAAAGTGATTAAAATTTGGCAGCAGAGTGTCTAAACCTCTGGAATGGCTCAACCTCTGGCGTTTCTATAGCGATGGGGAAGAGTGCAGGATGTGGAAAAAGCCTGTAGCATTGCTGCCATCCTGCTGTGAACCAGGGGTATCGTGCCTCCCACTTTGGAGCAGGAAAAACCAGGTTTGGGCAATGCCCCCCCCCCCCTCCCCCCCCCACCTTCAAATTTAATTCTTGGGCTCACTGCAAATTAAATGTTTCAACCAGAAGATTGACAAACTGTTTTGCTTAATGAAGAGTGCCCTCCCTCTCATGCACCAGCCATGCCTTGCCTGTGTCCCCATCCAGAAAAGCAGGGTGGGATCCCAGCCTCAGCCTAAAGCTGCCCTTGGACCATGATTTTCCATTGAACACCAAATCCTTTTGCAGGAGCACAACTGAATTCGTGCTGAGAAATTGAAGATAAGCATAGCAGACAAAATGATCCAGTCTGGGGTGGGCTCTTAATGCTCCATTCCTAACTAGAAAGAGTTGGATTTGCCAAGCACTGCTCTCCATGATTGCTCAACATTCCCAGGGATAAAAAATAAGCCAGGCTAATTGAGCTGCTGAAATATGGATACAAAAGCCCAGTGACAGGCTCCCAGTTATGAAATTGCAGCTGTTTTAATCAGCTCTTTCCTTTTCTCCCCCATTTTTTCCTAGGTGGGCAAGGAATTGCAGCCTTCAGTGGTGTGGATTGGAGACACTGAGAGAATATATTCCAAAGGGGCATCGAGAGGAGAAGATGAGGTGAATTCTTCTTTATTTCAGTGCAGATAATTTCTCCTGTTGCACTACAGCCCACACAAAGCACATACCACTATGACCAGACCTGCCAAAGCTTGCTTGATAATAGCTTGTCTCACTAACTTTTTTTTTTTTTAGCTTTTAAGAGAGTCTTGTGACTTCTTAAGAGCCCCCAAGAGGTCACATTTCTCTCTTCCACCTATCCTTGCTTTATTTAAAAATAGTCCAGTCACTGCTCATCAGTGCACTGGAAAGTGAAAGGGAATAATGGAGAATTTCAAAATATGAGGCAAGAAGCTAAAAGTTGAGATGAGCTTAAATTGTTCAGCTCTATTAATTTGAGAAATTGGATGGAGCCAAAGTGAACAATAAAGTAACAAGGATAGATTTCCACTGCAAAAACAACGAGCCTGTGTTAAATAGTTACAATTACAGATTATTTTCTTTGGGCTCTCAGGAGTCCCAATGTCACTGCTTCCATTCCTTCCTCTCCTGTGGGGCTTCCCCATTGGAAAGAAAATTAAAATTCTGCCCCATATTCACAACAACAACACCACCCCAGTTCCAGTTGCCAGCAGAATATTTTGCATTTAGAGCTTTATGTGAAAAATTAAACCTTTTTTCTTAAGACTTTCTGTGTGGTGGTCAGAAGAATATATTTTGGAAAGGCAGCACAAGGCAACCCAAGCCTGGCTGGGGCTGTTCCTCCTGCCAGGGCTGGGTGAGGTGGTGGCTGTGCAGGGATCCTTAGGGGTGATGCCTCATGTTTGAGTTTTTCTATTTTTCAGACTCTGTGCTGCTCTAGTGTGTGGTCTGAGCTTCATATGAGGGGATGGTGAGCTCTGATCACAGGGAGACAAAACAATTCCTGCTCCAGCTGGGGACCAAGGACAAATGATCCAAATCCAAGGCCCAAGAGCACAAACAATGTGGGCTGGAGAGAGAAAAACAAGCAGGGTGGGATTCATAACCTACAGCTGGAATTGGACAATTAACCCCAATATGCAAATGGAGCAGAACTTATAAAAGTGAGAGACCCTGTGACCAGTTGTCCATTTTGTGACCATTTTGGCTCATCTTGGGTGCAGCCCTGGCTGGGCTCTTGTGCTGCCCAAGGTGTGTCCATTGAGGAGATCCTTTTAATAAATCCCTGCTTTATTCTCTAACTCTATCCAGCCTCTGTTCTAGGTCAGCCTCTCAAGGCATCAGAGGGACCCTTAGCAGTCCCCCCAGCAAGAGGGAGCCTTTCTCTTGGGCTCAAACTCTGACAGAGAATGCAGATGGGGACTAAAATTCAGATTAGGGGCCCAAAATGGCCTGGATTACTCATGATCCTTGCTTGCTTTGCCATCTGTGTGGAAAATTTTCTTGTCCTGCCCACTTCAGAGTCCAGGGTGTCCCCTCTGGCCCTTGTAGCCATCCCAAGATCTTCTCCCTTGATGGGAGCCTGTTGGCTCCAGGCTTGGAATCCCACACATCCCAAATTGTTCATGGCACACCCAACACTTAGAGGAGAGAACATGAACCTGGAAGGACAGGCAGAGGTCCCTTGGGAGTGCTGGAATTTTGGAGAATGGTTTGGGTTGAAAGGGGCCTTAAAGGTCACCTTGTTCCACCTCCTGCAGGGCAGGGACACCTTCCTCTAGACCAGTCCCATCCTAAAAGATGAGCTGAGCTCAGCCTTCAGAAGCCAAAGCAAGTATCAGTCACTGTGCTCATCCCAGGGTGACAGAAGTGCATAGCATGACCATGAGAAGAAAAGGAATGACCCACCCAAATGTATTGTGTTGAGACAAGCTTATTTAGGGGGAAAAAAGTGCGACTCTGCCCCAAAACTTGTGGGAAAGCTTATGGATTAACAGTAATGGCACCACAACAATCTGGTTAGGCTTCTCCAGCCAATATTCACTTGAACATTATCAAATATAAATAATATTTGATATAAAAGGTTCTCCAATAAAAGGTTGTGCTCAATACTCATCTGTTCTGTAAGGAGCAGTTAAAAATGTGTTACAAAGTCAAGCAGTAAATTATTGCAAGGAAATGAACCCTAAGCTCCCAGAACCTTTGTTCTCAGAGCCTCAGCAAAGTTAGAAAGCACAGCAAAATAAAGGGAGTATATTTTTCACACTCAGAAGTCAGAAAATCATAACCTCCAAGAGCTGGGAGGATTCCAAACCAGGTTACCATTTTCTACCTGTCAAGGTTCATGGGGTGTGCAGGTCCCTGCAGTATTTCTCCTTGAGCTGGAAATAAGGATTTCCTTCTTTAAATTAATTGTTTCCTGACTGCCTTTGAATAACCAGACCATAAATTCAGTAGTGAAAAGCACTGGCACAAACCCACAAAAACAGAGGCAGAAATCAAGTGTTTATCTGAATTGGAGGAGGCAGAATCTTCCTACTTGTGTTGATATCTCACCAGCTCACACCAAATACTACCAGAGCACTGAAAAAAATCCCAAAATCCTGTTGCAGGCAGCAGGTCCAGCTCCAGCTCATTAACTCTGAGCTGTCAGCATCCTTAACAACTCTTTCCTTCTCCTGTTTCCTACGTGCTGCAGGTGAACTTCAAGCGCCTGGCCAGGCTCCTGCCCCAGTTCCTGAGGGCTCTGAAACCCAAGGACAGGGTTCTGCTCGTGGGCACCTCCAGGAGGCCCTTTGATGCCAATCTGGGACCCTTCTGCAAAGTCTACCAGAAAATCATTCTCATCTCAAAGCCTGACTACCTGACAAGATTTGGCAAGTATTTCAGTCATCCTCGGGGTTGATCCCACTGCTTCAGATTCCTGCTTGTTGCCTGCTCATCCTCAGAACTGCCCTTCAGCTCAAGTCATGCCCCTGGTGTGGCTCAAGTCCTGGACATGTAGGTTAAATCAATACAGGCTACTCCAAAGGCCAAATAATAAAAGTGGAAGCTGGGAGAAGAGTTTAAAATACTCTTCCAAATGTAAATTGGAATACCAATTCACATTTTTCCATTAGTTCAGTGTGCACCAAGCTGAGCTGGTTCCCCCCACCCCCCCCACCCCCACCCCCACCACCCCCCCCTTTTCAGCACACATTTTCTCTTTTAATTTTCTTTTTTTTTTAAGATTCTGAATTTCAGTGATTCATTTTTTTCAGTGATTCTGAATTTCTGGTCCAGTTTGCAGTTCTGAATTTCCAGTCTCCGAACTCCAAACAACAGAACTTCTCAGCCTCTCCAAAACCAAACCATGTCAGGAGGACTAAATTTTCTCTCTCACAAATTCCACTTTTTGGGCTTACAGACCACAAGAGAAATTGTACAGCCATCCATGATTTTGCATGTCTGGTCTATCAAATGTTTACAGTGATAAACAAGAGCCCTCCCAAATTCTGACAAAATCATTGAATATTCCATGTGCTGAGACTCAAAGCTTTCAAGGAAAACAGGGGTTTCTTCTAATAAAACAAACCTCCAATGTTTTGAGGGGGGTTTTTTTGTTGTTTTTTGGGGTTTTTTTTAAACACTCTGAAATCTGCAATAAACAGCAATAAAAGAAAACCCATTTGGCTCAGGGACCTTGCCACACAGGCACTCTTTGCTCTGCCCAGTGCCACCTTGTTACAAAGCTCTGACAAACACATTGTGCAGTCCAGTTTCATCCTACATCCCTCAGGGGCAGCCCAGGTACCCAGGTGATGCACATCTGGGTGAGCCCAGGACAGAGTTTGGCTGCCTAGCACATTGTAAACCTCTCCCAGGTTCCATCATTTTCCTGCTGAGGATGGGAAATGGTCACCACGCAAGGGAACAAGTGTTTCATGTTAGGTGACAGCTCTGAGGAATTGCTGAGAGATAAGGAGACAAGAGCAAAACCCAGAGAAAGGAGGTGACAGCAGCTGAATTTAGCTGTGCTCACTTCTGGGGGTTGAATTGCCACATTCTGGGACTCTCACCACAAACCTGGAGTCCAAAAAAATGGCCAGCTTGAGGGATTTCAACTGCACACTTCAGAATGCCCAAAAGAGTTAACTTGGGGCATTTTAAAGCAGAATAAGTGTGTAGCTTTTTAATTCTTTGATGTTGCCCCATTTCAGACAGTGCCTGGCTTGTTCTTCAGCCCCAGCTTTCCCTGAAGTTCCATGGAAATAGGATCTTCAGCTCCCAAGGCTGTCAGTTTTCAGTGCCTGACACCCCCTTTGAGAAGGAAAGAAACTTGTTTTGACAGAAAAATAATGACAGAACAAATACTTGTAACCCACAGTGCACAGCTACCTGTCTGCTGCAGCCCTCCCTCTGGTTACAGAGCAGAGTATTCCAATCTGTGCTCAGTGGGAGCAGTAAATATACAATGGAAATCATTAAACTGGAAGATTCACAATCCCATACTGATTTCTTGCCGTTAATCACCCAGCAAGGCAGTGCCTTGTGTTACACACCTGCACCAGGAGCTGCAGCGCACAATATCTGCCTGTGTGCATCAATTCCTCTTTTATGAATTAGTGATTCAGCCAATATTTATTGAGCACAAGCACGAGTCAAGTGGGAGACCGCAAATTGCTGGAGTGAGAAATGCAGAGCAGAGCTGTCAATAGTTATGGGCTCCAGTCCATGGAATTGATATCCAGGGGAGAACAAGGCAGCTTTTCCAGGAGCACCAGCCTCCACCCAACATCTTCATGCTACATTTGAGCATTCAGGCACAGCAGACTCAAAATGTCTCATTCAAGAAACTTTTTAACCTCTTATCCATAATCCTCCTAATCTTTTCCAAATATTTCTATGTAATGCTTTAAAGCAAAGCCTGAGGAGGCCACATCAAAGTTCTCCTAAATTTCTCTGAAATAGAGCTTTACTTAACATAAAACAAAGCAAAAAATTGGTATTATTCCTATTCTTTGGGAACAAAATCTCAGCCACTTCACAACCCCAAAGAAATCAATCAGGTCACAGAAGTTCACAGCTAAAAGATACAACCAAGTTCACCTTTCAAGTAACCAGCAAAACCCCAATCACAGAAAATTTGCACCTTTAAACATGTGCCTGATAGCTGGAAGCCTTTGGGACATGGAGCCCCTCAGCTCAGCAGGAATAAGCTGTGATGAGGGTCAGAGAAATAAAAACAGGCTGGTGGTAAAGGTATTTAACTCTGCACATCCAAATGGGAGCACTGGACAGGTTCTGTGTGCACACACAAGTGGTTCTTTCCATTCTTACACACATACACACCCCACTCTGTGTGCCCTTAAGGACTTGCTGAGAAGCACTGACTGGTGGCTAAAAATTATCAGTAAGGGTTTAAAAGCACAAATGCTGCAAATCTGAAAAGGAAAGAGAGCACACACACAAAAAAAATTGAATTTTAGCTTTCCTGATCGATAGTCCTTATTTTCTTGTTCCAGTATCAAAATAAATAATAATAAAATATTATTATATTTGAGCTGGAAATAAGGATTTCTTCTGGAAATGAGGATTTCCTTCTTTAAATTAATTGTTTCCTGCCCGCCTTTGAATAACTAGACCATAAATTCAGTGGTGAAAGGCACTGGCACAAACCAAAAATTTTAAGTAAGGGTTTAAAAGCACACATGCCTAAAAGCCCTGTGCTGCAAATCTGAAGGGAAAAGAGAGCACAACAAAAAGGAAAAAAATTGAATTTTGGCTTTCCTGATTGATAGTGCTTATTTTCTTGTTCCGGTAACAAAATAAATAATAATAAAATAACTTTCTCCTGCTTTCCTTGAATTTCTGTCTTTGCATTGTCTCTTTTGCATGTCCTGGTGCTCAGCCCTGTGGAAGCATTACATCCTGCAGTGTGGTGGGACCCTCACCAAGCTGCTGAACCTCAACTGCCTGGCCCAGGTGTCAGATGGCTTCACCCAGGGCCACGTTGTGGACGTGGTGCACACTGTCCTGACTGAGCTGAGGCTGCTGCAGATGGCCAGGAAGCCCCTGAGGACTGTTGAGTTTGTCACTTCTCTGGCCAGACACGACCCAGTGTACAACGAGGAGGAACAAACGTTCCAGGTGAATTCTCTGTTTCCTGTCTTTTGTCATTTGTCTCGGTTTGGAAAGCCAGGTGCCTGCTAAGGAAGGCAGGAGCCTCCCCTGAAATGGGGAATCTAAACCCTCCCCACCCCTCTGAATTGCTATAAATTTCAAACTAAGGGGCTCTCAGGCAAAAATATGCGAGCAAGGAATAACAGTTCTTTAATAGGGGAGGAAATAAAAGGATAAAATAAACAATGCAGTACACTAAAACAACACTGACAGAGTCAGAACTCAACCCGACACCCTGTGGGTCAGGGTGTTGGCACAGTCCCATTAAAGGGTGGCTGCAGTCCTCCTGGAGTGTCAGGGGTGGTTCTGTTGGAGCAGTGATCCTGTAGAGAAGGGTGTACTCTTCCTCTGAAGCTCCAGTGGAAGAGGAGGCAGCTGCTGTTCCTCTGGGGAATCCAGTGCAGAAGCTGTGCTGGTGTTCCAGAATCCCCAGATTCTATCCAGGTAGGAATGCTTGGCTCCTCCCTTTGGGCTCACATCTCCCAATGGGATGCTGCAGTTCTTATCAGACATGCAGTGACATTCAGTAGCTGTTATCAGCAAATGCCTCCCTGGAGGAAGAAGTGGGTGTGGAAGAGATAAGGAAACTGCCCCCTTGACAAGAGACAACTGCCATCCAGATGGCAATAGAACACATCTTGCCTTGCAGTCTGGAACACTTTCCCTGCCATGTCCAGCCACACTTGGTGTGTTGCTGGTGGATTGGCACCTCACTATTTGAATGATGATTTAGGGCTCAACAGCACCAAAACCCATCTCCCCCAAGCTGGGATGTGCCAGTCCTTCTTTTGGCAGCACAGCTGGCAGAGTGCTTTGGTGAACCTGCTGCTGCTCATGTTGAGCAGAGTGGCCTCCACGTGCATGGATAAAACACACAGGGGCCATCAATTCCATGCATTTGTCCTTTTCCTTCCAGAGCTGAGGTGTTCAGCAAGCATGGATACATTACCTTGAGAAGGCAAAACACCTGGCCATTCAATGTCCAAGATCTAGGCCCTTCTCAAATAATTTCAAAACTAATTTCTTTAGAAGTTTTCCTTCCAGGCTTTAAAATAAATGAGTTTCTGCCTCAAGCTCCATCCCTCAGGGCTATAAAATCCTGAGGGCAAAACTGAGAGAGTTTGAGGTGTATTTTTTTCACTGGCACAGGGTGCTCAGAAAAGCTGTTGCTGCTCCCTGGCAGTGTCCAAGGCCAGGCTGGATGGGGCTTAGAGCATCCTGGGATAGGGGAAGGTGTCCCTGCCATGGCAAGGGGTGGGATGGGATGAGCTTTAAGGTCCCTCCCAGCCCAAACCAGTCTGGGATTCTGTAATTCCACACATGCCTCAAACACCCATGGATCACCTTCCAGCCTGGTAAATGCTACAAAGTCCTTGGGCACTGGGCAGAGCCCTGCTGTGCCCCAGGGAGCCCCAGGGGCACTCCCAGTGAGGTGAGACCTCTGGACTGCTCCAGGAGACCCCAAAAGAGCTTTCTCCATCCCATGGCCCCCATAATTCCTACTGCTTCAAGGAATTATTTGGACTAATTCCTAGAAGCTAATTTCAGCCAGGAACCTTTCCTGGCTGGGAGGTTTCCTTGTTGTCCTGCTGCTTGAACCCTACAGCACCTCCCACCACAACCAGGATGCTGATTCCCACAGTGTTCTCCAAGGCTTCTCCCACTGCTGACCTAATGACAGTGCACATTTCTCCCAGCCCTGCTGAGTACTTCCCAATTTCCATTTCAAGCCATTTGGCTCACTCAACACATGCAGAATTTGTGATATTTGGCAAATTACCCTTTTTTTTTTCCTCATGCTTGCTCACTAAACCAATATCTCTCCTCAGGGAAAGGCTAATGGTTCAGTGTTACAGCAAAGAGAAAAAAAAATACTCCATCATTCCCAGCTCCAAGTAGTAATCCATTTGTACCCTGAAACATGAGAGCAAGTATTTAGTGTGAGTTTAACTTGAAAATATTATCCTAGTCACTATAAAATGTTCTGTTTTGTACAGCACAAAGTGCCCAGGCAGCCCTTCATTTGGAACACAGCTCAAATGATCCTGTCCTCAGCATCCCATGGCAATCATCTCCTTGCATTAATTACAGCCCTTAAGAAAGTATTTGCTTTTATCTGGTGGAATTTTGTTTCCCTTAAATGTCATGGAGCCTTGCTGCAGCACCTGTGATATGGCACAGGGGAGCAGGATTGTCAAAATAGCCTTGTGCATTAATTAACTCCAGTAATCCCCATCTCTCCTCACACAGAAGCCCCTCTTCCCATGCTTCCAATCACTGCCATGTCTGGACCTTTCCCTTTGCTTTGCTGTGTCCCCTGTGAAAGTGGGGCAGCTGAAACACTGTGTTACAAGTGAAGATTAGCCCTGTGATGAATCTTGGGTTTTGCTTCCCTGAAAGCATGAATCTCCCAGTCTGACATTTATATTCTGCCAGTGTTCCAAAATGAATATAAATAATGCAAACTTTGGTGACAATGTGATTTCTGCCTTCCATTTACTCAAATTTCTGCCCCAGTTACACAGCCACATTTTTTGAAATTACAAATTAGTGCACCAGGGTGGTTGATATAAATCCTTACACAGAAAGGATTTCTGGAGAGACAGAGCCAGCTCACCACACCAGTTCTGCCTGGTAGTGACTGGACCAAAAGCATGGAATGGTTTGGGATGGAAGGGACCTTAAATCTCACCTTGTTCCACCCCACTCCAAGGGCAGGGACACCTTCCATACCTTCCCAGGTTGCTCCAAACCCCATCCAGCCTGGCCTTTATCATTTCCAGGGATGTGGCAGCCACAGAAGTACCTAAGAGAACCCATCCCAAAGCCTGTGGACATCATTCCTCCAAAAGCCAAATATTTTAACACTGGTCAGTCACTGCTGCCAGTAACTTCCATCCCCAGTTCAGCTGCTGGTGATAAATGGACTTTAATTTTAGCTGTGTCTGAGGAGCTGATTTCATGGAACAACTACACCAGCTAAATAGACAAAAAGTTACTGTTGTGCACTGAAATATTTGCACAAAGAATTGGGAAGAGAGCAAAAAGAGACATCCAGGGTCTCTTGGCTTCTCCTGCCAAATGCCTCGAGTCCTTTGCCAGTGACCCAGAGCTGGCAGGGAAATGATCAAACAGCTCTTTCCACCCCACCAAGCTCCCAGAAAGCTCTTGGCAAGGTTTTCCCACCCTCTCCACCTCCCACAGAAGGTCTGGAGGGTGTTACGCCCAGGAGACAAAACTGAGGGGGAAATAAAATCTCTGTGGCCTCCTGGAGTCTCATCCAGAGCCAGAAACATCACTGAGCTCTCCTGGCTTCCCTCAGCTACTGCCAGGGAGCCCAAACTCACAATCCCCACCTCATCCCTCTCATGGGAAGGACCAGAAACAGCAACACATCCCAGCTCTGTGGTTCTCCCAAAACCTGGAATAGTTTGGCCTGGGACTGAGGCAGCAAAATTCAACTTCACAGAGAGCCACGGGGTTCCTGCCCACCACCATCCCTGCCCTGCCTGGATGGGGACACCCAGGAGGCTGGAGGATGTTTTTATCAGGGTTTTGAAGGAGAGGAGCTCAGCCAATTCAGATAATTAAAGCAGAACTGCAGTGTCCAGCGGGCAGCTGGATGTTTGACCCCATCTTGAAAAGGTGGCACTAAGAAGGACCATCTGGGGTCAGGAGAGGGACATGTTGAGTTTTCCTTCCCTATTCCCTCTTCTCCCAGCTTCTCTTCCCGTAACACACACTGGGCAAGTGGAGAAGGCAGATTCTTCAGGGATGCCTGAAGAGGCTCAGGCTGGGAGCAGGATTTGGGGTGGAGCAGATGGAAAAGGCAGACTTTGCAGGATGCCACGTTGAGAGGGAGCTTGGAGATGACCTGGACAGAGATGTGACATTAAATAGCAGCCCATGGTCAGGGAGGAATTTTATCAATGCCTGGCACAATCTGAATCTCTGGTTTAGGCAGGACTTTGTTGAGTGAGGTTCTTGTAGGGAAGAAGGAGTAATTCCCAGCCAGGGCTGACTTCAAGGCCTCCCCTTCTCCTTCACTTCCCATCACTCTGACACAGCCTAGAGCTGCCTCCCTGACACCACGAGCTGGGCAAGTGTGCAGAGCAGCTCCAGCAGAATCATTTACAAGTCACAGGCCTGTGAGCAGGCATCTGAAAGCAATAAACAGGTTCTTAATGCTGGGGGTTTGTTTTGCTTCCTGAGCTCCCTCATGGAAATCAAAGCTGTCTGCATCGATTTGCAGAGGCACGAGGAGGGGATGATTTGTCTGTTGCCAAGTCTGGAGCAGAGGGAGCTCTGACAAGAGCTATATTCTCTGGAAATGGGGTTGATCGTGGAATTTAACATTTCCATAACTATAGCAACACAAATGGCCCAGCTAAGTATTGCTGTTAATGAGACTCAGCTCGATCAATTGCTGCACTTCTTGGGATAATAATGTTCTCAAGAGATCTGAGGGTTTCATTTTGGCTTCTCCACCAGCCAGCCTGGATTTTAAGAGGTTTGGGTTTTTTAAGGAATGCTCTGTTATAGTAGTAAAATGTTTAAGTAGTCTGACTTGCCCTGGGTTTTTAATTTTTTTTAAATATTAAATGCTTTTTTGGTTCTCCAGGCCTGGTATGCCAAGACCCCGCTGGGGAAGGCGTGGAATGCAGCACGGCAAACAGAAGAAGGAAAAGGAAAAAAGAAAAGGAAAGGGAAAGGAAAAGGGAAAGGGAAAGGGAAGAAGTAACTTCCTCAAGGATTTTTCATCTGGCCATACCAGTCACAACTCTATTTCTCTGTGAAGGCATGACAAATTAATGTTATAGAGAGAATTCCTCTCTGAATTAATTTTTTTTTAAGTTAAAAAAAGGGGAAAAAAAATCAGTTGAGATGTAACATGTAGCTCTCAGAGGATAAAGAGTTAATGACCACTGACTTGCTCAAGCATTATTTATTCTAAGAGATTTTAGGGGGCAGAAGGGTTCATTACTCAGGCCTGTAACATGCCATCAACTTTTAGGCCATACTCATTTATTTCAGCAAGTAACTCTCCTTAAAAATTGATGTCACTTTAATGTCTTTCATTACTTTAATATCCTATATGCTTTATAAAACTAACTGCTTTATATATCTGTGGGTCTAAAGCATTACAGTCCTCAATAAAACCATTACAGCTCTAAAGACTGCTTTTTAATTGGGATGGATTAGGAGGTGCTTGGTGCAATCCACCACAAGCTGGATATTTACACAGCTGCAGGAGGAACAGCACTTGCACCTTTTGAGGCCTTAGCACAGACAAATTCACATATGTGGGTGTCAGCAGAAAAAAGTCAAGCAGCCAGCTGGTAATTTGGGTGGATGGCCACCAAAATCTGGTTTTAATCTATTTTGCCATAGAAAGTAATACCTGATTAGCTTGTTTGCATAAACAGCAATGTGTTTGTTGTTTAATGCACCTTGTTTACTTACAAATCAGCAGTTTTGAGGGCAAAGGATTTATAAGGACACTCTAAAACTGTGGGACGCCCTACAGGACACTGATGGAGGCAGCACCACCTTCATGTCAGGCACAGGATCACATTCACCAAGATCTTCTCTAAGTCAGAGCCACAAACACCTGTGTTTGCCTCTGATCACAGAATTCCTGTGTGAACTTGACAAGAGGTACCTGGAAATACCCAGCCCACCATCCCCAGGGGGCTGAGGAACCTCTCTGTGCCTGCATCAGCAGCCTGGGAGGGGCAAGCTGGGCAGCTCTGCTGGAAAAAACTGCTGGGAAGGGGATGGTGTTGAGCCCCTCCTGCTCCTAGGAGGGAACCAAAGGGAAAAAGGCACTCCTGGGAACAGGAATGCCTGAGAAAAAGGGCCTGGGAGGATTCCTGAGTGTAACAGACTGCACAGAAAAGGATTCAAGCAGTTGTGTCACTGTGCACAGTGGAGGGAACTGGATGGGTCTGGTTAATAAAGGGAATTTTCTCCCTTTAGGCTATCCCAGCACACAGGATAGAGCCACCCCAGTTTGGGATTTCTCTGGTCCTTGCTAGCTGTATTTTACAGTCTGGTTCAGGGCTCCCCATGATTTCACCCTTCCAGCCTTGAGGCTGCACCTCCAGCCCCACCAAGGAGATCCAAGCAATGACAGAGGGAATTCTTGTTCCATCTCCCCTGTGCCACCCCTCAGGACATTCCTGATGGACACCAGCCCTTCCCCCAGCAGTAATCCAGCTGCTGGAATATCCACAAGAGGGGTATATTGTGGGATATCCCACACTAGGAGCTACCAGCCCCTGGCTTCAATCCATGGCAGCATGCAGCTGCAAACATCAGCTTCCCATCCCTTCTTCTTTGTGGGTGCCCAAACTCAGCAGCACACCCCAGAGTGATCAAAGAAGGCACTTCTAACTTCATCCTTGGGCAGAAAAGCTCCGAAGAGCTGACAGGGTTGGTGTTACAAACCCCCTCATCTCTGCTCTCATGCACAGGGAAACTAATTTGGGTAATTCTGCCCTCAATCTTGCCGACAGCAGAGCCCTCCTCTGCACACCAGGGCTGACAGCAGGGCTGGGGTGATGGAAGGAGCACATTTCAGGAGGATGTAAGCAAGCCCATTAACTCATATTTCAGCAGCCTCGCTGCAATCTCAATAGCAGAACAAGAGCAGCTGACTGGCAGCATCCATCTCCAGGGCACAGCGAGGGTGCTGAGCTTCCACAGACCTGCAGGCTTTGCCAAATAGCCACCAGTTCGTGGGAAAAAAAAAAAAAACAAACAAAAAACCTAACCAAACAAAACAAACAAAACCCAACCCACCAAACTAAAAACTAAAAAAAAAAAAAAACAGAAAACGAAACAAACAAAAAAAAACAAACAAAAAACACCCCCAAAAAAACCTAAAAAAACCCACAAAATACCCACAAAAAACCTCCAAAAACTCCCCCCAAAAAACAAAACAAAAAACAAAAAAACCAACCCAAAACCCACCAAAAAACTCCCCCCAACCCCCCCAAAAATCCAAAAATCCCAAGAAACAAAAAAAACCCAAGAAAACCCCCAAAACCCACCAAAAGACTCCCCCCACCCCCCCAAAAAAACCGCCCCCAAAAGGCCCCCCAAAAAACTGCCCCCCAAAAAACCAAAAAAACCCCAAAAAACAACCAACCAACCAAACCTAAAATCTCTCCCAAAAAATCCCCCAAACCCTCACAAAAAACCCCCAAAAAACAAAAAGAAACCCAAAACGAAACCAAAACACAAAACCAAAAACCTCCCTCCAACCCCCCCCAACCTCCCCCCCCCCCAAAAAAACCGACCAAAGAACAAAAAAACCCCAAATAAAAGCAAGAAATAAAAGAAGGGAGTTTCTCCTTTAGGTGTAGCTTGCACTGGTGGCTGCTTGCATTTCTTTCTCTCTGGGAGGATGCAGGAGCCCCAGGTGGTTCCACAGAGAGCTCCAGGGGTGCAGGAGGTGACGAAGGGATGGTGAAGTGTCCCAGGCCAGGTTGGTGTCCCTGCCCATGGCACAGCGTGGAACTGGATGAGATGTAGGATCCCTTCAAACCCCAAAACCATCCCCATAAAGCAGAAAAGCTCTGCCCTTGTGAGGGCTGCCAAGCCCCTTGCCCTCCTCCTGTCACTGTCACATTTTTCTGAAAAATCCCTTTGCCAGGATCTCTTCTCCTGGGAAGCTGAGAGGCCTCAGAGAGGAATGAAAACAATATGATCTCATTTGGTTCTCCTGTGTTTGCTGCTTTGGAATGTGGTCTGGAGATTGTTTATCCAACAGGTGAATGTTTGATTGGTTCCATGTGAATTGTTATTAATTAATGACCAATCGTGGTCAGGCTGTGTCAGGACTCTGGAGAGTCACAGGTTGTTCATTATTATATTGTTAAGCCTACTCCAAGTATCCTTTCTCTATTCTTTACTATAGTTTAGTATAGCAATATAATAAATAAAATAAAGAAAATAATAATCATTTAAAAAAATATTAATATATATTATGTATTAATAATAAATTATTATTATAAATATAGAAATAATTTTATTTATAAAAATAATAAAGTAATAAAAAACTAAAAATAAAATTAAATAATTAATATAAAATTTTAAAATAATAAAATAAAATAAATAAACAATGAAATTAAAAAAATAAAATAGAATAATAAAATAAAAATAATAAAATGTAAATAATAAAATATAAATAATTAAATAAAAATAATAATAAATTTTATTGTATTTTATTACATAAAATTATTATATCACATCATATCCTTCTAAGAACATAGAGTCAGATTCATTCCTTCCTGCCACGAGAAGCCCCAGAAAATACCACAAAAGGGGAGCTCTGGGGGACAGCAAAGAGGGGGCCAGGCTGCTGTGCCTGCTGGTGTGGAGGTGGCAGCAATCCAGCAGCAGCAAAGCTGGGAGAAGAAGCTGTCATGCTCATTTATATATGGAAGTGATCTAGAGAATGATCAGCTAAATTATTTAAATGTCCCATTACTATTAAATTACTGGGCATTCATTGTAAGAACAGTCATAATACAGTAACTAATTTGGTATTAATGTGAACGTCAGCATTTCATTGCAGTTATTTTGTACTTCATCATCAGATAATTTACCAATAAATTAATTGCCTTAATTGCTTCCTGCAAACTCAGGAGAACTACATATGACAGGACTTTTAGAAAAGTCTTCATGCTCATTCCCCCACCCTCTAATTTTAACCACACCAAGCAGGAACCCCTCTTTGGAACACCTGGAAGGGGGAGCAGAAGATAAATAAAGTCTTGGCATTTCCCTGCCCTGTGGATTTTTATGTGCTTTAAATGCAGCTCCCAAGGCCATGCTTGGAGTAGGACAGGACACAGGGAATGACTCCCCCTGCCAGAGGGCTGGGATAGGTGGGATACTGGGAAGGAATTGTTCCCTGGGAGGGTGGGCAGGCCCTGGAATGGAATTCCCAAAGAAGCTGTGGCTGCCCCATCCCTGGAAGTGCCCAAGGCCAGGTTGGGGCTTGGAACACCCTGGGATAGTGGAAGGTGTCCCTGCCCATGGAAAGGGCTGGAAACAGATGAGCAGGAGCTGCTCTGCCTCCTCACCTGCCCCGTGCCAGCCCAGAGATGGGATCACTGGGACTGTCCCTGCCTGCCTGACAGCCACAGCCCTGGGAGCTTGTTACTAGAATATTTTCTGAAAAATCCCTTTGCCAAGATTTTTCTCCTGAGAAGCCTCAGAAAAGAAACATAAACAATATTTATCTGATTACTTGGAATATAGTCTAGAAGTTACTTACCAACAGGTGCATCTTTGATTGGTTCCACGTGAATTGTTTTTACTTAATGACCAATCCCAGTCCAGCTGTGTCAGACTCTCTGGTCAGTCACAGGCTTTTATTATTCAATCCTTTCCAGCCTTCTGATGTATCCTTTCTCTTTCTTTAGTATAGAATTTATTTTAATATAATATCATAACATAATAAATCAACCGCCTGAGAACTTGGGAATCAAATTCTCATCTCTCACCTCATCCTCACAACACCACCACAGGGATTCACCAGCAGCATTAAAACTCTGTGTTAACAGAGCTGCCACCCTCCTTCCCCCAAGGAGCTCACAAAAAGTTTTCTGCTGTTTTCTTCTCCAGGAGATGAGGGGGAAAGACTGCACTGAGAGCACAGTGAGGAAGGACAGCTCCTTCCCCTGTTTCTGGCTGTAAATGTTTGAAATGAGTGCTCAGGCCTCTTCTGCAGAGTGCAGCAGGCTCGGAGCTCCGGCACCGCCAGGGATGGATCAAAGGGACAGCAAAGCACTGAATCTTCCTTGATGCTGATTTCCCTGCTTCTACAGGCCCGGCTGGCAGCTCCAGGTGGGAACAAGCAGGGAACACATCCCACCCTGCCTGAGCCCAGGCTCACAGCCCCTGTGGCAGCGCGGGATTGAAGCTGCCATCAGAATTGAAAACAAGCCGAGGTTTCTCAGCAAAACCCCCCAAATCCGGTAACACAAAGTGAAGCTGACTGTTCTATTAACTCCCATCCTGCATCAGCAATTTTCTAAAGTGTGGAAACATTATAATTGACTTTTCTGCTAGTAGCAAAATGTCATTTTTCCTTAATACTCCCCAAGTCAGTAACGCATTTCAAAAGCCTCCGACGCCACTACCACAACAGGACTTACAAATTAGCACATTTTTTAGCTTTTCATTAAACACAATGCCCCCAAAAAAAAAAAAAAAAAGAAAGGGAAAAGTCTTCTGGTATTAGGGTTTCTCTCCTCATTATTGAAAGTACTGCAACTTTGGAACTTCTGGCAGCAAATTATAATGCACTCAGCCTGGGGCCATTGTAAATCAGGGCTTCAAAAAAGGTGTCATGTAGTCAGGCCCTCTTCAAGCACTGAAAATATCAGAGTCTATTTGAAAACACCTTCTGTAGTCTCTCACTAGCCTTGCAAATCAGCACAGCGCTGGGTAGAGCTGCCTTTTATTTTTTTTTTTAATTTTTTTTTGCCTTGTGGCATCAAGCCATTTCTATTCCGACCAGAAAAAGAGGATTATTTCGTGCTGGGATTTCAAATTAAAAAAAAAAAAAAAAAAAACCTACACCTAAGATAACAAGCTGCATAAAATCCCCAAATCGTTTGGGGCTCTTGTTAGGGTTTGGACAGCGCCTGTGGGGCTGTCACAGCCCTGGGCTGAATTCCCTTTTCTTGGCACAGCAGGGAATGTGCCAGCATGGAGAGAACCCCATCCCTCCCCAACCCCCCCCAGAGCAGGTGCCACCCTGGGGCAGGGCACTGCCAGGCTCTGCACCCACCTGCCCAACAGCCTTAAAGCTAAAAAGGGGGAAATGCCAACCCCAAATCCTTCCCAGCTTCCCCCAGTCCTCTGGAAAATGACTTATCCCATCCCTAACCTCCTCTGAGCATCCCCAAACAAACCCCCTCAGCTTCCTACGGCTGGAATCTCCTCTCCTGACAAGTTTGATGCTTCAAGTTGCTCCAATTAGCAAGAAAATCATCATTAATGACACAACTAAAGCAAAGGGGGAGAGAAACCCAAAATAAAGCTCTTCCCTTCCCAGGAGGGTGTGGGATTTTCTGAGACCCCTGCGGAAGGGAGGAATGAGGAATCTGACTCCATGTTCTCAGAAAGCTGATTTATTATTATATTATGCTATACTAAACAATACAGAAAGGATACAGACAGAAGGCTAAAAGATAATAATGAAAAACTCCTGACTCTCCAGAGTCCTGACACAGCTGGCTGTGATTGGTCATTAAGTCAAAATAATTCACATGGAACCAATGAAACAATCACATGTTGGGTAAACAATCCCCAACCACATTCCAAAGCAGCAAAACACAGGAGAAGCAAATGAGATAATTGTTGTTTTCATTTTTCTCTGAGGTGTCTCAGCTTCCCAGGAAAGAAATCCTGGCAAAGGGATTTTTCCAGAAAATGTGACAGTGACAGGAGGGCAGCTCCAAACCAGCATTCCCTAACAGCCTTTCCCAGTTTCCTTGCTTTAGGATTGACCCTAAATCAGTTTTCCCAACCAGGAAAAGGCAACCAGGAGTGATGGAAGCGCGACAAGGGGGGAAGGCACCCACAGCAGCACAAAACAAGGAATGGAGCAAGGAGAGCCTGGAGAAGACAGCCAGGTGCCAGCAAGATGGAAAAACACACTCAAGGAACTCCCCTTGTCCTGGAAGAGCCACAGCTTCTGCATGGAGGGAGCTGGGCTGTGACAGCAGGAAGGAAAAGGATTTCCAGTGCTGCTTTGGCCACCAGAAACCAACAAAACCCGAGGAATTCTGGCTCCAAGGGTTTTATCCTCTCCCTCAGGGTGGGTTGGAGGGTCACTGGTGTGGGCACACACGGTCACACACGGGTGTTTTCTGACCCAGCCAGGACCCTAAAGCAGGGTTCCTGTCCTGAGCCACCATTCCATTTTATGGAATGGCTCCGTGGATCAGGAGCAAATGGGAAACCCAAATCACCTGCTGCCCCCCACAGGACAGACATTCCCCCATTCCCACCCCAGGCACAGCACTGTTTGTGGGATTCTGGGGACCAAGGAGAAGCCACCCGTGCCTGGCCACCCAAACAGGGGGATGTTGGCTTTCTGAGTCAAAATAACTCAAGTTCAAACTCCAGGAATCAAAAAACACACACAAAAAACCAAAAAAAAACCAAAAAAAACCAAAACCAAAAAACAAAACTGCAAACAAACAAGCAAACAAAAAAACCACAAAAAAAAAAAAACCTGACACAAAAAAAACCCAAAAAAAAAACCCCAAAAAAGACACAAAAAAGCCACAAAAAGAAAACAAAAAAAAAACCCCACCAAAAAAGACACAAAAAGCCCCAAACCAAACCAAACAAACAAACAAACAACAACAACAACAAAAACAGGAAAAAAAGAAAAAAATTAGAGAAAAAAAAAAAAAAAAAGAAACCCAGAGGGGAAAGAGAATGGGGTGAAATGATGAAAAAATCCACCAAGAAATTCTGTTTGGACAGTGAGGGAAGTCATCAACTGACAGGACTGGCCTGGGCATGGTGGGCTCTAAGCCCCAGTGAAGGTTTGAGGAGAGGTCAAGGCCTGGGTACAACCCTGTGCCCTCTTTAGGAATTACTGGAGCAGTGAAAGGGCTGGGAGATTAGCAGGAGATGGGAACGCTGCAAACGAGCCATTGGCACCTCTCAGCACAAAGTTTGGGAAGGGACACCCGTAATTACCTTAATTACTCACATCTCCATCCCAAATGCCTCCCAGAAAGCTTCTCAGGGAGGGAGGGGGAGCTGGGCAGGGAGAAACAGGGCACAGGTGGGATTCAATGGTCTTAGAGGCCTCTTCCAACCCTCAGGATTCTGGGAAATGCTACCAGGCATCAGGCCCAGCTGGAGTGTGGGGGTTTGGTGGGCTTGGAATGGAAGCCCCACGTCACCCCCGAGGGGAGCAACCCCTCCTCTCCCTGGGGGTGCTTTGGGACACCCGCGGCCCCAAAACCTGCCCCATCCTCACTGGGCCATTTCTGACCCTAAAGCAGGTCCTGTCCCTTTTTCTGCCCTTCCATTTGATGTTTCCAACCCCATCCCTGCTCCCTCCAGTCCCCCAGCCCTGGGATGTCACTGCCCTGGTGCTGACACCACATTTCAGCCATCAGGGACACCCCAAAGCCCTGTTCCCTCACTCCCCCATACCCAGAGTGGGGTCAGCTCTAGGAGGAGAGGGGTGGCAGTGGGGACAATGGGCTGGCAGGTCCCTGCTGTGACAGATGAGCCCAGGACCAGCTGCTCAGCACAGCACAACACAGCACAACCTGTAATTTGCAGCCCTTGCCCCACAGGTGATGGGAATGGGGGCAGAGCCCAGCAGGAACCAGGTGCTTCCCTCCTGGAGCCCCAAGGAGATCTGGGAGCCCTGATGAACCTGGCCAAGGCCCCACTAATTAACCCTGCTCTGGTGGTGTGTCCAGTGGGAAGGGATAAATCAATCCCCCAGGAATGGGTGTGGGCAGCAGGGGATGGATGGATGGATGGGTTTGTTCTTCTGCACCCCAGAGGGCAAGCAATTATCCCAGGAACTTTCTGTTGAGGCTGTGCTTGGGAAACACATCCTCCAGCCCATAAATAACTCCCACAGCTGCCTGGCACTTCCAGGTGTCAAACACTGATTGTGCTCAGGGGTGACATGGAGCCAGGTGAGGGGCTTGTTGGAGCTCGTGGTGGCTTTGCGCCTCCCACAGCCATGGCAGTGCTGGAATTCTCGTGGGTTTTGTGTTGCTGAAATGGGATTAAAGAGGTATTAAAGAGTCTTTTTTTTTTTTCCCCAGCTCCATGCTCAAAGAAGTCAGGATTCCTCAGCTCTGCTTCTCAAGGTTGTTTATTTTCTCTGATCTATTCCGTTCTTTCTCTGACCTGCTGAGATCTGTCCAGCAGGTTGGGTTGTGGCACAGTGACCACCCTTGGGGTGGTGTTGGCTTTTTATACTAAGAACTACCTGTACTTTATTCACAATGATTTTCCAATACCTATCACCTATGTTAGGCAGTCTGTCTCTACTCTAAACCAATCCAGAAGTGCCACCATCACAGCAGAAGATGGAGGACAAGAAGTCGAAGGACAGACAGGCCCAGATTCCTCCATCTTGCCTCTTGAACCCCCATTCTAAAAACCCCAAAATTCCACATTTTCACCCTGTGACACATTCACTAACATTCTACTCAAACTCTTGTGGCTTGTAACTCCTCACACAAAGTTGGGAATTGTTTCCATGGGCTAAAATGGAAGGCACAGGTGTTTGTTATTCTGTGCCAAGGTCTCTGAGCCCCCTGCCAGGGTCTGGAGTCCTCCAGGGCAGCCAGAGGAATGTCCTGGGTTCTGACAGAATTCCAGCTGGGAATGGGGTGAACCTGCTTCAGATTCCACGAGCTGGGGGGAAAGGGCTGGGATCCGAGTCCTGCAGCGCCCAGTGCTGTGTGCTCACCCTGTCATCCTTCCTAAAACCCTTTTTGGCAGCAGTCTGTCAGGGGTGAGCGTGCCACACAAATCACAGATTGGGCATCTCCCCTCCCAGGAGGAAATCCCACATTTCGGACTCTACAAGGAGCCTCTGTCCTGAGTTTGGGTGGGAGGCACGTGATGGGGGTCAGCCCAGCTGGTTTTCCAGGCTGGCACCCAGGGTGACATTCCATGAGCACATAACTCAGGGGGTAAATAACTGGGAGGGCTCCACCCTGCAGAGAGGATGTGCCCCAGGACTGAATTCCCAGGGGATAATTAACAGCTCTTCAGCGGGGAGGTGGGGAGAAATTGCATTTTTACTTAAGCTAAGAGCAGATTTTTATTGTTGTTCCTGTAATTCATGTGGAAAAGGGAAAAAAAAAAAAAAGAAAAAGGAAAATTGTGCAGTTATAATTGGAAAGAGTTTGGAGAGGGGCTTATTGAATTATTTACATCTGACAAAGATGAGCCACTATAAACCAACCGCAGCACAAGACCTTTCCATGTTATATAGAGCTGTTAAAGGGAAATGCTTAAATATCATCTAATTTCCAATAAAAACTGCACAAAATCAATGCAGCCTCGGGACAAGTTTATATTTCACCAGGCAGCAGCTCCCAAAGAGGAGCTGAGGAGCAGCAGCAGCATCTGCAGGAGTGTTTTGGGGGGGGTTAAAGGCACGACCCCCTCCCCAGGCACAGGGACAGGGACGTGTGTGTTGGCAGGGCCGCATAGCTGGGCAGTGCTGTCACACGGAGAGCTGCAAATATAAACGTGGGGACGTGCTGGGCACGGGGTGGCTCTTGGCAAGGTGGCACCTGGCTGCCACTGGAGCTCACCCCTCGGGATGGGGATCCAGGGGCGATGAGGGACCAGCAGAGCCCCCCTGCCATGGCTCCGAGGTAGGCGTGGGGCAGTGGAGGCATTGCCACCCCTCACCCCACAGGCACGGGGTGCTGGGGGGACCCTGCCATCACAGGGAGCCCGTCTGAGCTCTCGGGGGGGCTGGGAGGGGATGCAAGGCTTAAATCAGCCCCGGGGCAGGAGGCAGCGCTGCAGGCTCCTGCACCCCGCTGGAAACTTCCCTGCAAGAATAATGATAACAATGATAATGATAACAATGATAATGATAACAATGCCATGCCTGCTGCCAGGGGGCAGCTGCAAATCGGGCTCTGCACATCTGGGTGTTGTTTTACCACAGCCTGGTGGGGTTTTGGGGCCAGCAGGGCTGAGGTGTCCCCAGAGTGAGGGCTGAGCAGTGTGGGGCAGCAGCGCACCTGGGGACAGGCTCTCTGCAAACCCTCCTGCTCTGTGTGCCAGGAATGAGTTTTCCCAGGGATGGGGAGCTGGAGCAGGCAGTTGAAGGCATTATTAAAGGGGAAGGGAAATTCTGAATGTTTTGTTCAGTGAGGAGTGCTCTGCAGGGAGAAGGGGCTGGAGATCCATGAGGGGAAGGCTACTTCCCCTTTTTGGGCTCTGGTGTGTGCAGGGGCATCCCTGCTTGTGAAAAATCACTCGTTTTTTTTAATTTTTAAAAGTTTAATAGTAATAAAATGGTTATAAAAATAGTAATATAATTAGAGTAATAATAATTTGGACAATTTGGATTAGGACAATATGAGACAATAAGAACAAAGAGTTAAGGATGGTCCGGGTACCTTTTCCAGGCAAAATAAGCCTGAAAAAGGACCCACGTTAACAGAGGATTAACCCTTAAAAGCAACAGCCTGTTGCATATTCATACACCTCATACATGATGCATAAATTCCATTCAAACACAGGATTCTGTCTGGGCAGTGTCAGCTTCTTCCTCTGAATCCTGATAGCATCTTCAGGGCTGAGCAAGGTGGGAAGAAGTTAATTTCTCCTGATAAGGGAGCAATAAATTCTCTTTCTCTGAAAGGTTCAGGTGGCTGCTATCTCAGTGAGAGTCCTTTCTTTAAAAAAAAAGTATCCTACATAGCATAGTTTCTATGTTAACATTATGTTATAACCCAAAACTGTATTTAACACACTACTTAAGTAAATTAACACAGCACAACTTTCTAACACAACACATATAATATTCATTTGAATATTTGCGAAAAGCCAATCATAAAATAGGCATTTTTCACACTGCTGAAGCAAGGCCACAGCAGGATGATCCCAGGCTTGATTTTGGCAGGATTGAGCACTCAGATCCTCAGCGCTGTGCAGGCAGGGGATGTGCCCCAGGCACACAGCAGTGCCCAGCACCCAAACTCACTGCCTGAAGGCAACAAGTGCTCCACAAGCTGCTGGAACACCCTTGTTTTCCTTCTACACCCCACCAGGGGCTTCTCCCCCTGCTCTGGGCAGCCCCAGGCTGTCCCCCAGCTCTCCTGGCTCCTCTCTGCAGTGAGTCCCACCTTGTGCAGCCACATTTCCCCCAACCCACAGCAGCCTCCCCACAGCACTCTCCACATCACACAGCACTCCAGGAGCCCAGTGTACTGCCAGCAATTCATATACAGCCACGAACAGGACGGGACACCTGGAATCAGCGTCTTGAGCTTTTATTTTCTCAGCATCAATCTAATCACATTGTTATGACAATGGAGCTGGAAAATGCTGACAGCTCACTGATCAAACAGAATGCCAAGGAAACTTAATGTTACAACATACCATAAGACAGTCTCAGTCCAAGTTTCAGCCAATCACATAGAGCAAAAAGCATATTGACAGTAGTTCTATCTGATAATCTGAAGCACACGTAATTCTGGTTAAAACAATAGTGGCCTATTCTCCACCACAATGGCTCGTTTATAAAAGACAAAGCACAGAGCTCTATTCATAATTCACCTTCTAAAATATACACTAAATAAACTTGTTGCAACTTAGAAGGCCCATCTACATAGCTCTTATTGTTCCATTTCCCATGTCTTCGATACAGTTTAGAAAACTTTTCTGCTGCCTGAGCACTGTTCACAAATCTGCTGTCTGAGGCCTGTCTTTTTACCACCTTCCTAAAACCCTCTAATTTTATGGATTCCCACAATTCCCCCTCTCTGTTGACCCAAAAAGAAACCTTCATAACCATGTCGTTTACTACTTGTGTTTTATAGCCTTACTATAATATTGTTGCTTTCTACCTGCTTGAGGCCTATCCTTGCTGACACTAAGCATTGCTATGTTACAGCAATGCTCTTCTCTCCACTCCTGCTGTCCCAGGCTGTTTTTAACCCTGGCCCGAGTGTTTATATGCAAATAGATGCAGACTGGGAGGGGTCACGGGGAATCAGAGCCCACAAGGTCTGCCCTCCCTGCTAAATTTACCCAGGGAGGTAATCCCTGCCCGGGGAAGCCGATCCCTGGGCTGTGAGGCAGGATTCCTCCGCGTCACCACAGAAATATGTGACAGGGTGACCAGAGAGAGGAGAGGGAAAGGAGCCAGGGCAGCTCTGGGAATGCACCCTGGAGTGAAGGATCCCTGGCTGCGCCTCTCCCTGTGTCTCCAAACCCTCTGCAGGGCTGGCCAGAGGAGCCCAAGCCTTTTTCTCTTTTGCCCAGCGGGGTTTTCATGCCAGGGCAGGGCTTGGAGGAGGTGGCTCAGTCAACAGCAGAGGGGCAGTGGGCACTGAAAGGCTGGGTGCAGCAAAACAGCAACCAGTGCTGAAAGCAGAGGGGAAAATGAGGGCTTTGGAGGCTCCAAACCAATGCAGAGGATGGGCACAGCCAGGTGGGAATGCCAGCCTTGAGACCAAGGGGAAAAGAAGGAGAAAATAGGAAAAGCCACACAGGATGGTCTCAAATTATCTGCCAGTGCTGCTCCATGAGCAGGGGCCGTAAGGGGGGTCCTTCACCAGGAACCCCTGAGCTCAGCAGACCCCATCCCTCAGGTGTGGTGCTGTTGCAGGGGTCCCAGGATGAGGGAAGAGAAGAGAATGTTGGCTCCATGTTTCAGAAGGCTGATTTATTATTTTATGATATACATTATATTAAAAGAGAATAATATATTAAAACTTACTAAAAGAATAGAAGAAAGGATTTCATCAGAAGGCTAGCAAGGAGTAGAAAGGAATGGAATGACAATAAAATCTTGTGACTGACCAGACAGTCCGAGCCAGCTGGGCTGTGATTGGCCATTAATTAGAAGCAACCACATGAGACCAATCCCAGATCCACATGTTGCATCCCACAGCAGCAGATAACCATTGTTGACATTTTGTTCCTGAGGCCTCCCAGCTTCTCAGGAGAAAAGAATCCTAAGGAAAGGATTTTTCATAAAAGATGTCTGTGACACTCATGGACACACCAGGGAGATTTTGGGGCTCCTGGGCCAGAGCTGGGTGTCACCACAGCCATGCTGGGGACACACACACACACAGGGGACCCTCAGGTGGCTCTGGCAGCAATGGGGGGTGCTGGCTCAGGGATGCTCAGGATTCCCAGGAAGGTCCCGAAATGTTCTCCCAGCCTCAGGCTGATTCAGCACAGAGGGAACCATGCAGCATTCCAGCTCTGGTTGGACATCCCAAAGTGTGCTCTGACCAGGTTTATTCCCCACAGAGGGGGGTAGCAGGGCTGGGAAGGGGAGGCTTTGTCACCCAGAGGCCCCAAGTCACGAGATGCCAGTCTCTATTCTTGTGCCCAGCACGGATCCCTGCGGTGACCTTGGGGAAAGGGGAAGTGGGAGCAGGGAATGCTCTGCTGGCACCCAGGGCAGCTTTCTCTCTGCTATACAAGGCACTGGCTGGGGGAGCAGCTTCCCCTGCCAAAGCCCCAGGAGGATTTGTACCTTGCTGCAAGGGCCATCCCAGCATTCCAGGCTGGGCCAGCAACACGTAGCCCAGATTTTTCCACAGTGCAACCACAGGACTGGAATCTCACATGAGCACATTCATGAAAAAAATAAAATAGAGGGGGGGGGAAAAATCCTCCAATCCTCCCAGAGCTCAGAGGACACAAATAAGGTTATTGGGTCAGAGGACACAAATAAGGTTATTGGGGATGGACAGACAGCAGTTGACTAAATTTCTTTTTTTTTTTTTTTTTAGTTTTCTAACATTAGGCACTGTTTTCCTCCCAGCCTAAACACCCCTGTCCCAAGTTGGAGCCTCCAAAAAATCCAGCAATTTAATCCAAGAGGTGCTGCTGCAGCATGGCCCAGTAACCCTCATTGTACCCCATGTCCATCATGCTCCAATCCCTCTGGAGTTATAAATACTCCACAACAGAGCCTGGACTGGATTATAATTAGACAATGAGCCAAGAGGATGGAACCAATGGGCTATAAAAGCCTGGCCACCCCCCCAGGCAGGACCTGCACACCAGGAAGCACTGGCATGAGCCAGGCACCAGGAGCTGGGACAGCAAAGCTGAGGATTTCCTCCAAGCTGGTCACGGAGCATCCCTTGGGACCCCGTGCTCCCATCGCCAGGTTCTACACAGCCCTGGTCACAGGAGACCTGAGGAGCCTGCAGCTCCTGACTGAGAGATACCACCAAGATGTCAACCTGGTCTTTGAGATCAGTAAGAACCAGCTGGAGTGGCAGGTGAAAAGCCAAGCCTCCTATGGACTCTCAGGTACTTTTCCTTTGAAGGCCAGGCCAGGAAGATGAAATCAGTGGGTATTTACTAACCCTGAACAGGAGAGGTGCAGTGCATTTAGGTGCCTTAAGTGTGCCCAAGGTTTCTGGTTAGCCCACGGTTCTGGTCATTAATATTCATCACTTTTAATATTTACTTCTCTTCTCCTCCTACTAACCCAGTGGAAGCGTAAAATCTGTGCATCCACATGATTTCTTCAGGCTGGGATTAGGCATTCTGTATTTTCTGAATGCTCTCAGGAGGGCTCACAGCCCAAATTCCTCATGGTCCTATCAGGAGGGATAAGATGCTTTGAGGTGACGTTCCCCATGGCCCCAGGTGCTCAGGAGATGGTCCAGGAGCTCCTGGAGCTGCTGGGAAACCCAATTCCTCTCTCTGGCTCATCCCAAACCCAGCACAGCCCAAACCCAGCCCTCCATCACCCTCCACCTGACTTGGGTGCCTTCACTCCCAGCAAAGTCAGCTTTTCCTTTCCTGGGGAATTCTGAGCTGCCTTTAGCTCCTGCCAGCCCCTGGCACATGGGGCTGGGTGCCCTGGTGGCCAGCAGGGCCTTGGCTTGCCCACCTGATTCCGCCTGGAATCCCACTCCTGGATGAGCACACACTGAGGGGGTTTTGTTTCCCCTCGTGCCAACTGCAGTCAGAGCCACCGAGCACAACCAGCCCCTAAAGCTGCCAGAGAAAAATGGGAACAGAGGAGTCAGGAGCTGCCTCCGGCACCAGGGGAGGGGAATGCAGGGGCAGGACTGAGCCAGGTGCAATCAGAGCCCCGTTTATTGTATTTGCTGGGAATGTCCAAATGAAGGTAGGAATGATGGATCTGACTCCATGTTCTCAGAAGGCTAATTTATTACTTTATAATAACATATTATATTAAAGAATACTATACTATACTAAAGAATACAGAAAGGACACTTACTAAATGCTAAAAAGATAATAATGAAAACTCCTGACTCTCTCCAGAGTCCTGGCACAGCTTGGCCCTGACTGGCCAAAGAGCCAAAACAACTCCCAGCAGAACCCAATGGAACAATCCCTGTGGGTAAACAATCTCCAAACACATCCCACATGAGCACAACACAGGAGAAGCAAATGAGAGAAGAATTGTTTTCCTGTTCTCTGAGGCTTCTCAGCTTCCCAGGGGAAAAATCCTGGGCGAAGGGATTTTTCCAGAGGGTGTGAGTGCCCCACCCATTCAGGGGTGTGAATTCCACACCCATTCAGGGGTGAGTGCCACACCCATTGAGAGAGGTGAGTGCCACACCCATTCAGAGGGGTGAGTGCCACAGCCATTCCCGTGTCCCGCAGGGCTGTGGGCTCTGGAGGAGCGCCTGGAGCTGAGCTCCCCTCTGTGCCTGGCCGCCCGCCACGGCCACCCCGACTGCCTGCGGCACCTCCTGCGCCGCGGGGCCGACCCCAACCTGGCCCCGGGGGGAGAGGCTCCCCTGCACCAGGCCTGCCTGGGGGGGCACAGCGACTGCGTGGAGCTGCTGCTGGAGTACAGGGCCCAGCCCAACCTGCTCAGCGAGCGGGGCACGGCCCCGCTGCACCTCTGCACCTCGCCGGACTCCCTGCGGTAAGCACGGCACCCACCCGCTGCTGGGGCTGCCCTGCCGGGGCTGGGACAATGGGAGGTGTCCCTGCCCTGGCATGGGGTGGGATGGGTTTGGATTTGAGGTCCCTTCTGTTGTAGTTGAGATAGAGACAGATGGAGACACTCTATACTAAAGCAGGCAGACCCGATGCTGAGGAGAAATGATGCATCTGAGTCCATTGATATCAGAAGGCTAATTAATTCCTTCATTATCAAAAGGCTAATTAATTACTTTATTATACTATATTATTCTATATTTTATTACCCTATATTACATTTCATCTGAACTGAATCTGCCAAGCTCTCAACTCAACTGCCCAGAATCTCGTGACTGTCAGCCGGCAGTCCCGACACACACACATGGATTCAATTGGCCAATGAATCAAAACACTCACACCAGAACCCAATCACCAATTGCCTTCAGGTAAACAATCTTCCACAATGCATTCCGCTTGTGAACAACAGGAGGCGCAGCAAATGAGATAAGAATTGGTTTTTTTCTTTCTCTGATGTTGAGAGAATGTGAATCCCAGAAATATCCTTGGGAAATTGTGCCTTGCTTTTCTCTGAGAAGAGAAATGCGGCTACAACACTCCATTTCCAGATGGCTTCAAACTGGTTTTATTCTACCATATGTGCTTTTTATGCATTCTTACAAAGCTCAGAAGTTTACACTTTACTCGTTGGTTAGAAGAGACAAACAAAATGCTTATTTCTTGTATTTGTGGGGTTCCCAGATGAAGGCAGGAATGATGCATCTGACTCCATGTTCTCAGAAGGCTAATTTATTACTTTAGAATAACATATTATATGAAAGAATACTATACTATACTAAAGAATACAGAAAGGACACTTACTAAATGCTAAAAAGATAATAATGAAAACTCCTGACTCTTTCCAGAGTCTCAACCCTGACTGGCCAAAGAGCCAAAACAACTCACACAGAGTCCAATGGAACAATCCCCTGTGGGTAAACAATCTCCAAACACATTCCACACGAGCACAACACAGGAGAAGCAAATGAGAGAAGAATTGTTTTCCTTTTCTCTGAGGTTCTCTGCTTCCCAGGAGAACAATCCTGGGCGAGGGAATTTTTCAGAGAATGTGAATGCCACAATTATTGGAATAGGCAGTTGCCGGTTTGTCTTATTTATTCTCTTATTTATTCTCTTATTTATCCTTCTTTCTTTCTTGGTTTCTATGTCAATGACCTTGGTAGGAAATTCTTTCAGGGGTAAACATGGATCCCCTTATCAAACATGGATCCCCTTATCAAACTTCTCCCTGGCTCACAGAAGTTGCTGTAAAACCTCTTCCACCCAAACCTTCCAACCCAAACTGTTCTGGCATTTTGTGATAACCTCTCTGTGCATCCCCTGTGCACACAGCCCAGGAGATCTGCCTGTGGGAAGCAAAGAAGGTGCCATGATCCATGGAAAGGCTTCCCATGTGCTCCCACATCTCCCCACTGCCATAGCAGAGACAAAAATAAAAAGGGCATTGTGGTGCCAGGCACACTGCACAGCCTAAGTCTTCTTCCTATGGACAGCCCAGCCTCAGCCTTTCCTTCCACCTCTTTCCTGACTATTTCCCCTAAAATCAGTGTGTCCTGCAGCCCAGACCCAGCACACTTCCCCAGGAGATGCTCAGGATGGGGTTATGGGATGTGGAGCAATCCCACCCCCTCACCCCACACAAGCCACGTAGGGATCCCCCTTGGTTCACAGGCAGGGCTGAGCTCCCCCAGGTGCACCCACATCCCACCCTGGATCAGCATCACACAGATGAACATAAAAATTGCCTGGAGAAATATGGAAAAGCACAGAAAAACATGTTTCTGTAGGGCTTTAGGTGCCTGGTTAGCCAGACACACGGAATGAGGAATATTTTCCTTTTTTTTAAAATAAAGAGCTCAGCCACTTGATATTATCCTGATAAAACTGCTCAGGGTCACAGTGAATTCCATCACCTGCCAGCTTCCCTGAAAATCCTGTGCCCTCCAGGCAGGCAGAATTACCTGGAAATAGGTGGTGAAAGCAAGGTTCCAGCATACCATGGACAGGGAGAGAGTTCTGGAGAAGGGAAGCAGCCAGAGAGGGAAAGGTTTGATCCCTGCTCATCAATAAGAGCCTCTGCAGCATGTCCAAAAATCAGCTATTAATCAACTCCTGGTTCAGCCAAAAACATCCAGGGATGAATCCAGCACATCCTTGGTGCTGTGAGGGCTGGAAGGAGCGGGGTGGGAGAGAGAGGATGCTGCAGGCAGCTCTGGCTTTAATTCCTTCACCTGAGCGCCCTTTCCACCTCCAACCTCATCCTAAAACCCCAGTGCTTCCCTGATTTTAGGCTGCCTCTCCTGAACAGCCACCAAACCACCCCAGGGCATGCAGAGGATCTCCTGGACCACAGAGGTCTTTGCTTGCAAGCTTGGAAAAAAATTATGATTTTATATAGACGCATTAGAAAACGGATCTGCTCTCACTGATTTGCATGTTCCATTCCCTTGGAAGGCAGAGGGGGATGGCAGCACAGCCACCAAGGGGATCAGACAGCCCCAAGGTGGCAACAGCTGAGTTGTAAGGCCTGGAATATTGGGGCTTTATAATGGAAATGCTGCGAGCCCCTTAACTGCGGCGCCCGGCGCTACGGGGGCTCCTACAATAACTGAGCCAACTCCCTTGAAAGATCAAAAATTAATAGACATTTCAGACAGGGTTTGAGGTTTCGACCACTGCTTTTTCAATAGCAAAGACTTTGCTAAAGTTAGAGACTGAGGAGGTCAAGCTTTGGGTAACACAAACATTTCCTCTTTGATTAGGGGGAGACTACTTTACCTCGCCTCCTTTTTTTTTATTTTATTATTTTTTTCGTCGAGTAGTAGATTTTAGGTCATCCTTAATTTTTTACTGACAACAAAGAGCAGGTCATTGACCTACATAGAGAGCTATTTTATTTTTCTCCCTCTCGATAACAATGGCCAGAACACCTATGTGCCAGGTTCCTCTGTATTCCCATATACTCGGCAATTCACCATGGGGGCAGGACTTAAAACCTTTGAGCCTCTCAGTGACTGGGATAAAAAAAAATTATCTGGGCTTCCTTCCAGCCATTTGAGCTTCAGAATCCATGAGATTTCAACAAAAAGGATATCAGAGCTTTAATCTAGGAGCTTTTTGAAGAGATGGAAAAAAAAAAGTTCCAGTAAAGTTCAGTCTTACCTTCTTCACTTTAGGAGCTGTTCATGCCAACGTCGGCCTATTTAGTAGAGTTCCTCTCCTTGACCTCTTTTTTACAGCTGAGATAATTAACATGGTGGGGTAAGATGAGTCTCTAAATTCACTGCACTCTCTCCCTGGCGCTCTCCCTTTTCCCTCTTAAAGCTGGGGATGATTAAAGGAGCCTGCCTTTATTGGCACCCCGAAAAAAAAAATAAAATAAAAATAATTGAGGGGGAGAGGAAGAGCCTCGGTGGCGGGGAGGGGAGGGGAGAGCGGGCGTGGGCCTGGCAGGGATGCAGGACACGGCTCCTGCCTCCCATCACGGCAGGGAGGGATGCTGAGCATCCGCAGAGCCCTCCTCCAGATCCCCCTGAACGTCCCAGGCTCCCCTCGAGGCCAGGGGGAGCCTGCCTGCAGAGGAATTTCCCTTCTCCAGCCTCGCAGGAGAGGAAAGAGCTCGGCAAGGAAAGAGCTCTGGGAAGCCAAGGGATGGGACAAGGAGGTGTCAGCCCCGCTCCCAGCTGAGCAATTCCCTGGGAGGTGGAGGCAGAGCTCTCCCGCTCCTCCAAGCCCCCAGAGGTGAGGGGTGGGGGGTGAAGGGTGGGATGAGCCCATGCAGGAGCTCAGGGGCTCCGCACAAGGAGCACTGGGATGGGGAGCAAGCACCAGGGAGAGGGGGAATGGGAGGAAGGAGCAGGAAACAGGAGCTGAGCAGGAAGGCAGGAGCCTGAAAAGGCCAAGACAAGGCTCCCAAATGCCAGGGAGATGGATGCTGACTCAGAGGAGCCGGGCCCAGGCACCCTCTGGCTGTTCCAGCATCATCCTGGGCACTCTGCCCTGGGGCTGTGGGAATGAGCAGCACTGCAAGGGAAAAAAAGCCCAGGGATTTGAAAAGCCAGCATTTAGCATCATCTAGCGCTAAACCTCATCCTCTGCTCTGTTCAGCCTTGCTAAATACAGCACTGGAGTGTTTGGAGCCATCGTTTTGGGAAGCTGGGCAAGAGCAGCTCCTGCCTGGGTCCTGACAGAGAAATGAAGAGCCCAGGAGCAGCCACAGGGCTGGCCCTGCCCTCTGAGATGTGACAAAATGAGGGCTTCCACAGATAAACCTTGGGTATGGGAGGGAAAAACCAGGAGGTTTTTCCTTAAGGAATCTGGGGCCTGAGTGGGTTTTTGGGACTTTGGGAATTTCCCTGCAGCCTCCACTGCCCCAGGCTCCTGCTCCTCCTGCTGGCTGTTCTTCACGTCCCATTTCTAACAAATCCCACTTTCCCAGCCTGGGTGGTTTTCATCCCGGCCAGTGGGAGCCATCCTGGCATAAGGAGGATGGGCACATCCCGCCCTGACTCTACAATGGGTGAAGAGATTAAAAAAATCAATCCCAAATAATTTTCTCCATTCCATTCGATCCAGGAGCTCGGAGCAGGGAGCACCAGCACCACTCACCCCAAATTCCCTTTACCTTAGGAGGTGACTTGCCCAAGCAAGGGGATGTCACCCATCACCTGCAAATGACTTGTAAGTGTGTTTAAATTAGTCAAAGTTAGGCGCCAGGCTGAATGGAAAACAAACTTACCTGTTTTGCCACCGAATTTCTGCTGAGATAAACAGAAAGCTGAACTCAGTGTGCTCTTTCAGTATTCCCAGAAAACTGGAGAGGAGCCCTTGTAAAAGCAGCAAGCCATTGCTGGGCCTTATTTAATGGGATTTCAGTCCAATCTGGTGGCAACAGCCAGGCTGGGAATAAAAGTAGAGGAAGCCAGAAATGCTGGGGAAGTGTTGGAGCTCATGAATTCATCAACAGAGTTTAACCAGAGCATCTGCCCAGAACCCGCTGATGCCCAGGTATCCAAACAGGAGCCAAAGGCTCCTCCCAGGCTCCCACCTTTTCCATTCACTGGAAGAGATCATCCCTTGCTCATAACTCCCTGCCAGCATTCCCTCTGTGCCAAGGGAGGAGCACTCAGGGGGAAAATCCAATGTAAAGCAGCTTGGGTTTCTTCCAGCACTTGATAACTAAAAAGAAAAACCCTCCAGGGATGCAGCCCCTGGGAAGGATGGCCTTTCCACAGGAGAATATTTGGGATGTCCAGCAGGAGGTGGAGAGGAGCTGAGCTGCCAGGGTGGGATTCTCTGTGAGGGAAAAGCCCAGGGCACAGTGAGGGTTCTGGGCTGGGGGCACCCCTGGCTCTGCTGAGGGACAATCCCTCTGTGCTGCCTGTGCGGGTGGAAATCTTCATCCTGGGCACTCTCAGCCAAACCAGGGCAATGTTTGTGCCCATGCACAGCCGCCTCCTTGCCTGGAAATGCTTTAAGCATGATCTGCCCCCCAAAAAAGAAAGAAAAAAAACAGAACAAAGGGGGATTTTCCTCACAGGCTAGGCTGCTGCATGTTTGCAGCCAAGTCAGCAATATTTCTTTCCCATTTTTCCTTGCAGGACCATCCTTTAGTTTGCCCTGAATACATCATTTTAGGGTGCAGAGCAACCTGTGACATCAAGATTAAGCTACTCTGGAGAGGTCCCAAGAGAATAATCATAATCAGGGCTACAAATTCCCTGCTGACAAGGATGGCCAAGACCAATAAAAGAGACCAAGTGTCTGAGTGATCCCCTCCAACAGCAGCCAGCAAGCCCCAAAAAAGCCTCAGGGAGACAAACCACTCCTGAAGAAAGGGATTCAGCATCCTCACACAAAAAAAAATGAAATTGGAAAGTGGGGGCCTGAGGATTTTGGGAGTGGCACAACCCCACCTAAATCCACTCTCAGGCAGCCACAGCCCAAGCAGAGCAGATGTGGTGGAGGGTGGAACTTCTGGTGAGGGCTGGCACCCCTGGGAGGTGCAGGAAAAGATCCTGAAGGGATTTTTCCTGGAATCTCAGGCTTGAGGTGCACAGGAAAAGCAGCCCAGGGAGGTGTTTGTAGATTCTGCTCTGCCAAGAACAGTGAAAATCCTCCCAGCAAACCCTTGGGGAGGTGATGAGGCAGGTCCACAAAAAGTCAAGTATATTGTTATTAGTATTAGCATTATCTCATTATGTTATTTTGATATTTTTCTTGATATTTTTGATATTTTTCTTGATCTTTTCCCCACCCAGTAGCATTCCCCTGGGCCAGGAAAAACAAGCAATATCCTGATGCTGTCCTTCCTCCCTGGGGTTCCTCTTCTTCCCCATCCCTGCTGCTGGAAGGATCAGGCTGGGACTTCTCTCCCCCTTGTGCTGCTTCTATGTCAGCCCAGACCCTCCCCCAGGGCTCCAGTGAGCTGAAAGAAAAGATGAAAATCAGGGAGGCAGGAGGGAATTAAAGATTGGTGCTCCTCCCTGGGACTCCATGATCCTCGTGGGTCCCTCCCAGCTCGAGATATTCTGTGATCCTGTGAAAACACAATTCTCTGGAGCAGGAGCACAGCACAGGCGTGGGGTCCCTCCGAGGGAGAGGGAAAATCCATTTTTATGTCCATGCAAGTGGGGCTAGGATGGTCAAGGGGTTCAGAAATGGTCAGGGATGGTCAAGGATGGTCCAGGACACTCAGGGTGGTCAAGGGTGATCAAGGTGGTGAGGGATGGCCGAAGATGGTTGAGGATGGTCAGGGATGATCAAGGATAGTTGAAGGCAGTCAAGGATGGTCAAAGATGGTCAAGGTATTCAAGGATGGTCAAGGCAAAGGACAGTCCAGGATGGTCAAGGTGGCCAAGGATACTTGAAGAGAGTCAAGGATGGTCAAGGATGGTCAAGATGGCTAAGGACAGTCCGGGATGGTCAGGGAGGGTCAAGGTATTCAAGGACAGTTCTGGATGGTCAAGGATGGTCAAGGGGCAGAGGGAGATACAGCCCAAACCACCACTGCCCTCACTGCGGAGAGCACCAGGGCACAGTGCCACCCTGCCCAGCCTGAGCTGCTCCCTCCCAAAATCCCAGCTCCAGCATGACTTCCCCCCTCACCCCACACCACCTCCCACCCCACCACCCCTCATGTCTCACCCCACACCCCTTCCCACAGGTGTGCCAAGCTCCTGCTGCTGCACGGGGCGGCCGTGGAGCTGCCGAGCGAGGCGGGAGGTGACACGGCCCTGCACGTGGCCGCCAGGCACCGCCTCTGCCACCACGCCTGGCTCTACCTGCGGCGCGGCGCCCGCGTCGACGCCCGCAACGCGCGCCAGGAGACGGCGCTGGGCGTGCTCTGCGGGCAGGCCCCAGCCCAGCAGGACCATTCCCTGCAGCTTTTCCAGCTGCTGCTCAGCCACGGCGCCGACGTGGAGGCGCAGGACGAGAGCTGGAGGCGGCCCCTGCACCGGGCCTGCGGGGCGGCCAACGCCGAGCTGGTGCGGCTGCTGCTGCGGCGCGGCGCCGACGCCAACGCCATCGACTACGACGGCGTGTCCCCGCTGGGCTGGGCCCTGCAGGCCGCGGCCTCCCGCCCCGAGCTGCGGCCACACCTCACCGTGCAGCTGCTGCTCAACCACGGATCCCAGAGGATTTGGCCCTCGGCCTTCAGCAAGGTACCAACCCCAAAATGGCTCCCAGAAAATTTGGCCCTCGGCCTACAGCAAGGTACCAGCCCCAAAATGGTTCCCAGAGGATTTGGCCTTCAGAAAGATACCAGCCCCAAAATGGCTCTCAGAAAATTCGGCCCCAGGCCTTCATCAAGGTACTGGCCCCAAAAGGGCTCCCAGAGAATTTGGCCCTCGGCCTTCATCAAGGTACCAGCCCCAAAATGGTGCCCAGAGAGCACCTGGCACCCAGGGGGTTGAGGTTGGGTGTGGTTGTTAATTGTTGTGGTGGTGTTGTGGGTTTCAGGACAAGGTGAGAGATGAGAATTGACTCCGAGTTCTCAGAAGGCTGATTTATTATATTCTGACATTATATTATATTATATTATATTATATTATATTATATTATATTATATTATATTATTATATTATATTATATTATATTATATTATATTATATTATATTATATTATATTATATTAAAATGATATACTAAAACTACACTAAAGAAAGAGAAAGAATACAGACAGAAGGCTAGACAAGAGTGGATAATAAAAAAACCCATGACTGACCAGAGTCCTGACGCAGCTGCACCAGGATTGGTCATTAATTTAAAACAATTCACATGCTGGGTAAACAATTCTCCAAATCACATTTGCTCCATGGAGCAAATCCATGGAGCACAGGAGCATCCGTGTCTGTCGGGGTGACCGCTCACCATGGTGGATGGATGGCTCCATTCTTAGTCCTGGTTTTTTCCCAGGACTGAAATGTGCTTTTGGCTGGAAATTTGTATAGGTTTATTTCCCGCCCCCCCCCCCCCCCCCCCTCCTTCTAATTGTGCTTTAAGTATTGCAGTCCAGAGGAACAAAACATGGAGAGGCTGAAGCTTCCCAGTTTCCCAGGAGAAGAAATCCTGGCAAAGTGATTTTTCATAAAATATGACAGTGCCAGTTGGGGGATTTGGGACATCTGGAGGTGGCAGGGTGGGAGAATTTGGGAGAGCTTCCCAGTCTGGGCAGGAGTTGGGGAGCGATGGAAGTGAAGGCTCAGCAGAAGGGCAGGATGGAGCCAGCACGGCTCAGAGGGGTTTTTCCCTGCCTAGGGAATATCAGAGACAGGCTTGGTGCACGAGCTGCCTCGTGGCTCTGCCTTCCATTGGTTTTACATCAAACCATAAAGAAAATATTATCCTGCCTTGTCAGGCACAAGCCAAAAATGTAAATAAGGAGCAAGGGCTGCATCCAGAGGAAAAAATGCCTCAGCAGGGTGGGACTTCCCACTGCTCCAAAAGGCACCAGGAGAAACCCCACGCCTGCCCCATCCCAACACGGGGCTGTCCCAGCCTGGAGTGGAGTGGGGTGGGACAAACCCCGGCTGCAGCAGGTGGGTGTTGTCCCCTCCAGCCCTGCCTCTCTGTCTGAGCCCTCCCACCATCCCTGCACAGGTGCTGAAATCCTGTGCGGCCGTGCCAGAGGTCATCGAGGTCCTCTTCAACTCCTACTCCCAAATCCCGGTGTCCCAGGAGTGGAGAGAGGCCGTGCCACAGGAGGTGTTCCAGGTGAGGCAGCCCTGCTGGTCTGAGACCCTAGGAGGGGGTTTTCCCCACAGAATTAGGGTTCATTTTCCCCACAGAATTAGGGTTCATTTTCCCCACAGACTAGTTTCCCCTCCTGACCCAGACTCCACTTGGATGGAGGAGAAACAATTTTCCCTAGAGCAGCACCACACACCTGATCCCTCCAGGCTTGCATCCCTCCACCTCCGCCATCCTCAGACCCCACATCCCTGCCCCATCCTGCCATAAAATCCACTCTCAGCCTCTGGAAGTGGACCTGGAGCCAGTGCACTTCCCATCACTCATTTTGGTTGGGAAAAGCTCCTCCTTGGATGTGCAACAGGTACAGGCAGCCCACTCTGGGGGGTGGTTTGGGATGGCTCCTGGCCCCACAGGCTGTGAGGGATGGCTGGAATGCAAGCAAAGCCTTCAGGTGTTCTGAGGAATGGGAGAAAGGATTTCCCCCCCCCCCCCAAATTAAGGAAAAGCTGAGGCTGCACAGCCCAGTCCTGCTTTGTTTCCCTGTTCCCTCTGGGACAGACTCTCTTCTCCATCAGCTTCTGTGGGATGCTGCTGCACCCTCCCCGAAACTGGCTTCCCCCAAGGTGCTCCCACGGGAGAATTCCAGTCCACAAGGTCCCAATTCCATAGGAAAATTCCAGTCCACAAGGTCCCAATTCCATAGGAAAATTCCAGTCCACAAGGTCCCAATTCCATGAGAGAATTCCAGTCCAAAGAGGTCCCAATTCCACAGGAGAATTCCACAATCCCTCACCCACCCTTTCCCTGTGCCAGTGCCCGTTCCCCACAGCTGCACCTGGGCTCCTTCCCTCCAACCTTCATGCCTGAGCACCTCCAGCTTCTCTGGCAGCCAGGAGCGGTGTGGCCCCAGGTGGCAGAGCCCCTGTGGGTGGCACTGTCCCTGTTGTCCCCTCTCTGCAGCAGCACCAGGCGTTCTACGAGTCCCTGCTGGCGCTGGCGGGCAGGGCCCGGAGCCTGCAGCACCTGAGCCGTGCCACCATCCGGGCACACCTTGGGCACCAGTGCCACTGCCTCATCCCCCTGCTGCCCCTGCCCGGGGCCCTGCGGCAATTCCTGCTGCTGGAGCCCCAGGGAGCGCTGCTGTGAGGGGGCACAGCCAGGAGCACAGCCAGGAGCATCCGTGTCTGTCGGGGTCACCATGGTGGATGGACAGCTCCATTTTTAGTCCTGGTTTTCCCAGGAATAAAATGTGCTTTTGGATGGAAATTTGTATAAGTTTGGCTTTTTTTTTCCTTCTATTTGTGCTTGAAGTAGATTGTAATGAGTAATAAAATGATCAGTGGCTGGTAGGAATAATGCTGATTGTAGGGGATCCCTGCAAAGCAGCGGGGGCTGCTCAGGTGTGGGGAGGGAGGGACAGGGCAGGGGACACAAAATCAGCTCAGGGGACTCAAACTAACCCAGGGGACCCAAATCATCCCCGGGGACCCAAAACAGCTCAGGGGACACAAATCAGGTTAGGGGACCCAAAACAGGGGACACAAACCAGCCCAGGGGACCCAAATCAGCCAGGGGACCCAAACCAGCTCAGGTGAGCACCAAATCCCCTGGGATAAATCTCTCCTGGGAGTGGCACAAGCAGAGGGGCTGTGTGGAAGCTCTCAGCAGGATGCAAAGTCTAACAGCATTCATAAAGACCCTAAAATAGATTTAAATTCAATTTTCTTCAATGTAGGAGCCACCTAGAATGTTGCGGCTGCTCCGTGCAGCAGGGTGACACAAATCCCTGTATGTCCCAGCCCCCTCCCAGACCCCTTGTGCGTGTCACTGTCCCCAGGCTGGCACAGGAGGGGGCTGGAAAACCCAAAATTGTGCAGTTTGGGTTTTCATTTCCCACAGTCACCTGGCCAAAGGGAGCAGGAGGAGCCAGGATTTGCCCTGAGGCTCCCCAGGTTAATTCCTGCTGAACCAAAGGACCTGCACACGCACATCCTTTGGGAGAACAGCTGTCCTCCTGCGACAGAGCTCCCCAAAATTCCTCCAGTGCTCAATTACACCTGGTTTTGGTTTGGTTTAAAAAAAAACCCACACACAAAATTATATGTATAGTATTTTTAATATATGAATATACATATTAGATGTAATTGTGTATATATATAGGATATATATACATTATATATACACATAGATATAAATAAAATATACATGTTAGATATAACTGTGTATATATATATACACACATATGTATACATACACATACATGTATATATTTGTATATAATTATAGATATAAATATATAAATTTTTTTCTATATTCATAAATATAGATATAATTCTATATAAAATTGATATTTGTATGTATTTTTATATTTATTTTATATATAGTTATTTATATTTTATCTATAATTCTATATATCATATTTTATATAAAATTTTTATATTTATTTTTATATAAAATAATATATAAATATTTATTTTTATATAATTATTTGTGGGTTTATATATAATTTTATATATTATATAAATTTTAATATTTATATATATAAATTACATAAATTATATTTATATATAATTATTTATATATTATATGTAATATAAATATATATATAATATATATAAAATATATAAATAATAAATATGTAAATAAAATATATAAATATTTTATATAAATTATATATATAAATTTTTTTATATGGATAACTCATTTTTCCTGTTTGGCTGGACTTTGCATCCCTGGCTCCCCGAGCTGCTGCCCCTGGAGCACGGAAATGAGGAGGAGAAGGAATTAAACAATTCTTCCCATCTTCCACCTGCTGCTTCCCCAGCGTCCCTGTCCCTCCATGGACGGACCGATCCCAAAGCCCCGCGCCCCTTCCGTGCCTGTGGGACTCCGGGCTTTGTTTTGGGGGGAACTGGCGGGGATTCAGGCAAATCCCATCCTGGCTGGGCTGCCACCCTCATCTGAAGCAAGCCAAGCTCAATGTCCTTGCTGCTCCTTCCACCTTTGTCACCTTTTACCTCCGGGTGCGCGGGGGGGACACAGAGAGTGCCACCAGGACACCCAAAAACCCCAAATCCCCAAAAACCCCAAATCCACAGGGGTGGAGCAGGGAATGCACCTCCAAATCCCCAAAAACCCCAAATCCCAAATGCAACCCCAAATCCCCACAATCCCCAAATCCACAGGGGTGGAGCGGGGACACGAGGGGACAGAGAGGGACAGGAGGGGACAGGGAGGGGAACAGGAGGGGACAGGGAGGGACAGGAGGGGAGACGAGGGGACATGGAGGACAGGGGGTGACAGGGGGACAGGAGGGGATGGAGAGGACAGGAGGGGATGGAGAGGACAGGAGGGCGCAGGAGGGGACTTGGGGGGGACAGGAGAGGACAGGAGAGGATGGAAAGGACAGGAGGGGATGCGGGAGGACAGGAGGGCACAGGAGGGGACGTGGGGGTGACAGGAGGGGACACCAGTGGGGGGTGCGCTGCTCCCCGCGGCCGGCAGGGGGCGCGCTTTGCTCGGCCGTCGGGGGCAGCCGGGACCCCCCCCCAAAAAGAGCCGGAAAATGAGATTTAGAGGCCAAAAAAACCTCCGAAAAATGGACTCCGAGCCCTTTGGGGTGGCGGGGGAGGTTCCGCCCTCGGTTCGAGCCCTTCTGCCGGCGGCGGGGGCGGCGCGGCGGCCGGAGGATGCTCCGGGCGGGATGGTGCTGCTGGTGATGATGATGCTGCTGCTGCTCCGGGTGGGATGATGATGATGATGATGAAGATGATGATGCTGATAATGATGATGCTCCGAGTGGGATGATGCTCCGGGCTGGGGTTGATAAGTTTGGCGGGCGTTATATATATATATATATATATATATATATATATATATATATATATCCTAAATTATATATACCCCAAATACAGATTTTTTTTCCTTCCTGGCAGCGCCTTGTTTTGATGCAGATGTTCTCGTTTTTTCGTGTTTTTTTTTTTTTTAGGTTTTTATTATTATTATTATATTTTTTGCTATTATTATTATTATTTTCCAGCAGCTAAAGACGGGAGGTCACATTAACTTCTAATACGGAGACACATAAAAATGCGATTATGCCTGCTAAACAGAACACAGTAGGCTGCTAGTTAAGACAATGAGATTTCCAGGAAGCGATGCATAAATTCTTCAAAAAATGACACATTTTTCACGTTTCATTCCAATTAAATTACTGAGGCAGCTAACACAGCGCTGCACACGCCATACATTTGGGGGAAATGAAGGTTTTCTGTGTTTTTTCTCTTCTTCTTTTTTTTTTTTTTTTTTTCCCTTTTTAAGTAGATCTGGATGTGCGTGTTTTATGAAAGACGTTTAATATTAAGCTGCTATTAAGGCAAAAAATGTCAGAGACCTTCCTCTCTCCTCGAGGATTTTTTTTCCTTTTTTTTTCCCTCCCTGTGTGTGTGTGTGTGTGGTTGGGCTGCTCCTGCTCGTTTTCCCACCCTGCGGTATTAAAGCACCGATGGTCCAGCTGCAAAACAATTTCCAAATAATGGGAATTCCCCGCCCTGCTGCACACACCTCTCTGATTGCGAGGAGCTGGGGAGAATTAAAAAGTGATGCGCGCCCTCCCGCCGGAAAATAAAAATAAAATAAAATTTAAAAAATAAAAATAATTTGGGGGGGGGGGGGGAAAACAAGGTTTTGCCGTCCCGTCTGGCGCTTTTTCCCTGCCCGGCACCCTCTGGAGCAGGAACCGAGCCCCCCCGGGATGCAGGGGGCGGCGATCCCGGTGAGAAGCCGGGTTTGCCTCTCACCATCTGAACAGGGGCTCGTCAGGGCGATAATCAAACCCCGAAGTGGCCCCGGTAATGAAACAGCGTTTGATTTTCTTGCTTTATTTATTTATTTCAATTTTTTTTTTTTTTTTTTTTTTTTTAAGCTCGGGCTGCGCCGGGCGATACGAATCAGAAATGAGATTTTTTTTTTTTTTTTTTTTTTTTTTTGAAGTCCTAATGAACCTGATTGCAGGAACATTTATAATCCCCCCATGGCTTTAAATGAAATCAGATATAATCAGGAGCTATGGGGAAAGGGAGTGTTTACAGGCAGAGATTGGGAAGTGCTGCTGTATTAGCAAAGATGCTGCTCCTTCTATTGATGTCTAAAATGATGGATAATGTGAGAATGGCAAATATACTATTTGTCTAATGGCTCTGCAATTAAATTCCCCTGTAAATGACCCATGCCTCATTTCATCCTAATCTATGGAATTTTGATTGAATTCGTCAGCTCTAATTGAAAAATACTGCACTTTAATGTCTGCACTGCAGTTTCAGGACCGCGCTGGTTTTAATGAGACGGTGCCCCTCTGACCCGGGAATATTTTAGACTTTTAGTCGGGATTTTTTTAATTTTTTTTTTTTTTTTTTTTAAACCGGCCGATTTCTCAACTCGATTCCACGAAAAGCCGGGAACGAGAGGGTGCGTGGGGTTTGCCAGCACTGAACTCTCCGTGGCGATGTGTTTGGTTAAGGTCTCCTGTAAGGCTCTTAAAACACTCGGACTCCGCTTGTTTAAACCTGTATCCATTTAAAATAATTTTTTAAATAGCCTATTTTGCCATCATCCGAACGAATTTCGGGATAAGAGCCGGGATTGTGGAAGTCAATTATTTTTTTAACCTGCACCGTGTTATTTTTTACCCTTTTAGCCCCTTTTTTTCCTTCTTACCCGAAAATCCCGAGCACCTTCAAGTTTGTTAAAAAGGGAAGAGGGAGGAGGGAGGGGAAAAAATTTAAAAATAAAACCAGGACAAAAATAAGAAGCGTGGAGTAGAAGTGGGGTTGGGGCTGGAAGGAGTTCAAAGGGGAACACGCGAAGGAGTCAATGGGATTAAGCGGGGAATGAGGGGTTTGGGGGTTGTTTTGGGGGTTTGAGGGTTGTTTTGGGGGTTTGGGGATTGTTTGGGGGTTGTTTTGGGGTTTGGGGATTGTTTGGGGGTTTGTTTTGGGGTTTGGGGGTTGTTCTGGGGTTTGTTTTGCCTTTTTCCCTTTCCCCTGTGCAGGGCAGGGGGGAGCAAGGAGGGGGTTCCAACGCATCCCCCCGTGCACGGCCAGGGGCAAATCCCGCAATCCTGCCCCTCCCACCCTCTGGCTGGCTGCTCCCAAAATCCTCCCAAAATTCCGGAATAACCCCGGGAGCTGCCTCCGTTCCCCGCGGGAGGAGGAGTGCGAGCCGCGGCCGCATCCCTGGTTTAGGCTCGCACCTGCATCACCAAGAGCCCGCTGGTTTTGGGGAGGTGATTCTGCTAATTCTGCTCAGAGTCTCCTCTCTTGCTCACCTCCCTTTCCTAGAGGGGAAAAAAATATAAAAAAGGACTTTAAAAGCGCCGCAGGGTGATGCGGTTTGGGTGATTTTGGTGACGTTTTCCCACGCAATTAAAATTTCCCCGGCAAATGCAAGAATGAGCTGGAGAGAGGCTCTGGGAGCCCGGGTTTGGCTTTGGAGAAGGGCAGCGGCGGGGAATGGGAGCCGGGGGTGCCCGGGGCAGGCTGGGCACGATCCCTGGGCACGGCAGGCGGGATGCTGCGCCCGGGGCATTCCACCTGGAGGGGCTCCCGCCCATCCAAACCGCGTCCCCTCCCTGCCTCCAGCCGGGGTAAAACCCCAGGAGGGGCTCACAGCCCCCCCAAACCCTGCCCGCTCCCAGCACCGCTGCTGCTCCTCCCCGCCAGGTGTTCTGGGGACAAACCCTGCCCGGAGCTCCTGCTCCATCCCGGGACCGCATTTCCAGCTGGAGCGGGAGCTGCTCCCTCCGCACGGCCCAGCCTGGGGGGAAAAGCGCTCCCCCAGCCCATCCCGACCCTCCGGAGCGCGGATTCCCACCACAGCTTTGCGGTTCGCCCCCTTTTTTGCCTTTTTATTCCCCTCGCTCCTGCTCCGCTCCCTGCCACAATCGCGCCCCGCTTGCTCCTGACACAATCAGGGATCGCCGAGTTTGGTTGGGTTTTTTGGGGTTTTTGGTTTTTTTTTTTTTTTTTTTTCCTCCGGGAGAGAAAAAAAAAAAAAACAGCTAATTATGTGCCGAACAAAAAGCCCATTCTTGCCCGAAATAATGCCGCCGTCCTGCAAAGGCACTTGTTTGTGGGCAAATTTTGAAGGGGGCTGACAATAAAAACAGCTGCAGGAGCTGCCTGTTGGTACACATTGCCATTCCTAATTATCCCTGCCCTTCCCGCAATCCTGAAGAAAAATGGGATTTTTTTTTTTTTTTTTTTTTTTTTTTTTTTGCCCCTCTCGGCTCGCTTGCTTTGCTCCCCGCGAGAATTCCCAGGGTTTTGGGTTTTCTTTTTTAAGCTGGGTGGAAGGGAAGGGAGGAAGGAGAGGGATGCGATCGCAGAGTGGAGCACGGGGAAAAGAGGGAAGAGGGGGAAAAAAAATGGGAGAGGAAAAAAATCCACGCAGCATCCACGGGGAAAACGGGAAACCTCCCGAGCTGCTGCACATATGGTGGCCTCCGCAAGACGGAGCCAGGACATATGGAAATGAGCTGGGAAATCCAACTTTTCCCACTCCCTTCGAGTCGGAGCTGGGCCCCCAAAAGTGTTTGTGCACGCACATCACACAAACCCCCCCTGCCCGTCCCCAGCGGCAGCTGCTCCCCGGGGAAAACCCCAAAACCCCAAAATCCTCATGCGGGGCAGCCACGGGGGGCAGCGCCCCAAAAACTGCGGGGCGGGGAGCCCGGACGCAGCAAAAAACGCACCGAGAACTTGGAGAAATAACCGGGCCCCGCTTTAATTGCAAAGAACGCTTTCAGATGGTGGCCGGGGATAAACTGACCCAGATTGCCGGGCAGGGCCGGGGGCTCCCAGCCCCGCACACAGCGGGGTTTGGGATGGGGAACCTGCCGGGAAAGGGGGGTCGGGGTATTTGGGGGGTGGGAGGGAGCTCGGCACCCCAGTCCCGCTCGGGTCGGGGTTTTTGGGGGTGATCCCGGGCAGGTTTGGGTCCCACGGGGGCACGGGGACATCGGCCGCGCTCGGGCGGCAGCGGGGCCAGGGGATGCCCGGGGGGGGTCCGGCTGATCCCGGGGTTTTGGGGACCCTGCCCAGGGGGGGTTCCGGCTGATCCCGGGGTTTTGGGGACCCTGCCCGGGGGGTTCCGGCTGATCCCGGGGTTTTGGGGACCCTGCCCGGGGGGTTCCGGCTGATCCCGGGGTTTTGGGGACCCTGCCCGGGGGGTTCCGGCTGATCCCGGGGTTTTGGGGACCCTGCCCCGGCCGCAGCCGCTTCGAGGCGGGCTCTGGCCGCAGAACCCCCCGAAGCCAAGCGCAGGGGCGCAGCCAGCGCCATTGTCCCGGGAAATCTTCAACTTCCCAAAGGGATCCCACCACCCCCCAGGCAACTCCCCTCCTTTCTCTCTTTTTTTTTTTTTTTTTTCCCTCTCCTTCTTTTATTCTTTTTTTTTTTTTTTCCCTGCATTTAATTTTATTTTCCAAACCACTTGATCTTTGCTTGGGAACCTCCATTAATTGCCTGGGTTTGCCTCTTCGCCTGGTCCCTTTATCATTATTTATGGCCTTTGAAATTGTGTAAAGTTCCCTTGACGTTCAATTTACAAGTTTTGGGGGCTTTTTTTTTTTTCCTTTCCCCCCCCCTTTTTTTTTTTGTTCCAGCTTTTGTCCTCGCCAAAGACGTCGTGTTGGAAAAGGCTTTGAGCCGGCCAACATGAGAAGCTCGCCGGAGAAAAAGGGAGCAGCCCCTCCATCGCTTTTAATTCCGCCGTGTTGCTGAATGGCTCTTTTACATAATTGCAGAAGCAATTTCAAAGCCAAGCCAGGGGCTGACTTTACCCAGAACCACATGGAGCCTATTTGGGGGCTTTTCAAAAAAAAAAAAAAAAAAAAAGAGATTAAAAAAAAAAGAAAAAGAAAGGGGGGGAGAGAAAGGGGAAAAAAAAGAAGGGATGGGGAAAAAAAAAGAGGGGGTGAGCGTGATTAAAAAAATAAAAACAAAAATAAGAAAAAAGGAAAAAAGAAAAAAAGAAAAAATAAAGAAAAAAAAGAAAAAATGAGGAAAAAAGGGGAAAAAAGGGGGAAAAAAAGGAAAAAAGGGGGGAAAAAAAGGGAAAAAAAAGGAAAGGAAAAGGGAAAAGGAGCATGCCTGGGACAAGGGGCTGTGCCGGGCTCGGGGGGCAGCGCTCGGGGCGGTGCCGCTGTCCCGGCCGGGGCCGCGCAGGTTCCGCGGGGGGTCCCGCGTGGGCCGCGCCGTCCGGGGCGCCGTGAATGGGGCGGGGCCTCGGGGGCGGGGCCTCGGCGCCAAGCCCCGCCCCCTTCCCCTCTCCGCCAATGGGCTGCGGCGGCGGCGGCCACGTGGGGCGGGCCGGGTTCCCAGGCGGCCAAAATGTGAATGGGCGCGGGGCAGCGCGGGCGGGCAGAGCGGCGGCGGCGGCTCCGCGGGGGCGCAGCGCGGGCGGGGCGGCCCCGAGGTGCGGGAGCTGCCGGGCCCCGGCCCCGCTCCGCCCCGGCTCGGCCCAGCGGCCAGCACGCCGCCGCCGCCGCCGCCGAGCAGCGCCGCACGGTCGGGACGAGGAGGAGGAAGAGGAGGAGGAGGAGGAGGAGGAAGGTGCCGGCTCTCCCGCTCGCTGCCGCCGCCGCCGCCGCCGCTCCGGCATGAGCGCGGCTTTCCAGCCCTCGCTGATGATGATGCAGCGCCCGCTGGGAAGCAGCACGGCCTTCAGCATCGACTCGCTGATCGGCAGCCCCCCGCCGCCCGCGCCCGGGCACTTCGTGTACACCGGCTACCCCATGTTCATGCCCTACCGGCCCGTGGTGCTGCCGCCGCCGCCGCCGCCGCCGCCCGCGCTGCCGCCCGCGCTGCCGCCCGCGCACCCGCAGCACCACCCGCTGCCCAGCCTGCCCTCCGGCTTCTGCTCCAGCCTGGCCCAGGGCATGGCGCTCACCTCCACGCTGATGGCCACGCTGCCCGGCACCTTCCCCGCCTCGCCGCAGCACCAGGAGGCCGCCAGGAAGTTCGCGCCGCCCGGCAACTTCGAGAAAGCCGAGGGCATCGCCCCGGACGGCGGCGGCGACGATGGCAAAGCTTTCCTGGGCAAGGACGGAGCCCTGCTGCCCTTCCCCGCCGCCGACGCCGTCCAGGCGTCCCTCGGTGAGTGATGGGGGGGACCGGGCGGCGGGGAGGGCAGCGCTCGGTAACGCCGGAGCGAGCGGAGGATGCGCCGGTAGACGGGGGGGGGGAAAAATGAGGAAAAATGAAAATTCAACGAGGGGGCGGTGAAAGCGCGTTGTCCGGGGTGCCGCGGCGGTGCGGGCGCTAACGCGAGGCCTCTGCTCCCTTGCAGCCGGGGCTCTCCGCGGGCAGGGCAAGGAGGACGCCAAGGCGGAGGAGGAGGCGAAGGGCAAGGAGGAAAGTTTCTCCATGGACAGCGACCTCGACTACAGCTCGGACGACAACGCGGCCGGGCAGGCGGCCCACAAGGAGGAGGACTCGGGCGCGGCGCTGGAGGAGAGCGCGCAGAACGCGCCCGGCGCCGGCGGCACCACGGCCACGGGCAAGAACCGGCGGCGGCGCACGGCCTTCACCAGCGAGCAGCTGCTGGAGCTGGAGAAGGAGTTCCACTGCAAAAAGTACCTGTCCCTGACCGAGCGGTCCCAGATCGCCCACGCCCTCAAACTCAGCGAGGTGCAGGTGAAAATCTGGTTCCAGAACCGGCGGGCCAAGTGGAAACGGGTCAAGGCGGGCAACGCCAACTCCAAGACGGGGGAGCCCTCGCGGAACCCCAAGATCGTGGTGCCCATCCCGGTGCACGTCAGCAGGTTCGCCATCAGGAGTCAGCACCAGCAGCTGGAGCAAGCCCGACCCTGATCCCTCTCCCTCCCTCCCTCCTCCCGCGCTCAGCTTTTCACGGGAAAAGTTTCCAAACCCGGGGTTTGAAGGCGACCCGCCCGCATAAAAACAAAAACGAGAGAAGCAAAAAAAAAAAAAAAAACACCAACCAAACCCACAAAAACCGACAACGACAAAAACGCGCCGCAAAAAACACTAAAACAACACGAAAAACAACAAAAAAAAAAGAACCCCGCGTTGTGAGCGCCCGGCGATTCCCCAGCGCGGGCGAACTTTAAAGCGAAACTTTCCGCTGGCCGCGAGGGGCAGAGGCTTGGGAATGTTTGGGACACCTCGGAGCGGGGATGTCCCGGCTGGAAGAGGCGCACAGACCCCTCCCCACGAACAGAGATATTTATTACAGCCGGGCCGCCCCTGGCTGCGCTGCATCCCCGGCCGGAGCGTCCCCAGCGAGCCCCGCCGCGCCTTTCGCCACCTTTGGGGTTTTCTTTCTTATTCGGGGGCGAAAGGTAAAACAAAACAACAAACAAACAAAAACCAAACCAACAAAAAGACGAGAGAACAAACAGACAAAAAAAAAGAAAACTCAGAGTTTCATTTCATGCCTTTTTTATTGTTTGGTTTTATTGCCGATGGCTGAGGGGCAGGCACTGGGGAATGAGTTTTTAAAATCTTTTTTTTTTTCTTTTTTTTTTTTTTTTTTTTTTGCCTGGCTTTCTGTCGATTTGGTTTGCCTATTCTACCAAGCCATGTTTGAAGGAGAGAAGGGGAGGGAGGGTGGGGAAAGGCAAAAAAAAAAAAAAAAAAAGAGAAAAAAAAAAAAGCAGCACGATCTTCACTATTGTGTTTAATTTATTTCAATGTAGCTTATTTCTTTATAAGTTATGAAATTTAAAAGCAAACTAAGTCTTGTGAATAAAACCCGACAAAGAAACAAAAAAGACTTTAAAAGAAAAAAAACAAAGGCCAAAAGAAGCCCTCCAGCCCCGGCTGTTCTGTCCAGGATTTGGCGTTGAGCTGATTTTCCTTTCCCCTCCTGCGCTGCCGGAGCGGAGCGATGCTGCTCTCGCCTCTATTTTCGATTTTCTCCTTTTCTGGTTGTTTTCCATATTTTAGTAGCCGCGTTTATTGCCGGGGAGGGGGGAGCCGGGTGGAAAACTTTCTCTTTTTTGTTTTTTTTGGGTTTTTTGTCCCCTATTCCCCTTATTTTGAGGGATGAGAAAGCTGCAAAAAAACAGCCCCACAAAAATTCTGTTTATCTGCGGCTGCTCGGGGCTGGGGGCAGAGCGGCCCCGCACCCTGAGCCCTGTCCGGGGGTGCCCCCCCGCGCTTTGGGGGCGCCGCCTCTCCCGCCCCCCGTGCCGGGTTTGGGGCTCCGCCGGCTCCCCCGGCCCCGTTTTTGGGGTTTTTCGGGGGGTGCAGCCGCTGCCCCCAGCCCCGCGCCCGCTTCCGATGCGGCGGGGCCGGGAGGGGCCGAAGGGTCCCGCGTCCCCCCGTTCCGTTCCCTTCCCTTCCCTTCCCTTCCCTTCCCTTCCCTTCCCTTCCCTTCCCTTCCCTTCCCTTCCCTTCCCTTCCCGCATCCTTTTCCTCCCCCCTTTTTTTTATCCCGGCTCCATCCGTGCCGGTGCCGCCGTGACATCGGCGGCGGCGATTTGGAATTAAAAAATGAAATTTTCCCCGGGAAAACGGAGAGCCGGGGGGGCGGGTTTGGGGGGGGGGTGAGGTCTATTAAACTGAAATAATTAAATCTGGGAGGGGTTTGTTCTGTCCCGGGACAGGCTCCCAGGCTCGGCCGCCTCGCACCGCTCGCGCTTCGTCACTTATTTATTATAATTATTATAATTAATGCTGTTAATATGATTCTGTTTGGGTCCGAGGGGGTCGGCCGCGGCTCCGGGGGCGCACGGGGGGGATCCCCATCCCCACCAGCCGCTCCCCAAAAAGGCCAAACCCCGGCCAGCATCGCCCCACGGGCAGCCGCGGACACGCGGGGAAACACGCGCGGCTCCAGCCTGCTTCAAAAAGCTGCAAAAAGCTTTTTAAAAACCCGGAGTGTTCATTATAACGACGATAATGTTCTGGGGGCTTCGCCGGGAGCCGCGGGGACACGCGTGGGACGAACGCCCCGCGCCACCCCCGGCGCTGCTGCTGCTGAAAAACAGAATATCCAATCATCTCTGGAATTGCTGGGATTGATCCCGGCCGGATCTCGGGGCTGCCCGTGCTGAGCCTGCAGCACGCCCGGCTGTGACCCCCAAAACCGGGGGATGCACCCCAAAACCGGGATGTGCTCCCAAGCCGGGGGATGCGCCCCAGAGCGGGCTGAGCCCCCAAACCTGGCTGTGCTCCTAAAACCGGGGGATGCGCCCCGAACCGGGCCGTGCCCCCCGAACCGGGCCGTGCCCCCCGAACCGGGCCGTGCCCCCCGAGCCGGGCCGTGCCCCCGAGCCGGGCCGTGCCCCCGAACCGGGCCGTGCCCCGCAGGCCGGGCCGGAGCGGACCCTCGGAGCGCGGGTTCTGCGCAGGAGCCGCCGCCGCTCCCCGGGGTCGCTGCCGGTGCCGCCCGGCGCTCTCGGGGTCCCCGCGTCCCCCCCGGTGCGGAGGGGAAGCCCCGGGCCGGGGCCGGAGGAGAGGGAGATAAACAAGCGAGGGGTTGATGGCTGTCATCATCGCCATCATCATGGCTTTCATTTGGCTGCCTAATGAGTCAGATCGCAGGCAGAGAGAAAAATTGTCAATCGCCCGGGCTCTAATGAATTTTTTTGCAAATTGTAATCAAGCCAGGCCGTCTCAGCTCGCTGATTAATGAGACCCAGGAGGCCCGGCCAGCACCTCAGCTTTTTATTCCATCCCGTCCTCCCCGCACTAAATTAACAGCAACTTGTCTGAGCTTCAAATTAACTCCCAATGATTAATTCTGATGGGGGGGTCTGAAGAATAGCTCGTCCTAATAGGCACTGGCCTCTGATGCTGTTTGAAATTAATACACTTCCCCTTTGGCTGCCGGCTTTAATCCAAGGCTGGGCTTTGACATCACTATATTTGTTGTTACAATAAATTCCTCTTGCATCTGCAGATCAAACAATCGCGGGCTCGGCGAGCGCGGCGGCTCGGAGGGCGCGGGGAGCTCCGTGCGCAGCCCGGCTCTGGGCCGAGCCGCAAGCGGGGCTTTTAAAGGCTCGGCAGCGGGGCTGGGACGGCGCCGGGGTGTTAAATGAGACATCACTGCCTTTAAATCCCCCCCGCTCACCGCCGTGCCCGGAGCCCCCGCACCCAGCGCGGCTCGGTTCCGTCTGTCCCGCAGTCATCGCTCTCATTATCCCGGCCGGCCCCGGCTTTTCCTGCATTTCCCCTGCCCCTGTGCCCGGCCGGGGGCGGGATCCCCTCCCGAGGCACCGAGCATCCTCCGGAGCCCCCCGGGAGAGCCCCCCGTGCCCGCCGTGTCCCTCTGTCCCGCCAGGGCAGCGCCGTGTGCCCGAGGACAGACAACCTGTGGGAATTACAAACCGCTCCATAAACATGGATGGCTCATCCCGAGCCTCGGGCAGCGCGGGGGGGACGCCGGGCCCGTGTCCCCCGTGTCCCCTCGGGGCTGCCGGGTCCCTTCCGTCCCCCGCCGCCGCCGCGGGACGCTCGCCCGCCCCTCGCTTGCTCTTTTCTGCCTCCCGCTACGCCCGGCCCATGGAGAGCCTTAATCCATTTATTTCGAGCCACTTCATCCTCCCGGCCGCTTTTGTCCCGGCCCCAGCCTCCGGCTTTGTGGCAGGAGCGCGGAGGGTTTGAAAGCCCCTTCCCCGATAGTTCGAGGTCTCCTTGGCTGCCGGAATGACAAAAGCTGAAACAGGATTACACTGACCTGATCCCATTAAACCCGCCCGCCCTCCCTCCGGCCCCGCCGGCTTCGCTCGCCCAACTTTCCCCGGGCGGGAGGGGGAAGCCAAAGGCCGCCCCTCCCGATGGAGCCAGGATGGAAGGATGCAGGGATGGAGGCCGCTCCTGTTTTCTTGGCTTGTTGCTCTTTTTTTTTTTTTAATTTTTTTTTTTTCTAACGGAGCCACGTGGATTTTAAACCTCAGCTTCATCTCCCAGAATCTCGGGCTGCGAACTGAGAGGCGGCGTTTCCTCGGTGCCCCGACCGCCGGCTCTGGCAGGAGGAGATCGGGTTCGACCCGCAAAGGGCGATTTTAGCCATAACCAAACCCATCCTACGGAATGCCCAACAGAATTCCCTGCCATTCCCACAGATTCAAACCCTCCGCTGAGGGGGGTGCGCGGCACCGCCTTCTGCCTTTCCCAGCGTGGGGGAAACCCCGGGAATGCTCATCCCGCATCCCTGGGGGCATCCCCGGGCACGGAGCGAGTCCCGGCCGCTCCCGGGGTCTGCGGCAGGAGCGGGAGCGGAGCAGCGCCGGGCTCTGCGGGGACGCTCCCGGGATGCTCCCGGGATGCTCCAGGGATGCTGTAAGGATGTTCCCAGGATGCTCCCAGGATGCTCTCAGGATGCTCCAGGGATGCTCCAGGGATGCTCCGAGGATGCTCCGAGGATGCTCCGGGCCAGGACCTGCGGGGGAGCGGGAATTCATCCCCCGGGGCAAGAATGGCCGGGCAGGGCGGGCAGTGGAACCGGGGCTGTTTTAGGCTGAGCTGCGTTGAGCCAGAGCCCTAAAGCCAGGCGGGAAATGGGCGCTTCGAGTGGCAAAGGGCCCGTGGCCGGCTTTTAGCGCTCACATCCTATTAATTAACCCAGCAGAAGACAACGCGGGGATTCCCGGTTATCCTTTTCCAGGAGAGTGATCCCGACTGTGTGGTGCCAAGCGCCTGGAGCTCCCAAGCTTCTCTAAAAGACCCCAAAAATGGCCTCCCCAAAAGGGCCACTTGCAGTGATTTGGGTTTTTTTTCTTTTTGTGTTTTTTTTTTGTTTTGATGCTACCTGAAGTGATAAAAATTGCAACTTCTTGAGTATAAACAGAATTTTTTACTGTTTTCCTCCCCGTTTTGATCCTCTTCAAGATTCTTGGTTTTGCTGCAAAAAGCATCCGTACTTGGGAATGCCGTGGGGAAAGGTGGGTTTGGCCCCAAAAGCCCTCTAAGAATCTGCATCCCTTGCTGGCATTCCCAGAGCAGCCAGAGGAAGCCATGGGAATGGGTCACACAAATCACCAGAGCAGAGGGTTCCCCAGTGGGAGCAGCTTTCCGTCCCATCCCCTCTGAATCGGGCTCGTGGCCGTGTTTTAGACACACATCTGTATCTTTTCCCAGCCAGATGCTGGGCTCCTAAGCCCACAGCTGCTATTTCTGCCCCCTCCCCAATTATTTTCAGATTTCCCCATTTCCAGAGAGGCAATAAGTCCCCGCCGAAGGAGGGTAATGGGAAGGCTCTCTCCGAGAGAAATTGTTAATTTGGGATTTATAAAGGACTTTCCTTAATGAATAATAGTTGAGATCGATCTGTCTTCCTGCCTGGTGCTGCAAAGTAACATTTGTAAAGTGAGGTGATCCCAATTACTCCCTCTAATGACCCTCTCCAGGAGAGGCTCCAGAGCTGCAGCCACGAATCCTCTGCTCCCCTGGTGCCAGGAGCATCCCCTGCTTCTGCCAGGGGTCTCTGGGTTTATCCAGCTCCCAATCCCCCATTTCCCTGGGTTTATCCACCTCCCAATCCCCATTTCCCTGGATCCATCCATCTCCCAATCCTCATTTCCCTGGATTTATCCAGCTCCCAATCCCTCATCTCCCTGGATCCATCCTGCTCCCATTTCCCCCTTTCCGTGGATCCATCCAGCTCCCAATCCCCATTTCCCTGGGTTTATCCATGCATCTCCCAATCCCCCATCTCCCTGGATCCATCATCTCCCAATCCCCATTTCCGTGGATCCATCCATCTCCCAGTCCCCATTTCCCTGGATCCATCCAGCCCCCCCTCCCAGGCCCAGCTCCAGGCTGCCCTGCAGGACCCCCAGGAGGGTTTGGGTGGGCAGACCCCTCCAAGCCCATCCCATCCCATCCCATCCCATCCCATCCCATCCCATCCCATCCCATCCCATCCCAGCCTCCCACCAGCCCGGGGGCCCTTCCAGGGATGAGCCTGGCGTCCCAGAGGGGAGGGGAGGACGGGAGGTCCCCCTGGCATTGTCACCCTCTGTCCCCAGGGTGCCCGGCCCGGCCCCCACCCTCCTGGCTGGGCAGAGAGGGGGAAAGGCTCAATTATGGCTGATCACTGCCCAAAAGCCTCTCCTCGGGAGGAAACAGCAGCACTGAAGGGCCCTGGGATCAACAGGAAGGGAATGGATCCTGGCAGGCTCCAGTGAGCAGCAAGGCCTTTTCTCCTTAATTTTTGTTGTTGTTGTTGCTTAAAATATGGATCCATTCCGGATCAGAGCCAACTAACAAGGTGTGTGGGGGTCTCTCCATCTTCTCCAGGTCTTCAGCTGGAGACTGGATGCCTTCAGGGGATTGATGGGTGCATTGTTGCCTTTGCAGGTGCTTTCTCCAGGTGTTTCCCTCCCTTTCCATCCTTCCTCTCTGCAGCAGGGAATGAAGGTGTGGGAATCCCATTCCCTTCCCTCCTTTTCTTGCTGTCACCCCACATCCAGAGGCTGGTGGGACATCTGGAGAGCCAGGAGCCAAGGATGGGAATGTTCTCCCATGCTGCAAATCCTGCTTCCCTGGCTCCCCAACACCTGGGACAGAGATCCTGTCTGCCCCACCACCCGTGCTCCGCTTTCTCCTTTGCCTCCACCCCAAGAACATCATCCCAGAGGTGTCCCAGCACACAGGGAACGCTGATCAAACTTTCCCAGTCATTCCAGTGGAAAAGGAAAATCCAGGGAAAAAATCCCTCCTAAAAAAAAAAAAAAAGGCAAAATAAATTTCTCTTTTAAATCCCCTCTGCGCTGCTGGAGGGAGCTGGGAAGCACCAGTTGTCAGAGCCTTGCTCTGGGCCACCTTCAGGAGAGGTGACCCAGGGACCACGCTGCCTTTGCTGCCCTGTCCCTGCTCCGAGGACTCTTTTGGGTGTTGGAGTGCCAAGAACCCAGCGCTGCTTCTCTCTCCGTGCCTGCAAACCCCATCCCCGAGCGATGCAGAGCCGGGCACGGAGCTCAGCCCTTCCCTCGGCTCGCAGGGAGGCGATCCTGGGATGGATGAGACCCCCAGTTGTTCCTCAGCGGGCACAGAAGCTCGGCAATGCCGGCGTGAACTGGCCGGGCCGATTAAGTGGCGGCCACCAGCCAATAAATAAATTGGAAGCATCTCCGGAGCTGATTAGCTTGCTAATTAAGCTCAGTTACGGGGAAATCTTGCAGTCAATCAGCCCGGCCATTACCAGTTGGATCCGCAGAGCGGGAGATGGGGATGGGGAGAGCAGGAGGAGGAGGAGGAGGGTGGGGAGGGGAGGAAGGCGCTGCCCAATCCGCTTTCCCCAGCAGCAGTCCGAGAGGCTCATCCATCCCGGGTGTGGGAATCCTTAAAATCAGAGGGTTTTGGGAAAGACACAAAAGGCAGCCTCAGAGACAACAGAAGTGCCATTAGAGTTAAGCAGTAGCCATGAGATAGGTCAGCAGAAAAATTATGTAAAAAGTAGAAAAGTAAGGACAAATAGAACAATGATCTCTGTATTAACACATGGCTAGAATAACTTCCTAAGCTACAGAAAAGTTTATCTACCAAGATATTAGAAAGTTCTAAGCTTAATAATGGTGCCCTGTGGATTGTATTTTAATGCTTACAAGCAGGTATTGTATCCAAAATAAGCGAGCATTGTTTGCCTGAAGGTACGTGTTCTTACAGTGGTTGGACAGAACTACTGTCAATGTGCTTTTGCTTTATGTGATTGGTCAAAAAACTTTTTAAGGCAGTTGTAACATGAAGTTCTTTGTCTGCTGCTGGGGATGTGAGCTGCTGGCATCTTCCCACTGTTATAACCATGTAATGAGACAGATGCTGGAGGATAAACAGCTCAAGACGCGTTCCACAGCAGTCCTGTCCCATTGGTGATTTGTACAGAGACCCCCAGGCAGTGATATTGGGGATGTCCCACAGCTCCCCAAACCTGCAGGGTGCCCCCAAAGAAAAGGGTAAGGACAGGGCTGGGGGGTGCAGTGGATTTTTTGGCTGGGACAAGGCTGCTCCCCACGGGGATGTGCAGTTCTGCCCCTTCCTTGGCTCCTGGCTCTTGCCAGGCAGCAGCTGGGGACCCCCAGGGGATGCTGAGGGACATCTCCATCTCCCTCTGGGGGGCTCATTTCCCTCCATCTCGGGGGTCTCTGTGGTCAGAGTGACCCTGAGACATGTCAGAGTCTCTTTTCCCAGCCTGGCAACCAAAGGAGGAGTCAGGATTCTTCTGTTCTGCTTCCCAGGGTTGTTTATTTGCTGTTATCTATAACATTTGCTATCTATAACATTCTTTTCCTGACCTGCTGAGGTCCATTCAGCAGGTCAGTCCATGGCCCACTGCACATCTTCAGGGTGGTGTTGTCTTTTTCTACTAAAAACTCCCTGTACATTATTTACAATCATTTTCCAATACCTATCACCCATGTTAGACAGTGAGCTTCTACTCTAAACCAATCCAAAAGTGCCAACATCACCCAAGAGATGGAGGCCAAGAAGAAGGAAGAAGGACAGGACACGCCCAAATTCCTCCATCTTGGCCTCTGAACCCCCTTTTTAAAACTCCAAAATTCTATTTTTCTCCCTGTGACAAACTAACTATCATTCTATCTAAACTTTCATGGCTTGTAATTCCTCATATAAAGGTGGTAATTTGCTCCATGGGTCAAAATCAAAGGCGCAGGGGTCCTGGGCTCTGTGCCAAGGGCTCTGAGCCCCCTGGCAGGGGCTGGAGCCACCCAGGACAGCCAGAGGGATGTCCTGGGTTCCAACCCCTCCAAGGCAGCTCCAGCCTGCTCGGGCTGGCCCCAACCCAGCTGGGATTTCCAAGCTGGTGGGGTCCATCCAGAGCTGGCAGCACTGCAGGGTGAGGGGCTCTGGTGTGATGGGTGATTGACTCTCACCATTAATGGACAAATGCCATGTACACAGGTTAAGAAAGGTTTTATAGGTTTATAGTCATGGCTTGTCACTGTGGTGACACTGAACTCCAATGGGGATTTGGGGAGGAGATCTCCACCACTGGACAGCGAAGAAGGGGTTGATGGACAGAACTTTGGGAGGGGTTAAAGGCTTAAAAAGGGAAAACTTTGATTGCGAGGGGGCTGAGCCCATGCTGGAGAAAATCCTTTGCTCCCAGTGCCATAACCTTTTTTCTTTGTTCACTCTTCTCTTGTATTTTTTTGATAAGGTTTAACAAACCTTCCTGAACTACAAGAAGTGGGCAGCTGTTTCTCACCTTTGGCATTTGGGAAGCCCTTTTGTCCCCCCTGCTGCCAGTGGGCATCGGGCAGGGAGCTCTTCTCCCCCTCTCCTCCTTGCCCTGGCCCTGGCAGCTCGGGGCTGCTGCAGGTCCCAGCCTTTCCCTCCCTAGATCCACATTCCCGGCCTTGGATTCCCACCCATCCTCCCAAACGATGCCACTCGTTTGCTCCTGCACCAATTCAGCAATAAATGAGCATTTTTTACTACAAAAAGTGACCAGGAGATTTTCTTCAGCTGAGCAAGGAGCCCTCAGTGGCAGCAGCACCCATTCCTGACAGGCTGGAGCCAGCTCCAGGGATTGTTGTGCGTTCCCTGGAAGCTCAAGGTCAATCCCTGAGCACCAGGAGAGCCCTGTGGAATGGCAGTGTGAAAAATGCATGTATTTTATGATTGGCTTTTCACAAATACTCAAATGAATATAATATGTGTTACGTTAGAAAGTTATGTTGTATTAGTTTTTTAAGTACTGTGTTAAATACAGTTTTAGGTTATAACAAAATGTTAAAATAGAAACGATGCTATGTGAGGTATTTTTTTAAAGAAAGGACTCGCAGCTAGATAGCAGCCACAGGACACCCGAACTTTTCAGAGAAAGAGAATTTATTGCTCCCTTATCAGGAGAAATGAACTTCTTCCCACCTTGCTCAGCCCTGAAGATGCTGTCAGGATTCAGAGGAAGAAGCTGACACTGCCCAGACAGAATCCTGTGTTTGAATGGAATTTATGCACCATGGATGAGGTGTGTGAATATGCAACGGGCTGTTGCTTTTAAGGGTTAATCCTCTGTTAACAGTGGGGCTTTTTCGGGCTTATTTTGCCCGGAAAAGGTACCCAGACTGTCCTTAACTCTTTGTTCTTTTTGTCTCATATTGTCCTAATCCAAATTGTCCAAATTATTATTGCTCTAATTATATTTTTATTGTTATAACCATTTTATTACTATTAAACTTTTAAAATTCTAAAAACGAGTGATTGGCGTTTTCCACAGCATCACCTCTCGTCTCCCACCGCTCCAGAGCTCCTCATCCTCCCCCTGAACCCAGGGATTCTCCAAACAAACCCATCTGGAACCGGGAGATCGGCGCGGGCAGGACACAAATAAATAAGTGCAATAATAAATAAGTGCTAATTGCTGGCGCTGGGCGTCAAATGGTTCCTGGCAGAGCATTTATTGGGCAATTAAAGGCTTTACTGGGCATTAGGAGAGATCAATGAGGGCCCGGTGGGATCCCAGCCCGGCTTTCCCTCTGCGCCTGGAGCGGCTCCGCCAGGAACGGCCGCGTTTCCCTCCTGGTCACCCCCTGGCTGTGCTCTCCTTTCAGGGCTGGGTTTGGGCCAAACCTGGGAAGGTTTTCCCAGCCTGAATGGTTCTCCAAAGTCACCTTGGCGGGAATTGCGAGGTTTCATGGTGGAAAAAGCACAATTCCTGCCCGAGATCCATCCCAGAAACAGAGGGGAAAGGGATGAGCTCAAAGCCCGGGCTCAGAAGAGCTCAAATTTCAGCTGGGCTCCTTCTCCCAGCCAGGGTAACACCGAATTCCAGCGGGAGGTGGGAACCAGAGGAGCTCCCAGGTCCCTTCCAAGCCAAGCCAAGCTGGGTGTGGATGCTGCGGGTGCTCAGAGCTTTCCCCATCAGCCCGACCGATGGAAGAGATGAAATCCGCTGAGGATTGAGAAACTGACGGAAGAAAAATCCACTGAGGGTTACTGAACTCACTGGAAACAGGTGACTCAGAAGTTCCTGCATTTTCAAGTCCCAGGCTGGGGAAACCCACAGCAAAACCCCCACAAAATCAGATTTCAGACACCACCAGCTCTGGCTTTTGGCTACAGGTGGAGAAATAAAGACTCTTTAAGGTCACTCTTACCTGAACTCCACAAAGCATAAAATGTTTTTGTTTATAAACCACCTGGATCTGGGTCTCTTCTGGAAAACAAAGCTGGTGATCAGGGAGACTCAGCCCCATCCCATCACCTCTGAGCTTCCTGTGCTCATCCCATCGCTCCCCTCACCAGAAATGAGGAATCTGAGCAGGCTCAAGAAGTCGAGCAGGAGGTGATGGAGCGGGAAGCAGGAGGTGATGGAGAGGGAAGCAGGAGGTGATGGGTTTCCACCAGGCCAGACTGGGAACTCACTGGAAGGGTCCCTGCAGGAAAAAGATGTGCCCATCCCATCGCTCCCCTCACCAGAAATCTGGAACCCACTGATTTTTTAATACCAACCCAAACCAGTTTGGATATGTATTTAAAAAAAAAACAAACAAACAAATAAAAGCCAGCAGAAGTGCCCAGGGAATGTCCTGGATGTGGTGCCTACAGAGTGAGATTCTTCTGGGATCTGGAGGAGCTTCCCTGAGCTGGTGCTCCCAGCATCCACCAGAGTGAATCCTTTGGAGGCAAGGGTGGAAATGCACAGCAAGGCCCTTATGGCAGGGCATCACTTTGGGCTCTTTAGGAATTTTTTTTTCTCTTAAAAAAAAGGGAAAAAAAAAAAAAAAGCAAAAAAAGGGGATGTTTCCCCCACTCCCATTATGGGAATCAAGAGTTTTCCTTCCCAGCCTCCTCCTGCCCCCCGTTGCTTTGCTGCAGGATATTTCCTTTTTTCCCCAGGCATCAGTGAAAGCCACCAGCTGGGAGCGTTTCAGGGGGACACGGGGGTGGGCTGGGGGTAAGGTGAGGAAGGTGGGCATGAAAGGCATCCTTGAATCTGCTCCACCATCCCTGAGCACCTGGATCTTGCAGGAGAAGCCAGATCTTAGGAGGGTTGTCAGGGAGAGAGAGCAGCCAGACGTGCCCATCACGGAATCAAAACCCACATCCCTTCAGGAGAGCAAAGGAGGGGAGGGACGGATGGCTCCTAAAAAAAGGAGCACTACTCCAGCTTTACACCCAGGGGGAAGCCAAACAGAGTTCTGCCAGGCTGGAAGTTCACATTTCAAATCCAGGAGGGGAGAAGACAAAGCAGCACCTCCTGCCTGGGTGCTGGGGGGCTCGGCAGGGTGGGGAAACCTGGCAGGAACAAAGGGCTGCAGCTGCTGCCTGACAAACCAGCCATGTGACCCCAAAAAGGGGGAAAAAGGAACATCCACGAGCAGTCCTGCAGGTTTTCATCCCTCCCAGCGCTGCTGGAGCCTCCCTGGAGCACTTGGAAAGGAAGAGCAGGGAAGGAAACAGGAAAGTTCCCCCAAATCCCAGCGGGACAGGAGAGGTGGGAGGCCGGATGGGCAATGGCAGATTCAGGTGAGGGCACAGCAGGCTGAGAGAATAAATCCCAAACCCCCAAATCCAGGCTGTGGCAGCCCCTCTCGGACCATGAGGATAGAATTCCGCCTCTCCAGCCCTGGCCAGGTTTTCTCTGGAGCAGGATCTGCACTGGTGCCCTCTGGGGCATCTTGTCCCTCCTGGGTGGCTTTGAGGTCAGCAGGACTGCAAGGTCAGGAAAATCCAACCCCAATCTGCTGCTTCTCCCTCTTTTCGAGGGAAATCCCCCACTTTTCCTCATCTCTGAGCACCCCTGATTTCTCTGGGAGACCAGCACAGACTGGGCAAACCACAGCACTGGTTCTGTCTCTGTGGTGCCCTTGTAGATCCTAAATGTCTCATTTCATTCTTCACTCCAGGGTGCTTTAAATCATCCCTAAATCATCTTTAAATCATCATTTCCCCTCCCTTTCAATGCACTTTAATGGAATCTTACCTGCTGCTCTCCAAGCACCACACAGCTCTCCCAACTTTATGGAATTTTTTCCTGCAGGGACCCTTCCAGTGGGTTCCCAGTCTGGCCTGGTGGAAACCCATCACCTCCTGCTTGGCTTCTCCTTGAGCCTGCTCAGATTCCTGATTTCTCCTGGGCTTGCACTCAGGACAAGACCTCTAAAACTGTAAATAAATGTCAATCAGCTGCCCATGGCTCAGAGATTTGAGCCGGTTCAGAGAAGGCTCGTGGAGAGCCACCATTTCCCTCCAAAGAAGGGATTAGGCCATGCCACATCCTGACCTTAGAGATGTTTCATTATTCTTACTTTAAATGATCATTTGGAGCAATTTAGCAGATACAGATGTAACCATTCCCAGCCTAATTCCTTGGATCCCCTCCAGAGAGCCTTAAAGCCAAGGTGCAACACTTACTGCTCCCTTCCTGGGGGAGAAGAACTGTTTTTAATGGAAGCTCCCATATTTTTGGCTGGCAGATCTGTCACTCACTGCACATGCACTCCCAGAACTCTTAGATATACACCCATGATGGCCTGCCTGACTTATTGCTTTTTAATTTATCAATTTGCACCATTACTGGCTCTTCTGCCATCCCAGCTCCTGGACAATCCCTCATCTTTATGGCTGGCAAAGAGTGACAGGAGCTGAGCAGGAAAAGGAGGCAGGTGGGACCACCAAGACTCAGGCAAAGAACAAGCTGCAACCAACAAGTTTTCTTGTCTTTATTAGAAAGAGACCTATACAATATAGCAGCCTCTCTCTGCAGTACTTTACAGCTTTTTTGTGGGTTTTTTTTTAATTTTTACTTTTATTTTTAATTATTCAGAATACTGTACAGCTGACACAAAAAATCTCGACGTGTAGAGAGAGAGAGAGAGAGAGAGGAAGGGGGAACATAATACAAACTGGCATACTTAATCAAACCCAAATAATAGGAAACAACAAGCAAAGTGAAATGTTTGTCAATTGGTTTAATTACAGTACAAACAATATAAATAAAGCATCATCGAGTCATTGTAAAACAAACTTGCTGGATGAGGTAATATAAAAACAACAACAAAAGACCTTTTTTTTGCTTTTTTTTTTTTTTTTTTTTTAGAATTTCCACACTGTCTCATCATCATTTATACATTATTATTTACAGGAACAGAAAACAAACAAAAATAAACCCAAACCCCAACAACCCAAACCTTGCTATGAAGCCTGCCATGTGCTAGGTATCTCCTGCCTCCACCCCAGGCAGGTGTCCCCTGCTCACCTGGGCTCCCTCCCTGCTCAGCTGGACAGACAGACACCACAAAGCAGAGAGACCTGGAGGATTTGGGGGCTGAACACAAAACCCAGCCCTTGCAGGCTGGGCCAAGCTTTTGGGAGATGCTCAAATCCTGCTGAAGCCCAGGGGTTTTAAGGCAGCAGGAGCTGCAGATCCGAGCCCTTGGACGTCCCAAGAGTCAGGAACGTCACAAAAGGAGTCCCTGGTGGTTTAGGGGACACTCCTGCCCCAAACCCCCCTCAGCCTGTGCACCCACATGCAGCCTACCAGCAACAGGAGCTCCTGACAGAGACACAGCAAGAGGGAGCTGGGCCAAACCCTGCACACCACATCCTCTTCCTCCTCAGCAGATTCCATGGAGAATCCAGCCGAGTCCCTGCTTACCTCAGGAAAAACCACTGGGGGAGCTTTCAACAGCACTTCCAAGGAATTGAAGGAGTGGGAAAGGCAAGACCCCCTCATTGTTTCCAAGATCCTCCCATTTTTCCATGGCCTTCCCCACAGCTCCCTCCTGCCCTCTCCCTATGGAAGGACAAGAAAGCAGAGCCAGGGCAGAGACGGCGGCAGCGAGGCCGGCTCAGCTCTGCCCAACCCGCAGCACCCCAGGCTTGTGGCACCTCCACTGCAGAACTGTGGAGCCAGCTGTGGCCAAGGACACCTGGAGGGAGGGATGAGGAGCTGCCCTTGGGGAAGAACCCAGAACATCTCCCTTGGAAACATCTCCCCAACAGCCCCAAACGGCAGCAGGACCCCAAGGGCCACAGAATCCCTGACAGCTCACTGGTCCCACTGGCCAGGTTCAGCCAGAAAGATGAGTCTCAAGGAAAATGGTGTTAAAGAGAGCCTCTGAAATGCAAGACTCTGTCTCTTCTACCTTCAGAATCTCCTTCCCTGGAACTTCCCACCCCCAGGGCTGGCCAGCTGGGACTTCCCCTCTCCAGCAAGGGAGGGATGTCTCCCCTCCAGCCCTGCAGGCCAAGCTCAAGGTTTTCTCAAGCTGAGTGTTGCTGCCTGAAGGAATTGGATTTTTGGAAAACCCCTGAGGCTGCAGCAAGCCTGGACCTCATCTCCCTGCGCCTCTCCATCCCTCCAGCCAGTGTCTGGTCTGACTCCAGCTGGGAAAAACTCCCAAGCAGAGGCTGGCTCCAGCTCCTGATGGTGATTAGGGCATGCCCACAGTCCCTGACAGCAGCGTGGCACCAGCACACACTCACAGCAAGTGCAAAGGGACCTCCAGGTGACACCCGAGGGATCAGGACACCCTGGCTGCACTTCACCCACCAGTTCAACTGAGCTCAATCCCTACATCTGGGATGCAGGTGCCAAAAGTCCCCACATCCAGCACCAAAACCCTTCTCGGGTCCTGCAGGAGGAGTCTGGGCTTTGGGGCACAGAGGAGATGGGGACGAGCTCTCTCTGGGAGGGGTTTTCCTCCTCGTACCCTGCAATTCCTGAACAACAGGGAGGTGTTTTCAGCTGCTTCAGGAAGTACAAAACCCCCAGGTGGATCAGTTCGGGGAGCGTTCAGTGCCAGCCAGCAAGGTGGCCACCGTCCCCAAGGCATGCCACGAGACCTCTGAGGTGCCCCCCACCCACCCCCCTCACATTCTGTACACAACACACAGATGGGACAATGAGTAGCTCTGAAGCACTGCAAAACAGCCAGTCCTTAGCACTGGAAGCTAAAATAAACCACATCCAGAAAATCCATGGCTGAGGGGAAGCTGAGGCTCTGCCTGCCAACAGAGCCCAGTGTGCCACGGGGGTTTGGGACGCAGGCAGGCACGGGGAGATGAGGAGGTTAAAACTGCTGAAATGCACAAAGACAGCTTTATTTTATCCACCCACAAGCAAAATTCGCCCCCCTGAACATGGTAGGAAACGATGGGAGTTCATTCACCCACATCTTGCTGTCACCCTGAAATGAAACATGGGGCCAGAAACATGCTTGGCGATTTGGGGCTGAAGATGGCCCTAAAAAAACCCCAAACTGACCTCTAACTTTTCAGAAATCATGCAATTCCCCTCTCTAAACGTGAACTATTCACAGCTCCTGACAATCCTGGCCAAAAGCCCTCAAACCTCCCTTTAAAGTGTGGGACAGACTCAGTCAAGTCAAGATAAACTGTCCCAATATTTACTGTAAAAACTGGCCCATGCTAAACAACAAAGCAAAACCTACGAATATCCTAAACCAACAAATCCACCCATCTACAGCTCTGGATGTTTTGCTCTACGACCTCTATTATTATTTTCCAATAAAACCATTCAAGCCAACCTTCCTTTTTTTGGTAGCTTAGAACTCAAAACTCACTGCAGAACCTCTTAACCTGGGGTAAGTTCAGTGTTTCTTTTTTACCTTGAAAAGAACTTTACTCTGGAGCAGTTTTGGTTTTTTTTTCCCCTTTTGTGCAGCAAACACAAGAACATCCAAACCTGGCTTTTCTATGCAGTAAATTTTACCCACAAACCATCCAGAATGGAAGGTGTGGAACTGAGGGTCCAGGCCCACAGGCAGAGATCCCACCTAAGGATAGGATTGCTGCAGCAGCCCCTGGAGGGGGAAGGAAGATGCCTGACAGTGAGATGAGGATGGGGAAGTTGTCTCCTCTCCAGCCAAGCTGCCCCAAAGTTTGGTCCCCAACGCTCCCCTCGAGTCCCCCCTCTGACAACAACCACGTAACCAAACATGAAATGACCATTTCACCAACAACAAACCCCAAAAACCATCCCTGTTAAGGTGCAAAGGCGGCTCCCCGAGACGTTTGGGAAGGGCCCCTTGGGGACCCCCTTGTGAAATCTGTGCTTGTCTCCACTACCACTACTCTGTACTAGAAACTACAAATTACTTCATTTCTCCCAATCTCCATACAAATATAAAAGCTGAAGCTATTCCAACCCCATAGAATCTAGTTTTTCTACATTACAGTGCCGGAGATCACTTCCAAACCCGGACCTGCGCTCCCACCTCGACTCCTCTCCCCACGTGACTCGGCCTTCTCTGGCCCAGGGAAATCTCCAAGTGCAGCTAAAGCTTTTTCATTTTCTTGCACTAACACACATAATTTAAGGGAAGGGGGACAAGACAGTGAATTAAACAACGTTTACACAGTTATTTTACACTGCACCCAAATGCTTCAAAATCCTCTCCGCCTTCCAGGAGCTCACCTGGCTTTCTCAGCAGCACCAAGCTTCTCAGAGCTTTCTTTCTTTTCCCTGCTCCTTTTTTAACCACCAAAATTGGAAATCTGGTAATGGGAGCCCTTGGCCAAATCTCTGCATTCAGGGCAGGACCCTGAATTTTCCCAAGGCTGGGTCTTTTTTCTTCATGAAGAGCAAGGAGAAGTGAACTGTCCTGGCAATATCCAGGCTCAGCTGTGACAAACCCGACTGAATTCCACAGCAATGAGCCAAAGGGAGGAGGAGATATGGAAACACCAGTGGCTGACTTGCTCCTAGTGTTTTAGTCATGGATAAAGTGCAGAGGAAGGGGGATTTCAAGGTATCTGGCATGAGGGGAAGGGTTTGGGGGTGCAGTGACAACCACTGCCACAGACTCCAGAGAAAACAGCTTTGGCTGCCGGGTTTCTGCTGGGATTTCTCATGGACTGGGTCACAGCTAGGGCTTGTTTTGTTCCCAACATGCTCCAAGGGTGTGAGCGTTCCAAAAAAGCAACAGGAGTGGCTAAACACGAGCCAAGGAGCGGGAAAGGGGTGGGAGAATGGAGTGAAAGCATCAGGAACCGCAATTCCTATGGGATCTCCAAGTGCCAGGGGACCTTGCCTGATTCTGCACCTGGATGGCTCCAGGAGCAGCCTCTGCAAAGTGCAAACACATCCCCTGAAAAGCCTGTGGAGCTCTCCAAGCCAAGCCCCACCAGGATCCAGCCAAGGAGAGCTTCCTGCACCCCCTGCCTTTCCCCCCTGCCCTGGGTGACCCCAGCCAGAGGGTCCCTTCCAGCTCAGGATATTCTGGGATCTCCTGACCTTCCAAGGGAGCTCTGCCACCTGCAGGGCTGGGAATTCTCCCCACAGACCCCCAGTCCACACTGCTTCAACACAGTTATGCCAACACTTAGGGGAAAACCACATTTAGGTTAAAAGCAACCACTTAATCAAAGCATCACTTGGCTTGCCTGGATGCACAATTTTTCCTGTAATAAACTGGAATTTCCTCTCCTAAAAATATTCTGTGCTTTTTCAAGGGTTGGCCTCAGAAGATTTTTAGGAAAGGACCACGAAATTTGTCCACCTGCAATCTGCCTGGTTGCCCTTGTTTCTCAAACATCACCCTCAGCCTTGTCAGAGGAAGGTGGTCCAAAGAGAGCATTAAACAATGTACAGAAAATAACCTCAATTAGGGAAAAAAACCCCCAGCTCTGAAAAGGAATGTGCACTTTGAACCCTGGGTTTGAAACACTGGACTTGGTTTTTGGGATACAAATGCCCTGGATGCTCCTGGGGGGAGCTCTAGCACCTCTGGGATTGCCATTCCTGAATCCCTGCTGTGGCAAAGCTCCTGAGCACCAGCACACAGAGGGGGTTTCACAGCATCCCCTGCAGCTGCACATCAGCTGGGCTGTCCCCTCCCTGAGGGACCACCTCAAAGTACCAAATGTCAGGAATGCTGGAGAAATGGCAGTTCAGACAGACACCTTTTCTGAATTAAAAAAAAAAATAAAAGAAATTCAAATATTTAGAAGCATCCCAGTGGGAAGGGAATCAGCTGTGTCTGGTGCAGTCAGCCTAGGCTGGCTGGAGAAAGATTCCCTCCCCCAGACACTCAAAGGTCTAGAAAACAACAAAGTACAAAAGGACAACACCACCAAAGAGGAGAAGCTGTTCAATATCCCTGTGCTTCCACCTCAAGGCTCATTTTTCAGCCACGATTTTGCCTCAAATCCATAATTTTTCAGTTTTTTGGTTTTCCTTAAGATAACCACATGGCATTTCTTCCTTTGCATTTTGTCCACATTCAGTTTATTTAGCAACTGCTCCTCCCATTGGTGTGCTGAGTGAAACCCAGAGCCCCGAGGAAGAGCACCACCAAAGGCTTGGGAAACACACAGGAGCAGGCAGATCTGCAAATTGCTCTGCTGTGTGCACCTCCCTGCCTTCACATAATCGCTTCTTTGCCATCCAATTCAGTTGAGTTTTCAACTTTCTCCATGATAAACCATGCCCCCATCCCCACACTGCCATATGCCACTTCTAAAGAAAAAAGAAAAACAACAACAAAAAAAATCACTTTTCTGCCTGCCAAAACCTCTGCTTCCCCACGCCAGAATCCTGGCGTGGGGAAGCTGGGATGCAAGACCAAAAGGGTCCAATCAGGTATTGAAACTTGGAATTGAAAGGAACTGTCCAGGGCGCTTGCACAAGCCATTTTTCTCGCCGAAAGCAGCCGGGCTGGGAGGGAGCCCTGCCCGCCGCGCTGAAGGCTATCAATTCTGAACTTAATCAAATCTGATCTTCCCCCAGCCAGAATGGGCCTTTTTGTCTTGGCTTGTGAAAGCTTCCTGACTTCTGGAGTAAAATATATTTACAGTGCTGAGGAATGGCCTCTCTTCTCCTTCCTAAAAGGTCTCACATGCTTTTTTTTTCCTTCCCTGATCTCCTTCTGATATGTTGTTCCTCACAGGCTTTGGAAAGAGGAGTTCACTGCTGGGAATATTATCAATGTACAATAATGATCTGTAACCCACAGATCCTAACTAGTTGCACATGATTTAGTTCACATCCGTTACAGTTTATAAATTAACAGAGATGTCATTTTCTGTACAAAAAAAAAAAAAAAATCAATGTATATTTACGGTCCTTTTTTATTCAAATAGATTTTAAATACATAGAATCTAGAGACACAATACAAAAATCTGTATAAGTTAGGCAATGCATCACAGGAGTGACCAAAAAACTCAACACAATTTGCCTTGGCAAAATGACAGAACCTATTTCTGCTGGCTGAAAACGTAACAAAAAAAAAAAAAATTAGCCTTTAATGCATTTATTAATTTCACCAAACGTACTTGAAATGTTGTTTTCCACAGCGGTATTCATTATTCCTTTTTGTGTTTCAGGCTTACTCTTATTTATTTTTTCCATTTTGTTTTTACACCAAGGAGACTGCAGTCAAATAACACTCAGCAACTCATTTCCTCTCTTTGGACTGAAAAATTAAACAGATACTAAATTATGACAGTGAATTTAGAAAGGAGGGCTCCAAGGGCTCGAAAGAACATGTCTGAGATAATATGATGCTTCTAAGAATATTGCAATCACATCCAAGCAATCACCGAAGCGTGCCATGTAACTACCTCCTCAGCTAATATGCTTTTTTCTCCGTGATGACTAATCATGTTCTATTAAACAGCAGTAATGCTGGAAGAACTCAACTATACAAGTGTAATGAAGCCAGTATTCTCCCCGGACAGATTAGCTACAACTGATTTGACACATACCATCATAGGAGCTTCAAACCTGACAAACTCTGTGCTTGCTTCTGATTTATGCCGTCAAGCTCTTCGGGAGAAGAGAATGGAAATCCAGGCGCCGCAGAGGTGAAATGTTCTGATGTGCTTCACTGTCACTTAGGGAAAGTCACCGTCTCTCCTTCCTTCTTACCTTCTTCCCTTCCTTCCTTCCGCTCCGGCTCGCCTCTGCCCCGCGGCGCCGGCGCCACGCGCGGCCCGCCCGGCACGGCCCCCAAACCGAGGGCCCGCCCGCAGCCCCCGCGCTCCTCCCGGGCCCCCCGCGCTCCGCTGGCACTCGGGATGGACCGCAGGGAAAAGGGAGGAGGAGGAGGAGAGGCAGCGGACTCACAGAGCGGAGCTGCGATGGCGATGGAGGAATGTGAGGCTGCGGATGCCGCCGGGCCCAGCCAAGGCGCTCCCCTCAGATGATGGTGGGCATCCTCCCGCCGCTGTTGTTGCGGTTGTTGTTCTTCCTGGACAGGTTTGGGGTGGCCATGAGGGCGAAGCGCTCGTCGGGGCAGCCGTACTGCAGCAGCACGTCGATGCACTCCTGGCTGGAGGCCTGGCGGGCGTAGGCCAGCGCCGTGTTCCCGTGGGCGTCGCGCGCCATCACGTCCACGCCGTACTGCGGGGTGACAAGAGGGGGGATCACAAACCACAAACGGCACCTGAGCTGTTGGGAGCTGTGCTGTGACAATTTCGGGAGGGGATTTGGGATTGGAGGTGAGGGAGGGTGAGGGAGCAGCCTGACAACACGAGCACGGCAGCGCCGAGCCACGTGCAGAAAAGATGTTTCTGAGGGAAGGACAAAATTGTGTGGGACAAAATCTGCCCCAGCAGACTCCAAGCTAAGGGAATCTCTCCCTCCTCATTTCCCATGCTCTCCTTTGCTTTCCAACAAGCAGCAGAGAGGCAGAAGCGTGCTTTTCCACCACCCTCTGAATGTGTGCAGTGAGGAACAGCCACCCTGAGGCCATGGGGCCCTGAAGCCGTCCAGGAGCAGCCCTGGCCCATCCTGCTGAGGGAGGGCAGCCAGTCCTTACCCAGATGAGGAGCTGCAGCAGCACCACCCTGAGGCCATGGTGCCATGAAGCCCTGCAGGAGCAGCTCTGGCCTGTCCTCCTGAGGGACACAGCCCGTGGCAGGAGTCCTCACCCAGATGAGGAGGCCATGAAGCCCTCCAGGAGCAGCTCTGGCCCACCCTCCAAGGGAGGGCAGCGACTCCCTGCCCAGGTGAGGAGCTGCAGCAGCACCACCCTGAGGCCATGGTGCCATGAAGCTCTCCGGAACCAGACCTGGCCCGTCCTCCTAAGGGAGGGCAGCGAGTTCTTACCCGTGTGAAAAATGCATGTATTTTATGATTGGTTTTTTGCAAATATTCAAATGAATATTATATGTGTTGTGTTACAAAGTGATGCTGTATTAATTCTCTTAAGTAGTGTGTTAAATATAGTTTTAGGTTATAAACAATGTTAAAATAGAAACGATGGTATGTAGGATACTTTTTTTAAAGAAAGGACTTGCAGCGAGATAGCAGCCACAGGACATCTAAGTCTTTCAGAGAAAGAGAATTTATTGCTCTCTTATCAGAAGAAACGAACTTCTTCCCGCCTCGAAGGATTCCCACTGTTAGGATTCAGAGGAAGAAGCTGATGATGACCAGACAGAATCCTGTGTTTGAATGGAATTTATGCATCACCTATGAAGTGCATGAGTATGCAACAGGCTATTGTTTTGAAGGGTTGATCCTTTGTTAATGGGTGTCCTTTTTCAAGCTCGTGCTGCCCAGAAAAAGGTACCCGGACTGTCTGTAACTCTTTGGTCCTATTGTCTCATATTGTCCTAATTCAAATTGTCCAAATTATTATTACTCTAATTGTATTGCTACTTTTATAACTATTTTATTACTATTAAACTTTTAAAATTAAAAAAAAAAAAGTGATTGGCATTTTTCACACCCACATGAAGAGCTCCAGCAGCACCACCCTGAGGCCAAGGTGCCCTGAAGCCCTGCAGGAGCAGCCCTGGCCCATCCTGCTGAGGGACACAGCCCTGGCAGGAGTCCTTACCCAGATGAGGAGGCCCTGAAGCCCTGCAGGAGCAGCCCTGGCCCACCCTCCCGAGGGAGCCAGCCCTGGCAGGAGTCCTTACCCAGATGAGGAGCTGCAGCAGCACCACGTTGCCCTTGCGGCAGGCCAGGTGCAGGGCCGTGCGCCCGTCGCCCTCGCCGCAGGTCTCGTTGACCTCGTCCCGCGTGCCGTGGGCCAGCAGCAGGATCACCGTCCTCAAGTCCTCCTCGGCCGTGGCCCTCAGGAGGTGCTGGCCCAGAGAGAGCTCCAGGCACTGCAGAGGGGCGAGGAAGAGCTTCTGCTCGTACTTGGCGCGTATCCAGAGCTCTTTTTCTTCCCTAGGGAAGCCAGAGGGGACAGGTCACTCTCAGCTGGTGTCGCAGCCAACAGTGCTCAAGCAACAAGGAGGTCATTTCCCCTTTCAAACTTATGTCAAGAAAGTCCTCACAGGAACAGTTCAGCCAAACCTTAGGAGCAGTTCACCCAAACCTTGTATTTTTAGCAATATTTGTGTTGTCCACCTTGTTGTTCCAGTGCTCAGGATCCTCCTTGATGGACGCTGTGCCCACGGGCTGGAGGATCACAGGAGGTCTTACAAAGCCCTGGGCCAGCAAGAGGTCAGAGCAAGAGCCCTCACTTTGGTCACAAAGACACAACAAGCAGCCAGGTTCCACGTCAAGGCTGGAAAACACTGCAAAAAAATGCACCCAATTTCTGTATCCCACACCAGGAGTAACGAAATGGGGGCTTTGTTCCCCTCCAAGCTGAGTAATGCTCCCAAAGGCATAAGGATGATTCCTCTTGTTTTGCCAAAATTCAAACCAGTGCTTTGAAGCACCTTTTCCTCCTGATATATCATATGGATGATTCCTATTGTTTTGCCAAAATTCAAACCAGTGCTTTGAAGCACCTTTTCCTCCTGATATATCAAAGAACCATCAGAAGCTTTCTGGTGCTATCAGGTTACAGCAGAACAAGGACTACAAACAAGGCTCTCCACTCGCCCCCTTTCAAAAATTACCATACAATTACATGACCTGAGAGCAGCAGTCCCAGACAAAAAAGTCCCATTTAGAGGTCCCTCAGGTAATCTGCTCAGCCTGTGAAAACCACAAACATCACCTGAGCCAGGCAACTGGGTCCTGGTGACAGATTCCCTCCTCTGGAGTACAAAAGGCCAAGCTCTGTTTACGCCTTTCAGCCGTGTTTACACTGCTCCCAGTAATCTAGTGTCAGGTTAGCCCTAATCTGTTTTTAAATACTTATGTAAACATCTCCTTCCACCAGCAAATCTGGATTAGTTTTGCATCATTTCCTGGGACATGTGGAGTGACCTTGCTGTGACCTGCCTGGATGCTTTCAGGCACAGCTTCCCAAAGCAGCCACAGCTTCCCTGCCCGGGCCACAGCTTGCCCCACAAACAGGGCCAGGCCTTTTCTTCAGAGCAAAAGTGCAAACAGAAAATTAGCACAGAGAGCGCTTCTTTTACCTCAAGCCTCTGAATGGCTCCTGCAAACTAAAAGACACACCAAAAAAATAAACCCTCCACAACCCATTTGGGCAGTTGCAAATTAACCTTTGATGGCAGGATCTGATAAATGGAGTATGGCTGCAGGTATTCCAGATGGAGAGGAGGAAGAAAAGGAGTTCTGTTATCAGAATCTTTAATTCATGGCTTTTCTAATTACATTTTTTAAGGTAAAAAGCCAAACGAGAACCAGTGCCACGAAAGGGATAAAGTAACACATAATTATCGACAATAAAATGGGCATTCTTGCAACAGCTCTGCTCCCAGTATCCAGCTAGATGATCTTTAAGGATGTTAGCAAAGATCTCAGATGATTTTTAAACTCACACAGAGGTATTGAGAGTATAACCAACACATCCACTCCATGTTTAAAATGTGCCAGACTGGAAAATGAGGTGATTCAACCTATGCTGTTCACCCACAGTAACACACATCAGGGCTCTGGGAATTTATTTTTCATATGTCCATACATCCTAAAGGCAAAATACTCCTCAGATATGTAAGTAGTATTTTTTTTTAGCTTAGTCAAGAGTCTGCAAATTAATCTCTCTCTCCCCCAGACCATTTTTGGAGTGAGAGAAACTTTTGACTCCTATCAGAGCACTGGTGGCTCAAGAAAAAGTCCTTTTCTATTGAGAAAAAAAGCTGTTTGACACAAGTCTCCCACTTCCAATCACCACTCAGCCTAAACTGTAACAGTGAGGCTAAAAGGAGAGAATAAGTGCTTAGTTGAGGCAGAGGCTCTCCAAGCTTGAGGCTGGCAGGTTCACAAACCTATCAGCACCAATTTCACATTTGATGTGCATCGTGTGGGCAACCCTGATGCTCCTGGAAGGATGCAAGAAAGAGAGACAGGGATGCCCCAGTCCTGCTCAGCTTTGTCCTACTGCCTCAAAAGGCTGGGGAAAGAAGAGGGAACTCTTTAGAAGCCAATGTCACAGGAAGGGGAATGTGCTGCCACCTGCCTCAGTGCTGGGCACCACATGAACTTACTCAGTAAGGTCCAGTTCCACCTTGGGAGTCACACCAAGGGTTGTGGTGGAACTATAAATCAAAATCAAGGTGTTTCAGAGGCCTCAGACATTTGGGGCAGCACGTATGACATCAGCATGGAGTGAGATTCAGGTCTTTTTCAGAGGTACAAACCGGGCACGAGGAAGATTTGGATTTTAGGGATGAGAACAAAACCTCATCAGAGGTGGGAGGAAAAGCACACTGGACTACACCTCATGGACAGCCACAGCACACAGGGACTGCTTTCCAATGAGCATCTAGAAAGGCAATGTCCACAAACATCCTGCCTCCATCTCTGGCACAAACCCTTTAATTAGGATGGGAAGTCCTGGGGACTTTCCTGGGAGACAGCTGCAGCTCTGCTGCTGGCATTCATCTCAGAAACCCTGACAACAAGACATAAACACTGCAATTGTTGCTCTGACGCCCCAGTTCCACTGCTGGGATCCACAGCTTGTGTTGGTGGAGGTTTCATTTCCCCCAAGGAAGGCCAGTCCAAGAGCAGAGTTGTCAGCAGTAGATCACTTAGCCTCATTGCAGTTCCCTGGAGGACCACTGCTCACATCCCCTGTTAGTTAATGAGCTAAAAAATGAATTATTGGAGCGGTCAGCAATAAGCAGGAAGAGGAGGCACAGTGTTTCATTTCAGCCAGCACTGACATACCTTTAAATAAATCAACTGAGGAAGAGCACGAGGAAGTGTGAGGGAGAGCAACTCATCAGGAGAAAGACACTGAACTAGTCCCCAAAATAAAGGCCAGTAAATATTGTCCTCTTTTCCTCCCTTAATTGCAAGCCTGGCAATTCTAAATGACCATCTCCACACGAGACACTTCCAGCTGTAGCTGTCAAAGCCAAAGCAAGACTCTTTCAGTGAACTTTCAGCAGTGGAGTCCTTGTCTCAGGAGCAAATCAAAGCTGCTGTGCTGTAGAAACAACATCTTCACATGCTCTTATGGTCCCAATGACACCAAACACTGCAGAAGATCTGAGCTGCCTCTTCCTCATATGCAGCAAAATGAACAGATTATGAGCTCCTTGATAAACTTAGAGAAATGAGCAACAGAACCCTAAGGTCAGATGTTCTTTGAGCCTTTTCTCTCTAAATATCTGCGTCCAAACCCTGATCTGTATGTGCTGGTGCAGACTCCAGACCTCACTGTGTTTGCCCCTCACACAAGAGGCACCTACAGCACAGAATCACTGCAAAACACTCCACAGAACCAGGAATGATTCACCAATCTTGTCCAGAAAGTGCCACCAAGCTCTCTGCTCCTGCAGGAGCCTCCATCACTCGTGAACCCCAGAACACAAAGTGGTGCGAATAACGAAATCCCTGCTGCAGCAGCAGCACTGTACACAGGTAAAAGGTTATTAGAAACAGATGAAAATTTCAGTTCTCGGTTTATTTTGATCTAATTAGGTGCTTGCTTCTCAAGATAATGTCCAATTATTTAAATTACTCTGCCAGCCACATCACATCATTATTATGTGGAAACATAAATACTGGGCACTGGAAGGGGGGAGGGTAAGCAGGGAGCATCAGAGAAGAGGAAAAGCAGATTTGCCTCCAGCACAGCCTGGCTCCAGGAGCTGCCCTGTGTTCCCCAGCCGTGGGCTTGCACTGGAGATGCTCCTCGAGGAGCCCACATCCCACACAGCTCAGCCCCATCATGTGCTGCCCTGGGTTTTCCACCCTACCAATGCCATCAGAAGCCTCGTCCTGTTGGTATCCACCCTCCATCCTGACTCCTCCTCGCTCCCATTCACCTCTGCCTTCACCTCCACTTGTCCCTCACAGATATTTGGTGGAGTCACATCAGCAGGCAAACAAGAAGAGGATGTGCAGGGTGGGAAAAGAAGTGGTGCTCATGCAGTGACCCAGAACTGCCTGAGTGGGCAACAGCACGTGGCTGGAGAGCCTGGGAACTTGCCATCAGAATTCCACAGCTCCAGAGCAAGAGCAGCCTTGCTCTTCCCAAAGCATGACTAAAAGGATGACTAAAATGTCACGTTGTTATCCAGGGTTACTCACCACTTGTTAAAAGCTGGAATGAATTCTGAAGGTTGAATTAGAAAGACAGTGGACAGCAGGTATTTACCATGGCACAGCATTGATTTCCCACCACCAGAAATGAGAGCAGGCTCCTTACAGGTGCTTTGAAATGCAGTTTTATCCTCCACACCTCTGACAACACTGAAAAGCTCCTGATTTTTTTTTCATCCTTTCTTCTCTCCTGCTACAGGAACTAATTCTGTAAGAGAGGAGGCACCTCAGTGGTGTCTCCACGGTGGCTGTGCAGGTGCTGTGCCCGTGTGTTGCCATTTCTGGTTGCTCACTGAAGTACAACCCTTTAATGCCGTGGTAACCTGGCCAGATCAGTAAGAGCTCTGCCAAATTTCCTCTCCTGTTGGCCAGCTGACAAGGTTAATGTGTCTCTTCCAAGAAAATGAAGTAAATCCAAGCCACTGCACCTCCCAAACTCCTGGAAGAGCCCCAGGATGTGTCATTAGCTTCGTGGTCCAGCACACAAGGAGCACATATCACCTAATGACCAGCTGCATGTGCTGGGGCTTCCCCATTCAACACGATCCCAAAAAATGGCACTGCTTTGGACAGGGCTGCTGATGCAGGGTTGGGATGGGTAAAAGGAAAACACTGAGGGTGGGGGCAGGATTGAAATGTTGGAGAAAGGCTAAATGCAATTAAAATGATGCTCTTAATTGCAACAGCAAAAGCGAGGAGAAGAAGCGAGGGTGAGAAGAAAGGGGCTAGCAGCAAGGAATTTCCAAAGTGCCTTCCTGCCCCGAGCAAAGCAGGAACTGGGAGGAGAGGCATGGAAGAGGGGCTGGGAACAATGTGCTGAGAAAACACAGGGGCTTCCTCTCTCTCTGCAGGAGAAGACCCCTCTGCTGCATTGCAAAGGCAGCGCTGAGCAGCTGAGCGGCTCCGCGCCCCGCATGCCTCCCCGCCCCGCCGCGTTGCTAAGGGGGAAGGCACGAGCCCACCGGGAATATCCAGGTCCCTGGCAAACAAGAGGGCTCCAGACAGCAAACAAAGACCGATGGGTATTTATCCCTTAATTACTGAGAGCTTTGAAGAAACGGGCCCACTGTAAATCCTGCCCGCCCAGGGAACGGAGCGCGATTTATGCGCGCTGGGGCAAAGAGGAAATAAATATCTCTCGGGCTCCTGATCAATATTATGAGTGTTTTGCCAACCTACAGGGTGTTTTATGAACTGTAAGGACAGAAAGGGATCATTAATAATTAAATAAAGTCTATCTATTAAGCTTATTACTTCTCACAAGTTAAACATCCCTGACGGACGAAGGGCAGCCCCACAGGAAAGCGTGGATCAGCCAGCCCGAGTCCTGCCTTGGACTCTGCTCCAAGTGAGCAGCGTGATAACCCAGCCTGGAAATGATTTAGTTGCTGTCTGATGGGCAACTTATCTGCCTGAGGACTGTGTTCAACACACTCTTTACATTTTGGTCCAGGAGACAGACAATTCAGCTCTGCGAAGTCATGCCAAATTCAGGTTACTTCTACTCTCAGTCCTTTTCAACCAAACCAAATGGCAAAAATCTCTGGAAGAGTTCAAGGCCAGGATCTGAGCACCTTGGGATGCTGGAAGGTGTCCCTGCCCATGGCAGGAGGTTGGAAGGAGATGATCTTGGTCCTTTCCAACCCTCACCATTCCAGGATTCTATGAAATGAGGGCGGTTTCCCACCAGCAGCACCTCACACTGTCAGGGACTTGTTTCCTGCAGCCCCTAGCTCTGGACCTTCTCCACCATTAACTCTCCTATCCAATTTTTCAGTTTTCCTTTCATAGCTGTGTGTTTCAGGGGAAAAAAAAAGCCCTGCTGTGTGTGAGGGACAGAGATCACTCATTTGTGCAGAGCTCAACGTGCTTCTCAAATTAATCACGGCTCGCCTGGCACTTACCAGGATCATCATTACTTGGATTCAGAGGAGCTCCTCCACTTTTTTTCCCTCTCTCCCAACAGCATTCCCCTACACAGGGCTCCAAACCAGCTGCTATTTCTGCACTTGTGGGTTACCTCTCCATGGAGCAAGCAGCAGCACTCCCTGAAGCATTAATACACCCACAGGATTTATCACTGCCCAACATTAACGACCAGCCTGGCCAAGACATCAAGGTTTACTGACTTGAGGCTTTTCAGATAAATACTTTTCAATTGTGGGCTAAGATTTATCACAGAAAATTGCAGCCAACTTCTGTTTTCATTGCATGACACTCCATCTAATAATTTTTAAGGCTTCCTCCATAAAATATATCACACCTGAGGTTTACTCTGTGTAAAGTTAAGCAAAAACTGTGACATACAACAGCAGGGGATACTGTGGGTACTAAGATAAGGCTTATTAAGCTGAGAATAAAGATCCTAAAGGTGACAACTCTAAGCCCTGCAAGTTGTTTAAATCTTTTCTCAATAAAAATCCAGGCTTTTTCTTTGTTCTGTACCATTATGTGAAATGAAAACAGTCCCTAGAGATTTAATAAAAACCTTGAAGAAGCCACAAGTTGTCCTTTCCCTCTAACCCCAAAAGCCCCAGAATTTTTTGAAACAGCATTGCCAGTGACATTTCAGAGGGAAAAACCCTAACAATGGTAAGCTCTAAGGATTTAGAGCTCACCACAGTCCTGAGACCACAAAGACTATTAGAAGTCTGGAACACCTCTGCTATGAGGAAAGGCTGAGAGGATTGGGAATGTTCAGCCTGGAAAAGAGAAGGCCCAGGGGAGACCTAATTGTGGCATTCGAGTTCCTGAAGGGAGTCAACACCAAAAATGGGGAGAGCTATTTACAAGGGTCTGGAGTGACAGGACAAGGGGGAATGGGTTCAAACCGACAGAGTGGGTTTAGATGGAATATTGGGAAGGAATTCCTGCCTGTGAGGGTGGGCAGGTCCTGGCTCCAGGTGCCCAGAGCAGCTGTGGCTGCCCCTGGATCCCTGGAAGTGTCCCAGGCCAGGCTGGACAGGGATTGGAACAACCTGGGATAGTAGAAGCTGTCCCTGCCCATGGGAGGGGATGGAACTGGATGAGCTTTAAGATCTTTTCCAACCCAAACCATTTTGTGACTGGGATTTTAAGCACACAGATCAGTGAAAATAATTTTAAAAGCACTGTGAAGAGTGGAGGGAGATGGATTTCTCCTAAGGTGTCTAAGGAGAGACTGCACAAGAATCTGGAATGCAAAACCCAGGAACAGCAGCTCCCTCACACCCACCCTCTGCTGACCAACAGGAAAGTTCAGGATCTGACTCCTTTTATATACTGGCACATCAGTATCAAGGTACACATCCACACAAAATTTAACCCAAACCATATCACTGTGATGGCTACCCAAAAAAAAGGCAGAATAATGAGTTGTCACTGTGTGGCTCTACACACAAGTCAACTGTTTCCATTTATTGGGTGGTCAACCTCAACACTTGGGCACACCACAAATATTACCTAAAAAAAGCCTGCAACAGTTGCATAGAAATGCTAAAACCAAGGAGTATAGTTGCTTCTTGTTTTCAGTAATATATATATATATATGTATATATGCAGGGAATAGTAACTGGAAACACGTACCTAATGCATTTCATTACTAGTGTGTAACCACACTTAACCTGATGTCTTAGGTGTATAAATCAAACTGCATTGTGCCAGTACCTAAACACAGACTGGAAATTTCAATTTGCCATTTGATACACAGTCACTCAGGTCAGAAGATTCCATTAATCTCCAATTTGTTAACACTAATTTTCTCCTACAGCAAGGCCTTACTCAATGCAGCAGTGTTTTAAGTGGAGCTCGGGAAACCACTACTTATTTAAAAAGAAAAAAAAGGAAATTCCCTTCTCTCTTGTATTTTTGGGGTGCCCGGACATTGGAAGGAATGATGAATCTGATTCCATGTTCTCAGAAAGCTAATTTATTATTTTATGATCTATATTATATTAAAGATTGCTATACTAAACTATACTAAAGAATACAGAAAGTATACAGACAGAAGGCTAAAAGATAATAATGAAAAACCTGTGACTCTCTCCTCAGAGTCCAACACAGCTTGGCCATAATTGGCCAATAAGTAAAAACAATTCACAGCAGAAATGAATGAAACAACCACCTGTTGGCAAAACATGTCCAAACACATCCCAAAGCAGCAAAACACAGGAGAAGCAAATCAGATAATTCTTGCTTTCATTTTTCTCTGAGGCTGCTCAGCTTCCCAGGAGAAGAATCCTGGACAAAGAGGATTTTCCCAGAAAATATGACAGTGACAGTTCTCCGGGGTGGCGGGCGGGGAGCGACGCACAAATACTGCCGGGCATAAATCTCAGCAGCGTGTGCCAGGTGGGAGATGGAGCGGGGTGGCTGTGTGAGTGTGCCCATGGCTGAGCAGTGTGTGCAGCAGGGCTGTGCTCCTGCCATCACACAGCATTAGGGACACCACAACAGCGCCTGATGGGAGCGGCTCCGGAACGCAGCCCACGGCGAGGAAGAGAAATGGAGCTTCTCCTCTGCTCGCCCTGCTGGGAAGTGGAGGAGCAGCAGAACTGGGAGTGCCTTATGAATAATGAGGGAAGGGGGAAAAACCACTTGGAGGGGGTTGACAGACTTCCAGAGCAAAAAGATGTGGGAATCCATAAAATCAGAGAGTTTTGGGAAAGCCACAAAAGGCAGGCCTCAGAGACAGCAGAAGTGTGATTAGAGCTAAGCAGTAGCCATAAGATAAGTCAGCAGAAAAATTATGTAAAAAGTAGAAAAGTAAGGACAAAAAGTAGAAAAGTAAGAAAAATAGAACAACAGTCTGTGTATTAAGGCTTGGCTAGAATAACTTCCTAAGCTACAGAAAAGTTCTACCTACCAAGATATTAGGAAGTTCTAAGCTTAATAATGGAGCCCTGTGGATTGTATTTTAATGCTTACAAGCAGGTATTGTATCCAAAATAAGCGAGCATTGTTTGCCTGAAGGTACGTGTTCTTACAGTGGTTGGACAGAACTACTGTCAATATGCTTTTGCTTTGTGTGATTGGTCAAAACTTTTAAAGTAGGTTGTAACATGAAGTTCTTTTTCTGCTGCTGGGGATGTGAGCTGCTGGCATCTTCCCACTGTTATAACCATGTAATGAGACTGATGCTGGAGGATAAAAGAGCTCAGGGTAGGTTCCTCAGCAGTTCTGTTCCACTGGTGATTTGTACAGAGACTCCCAGGCAGTGATAGAAAGAGATCTCAAATGAGTAGAAAAAGATCTCAAATTAAAGTTTGCTTGAGGCTTCCATCATACAATCAGTAAGGTGGGAAAAGACCTCTAGGATCATTGCGTCCAACTGATCCAAAATGGAAAAAACACATTGTGGGCTCCAGGAGAACCCAATCCTTACCAGAGGGTCAAAAACTGGTCTAATTGCAACGCCTCACGAAGACCTTCAGAAATGTTTCTTGATCCTTTGTTAACAGTAACTCCTACAGTTTGGTTTGCAAGAAGAAACAAAAGTCCTTTCACGGGGCTTTAATGGCATCTTAATTCCAGTAGAAGCAGTAAGATGATGCTCTTTGGAGTATTTGGGAAAGAAGTACACCCTCCAACCATTACACGGAATTTATGTAAGACATAAAAGAGAAAGTACAAGTAATAAACATTGTATTTGAGCACAGACTCTGAAGAAAAACACATTTGGAGCAGCAAGCAAATAAAATCCACTGCTTGCTCTGCACAAGTCAGCAGTGGGAGGCAGGCAAGCTTGGAGGGGAAGGTCCAAGGTGTAGGAAGCAGCCAGATGATCCCCGTGGGCAGCATTTCTAGGATCCATATTCCAGAGATGCTGCAGGGACCTCTCTGCTGTCCAACTCTTCCCAAGTGACTTGGAGCTCTCCGTTCTGCTCCCCTCACCTTCTGATGTCTCCTCATTTGCATCCCAAGTACCACAGAATCCTGAAATTTTGAAAAGACCTCCAAGATCGAGTCCAACCTTCAACCAAACAGCATGGTGCCCAAGGCACTTACTTCTGTGTCCGCTCATTCCTTGAACACTTCCAGGGATGGTGGCTCCTCCACCTCCCTGTGCAGCCCTTCCAATGCTTAACCACTCTCTCAGTGAAGAAACTTCCCTAATATCCAACCTGAACCATCTCACAAATGCCAAGGACTCTACAGAAATTGTGGATGTCATCAGACCCTTCCATCAGTGTCCTTTATTAATGGCTGTTTTTATTTAGAAAAATGATGCCTTTTTTGGCAAGGCAGAGATCCCAAAGTATTCCCTCCATTCAGCAAGTGATGGGACTTCTCTCCATCTCTGTTTTAGTGGATTGCAGGTGTTTGATGCCCTTCTCAAACCATAAATCATAATTAGTTTAAAAAAAGACCATTGGTAGACCTGCTCATGTTTCTGGAAAATCCAAGTAAGTGAAGAATTTCCTTGGAATAAAAAGGGATGAAGCCTTGAGAATCCCCAGCAGTTAACACCCAGAGAAATCCATGAGGTTCCTCTGACTAAAACCCTGAAATCTCAATTATTTTTTTTGTTTGTTTGTGCATTTCCAACAACGGAATGTGCAACACTGGGGTTGCCTAAATGTGTCCCAAAGAGATGAGACTAGAGATGGAAGTGGCTTTCAGAAGACATGGAACTGCTCAGGTCCTGCTGAAGCTTTTCCAATGCACCTCTGCCCATTAATCACTTGCAAAGCTTTGGGCTTTTATGATTTACAAGCCATAAGGTGGATGTTCGACAGTGGGAAACCCACAGAAATCCTGACAGCAAAGAAAATCTGCACCGGGGACACCTGCCAAAAGAGACAGCAAGTTCCACTTGGAGAGCAACTCAGAGAGAGCTGTGCAGGGATTTAAAGGCTGAATTAAAGCCAGAATTGAGGAATTAAAGCCTCTTGCCCAAGTGTTCCTGGTGCATAAGTGCTCTCTCTCTCTCTCTCTCTCCCTGCAAATCCCTCTTCAGACCACATTTGGAAATTATTTAAAAAAGATAAAATATCCCTAATCTGTTACCAATTAGAAGAGACATGTGAATATCATTTTCTAATTTGTGACTCAATCTTAAAAGTGAGCTCACTGAAATAATTACACTGGCTCCTGAATATTCCTATTGTGCTCCTGGAAAAAAAAATCCAAAAAACGAACAGTGGGTGTATCCTCTACTGCCCCAGATGCCTTGGGGCTGAATGTATCAACAAGAACCATCAAAGCCTTGGACATGGACTGCTAAAAAACTGTAATTTCTGCTCCCAGCCCAGGGGTTGCCAAACAGACTCGTTCCCTCCTATTGGTCTTTGCGCACCTTGGGCTTGTGGCGAGCCAGGACGAGCCAAGGAGCCCCAAGCTGAGTGGCCAACACAAGGTGTCCAAGCTGACCACTGCACGAGGGACCCCTTCCAGCTGCAGGAGCTCTGAGCCAGGATTTATGAGAGAGCAGCAATGGAGATTTCTTTGTAAAACCCAGACACAGCACGACTTGAGTGAGTAACTCCTGAAAATTGGTAATTTCCTGGTGCTTAGCAGGAGAAGGCCCACCAATGGGGAAGCAGAGGCTGCTAATAAATTTATAGTGCGTTATATGCCAATTAGACCCCCTCAGCCCTTCAAGAGGCAGCACCACCAATCAGGTTATCATTCCACAAATGTACTCTTTAGGGCTGAGCTCATCACAAATCAATCCTGCATTTCAAGTGCAATTTTCATTAGCGTTACCCGGGACCGCACTGGTGAAACAATGCAGGCAGGTATTCTCCTTCTCCCCTCAGAGCACCCTTCCCGGATGCCTTGTGCTCAGCTATTTTGCTCCTCCTGGTGCACAGCCACGTCTCAACTTCAAATGGTAAATAATCACTTTGAATAGCACATTAATCCTGCGCCGGAGCAGATTTATTACACGCGTCACACGCGGGAGTTTCGCCGTCACTCGCAAGCCAGCCGTGAACCCCGTGCTTAAATTACATCCTTGTACCTGACCATGCACCATGCAAGGCTCTGTCAATACCAGCAATCAGCAGCTCCCTCAGCTTCCCACCCTGTGACATCCACAAGTGTCATTTGGGAATGCAGAGAAAGGAAAAATACACCAATAAATACTTTGTAAGGTTTAGCATCTGCTTTAAACCTCTGGTCACAGCTTGAATCACAGCTCTTTCCCTGTGCAAGCAGCACTGCACTTTGGATGCTCTTCTTTGCTTCATTTTTGCTGAACAAGGCCAGAAACAGCCTTTAGTTTTAGCTTTGTAACCTATGGCAGCACGGAGGTGCCTCCTGCTCGGGAACACAGGGCAGCCTGAGTCACCAGGAATGTATTGTCCTTTTCTTTTGCTTCTCAGGCTGGGTACAGACCTTGGAGAAGCACATGCAGAAACCTATCAGAGAATATCCTGCGTTGGAAGGGACCCACAAGGATCATCCAGTCTAACCCCCTGGCCCCACATGGACACCCGAGCAATCCCACCCTGTTTATCCCTGAGCGTGATATCCAAATGTTCCTTGAGCTGCTGCAGGCTTGGGGCTGCCACCAACCCAACCCAACCCAACCCAACCCAAGCCTAGGTGGGGTTACAAATGTAACGTCCATGTTGAGTGGACCTAAAGAACATGGATCTCCTACTGCAAGAATTCCCAAAGCAACCTTCACTTCCCTGCTTCTCAGCCAGGCAAGGTCCCCTCGAGTCACGGCAGGACCAAAATTTACTTCCTAAACCACCCCTGCCCCCAGTCATTCTAAATTTTTATGGTGTCTCTTCACAAAAATGTAGGAAGAGCAGCGCCTGATGCCCCAAGCCTTGGGCTGTCACCTGCATCTTATTTCTACTTAACCTCTTAAATAACATTGGAATTCACTTTGTCCCCTGATGGGCTCTGTAATGAGAACCTCCTGTCAATCAGGGCTCCATTAGCCGGGACAGACTCCCACTTCCTGAAACAATTTATTGCATTCCCAGCAGCGAACGGGCCTGTCTCCTTTTGAGCCCTTTGGGTTTTTTTTGGGGAGCTATTCATTGGGAGCGGGTGTCCCTTGTGTCCCTGCTGAGCGGGGCATTGTTCCCCCCATTGTGGCTCCTGGAAACGGCTTCCTGAGCTGACCCACCTCTCCTTGTCCTGCCCAGGCCCGGGGTTTGCCAAAAACTTCTTTGGGCTGCTCAGTTCAGCGGCCCAACACAAAACCCACCAGCTGTTTCCAGCCACTGGGGCAGGGGGAGAAGCCAATCCTGCTGTTAACCCCTTCCCAACAAAAGCCCGGGGACCTGGAGCCCAGAGCTCCCTCTTCCTCAAAGAGCAGGATCTGCTCTCATTTAGCATGAAACTAAAGGCAATTTTGTTTTCCTCTTCCTCTCTCTTGGTTACAAACTCAAATTGCAGCTCAAAGGAAAAAAATCTTACTAATAGAGGCTAAAACCACTTTGGTTGGAACATTATCTTGAGAGGAGAATTTCCATTTCCCTAAGTGTGTGCAGTCCTTACGAGGTTCATTTGCAATGAGTCTATCTGTTTTGATGAGATAATAAAATGCATTTTATTTAAAAATATCTCCATTTCCACCCCCCCCAAAGGAATTTAAATGGTCAGTTAATCTTTCTGCTTCAGAAACAACTCACTGAGTAAATAAAAGTGGGCTCAAGATTATATAAACCAAGATTTTTTTTCCTATTCTAACGCTGGTCTTGAAGACTAAAATACAGATGTACCTGGGCATTGGCTGTGTGCCTTTTTAGTATAAATCAGTTTAACTTTTAGCCTGGGAAAGGGAAAAAAATGGAAACAAGATGATAGTTATCTCCAGCCTTCTGTGATTCTCGAGTCAATAGTAAATGGGGGGACTCGTTAGTGCCATAGTGATCCAATCAGGATGAAATTATGCAGTCATGTAAGAAATAATATCTATTAGGCTAATTTAATCAACGAATACTTTACAGATGAATTAGAATGCAGAATCCAATTATTTCAAACATTTGGACTGTCAGCCGCTGTGTTTTTGAAGCGACGGAGGGGGGGAAAGGGAAGGCTTGAGGATCCTTTCAAGGCCAGGGTGGCTGGGCTGTGTTTGTAGCAGGAGGGCTGAAAACAGCAGAAAAACTGACAGCCACAATCAGCACCTTCCCTGGCTCCTGGGGCGCCTTCCTCTGGGATACTGGCAGGGACAGCTCCATCTGCTCCTTGTACTGGCTCACAGTGACTGTCTCCAGTCTCGGTGATTCCCCTGGCCAGCCACCCTTTGAAAGGAAGGTTCACACTCTAATGCCAAGGGGGTTGGTTACTGGGAAGGGAAGATGTGCCCCTGGTTGGTGCACAACACCTGGTGCTGCCCAGCTCCATGGACTGCACGTGGCATTTATTCCCTTGGAAAGCCAAGGTGCTGCTTCGTGGCACCGTGCAGAGAGAAATGGGACAGACACAACTACTGCCAGAAGGGGAAACCTGTTTAAGACACCACTTGACTCAAAAAAGAGGGGACAAAACTGGGGCTGTGAGTACACAAACCACGATCCAGCCTGACTCAACATCTGCTCTGCTGATGCTCTGTCAAACCACGACAGGACCATGAAGCTTGCCTGAAAACCATCACTGCTCCACCAAGGAGACTCAGGGATTGGCTCCTTGCTGTAGAATAAAGGCACATCCCACCCTCTGTGTGGAGAATTTTCTCCCCACTCCACTGGAATTGCTGTTTCATAAAGAAACAAGAGCAGCCACCCTCTACATTTTGAACATCAGAATGGCTTGGGTGGGGAGGGACCTTGAAGACCATCTCATTCCAACCCCTCTGCCGTGGGCAGGGACACTGTCCACCATCCCTGGGTGCTCAGAGCCTCCTGGAACACCTCACACACACAGAGCTGGTCTGATGGTCCCATTTACCATCAGAGCAATTACTGCAGGAGCTGAAGAAGGCAAAGGTGCATGTTTTTGTGTCAAGCCTACAGCACAAAGTGACAGTTCCCCCCTCTCTCCTTATTCGTAGAAGTTGTTAGTACAGAGTAAAACAAAAACAAGGCTACAAGAAAGTGATGGATACTTTATCCACGTGGAATATGTTTTATGAAGAGCTTAAACTGAAAAAATCCATTTCACCCTCTGGGCTCCAGCATTTCTTTTGAGTATTTGAGTGATACCATGAAGAACAGAGCAAACCTGGTGCCTGCTGCAGAGCGTGGATGCCCCACTGCTCCGTGAGCTCTGCGTGCCATTCCCAACGTACCTGAGATCCAAACATTTTTCTGCCCTGTCATCTGGAGCAGTAAATGGACTCTCTTGCTTATTTAAACATTTAATGCTCTTCTGATGCCCAAATTATGCCTGTTTCCCATGATGGATTAGCACAGGATACAGCAGTGACAATTTTCTGCAATCTGCGGAATATCAAATTTTGATTACTTCAGGAGGAAAAAGTAAAGTTCTAAGCAAACTGATTGATAAGGAGCAGAGGAATCCTTCATGTGGTGGCTCGTTGGGAGCCTTGATGAATGCCTGGCAGCACTGTGATGAGTCCCCACAGAAGACGTGCAATAACTCTGAGGAGATTTAAGGTATTTATTGCTCAAATAAAACAAAACCAAGTGACACGAGTAGGTGAAGCAGCACTGGGTGATTACAATCTGCTGATCAAGACCAAGTGCAATTCCAATTTTTTTTTGCTCTGCAGAAAAAAAAAAACAAACTAATTTTCCAGCTTGCCTACAAAACACTGATGGTTATTTTGGGAATTTTGAATGCTGGCTTTCTTCAGTGCGCAATGGGGTTGTTTCAGTGCCAGGTCTTTATGGTGGATTATCATCCAGTTAATGCTGGCAGCTGCTCTACTTCTGGGTGTCAAATTATTTAGCAGTACCTTCTTAAGATAAAGTGATAATAGAAATATTTTTATCTATGTATGTATGTATGTATCTATCTATCTATCTATCTATCTATCTATCTATCTATCTCATAAAGCTGTAATATATATAAAATATATAAGGTGTGACTTGGTGATCATGGAGGTTCTTCCCAACCTTAATAATTCTATGATTTTCTCTCTCTCTACATGCACACACATTCCCTGGGCCCCACTCCCTTCCAGCAGCAGCAGCTTTTCCAGCTGTGAGACTGAGGAATTCCCAAAGGAGCATCCCTAACACAGTTCTGCACAGCCAGGTGTAGAGAGAGCTCCTGTGAAGGGAAGAACTGCTCTCTTCTCAATCACAAATCTCTCTGCTCCAGGGCTTCCCCAGCAATGTTCTTGTCAACAATCTCCCTGTGCTGGCAGAGGCAGCTGTGACCCTTTCACTCTGGAACTCTGCTGAGCTGTGTCTCTGTGAGAATCCCTAAAGCTCTCCCTGAGCGTGAAGGGACTTTGTACTAAAAGCATCTTCCCCCAAACAGTTCAGACTGAGGGAACCTTCTGAGAAAGACGAGGGAGGAAAAAGCCACCAGAGAAGAGCATGATGCATTTGAATGGAAGGTTGGATCAGCAGCACCTTCTCCTTCAGAGAGGGGAGCTCACCTGAGCCCACAGGGCTGCTCTGCTATTTGAAAAGGCACTTGCAGTCAAGCACTGAAGAGAACGGATTTTTTTATTTTCAGTTTACTATTTCTGGGCGGGGTTGATGGATGTTTTGGACAGAAGAGGCTGAAAGGAGGCTTTGTGAGCCAGCATGATTAAAACAGTTGTCTTGAGCTGAGTTTGTCTATTGTGAAAAGAAGTGGGGGAGACTCCAACCAATCCATCAGCAATGCACTGCTGGCAGACACAGGCACTGATCAGACACGACAGCTTTGCAACAGGTTTGAAACCCAAGCGCAGTAAAACCACCCTGCCTGTCTGTGTTTGCTACAAGCATCCTGAAGATTTTCAGCTTTTCCAACTCCAAGAGCCAGCATGGGAACACCAGTAGCTCTGGTGGCCCTCCAAGCAGGATAAAGAAGATCTTGGTGGGAAAATGAAGGGTGCTTAAAGCTCCCAGCGTGAGAAATGGTGGATTTGTAGGATTCTTTGATGTGGTATTTAGGGCCTGGCAGTGCTGGGTCAAGGGTTGAACTTGATGATCTTGGAGGGCTTTCCCAACTTTAGCCATTCCATAAATCCATGATATTTTAGATGCAAAGCACAACCCTAAGGTAGGGTGTGTATTCCCAGCTATCCAAACAGAACAAATACCAAGGATCTGCTGCCTTCCCTGAAAAATGCTTGGACTTTCCAGGGCCATCCCATATCCCAAATCACTTGCCCTCTGCTTATAATGCTTAGGATGAGACTCCTAAGCTGTATCAACCCATTTTGTTTCCTGTAAAATATTCTTCCACCCTGAAGGAAAAGGAATTAATGATTATTCTGAGATCTAAACAATGTGACAGATTTTGCTGGGTATTTTGCACAGCTTTTATAATGGGAAAAAATATTGCTATTGCTGATGTGATCTGGCAATTAAACTATTTTCCATCTGACAAACACCAGCAGTCAGAAGGAGCTCTGTAGAATTCCCGAGCATTTGTTTTTTAGCTCCTGGATGAGACCAGAATGAGAACTGCTGGGTGAGACCCTAAATTACATCTTGGTGGGCATCTGATCCCAACCCCTGTGAGCTGCGTGCCCGCAGTCCCTGCAATGCTGATGTTTGCTCATGGTCTGTCTTTTGGGAACGGCTTCTGAGGGATCCAGCAAGCTGGCAGCTACCTCCAATCCTGCCCGGATGCTTGGAAAAAAAGCTGCAGCTCCCTCAGAGCTCGAGTGGGCAGCAGCCCCTTCACAGGAACTGGTCTGCGAGCTACCACCACATGTCTAATTAATGACCCTGCCGGTCGCAGCTGGAAGAGCTGAGCTGGGGGTGATTAATTAAATTAGCTGGCAGAGGAAATTACAGTGGAAAAGCCAAAGTTTGATTGCTCCATAATTAACCACAGTGCAAATAATATCTGCATCTATAACTTCCAGCCATGAGATCAGAAGCCAATTGAATTTGGCACTGATTGAAGCTGTAAATATCCTGTGGTGAAAAATGATAGGTTTGTTCTGAAGGGAAAACTTACAGAAATGGACATCCAGCAATGCAGGAGGGGAGCAGGGCACAGGGAGGAAAGAGCACTGGAATTAGATCCTGAGCTCAGCTGATTTCTGCAGTGCTAAGAGGACTCAAGGTGAAACAGGAAGAAATATTTTAAAATTGGAATGCTGTGAGATTCCTTAGCAGAGCTTTGGTGAATCCAGAAAGCAAAAGGCACTGAGATCATTCCATCCCCTGCCTCGCTCCTGTGTTTCCTAGTGGTGGGAAGCACTGCTTTCCTCGGGAAAAGACTGCACAGCTGAAGAAACACCCAGTCCAAACAGCTCCTCCCTGCTCCTGCATCCTCCATCCCCCACTCCTGCTCTCAGGAGCACTTTGTGGAACTACAAGACCCCATTTTTCCAAGGAGATCACCTCCAAATGCCTGCAAACCCCTCCATCCCCCTCTAAATCATTGTCATTTCATTAACCCCCTTAAGCATCTCCTGCTACTCACTGAAGACTTGAAATATTTCTTACCATTCTTCTCCAAAATTCTCTATTTTGGCAAGTTATGACCCCACCTCAATCCTGCATCATGTTGGATTGCTGGGAGTCTCATCCCTCTTCCACTGCAGCTGAGTTCTGGCTTAAAGAAAGCTCAGATTTTTAAACTGTGGCCTGAAATACAACCCTTCAAATCCCAAAATGAACCAAGATTTATTTCCATGCTTCCCAAACTGCTGTCCAATGTACTCTTGCACAAAAACTGCATGATCCAGGAAATATTTAATTTTCATTTTTTAAAGCAGTGGAACCAATTTTCCTGAGTGTTGAGTAAAGTGCACTAGACACACACAAAACAGTATTTCATATTTTGTGCATTTTATTTATATTTTTTATACATTATCTTGAATTTATCAAGGATATTATCAATATGCTTGATAAATTCTTGATAAATATAAAATATATGCCCAGCCATATCATATTTACCTGATAATTATGTTTGTCCAAAGGGAATCCTCTTTGTGTGGACCAGAATCATTCCCTGAACCAAATTTGTGCCTTCTCCTGCTCCAGACCTGAACACTCCTGTGGATATTGGCACCTACTTGGCCATCAAACCCTCCTCACCAGGCCACCCCAGTACAAAAAAAAATAAAAAAAATTACAATTCCATAAAAAAACAACAGCACAATTGTGAACACACAAGTCCTGCTCTGCTTTGCCATTTCTTTCTGAAAAGGTGGGGAATCACAAAACCAGCTCATTTTTATGTACTCCATCACTCCTGGCTGACAACACAACTTTTGGAGGTGCCCTGAGAGCCTTCCCTGTAAGCTGGGCTGGTTCCTGCATGTCCCATTATTGGTGTGGCTGTAAAAAATGCAAAGCAAACCTCTCCCCCCAGGATGCCAAATGTACTTTGCTCTCACAAAACACCACATTTGATGGTGGAGGCTATTTTCCTTCTACTTCTGAGGCATCCCATGTTCTCCCCTGCCTCTTATTCCACATCTTAACACACACATTCGTATCAAACGAGCTGTGTGACTCCACAAAAATGCAACTGTGGCAACAAACACCAGCTAAAAATCAGCTTTGGACATGCATGAAGTGCAGAAGTCCCGAAACTTTGTCAGAAGAGCCATTCTCATCTCTTATTTCACTCGGAGCATTCCCACTGTGCATCCTGCACATCCCTAAACCTTGTCTGCTCCTCACACCTCCCAAACACCCCTTGTAAAACACACCATGACTTAAAAAAAAAAAATTAAAATGTTAGTGACTGATTTTTAACAAAAAAACTCTGCATTTCAAAGGGTCCTGAGGCTGTTGAGTTTATCCAGCCTCCAAAGGAATTCTGTGAGATGGTGTCCACAGCTGGAACCAGAGCTGGGAGCACCAACACCAACCCAAACTGGAGTTCCACCACTCAAAATTGCAATTGCAGCAGCATTTCAAATAATAACACTTATTTAAAACACTCTTTTAAATAATAATATAGTTTTAAAGAATAATTTAACTTTTCTCCTTGACCACAAATCGGAACAAGTAATCCTGATTATTTTCTGTGGTTGAGTCTTTATTTTCCACCTTTTTGCCTGAATGCAACAGGTGAACCCAAGCAAACTCAGGAATCCATTTAGGACAGGTCTGAGCTGTGGGAGGACAGGTGGCCAAAGCAGATCTGGGCTGGAAAGGCTCAGCCAGGAGCACACACACTAGCAAAGGATTAAAGCTGTAAATTCTGGCTTCTTGAGATGAACAAGTAAAAAAGTCAACTTCTGAATATCACCTTTCATAAGACAGCCTTCAGTTTTAGCACACAGTGACACAATCCTGTTCTTTCCACTTGCAGAGGAGCCTCAGAAGCATTCCTGGGCTTGTGATTTAATTCAGCTTCCCAAGCCTGGCTGGTGCTGCACAGACAAGTGAAAATAAAATCAAAACATCCCTTTGGAAATGGTGACCCGGATGAAACCAGGCAAATGTAAATCTTTTGGAGGAAAAGCCAAGTTAGCAGGAAGATTTCTAGGCCATGACATAATCACCTGTGCAGCATGAAGGCTTTTTGAAGCTGGGCCCATGCACACCTTTTGAGGCTCACCAATTACCAGGACACGGCTTCTCCTCGCTCCCCAAATTCTCACACAAAAAATGCCTCAGCCACAGGACTTTGCTCTGTCTGCACAATCTGCTTAATAGGCACAGGGAGGGATTTCATCTCCCTCTAATTCCTCACCTGTGCTCCCGTCAGCACTTTAATTACTCCAGAGCTGCTCTGCTTTCTTCTGGCCACTCATTTCTGCTGGGGCTTTGCTGTTGCCCCCCACTCCAGCACCCACACATGGAAAAATGCAGCTGGAAGAGCATTGCTCCCAGATGAACAGAGAATATTTGAGAGCTGTGGGGAACCTGCATTTGGGCTGCTGTGTACATCAAGTTTCAGTCCAGTCAAAAGCCAGCACCATCTTTTCACTGCTGCCCTTTTCATTTAGTTATCTTACTGAAGTCTTATCTCCCCAGTCCCTTGCCATAGGCTACCAGCTTCCTGCAGAGCCAGAAACAAAGCTCAGTCTTAAACAAAGGGGGGAAAAAAGGGAAAAAAGCACAAAAGAAAGTTGGTCACAGTTACTGTTAGGGAGCCCTGCGGGTTCTGTAGGCAGGACCAAAGCGAGGGGATGCTGCTGCCTCTGTGCCTCGTGTCACCGGCCAGCAAAGCCACCAGGAGCACACACAGGCACTGCCTGCCTTCAAAGCATCCCACCACTGCCTTCAGCCACGCTCTGCTGGCCCAGGAGCTGGAACAGATCCATCCAAATGGCTGGAAGAGGCAGAAAGCACGGGAGGAACACAGCCACCATCACCGGTGACAGCCGCCGAGAGCTCGTGTCACAGCCCCCCTGCGATATCCCACCATGGAAAACAGAATCTGGGGAGCACCTCCCACCCTCCCTCTCCTCAGATTTACCCACAACCAGTTCATGTATCTCTTTAACAGCAGAAAATGCAGAAGGAGGAGAAGGAGTTCACACAGCAAAGCTCCACCAGCACAAACCAGAAAGCAATTTCAATTCTGTTTGGTTCAACTGTGCACAGAGGCAGATGGGAGCTCAGGGCAGGAGGAATGAAAGGAACAGGTTAAACCTCAACCACACAGAAAAGCTCCAAATAAAAAGAAAATATTTTGCATAAGATTTCTTTCTAAGAGAAGAGGTATTTTCCAATCTGCTGGGTGTTTCCCCAAGTGCTTGACTTCCCAAAATACTCACAGGTGAGCCTTTGCATCTGACCTGGGCCCTCATAATAGCTGACACTTGGCATTGGGCATTTTTTAACTCAATGGCTCTATTATTATTATTATGACATGTTTTTTATTAACATGTTTTTTAAATCAATGGCTTTACCATTATTACTTGTTTTTTATTAACATGTTTTTTATTAGTACATGCTTTTTATTATTAAATGTTTTACTATTATTACAAGTTTCAGCCTTGCAAACAGCTGAATTTCTAGAAAAAACAAGTGTCCAATTATTTTCCTTTAAGAAGTAACTGATGAGTAACTGGTGAAAAAGAACCTTTGCCCAATGCTTTAGGCAGCAAACTTCATTTTCCAGTTGCTTTTAGCTTGCCATATTTAAGATGAAACTCTCCGTATGTATTCCTCAGGTGCTGTGGAGCAGCAGATATGTGCATCCACACATGTGGTGTGCAATTTAATTCCAGTGTTAACGATGCCAAGGAATTTTCTGAGGAAAAACTAACCCACAGTGGTTTCCATCTGATTCCTTTTGAGTGACCCTGGCCATCAGCCTGATGTAAGCCATGTTTCCCCTCAAGTTATAAATTCACCATCCATTTTTCCCCATCTGAAATTAAAATTTTGTTCTAATTAGCCTCTTTCAGTCCTCTGTTGTAGTTCCACGCTGGCCTGAGCAGTTTCTAACAAACACAGTGATGTGGTTTTCTCTCTGTTAGTGAGCTCTGAGTTGACCTTTTCAAGTGGCTCTTTGGCCAAGCTGATGTGAAGCCCACTGAAAACACATTGGTCTTCAAACCTCTCTAGCTCTGGTAGGTGCCTGGGAGAGAACTAACACAAGAAGAGAAATAATCAGTCTGTATCCAAACAGAAAATTAATCTCAAAGCCAAGATCCTACACAGTCTTGAGACCTTCAGGACAGGCACTCACCCACCCACCAGATGGGTTCTTATTCCAGCAAACAAAAAACCAAACCAAAACAAAAACCAAAACAAAAACAACAACAAAAAAGAACTTTTTCTATTGCTGATTATCAATCAACAGACACTCTTTTCACCAGAAAATCCCCCTTGCATGAGTCCTGAACTCAAATCCTAGATTTCTCCAATTTTAACAGCTCATTAGCTTCTTTTTCTGGGGAATTCCAGCTTGACTTGGTATTTTTCAGCATGGCAGGCAAATCCACAAAGAAGGAGAATCCAAATTTGTCAAGGATCTCACCAGGACAAAGGTACCTGGAGCTGAGTGTTGCTCCAAGCCCTGTCCAGGCTGGCCTTGGACACTTCCAGGGACTCAGTGAAGTGGTACTGATGCTATTTAGACTGAAAAGAAGAACAGCACTGTGGCTCTTTAATAAATGCTTTCCTAACCTGCAAGAGGAGACAGCAGCACTTCCTTTTCAGGTTTCTCTTTCACCACCACCAAGGAGGAAAATAACAATTGCAATAATTATTGCAAACCAGGCTCCTGTTTACCCAGAGGCTGAGCTTTTATCAGAGGCAGCTTTGCACACAGGAAAGGTGCAGCTGAGCCAGGGAGCATTTCATCTAAAGCACTCATTAACTTGGACAAGCAGGGTCGAGGGTGTTGTGGTTGTTTTGTTTTGATTTTTAATCATCCAGGCATCTCCCAGGCTGCCGTACAGGCACCGGTGTTGCACCGGATCAGCTCCTGGGTGACAAGGGCTGCCAAGCAGCTGCAAGGACAATAAAACACAATATTACTACTACTGCTACCACCTTTCATCTTTGGAGTATTGTGTTTGAGCTTCCAAGGCCTCCAAAGGGCTGGAGTCTGAGCAGCAGCCACCCAAGCTGATGTTCACTCACCTCACTCAGCTCTTCCTGTCAGAGGCATTTCCTGGAAGCTACTGGTGAGTGACAATTTCATTTTTTTGGTTTAAATTTAATTGCAAACCAGCCCAACGTGGAAGCACACGAAGGGCTCGCTCCTCCAGCTGTATCCCAGAGTTTCCTGGCAGCAGTGAATCAGTCTCTTTATTTATGTCTGCGTTTGAGGACGCGATGCCGCCGCAACCAATAATTTATCCATTTTCCTCATTAACTCCGTGAAATATCTGCTGTCCAAAACACAGCTAATAGAACTCCAGCTCACTGGGAGTTGCGCTGCTCAGTGGAATTCAGCCACCAGGAGTGAGTTTTTCCTGATCCCCAAGTCCAAGCTGGAAACCTTAGGCCAAACCTTAAGCCTAACCTGGGGTCCCCGAGCAGCTGCTGGGCCGGCAGCAGGCCAGCTGTCTAAACTTTATTGGCAGCAAATGTCATCCTCGCACACAGGAGCTGCCTGCCTGGCAGAGCCAAAGGCACATCTTGGGCTATCACATCCCATCACGTTCCCCTCCAGACGAGATGTGAAAACCGGAATGGGAAACGTCAACAGAGTCCGGAGCGGGGCACGGCCGCTGACAAGCACGGCACGCCGTGACAGAGATGGGCTTGGAGTTGCAATTAGTGGCACTGTCATTTTTGGGCCCTCCTGCCAATTAATTAAGCCTGTCAAATGGAAAAACAGCGGCATTCACATGATAATTTATATCGGGAGAGACTGGCCCAGCTTTGCTGCTGCCGCCAACAAAATCCCCTCCGAGCGCTACGGAAAAAAAAAAAAAAATTATATATAAAGAAGTGGAAAGGGGAGGGGGGGGGATAGAAAGAAAGAAAGTTAAACTGTCCTTGTTATAATTGTTAACTCTGATCGCTCAAGTAGAAGACGGGCTGATTAAAACTCCAAACGAGCCCCCAGCTCGCTTAAATCTCCGAGTCCGGAATGATAGAATCAGAGGAGTTTATTCATACCATTAAGCCCCAGAGAACTTAATTGAAAGAAGAGCATAGCCTGGACCTTGACAAGCGGGAGGTCACAGTAATTGCTGCCGGACATATTTAACATTAAGATAATCAGGCCATTAATTACCCTTTGGATCATTAAATCAGCCAGTTGCAAAATGAAATTTCTGCCTCTATTACTCACTTGAGAGACCACAGGGGTGGCTTTTAATTTATCAGTGAGCTTGAGATACAAAGGACCAGGCTTGGGGAGGAAGGAAAAGGGGGAGAAAGGAGGGGGTTTGCTTCAGCAGAGGCAGGAATATCAATCCGCCATGCTTGGTGATCGTGGCAAATTAACTAGGTAAGATAACCTCAGCTTCTAAAGGCAGAAGCTGGGGGTATGTAAATAGATGAGGGCAGACAGGGAGATCAGAGCCTGCACACCACTTAGCAGGATAATAAAGGAAATCATCCTTGATTATCAGTGCTAATTTGGACACTGCCGGTAGCTTGTTATGCGTGTTCTGAGTAGCATTTAATTAATTCAATTGCTTGTTAATGAGGGAAGTGACATGTGGGGAGCAGATGCCACCCAACTGCAGATGGGTTCTGGTCAGCCCTTCACAATAAAATCTTTTTTTTTTTTCCTTCTTTCTTTCTTTCTTTCTTTCTTTTTTTTTTTAATTTATTTTTAAAAACCCCCTTCCCCCAGCCCTGGAACTGGAAAGGTGTCAGGCGTGGAGGAGCACTGAAAAGACACAAAACACTGACCTCATCAGGCCAAGATCTGCCACGGAGCCAGAGCTGATAATCAGGGCTAGAGAGGTACCTGTGCTCCCCCAGGCCCCATCCACTCCCCCTGCCAGGAATCAGGACCAGCAGCAGCAGCACACACTGCTGGCCAAAAGGAGCAGGGGCTGAGGCAGGGGGGAACACAGCAGCCCTACCAGAGCCAGGATGCAGAGAGGGGTCTGAGGGGCTCTGTTTCCCTGGGTTCACCCTTCATCTGTGATGAAGGATTCATTATTTCCACCGAGAAAAGGATGAATATTTGCATGGAAGGCATGGGTTTTTATTTTCCATTTTGGTATTTTTCATCCAAGTCGCTCCCAGCGACCAGCTCAGCTGCTCTCCTGGGAGCAGCACAAGCCAGGCTTTGCTGCAGGACTGTAAAACTCAGCTCAGTGCAGCTGCAAAATGCTGTCCCTGACACCATTGAAGTGAGTTCATTATGAGCAAGGATCAAAGTGGATCTTCCCTTGGAAGGTGAGAGTCGATTCCCAGCTCTGCCAGCTCCCAGCTCGGCCAGTGCTGGATTTTCCTGTCACCCTTGGTTCCCAGGATAAACAGAGCTGAGCACAAGTGCTGCTCCAAGCCCCAGCTACAGAGCTTAAAACTGTGCCTGGACTTCTGCAATCCACTCACCCCTCAATTCAAAACCACAGTTTTAACAGAGTTGGACATTGCACCTGCTTGTGAGTATTCCCAAGAAGATGCTGGAATGGTGGAGCTCTGTCTGTGTGCAGCCAGTGCAGATATTTGGCATTGTCTGAGCAGCAGGATGAGAAGTGTGGCTGGGATGGTGCCTGGATATGAGCCTGCCTGCCCTCAGCTTGCCTGGCAAGCTCCAGCTGCTGGAGGTGGCACATCCATCCCAACAGTCCCAGGGAAACAGAGATGGAGCTCAGAGAAGGAGGGGGAGGGAGCAGAGAAATAACCATCTCCTGGAGTGGGCAGGGGGAGGAGGGCAGCTTGTCTCCTTTGGAAAAGGCCAACACCACCTTGAGAAGTCAAATGAGTCTGCAAACCAGGAGCCACACAAGCACGAGAACAAAGCAAAACAAGTGAGGCATGTCCAGAAAAAGCTAAATATTTGGTAGGAGATGGACACCCCAGTGCAAGAGGCAAAGAATTCCCAAGCTGGCTTCCCCACATCTCCAACATTCCTCCACAGAGCTGCTCAGCCCCACAGGGCTCCTCCAGTGCTGCAGCACTCCAAAGCAGCATTGTGAGAGTGTCCTCAAACAGTATCAATAGCAATTAGAGGGAAAATCCTGATCCCATCCCCAGCCCCAGTTAATTGTTGCAACATTGATTTACTCTAATTTGACTTCTCACTCCAAATTAAACCCGCATTACCCAAGGAGGGACTGCAGGCAAGCTCCCCCTGCTCACCCCCTCCCCTCAGAGACAATAAATTTCATATTGAATACACTTGGAAAAAAAACCTGGCAGTTGTTGCAGGATCCATACCCAAAGATCTTTTTCCTTTTTTTTTTTGCTCTTTCTCTTTTTTTTTCCTTCCTGGGAGTAATTAAAAGATGCTTTTCTTGACTAATGATGCCCCTGTTTAGGAATGGGAAGTCGATACTCCTTCAGCAGCAGTCAGCTTCAATTTGTCACAGGCCTCCCCAAGTTGGAGCGGCCTTCTCGGGGCTGCTGGTAATTGCTGGAACCAATTACTGACCTAATCAGGGACCCACGGCCACCACAGCTCGGGCCAGCTGCTCCCTGCTCCCTTTCACACTCCAGCATTTGGGTTTTCCACCGTTTCCCCAACTTCCCCGCGCTCAGCAGAGCTGGTGTTTGCTCCTCCTTCCTCCCAAAACCCCAGGAACACCCTCAGCCCTGCCTCAGCCACGTCCCTGGGGATCCCAGCACACCTGTGCTCCCAGAGCCTCCCAGCTCAGTGCCAGAGGCCATCCTGGATGCTGCTTTCCACTGCCAGGAGCACTGAACAACCTGGAGATCTGCCTGAAGAATTCCAGGATGGTCTGGGCTGGAATGGGCCCTAAATCCCATCTCATCCCAGCCCTGCCATGGGACACCTTCCTCTAGACCAGGCTGCCTGACTCTCCAGGTGGATGTGAGCTGGAAAATGTCAATATCAGAGGACAATATTCCTGATCAGTGCAGGAGGGATAGTGCCTTTTGCTGAAGGCTTTGATTTTACACACCCTCCCATCTCAGAACCCTTCTGGCCTTCAAAGGAAGTGTCCAGGTTGATCTTTTCCCATGACTCGCTTGGACGAAGAATTTGAAGTGCATGTGAGTGGGCTAGGAAAGGACAGCAGCATTTCACATGGTTTAATCACAGAATCTCCTGAGCTGGAAGGGACCCACAAGGATCACTGATCCAGCTCCTGGCCTGCACAGACACCTCAAAAATCCCACCTTGTGCATTCCTGGGAGAGTTGTCCAAACCCTCCTGCAGCTGTGCCAGCCTTGGGGCTGTGCCCATTCCCTGGGGAGCCTGGGCAGGGCCAGCACCCTCTGGGGGAAGAACCTTTTCCTAAAATCCAACCTAAACATCCCCAGCTTCTGTCCCTGCCACAGGGAGCAGAGACTGGAGCTGTCCCTCATGATAAGCTCTTGAATTTGGTATCTCATTTCTAAGTGTGCAAAATGACTGAAGGGAAGCTGTACTCACAGATCTGTTTTCAGAAATTATGGTGACATGTTCCTGGGTAAGGTTCCTTCATTATGCCATGACCTGGAGTAGCCATGTGGCAATTCCTCCTGTCAAAACCATCTCCAGGAATCCCTCCACCCTTTCCTCCACTCCACAGAAACACACAGGATGCCACAGCAAGCATACAGTGATCAGTGCCAGCCTCTCCCAGGCTGAAGGGACTCCTTTGAAAGCCACATCAGGACTTTCAGGTTCCTTTTAGTCCAGCCTGTGAACACTCCTTGAGCCTCCCAGCCCAACAATTCAGTATTTCTGGAGCAGCTCATTACTCCTTTTTTTTTTTTGGTGTTGCTAGAAATCTGTGGGTTTCCACTGATGGCTTCGTCTCCAACAGAAACACACAACATGAACAGGTGAATCCCACCTGACCCCCTCTAAAAGTGTCTATTGAGGGCCCATCACAGAATCAGATTCCCAGAAAGGTTTGGGCTGGGAGGGACCTTCAGGACCATCCAGTGCCACCCCTGCCATGGCAGGGACACCTTCCACTGTCCCAGGGTGTTCCAGCCTGGCCTTGGGCACTGCCAGGGATCCAGGGGCAGCCACAGCTGCTCTGGGCACCCTGTGCCAGGGCCTCCCCACCCTGCCAGGGAACAACTCCTAATTCCCAATATCCCATCCATCCCTGCCCTCTGGCAGTGGGAGGCATTCCCTGTGTCCTGTCCCTCCATCCCTTATCCAAAGTCCCTCTCCAGCTCTCCTGGAGTTGCCTCTTCCCCCTTCAGTCCCTCCACAACAACAAAGGTTTGTTTAACCCTCCTTTCGGGGCCATTTCAGCTGCTTCCAATAGAATTCCTCATGCAAAACTCCAAGCAGCAGTGAGAACATGGGGAGCAGAGCCTCTACCTGAAGAACCTGAATTTATTTTCTCACCACAGCTTGGACAGAAGGATTGTGATGCTGGCAGAGACCAAAGGGAAGCACAGAAGCAGGCACACACTTGGAAAAAGCAGAACTCTCTGGTATTTATGTAAAAAATTACATTTCAGTCCCTGCTGCAAACAGCAGAGGAATGGGAGCAGCAAAGCAAGACTGGAATTGCTTTGTGGGAAAATTTCCACATCATCCTAATTCTGCTTCTTCTAGCACCTCTTCTATCACAGAAGCGTGAACCTGGACACAGAGCTAGAAAATCCTATCTATAAAATGAATCTTTTTGTCCAAAAATGTTGCAGTGCAGGAGAGAAAGTGCAGTGATATCAGTGACAATCGGAATCAGCTGAATATAACCATGAAGATGCACAGAAACAAAGTGGGAGAATTAAAATAAGCCCTGTGTATGAAATACTAAGAGAAAAAAAAGTTGATTTTCTAGAAGTAAAATTCAATCCTGAGTGAATTATTAATTGAAATGGATGGTGCTTTTTTCATCACAGTCACATGGATTTTAGATTTTCCATGATGATTATTATATGACTACTGAAATAATATCATTTTTTTTAATAGCATTCCAATTGAGTGCAAGCATTTTCCTTTCAGCTGTTTAGAACCACTCACCTCAGCAGTAAGGAGCAACATATCTTTGTGAGGTGCAAGAATATAAAAAATCTCTGTACTGAAGTGATAGCAAGGACTGAAAGCTCATTTCAATCTACCTGATGAAATCATTGTGCCCAATAATACACAGGTATAGAGCAGCCATGCCACTTCTGCCTGAACAAAACCTCTCTTTGGAGCTCCCTGAGCACTTTTAGATGCACAGCCATTCATCTAAGCAGCCTGATTAATGCAGTGGCTTCATTCTCGAAGATGAACCAAAGGTGGCACCACAAATTCATTTTTCAGGGCTAACGAAATAATGCAAGAAGGAACAGTTGACTTTTCTACACACAAGAGCACAAACCCAGCCCTCTGCTGCAGGAGCTGGCCCAGGCACAGTGACCCTTCCACCTGATTCAAAACTGGAAAAAGTATTCTCAAAACATCTGTCTTTGACACTGATCAGATTAATTCAGCATAACCCCCCCAGTTTTAGGTAGGACAACACCTCACAGGAAGATTTTCACAGTGTGGAGCTATGAGAGGCAGGTAAGGAGCTGTTCTCAAAGGAGACACCCCCCCAGCAGCTCATGGCTTCACACAGATCACACACAAAGAAAGTCAACAAGACCATGGCTGTCACCATCATATATTCTGGAAAAATCCCTTTGCCAGGATTTCGTCTCCTGCGAAGCTGAGAAGCCTCAGAGAAAAAGGAAAACAACAATTATCTCATTTGCTTCTCCTGTGTTTTGCTGCTTTGGAATGTGGTTGGAGATTGTTTATCCAACATGTGAATTGCTTTGACTTAATGACCAATCACAGTCAGGCTGTGTCAGGACTCTGGAGAGTCACGAGTTTTTCATTATCTTGTTAAGCCTACTGTAAGTATCCTTTCTGTATTTTTAGTATAGCTTAGTATAGTATTCTTTAATATAATGTAATATAATATCATGAAATAATAAATTAGCCTTCTAAGAACATAGGGTCAAATTCATCTTTCCTTCCTGCCATGGGAGACCCTGAAAACACCACACATGACCAGCAGGACTTGGAACACCCCAGAGCAGAACCAAAGACCTGACAGCCAGGTACAAAGCCCCTGACACTCTGAAGGGAGATTGTTAATGACAAACTGACAGTCCAAAAGGCAGGAACTTGGTGGCCCACTGAGACAAAGGAGCACATGACAGGACAATTTGGAAGGAGGAAGAAGCAGGTGGGAGGTTTCCATCTCCCACTGAACAGAAAACTGCAAAGCTGCCGAGGAAACCTTCACAAGAGTGAGAAATCAACGAGGTCACTCAACTTTTGCCACCCCCGACTTTGACACATGTTCTCCCTGGGCACACAGTGAGGCTATAAACAAGGTGAGGTTATAAACCATGTGAAGTTATAAACAATCTGAGGCTATAAACAAGGTGAGGTTATAAACCATGACTTTCCCACGAAGGGAACTCCAAAGCGGCGGGCGACACGCGCCGGGCGAGGCGCGGCGAGCACGGACCCACCTGGTGGAGTCTGGGGAAGGCTTCACGTGGCCTTGGCTGTTCTCCTCCCACACACTGTTGGCCAGCTCGTTGCCAATGGCTGACATCACCTTAATGAGCTCGATGGGCCAGTCGTCCAGGTCCAGGGAGCGCACGCGGGACAGGTGCGTGCCGAGGTTGCGGTGGATACCTGAGCATTCGATGCAGATGAGGGCTCCCAGGTTGAGGCTGGCCCAGTCGGGGTCTGCAGGGCAAGGACACAGCAGTTAGGACAAGGGAACACCCCAAAGAGCTTCCCAGCTGGTGGCTGTGCATGAAGGTTTTGGTTCTGGGGGTGTCCTGTCCTAAAGAGAGGCTGGGAGGTCATGCAGGATCACTGGGGATGCCAACCCTTCAAGGGGTACAGAAAAATGAAAGGTGGTGTCTCAAAGGATGCATCCCTCCACCTCCAGCAAAAAACCCCAATGAATTAGAGGGGAAAGGAGAAACAGAGGCAATATAACTATGGTGGTGGGTAAAGGATGATGGAGCAGTGAAGAAAGTCCCTCCCTGGGAACCCAGAGCTGCTCACAGTCAGCTGAAAGGGGAAAGGGAGAAAAAAAAAACCCAGAGCCTGGAAACAATTATCTCCTGCTAACTCCATCAATAGCCACACACACCAGCAGCTATGTGTGGCTCTTCCATCTGACCCTTCTTCCATCTCCAGCATCAGGGAGATAAACACCAAGGTGGAAATGTCCCACCTGGAACAGCCCCAGCTCCAGGGCATGAGCCAGAAGGATTGCACCCACCCAAACCAACCCCACACAGGGTGACACTGGGACAAACCTGACACAGGATGGGAAATCCCATTTCCCAACATGGTTCAAAGCTCTTTTGCCACTGTCCTGTGTAATTCAAATCTAGATTTGTGTGGATTGCCTCCTCTCCAACAAATATTCACCTTAACAAATGCAACTGAAGACACACGAGAGGAATTTTGGTTGTTTTTTTCTAACCCCCTGCTGTCAGATCTTTTCTTCATGCTTCACTCTGTGCATCCCAAAGAACTACCTCAAATGCCATGCAGGAAAATGGGGATTAATTAGGAGAGCAGGCAATTCTTGTTCCTATCTAAACAAAATTTGGAGCTGACAGAAAATGAATTTCCAGTGTTTCCTTCTGTTGTGAAAAATTCATCCAAAGACTCATCTCAACTTTTTGTAACCCACAACTGAAAAGCTACTTCTGGCAGCCAAAATATGTGGAAACAAAACATTTTCTAGTTCTTTCCAAGTCATGTTTGGACAAAAAATAGGAAAGGAAAGCTCATAATTTTAACTGTGAAGTCCCACATTTCATTGAAGGCATTGACTGACATTTTCAACCAGTCCATTGAAATCTAAAAATGCAACCAAGAAGAAAAATCCCCCATCCTATTCCACTTGAGCAGAAAAGCACAAGTCTTTTGCTTAAAAGTTCCTGTCCATACCAAGTCCTATATTATACATAATTTAATATCCACATTATAGATATACAGCATTTCAGATCTCCAAAAAAATCAGGTGAGACAAAACTCCTGTCATGCTTTCCAAGCTTTTGGTACAACTACAACTAACTCTTTAAATTCCATAATTCTTCATATACCTCCACTGCTGTTTTGCCAGTGGGGGAACCAGTGATGTGCCTGAAACACACTAAAAACCCCTCAAAATCTCAATTTGTTGGTATAAATTTGAAACACAGCAAGTAATAATGTGAAATCTGCAAACTGTGACTCGGATGAAACCCCTGACCTGCAAAGGCCAGGGTTATCCTCACAAAAATCCAAAGTGCAATGAGCTCTAAGAGGCATGAACTTAGAATGAAGCAGGAGAATGGAATACCAACTCACATTATTCCAATTATTCTGACAGAACTGGAGTTAAGGACCTGACCTCCCTCCCAAACACCTCTCTACTTGAAGCACATGTAGTGCATCTCATACTGAAAAAAAATCTTTAAATATTCCCCTGCTTCAGAGCATCACAGAATGGTTTGGGTTGGAAGAGCCTCTCAGTTGCCAGCACTGCTAGGACTGAAGGAATCCCCCAAAAAAACAACAACCAGGAGGTTCCATGAAATTTTAGCAAGATATTATTTTCAATTTCAACAATCTGACAACACAGAGCTGGGTGGGAAAGTGGCAAACGAGGCAAGGCAAGGGGCTGAACTCACAGAAATGAAAATTGTTTTCACCAGTGCACACCACAAGTGGTTAGAAAGCTGTAACGATTCAAGGTTGGGTTTTTTTTTACTTTAAAGATGATACAAACCCAGCTCCCTCTTCCTGCTGATGGTGAGAGTAACTCTGAATTGGATGATGCTCACAAACATGTGGCAGGTGAGGGCATCAAGGTTTGACAGCAAAAGGAAGAAAAAGCCCACTCAGTACAGCTAGAAGTGCTTTACTTAGAGTTGGTCAAACAACAAATGAGCTTTTTAGCACCACTGAATACATCCACATTACAATTTTCAGCTGTTCATAGCCTCAAAAATGCTCAGCTCACTCCTTCCCTGAAAATTCTTCCCCACTCTGACTCTCATCTCAATCAGCTTCAGCATTTGGAGGTGAACACTCTCCTAGGAGAATAACCCCTCCCCACTGTCTCCTTCATCCCTTTGGATTCTGATGAAAAGCTGAACCTTCCTGAGGTCAGCAGCTGTGAGATTTCCTTGGGCTGAGCAGAAGGAATTGCTAGAAGGAGGAGAAGAGCCAAGTAAAGAAGAAGCAGGGGTGAAGGCATCTCCAGTTGCTGCAGAAGGGGGAGAAAAGTTTGCAACTCTCCTATTCTTTTTTTTTCCTATTTTGCAGGGAAAAACTGAATTTTGTGATGGGTAGGACAAGATTGTCCAAATTATTATCTCAATGTTTGGCTTTCAAATACAAAACACACCAGAGTATGTGATCAGACTCCTGGAATGGAAACCTTATGATGAGAATTCATGTTTTCAAACCCTCCCTGTTTTCTTCTACAACAGCAAAGACCTGATGTTCCATGTTCTCCAAGTATCTTGGAAGAGGTGACTGCTATTTATCCTCTGCTGAGCCAAAATCCAGATTCAGCTGGGTTTGCCTGAATTATTGGATCACCCTGGGTGGCTTTTCCAGACAGAGTCAGCACCGGGACTCTGCTGCTTTGGAAAAGGCAACACCAGCTTCCTTTTGAAACATTCAATCATTTCCTGGGCACAAACTCCAGCTCCTAAAGAGCATTTTGCCTCTTGTCTTGCTCTGGATGGGAATGTTGCAGGAGAATATGGAATAACTTTAGCTGGAGGCTGCCAAAAGGCTGGGATGCTGGTGGCACACAGCTGCTGGATTAACATCCAACAAGGCAGAATTCCCTGGTGAAACAAAGTGCTCAAAAGGCAAAGAGCTCCAGAAAGAGGGAGAATGAGACTTCAAGTGGAAGATTGATGGCTCCTGAATAGAGCTGAGGGATGGCAACATCTCACACTCCTGTGCCCCCAAACATCTGGCTCTGTGGAGATGCAAACAACGTGCGACTTCCACCGAGTGCTGGGGTTTGTGATGTTAAATGCTCTGGGGGTAAGGACCTGCCCAGGCCAGGCAGCAAGGGAGGCAAGGGAATGAAGCAAAGCCCTGCAGAAAAAGCAGCAGGCTGAGGTTCACCTCCTCTGTGTGTGTGTTTACATTTTAAGATCCACAGCTTTGGAAATATCTCACATTTTTCAAAGGAACAACAGCGGCCTTAAAATCAGGAAGGTCAAATAGCAAGAGGAGTCAAAGAGGGTATAAATCATCAGTGAGAATACAAACAAGTCTGCTGAGATTCCAAAACCATCCCCCCATAAAAGCCACATGACAGAGTATTGCCAAAATGGGCTGTCCCACTCTGCCCTCTCCCAGCAAGGAGCTCCTGGCACATCCCCGCTGCTGGCACCAGGCACAGGGGCCAGCTTGACCCATGGGCAATCTGGCTGAAAACCAGATTGGTTGGGGGGGAAAAAAAACCCCAAAAATGGTTTAAAAAAATGCTGTTTTCTTGCACAAGCATTTTCTTGATGAAGCATCCATCCTGGCTGCATAAATCCTGGGATATGTGCATGGCTGGGGAGAGAAAAACCAGCCTTGGGGGCAGTCTGGGTAGAGCTGAGGTGGCTCAGATGATGTGGAAGTTGTCTGCACTGAAGGGATTGCATCTTATAGATACATAATATAACTTCCCATAAACATATATATAAAAATATAATATAATTGTGTATTTTATATATAAATATCTAGTTAGCAAGGCTAGGAGTATGGAGTGTGGGTAGGGCTGAGGTGGATCAGAAGGATGTTGTGGGTGTGGAAGTTGTCTGCACTGAAGGGATTGCATCTTCTGGATATATAATATAACATCCCATCAATAAATAAATAAATAAATAAAATACTAGAATATGTTTGTATATTTTGTAAATAAGTATCTAGCTAGCAGGGCTAGAAGTGTGGAGTCTGGGTAGAGCTGAGGTGGCTCAGATGATGTGGAAGTTGTCTGCACTGAAGGGATTGTATTTTATAGATACATAATATAACCTCCCATAAATATATATATATAAAAATAGAATATAATTGTGTATTTTATATATAAATATCTAGCTAGCAAGGCTAGGAGTGTGAAGTCTGGATAGGCCTGAGATGGGTCAGAAGGATGTTGTGGAGGCTGTCTGCACTGAAGGGATTGCATCTTAAGATACATAATATAGCCTCCCATAAATAAATAAATAAATAAATAAATGGAATATGTTTGTATATTTTATATAGAAATATCTAGTTAGCAAGGCTAGGAGGATGGAGTGTGGGTAAGGCTGAGGTGGATCAGAAGGATGTTGTGGAAGTTGTCTGCACTGAAGGGATTGCATCTTATGGATATATAATATAACATCAAATAAATAAATAAATAAATAAATAAAACAGAATATGTTTGTATATTTTATAAATAAGTATCTTAGCAAGGCTAGCAGTGTGAAGTCTGGGTAGGCCTGAGATGGGTCAGAAGGATGTTGTGGAAGCTGTCTGCACTGAAGGGATTGCATCTTAAGATACATAATACAGCCTCCCATAAAATCTATGTATAAAAAGAGAATATGTTTGTATATTTTATAAATACATATCCAGTTATGCAAGGCTAGGAGTGTGGATAGGCTGAGGTGGATCAGAAGGATGTTGGGTGTGGAAGTTGTCTGCACTGAAGGGATTGCATCTTATAGATACATAATATAGCCTCCCACAAATATATATATATAAAAAAATAGGAATATATTTGTATATTTTATATATAAATATGCAGTTAGCAAGGCTAGGAGTGTGAAGTGAAGTTAGCAAGGCTAGGAGTGTGGACTCTGGGTAGGGCTGAAATGGATCAAAAGGATGTTGTGGAAGTTGTCTGCACTGAAGGGACTGCATCTTATGGATTATATAATGTAACATCCCATAAATATATATAGAAAAATGGAATGTGTTTTGCATATTTTATAAATGTATATCTAGTTATCAAGGCTAGGAAAATGCCAGCCCCAGTGGAGCAGGACCCAGCACCACTCCCACCATGGGCTTGCTCAGAGGCAGCAGTGAGTACTTCAAATGAGCTAAATATCCAGAAATGAGCTAAATATCCATGCAGGTCACTCCCAGACCCCTCCTCCTTATCCACAGCACACACCCTTCCTGCCTTCCTCCTGAGCTGCATCAAAGCTTTGGGGGAAATCTCAATGGCTGCCAGGTCACTATGAAAGAACACTAATAAATAAGACTTGCTTTGGGCTCCAGGTGCTAAAACACCACTCAAACTAAGCTTTTCCCTTGTTTTAGCATGTGCTGGATCACTTAGAGTGAAAGCAGAGACCAAATTATTGGTGCAAAAGCACCTGCAGTTGTGTACAAATGTTCTTTTTACACTGGGGGGTCAGAATGGCTTAGACCAGGAGTCAGAATCCTGAGCAGCCAATCTTTAAAAATGAAGGTCACACCTGAAGAAAAGTAAGCGAATATTTTTCCATTTTAAGCATGTGTCAAAATCACGAGGAAAGTTCTGACTTCCAAATATCAAAGAAATAAAAATGCACAAGTTCTCAGTCCTTTAGCTCCTACAACTAATTGCTTTAGAGCAAGAGAACTTCCTTTCTGTGGCTTTGTTGCAAACCCCTGGAACTAAAGAGCACCAGAATAATGGCCTCAGTCGGGGTTAGTGAGGTGAAGCACAGCTCAAAGTATTCCTGAGAACACTCTTCTGAACACTAAGCATATGTTTCAAAAAATAAAAAAAAAGGGGGAAACACAAAGGGGAAGAAAAAAAAAAATCCCAAATCAGTTTTCTAGTATCCAGATATAATGAGCAATGACTTTGGTTTCTTCTGACAAGCAAGCCTGAAAAACCAAACCAAAAAAACAGCAATCAAGCTCTACCTCTTTGAAAATATTACCATGGCACGTGTGCTCTCACCACACAAAACAGGAGGGAAACAGAAGGGACTGGTGTCAAACAGCAAACTTTCTGCCTTTTCTTTGAAGGGAAGTACAGAAATGCTGACATTCAACGTGAAACAACGAGGGGCAAAAATCAGGATGCACTTGATGTGGCAGATACTGAGTATAAATTAAGATTAAACAAGTCTGGTTAAGCAAATCCTTCACGAAGCAGAGATGTGCAAACAAGGGAGGGGATGCCACAGCAGGGAGCTGTGGAAACTCAGAGCACTGGGAATATTTCTCTGTCTGTTCTGGAATGCCCTGACCCCAGGGGAGCACTGACTTTGACCCTCATTCATAGAGAAAGTTTCCTAAATATAGGAAGATAGACTAGATAGATTATTATCCACAAAAATGTGAAGTAGATTGTAGAGAGTAGTGTAGGTGCATCACTTGGTGAGAAATTGAGGTTTTGGGATTTTTAGTGTGTTGTGGATGGAAGCAAGATGGAGGGCACAGAGTGTTGTCCTGGGTTTCTTCTTCATGCTTCTTCTTCCTCCTTCTCCATGGGTTTGGGTGGCATTTTGTAATTGAGTGGAAAAATCTGCATTACAGCTGTTTGGGATCAGTTATTGGGTTAAAAGGGGGAATCTAAGTGTAAATTCTTAATTGAATAGTTTAGCCTTAAAAGACCTTGTAACAAGAGATTGTTGGCCATTTTGTGCCCTCTGATGAAAAGCTGCTGAACTCATGGTTGTGAGGCTGTTTTACTGATAAGAAATAATAACCACCTGAGTCTGAACAGGAATTATTGTCTCGAGTGCCTTCAATCCAAACCCAGAGAAACCAACAACTGGTACCCCCCAGGGAGGGAGGGCTGGATGTTGCCAGGGCCTGGCCAAGGGGAAGGGGTCAGAGGTGCAGTCAGGTGCTGTACTCACTCTGTGCCTCGCAGTCCACGCAGTGGGAATTGCCTCTGATGTTCCTGATGGACTGCAGGGCCATGGCCTCGTTCTGACTGGTCAGGCGCGACTGCGGGGAGCCAGAGACACCAGTGAGCAGCAGGAACCCAAAAAAAACCCCAATGACACCACTGTCAGCTGAATGAGCAGCCAACCCCAGAGCTCAGACCAAGGTCAATCAAGGAACCTCAAGTCTTGATTTAGCCTCTCAAGGAACAGTGGTCCTTTGGCACCTCCCAGACTTTTGGGGTCTCCAGCCTGGATTCTAACAGGGAAATCGAGCTTGAGAATGAACCCTGCTCTTCCCAAGAGCAGCAGCCACACTGTAGGCTTGCTTCTTGAGATAAATGAGACAAGAATATTATTTTACAAGATCAATTTCTTTTATTGATGTGTGTGCTTGTGCTAATGAAGACTAAGGGACGGTTTGCAGAAGGGGCTGGAACTTTTTCATCATCCAAAGGTCAGATTTCACCCAGCAGCTCCCCTTTAAATGCTCCCCACTATGACCTGCCCATGACCTCTGCTAGGGGAGACTCTCCTGATGTACAGGCAGATTAGCTCTAGCCAACTGTCCCAGGCTGGAAATGCAAGATGTGCTTGGGGGTGTGAATTCTATTCTGTATCTGTTACAGCTGGGGCAGTTCTCTTAATTGGGCAGTTTTCTTTACCTGTCCCACAAACCAGTCCTCCCTCAGGGAAATATCTTGTGTTCATGGGCCATTGAGTGTCACTGCATGACTGATAAAATTACATCATCCCATTGGGAGAAGCTCCACCCAGGGGGAGGAGCCAGGCATTCCTTCCTGGATATAACTGGACAGTTGGAACACCACAGCACCTTTCCCACTGGATCCCCAGAGGAGCAGCCCTTTCCCACTGCATTCCCAGAGGAAGACCAGACCAATCTACACCACCACTGGATCTTCAGAGGAAAACTCCACCCTTCTACAGGATCACTGCTTCAGCAGAACCACACCTGTCTCTGCAGGAGGACTGCAGCCACCCTTTAATGGGACTGCCACCAACACCCTGACCCACAGGGAGTCAGGCCATATTCTCACTCTGTCAGTGTCGTTTTGTATTTCTGCATTGGTTTTGGGTTTTTTTTCCTTTCCTACTAAAGAACTGTTATCCCTGCTCCCATATCTTTGCCTGAGAGCCCCTTAATTTCAAACCTATGTTTGGAGACAGGGGGTTCATATTTTCCATTTCAGGGGAGGTTCTGCCTTCCTTAGCAGACACCTGTCTTTTCAAACCAAGACACCAGGTAGGACTTGTGGATGTCCACCTGGAGACACAACTGCCATGGGACACCTGCTAAACCTGTCCACCCAAATGCCCTTTGCTGTTCCAGCCAGTTCTTCTGACATGCTTTGGGAACCCAGTGAGAAAAGCCTCTCTGAGCCATTGCCCAGCCACTCTTTATCCTTTTGTATTCATCTTTTTAGGTAGGTGTTCATGTACAAACTTCCCCTTCTGTGCTCTTAATAACACATTCATTTCAGAATGTGTGAACCCATGCTAAGCAACAAATATGTAAGCTGTGATTTTCCTCCATCTCAGGAATATATGTTGGAAAAACCCCATTTTTTAACACAAAATGGGAAGTAAATTGTGTTATGATGATGGTCATTACTGGTGTTTGATCCAGTCTGGCACACCAGGGCAATGAAGGCAGGCATTCGTTTAAAAAATATGAGTCTCTTCCTTGCAGTATAAAATCATGAAAGACAACTGTTAGGTGGGTAATATTAAAGGATCTACAGTTCTGGACTGAAATGACCAACAATCATTGGCCATTTCTGCCCCTCAATCACCACTCAGCACCTTGCTCTCTCCTGTGAAGTGTTTACAGACAATTGCCCTCAAGACACACACGTTCTCCCAAAATGAGCATTGGCTGAAGACTTCTCAGATTTTAAACATTTGTTTTGACAGGAAAGGTGAGCAGATTCCTTCTGTCATCAGAGGAAAGCATTCCAAGGGGGAAAGCTGCTCCTCCCAGGCCACGTTCTTCTCTCAGAGAGCTCCAACCCTGCTCAAGTGTGGGGGGAGCACACACAGCTCGCGGTGTAAGGGCTTAAAATCCAGAATTTGCTGTCATCCTAATGCTCCCCTGACCCATGGCTTATTGCCAGCATTGCTGTGTGCCCCATACCTTGTTCTTGCTGCTCTCACAGGACTGTAAACTGGCCAGGATCTGGCTCTCTATGGCTTGGACCCACGCATCCCTCTCTTCGTAGGTGGTTGCTTCAAAGTGCCAAGTCTGGCCCGTGAGAGAGACAATGATAAACTCAAAGTTCTCTTCTTGTTCTGGAAAAAAAAAAAAAAAAAATAAATGCAATAGGAAGAAAAGATTAAGTTAAGGACAGTGAAAAGAACAATCTTGGTTGGTAAGAACTTGTGTTACACAATGGTTTTAAGCTGAAGGAGGGTAGATTTAGATGAGATACTGGGGAGAAATTCTTCCCTGTGAGGGTGGGCAGACCCTGGCTCAGGGTGCCCAGAGCAGCTGTGGCTGCCCCTGGATCCCTGGAAGTGTCCAAGGCCAGGCTGGACAGGGCTTGGATCAACCTGGGACAGTGGAAGGTGTCCCTGCCCATAGGACGGGGTGGCACTGGATAATTTTGAAGGTCCCTTCCAATCCAAACCATTCTGGGGTTGTGCAAATCCTGTAAGTGCAGGTCTGGATCCTGCCCTGCACAGTGCACCAGGAAACAACCAGGATCCACTCTTTTCTGTCCAAATGCTGTGCAGGTAAAGCAGTGGTTTGGGTAAATACTCAGTCCCTGTGTTTGTGAGCTTGGAATCAAGTCTGTGCCTTAATCAAACATAAAGTGACCAACAAGCATCATTCAGATTTAAACCTGAGGTGTTTAAAGCTGCATAATGTAAAAATCAAAGGGTACCACAAAATAAAAGATGAATGGACCACAAAGAGCTGACAATACAGAAAATGTAACAATTTACCCTCTTCTTTCAAGCACTTTTTACAAGCACAGATATATTAAAGCAGATGTGGACATTTTCTCCTCTACAGCATAAATACTGGGATAATAACAATAATAATTACTGGGCTATAATACAGGATTAAAATCAGTTCAACCTATTCAACATCCACATCTGACAGGGGAGATGAGAAAATGATCTGAGAAGCCAGGAGAGAGGGTCAGTGAAATATCCTTAGGGCTGCTGGAGGAGGAGGACAAGTATTCAGGCCAGAGGAGCAGCACATGGAAATACCAGCAGCACTGAAATAAATGGACACACACCCCACCTACACATGGGATACCAATGCCAAATTAAAAAAAAAAAAAAGGCAAGGAAGCTGAAACAGAGTAAGTGCAATTGGGGCGGGCTGGCACGAAGCATGAAAGGAAAAGAATAATAGAGCACAAAATTCTGGTGAACATCAGCCATAACGAGCTTCAGAAAGAACATTTTGTCTGGTAATGACTGATTATATATTCAGAGCCATGGCACTACTGTGTTCCCTCATCATCCATAAACATGCAAAGATCAGGGACAAATCCAGCAGCAGATTTAGGGACAGCACTGCTGGCAGCTGTGTTCCCAAGCTGGGGGACAAGGGCTTTTCTTGGACAAGCTCCATGTGATGCTGTAAGGATGCCCCAAAAGCAGCAGGAGGTGACTTGGCACCTCCAGGTGGGGATAACCACAGAGCTGAATGTCATTTTCAGGTGCAGGGAGGTACCTGAAGGTCCAGGTAATTTACTGGAAAACGGTGCGTGGGGTAAGTGGGAAAAGAAATCATGGAATATCCAGAGCTGGAAGGGATCCAGAAGGATCAGACCTCCAACAATCTCACCCTGTCCAAACCCTCCTGGAGCTCTGGCAGCCCTGGGACTGTGACCAAACCCTGTGGAGCCTGGCAGTCCCCAGCACTCTCTGGGGGAAGAACCTTTTCCTAAAATCCAACCTAAACCCCCCTGGCACAGCTCCATGTCATTCACCTGGGTCGAAGATGAATGATGCACAGCTACAAGTGTTCCACTTTAGCAACACACTGTTCCAGACAAACAGGTAGAGACATTACCCAAAATGCCATGAATTAATCATGGCCAAAGCCTCGTTTATCAAGCAGAGCTTTCAGGGTTTCCTGAAGAAGATCTAAGAGAAGCTACTCCACAAAAAATGAAGTCACATCCAGCCCTGTGCACTGGCTCCTGTAGGACAACACGGGACTTAAGGTCTCTGCAGCACCACTGACTCCTCTGATCCCCTCTTTAATAATGCTGACCACACACACACATGGAGCTGGTTTGCCCAGGAGAGCTGCAGCACCTTTTCAGGTGGGGCTGGAAGGACATTTTGAGGTCCAGAGAAGAAAAGAGAGCTGGGGAAGGGGCTGGAGCCCCAGGAGGGGCTGAGGGGGCTGGGAAGGGGCTCAGCCTGGAGCAAAGGAGGCTCAGGGGGCCCTTGTGGCTCTGCACAGCTCCTGCCAGGAGGGCACAGCCGGGGGTTCGGGCTGTGCTCCAGGGAACAGGGACAGGAGCAGAGGGAACGGCCTCAGGCTGGGCCAGGGCAGGCTCAGGGTGGGCACAGCAGGAATTTCCCCATGGAAAGGGTGCTCAGGGATTGAAGGGGCTGCCCAGGCAGGTTTGGAGTCTTTAAAAATTTTGTAAATGTGACACTTGGGGACATGGATTAGTGGTGAACGTGGCAGTGCTGGATTAACTGCTGCACTTGATGATCTTGTAGGTCTCTTCTAACCTTAATAATTCCATGATTCCATATCCACTGAAGCTTCAGATTTACTCCCCAAAAAGCTGTGCTGGTTGAAGGCATCGTCCTTAATTTTTTCTGCTTAATCACACCAATATTTTTTTCCCCCCCCAAGCTCAGCTGTGAAACAAAGCAGCAGTGCCTGCTCCACATCAGCCCCAGGGCAATTCCTTCAGAAGACAAGGAACAAAACTGTTCCTGTATGTCCTTAAGCACAGCAGACAGGAACAAGAAAATCCAGGCAGGAGGATGAAGTTGTTCACTTTTTATTCTTCAGCCAAATTATAGCTTGTGCTATTTAAATCCCTGTGAGCCCAATCACAAAATTTTATTAAACAGTTTTCCATGTTTAACAGTTATTCATGGAAAGGTCCACTATAATAGTATTTTAGCACCATCAACCTGTCGAAATCAACCTGCCCAATTACTCCAAACTACATTAATAACACCGGATATTACACTAATTGTGTCCAGTTTCTATGCAGACGAGGTCCCATGGGGCTAATTTTGCATCCTCAGGGGCAAGCAACTCAGCCATCAGCCTGATTTCACCAGGAATCCCTCCTCATTACACAAGTCCAGGCTGTCAAACTTTTTTTTTTTAAAAAGAAAAAAAGGTTAATGGGCCAATCAGTCATCAATTATTTCCTGGAAGGGCAGCAGAGGAAGGGTTAAAGTGTGAAGAACCAGCTGCCACTGACTTCCATTTGGAAGTTATTATCAACAGGAGATATCTAAAATGCTGTTGTTGTTTGTTTTGTGTTTTTTGGGGGTTTTTTTGAAGAGGGAAGGGTGGCTGGGATGGGAAATGAGCCTAAACTGTGAGATTGTGATGATATGGAGGGAAAAGCACAAGGGGTTTTTTCTTTTAGCATAAGCCCACATGGAATCAGTGAATTTTAGGGTGCCCAGATGTGGCTGCCCCATCCTTGGAAATGTTCCAGGCCAGGTTGGACAGGGCTTGGAGCAGCCTGGGATAGTGGGAGGTGTCCCTGCTCATAACAGGGGTGGAATGGGATGGGCTTTAAGGTCCCTTCCAACACAAATCATTCTGGGGTTCCAGGGACACTTCTCACCGTCCTCTTTCCACAGCCAACTGCATTTAACCCAAGTTCACAATTTAGTTTGCTCTGCCAAAAAACCAGACACTGCCACAGCCCACCCACTTCTGGAAAACAAAGAGATACAATTTCTCAGGAGCAATGGATTGTGGAAGGAAAAACAAACGTTCGGGGCATGGCCCCCCTGCCTTCCCCATGCCACGTGTTTGTGATGTGGGGCTGGGATCGGGTTAGAAACCCACACTGAAAATTACCACAGGATACAATTAGCCCATAACTTGTTCCAGAGAGCTCCATTTTTAGTCTGTGGAATGTAAGGAAAACACATGTCCAGGAGCACTCACACCTCCTGGTGTCTCTCAGGAGTGGCTCTGAATAATGTGCACTCATCACTTGGTCTCCATTTCCACTCCCCTCCTATTTTACTCTCACTATTAAGAACTGCATAAATAACACCTTGCACCACCAGTGAGGGGCACAATTCCAAGTCATAAAATCCTACAAGATCAGGCTGGGAGGGACTCAAGGACCACCTGGTCCAACCTTTCAGCAAGGCAAGGGCTCCTTTCTGCTGTGCAGGAATCACACCCCTCCTGAAAGGTGGCTTTTAAATAAATTCATACAAGGGTATTTATGAGTATTTTGCCAGAATAAGACTGGATTTTCTGGCTTCCAGGCCAACCAGGCTGTGCATTGTACCTCTGCCCAGCACAGCTGTCAGACAGCAGAGGATGCTGGTGCTGCTGCTAATGAACGGCAACTCATCATGCACATCTGGAGGGTGGTGCCACTCACACAGGAAACACTTCTCAGGAAGAAGAAGTCAAGTGCAGCACCAGACCCCCTCGAGGGTGTGTTTCAAATGCTCCTGAAGCACCTTCAAGAGCTGAGGCTGCAGCCTGAATCACAGCCAAGCCTGCCTCGAGTAACACCCAGACCTATTTCAGCGCCTTTTTCATCTCTCCTGAAAATCTCTTCTGCTCAAGCACCATAACCCTTCATCCTTTCAAAAGGAGGAGAGGGAGGAGCTGCTGGGGTGCCCTGGGAAGCAACAGGAGTTGTTTACAAGCACAATTTGTTTACAACAATTGTGTTATTTATGTCCCACGTGTGTTAGGTCAGTTACCTTTGCCGCTCAGTGAGAATCGCCCCCCTCACTTGGCAGAGAAGTATGTTTATTGGCAGCCTCAATTAAGGAAATATTTGTGCCATGTCCCACTGGGCATGGCTATGCTAATACTTCTCTCCCCTTTCCAAACCCAGTGTCTAAATCTAATTAGTTTTGAAAATCAACCCCATCAGGACAAGGGAGCTCTGCTGTCGCCTGCCCACAGCTCTTGGTAAAGGTTGTGTTCCACTGGAAGAGTTTTATTCTGGTTTAAATCACATTTCTCTGAGTGGTGGAGAAAGGCTGAAGGCACTGAAGCCCTCTCCCTCTTGGGCTTGATGTTTTATTTGGGTGCCAAGACAACCTAAGTTGAAAAATTTTTAAAAATTCAACTTAGACAGAAAAATTTTTAAAAATCCAGTTGACATGTAACTTCCTGCATGGCAGCCACAGCATGACTTTAAAACCAAAGGTAGCTTGGGACTGCCAAGTATGAGTACCCAAACAAAAAAGTTTTCCCTCAGTGCCCAACAAATCCAACCAAAATCATGCAACAGTAAGGAGGGGGAAAATCAGGATTTAATATCTTTATCCATGCAAAGTACAGGTTTTTAGTTCCTTAAAGATAATCCTTCCTGCTGTGCTGCAAAACCATAATCACAGAATGGTTTGAGCTGGAAGGGACCATAAAGCTCCTCCAGCTCCACCCCCTGTCACGGGACACCTTCCACTACCCCAGGATGCTCCAAGCCCTGTCCAACCTGGCCTGAAATCTGCTGGTAGAGGAGAACTTATTCTGTATTTTAATAACACTGCCATGAGAACAGGTACAAGGTACCCTTAAAACCAGAGTGGGGTTTGTTTGAAGCAGAGCTCACTGCTCTTTATATACTATAGAAATACTATATAATCACTGCTATTTTTATAATATACTATTATATACTGTAAACTAGTACTCACTGCTATTTATATACTATAGAAATATTATATACTCACTGCTATTTACATAATACTATCTATTTTTCCCCCTAAAGAAGCAAAGGGTTGCTTCAAGCCTGGCTGCCTGCAACAGGGAGCACGTGGGACTTTCTCATTTGGCTTCCTATGGAAAACCACCCAAAACCTGACAGCTTGAACTCTAACATGAATGAAAGTAAGATTTCTTGTAATGAGAGAGATCTGATGGAGGAGGTAACTCTGCAATTTTGGGACGAGGGAGGGTTTGGGCTCTGCTCCAGGGAACAGGGACAGGAGGGGAAGGAATGGCCAAGGCTGGGCCAGGGCAGGCTCAGGGTGGACAGCAGCAGGAATTTCTGCATGGAAAGGGTGCTCAGGGATTGGAGTGCAGTCCCCATCCCTGGAGGTGTCCAAGGAACACCTGGAGGTGGCCCTCAGTGCTCTCGGCTGGGGACAAGGTGGGCATCAGGCACAGCTGGACTCGAGGGGCTGGGAGGGCTTTTCCAACCTCAGTGATTCTGTAACACCCTCAGAAGGTTGAGTCCTTCAGCTGGGATCCCACACCTGGGGAAAATCACACCCCAAACCTTATTTTTGCTGTGAAACAGCCAGGAGAGAGCAGCCCCTCTGATGGGGAAGCCCAAGCACAGAGTCCCCCCACGCTGGGGATTATTGAGACCTTAGGATTTCAGCTTTTCTATTTTTCCTGTGTAATCCTGAAATTCTTTAGTGTGTAACTTTGAACTCCATACTGAGTTGTCTACTGCTTTCCCATTTGGGTCAGACACAATTCCTCTTGAGGCCTGGGAATCAAGGACACCCTGAGAGATGGAAACAAAAGTGAGCTGGGGGAACAAACTGAAATGACTTAATTACCTGCAGCTGTAATTGGGAGATTAACCCCCAATATGCAAATGGCCCAAGCTTATAAAAGCATGAAAACCTTTGTCCATTTTTTGGGTGTAGCTCCTGAAGGCCCTTCAAGAAATAAAACTGGTTTCTATTCCCTTAATTCTGTCTGGCCTTTAGGTAGCACAAAAGTCCCCATCACCTACCCAGAGCAGCACCTGGGGCTGCAGCTTCCCCCAGCTCCAGCTGAGCTCTGCCCACCTGGCAGCACACCCAGAGCACCTGGAAACACCAGCAGGGAGTTAAAAACGATTGGAGGGCTTTCCAAAGCAGGGCTGAAGCTGAGGGAAATGGTTTCTGGTGTGTGGATAGGTGTGAGTGGCACTGAGCAAGCGTGTGCCAAGGAGCAAAGCAGATTTGTTATTCTGGACTGTCATTTCCCATCATCGTTCTCTTTTTTTGAAGGCATAATTATCCAAACATGTGATTTTTAATACTTACAATGCTCATTAACTCCACATTTGCATGTCTCACCATTCCAGCTCTCACACAGTACCAGCTCACAGCTAAGAACATTGAACCTCCAGCTTTTGGGGGGGGGGGGTGGTAAAACGTCCAAAAAATGATACATTTGCCCAATTTTAGAATTTCATTTTGATGCTGTGTGTCAAAACTTTCTGGGCCATGGCCAGCAGGACTCTGTTTCCATACCAAGGTGCCTTCAGTATTCAGTTTGATCAGTAAGATAAAAGATTCCTCAAATTAGACAGGCCCTACAAAAACTTGATCTGAAAAACACAAGGGAATTCCATATATTGGCTCCTCTGCTGCAGTTTATGAACAGGTAAATAAAAACTCACAAGCTTCTCAAGCACTAAACCTGTAGCAACAAACACACCTGATCAGAGGAAAAATGGAGCTGGGAGGTATAAACAGCAAATAGAAAATTGAAAATTATTAAAGTGTCTTTGTGGAAAAAAGGCAACCCCAAGACTTATGAATATCTGACAGTGACTCTCTGTCTTTTCATATTTATTTGAAAAGACAATGAAAGGATCAAACCAGCCAGTTTAGCAGCTCTGAAAGGCAATAATTTTACACTTAGGCTGAGAAATGAAATAAAATTATAGCTCAAAAAAAACCCAAAAAACTGCCTTAACAAGCTGGAATAAAACCCCACTTTTGTTTCCTGTGCACACTTTGGCAGGGAGAGCCAGGCCCCCAGCAGCAGCCTGGGCTGTAATTGTGCAAAAAAAGGCTGGTGATATAAATCACCAAAGGTTAATGATCAGGATGTGAACAGAGGGACTTGTTTACAGAAATAGCATGCAATTTAAAATTTACAAGAGATTTAATGCCACCGCTTGGCAATCACTAAAATCAACAGCCCAGAAAACAGTGACATTAAGAAAAATATTACAGTTCTAATCATTCCAAAATAAGTCAATTAGTGTTAGGGCATGAGCTGGCGATTACTTGACCCATTTGGTTTGCACTTAAGTGAAGAGAAAAAAAAAATCCCCCTCCCTTATAGCGAGATTACTGAGTTGTGACCTATTTTGCATTCCCTGTTCCTTACACCATCCCTCTTCCATGCTGCTGGAGATGGTGCTGGTGGTTTTTTTTCCTCCCCCTCCCCTCCTCCTTGCTTGGTTTGCGAGTCATTCTGACCTTTGACATTTGTAATAATAATATATATATATATATATATTAAAAAAAAAAAAGGAAGTTTGTAATTGTGTTGTTTGAAGGTGGAGAGGGGAGGGGGGGAAATAAATACATAAAATTCCATGTGCTATTATACAGGCAGCATGATGGGTGCCTTGGGTGGGGATAAAAAAAGCAATGTAAGTCAATTTGTGAACTTTGGCACCAGGTGACCTTTAGAAATACAACAATATCCAGAATTTACAAGCAAGAGTAGCACATGCAAATGACCCGGCACTGTCTCGCCTCTGGATTAGAGCTGCAAAGAGCATTATGGAGAAGGCTTGCACAAAACAAATTAAGATTGTTACTTAAATGTCATGGCACACTATTGTATTTGGCTACAGATCATTACACCTGATACTAACACTTTTAAAAACCGTAATAACTTGGGAAATATTACATTGAGTGCCCACATGGAGAAAGGGAAAATATATATATATGTATCTCTTAAAAAAAAAATAAATAAAAGGAGAAAATGGGTTCCTGAAGTAATTTAAACATCACCACTCCACGACTAGAGGGAAAGGTCAAAATTTAAGTAAGCTGAAAGGAACATGAATGGCAAAACAAAAGGCACGAACAGAAAGATGAAAAGACCAAGTGGAATGACTCTGCAAACACGGGGTGGAAACAAACACGCATGCTTGGGGCAAATCTCATCTCCAGGGGCAGAGGGAGAGGGGCAAGGAGGGTGAAATTCTGCAGAGGTGGGTTAAAAAAAGGGGGGGAGAGAGGAGGTGTTTGGCTGGGACAGGTGGGGTTGTTACCTTCGGTGTTGGTGCTGCTGCTGCTGTAAATATTTCGCAGGCTACCAACACGGTTTAGTTTCCAAGCTTTGCGTTTGGCTGCGTCCAGAGAGCAGGAGGGGAAGAGAGAAAAAAAAAAATAAAAAAGAGAATAAAAATAAAGAAAAAAGAAGGGGAAGGAAGAAAAAAATTTGTTGGGTTTTTTTTTTCAATGAAAAAGGGGAGAAAAGAAACATCAAAAAGCATGTGAAGTAAAATCCAAGCACGAGCCTGTTCACACGTGAAGAGCTACACACAGAAAATGCACACAAGGACCACTCAGCCCCTGCAATCCATGGCCAGTGTGGAAAACCTCATATTCAGAGTGATTCTTCTTTCACTCACCACAACATGACACAATTTGACAAGATTAAATGGATCTGCTATTGGAATAGACAAAAACAGACCAGTAGAAGTCAAAAAAAAAAAAAAAAGAAAAAAAAAAAGGCAAAAAAAAAAAAAAAAAGCCAGGAAGTATTTGTGCAGAAGATACAGGACTGGACAAAACAGCTACTGTAAAATGTGATTTACTTCATGACAAAACACAGCCAGACAAGAGCTCCTTTTCCTCCAAAAGCCTGTGGGGATCACTTGGTGCCCGGAGTTCACCCTTAAACCTCCTTTTTACATCACCACCTTTAGAAACTGAGGTGATGATGTAATGACCTCAAACCCTCATGCCGGCAAATGTTCTTTGTAGCACTGAGCTCAGAGGAAGCAGAACCAAAAAATCCCAGAATGGTTTGGGTTGGAAGGGACCTCAAAGCCCATCTTGTTCCACCCCCTGCCATGGGCAGGGATACTTTCCACTATCCTAGGCTGCTCCAAAAATCCTCCCCCACTGCAAAATCAAAGTGTTTATTTGGAAAGGAGGGGAAAAAAGGTCTATTTTTTGCATAGAATTGTTTTATTAGAATTTTATTAGACCCAAACTTTGAGATCCTCTGAGCTGCTGCTTCAGGATGAATGAGCAGAAACTCTGGCTCAAAAGCACCCTGCTCCCAGGCTCATTAGGGGACAGCACATTGTCACCCTCTTTAAAATCTTTAAGTTAGGCTGGGTTTCCTCACACAGGAACCAGATGAAACATCTGAATAGACCAGGACACCTGAGAGCCACTGGAAGAGCAGGGAACTGCTGGAATTGCCCCGTCTGGAAGTGTGTAAATGGCATTTGGATGTGGGACAGGGCTTAGTAGCGATGAGTTGGTGGCTGGACTCAAGAAGTCTCCTAAGGGCCCTCAGACCCTTCTCCCTCCCACCACAGATGTCCCTCACCCTTTAGGATGTCATCCACACCCCCCACACAACACAGCCAGTTTCAGGATACAGTAATTAAAAAAATTTCCTTCAGTATTTATGGGGGAATTTCTGTAATGCCCCAGAGCACTGAGACCAAACAGCTGCTGACAGGGAGAAGGAACAGTGAAGGAACAGTGCCACAGAGTCATTCCAGGCTTTCACAGAAAGCTCCATTTGCAGCTGAAGAATTAAAGCTGGAAGAGCACTGCCTGAGCCCCTCTGACTGTTAAGCCAGGTATGATTTGAATAAAGCCATCTGCAGGTTTTAATGCTCCACACTGAAGAGGAGGACACATTCTGAGTGACATCACCAAATCTAAAAGTGTTTCCATTGGATGCATCCTTCAAGCTGGAAAAACCCTTCCATTTAAAGACCTGTTTAAGAAGTCTCTGCACTAGAGAGGCACAATTGCCCTGCAGAAAACTTGTTTTTCCTCTGAAACATTTACATATAAATAGGCAAAATCGAGGTTTGGCACCCCTCTGAAAGGGAAGATGGTCTCCAGTGCACAGAGACCCTTTCCCAGAGCCTTTCCCATTTTTCACACTTTAATGGCACGTTTTGTGTGCAGGAGTGATCCTGCAGCCTGCTTTTCTATTAACCTATTGATGAAATAATCCATTTTAATGTGTTAAGTGTCAGGCCTTTCCCTTCCCTTTCAACAAATGGACTTTTCCCACTGAGATGCTGCGGTCCTGACACATCCACATGCATCCTCTGGCATCCACTGGGCTCCTCCAGGTGCCTTTAAGGATTCAGTAATGCTTTGGACACTGCAAGCCAAGGCTCTGCAGGGTGATTGATGTGCCAGGAGAGCAGAGCCATCCCAGCCTGCCTGCCTCTGGAATTACACACTGCTGTTACCCACAGCCAGGCTGCAACAGGCCCTGCAGGTCATTAGCTGCCTGCTTGGTCTTTCAATTATCTCCCAGGATATTCAGTGTGTCTGCTCTGGCTTCACTTCCTGGGCCCCAAAGTAAACCCAACAAAAGCTCTGTTGCCAGCTCCAGAGATATCTATATCTGTATATCTATATCTATATCTATATCTATCTATATCTATATTATATCTATATCTAATCACTCATATAATCTATATCTACATATCTATTTATATCTAATCTATATCTGTATCTATCCCTGTATCTATATAATCTGTATTTTATCTATATCTATATATCTATCTATATCTAATCTATATTTTATCTATATCTATCTCTAATCTATAGCTATATCTATTCCTATATCACCCATATAATCTATATATATACATATCTATGTCTATTATCCAAATCTATTTTTTATATAATATAAATGATTGAGGTTGGGGTTGGAAACCAGTATATTTAAAATATATATACTAAAACATATTTTATCTATATCTGTCTATCTATCTATCTATCTATCTATCTATCTATTATCCAAATCTATATTCTATATCATATATATAGAAAATATATATCATATATATAGAAAATATATATTGTCTATATATATGATATAGAATATAGATTTGGATATATTTTATATATATATATGATTGAAGCACATATTTCATATATATATGATTAAAATATAAATATATTTCATATATATATGACTGAAAGATATATATTTCATATATATATGATTTGGGGTTGGAAACCAATATATGATTGATCTATCTATCTATCTATCTATCTATCTATCTCATGTATCTATAGCTATATCTATATCCCTATATATAATCCATATAATCTATATATACACATATCTATGTCTATTATCCAGATCTATCTTCTATATAATATATATATATATATATGATTGGGGTTGGGGTTGGAAACCAGTATATTTTATATATAAATATATATAAAAATATTATATCTATCTATCCCTATATCTATATAAACCATATTATCTATAGCTATATATCTATATATCTATCTATTATCCAAATAATTTTCTGTGTCATATATATGGAAAATATATATTTTCTCTATATATGATATAGAATATAGATTTGAATATATTTCATATATATTATTGAAATATCTATTTCATATCTATATGACTGAAATATATATATTTCATATATATATATATATATATATATATATATATATATAATTTGGGTTGGAAACCAATATATGATATAGCTATCCATCTATCTCATATATCTATCTATATCTATCTATCAATAAAATATGTATATAAAATATATATATATGCTTAATCAAAGAATGTCCAACGGGTTATCAATAAAATGCTGTAAGAAATGCTTCATTATCTAACAGAAAAACTCAAATTAAAAATTTTTAAAAAATCCTTAAGGCAGATTGATTTTTGAAGTAATTTCTGGAAGTGTGTTTTTCTCAAAAAGTGCCACCAAGAAGTGTTTCTAACTAATGATTCCAGGAAAAAAAAAAAAACAAAAACCAACCAGGCAAACCTTCTCAAACCTCAGACATCTGGAATGAAGTTAACAACTTCCCAGCATTTAATTTGACTTTTCCTGAAGTGGCAAACAGCGCTGGCCCTGGATATTGAGGATGCAGGGAAGCTGTGCCTGCCCCAGGCAGAGCCAGCCCAGCACCTGCACAAACACCTGCACGGCCGCTGAGCCACAGCCCAGAGAGCCCCACTCACCCCATTCTGAGCTCTCCAGGCACGGTGACTCCAGCACTGCCCTGGGCAGCTCTCCTGATGCCTGAGCACCCTTCAGAGGAGGAACTGTCCTTGTCCCTGAGCAGCCTGGTGGCAGCAGCTGTGGCAGGACATCCAGCAGGATGTGGGGACACAGATCAGCCCTTGGCTGGTGCCTCTGAGTGCTCCCTGGGAGCTGAACTACCCCCATTGGTGTAGAAAAAACTTTTACACCTGCACATCAGGGTGAGAAGAGCTATGTTGGAACAGGAAGGAGGAATCCAAGGTCCAGGACAGCCTTTTGTAAAGATATGGAAGAACTGGGAATCAATTAAACTTAATCACTCCCAATTACCACCTCTCCTTGTATTTCCTCAGGACATAACTTTACAGCTGTGAGCAGCCAGAATTTCTGTTTGCCTTCTGTAATGGGGCTGCTGTTTATCCTCTGCTAATGCACCTGCTTGTCCTGCCCAGTTTTGATTAGCCAGGTTTGCACTAAATGTGTTTACTGCCACCACCATCACCCAGCATTGCTCCCAAAAGCAGGAGGGGTTTGTAGGAAGGGTTTAAATTTAACCCCACATGTGATCTGAGGACACATCTGTTTGTTACCTGGGAAGTTCTCTAAGGATGCTCAGGATGCTACAGTCAACAAAACCCAGCATTAACCCTTTCCAACACCCTCCAATATCACTGCCTGGGTCTCTGGACAAATCACAAATGGGATGGAACTGCCAGGAATGCGCCTTGAGCTGTTTCTCTTCCAGCATCAGTCTCATTACATGGTTATGACAATGGGAAGATGTCAGCAGCTCACATCCCCAGCAGCAGACAAAGAACTTCATGTTACAACCTACTTTAAAAGTTTTTTGACCAATCAATCACACAAAGCAAAAGCATATTGACAGTACTTCTATCCAACCACTGTAAGAACACGTACCTTCAGTCAAAAAATATTGCTTATTTTGGATACAATACCTGCTTGTAAGCATTAAAATACAATCCACAGGGCTCCATTATTAGGCTTAGAACTTCCTAATATATTGCTAGATAAACTTTTCTGTGGCTTAGTGAGCTATTCTAGCCATGTGTTAATACAGACCATTGTTCTATTTGTCCTTACTTTTCTAATTTTTACATCATTTTTCTGCTGACCTATCTCATGGCTACTGCTTAACTCTAATCACACTTCTGCTGTCTCTGAGGCTGCCTTTTGTGTCTTTCCCAAAACCCTCTGATTTTAAGGATTCCCACAATTCCCCCTTCCCACCACCATCACCCAGCATTGTTCCCAAAAGCAGGAGGGGTCTGTAGGAAGGGTTTAAATTTAACCCCACATGTGATCTGAGGACACATCTGTTTGTTACCTGGGAAGTTCTCTAAGGATGCTCAGGATGCTACAGTCAACAAAACCCTGCGTTAACCCTTTCTAACATGCTCCAGTTCAGCTCTTTTCCCATTTTGATAAGCAGAAACACACTTTTATTCCTGGCAGAGTGTTCACATGCACAGAATGTGCAGCCAGGCATTCCAGATGTGCTAATGTCACCTCTGGTGTGGCTGTGACAGAGCTCCTGCCTGATTAGACAAACAGTCCTCAGCCAGCTGATTAAAAGCTGCTGTGGCTGCTGTGTCCGAGCCTGGGCAGCCATGGTGGAGGAGGAATTACATGAATTACATCCCTGGAGTGTGCTGAGCAGGGCTGATTAAATGAGGCACGCCACAGCCCTCAGCATCAATTATCAGAAATAATAGGATCCCTGCACCCAGGCTGGGGGAAGGGGGCTGCAGAGTCAGGTGCTTCCCAGAGCATCCTCCCAGTGCCCAGTGCCAGAAATAAAACCAGCCAGGCACCCCCAGCACTGCAATTCCACACTGGGGAGTGGCAATGAGGAAAATCCTCCTGCCACAGCACGGGGCAGCTGCTCCAGGTAACACCTGCCCAGGAAAATGGATTTCTGAGAGGAGGGTGGCAGGCAAAGATGATTATTTGGGGATAAACTTCAGCCCTCCCCCCTGCTCTTGCTGGAGTTTCCTCCGCCCCACACGTGGCTCCATCAGGGGCAGGCTGGGGAGTCTCCTCTCTTCTGGGGAGCAGCTTGTCCAAGCAGACCCCCAGTGTCTGGCCAGAGGATTGAAGGGATCTCATTGAGAGGCAGCTCAGGAGATTCTCAGATCATGCCAATTTGCAAATGTGCAAATTCTCAGATGCAAATTTGCATGCCAATTTGTCTCTGTGACTGTGAAGGGGCTGGACATTGTCCTATCCTATGTGAAAGCAGAAATGACAAAAATTCCTCAACAAAGGGTTAAAACAACACCAAAACAAACCCCAGACCTATCTAATCTAGATCTATACATAAATATGAATGTCTTAGTGAAATGAAACTGGATATATTGCACTTCAAGATCTGTCCAATGCTACATTTTAAAATGAAAAAAAAGCACAAAGTGCATGGATCTTACACAAAACACAGACTCATGAAATGGTTTGGGTTGGATGGGACCTTGAAGACCCATCCTAAAGACCCCTAAAGATCTGGTTCCAACCCCTGTTTTAAATATTCTTATAAATATTCTTATAAATATTATAGCACATATTAATTTAAATATTATTATATTATTTAAGTATTTTTAGACTTATAAAATTCACTATTTTTCTATTTATTCAACCAGATTTCCACAATGAACCATCTTTAAACACCTGAATGTGACTCTGAAGTTTCCCAACATTTCTGTTTGGAGCAGGAGGGATGATCAGGATGCATATCACACAAGACAAAAAAAAAGGGGGAAGACAGAAGATATTTCATGTGGCAACAGTTCTTACTATGCCCTTTTTGGACTCTAGAACACTCAGAAAAAACAAGCTGATATAAAGTAAATTAATAAAAATGCTGAGTTATAAAATTTCCCCAAATACAACTCAAACTGTATGGTACAAAAAAACCCAACTCTTTCCTCTGCCACTGAAATCCTTTCCCATGCTCTCTTTCACACCCAGCAAACACTCTAAAAGTAATACTTCAAATCATATGAATAGTTCATTACGTTTGCCTTCTCCTCAGCTTTGAACATTTCAAATGAAGGGGGAAAAAATGAAAACACATTCATACTTCTGCTGGTGACAGGGGAAAAAAGTCACTTTAATTAAACATTTCTAAAAGATGTTTTTAGTTCTTTCTTTCCCCCCCCATCCCTTGCAATATTTCTCCACCCAAACTTCTGCAGTAGGTAAAGGAGCCACTAAATTATTTCAGTGCCTTCCCAATATGCTATAAACATACAAGATTCCAATTGACAAAAAGGAAATGGTAATTGGAAACATTTTTCTCAGTTTTTCATTATCTGAAGCAGAAAATTATGGCTCTTTTCTACACACACACACACAAAAAATCCTTTTCAACCACCTAGAAAAATTGTCGTTTAATAAAAGCTTTAAATTATACTATCATATTTCAAAGGCAATGAACAGTTAAAGCAGCTAATCAAAGGTATAATTATTTAATGACTCTGACTCCTGCTATGGAGCAGGGCTGGAATGCCTTGGCTGTGATCAGCAGACCCCCAGCTCCAGCTCTGGAGCATTCCAGCCACCCATTCCCAGGGGAAGCTCCTCCAATTTGGGGTGACTTCACCAGGCCAGCTGAGCTATTATGGAATTCAGGGAATCAGCTTGTCACTGCTTTTTTTGTACACATCTGGACCAAGAAAACAAAACCAAACCAAACCAAACAAAACAAAACCACACAAAATGACCATAAGAGGTTTTCCTGCAGAGGAAATGAAAATATTTCCCTGACAAAATGGGATTTGTCAAGATCATAACTGATTTTTTTTCCTTTCACTTTTAATGCTACATGACAGTTTTCTGTAAAGCCCAGCTGCCCCACTCTAGTAATTCAAATGTGAAACACCCCCTCCCAAAAATGTGCTTATTGAAAATCTGTCTTAAATGCACTTTAATATTTTTATTGAAAGGAATCTGTATTAATTTAAATATATAAAAATAATTTAATTATATTTAAAAATTACTCCAGGTCAGTGAAGCTGTGAGCAAGCAGAGCTTCTGACTCCATTCAATTGCTTTTCTCGTGGATTTTACAACTGGAAATATGACTGGAGTAACATGCAATCATCAGGCATTAATTAACACAGCTATCCAGAAGGGTACAGTGCACCTTGGCTTATTTTTAATTTACAACAGAGCAGTTTGTGCCATTACATCTGAGCCTCCACCCTAAATATTAACTTCTATTTTTCTGTTGTACCAAATTCCTGGGGGTCTTTTTTTGGCTACTCAGCTAGATTTCACAGAATCACAAAGGCTGGAAAAGAATTCCAAGATTATCAAGTCTTGACTAAATGTCACAAAGCCCAACAGCAAAGTGCCACAAATATTCATTTTTTGAGCACTTCCAGGGATGGTGACTCCCACCACGTCCCTGGGCAGCCTGTAAGACATTGGAGCCTCTGGAATCTCAAAGATATTCACATTTCTACCCAATTGCCTTGATCCTGGGCTCAGTGTCATGCTTGTCACCAGGACCATGGGAGTTCAGGTGACACCAGCACGGGGGTGGCACTGGAAACCAGACACGCTGGGGGAGCTGCCCCTGCCAGCTCTGCACCTTGGGGGGATCAAAGGGGACACCCAGGGACACCACACCTGGCAGGAGGGGCACTGTGACAACAAGCCCTGCTGGATGGGACACCAACACCTGTGGGACTTGTTGGGAAAGTTCTGACAAAGGCAGGAATGATGAATTCAATTTTATGTTTTCAGAAGGGTAATTTATGATTTTATGATATTATATTATATTAAATAATATTATATTAAAGAATACAGAAAGGATATTTATTTAATGTTAAAAAGTTAATCATGAAAACTTGTGACTCTTCTTAGAGTCTTGACACAGTTTGGTTTTGATTGGTTAAAGAGTTAAAACAACTCACATTAGAATTTAATGAAATAATTACTTATGGGCAAAGCATTTTTAAATACATTTTTTATGAGTAAAACAGGGGAGAGTAAATGAGATAAGAATTTTTTGAGGCTTTTTAGCTTTTTGGGAGAAGAATTTTGGGCAAAGGAATTTTTTCAGAGAATGTGAATGCTACAAAAACCACCTGGGTTTGGAGAGCCCTCCTGGGAAAGGAATGGCTCTGGTTGGCAGGGTCACCCAGCCCAAGCTCCCTGCAAGAACAGTTCTGGAACACAAAATGCACCTTCACTAAAGCCCTCTCAATGCACTGGAAGGAGATCAGGAAAAAAGGCTGAAGAGGAAGCAGAATTTGGGGGAAGAATCCAGGGAACTTCTGCCAAGGTGTCTTACAGAAAGCAAGTCAAGACTAAGCACCAATATTTATGGAATTCTTCCAGCTCTCATTTCCTGGAGATTTTTTGTAGATACAAGTGATGAAGAATTTGATTTTCCCAATGCCCAGGTTAGGCATCAGTGTCACTTTGTTATTCCAGCTCTGACTTACCCTGTGAACTACTGAACAGAAATCAGAATTATTGTTGCCACCTCCCATTTTGCTCACCTTTAATCCACATCATCCACCCCACTGCAGAAGGGAACTTCACACAAGGTAAATATTGGATTTGCAGGGAATGTCCTGACAAAGGCAGGAAGGCTAATTTATTATTTTATAATACTATATTATATTAAAGAATACTATTCTAACTATACTAAAGAATAGAGAAAAGATACTTACTGAATGCTAATCATAGTAATAATAAATATAAATAATAATAATAAATAATAAATAATAAAAAGATAATAATGAAAACTCCTGACTCTTTCCAGAGTCTGACACAGCTTGGCCCTGATTGGCCAAAGAGCCAAAACAACTCCCAGCAGAACCCAATGGAACAATCCCTGTGGGTAAACAATCTCCAAACCCATTCCACATGAGCACAACACAGGAGAAGCACATGAGATAAGAATTGTTTTCCTTTTCTCTGAGGCTTCTCAGCTTCCCAGGAGAAAAACCCTGGGCAAAGGGATTTTATCAGAGAATGTGAATGCCACAGGTAAATAAAAATTGAGGCACAAACCCCAAATTTGTGTATATCTAACACAAACATGAGTTCTTTGTGACTTTGCACCACTTGTGAAAATGATCAGGAGCCAACCTGCCAGAGTTGGGTGTTAATTGTTCAGCATGTCATCCTTGTTAATTGTTCAGCATGGTCACCCTGCTTGTGGTGCAACTTCTCCTGTGAGAGTAGGGATTCCCCCCTGGAAAAATCCTGCTTGGAGAGATTCCCTGTGCTCACTTCCCCCACAGTGCTCGGCCACATGTGATGATTATTTCTCCATAAACGTGAAGGATCATGCAAAGACAGGGGAAAGATTTAGGCTGGAAAAGACCTTTCTGACCATCTCCCTTTTTGCCTGAGCTTCCACATCACCCTGCACTGACAGAACAGGAGACTCCCAGTCCCTTGCCTTGGCTAAACTGGAAACCACAGACCTGCAGGTGTTGGGTCCTTCAGTGTGAGGAGGACAACCTGAGCACGGAGGGGTCACTGGAACTCTGAGTTTGGCAGAAGTTCCGACCCAGGAGTGCACCCACAGCACCCACAGGCTTGGCTGTGTCAGCAGGAAATTGGACAGGACATGGGGGAATGCTTTAAAACAGAGGGAAATTGGGATACTGGGAAGGAATTGTTCCCTGTGAGGGTGGGCAGGCCCTGGCACAGGGTGCCCAGAGCAGCTGGGGCTGCCCCTGGATCCCTGGCAGTGCCCAAGCCCAGGCTGGACAGGGCTGGGAGCAGCCTGGGACAGTGGGAGGTGTCCCTGCCATGGCAGGGGGTGGCACTGGGTGGGCTTTTAACTCCCAACCAAACCAAACCAAACCAAACCAAACCAAACCAAACCAAACCAAACCAAACCAAACCAAAAACCAAACCAAACCAAACCAAACCAATCCATTTTAGGCTAAATCTATTAATTTGCATTTCAGAACTCCTCAGAGCCTGCACAGTTGAACACCACCTCAAATGGGACAAAGCAGCATGGAATTCTCACAAGGAGTTCACAAACTTCCAGCTGATCTCCCCAAGCAATGCTCGCTGCACAGGTCTCCTCTCTCTGGGGAAGAGTCTTAACCCAGCTCTCTCCTAGGGAGAAATTCAGTACTGAGACACCCCATGGGAACAGAAAAAATCTTTCCAAGAGCAGAGAAAACATTTTGTCTCCTCTCCATAGCCTGCATTTCCACCTATGTTACCACCTATGGCTGCCTTGGGTGGGGCTCCCCAGATTTGATGTTAATTTGCACAATACCAGTGAAAATTGTAAAATCATTAGGTGGAAGATGTTTGTGGTTTGCTATCCCCCAGCATCTGCCCAGAACTTTGCACAAATCCATCCAGCTCAGGGCTGTGGCTGTTCTTACATGAAGGTTGCCATCCCTGTAATTTGACTTTTGTAATTTGACTTTTTCCCCAAAAGCAGTGGTTGCTGGAAATCCCTGGGGAGCTGCTGTGGTTAGCTCTGGAATGAAGTTGAGAAAAGGAGGATGGGATTTGCTATTTGGATGTTTTGAACATTAGGCAGGGCCCACACAAACACCACACGGCTGAGGGAGCAAGCAATGAATTAAGAGACTTGTGCCAAAGTCGTGCTGCCTTTCGCCTTTCCAGCAAAACCCTGAGTACCCACTCAGATAAATATTAAAGATAAATATGAAATCCTGAATTTACATCAGCTGCTGGTGTCACAGGCTCCCTCACAAGCCACAGCTCTGAGCTGCTCACCACTGACTGGCTCAGCCACAACGCCTGGTACTGATCACTTACTGAATAATGGAAGTGACACAACTGATAAAAGGTTTCAATCCTGGCAAAAAAATGATTTATAGGATTTCACTCCACTGGCACTGTTATTTGTGTGACAAATGGTTGGACAGGCACCAGTTAATCTCCACACAGCTCCAGCTCAGATGTGGCAGCTCCTGCTGGAGCAGCCAAATGATCAGGCCCTGCTAAGAACACAGCCACGCTGCTGGGAGGGGCTGGATGCTGGCATTGCACCCAGCCTCAGCCCCAAATCCATGCACCCAGAGCATTTTATTTTCTTTTTGGGGGCTGGGAGGCAGGCAGAGCATGGCTGGGATGAGGAGCATTCCCATAAAAGCAGGAAGGTGCAGCTGGGGAGAGCAGCCCCCAGCACAGAGATGAAATCATCAACACCAGGGAGACATCAGAGATTTCAGGAGGCTCCAGATCCTCCATGGATTCTTCCTGATGGCCAAAGCTGAGCTGCAGCATCACCCACAGCTGTCAAGGCTGTAATGTGGCAGTGTAACATCAGTGAGAGCTGCAAATCCCACCTTGCCCTCCGCTGGGAGAGAGGGATGGGGCTGCTTTTGAGGCAGAATAGGCCAGGATTCCCCCCCCCCCCCCTTGAGAAATGAATGGAGTTTAAAATTTACAAGCAGCACATCACCAGCAGCTTTATCTCACTGGTTGTATCAGTAGCATCCTGCTCCCTGTAGAAGTCAAATCTATTTTATCATCCACTCCTCCAAAAGCAGCAAACCCCTCTGAGTGCTGAGCTGCCACCAGTCTGAGTTATTCTCTTGGGTTGCTTTTCAGCTTTGCACCCCAAATCTGCCATTTTTCTCATTCAAAAAAGTAATTTCCACATCTATAGAAATCATGCCAGCCCTGCCATGTGCAGGGACACCTTCCACTGTCCCAGGGTGCTCCAATCCCCAGTGTCCAGCCTGGCCTTGGGCACTGCCAGGGATGCAGGGGCAGCCCCAGCTGCTCTGGGAACCCTGTGCCAGGGCCTCAGCATCCTCCCAGGAAAGAATTATTCCCAATATCCCACCTAAACCTGGACAGAGAACAGAAAGCCCCAGCAGATGAATCTCTGGGTTGGCCACAGAAACACAAGAGCTCCTTTTGCACACAGGAGAACATTCAAGAGAGGGGGATAAGAGGATCTGATAAAGAAGAAGCAGTAAGAATTTTCTTCAGAAGGCCTAAAAAGATCTCTGGAGTGGTAAAAAGCTCCCAGGCTGCACTCCCAGTAGCAGGAGAAATGCAGAAGAGGACTGATTCTATGGGAAGCAAGGAAAAAACTCCCACTCACAACTTCTTGTGATCTCAGGTCTAACTCAGTGTATTTGCTCTTAAAAGATACTTGTGATAATGTGCCATTAAAAATTGACCAGCTTTTTATCCCCTGACAATCACCTGTGAGAGACTTGGACAACTCTGTTACTTTGCCAATGGAAATTAAGTTTCTAGGCAGATCACACATCAGCCTTCCCAGGATTTCACGCTGGATCAGTGTGAGGTTAAGTAACACACAGATTCTTCAGGATTCCTTCCTTTTTTCCAAATTTCCAACTCCAGCAATATCCTTTTTTGATTTTTCCAGTCCTCTGCAACATTCCCACAGCTACAAGATCCCTTCAAAATTACAGGACCTTTTCACATGGAGTTAACTTGGAGAAATGGCACAAACTCCCCCACAAAACACCAATACAAAACAACTGCCAAAACACCGTGCAATCAAATATAACAAAGGTTGATACAGATTATTTCCTTCAGTGGGCATAGCTGGACTTGCTTGGTGGGCAAGAACAAATGGGCTTGGTTAAGAAAGTGAGCGTGAAAAGCCAGGCAAAACAAGGTGCAGTCAAAAGAGAATTTTCTAGAGAAAATCAGAGTTATCAGCCAGACACTGCGCCCCTGGGTTCCCCCAGAGTGGCAGAACTTTGTCCCCAGGTGAGCTGTAATGTCACTGAGAGGATTAAAAGCCCTTAAAAATGCTGTGCCAAGCACAGTCAGCTTTTCCTGCTTGGGATGGGAATAAGCTGGAGGTGCTGAAAAACTGTGAGAGATCAATTTCTGCTCTGGAGTTACTGCGAGTGGCAAAGAGGAGAACCTCTCCTCACTGACTGGTGCAGCACAGAGAAGCAAATTCACCCAAAAAATGGAGGGGAAATCATGAAATCTGTCCCCAGAGATGTACAGCTGGGACAGAAACAGGCACTTGGAGGGAATTTCTTCCACCTCATCTCCCAGCATTCCCACAGCTCTCATTTCAGCCTAGTCCATCCCTCCCACCCCCCTGCAGAAGTGGCTGGACTTCTGACTAAAACTGCCAGCATGGAGGTGCCTGGCAGCACCTTTTACTTGCAGATTAAAATCTCCATATCATGCCTTTCCACAAAGTTCTTTAGGAGGAAAAAAAAAAAAAGGAGATGATAGAAAAATTTAAAAAAATATATATCCATGTTGAATTTGTCCATCAAACTGGAGTTGATGTGTTAGGACAGACCCACAAAAAAATGAGCACCCAGTGGGGACTAAAAGCCAGGAGGTGACAATTCCAATATGTGTGAGTGTGGCACTCCCTTGAAATGACAAAACCCCTTTGTGTTTCACAGGGTCTCCAGGATCTACTTCTCCCTGGAAGGAATGAACAAGAATCCTCTGAATGTTCCTTGTATATTTAACATCCTCCTCAAGCAGGACCAAAGCCCAGCACAATTCTCAGAGAGATCCAACGTGCTGCCTCCTTTGCTGCTCACAAAACCATCTTGGATTTTATTCTGGCTCTGGGGGACAGTTTATGTCAATCTTTTCTTCTTTTTTTTTTCCCCCATCACAAGTGTTGCAGGTTAAACTTTGTGCCTAACAACCCTGACAGAGTCCCTTCACATTTTTTACATGAGCTATTGAGTAGCATTATGACAAATTATGGGGCCTGATGATATGGAAAAGGAACATCTCCTCCACTCAGAGGCTGTGGAGGAAATCAAAAGACTGAAAGAAATATTCCTGGCCAAAAATACCCCAACAAAAAACCTCAGAAACATGTGGGGAAGCAGCAAGGTTCATTATGGGCAGATTACTCATGATTCAGGAGTTCATTATTAATGGATTATTTACAAGTATTTCCAATGGGCTGTCAGCTGTTCCCCTGGGAATAGCTTTTCAATAATATCCATAACGCAAAGAAAGAACGATGGGCTGTATTGATATTTTTATTACTAAAGGCAGCAGGTAATCATCAATATGTTTAAGAGAAAAGCAAAGACCTATTTCCAACCTCCTCCACAGTTATTTTTACATGTCATAACAGCTCTGGGCATATCCTGTACTCTTTAGTTAGTAATAAATGACAGGGCTGCACTTAAAACCTTGTGTACATGGAATTCTGTAGAAGCAGATCCTGATGTTCTGTGACTCTGGGATTCTATGCAGACCTGCTCTGTTAGTCCACCCTTAAAAAATGAAATGAAATGAAATGAAATAAAACTAAACTAAACTAAACTAAATAAAATAAAATAATGTCTAAGATCACACCATAAATCGAAGCCCAGATCTCCTCTTTCACAGAGGGAAACCTCCCCATCATTCCAGTACATCCCATTCCTCCACAGGTTACCAAAGCTCAGCTCCTCACTTCACATTTGGGATCTAAAGTTTAACCATAAGCAGTGGTGACCAAATTATTGAGTTTGCCTGGACAAACCAGTGTCTAACTGTACACGGAGAGACTGAGAAATAAAGATTACAGCTGACAGATCACTAAAAATTAATCAATTCTCACATTCTCCTTATAATCACTATGGATCCTCACACCAGAGTCTTTAGGTAATCTGGTGAGCATTAACTTACATTTTACCTTATTATTAAAAACACTAAGCACATATTAATCTATGATTTATTACAATTAGGTTTGTTCTAATTTAATTAAACACTGAGGCCTCTTAAGTATTCTATAAAGCTCAGGTGTGTTGCCTGGCAAGTGGGGTCTTTCTGAAAATAATTTTTCAGGAATCCTCAGTGATATTTCAGAGATCTCCAAATGGGAACTATTACCCCAGATGAGAGCTTAGTTTCAGGATGAAAATGTACATTTAGTCACTGGGTAAGTACTGCCAGACTTCCTTCTCTACCTCCACCTTTCCGGGCTCGGATTGCTGGGTCATTCCTGTGTGATAAACACCAGGGCTAACCATAAAATTGTGTTTATTTCCAATAAAAAAAAGAAGCAAGCAGTTATTTCTGACTGCCCACTCAGAGCCATGCACTGAACAGTGGCCAGCCAACCAAGAAGTGATTATGTGTGTGACAATGCTGATGTGAGCCCAAAGTAATCATATTGCTTCCAATTTTAAGGTTAAGTAAACAATGAACTGCCCTTTTATGTATAAATATGTTGGTTAAAGCTGGAAGTTGTCTGGGAAGGGACTGGATCCCTTTGGTGTTTTGTTTTTTGACAAGCCCCTGTGTTTATGATCATCACAAACCAGCCAGCATCACCAACAACTTTCAAATGAGGCTTTACATACTAAAATATCCTTCTTTAAAAACATATTTTTCAAAAAACATCCTTCTTTAAAAAACATTTTCCCCTTGAAAAGCTTGCAGGACCCCTGCACACTGTGCATGCATGGAGTCCCAAAGGGAGGAGCAGAAGGAAGAGGGAGCCCAAAGAGTCTTGGAGCTGCCAATTCCTTGTCAAGGGAAGCAGGGGCAGAACCACTCCAGCCTGGCTGTGCATGCATCCCCAGGGAGGGCAGGATTCAGGACATGAGGACCTTTTTTTCCCTTCCTTTGGAAGAGAAGCTGCTCTGAGTGTGTATTTGCTGAGCTGTGTGTGCTCATCCCTGTGCCAGCAGCCAGGCTTTGCCCACCCTGAGAGAGGGCAGCTTTGGCTCTGGTGCATCCTTGGTGCATCTTTGGTGCCCAAGTCATAACAAACCCGAAGGGCAGCTCTACATTTTCCATCTTGGTCTCCATCAGGGAGGTGAAACCCTTGGAAAAGTCAACTTTGCAAGAGGAGGAATTCTCCCTGGTTGGTTCTGTTGACTCTGTTGCAGTGTGGGCTCTGTTTGAGCTGCTGCCTGTGGGAATCTGTCTTGGAGCTGCCAATTCCTTGTCAAAGAGAGCAGGGGCAGAACCACTCCAGCCTGGCTGTGGCATCCATCCCCAGGGAGGGCAGGACATGGATTGGGAGCAGTGGGGAAGGAACCAAAGCCATGTCAGTACCTGGAGGGCCCAGGGGGGCCAGCAGGGCCACGGCACCTCTCATGGGATGAACCTGCCTGGGGACAACCCAAACCCAAAACATCCTTCCTGTAAAAATCCTACAGGTGTCTCCCACATCCCATATCCAACATCCCACTGCCATGGGAGATCTGCCATGATTCACAGAGCTGTGATGTCCCTGCCATGTCCCTGCCATGTCCCTATTGAGCAGGGGTGTCACCACAGAATCTGTTCCCTGATTGCCTTTTCCCAGCCCTCGGGTGAGCAAAGCCACAGATTCCCACAGGCAGCAGCTCAAACAGAGCCCACACTGCAACAGAGTCAACAGAACCAACCAGGGAGAATTCCTCCCCTTGCAAAGTTGACTTTTCCAAAGGTTTCACCTCCCTGATGGAGACCAAGATGGAAAATGTAGAGCTGCCCTTCGGGTTTGTTATGGCTTGGGCACCAAGATGCACCAGAGCCAAAGCTGCCCTCTCTCAGGGTGGGCAAAGCCTGGCTGCTGGCACAGGGATGAGCACACACAGCTCAGCAAATACCTCAAAATAGGCAGAAATCCCCCCAAACCCAGGATCTGGAATTTCAGACAACAGCTGAACCTGAATTCATTGGAACAAAACCCAACAGCTCTGTTTCAAAGAGCAAAAACCCACCAAGATGACTTTTTTTTTGCTGTGATTTCTGTCTGGCCCTTTTGTGGGAGGTGAGAACTGATTTAAAGAAGACAAAAACATTTTAAAAAATAAATTAAAGCTGCCTTTTTAGGGGTGGGGTTGGTCAATTTGAGCTTAGTTTTGGGAAAAAAACCAAACCAAATAAACAATCCAGATCAAAGGGAAGCAGTAGAAGAGGGGCAGTACCATGAGGGGGGCAAAAACCCCTTCAGGAAAGGCTGGGAGCAGAACTGCAAGAATTTCAGGCAGATGGAGAGAAACTGTATTGATTAATGGCAATAAAAATTTGGGGTGATACCAGAGCAGAGTTTTAATTGCATTTTTCCATCCCCTGGCACATTCCAAACATAAGCTCTTCATGGATAATACAGCATTGTACTCCAGCTTACTATAAAGTAAAAAGCTCTAAAGCTCATCTCTGAGCCACACACGCATCCAAAAATCAGGAATTTCAGGATATTCATACGTGAGAAAGCCGAGTGGTGGCACTGAGCAAGGAGCATCAGTGACAATCAGTTCCCTCCTCTGGCACCTGGAGTTCCACAGGCACGGATTAAATGATTTTGTTTTCACTCGAAGGGGTCAGAACGAAGGAAGATGTGACATTTTCATAGGGGAGAAATAAACAGCAGCCTAATCAGCCTCTGAGACACGAGGATCCAAACGAAGGAGCTGGCCAGTGACCCTCTGCCTGTTTTAAAGGCCAGGGGTCTATCCCCATTCCGGGGTAAAACCAGCTCGGGAACGTCGGCTTCGCGCCTCCCGACGTCTCCTGGCGCAGGTGTCGAACCAGAGACACGTCCTGGCAGCCTGGAGGTTGAACTGCACGAATCCCTAAAAGCTGAACGCCGATCTGCTGTCATTTAACATGTGCTCAACATGTGTGCTCAGCAGCAACCGGGAATGAAATATCTTAAATATTATCAAACGCTACATCATTAAATATAAATTAGATGGAAACAGGGGAAAGCTAAAAATTGACTAGGAGTTCAGCTCCTCTAAATGGCTAATACGGCCATTTTTCACCTGAAGCCCTCTCCAATCCAGTTTTGCCATTAAGCAAAAAGCCAAAGAAAGGTAATCAATTCCAACTAAAAAGCACTTCTCCCGCAATGACTGCACTTCAAACCGCTGGCTGGCTGCCAGCCTCCCCCTCCCCAGCCCCAGCCAACAGCCATCAATGTTTCTGACTAGCACAGGAGCAGAGGGGCCATGCATAATTGACTGGAAGATGGGCTAAAACTGTGCCCAATCAGTGTGTGATCAGAGCCGTGCGGAATATTCAGCGCCACTTGATTACACGGCGGCGCGGCCTCGGCCGCTCTCCTCATGAAATCTCTTCAAGGTCCAGAGTACTGTAATAAGATCATTACTGTCAAGCGCTACCAATCGCAGCCAATGAGTCTTGGGATAGGAAGTCATACTTCACAAGCTCCTCTGGTCTTCTTTTTTTTTTTTTTTTTTTTTTTTCTCCCCCTCTCCCTCTCTTTTTTTATTTTTTTTTTTTTGTATTTTACTGCGTGTTGAGGCAGCAAGGCGACGAGGTGACAGATAATGATCACATCACTGTGTGGCAACTAGAAAGGCACTTTTAAGAAAGAGCACAGAGAAATCAGCTTAAGAGAAACTCAAACAATTTTTTTTTTTAAGGGCTTTTTCTTTTCCCCCCTCAAAAATTAAATAGAATTAAACTGTGCAGTATTCTCCTTTCATGAATTGTGATTTAATGTCATTGAATTTAATCATTTGATAGATTTTCATATTATCCCAAAGCCTATTACCTCACAGACAAATGGCCAATTTTCTCCAGCTCACGCTCACAAAAGAAACCTTTATTAATTTTTTTTTCTTTTTTAGAGTCGGGGGGGAGAACTGGTGGAAAATGTCAATGATGAGGCCTGTTCAAGTTTCCCTTTTTACCTACTGCTTCCTGGAGTTACACACCACACATGATGCATAACATCTATCACAAGTAACTGGTCTGTAAAGAGAAAGGTGGAGGGACAGAAAACAGGAGATTAAAGCACAGGCTATAAAATAAACATAACAGCAAGCTCAGCACTGAAACCTCACACAGGGCATGTACATCTACAGCGAGGACTTCAGCTGATGTAAGGCTTAAAACTTGACAAAACAACGTGGGTTTGAAATGACTGACAGGCCAGGGGCTGGAAATAAAGAGCTCAGCATTACTGCTGCAGGGATGACATCAGTACCACAAAGGATGGGAACTGGAACGGCTCCAGTCGTGCCTTTGAACTGGAGAAGGCTCCAAGGGTGGGACAATTGCTTAAGGAAAGGGAAAGTCCACCCTGCCCACATCTCCAGCAACTCCCACCTAGAGCACCTCCATCACCTCCTCCAGGCCTGGCACCTCCCATCATCTCCAGCAGATTAAATCCCACACCACAGCATTCCCCACTTGCTGTTCCTATGGAGAACCCATCCTCATGGATTTGTGCCCTTTCAAACACATTCCACTGGGGCACTGCTCCTCCAACCTACCCTTTGCATGAAAAGTCTCCATTTCCACAGAATCCCAGAATGGTTTGGGTTTGGAGGGGACCTCAAAGCCCATCCAGTGCCACCCCTGCCATGGGCAAGGACACCTTCCACCATCCCAGGGTGCTCCAAGCCCTGTCCAACACTGCCAGGGATCCAGTGGCAGCCACGGCTTCTCTGGGGGGAGAATTCCTTCCCAGCGTGTGACCTGAACTTACTCTTTCAGTCTGCAAGCCAATATAGGCATATTCAGACATACTTTTAGTACAATTGTTCATATTTATCATCACTCTCCTCAGTTTTGGATGTGTTTTTTAAAAGATGTCACAAACACTTCAACAAAGAATCAAAACAATAAGGAGCACAAATATTTCTTGATTTATGGGTAAATATTTCTTGATCTACAGGTTGCTGTAAAATCCATAATTGCTTAAATTGTAGGGGTTTGCAACTAAAAAACCGTTATTGTTCTGTGTGTACCTCTTGATTATGAGCTCTTATCAGCCAAGAGTTGATATGTTTAATAAGCCTTGGGTAGATCAGACGTGACACAATCCCCCTTGAATTCCAGGACTGAGCTATCCATGGCAATCCTCCACAAGCAGGGCTTCTGAAGGGAATTATTGAGGACTTGCACCCTTTAAAGAAAGCTGTTTCTCACTGGTAGGTCAGTTCCAACAAGCTGATGAGTCCAAGTGCACAGGCATCCTTCAAGAACTAGATCTTCCTTCTACACCACAATACCCTGTTTATTGAAGTTGTGACAATTTGCCTTGAGAGATGAACAGAGGGACAAAGTTGTACTGAGCACCTGATTTTAGCCTTGTCACTGGCTGTAGCTTCATCATACATAATCACCTAATTTTATGATATTTTAATTTAGGTATATAGGCTCATAACAAAATGAAATTGCCCCACCCTCCAGAAAAACTGGAAGGCACTTGTAGAACAGACATTTTGATTTAAGGAACAGAACTACCAACCTCTCTAGCAGGATTAACATTTTACAAACAAACACTCATTGCTACCTCTGCAAACATCACCTGGTGGATATCAGGAGCTGTTTTCATAACTGAGGGGCAGTGCCATGTGTTTGTGGTACTGTGTGAAGCTGGCAGCACCTTGCTGAGGACACTAATTACCCAAAGCCAGTAAAATGCTAAGGTGTCACTTGTTTTTATTCAGTTACAAGGCTGCTCAAAACTTCCTCCTTCCCCAAAAAATCAGGCCAAATCCCAGCATGGCACTGGATACCCAGCGGGCCCTTCCGCTGTGTCAGTGCTCAAAACGGGACTAATTTTTAGGGAAACTTTGAAAATAAAATAAAGTAAAATAAAATAAAAAGAAATTTTCTCTCTCTCCAGATGTGCCAGTATTCATCCCAGGCCTCATCCTCTCCAGAATCCCTTTTCCTGCTGACCACCACTGTGACACTTTTCCTTTCAACCAGGTGGGCGGAACCGGCCGCCTCCACCGACCCCGGCTTCTGAAGGGAAGCAGGAATCTTTCAACTTGTTTAGCCTGCAATGAAGTGGGTTAAAACAATAGATGAGCTTCACCTCCCTTGTCTTTCACTCCTCAGCATCAACATAAGTGCCTTGCAGCAGCAGCCCTTTCATGTCCGGGAGGCTGTGGCAGCCGAGGCTCGAGGATTCCCAAGCAGTGACCTTTCTGCCTCGGTTGAAAGCCAGGCTCTGAAGATTCGGGCTGGATTTTTTAATTTCTGCCCTCCTGCCTCCTCCTGCACAGGACTGAGCTTCCTGTGGGTGAAGTCCCGGCTGATGGGTGGAATTAGAGCCCAGGAATGTTTTGACAAGGAGAGGTGATAAACTCACAGATGCCCAAACGAGCATCTGGCATTACAGATATGGGCACACACTGCTGGGGTTTCTTCTTTAAGTTCTCTTGCAGGCAGGAAAAACACAGCTAGGCATTTTGCTCATTTTTAATGCCAACTAAACCCTAAGACCTGTTTTGTTTTGGAAAGGTTTTTAAAGAAATTGTTTCCTAAAAAACAGCTTACAACTCTTCTGAGATAATCTACAAAATAAGGATGCAAACACTTAACACACTCCTAAAATCTCACTAAAAGCAAACTCACTAAAGCCCAGGTTTAGAAAGTGGGGTTTTTTTTGTGTCCAATATGAAATTCAGCAAAATGTCATTTGCTGAAATTCCTGAAATGTTTCATGTACAGGAAGACCACACAAATGACACGATGACTAACAAACTGTACACAAAGAGAATTCAGCAGTAACCCTAAATGCATTACAAACCTATTTAAACCCTCCAGCCTGCCTAGGAATCTGCTCATCCTGCCAACCCCTCCAGTTCCAAATAAATGCTTCTTTTCTTCATTCAGCATTGCAGACAAAATGCCACTTTTGTATCCCTCTCTCCTTAAGCCCTGAATATTTTTTAAAACTATGAACATTTACTTCCTAAAACTTCAGGCACTTACAGAGGCCAGAAATAGAAGCAAAACCTGCTGTCACTAAACCCTTTATCAGAAGGTGCACAGAAATACTGCACTACAGGATGGGAACATACTTCTCTTCTGTGTGATTTGGGTCTGCATTTGGGATTTTAAATTTTACATTTATGTCTTTATTTTTTAGAGGGGAAAAGCTTAAGATACCTCTTATCATTTTAAGGAGAGTATAACTGAAAAAAAAATAGGGTATTGTTAAGGAATTACTGTTTTCCCCTCCTGATTCATGCCCAGGCTTTGTGCTGTTGCTGTACCCCAGTCACACAGCAGGCTGTAATTATTGATAGCTCATACACAGGGACCAACTAAAATAATTAGGATGGCAATATCACCAGGAATAATTTTTGTGGCATTCCCTCATGGGCAACACCTGTTTGCTGTACATTTAATTACCCTCTAATGGACTGCAAACTCTTTCCTTGAAGAAGTTTTGGTGGCAGCTCAGTTCTGGGCATCGCTTCAAGCAACACAATCCATCCAAGGATCTCCACATCCAATGGATTGGATTCCAAAGGTTACAAACTCTTTAATAGGTGAGTGGTTTTGCCCTTGCTGCAGCTGCAGGTCAAGATATTACATTTCAGAGAAAAGGCAGTGACAACGCTGTGGCTTTTTGTGCTGGAAAGGTTTGTGAACATGCTGTCCTCTGACAATGTCAGAAGGTTTCTTCCAGACCATAAAAAGCAAAAAAAAAAAAAAAAATTAAATATATATCTAAGAGCAGCAAGTAAAAATACCCTCCTTCATCATGGTGCTTAATTCAATGCATGGTAAGTAAGTATTAGCATTAAAAATGTCAAGTTCATCTGTCAAAGGAGGAATTCGCTCTCCCACTTTTGCTTCTTGAGTTGTTTCCGCTAAACTTCCAAAAATCCCAGATGACTTATTTTTTTTTAACATGCTCAGAGAGAGAGAATTTTTTAGTTCAGTGTGGCCACCACACTTGCTAAAGGAAATGTTTGTTAAAATTGTGTGGAGGACACCACAATGTGATACCAAGAACATTTAAATCACCTCAGGGTATGATGCCAGCAGGTAAATCACCAGGATGCTCAGGAAAGGTTAGGGTGGGAGACTGCAGGGGAAATGCCCACAGCTTTTCCATGCATTTTAGTGATCCCTGTATTGCTTCTGGTTTTTTCACTTAAAAGAAGCAAAATTTCAGGTGTTATACAGAGAACTGCATTTCTCTAATTCACTTTGTCATTCTGGTTGTGGGGTGGCTGAAAGGGACACAGGGAGACACCAGCTGAAAGCACTGATGGTTTTGCTCATTGCTAAAAGAACAATGAGAGGTGTCACTAAATCTTATCCACAGAAAACAAATAAATATATTTTAATTTCCTGCTTAACCAGGGCTCATTTTCAACACGCAATGACACATAATGTGTGTTTTTAAAACACAAGGGTTTTTAAAATATCTTTACCAGTTTACCCCAGGAAAGTAAAAAAAAAAAAAAAGGATTTCTCAGTAAAGTGGAGTTCATCCTTTAGCTAAAAGCCAGAAAGTGTAAACCTGGAGTTGGGGCTGGACTGCACAGAGCAGCAAAGCACCAGGAAAAGCAATTACTGCACAAGGGGCAGAGAACAAATACCTTTGTGCTAAGAAAACAGTTCTGAGAAGAAACATAAAAGGTCCTTCTTTGTCCTTCAAAACCTCTTTAGAACCAAATGATGAAGAAGAACATGGCTTTCAGAGAGTTTGGAAAGTCTCCCTGCAGTTGCTGCTCACCCTTGCTGCTCCTCAGGCACTGTTTCCCAGCTCCACCTGCGCCCACGGAGCAGAGCTGGGGGGTTTGCCCCAGGATGCTGAGATGATGAATTCTCTTCCCTGGCAGGGTGGGCAGGCCCTGGCACAGGGTGCCCAGAGCAGCTGGGGCTGCCCCTGGATCCCTGGCAGTGCCCAAGGCCAGGCTGGATGGGGCTTGGGCCAGCCTGGGATGGTGGAAGGTGTCCCTGCCCGTGTCCCAGCCCAGGGGCTGGCACTGGATGGGCTTTGAGGTCCCTTCCAACCCAGCCCAGTCCAGGATCCTTTGGTTTTCCCAAAAACCATCCCATTCCACTGGGATGTGGTGGTGCTGGCCCTGCAGCACACACTGGGTGGATCTCCTGTTAATGAAAAACTTGGAAAGCCTGGGGCTTTCCTAAAATCCCAGAGATGGATGGAGAGGAGGCAGGCTCAAGCTGGCACAACCATCAAGCTTTTAAACTAACAAGAGTGAGAAAAATAAACACTGGGAAAGATCTTTCTGTGAAGAGTATTTCCAAGAAAGCTTTTTAATTTTTCTGCTTGTTTTCCAGCTGAAAAGCCTTCCTATTATCCCTGGCTGTTCCAGGAAGTGCAGCAGCACAAGGGGACCCAAACAGATGAGGCTCTGAGCAGCCATTCCTCTTTGAAACACAGCTCTGTCTAATCCTGCTCCGAGCAACTTCAGGCAGCATGGTGGGGAAAAAACTGCTGCTTGCTGGCACCTTGCCTAATGTAAGCATTCCTGCTGCTACCCTCAAAAACACCAAGGGATTTTTTTTTCAGTGACAAGTTCAGCACAGAGAACTGAAAAACTTCTCCCTGGAAAAAAAAAGTAATTCACAAGAATCTGATTTTCTGAGATAGGAATGGAATTTTAATTTTCCTCCAAGCGCAGCGCAGGTGCTTCAGCATTTGTGTTGCTGTGAGCATTGTCTCAGAAAAGCTGCAGGAAGATAAACCAAGTGAGATGAAAGAACCCATCCCAGAAAGAGAGGGCTGTGCATGTGCAGATAGTGTGGAGAGAGAAGAATCAGCATGACCTTTATGGAAGGGCATAAAAGGGATGAGCATCAGGCCTTGGAATTGGTGAACCAGCCTGAGCTCAGTGTCCATCATCGTGATATCTGAATACTTGGGCAGAGGTCAATGATCAAAGCAGGCATGTTCAAGGAGGGGGGAAAAAAGCCCTGCAAAGTGCAGCAAAAATGCTCCAGTTTGCTGAAGACCAGATTTAAACCTCATTGAACACCTCAGCTTTGGTGCAGACGAAAATGAAGGAACTCAGAATTCCTGTTTGAAAGCTGACACTTGAAACGTGCCTGGAGCCAAAGGAAGGCAACACAAAATCTAGAATTACCCACACCATTTAACTCTGATCCATTGTACCTGCCTGAGAACAGCGACTGCAGGAGGATCCTCCTCCTCTTCACAAGGAGCCAGGAGGAAGGAAGGAAGACCATGGTTCTTCCAAAATTACCACCACAGGCTTCTGGAGCCAATTTGCAGCATCTCAAACACTTTGATCAAAGCGTTTGCACCTCCCAGAATACCTTTGATGGCCTATTTTGGATTTGTGGTCTTCAAAAGTGCAGTAATTCTCTGAGGGTGCAAATCTATGTTATGGTGGGGGAAGAAAATCCCCAAGGGAATTTTTTTAGGTCACTGGACAGATTGGTAGCCAAGCACTGGAGAACAAGGAAATAACTGGAAGTGAAAACAGCTTTGAAGTGCAAGACAGATGTGGAAATCATAGAATCATGGGATATCCAGAGTTGCAAAGCACCCACAAGGATCACTGATCCAATTCCTGGCCCTGCACAGACACCCCAACAATCTCACCCTGGGAGTCGTACCCAAACACTCCTGGAGCTCTGGCAGCCTTGGGGCTGTGCCCAGTCCCTGCACCCTCTGGGGGAAGAACCTTTCCCTGAGATCCAACCTAAACCCCTCTGACATTCAACTACTTGGAGAAAATACCCAGCACAGCCTGAACCTGGCTGGACTCCAGGATCCTCGAGACCCTTTCCCACCTCAGCAATTCGGTGCCTCTGCCTTGCACCAACGCAACTCCCAGAAAATCCAAAGGCTGCCAGGATTCGGGAAGAGCAGTCCCCCCAGCCTTTCTGAGTCTTGCTAGGATGTCCTTAGTGCAATTTCCAGCCACTATCACTCTTTGTGTGCCCTTCTCCTAAAAGGACAGGGAGCTGGAACACGCCTCATTGCTTCTCCTTCAGCTCGGCTGACGGACGAGGCTGTCTGTCCTCGCTGTCAGCCATCCCCTCCCAGCCCCGCCAAGGATTCAAGGATTCAAGGACCAGCCAGATTAGCTGTCTGCTGAAGGATGCCCAGAGCCCTGGTATGCCCAGAGGAAACTCCTCACTCTGCTCTTGTGGCCACAGTGCTGCTTTTCAGCAGCAGGGCTGGGCTTGAAAGAGATGGTGTGAAACTGAGTAATTTAACAGCCACTGAGGCCCTCCTGTGTGGCACTCACATCCTCTGAAAAAATCCCTTCACCCAGGGCTTTCTCCTAAGAACCTGAAAAGCAGCGAGAGAGGCCTCCGAGAACAGGAAAACAATTCTTATCTCATTTGCTTCTCCTGTGCTGTGCTCATGTGGAATGGGTTTGGAGATTGTTTACCCACAGGGATTGTTCCATTGGGTTCTGCTGGGAGTTGTTTTGGCTCTTTGGCCAATCAGGGCCAAGCTGTGTCAGACTCCGGAAAGAGTCAGGAGTTTTCATTATTATCTTTTTAGCATTCTGTATTCTTTAGTATAGTACAGCATTCTTTAACATAATATAGTACCATAAAGTAATAATTAGCCTTCTGAGAACATGGAATCAGATGTATCAGGTCCTCGTTGGTGGACCTGCATTTTATGATACTCCTGAGACACAACTGGCAAGTCCCAAACAGAACAGAACACTCTTCACACACAAGAGTGAACCTTCTGCCTCAGAAGACATGTGAGAAGAGGCAGGTGAAAGGAAGCTGATGGGCTCATGCAGAGGCACAAACACTAAAAGGAGGGGTTGGCACTATTGGAGAGTGTCCAGAGGATGGGATGGAGCTGGGAAGGGGCTGAGCCTGGAGCAAAGGAGGCTCAGGGGGGCCCTTGTGGCTCTGCACAGCTCCTGCAGGAGGGCACAGCCGGGGGGTCGGGCTGTGCTCCAGGGAACAGGGACAGGAGCAGAGGGAACGGGCTCAGGCTGGGCCAGGGCAGGCTCAGGGTGGAAACTGGGGAATATTTCTTCATGGAAAGGGCTGGGGAATATTTCTTCACACAAAAGGCCCAGGGCAGTGGTGGAGTCCCCATCCCAGGGGGGAGTTAGTGGCACCTGGGGACAGGGATGAGTGGTGGCCTTGGCAGCACTGGGGGAACAGCTGGACTGGAGGATCTCAGAGGGCTTTTCCACCCTAAATGATTCTACTCCCTTTGAGCTCCCTGGGTGTTACTGAGCTGCTGCTTGCCAACAACCTCCTGCCTTTCTGGAGGCACACTGATCCCATTTCCATGAGAAGGGACAGTTTTGTTGAGTTATTGCAAGAGGATTTCAGGTGAGATGGTGTGATGCTGGAAGATGAGGAGGATGAAGGATGGACTCTGCAATCAGAACAGGGACATCAGGGACAAGAGAGCCTTGTGCAAACTGCTCCCTCTGGGTCTGTGCCTGCAGCCCAGGACCACACAGGCTCCAGCTCCAGTGCCTTGTGAAAACAATCTCCCCAGGAGAAAGAAAACATACACCTATTAGCTGCTCAGAAAGAGATTTTTCAAAGGCTCTCGATATCCAGCTGGTCTTGATTCATTTTGACTTCAACAAAATATTCTTGGGCCAATGGTGAAAGCTCTGAAAAATCCCCTCTGTAATTTGCCATTGAGGTTTGAAAATAAGTGGTGTAAAAGGCTTTCTTTAAAAGAAAAATAAAAAAAAAAAAAAGGACAAATTAAAAATGAAAGGTTGAACTAAAATTTGGCTTCGGGCCATAAGTTAGGGGGAAACTAACAGCAAAGATAGTTAAATGACTGGAAAGAGAACACAACAGGAGCGGTTATGAAAAAAAGCTGATGGCTTTTAAAAAAAGGATTTGTATAGATAGCTGGGGAAATAAATTCCGGATGTGATAGAAGAGCAATTGAGAAATTAAATAAATGGAAAATAAGGATGACTAAGTAGTAGTTAACATGCCCCTTCTCAGTTGTATACTATTATCACATCTATTTTTAATGTCTCTTCAGCTGTCTGCAATTGTCATCCTTTTTTCAGAACTTGTTCCAACATTCTTTGATACTGAATTAGCTGTTTTTGACTCTCCCATGCTTACAACCACATCTTTTTCTTACTCAACACTCCCCTTTTCCCACAATGTTATTCCATTGTCTCCCTTTTTCATCTCTCCTTATGTGTTGACTCCCCAGTTTCTGAGCCCTCCAACCACCCTTGTTCATCTTTCTTTTTCTGGAGCTCTTTTGGTTGAATCCTAGCATGTTTCTTTTCTTCTTTTCTAAAGCTGCAAGCATGTTTTATATCATACCTGGCTCCTGTACACATTGTTACCCCTTCAGAAGGGCATTGAACAGCTACAGCAGTGTGGAAATAGTAAGCTAAACTAAGGGAGAAAAAGAAGTTCTTTTTGGCTTTTGCTTTCTGGCTCGTAAAAAAAAGAACCCAAACATTTAAACTCTCCCCTTTTCCCTTTTATCCTCAAATAACACAAGCTTTCCACAAGCAGCTGAATATTCAAACAATGAGAGGCATCAGAAGTGTTGGCCATTCTAGAGCTCAGGATGTGCCTGAGGAGATGTGATAACACAAGATTTAATAATACTGAAAAAATACACAAGTTCTGACGTGATCCGTGGGCTAGGGAGTGAATCTGAATTTTTCCTCCTTATTAACCTTCCAAGTGTGCCTCTTCCTTACCTCAACACCTAAAGATGCTCCATATTAACTTGGGGACTCTGATTTATTAGAAAAAAAAAAGGGTTCTAAACACATTGCAGGCAGCTGAATTCACCCCTGTGATGCCTCAGCTGCTTCAGCTCCATCCTCACAAGCTCACACTTTAATTTCTCACAATTCCCTTTCCCCCGTGCATTCAGAGCTGGTCTTTTAAGATTTTCTAAGCCTTCTGATGTTGACATTATTGTAGTGAGCTTTCTCACACACTTTCTGTAAATAACTCATTGTTTTGCATTCTTTTATGGAGGAGGAGAAATTTGATGGACTGTTGGTTTGTCCAGTGTCATTGGAGAGGTGGCACTGTCACCCTCCAATCCACTGTCACTTTTGGAAATTGGTAAATGTTGGGGTCAGAAATTAAAAAATTCCCTTTTCGCCTTGGAAGAGCTGTATGTGTGTGTCGTGTCATTTCGTGTCCTACAGTGACAGGTGCTGAGCTAACAACACTCCTTGGAATGGCAAAATGTTCAAGATGCAGCCTTGGATTTGGAGGTGGGACCTACCCTCAGCCGTGCCCGAGATGCCATCAGCTTTGAAGTTGCTTGTGCTTTTCTTCCGGCGGTGCTTCTTTCTGTTGGCGTGGGGGGAAGGAGGGGGGTCCAGCTTGGGGCTGGTGGTGCTGGAGATGCTGGGGCTGGAGCACACTGAATCTCCCAGGCCCGTGTCTGCAGCAGAAAAGATCAAAATGCTGTGAGATTGAAAGGAGGTGATTGTTAGAATCCAAGCTTACAACCCCTCGCTGTCGGCAGATTCGTTCTCGAGCTGCTTCAGGAGATTCTCCAAACAATGTTTAAAAAACTGACTCAAGTCCTCTTAGATTAACAGGACTCAGCAAGAATATTAGGAGCAGGCCAGCTGGAATGCACAAAAAAAATGGGAAAGCACTTTATTGCTTCCAATTCCTCCAAAGATCTTCCCTAGCCTCAAATTAATTTGTGTAGCACTTGGACATTTTAATACATAAACAGAGATATCCCTGGATCCTCTGATGTTCTCTGCTGTCATTAATATCAGACAGACACCCAGTGAAAAGCTGGTGATGGCAATAAAGGTGGGAAGTAAGGTAAGTAATGTGCACCTGGTACAGGTAATAACTGTGTGATAAAGGGTCACTTCCTACCTGCTCCCAAGGAAAATAAATAATCCCACGTTACTCTGCTCAGTTTCCTGCTTTATTAACTTCAACAATTTTAAGAACTTGGGTCCTTCCACATAGTAAATATTCAAGTAACCTTAATCCAGGATTTCCCCCTAAGGTTGGTAATATGATTTTTGTTTAATTACTGGCTTGGTTTGGATTTTAATTATAAAATTCCACATAAAACCTACACTTAAAGGAAAGTGCTTGCTATTATGGAAAGTGAAGCCATTTCCAGAACCTTGCTTAAATACCATATTGCACCTTAGTGCAGTATCAGGACTGCATTTATGTGCCATATCCTTAAAATCTCCCAGACAGATATTCAGCAAATACATTCCCATGATTGCCTTTTGGGGTTAAATACTTGGTGATTGGTTTCAGAATAGCAGACACAGGGAAAAAGAATAAAAATCCTTATTATAAAGCTTAAGTGTAATAACAGGAGTGCATTTAACTTAATATGTCAGAAAAATATCAAGCCAAAGATTATTAAAAAAATAGCTTTTGATTCTTTTTGCATAGTTAAATTCCCACAGAACTGCCTATTTGACAAAAGCCAACTTATTTTGCTTTCTTTTTCCTCCTAATAAAGTTTATTTACTAATTACCCCCTAAGCACAGTTGTGCTCTAAGTTATTAGTGGGGGATAAATTATGTAGCTAATTGCCTGGCAAGAGAGACCAAACCAAACATTAATCTTTATATTAAGGATTTCTGTTCTTTTCCCTACATCCACTAGCTTGAAACCAGTTCCCAAGAATTTAACCCCAAAAGGAAATCATGGGAATGTATTTACTCTGTATCAGTGCAGGAGATTTTAAGGATTTGACCCACAGCTGGTGCAAGTGGCAGTTTGCTGTCTCTCCAGGAGAGGAGAAAGGCAAATCCAGGTGAAAATCCTGGTGAGAACTCTCTCAGCCAAGGGGACAGAGATCCCTTGGGATCCATGGCACACAGAGAAGATGCAGAAGAGGGTGCCAGAAACACAAAGGCATGAGCACAGCTGCACTGGGTTTCTGCCAGCGCCAAGTAGTGACCTCCAGCTTGACTCTGAAGTCTCCAATGCTGATACTTCAAAAGAAGGAGAAAACCCCCAGGTTGTCCAGAGAAACCGTGGCTGCCCCATCCCTGGGAGTGTCCAAAGCCCAGCTGGAAGGGGCTTGGAACAACCTGGGACAGTGGAAGGTGTCCCTCTCTGAGGTGTTAGAACCAGGTGATGCTTAATGTTCCTTCCAACCCAAACCTTTCTGGGATTCTATGATTCAAAATGCTTCACTTCCCCCCCACCTCATTCTCAGCTTTCACTTTGGAATAATCAAACCCATCCGAGTTCATCCCCTGCTGCACCCGCAGCATCGACCACTATGCCCTGCACCCATCAAACGGTGAAAAAACCCCACAATCCTGAGGCAGCACCACAGAATACATCCTGTTAAAACCCATCAGCCTACATCCACACACTGGTGGCAGCTCTGTCTAATTTCCAGGCCGTAAATCCCCCCAACAAAACCTGCTGGAGAGCTCTGAAAAATGAGGGACGTACGGGGCTGACGCCTGGCGTCGCAGAGCTGAAGAATTAACCTCCCGTGGTAAATCCTCGCCATCCCCAGCCCCTTCCAGGTAATAACCTGCTGTCCTTGGGTCAAACTGCTCTCCAGTGGGAGCCTGGAGCTCTCCCTCCCCCTCGAGCAGCGAGGGAAGGTTGGTCCCTCACGACGGAGCCGAGCTGGTCGCGCCGCTGCCCCGGATCCCCGGTTCCCGAGCCCACCCTTTGAGGATGGGAGTTATTTAACATTGCCCTGGTTTAAAATATGAGCAATCAGAAGGCACCGGGCTGCCACGCTGTGCTCTCCCATTTCCCACTCCTTCTCTTGCCTGACAAGGTATTCTTCAAATTGAAAAGAGGGCTCCTGAAAGCTCGGGCTTGGGGAAACTGTAAATGAGTTCAGGCTTCAGCCCGCTGAATGCAATTTCATCCTCCTGACTGAATACAAATAATGCATTTTATTTGGTATCAATTACCACGCCTGAGAACAGACGACCACTGCCGGCACTATTAAATATATATTTAAAAAAAAAAAAGAAAAAAAAAAAAGGGGGGGGGGGGGGAAGGCAAGGATAAAGGCATGGCAAATTAAAAAAGCAAGCGCCTCATTACTCCCCATCTCAAGCAGCTTTGACAGAGGCACTGGAACTCATAAGCTGCGTTCCACTGGGCTGGGATGGGCTGTTTTGCAGCCATCCCGCACGCTCAATGTCAGCCATTAGTTCTTCCCAATCGGGCATCAATGTTCAACACACACCCGAAAAAATATATAATACTGGTAATAATAATAACAATCTGCAGCCTCTCCGAGCTTCAATACTTGAAGTATGAGTCAAAGCAGCAGTTTCACTTTTCACTCGGGAAGCTGACAAGCATGACTAGAGGGGGAATAAAATAACATTCAGTTCGCATAAATATCAAGCGGGCTGCTTGAGACTGATGGGCCAGGAATGTATTCTTAGCCATCATTCTGGCAGACAGGCCCAAGGACACTCATAACTTATTTTACAATCATTTAGTTTCAGCTCAAGTGGAAAACGTGACAACTTATCTCTGCTGACAAGATGCCATATCGAACCTTACAATTAACTCTCCCCCGATTATCTGCCCAGCCCATCATTAGCTCTGTGCCTCTTGATGGACTGCAGGGGCACAGCTTCCCTTGATGATGGTCATCATTTGCAGGGTGCACAGCTCCGTGACACCACACCGAGGACAAAACTCTCCCCTTGCCACCGAGCTGGGGTTGTCCTGACCGGCACAGCCTCGTTTCTTGTGACTGTTTTGAAGTGATGAGCAGCAAAGCGCTGCTGGAAAATGCCTTCTCCCCCCAAACGGAGCATCCTCGTGTTTCAGCCCACGCCTGCTGCTGCTGCAGCCTCCAGGAGTGAGCCAGAGATGCCCACACTCTGTCCCAGCTGCCAGGAGCTTTCCTCGTGCCCTCCATCCCTCCCCAGTGCCACCATTAACTCCTTCAGCTGGCAGGGAGAGCTGACACAGCCACAGAATGGATTATTTGGCTTGGAAGGGACCTTAAACCCCAACTCTTGCCATGGGACACCTTCCCCTGTGCCAGGTTTCTCCAGGCCCTGCCCAGCCTGGCCTTGGACACTTGAGTATGTGCAGTATCTCACTCCATGCCCAAAAGCAACAAGTGACCCTTGGTGACCAAACACCCCTCGAGTTCTGCAGAGATGGGACATAAAAACCCCACCTATCTGCTCTTCCCAGGGGCATTTTTCTCTACAGGTGCAGGACACGTGGATCAGGACAGAGACTGTTCTGCTTGTGCAAGTCCAGCCCTCATTTGTGAGAATTTACCAAACAAAACAAAAAAGCCAATGCAGCCTTTACTCCACAAGGCAAGTACCATGTCTGCCTCTCCAAGATCCATTTTGCAATTATGGTCATGAGAGAAATCCTTTCAAGTATGACAAACTGTGGTAGAAGAAAGGAGGGGTGGAACAGAAGAAACACTTTGTCTACAACTACAACCCAGAGTCAAGAGACAGAACATTAAATGAAAACCAATCCTCAGAAGAGTCTCAAGAGCTGTGCTGTTGTACTGGGCTTCATTTGCTGCTTGAAACAATTTCATATCCTCTCCCAGTGTTACACGTATTTTGTAAAAGGTAACAATTCCCACTTCCTATCTTTTCTATTATTTTGCTATTTGGGAGCTGCATGTGCTCGACAAATGGATCTCAGGAACAACTCCATTTATGCCCTCTAAGGACTTTGTGGGTGTCCTCCTGGATTTGAAAAGGGTGGAAGATTAACAGAATCATCACTGAATGACAGGACTGGAAGTGACCCAGCAGATTATCTCATCCCACCCCTGCCATTCCAGGGACACCTTCCACTGTCCCAGGTTGCTGCCAGCCCCATCCTGCCTGGCCTTGGGCACTGCCAGGGATCCAGGGGCAGCCACAGCTGCTCTGGGCACCCTGAGCCAGGGCCTCACCACCCTCACAGGGAACAATTCCCAATTCCCAATCTCCCATCCATCCCTCCCCTCTGGCACTGGGAGCCATTCCCTGTGTCCTGTCCCTCCATCCCTTGTCCCCAGTCCCTCTGCAGCTCTCCTGGAGCCCCTTTAGGCCCCGGAAGGGGCTCTGAGCTCTCCCTGGAGCCTTCTCCTCTCCAGATGAACACTCCCAATTCTGAGCTGTCTGAAACTCAATCCAAACCCAGACTGTGCTTCCTGGTGCCCCAAGAACAGAAAAACAACTACCTTGATCCAGAATTCCCAAACCCCCTCACCAAACCCGTCCGAGATACGACTCCTTCAGCGCCTGCAGCAGAGGTGCAGGAGATGCCAGCACAGGGACCAAGGAGGCCAAGGAAATGAGGGACAATCAGCCAGGATGAGCACCCCAGGCCAGGGTAAAGGAGCTGGGGGTGGGAAAAGCAGGAAAAGAGGCAAGGTGTGAGGTACGGGAATAGCACAGCACAAAGGCTGGGACACAAAAGTCCCAGAGCGGAGCTTCGTCGTCGGCCCACGGCTGCTATTCTCTGTGCCACACACACTACCCTCTCCTGTGTAACCATCTGCAGAGGAACCAAGCATATTCTGACCCCTTCTATCCCCGTGCCTTTTGATTTATTTCATATTTTTGTCAAATCACCTATTTACAAAAACTTGAAACAAACTCAACAGGTGACGCTATTCTCCGCAGACCAAAGTCGAGCTTGATCTGGTTTACATTTTTCTTGCATCTTCTTGTTAAAATTTTCCAACAGGCTTTCAAAGTGAAATTAGACTTTTTTGTCAAGCCCAGCTCCCCAACACGGCCTTATTCTCAAGTGGCTGGAGATTGATTAATTTGGGTTTTTGATTTGCCCAAGTGACAAGAAGTCAGACGTTACAAAAGCGGGAGCGGTGAATGGGATCAATTAAAGAGCAGAAGCAGCAACACAATTAATAGCACCGGGTTCAGGAGCAGAGAGAAAGGGCTGATGACGAAAACAACAGCAACAGCTCTGCCTGCAGCAGGAATCTTTGCTGAGACCCAAGGAAGGCTGAATCCAAAGAGGGTGTTTCAGAACTTTCACTGTGCCATTAGTGCTGAAATGAAATAAGGCAAAGATGTCGGTAGCTGGTGGACTGAATAATAAAAAAATAGCTGGACACTTTCATCTTCCACACATGTGTTTTAAATAAAGGTGAGAAAAGCAATCCTTTTATTTAAACAGAGACTATAACTATCTGTAGTTTGTATTTCAGACCCATTTCCCTGAGCTGAGATTTTTCTGGCTGTGAAATCCACTGCTCTCCAGCTTCCCTTTACAGCTATTACCATAAATGTTCTATCAAGTTCTTTATCTTCCTCCTCTGCCTCAGACCGAAGTGAAGGGATGCAGCAATCTCACAGTGCAGATGTACAGGGCTGACATTAAAATCCTGTCAGAGATGCAGCTTGGCACAAATCCCTGGATGTAATAAACACTTGGGAGTGGGGGAGAAGGGGTGGGCACGAGACTGCAGCCTCCATGACGAAAAAGAAAAGGCAAATATTTGTTAGGTACAGAGAGCTCCCACCTTTGGAGGAATTAGGTGCATCTGGGCAATGCTGAGCTGAGCCCAGCTCAGGCACTCAAGCTATGGAGGGCTTAAATTAACCTGCTGCACAGAAGGAAATTAAAGGAGGCTCTGGATGGACCTCAAAGAGCCTTGGGAGCCTTCCCTTTCCACGGCATCTCCCATTTTTGCAGCCTTGTGCCCAGAGCCTGCAAATCTCAAAGCTGTCCTGTCATCCTCAGGAAGACCCACTGAACGACTCCTTTCCTCTAAGAGCAACTCCAATTAAACCAGGAAAGCCAAGGTTCCTTCTAGGCAGCAAAGAGGGATCTGCCTGCTTTTGGAGGGTCTGGCTCTTGCACCTCCAGACCCCAGGGCATGAGTATCCCTTCTGCTTTGTGATAAGGGAGGGACATCATCCACAGCCTTGGGAGAGACAATCAGCCTCAGGATGCTCAGGCACAGATATTGGAAGGCTTCAGTAATTTTGGAAAGACCCTCATTACCATCTCCCTTATCTAAAGGGAAGACACATCACCTCTAGCTCATTCCCTAGCAATGCACAATGTTGGGCCATCATAAAGGAAGCACGAGAGCAGAAAATGCAACAATAGAGCTTAAAAAAAACCCACAAAAGTACATTTTCCCTCCTAAGGAGCAACACATTAGAGTGCTGGCAAAACAGCATCCTGCTCCCTGGAACTTGAAGGATGGCTAGGAAGAAAAGAAGCTCCCTTTCAAAGGAAGCTCCTCGTTTCCAGGAGGAATTCACCAGCTCCCACGAGGAGAGCACACAACTATTCCTACACAATTCTCTCCTGTGCTGCCAGGATGGTGACAAGCAAAGCAAAGACTGTGTTTTACAGGACCTGCAAGCTGAGAACGTGAACTGGGGATGAGATCCTAATCTTCCTCCACACATCTTGCCTGCAGCAGGTTTAGGTCAGGGGCAGGGATGATACAAACCGCTCCCTGAGCGAGCAGGGTTTGTTAATTTATCTCATCCCCCATTACACAGACACATCCCTGCACTCCCCTCCTCTGCTCTGGATGCCCTGTGGAAAGATCAAGCCTGACAAGTTGTTTGAACACATAAGGACAACAAAGCAGGAAAGAGAAGCCAGTCTGGGATGCTGCAGGATGCCACCCCACCCTAGGCAAAGTAACTTGGTGGCTCCTGCTGAACAGATCTGCAGTGGAGATGTACAGGGAGCATCCCTAATTCTTCTGGCAGGAGGTTTTCACTGGGCAGCACCAGCCCTGTGAGCCCTGTGTGGTGTCACCCTGAATTGCTGCCAAGAGGGTGTGCAAGGCTGTGGGTGTCACTGCTCCCCCTGGCCATCAGCTGGGATGGGGAACAGAGAGGGGAAAACAGCACAGAGGGCAGAGATTCTGGGGATTCACTGCAGGAAACTTGCTCATTTCAGGCAATTTGTTCCCTCCCCATGAGGGAGAAAGGAGATGGGTGGTCCTTTTGAGGACACACCTCGGGGCAGAAGCCCCTGGTTCAATGCCAGGTCACGTCTTGGTCTGTCTGGGCCAGTCTGGATGGGGCTTGGAGCAGCCTGGTCCAAGTGGGAAGTTGGACCCAAGGGTCTTTAGGGCCCTTCCAACCCAAACCATTTTGTTTTGTGATTCTATTATTCATGCTGTTACTGGTTTCTATCTCCCCCTTCTGAAGCCAGGTGCATCATCAGGCACCTCAGGAACAGCTGCCAACTGCAGCACCCTGGATGTGGCAAAGCCACCAGGAGCATCCCCAGGAATGGTGATGGGGAACAAAAAGACCCTTGGAGCACACTAAAATAACCCATTTTGGGTGAACAAGCTCCATCATGATCAGGTACATACAAGTGTGTGACAAATTCTATTTTGGATCAAAATGAGATGTATTTAAATTCACCTTAATTACACAGAGGGGGGCAGAGCTCCACCCTGATCTAACCATCAGCACTGTCTTCTCATTGCATAAAAAAAATCCTCATTTAACAACATTTTGCTTTGAAATAGAGCCTGCAGGTCAGCAGGCACTTGGAAAATAATGAATCCGTGGCTTACTGAATCACTTCCTACTAAAATATTTACCTTGTGTTTCAAGATAGGCAAAGTAAGACAGAGAGGAAGAACTGACTCTCTTCAAAGGATGCTCGGAGCCAGAAAGATGTCTCGTCTCTACTCCTGTACTTTAACCTTCCGTCTGTATAACCTGTGGATAACTTCAAGCTTCAAACCCACTCTGTGGTAATTGAGAAGAGGTTAGGAAACTCTCCACTGTCAGTCCACGAGACTTCAGTGACAAGCCCTAATATCAGTGTTTTGGAAGGGAAAAAAAAAATCAAGGGACTTCCACTATTAACATTTTCCAATTAAAGCTGAATAATTGCTGTATAGCAAATTGGCTGTTAATTGCATCATGCTAGGCAGGAAAAAGCTAAGGCTTTCCTGGTAATGTATGCCATGAGCAGCACTGTCAGAAAGGAAGAGAAATAATGGCAGCAACACCAAGCCTGCTCTTAATCAAAGGCAAAATCAAACATTTTCCTATCGCAGACACCCAGAGCTGAAAAGCAAAGCTCTTAAAACACAAAGCTCTGTCTTTCAGAGGTGTCAGGTGGCGTAACTACCATCCACAAACTTTTTTTTGTTCATTTCCAATTTTAATCAAGGCCATTTTCTAGCTCTGGGATAAATAAGTGCGGGCCCTTCCTCAGAGAAGCCCTTGGTGCACTGGATACTGCTCACAGCCCAGCTGCATGAAGGGATGAGATCAACTGTGACAAATGAAGGGCCAGGGCACTTGAAAGGGAGGGGAAGCTCTCCCACCTGCAGGAAGGGAAGCTCTGAGCTCCAGCTGGCCCCCAACAATCCCCAGGTTGTGGCCAGGGCCCTGCACAGAGGCTTCTTTCACTCCCCGAGCCGTGAGCGCTCTGAGGTGGCTTTGAAGTGTTGGATTCCATGGGTAAGGAATACACAACATCCCTAAAAAACCCAAGCTTTGAAGTGTTGGATTCCATGGGCAGGGAATACACAACATCCCTAAAAAACCCTGACCTGGGCTGGGGAGAAACCCAGCCTGGCAGCAGCCACGCTTGAGGAGGCAACTGCTCTGCTCTTAATTGGAACAGAAACTTCATCAAGGCCCAAGAAGGGATAAAAGCACTGAGTGTGTTCCTTGCACACTCTTCCTCCAGACCCTACAAAACAAAGCACTGCACTCCTGGCTGCACACTGAACAAGAATGTAACATTAAACATTAAACAAGGATGTAACTATTAGAAGCATCTGCCAGAACTTGTGAAATGTGGATGTGCAAAGAAATTCTCAAATCAGGAACTGCTCCCATGGGACATGAACATTTTGCTTTCTCAGCTTTGTGTTTAAACCTTTACAGCACTTAAAATAAATTTCGAATTTACATTATTAGATAAACTGAGCTTATTTACACTAAGAGAAAAAGATTAAGGAAAAATAAAAGCTCGCTGATTTGAGAAGTTTATTTATTTCCCTTTTTAAGTATTCCTTATAAAGCCCTTAAATACAGAATTCAGTGAGCTTGTGAAATTTGTAAGGCACACTACTTGAATCAAAGAGTTTATAAAATGTCACATTCTGCTCTTGCAGTATTATGTCTTTCCTCCATGTTTACTTGAGAGAGTGTCTCTCGATTTATAATGTTCTCTGCAAACGTGATTTTATTTTCAAAGTCCATAACCTCCTGCAGGATATTGTGTGAATCCAGCTCATGTATTTAATTCCCTGCAATTACTGCAAACACTTCAGATTAAAGCAGCCTTAAACTGCAAACATGCAAAATAAAAACCTTTAAAACTTACACTCTTCTAAATACAAATGAGATTACAAGACAGCCCCCTGATGAAGAATTCTCTTGTCCAGAGCTGTGATCATCTCCAGTATTACACCTTACATTAAAATGTTTTTATGTAATGATTCAAAATACTGGTTCTAATACAAAATCAGAGAAGAATACATTTTGCAGACTTTAAGGGCTGTATCTGTCGAATGTCTGAGCTGCACAGATCCATGCTGGCTATCCAGCTGCCTTCCTGGAGAAGCCCTGACTTTTGGGAAGTGTTTCTTGGACAGGAGCTTGAAGAGCTGATGAAGACAACATTCACTCTCCTCACTAGTCTGCCAGGCTAAAGCCTAAACTCCAGGAATAAAAGTAAAGTGCTTTGTCTTGAGGGCTTTTCCCTCTTTTTTTTTCTCCTGAGTGGGGATAACAGAGAAGGTGTGACAACCAAGCCCAGCTACAGGCAGAAAAAGCGCTGATTTACTGAACACTGCCAGACACTTAAATCAGATTAATCAACATCAGTAACCAGGAATAAATCACCTTTTTCCCCTGTTATAAAGAACATGCTACTTGCATTTTTACTTCAGTGTAAATCCTAAGCCAAACTAAATGCAAACTCTGTATTTAAACATCCATGAGTAAATGCTGGGAAAACCCAGAGCTTTAATAGTTCAGTCAAGAAGTTAATTTAGTCTCATGAACAATTTACTGACAGACATTTGGCACTCCAGGCTGTGAGCAACATTAAGATCAGCATCAGGTTGCCAATGTCAAATTACCTGAGGATGCAAACTCATGTTTCTTGGAATCAAGAGCAGGATTTAATTGCTGAATGCAACAATTCTTTGTGTTTTAATCAGCGGGAGAGCAGAAAGAAGATTTTCAACAAGAAAAGCAGATGGGGAATTGCAAAAAGGATTTAAGCAGCAGCACTGGATAAACAGAGGAGCAGCTGAAACTCAGCCAAGCTGTGCAGAAATGGCCAAAGTCTTCCCTAAACCAACATCAGGACAGAGTTCAAACCTCAGAGGGCTCTTGGTGCCACCAGAGACACAAAGTGAAGAGCTGCTTTCACACCTTTCACTCTTTGATGTCACTTCCCTGCTGGGCACCAGGCTGAGATGGGAACAGCTCATCTCCAGTTTGGTGTCACTGAGCTGCCACCACGGCCTGGCACAGACCCACAGCAAGATTTGGGGTGGAAAAGCCCTCTGAGCCCCTTGGGTCCAGCCCCCAACCCAGCAGGTGTCCCTAAGCGCCGCAGAGTTTCCAACGCTTCCAGGGATGGTGACCCCAGGGTTTCCCACTGAGCTGGGATTCCCCATGCTCTGCAGAACAGGAGGGGCAAGCTGAGTCCTGCTGCTTCCAGAGGATAACACATTCCCAAAAACCCCAGGCAGGCAGCCCCAGCTGGGTTAATGCTCCAAACCCCTTTCCAGAGCACTTATTTATTTATCACCACTGCCCTCCAGGCCTTACATTACTTTGGGGAACCGCAGGTTGCAAAACCCCATCGTCCCCTGCCTGAATTAAAACCAGTTTGAAGCCTCAAGTCCTGCAGGATCAGCAAATCCAAAAAATAACCAGTTTCCTCTGCTACACAGAGTTTTTAAATATTTCTGGCTGAGTGGGCTGTTTCAGGTGAGAGCTTGTCAAGAATGCCAGGTAAATTTAAATAGTGGAAGTTTCTCAGCACACAACCTCATGCTGAAAGGGGATGGCTTTGCAGGAATTGTTAGAAAATAGTGCTTTATAACCCAAGTTTCCTCAAGGTATGCTGAGAAAACAAAGGAAATAACAAGTTGCTACTAGCAGAGTTTACCCTGCTCAACTGCAATAGTTTCCCTCTGGAAATATTTTGCCAAAAGCAATTTGTGGATCACAAAAAGGTATGAAAAGGAGAAGAATGTTTCCTTTCCCATCCTGTGTAAAATAATGTAAACTATGTGCACATATTATGCATGGTGAATTTTATTATATTAAGTAGTAAGAACTACAGAAAATCCCAGAGTAGCTCTAAAGCAGCTATGAAAAAAAAAAGGGACAAAATAATTCTGTACTTGCTTTTCAGTTGCAATTTCCGTATTTAAAAAGGAGGAAAAAGCTCTTCTGACCTAAACCATCTGTATACACTGACCAAAAACAATTCCAAAATTCTACAAATCTATTTGAAATTATATAATTGATCCTGGTCAAGAGCTTGCCTATGGAAGTCCAACAGCCCTAAATGGTATTTTCTGATGCCAGGTTGAACCATTTCCTCTCCCAAGGCAGAGCAGAAGGCTCCATCATTTAATCATTCCCAGCACTTAGGATCAGACAAGGAAGGCAAGTTGCAAGGTCTGCATTAATATCAACACTCCAGCGACCTCTCACACCCCATGGCACAGTGAGAACTCAATTTTACATTAATAAACCCTAAGACCAAACTGTTAGAAACTCAGAAGACACCAGGTATTACAACTCCCATAAATTACAGCCGAGCTCAAATGGCCCGTACAAGCAATTGTACAGTGATAAAGCCTAAGTGGATGATATTTAAACAGATATTTGATTTACTGCAGAATTTTACATCATGCTGGAATTCAAATGACAATTTACAAGTGCACAGAGCAGAAATCCCTGTCCCATGCAGAGTGCTGTTTGCAGAAGAGCGGAATGCTGAATCCTTGCCTCTGATGGTCCCAGGGCACAGAAGCCAAATGATAAAACAGGACATTGAAAAAGAGAATGAACCAAGCTGCTGCTTCATCCCCAGGTAGGAAATGACATCCTTGGTCTTCTCAGAGTGATGGCTCACAAACCTCACTTCTGCAAGGCACCACAAAAACTTCTGATGGCAAATGGGAGGTCTGTCTGTCTGTCTGTATGTCAGGTTCTTCAGAGATGCACAAACTGTGAAGACTGGAGAGCAGACAGACCCAGCTCTTTAGGGACATCAGCACCTCTAAAATCATGGGATTGGAAAAGCTCTCCAAGACCACTGAGTCCACCCTGCCACTGTCCCCAGCCCAGAGCTCTGAGTGCCACCTCCAGTAGCTCCCTGGACACCTCCAGGGATGGGCACTCCAAACCTCTCTGGGCAGTTCCAATCCCTGAGCCCCCTTTCCATGGGGAAATTCCTGCTGTCCATCCTGAGCCTGCCCTGGCCCAGCCTGAGGCCGTTCCCTCTGCTCCTGTCCCTGTTCCCTGGAGCACAGCCCGACCCCCCCAACTGCTCCCTCCTGGCAGGAAAACTTCCTCACTGGCACAGGGTGGAACACTTCCATCATCCCTGGAAGGGTTCAAAGAATGTTTGGATTTGGCACTTAGGGACAGGGATTAGCGGTGGGCTTGGTAGTGCTGGGTTAAGGGCTGGACTTGATGACACTTGAGGGTTTTTCCAAGTAAAAATGTTGTGATTTTATGAAAATAACAGGAGGAGGAATTGTGGGATGCACAATCCAGAGCAGAACTTTAGCACCCAAACAGGTCACAAATGGCTCCCCTGAGACCAGAAACCCTCCTGCTCCCCAGCAATGAGCAACTACAGATAATTCTGGGCGATAAAAGAAAAAAAAAACCCACAACAAAACATCAAGGAGGAGATTTAGCAGAGGAAAAAACATCGCAGGTTTCCAGTGGGATCCAGGAAAACCTCTGGGCCAATAGCTGGAGCAGCAGTAATTGTTCCAAATCTATCAATAAAGCTGAGCTGCTCCTTCATTGACTGCAAACACCAATTTCTTTCATGGGGGATTATAAGTTGATGTTCATGGTCTCTCTACCACCATTAGGGTGATAAACAGTTGAAACTACATCAGGATCTGACACGCAGATCAATTCTGGGTCCATAAAGAATCTACACAAGAGGTTCCTGGACAGGGATTTACTGCCCCCAGTTTTTATTCTCTCTTGCTGCTAAAATTACTTCTGTCAAGCACTTACAAGAGCACGGAGGAGAAGGGGGAGGAAAAAAGAAAAAAAAAAAGAGGAAAAAAGGCAAAAAGAATTAATTTTTCATGTGCTGCTGGAACAGCCTTTTGAAATTTCGGAAGTTTTTAAGGCAAATATGTTCCTGCATTGGAAATGATGCTGAACAGCAGGTGGGAGTGAGCTAAATAGTGAGCCAGCAGCACGAGCTGCTCACTATCCAGCACGCAGCAATTTGAAACACCAAACTAAGCTGTCGAGATTTTCTCCCAGGGCAGGCACAGGCTTCATGTTACCAGCACCAAATTATATTAGACATTTAATTTTAAACCTCAGGTACTTAAATGTAAAACCTTACAACAGTAATAGTCATAAAGCAGTGGGGCATTCCATTTCAGAGAATGGATTTTTCTATTTTTCCCCTTTAATTTAACCAGCACCTCCTGTTTTGTGGCTCTGCCCACTACAAAGTAATTTATCTAATTAGGAGATGTTCACAGCTGCTTGAAAGACAGAAGCCCCAGGAAACCAAAGGTCTGGTTTGGAAGACTTTGAAAAGTTCTCTGGAGCCACACAAAGTATTAATTTAATGTGAAAAAAAGGTGCAGAGAAAAATTGAATCCCAATATGTTATTTTGTCTACAATAAAACCACGTGACAATAAGCAGGCATATTCTCCAGTACATTGGCATTTGAATTCCAAAAGATGCTTAGCTTCTTGCCATACCTGCTGCTTTCACAGTATTAGCTTTTTATGACTAAAATTCAAAAATCTTTTAATGGAGAAAAAACCCCCAGAAATTAAAAAGGGTTTTTCATGCGTCAACTTGCCAACATAAAGGACACATCTCTGAGCTTACCCAAAGATGATACACTCAGAGCAATCAATTATTCTTGAGGTTTTGTAGGAGTTTTAGTGCAACACTTCTGAGTCTGCTGACCCTTAGTTGTCTAAAATTCATTTTTAATCCAGTTTTCCCTCCATTTTTATGAAAAAACAACCCTTCAAAAATTTTTTTTTAAATATTAGAACCTCTGCAAGAAATTATTCGAGGTAGGCTTCTTCACAAGCACCCACCAGTCACCTGCAATTTCAAAATAAGTATTTCATAGGTAATTCTGGCTGCCATCTCTTTTGAGCCAGAAGTAATCCCACATGAATGTCAAGTCAGAAACAGGTACTGCACATATGGGGGACTGCAGGGCTGGGGTGGGAGAAAAGGTTCCCTTCACCAGGAATTGCAAACCAGCTCAGGAGCAGCAGCAGGAGCAAAAGGCAAGTCCAGCAACCCCAGCATTGTGAAGTCAAGGGGATGGCAAAGGCAGGAATTCAGGGGATATTTCTAATTTTTAAGATTCCATTTCCACTCCAGTGTAGGAGTTCACTGAATTTTGGAGGTTTTTCTCCCCTGCAGCCTCGCTTGGGACACCTGGCATGGGGATGGCATCTGCTCACCTGCCTGCAGGTGTGTCAGGATGCACAGCACTGCAGCCTAGAGCTCCTGCTCTCCCCCTACAGCCAGCACTCAACATTCTTCATCTTGCCTTAGAAAAGCCACAGGATAAAAGGCACAAAAAGCCCAAACTTTGGTCTAACCTTTCAGAAGGCAGGTGGAGCTGGGGTGGACTAAAATGACCAAACAGTTCAGGAAAAGGAGGCAGAAAATGTATGATTTAAAGATGGAAACCAGCTCAGCATCCATGCAGGACAATGCTGCCTCCCCTAAAAGCTTCACCAGGAGTGGGTGAGCTGGGTGGACGCAGAGGAGAACAGGAGCATTTGTTTCACTGTGCTGCTTCACAACATCCCTGCCTTCCTGCAAGGCTCAAGCAGAAAACTCTTAGGCAACATCTGGACCATTTTAATGCAAATTCTCCTGAAGGTGCTGCCCCCATGTTTACAGCTCCAGGAAAAGGTCTGTGCTTTGCTAAGTGTGAATTTGATAGTTAATGTCACTCTGAAACACGGTGGTCATGATTTTAAACCCTCTGCTCTCCTAAGGTGGCACTAAAAACCTGCCCAGAGATGCTCTCAGGGCTATACTCAGGCTCAGACCTTCCACAGACACAGAGATATATGTGGGACATGTGAAACAGTTCCCATATTCCCCTAACTGTTCCCATTTTAGGGGCAGTCATCAGAAAGAGCATTCCTCCCCTTTCTCCCGACCTGCTCACCCTGGTCTGGTAGCAAATATCACATCTACCCTTTAAAAACAATTATTGCTACTACCTCATAATTCCAAAACACCACCAGGAGTAGTGTCTGCTCCTTTTAAATGCTGTTAAATGCTCCACAGAGGAAACACTAAGAGTGTACCAGGAGTGTGCAGGCAAATGGAGCAAGAGCACAGCAGAGAAAAGACACACTGAGGAGAAGATCTGGAGGGTCATTTACTGCTAATATCCATCACACAGGGCAAGGAATCTGAGTATCAAGCAAACAACACACATTATGTGGCTGCTCCATCCCTGGGAGTGTCCAGGGCCAGGCTGGATGGGGCTTGGAGCAACCTGGGATAGTGGAAGGTGTCCCTGCCCATGGCAGGGGAAGATGGGCTTGAAGATCCCTTCCAACCCAGACCATTCTGGGATCCTATGATTACATACCTGAAATTAAAATTAAACAGTATTGCAACTACATTATTGCATCTTCATGTTGAAAAAAGTACCCCAGAATTCTCTCAGGCTGCTCCAAGTCCCATCCAGCCTGGCCTTGGACACTTCCAGGGCAGCCACAGCTACTCTGGGCAACCTCTGCAGGGCCTCACCATCCTGTCAGGGAAGGATTTCTCCCTAATATCCAAGCTAAACCTCCTCTCTTTCAGTTTAAAGTCATCCCCTCTTGCCCTGTCACATAAAAAAGTCAATGTTAAAAGTTAATCCATTCCTTTCTTTCTAATTCCAATTTTTCCCTCTGCCAGTTCAGCACCCAACACCACAACGCAGTGGGCACCATTTTGTTTCCTTTTTTCCCTTTTGGAAAAAACCAAGAGCACCAAAGTCCCCCTTCACCCCAAGGCACGTGAACCCCCAGAGCTGCAGGTTTCTTACCACTGCCAATGCCACCATCCACTCAGGAAAGGATTTCTCCCTAATAGCCAAGGTAAACCTCCTCTCTTTCAGTTTAAAGCCATCCCCTCTTGCCCTGTCACATAAAGTCAATGTTAAAAGTTAATCCATTCCCTTCTTTCTAATTCCAATTTTTCCCTCTGCAAGTTTCCAATTTTTCCCTCAGCACCCAGCACCACAATGGGGTGGGCACCATTTCATTCCCTTTTTTTTCCCTTTTGAAAAAAAACCAAGAGCACCAAAGTCCCTCTTCATCCCCCCAGAGCTGCAGGTTTCTTACCACTGCCACTGCCACCATCCTGTCAAGGAAGGATTTCTCCCTAACAGCCAAGCTAAACCTTCTCTCTTACAGTTTAAAGTAATTTCCCCTTGCCCTGGCACACAAAAAAGTTAAAGTTAATCCATTCCCTTCTTTCTAATTCCAATTCTTCCCTCTGCCAGTTCAGCACCCAACACCACAACGCGGTGGGCGCCATTTCGTTTCCTGTTTTTTCCCTTTTGGAAAAAACCAAAAGAGAACCAAAGTCCCCCTTCACCCCAAGGCACGTGAACCCCCCAGAGCTGCAGGTTTCTTACCACTGCTAATGCCAGAGTTGGCAATGACTGTGGCCTCACTCCACTGATCTGCACTGGAGACCGAGTAGGAGCGCTGGTGCAAACCGTCCGGGCGGCTGTTGAAGGACACCAGACTGATCCCACTGGCCATCTGAGACACAGATGTGCTAGTAGTCACGTTCCCTAGGCACAAAGGGAAAACAAATCGTGTCAATAGAGAGCACAGAAGGGATTGTGTGTCAGGATGGATGGGGGGTGCTTAATGAGCAGAAAGAAGGGGTTACTTCACCCGCACAACGACCCTCCCTGAAGCGCCGGAGCTGACGGTCCTGAGACCAGCTCAAATCCAGCTAAGAAGACAAAAAAAGCCAAGTTTTTCATGGTATCACCTCATTCTGTTCATTCATCTTCTGGGAAACATGGTCTTCCACCACTGTGCTACCAGGCACTGTCTCTGGAGCTTCTCTGCTTGTTAGACTGGGCACAGAAAATCAATTTTATTGTATTTGCTGGGAAATGTTCCAACAAAGGCAGGAATGATGCATCAGACTCCATGTTCTCAGAAGGCTAATTTATTACTTTATAATACTATATTATATTAAAGAATGCTATACTATACTAAAGAATACAGAAAGGATACTGAATGCTAAAAAGGTAATAATGAAAACTCCTGACTCTCTCCAGAGTCTGACACAGCTTGGCCCTGACTGGCCAAAGAGCCAAAACAACTCCCAGCAGAACCCAATGGAACAATCCCCTGTGGGTAAACAATCTCCAAACCCATTCCACATGAGCACAACACAGGAGAAGCAAATGAGATAAGAATTGTTTTCCTTTTCTCTGAGGTTCTCAGCTTCCCAGGAGAAAAATCCTGGGCAAAGGGATTTTATCAGAGAATGTGAATGCTACATCAATTTATTCCTAAAGCCACTGTTTATACAACCAAGCCAACTCCAAGAGTTTAAAACCTCTAAATAATACCTGACACAGGTATGGCCCCCAAGAACACACTGATGGGGAGCAAAGGACTGGCAGCACTGAGAGACCAAGGGGGGGATAAAAACAATTTTCTTGGACATTCAATCTTAAAACAACGTCGTGACACAAAGCAGACATTGAAGTGACAGCAAGTATCATTCCTGAGACTGCTCCCAGGAATGTGACACAAAAGGGGACACACAAAGAACAGCCTTTACCCAGTAAACACTTCTGGATTTCCACAATCACTGAGGCCTAGGACATTAAAATGCTGGGAGCTGTGTGCAAGGGGGAGTGACAAGGATGGATTTCTCACCATAAAACAGGACAAGTGGGATCTGGTTGAATACATTTTAGAACAGAAACCATTAAAACCTTTCCAGAAACTCAGGTTTCTGATGATGCTACTCACAACTTGCTATGGGCCAAAACCTGCTCCACTGTTTTGGGTTCTGAGCCCATTTTACTCCATCCCTAGCAACAGGCCTTGCATATCATAAAGCCACAAAGAATTTACAGTGCCAGTTTCATTCCTCATGGCAGGCTCTCTAAAGGTGCCCCACAGGTCCTCTCTGGATTGAAGAACACTCTTAAAAAACACATGCAAAGGGAAAGGAACAGACGCAGTGTTGTAATGCACCCTCACACTTTGCATTTCCATTGCACCTTCTACTGATGAGTTCAGAAAAATTAATGAATTAATTTTCAATGCTCCTGTGAGGTTGTTAATTATCTGCTATCATTTCCCCCATTTTTCAGAGGTTAAATGACCCAGGGCCACAAAGGAAGATTGTGGCAGACTTGAAAATAAAACCCAGATCTCCTGACTCCCAGTTCTATCATTATGTCTTTTCCCAGAGCAGCCTTTGGGAAGACAGCAGAGCTTAGTGAACTACTTTGTGTTTATTAGAGTTGGCATAATTGTCCCTTTCTCTCCTCCCCTTTCCCAAGACAAAATCTCCTCTTTAGTCCTTAACACAGATCCATCACAGTATCTGTGTCTTCAATGTACTTACTCAGCCCTCCAGAACTTCTGCCTGGCAATCCCTGCTTTGCAGACATGAAATATATAGACAGGAAAACTCATTTGTTTCATTATGCAAAGTCTAAGGTGGCTTTTGGAACCATGTTGGGACCTCCCAAGGCATGAGACTACAGAGCAGAGGACTAAACTGCAATTCAGTATTTTAAAACCACAACAGAAAATGAAAACATAAGCTGACCAAAGTTGTATTTTGGCTGCCTTAAAAGAAATCCCTCCTTCCAAATCAGCTTCTGTGATGCTTGCTGTGAAATCCCCTTTTCCTCTGCTTTTCACAATCCAGAAAAACGATGAATATTAATAAATTGTTTTGATGATCCCCCAAATTACAGGGAAAGGCTGATGTGAGAGACAAGTGAGATCGAGTGGGTTCTACCAATTCGAGATTTAGGCCAGCACAGACACAACACAAGCAGTGATATTTTTGTGCTGACATCTGCCTAGCCCACAAGCTTTTGAACACAAGTGTCCCATCACCTTCTGACCACGATGCAAGACCAACACCTTGAGAAGGGACCGTCGAGGTTTCTGTGTCATCATGTCAGCACCAAAAGCTCTCCTCTCCCCTTAATGCCATCTGAGGAAGCTCCAACCCCACGCTGTGACATGAACCTGTTCAGAAGTGACTTATTCTGGGAACCAAAGCAGAATTTTTCTTCCACTGCACCTCTCTCAAAGGTTGCTAGCACAAAACAGGTGCCAGGTGCATTCATGTGACACTTGAGTGAACTGTGATGAACCCAGCCCAGCTCCCTCTTTCCTACTGCCACAGCCTGGTAACCTTCATCCTGCAACTTTTATGATAGTATTTATTCAGGATTAAATCCCACTTTGTTCAGGTGCTGCAAGGTATGTATTTCATGACATATCAGACCATCAAGCCGGCATCTATGAGTAGACATCAGAAGGGCCAGACCACAGAAAATAGCTTGCCTTTCCTTTCCTGTTCCCCTCCTTGATATGCTCAGCTCTAGCACAAACTTGTTACTTAAAACCTTGTTTTAAAATCATTATTTCCCAATCCAGCTCTGATTTTCCCACTTCTCAGTCCAACTGCAGGACATGAACCCCACGCCGGGCACTAAAGCTGCCACCCCAAAACAAGACTGCTGCTCTGGCCAGAGCTTCTCCAACAGAGTCCCACAGTTCTTCCCATCTACAAGGGGCAAACCCCAAACTAGACCTGGCAGAGCTCCTTTAATTTTCCTCATGGTTAAAGCCTGGGCAGCAGAGACCAGTTCAGCCTTTCAGCAGGCAAGCAGGAGACAGTGAAGAAGAGGAGGCCAGCAGTACTCAGTGACAATGCTGAAGGTGCCCCTACCCAGGGCAGGGGGTTTGGACCAGATGAGGTTTAAGGGTCCTTCTCACCCAAACTGTTCTGTGGTTCCCTGATCCATGACCAGCAAAGCCTGTGTGTTGGGTCAGGTTTTACATCCTGCACCTCTTGTTCCCCCAGCCAAGGACACATTCCCATCTTCACACCGACCCCAGGCTCCTGCTCTGCTACCTGGCCCAGGCTGGAGCTGTGAAAGAGTTGCCTCTTCAAATGCATCCTGCATGCATCAGCTGGTTGCTTAAGTTGATTAGCAGGGGGCAGTTAAATTACTATGCTAATCCATGTATTCTCAGCACTGCTTCCTTGATATGGATATGTGTATATGCTTACTGGGAAGCCTTGATTAGTTCAAGCTTCAATGTGTCAAAGGCTCCAGATTCTTTCCAAAGAATAATTTTAGCTGTACTCACATCCCTAAAGTGTGGGAGCTGATTTGAAAAGGTACTTACCTCTACCATATGCTATTTTTCTTTAAACAATTTGCATTTCAAAGGGAATATGGCATTTATATTTGAATGAATATCAGTATGTTGCCAGAACTTGTCTCAAATGAGCAAAAAAAATGATGCTGGTCTCCTATTGAACAAAAATGTTTTCATCTACCAAAGGAGCATCAAAGAAAGAGTTCCTCTTTCTAGCTCTAGACAGCTTTATTAAAACTATCTTTTCTGATGTTATAAAACACCCCGTTACGGCCGCGCTTACAAAACGTTCAAACAATTAAGCCTCACAAAACCCATCCAAATTAAGATTCAAGGTAATTTCCAGGTTTGGCCACTGCTCAGCAGAGCAGCCCCTAAGAACAGTGAGCGTGCTCACACGAAATCCCATTTAAATACCCATTTATTCAATGTAAAATGCTGCAAAGAGCACGAGGAATTAAGCCAAGGAGAGTGGAGAAGCTGAGGGAAACACACACGGGGGCAGAAGGAGAACAAGGGAGCCACTCTGGCTCCTCACACAGCCCTTCAGATTTCCAAAACAACAGAGCAAAAATGCAAGACTTAGAAATTAAATTAAAATAACCAGGATCCACCCAAACAGGGGGCTTTGACAAGATGTGAACAGTGTGAGTCTAACAGGTAAAAGCCAAAAGGTCTATTGTAAAAAATGGTATTAAAATATGCAATTAAGGTTAATATAAATGCTGGGTTACATATGTGGAGTGACTTGTCCAACAAAAAATAAAGCACTCATGGTTTTGGTCTTGTTTGCTCCTGTAATGGAACAGTATGAGGGACAGCATGTCTGCAATCCCACATTTGATGGTTTTTCATTTAGTAATCCTGTGAATCATCACAGGTTAGTGGAACAGACACATCAGTTGAAGCCTTCACCAACTACACCACCCACTAATTCCAAATGCAGAAGGAATACAATTCCCAAGCAGACCCTGAGAAGTGGGACACAAGATACTGGGCACAAACGATTTCCATTCCCTGCTGCAGACACATTTCCTCCAAACAAATCAGCCAGCAGAAGTTACATTCACAAGTGCAACTAATACACTCCTGGATTGATGAGATGAGCAGCCAGAGCAGGAGTTGTGAAGCAGAACTGTATTTTTCCATGAAGCAGCAGCGTGTGAGACTCGCAGGGGCTGCACAGAAAGACTGAATCAGATAAACTGCAGCCCTACTGCTCTGCTTTCACCATGTCTCATTTCTGCCAAGCTCCTCGTGCTCATGATAAGTTTCTCTTCCAGAAAAAAAAAAAAGAAAAAGAGAAGGAAATAAACCTCTTAAGGCCAGAGGGCTGCGCTCACCAGCTGTTAGAACTAATGAAAAATACATTAGAGTTGTGGGTCAGGAAATCCTGACTCTTGATATCAGAGGGTTAATTGTTTCAAATCATGTTGGGTCAATTTGTGTTGCAGGAATTCTGCCTATTCTTGAAATGCCCTCTAATTCAGCACCAGGCACTGTCAAGTAGGTTAGACTGGCTGTGGATGCCCCTTCCAAACCCACACTGCTCCCCGGAGTCTCTCCAGGGTGGAAAGGGAGAAGCCTCACTGTTGGCTGCAGAAAGATGGGAAGCACCCCCTTCCCACCCTCAGCTCTGCAGCACACCCAGAATGAATTCCCAGAGTGGAGCAGAAACCTCTCCTGAGAATTGTCTGACCATCCCAGCATTCCCTTCCCATCCTCAGCTCTGCAGAATGAATTCCCAGAGGTGAGCAGAAACCTTTCCAGTGGACAAACCCTTCCTGAGAAGTGTCTGACCATCCTGGCTGTGCTTCCTGCCTCTCCCTCACCTACAGATGTGAACCTTGGGACCAGGAACATTTGGGGATAGTTCTCCTGGGTTCCATTAGTTTGCTGCCTCAGCACCCATCTTTTCCAGGTGCTTTCTGTGCCCACTCTGGTGAGCGTGTGCTGCACTGGAATCTGAGGAAACAGCTACTCACAGCTCCTGCCTGTCCCACTGAGGAGAGCCCCATGCTGGGAAGGGAGGCATTGCCCAGGTGTCTGGCTGCATTCTGAGGAGACTGTGGGACCTGAAGAGCTCTACATTTCATAGCCAGGTTCTTCAGGGGGGTGGAATTCCCTCAAGTACTGCCATGGATTCTGTTCCATCCCAATGGCAGTGTGCAAGCAGCACAAGGTCCCTGCCCTGCTTCATCAGGCACCTGAAATTACCTGAGGCTCCTCACACATAAAACAAGGAGTGAGGGGCAGGGTTGGACACAGATGATCTTTCAGGACCCTTCCAACCCAAACCACTGTGACTCTGTGACAAAATTCTTTCCAAACCACACTGGTTCCAGCACTGCAACTCTCCCCCAACACGCTGACAATCACTTTCAGCACTGCAGCAGCAAACTTGCTTGTGAGTTTAACTTAGTTTTAAGACTTCTTTCCTCTAGAAGCATTTATTTACTCAACAAAATTCCTAAGGACAAGCAGCTATTCCTAGAGGAAGCCCTTCCATGTCCATCCTTGCCGGACTGGGCTCGATCAGCAGCGCGCAGAGCGAGCGGGGTCAGTGCTAATGAACAAACAAGGCAGTGCCAAGAAATATCCTGGCAGTGAAGGACGTGGTGCTGGGAGTATAACGAGGAAAGCTATTATTCTCAGAGCATGCCAAAGCAACACAGCAAGCATGGAGGAAAATTAAGTCATCAGAGGAGACATCTCTTCTAAAAGAAAGTTAAACCCAAGATCTCCACTGCGGGCTTCTGCTCAAGATCCCCCACTATTTATTCTGCTGGGATCAAAGCCTGCTTTCCTTCCCTGGCAGGCAGATTATTATTATTATTATTTTTCTGTAGTTTTAACAAATAACCGTAATAAATAAGATATACTTGGCTTTCTGGGCAGGTCCTGATTGAGGCTACCTGCTTGTTCAGGGACTGCAGCTTTAAGAGCCAGAGGTGAGTGTTTTGCTGGCAAAACCTCTGCTTTTTGTTGCTCTCATTTGGCTGCGGATCCCGACAGGAACCGTGGATTTAACTTTGTGAAAAATACCAGCAGAGATCCAAACCATTCCGAGGCAGGTACAGCAGAGCATGTGCAGGCCCTGAGGCAAAGGATGTAAAATGCTTCCTAATCCCTTCGACTGTCTGTGGAAATTACCAATAATGGAACCGGAGAGGAGGTGGCAGGTCCTACCTGCGCGCTGGATCCGGCTGCTGAGGTGAACTGGGCTAACTTTGGGAGCTTCCCACGGGCTCCAGCCCTCCCCAAACCCTGCCAGAGCCTCCTGGCGTGGGGAGGGACCACTGCTGGCATTCACCGCCTCTTCGGGAAACAGAACAAAGAAACTTTATTTTCGCAAAAGAGACAATAGATACCAATGCGAGATGACTTTTTCCCTTTTTTTTTTTCTTCCTCCCCCCTCTTTTTAATAGCTATTGCCACTGTAACAGCAGCTAAGTGAATGCATGTCTGCAGTGTGAGCAGTTTTGATAAACAGCCTCTGCGGGCCACACAACGGGGATAATGTATCCTTAAGTACTGCCAATGAGCTGCCATTCTGCACAGCCAATTACTTCTGTGCGTCTGTCACTCAAAGGAAAAATGACTGAGCCCATTAGATCAAACCTTTGTCACTGTTCCTAATGCACTCTTAGGCCTCATTAATCTGAGGGAGCAGCAACACAGCCGCCGGTGCCTCATTGCCTCCCCCACAACAGGCCCACGTGAATCTTCTCATCTCTCCCCCAAGTGCACCGCGTTAATCAAGCTCTCCTTATTACCCCGGTCCCTGTCACGCCGGAGAGCGCTCTCTCTCTTAAATGCTCTCATTATGGTCCATCTTTAGAGCCGGCTGAGTGGGGGAAAAAAAAAATTAAAAAAAAAAAAAATAGAGGGAAAAAAAAAAAAAAACAACAAACCCGAGCCAGAGAGAAAGAGAAGAGGAAAAAGCAAGTCCGATCACATTAATATTCATGACAATAATTAGTATTCTAGGTCACTGAATATTCATGCTATTAGTTTGGTTTTTTATGGGTTTGCTGGATGTCCTGATTGCTGGAGTGTGGAGGAAAACAGCATGGTTGGGACTTTAGATGTCAACGGCAGTTCAATACTCCAAACACATTTGTGAATTTTTATTTTTTCTCCTCCCCCGCTTGGTAAATCAGCTTCAACCCTCCCGATGGCTTTAATACCTTAAAATCACTGGGGGAAAAGCACAGACAGCCCTGCCAAGGTCTGAACACCCAACCAGCTCATGACCCTCAGGACACCGGGATGTCATTGGGTGGACAGGGCAGATCTGGGATTTTATCCAGGACACAGAACCATGAAAATCATCCAGAGGGAAACAGGCACCGACTGCAGGCTCCAGTCCCCTGCCTGAAGCTCTGTGACACATCCCCACCCTTCATCCACCTCATCAGCATCAGGGGTTTGCCCACCTCGAGAGAGGATCCTCACACAGCTCCTTTTTCCCATTTTTTTTCCTGAAGAGAAAAACCTCAGCACACTAATTTTTCTCAATATTTAACTAACTCAGTTATTTTATCCAATATTTATTTCATTATCGTGCCCTGCTCCTTTTCTCCCATTATTAAAGGATATAGCACACTAACTAAATGCAAGTTTGTATTTCTCTAGTTCTGGAAAGGGCAAATCCTAGTCCAGAGGAAGCAGAGAAAATGACCTTGAGGGATCCCCCTCTAGTGGGATGAAAGGGAAATCTCGGATGCACTTGAAATTGGGCTTTTTTCCTTTGAAACGAGCGAACTGCCAACTTCTCCTTCCCGTTGCTGCAGCTGTATATCACTGAGCCAACAGCAGAGCCACCCAGATGGAAAATTGACTGGGGTGATTGATGACAAAAGTAAGTCCCAAACTTGCATTTGTGATCTGTGGCAAGTGCATAAAACTGGAGCTGGAGCTGAAGTGAGGAAAGCGTTCCGTGCCCGACTGCAGAGTCAGCGACAGACAACTCCCCACAGCCACAGCAGGCCACCCTCAGCCACCTCCGAGCAGGGAATTCAGAGCAGGTTCCAGAATTTAGGGCTCAGTCCAGCATTTATTTGCAAAGGCACCCGAGATCCACCCGAGGCTTTGGGAAAACTGCCCATGCTTCTGAGCTCTTGGCTTGATAAATGTTTTTACTCATCACCAGCCTGATTGTAACATCTGAATCCTCACAGTGACCCCCCAGTTAAACAAGATTATTACATGATCTGCAAAGAACACCAAGGATTTGATAGATGATCACAATTAATGACAGACAGGAAGCTCACAGTGGTAAGAAGGTGGAGCTGCCATTCCTGCAGCATCTGAAATGTCACAAGCAGTTAGCAGATAACAACCTTCAGCACACTTAACGATGGCCCTGGAACTAACACATTTTGGGATACTTCACATACTGTACAGTCGCCATTTTAAGGAAATTTAATAGCACCAAATTATTTAAATGAAGTGTTAATCAGGAAACAATTTATCTCTACACCATAAGCTATTTTTAGTCGTGAACTTTCTACATCAGTGGCTCTTGCTACAGCTCAGGCTTTGGGTTGTTTGGAAAGGAGAAGAAATAAATGACTCCTGGGAGAGATTTCAGGAGTAAGTTCACCTTCAGGTCAAGCAGCTCAAATCCAACCCAATTCAGGAGTGAATGAAACCTGGACCCACTCCTGGCTCCAAAGTCAGGCTGAGCCAGCTCCTAAAGGGCAGAGAGACTGGCCAGTGGGATGGACAGGACAGGAGTCTGGCCCTGCTCCCGGCTCTTAGAGAAAGCTGGAACTGAGCAAGTCCAAGAATTACCCTTTTCTGAAGGACTTCCAACTGAGCTGCATCAACAGAATGATGCTCAGTGCCATGTAAATTTAATTTAAATTTCAGTTACTTCACCATTGTTTGGCAGCTTGGATTGAAAATACCACAGAAGTGACATAATTTTGGATTGAAGGGAATAAACATCCATTTCCCCCAGCTCACAGATTCCTACCAAGTTAGCTTACAAGTGTGAGCACCTTCCCTGAAGCCACAGTTAACAACCTGTTATTTAAAGTCTATACAACACAAATAACAACCCTCCATCTCTCTATATTTTCCAGGAGAAGCTGCCACACAGAATCCCACTTCTTACACAATAAACCCCAAACTGCACCTCCAAGAATCCAAGAAAAGACCAACTTTCAAACCAAAGTCAACCTTTTTCCAGGCAAGGTGCTTGGCTTTGCAACAGCAGGAGCAGCCCAACCTTCTACTCCTTTCCCTACTTTCTGACAGCACAGAAAATATTCCTTTTTCCTGCTGCTGTTTCACTTCCAGTTTGTTCACTGTCCCACCATGACTGTGACAATGGACTGTGACTTGATGTTAAGGGAAAATTGTTTTTTTGTTTTTCCCAAGCCCTTGTGCCAGTGGAAACCTAGCAGGAAAGAGTAACCCAGACTTTTTAAAACTCATATATTTTCATAATGGTGGTGGTTTTTTTTTTTTTTGTTGTTTTTTTTTGGTTTTTTTTTGTTTTTTTTTTTTTGTGGTTTTTGTTTTTTTTTTTTACATCTCTGAAATGGAAACTCTCAAGGATTAGAACTGAGTTTGTCCTTCCTGAATTCCCAATACTGCCCTGATCGGCCTCATTCCCTCTATTCTGCTCACAGCATGGTTATGGGAAGCACCTTGGGAAAGACCCTCCCCATGTGGGAAGAAATTCAAGGCATCTGATGCATCACTGAGGTCCAAAAAGGCTTCAGAGAGGGAAGGGGATGAGGAGAAGGAGGAGCTCGAGCTGCTCTGCTGCCTCACAGACCATGGTGGGAGCAGAAGAGTGGTTGAATCACAAAAAATTACACTCAGAGAAAAGTATTTGCTGAAATATGAACTTAAAATATCAGTTACAGGCAATCAAATGGGCATTTAATCCATAGATTTCTTGGCAAAGTTGGCATGGAAATCCTTCCTTAACGACCCCATGTACCACACCAGAGTTCAGATGAAGAAGGCAGGCACAGCTTGGGACAGTGCCCTTCTTTTCTTTATTTTCTTTCTTTTTAGTAATTCTTAACTGATTAATCCTTTTTATGTTTGCTTTTAAGCCCATAACAAGCAGCAGATGCTGCCCAGACATCAACAACAGCAAAGTCTTTCAGTATTTCTAAGCAAGAGGATGAGGAAGCCAAGAGGGAGGAGAGAAGCTCCAACTCTTCCCACAGTGTTATTTGAAATTCACTATCTGAATTTCCCAGCATTTGGAATTTCTGGCATAACTGACTTCTTTCTGTGTGATCAAACCTCAGGCTGGCCAGGACACACACACACACACAGTGAGAGCTGCCTGCTGCAAACTCTCAGGGAAAGTTTCCCTCTGACCTGGCAAACCAAGTAGATGCCAAAATATGTAAATTCCATGCTACAAACCTTAAATTCTTACCTATCTCTAAATATGTTTCCAGAAACTTGCTTTTCTGAAGCTATCAAGTAATTTTTGACTGAATTCAACTGTGTTAAAAGCTGAAATCTCTTTATTTAAATGTCTTCCCTGCAGTTTATTGACTCAGCCCAGCACTTTTCTTCCCTAAATTAGGAAGTATAGTGAAAATCAAAGCACATTCCCACACCTACTCATCTAAATTATGCAGTAAACTGGAAAAAACCAACCCAACCATGAATAATTTTCTCCTATGAGCTCTGCCAGGTCAAAACCTGAAGAAGGGTTTGATGAAATCATGGCTTCAGACACCTCAGGTCCCAGCCTAGGACCTCCAGGAGTTTCTGCTCAGTGGCACCACTTTAAAAACCCATCTCAAACAGCACCATTCAGAGTTGGAAGGGGGGAAAAAAACTTCTCAGTTTTCTCCTAATAAAGGGAAATGGCTCAAAAATGCAGGCAATTCCACCTTGGCTTGAAGGACTGGGGTTTGGAATTAGATGCTATTTAAGGTCCCTTCCAACCCAAACCAGCATGATCCTCTGAAGCATGAGACATAATTATTATTATTATCCAAGAGAAGACACCTGAATATCCAGGAATGCCAGAGCTGCTCATCCCAGTGGGTTTTGCACAGGGACAGGAATATGGGGATGCTTTTGCTGGCACATGCAGGAGGTGTCTACATTATCCATAAATGCAGAAGGCACTTGGCACTTTATGGATGTCATCCCAAACATGCTGACAGAACTTCCACTAACCCATTATGAGTTTTGTACAAGCTGTGCATTTTACAAGATAAATTGTCTCAAATGTTTTCCCTTAATGCAATTTTTTAAAATCCACTTAGCTGTATGGACAAGTACTCCAGCAAACAATAAACATCTTTGTTTAGAGCTCAGAAGGAGCTATAAACCACTTCCACCAATAAATTAAAAAGCTTTCCACAGAAGACTCTTGCTGTTAGAAGAATGCATAATACTGAACTTTCCAAAAGTGGAAAGAAGGGCTGTGGGTCTCACCAGGAAGCCATAAAAAGCTCTTTCAGATCATACAGCATTTGCTTTTCCTAAGTATTAGATAAGAGATATAGATTCCTCCCATACGTTAATGACTGTGAAATTATGTAGGGCTTTGGCAAGTACAGGGTAACAAATACACAAATTCAGACACTGAAGGCTACCCAGAAACTCAGAATCAGATCAGCAGTCGGGGCTTAAAAACTTCCACACCAGTGGGTTTGTAAATCCCAAAATGGTTTAGGCTGGGAGGCATCCAACAGTTCAACTAATTCCACCCCCTACCACGGGCAGCGAGACCTTCCACACCACCAGGTTGCTCTGAGCACCACCAGCCTGGCCTGGAACCCCTCCAATGACGGAGAGATATCCATCCCTATCCCAGCTGCTCATGGTAATTCCCTACAGACACTGGAAATGCAGATTTTCTCCCATTTTCCCCCCCTAGCAAGGGGTTCCCTTACCTGAATTTGGCGAGATGTGTAAACTGCTCATGTCTTTGGAGAGGCCGTTGGTTTTGGGGCTGGAGATGGGGGCACAGGCTGAGGTGGCTCGGGGTGGCCTCTTGCCAGGGACCTTCACAGTGGTTCTCAGCAAGTCAATCTCTTTGCCATGAACGTTCTGCATGTAATCCTGCAGAGAGGGGAAAAAACCCCAAACACAACATCAGACAGGGAGTTCTGGGGAATTAACAGAATTAACAAACCTGGTTTCACAAGGCTTTGGCCCTATATCCTCTACCCAACCCACCATATGGTTTTCCCCTTCCTTCCACGTTCCTGATAATCCCTTCCACACTTCTCACAATTAACTCCAGAAGTCTGGAGCTTTCTCACACATCCTCCAACTACCAGCTGGATAAGAGGTGATTCACAACACAGCCACGTGTGGGAATTCACCAGCTAAAGGTCCCAACCATGAGGAGAAGACCAGGCTGAGTGCCCCTCCTGAGCACATTCACTTGTGTCTCCTCTGTGCCAGTGTTTTATGCCCTCATCTCCTTCTCCCTCAAATTTAGCTAGAATGGGTCAGCAGGGACCAAAGTTACAAAAGGGCACCAACAGGGAAGGTTTCAGCAATTCCAACATTGTTTCCTTACAATATGACCCTTCCTGCACCTACACAAAACATCATCAAAGGGGAAAAAATCATGCAAATTACATCTGATTAGAGCAAACACTGGGAGCCAGAAGTGGAAAAGGATTTTGCTAATTCTTCCTTGGAAAGCCCACAAAGGGGAAATAAACAGAAAAGCAAATGGACATGGGTGTTTTTATCAGAGGGAAAATTGATCCTGGGATACACCAGCACAGCTATTTCCAGAAGAGATGGTGAATGTTAAAGCCAGCACACAAGACACCAGAGTTCTCATGTCCTGGTACACAGGGCTGTGGTCACTCACATTCCAGAAAAAGATAATTGAAACTGGAACAACTATAGGGACATGAAATGCAACAAATGAGACACTCTCTTAAAGAGGACATACAAAAGGGGCAGCACAGGAGAGTAAAATCAGGGGGGAAGAGGGGCAAGAGCACTGCACAGAAAGATACCTGGGCTGCCCAGAGAAGCTGGGGCTGCCCCTGGATCCCTGGAAGTGTCCAAGGCCAGGTTGGATGGGGCTTGAGACAGTGGAAGGTGTCCCTGCCCATGGCAGGGATGGAATGGGATGAGCTTTGAGATCCCTTCCAACCCAGACCACTCCAGGACTCTGGGATTAAGGACCCTGAGAGAAAAACAGCAATTTGAGGTGGCTGGGAGAAGATCTGGGCTCCCACTTCACAAGAGATTTCCTGAATTTACCCAAAATCTCTATCACTGCTGCCACAATCCAGGGAGCTGATTGCTCCCTCATCAAGATTCTTTCACCTTCGGCAGTTTTTACAACACAAATTATTTATTCTGCTCAAAACCCATCAAAAATCTGGACCAGCAATAATTTTTTCATAGTTAACAGAAATCAGTGATAAAACCCTCAAACTAAGCCATCACAGCAGCTTATTTTTCCCAAGATGAGAATTATTAAAAGGAAAAGGTGGGGTCTGAACAATTAGTGGGGAGAGGACACAGAGCTCTGCTGCCAACAGAAAAACAAAAGCAATCCACTCAGGAAAAGTCCTTTGCTAGGTGCTGGAGAACAAACACCTTTCACCCATAAATCATGAACTCGGCGGAACTCCCTTGTTCGGGTGCCACTTCTTCCCAAATTAAAATACAATAAGCAGAAGATAATTGAGCATTCATTGCTTGTGGGCTGTAAGGTGAGGTTTAATCAGGGAGTGACTAAACCTCGGCAGGTGCCCTTTTCCAACAGTTTTATTTAACGTACAACCAACTTAAACTGGAGAAGGGAGCTTTGGATGCAGTTCAGATGAAGGCTGGGTGTGATTTCCCAACTTGAGATGTGGCAGGGTGTTGTTAAAGGTCCTTTAGCTGGGTGCAAAGCAGGCTGGGGTGAGCCACAAAACCACTTGGGGAAGCCGGGGAGTGTTGGCAAACACAAAACCGATGAGTTGCCGCCGTTGGAGCGAAGCCCCGAACCGCAACAGATGCTGGGTAGGTATTAATGTCAGCTTAAATATTTATGGGGATATATCAAATGTAAATAATAAAGGCCCTTTCATCGTGGGCAGGGTGCAGGGCGATAATCTGCGGGTCTCCCCGAGGAGGGGAGGGCAAGGAGAGCGTTCCCAGCCCCCTCAGATCCTCAGCTCGCTCGGGGAATGAAAAGTTCAAACTACAAAATGATGCCGGGGCTTCAGAAGAGCAATGGAGGGTTTGATCAGATTAGAACAGATGAGGGTCTTGCTGTCATCTGGAATATGCTGTGTTAAAGAGAAGACAGCAAGCTGGATTTTGATATGCAAATGGTACAGGGATAACTCCCCAAGATGTTAGTTGTAGAAAATGCTGATCCGAGAAAAAAGGGGAAAAAAACCCTTTAACAAGGCATGAGGGTAATTCAAAGCCAAGTACTTTTAAACAGCACTTAACAAGTCCCTAGAGCCCACTCAACAGTGGGCCACCCCAGACGTGCCATCTTCTGCCCCTCAACAGCTTGAAAAAGTAGTAATTGCGAATCCATTTGCATTTTTCTTCTCAACTTGTCCGCGTTCATCATTCGGCAAGGCAGGGGGAAAAAAATAATAAAAAAATAAAAATTCAAGCCAGCAGCAAAGCAGAGGGACCCCTCCCCAAACCCGTGGCGCAGAGGAGACGCGGGCGCCCCGATCCCCCACGCCTGCGCTCGCACCTCCGCCGCCGCTTGTTTTTTACATTTCGCTCCTAATTATGTTGCATCTATTGCCATACACTTAATTAGCTGCATTAATGTGATTTCTTTTCACATAGTCAAGCAATTAAGAGCTATGATTGAGTTTCATTCAATTAGCCTCAACAAACATGCTAATTGATGTCCCAGATGCAAATGAGGTGCAGTGAGAGAAACCTGCTAGCAATTGAGAGTTGTGGCAGGGGGGACCCGGGGCTCGCAGCTCACTGGCAGAAGCAGCACGGTTTAACACGGCTCCCCCTCCTCCCAGGGCAGGGGAAACACCAGCCGTGTCCCAAAGAGATCCCTACAGGACTGAATGCAGGAATCACAGGACTGGATCCAACGGGCGCCATTCCACTGAATCCAAGGGGCGCTGTCTGTGGTTCTGGCAGCTGGCGGAACGTTCCGCTGATCCCGGGATCCGAGGGCTACCCGAGGTCTCATCCTGGCTCAGAGCTGTGAGACACCAGGCAGGCCATGGCCTGCAGTCAGCACTAACTGGCAGCTCCATCTTAGTCAGAGCAGGGCAATGCTGCCTCCGCATCCATCAATCCACAATCCCCCAAAACGCGCTCCCCGCGTCGATTCTCATCCCTTCTCCTCCCCGGGTTACCGCTCTGCTACGGCGCCACCGAGGTGTTAATCTGACTACTCAAGGCCATTGACCATTATCTACAGGACTAAATAAACTGTTAAAATATCAGGGGAAAATCAAAAAAGCTGCATTGACTGAAGATGACGCCAACTATTACTTGACAGCCCCACAAAATGAATTGCCTTGAGTAAGAAAGGAACGATGCGCCATGACACAGAATAATGTAAAGTAAAATTACTTTAGTCCTGCTCTTCATACAGCAGCTCTCTGTTTACAACAGCAGAAATTAATTTAACCAATTAACTGAGCAGGAGCCTTTCAGACATGCAAATTGAGCAAATGGGTATGATCATGTTTTCTAAACAGGCCTACCCAAAAAGTGACACCCCCGTTTTTGGGGAGGTGTCTTTGGATTTTGAATACCAGCAGTTGTTGAATTTACAGCTGCACATCACAATGATTTCAGAGACACTCCACCAAGGACCACAAGCTGAACACAGGCTATGTGTTGCTCCAGCTTGATGCCCATGTCCAAGCTAGCCAGGAGCACTTCCAGGGATGGGGCAGCCACAGCTTCTCTGGGCAAGGGCCTCCCCACCCTCACAGGGAGGAATTCCTTCCCAATATCCAATCTGAATCCACTCTCTTTCACATTAAAGCCATTCCCCCTTGTCCTCGTCCTCTAGAGCCACCCTTATGTGAAAGACATGGCTCAGATTATCAAAAACATGGATATAAAAAACGTGACAGAGTTGGAGGGTTTTCAAATAATACAAGAGTGGTGGAGAGGGAGAAAGCCCTTCACTGGGGTTATAGTTTCACACTGGGCAAAGGGGTTTCCAAGCTCACACTGAAACCATTCACTTCGGGATAAGCTGTGTGTCAGAACATTAAAAGGTAAAATAATATCTGCTCCTTCCTTGAGGCCTCCCCGTGGTTCTTCCATCCATCCCACTGCCACCCTTTTCCAGTGCACCACATATGAAATGAGAGACTCTCCAAGAGCAGTGACTTTCCAAGGCTATAATGGTGTACAGGTATGAATATAAAACTTTTTTGTCCTTTTCAGCTATTCCGATCTCTCAAAAGCCTGTTTTTCCATCACGAGGAGCAGGTCCAGGCTAAAAATCCTCCCCAGATCTCTGCCTGGTTTCCACTGAGAGATGATGAGCTTCTAACCTTTCCCTGGTAGTGTCCAAGGCCAGGTTGGATGGGGCTGTGAACAACCTGGGATAGTGGAAGACATGGCAGGGAGGTGGAACAAGATGAGCTTCAAGGTCCCTTCCAACCCAGACCATTCCATAAAAAACACCTTCATTTTGTGGCAGTTTCCCCCACTGTTCAATCAGATGTAACACTCCTAAGGCTCCACTTACTGAGGTTGAAATAGTGTTTCCTGATCTGAGGCGTAATAAAAATTATTATGGAAAAGGAAGTTTATGGTTGCACTTCTGGATGACATTTTAAATACTGTGTGCAGCGTATTTTTTGAAAGACAATTCCAATTTTGTGAGCTGACCTATTGGAGGCACAAAACCTATTGTTCACCCTCAGCAACAACCAAATCCTCTTCCCCCCAAACCAAGAGCAGCCCGGGAAATTGGATGGAGCCCTGACTTTTGTGCCTCTCCGTGGCAGTCAGACATTTTTATTGCAAAACGCCGTCTGGAAAAGATGCAAAACAAAATTGCTAAACTGCAAAAAAGAAGAAAAGGGGGGGGGGGGGGGAGAAGGAGAAAAAAACAAAAGGCCCCCTTCCCTTTGCTTATTGAGTTCAAAGGCATAACATGCAGCACCCTGCAGCAAATGGGAAGCTACACTAATTTTAAAGCCATAAAACGCTATAAAGTGCCCTGCGGGGCAGGACTACACTGGAGCTAGTTGCACCTAAATAAGCCATGGTTCATTTACTTCGCAGCTTAGCCTAATGTAATCATCAGCAGATTCCTAGCCTAGAGTTGTAACAGGCACGGAGCCGCTGCCGCCGAGGCGACACTCCCAGCCATGGAGGGGCCGCCGCCACATCGCTGTTGATTAGAAAATTTTTCAGTTTTGACAAGCCCTTAATGAACATAAATCGCTCCTTGATTGGTTTCCGTGTGGGGCCACGGGCACACCTAAGAAGGAACAGCAACAAAAAAAAAAAAAGCCCCACAAGTCTCCCCAAGTCCTGGCTCTCACTGCTTTTCCCAGGAAGGGCCTGAGCTGCGGATGGAGCGCTGGGATATGAGCCACAGTGGAATAAATTCATCAAATGGTCCTGGGGAATTAGCTGTCCCCCCCTCTCGCATATAAACACGGCCATAATGTCATTCGGCTTCATAATACACAGTTAATCTTAAGGAGAGCCATGAAATGTTATTTTCTGAGGAGAACAGAGGAATGGGAATGCGTTCTGGAAAACATGGATCGCCCCAAAGCGCTCTGTCCTGACAAAAGGAAGGGCATCATGAATCTGTTTGCTTCACGTTGGGAATCAAGAACATTAAATTTCAGTGAGAAAAAGCACTGGCTATATCCATAGTGTGGTGTTAATCAGCTCCATCAGTGTTGCAGGAGCAGGGGAGGAAGTCAGGGCAAGACCTGGAACACAACAACAACGACAAAATGTTGGTCCTTCTGTAAATGGATCCCTTATTTGCATAGCATTTTAAGAAAAGTCTTCCCCTTGCACTTCACTTCTCATTCAGCCTTTGTAACGAGAGCTGCTGTAAAAGACAAACCAGAGTTTTACCATCCTGAGTAATTTATGAAGCATTTATACCCACAGCAGTTAGCTCGGCTGGACAGGAAGCTCTAATTTTATAAACCCCCCTGATTAATTATTAGCTTGGCTTTTGCCTTTTAAATTGCAGCTTATTCTGATCCTTAGAATTTCTCTTGGCTTTCAGAAGGAGCAGGCAGACACTGAAATGTGTGTTTGCTCCAGCCTGTGCAGCTCTGGCAAAGCACAATTGTGTTTGCCACACTACTGAGTGTCGGCTCCCTCGAGGGCACAGAGGCCTGGACAGATCCTTGAGGGTCACTTCCCACCCAGGATATTCTGTGCTTGTGTGATCTCCAGTTTTATATCTTCCTCCCAAATTTATCTTCACTCCATTACGTCTTTCAGATTAAGACAATAAAGAAGTTTTCCAAGAAGCTCAAAAGTGACTGAGTGATCTGTACAGCTACAGCACTTTATAAAAATCAGGAATTACCTTACTCATATTTAACTGTTCCTATCATTAATTTTCTTCTATCCTAACCAATGTTTTAGGCATGCTAGTTGATGCAATAGTAACTAAAATAAAGCTTCAGATTTATCTTCATCAATACTCAAGCTGCAGGATTTATTTTGATCACTGCTCTCTCAGGAGGGAGAGCCACATCACACGTGAAAAGTAACACAGAATCCCAGAATGGTTTGGGCTGGAAGGGACCTTAAAGCCCACCCTGTTCCACCCCCTGCCATGGACAGGGACCTTCCACTATCCCAGGTTGTTCCAAGCCCTCTCCAGCCCAGCCTTGAGCACTTCCAGGGTCCTTTTGTGACTCCAAGTCTCTCTTTACCAAAGGCTGATTTGAGGATTAGTTGTTGATAGGAAATGCCAGTGGAAAGGCCCTTCAGAGCCAGCCAATATCCAGCTTTACATTCCTTCAGAGCAAAAACAAGGGGGAAAAATTGGACATACATGATGGTATTTTAGAAAGATGTGAGCATGAATATTTTTATGAAAGCAACACAAACAACACACTTCAGAGCTATTGAACTGCCTGAGGCAGCAACCTGGAAATAAGGCTGAGCTGCAACGATGGCTGTGGGGGATGTTCCTGATGGGAAGGGGAGCAGATTCCCTTGGCTGGAGCAGCACCAGGGGCTGACTGGCCACACAGGACAGCACACTGCTCTCAAGGATGAGGGGAGATGGGATCCTGCATTTGCAAGCAGGCTTCTTGTTTCCAAATAGTTCAGGAAAATCACAAGAGCTGGTAGCAAAAATATCAGCTGCAGCTCTGAGAGAAATGCTGGGACCTGAGAAAAATGCATGGAGCTACAACACTTCCAGATACCAGCACAGAGGACATTCTCTAAAGCCTCCTGCTTCTCACCATCTGCTTTCTCTGGAGAAAATGGCCAAGCAGAGAAAGCCCAAACACCTCAAGCCTTAAGGAATTTTAACATGTTGGTAGGGTCTTCCCAGAGAAGGTGTCCATATAATGTATTGCTGAAGCTCTTGTGCCAAGTTTAGCCTAATGTTGGATCTGACTCTCTATCAGGCTGAAATGTTGCCTTTTTTAAAAAAAAATCCAATATATTTGAGGATGGAACAACACTGCCAACACTCACATGGGCTGCTCAGCCAGCCAGCACTGTATTTAAGGGAGAATTTGGACCTGTGGCTACTGTCAGATGAATTGAGCAAACCAGGTGAATCCACACCTCCCTGATGGAGATAAAGCCAGATTTCCCCCCCTCGATCACATTTACAATCCCCAGGTCATCACACCAGACCAGTGAAGATGAAGGTTAAAGGCTGCAGCCAGCAAACACCAACCCTGCTGTGCACATGGGGTTTGTGTACCCGCTGTGTTCTAGGTGGGCATCACACCTTCCTTCTCACGTATTTAAGAAGCTCTTCTTCCCCCATAAGGTGCCCCAGCACTGAAATCAAATTTAGACCAAATTAAACATAAAAGGGGAAAACTGCCCTTACCAAAAACCAGCTGTTTTCAGCCTTTTTTCCCTTTTTTCCTTCTTTTCATAACCGAGGCGCAGCGATGGTGAAGACACGAGAGCAGAGAAGGGACATCCACAGCTAAGGCTGTGTCACGTGCTGACCCGTGGCACGCTGGCAGCCCTGTGGCAGGCAGCCAGTGGTGAGCCATCATCAGCTATTCATCAGGAGAAGGCTCAGATAAAGCAGTGCTGCCCAGCAGGTATCCTGGTGAATGCATTCCGGGAGCATCCCACCATTAAAAAGCCAGGAGATGCCTCGGCAAATTCCCCCGGGGCCCTTTGGGGAGGCTGACACGGAATTTGCCGGCCAGAATTTTAGCGATCCACTCCACAGCTCTGCTCCAGAAGCCCAAGATGAATAGGGAGCTCTGGTGAACTTTGAAGCCTGAGGGTCAAAGTTCTCTCTCATTATCCCCAACCATTTTCTATCGGCACAGCTCCTCGGCGTCCCAAGGGACGGGAAGGTTTGAGGCTCTTGAAAAAACCTGACACGACCAAGTCAGGAAACAGTAGGGTGCTTATGTACACATATTTTTCTTCCCCGTTTCCCTCTCCCCCCACTTTCTTGAAAAGAAACGAGAGGGATTTTGCTATTGTGTCAAACATCAACCTGGTGGCACCGGGAGTCGCTCGTGAGGCTGGCACAATGCCGCGCTCGTTTCAGCCCGCTGCCCTGCCAAACGGGCCTGACCCTCCCAGGGACACCTCCTCTGCAAGAAAGGGCCTCATTTGATTTTTTTCCCTCCCCACCCCAAAACCTTTCATTGTGCAGGCAATGCTTTCAAGGAGGATGTCAGGGCTGGATTCTGCAGTACCTGTTTCCTGTGTTTAAACCACTGCTTCGTGCCTGAGCCGCTACCAGATCCATCTGGCAGAGACAACTGATCCACCTGTGGCCAAACCTCCAGCAATATTTAACACAGTGCTCACTACCAGCCACTAAACATTGGAATTGGCCCTTCAAACACCAGGTGTTAGGCTCTGACTCAAACCACAGGCTGGACAGACCAAATGATCCCCTATATTTCCTTTTTCTGCCACCACTAGAGGCCAGCCCACCTTTCACTGCAATTAAAAATCCACTCCAGAATTAAAAGGGCAACATTTTGATGAACTGAAATGATCTGCACATTTGAAACAACCTAAATCTGATTAAAGCTAGGCTTTGCACAAGTTTGGGAAAGTGACTTTAGACATCTAACAAAAGCTCTTTTCTTCACTGCTGCTTAATGGGAAACTTGGTAGGAATAAGGCCCTGATTTTTCAAAACAATGTAAGAAATTATCCCAGACAGCAATGCAAGCTAAGCATTTAAAATTCATCGCTTTCTTGTGGAAAAAAAAAAAAAAGAAACAAAAAATTACTGACAAACAAAGACCAGCAAAACCAAATCAGAAACACAGTATTAGAGCTCTGTTTGGGGGAAGACCCTCTCACCTGACAATTCCCAAATTGTGAGGCTCCTGCCAACGAAGTTTAGTACAAAGTGTACTGGGAGTGTGACTGAGATAGATAGATAGATAGATAGATAGATAGATAGATAGATAGATAGATAGATAGATAGACAGACAGACTATCTATCTATCCATCTATCTATCTGTGGTTCCCTCACAAACCCTTCTGATCCACACAAGGAGGAAAAGGCAACACCGAGCCCAGCACCTTTTTCTTGGGGTGGGGGGGGGCACAGTGGAGGACAGAGGGAAACAATTACAGGCTGGTAATTACTTCTTCTTTAAGTGGATTCTCTCTAATCTCCGATGGATTTACCTCTAATCTCAAAGTAATTACGTGTAACCTCAGTGGATTCTCACTCTGGGGGCGACACCGCAGCTCCGGGGGAGCCTGCAGAGGAGAAGTTTCTCCATTGTCTGCCAGAGCAATGGAAAACTCACCCGTGCACGGCCCTGCCAGGAACAATAGAGCCTTTTCCAGCAGCCAGGAAGGGGCCAGGGCACACACAACAGCCTCATCCTCGCTTGGTGACCAGCACAATCTGAGGCACACTCAGGTGGCAGCTCCACAGGGCACGCAGAATTCCTGCTTCCCTTCTGGGAGCAATGCCAACACACAGATTTGGGTGTTTCAGGGCTGCTTCACAGCAGAATTAGTCACATTTAGAGGCACTGAAATTGGGCAAAAAGACACGAACTCCATCACACAAAGGAGCAGTGAAAACCCTGCTCCAGAGCACCAGGGCTGAGGGACAAGGTTTCTGATGGGAAGCAGCAATGCCTGGAAGCTACTTGTCATCTCATTTACCACGTAATGTGTAAGAGACGTGGACATCACATCAGAAACCAGAGCAAAGCATCATTATGGCAGGACCTGAGACCATAAAGTCTCGTGTCAAGGCAGGGGAAAAGTGCTAGTATTCCACAGACAGGGAACAGCAAGGGGGGCAAGAACAGCATCAGCGCGGCCAGACATGGATGTGGCACTTGGGGACGTGGTTTACTGCTGGGCTGAATGATCCTAGAGTGCTTTCCAACCCTAATGATTCTAGGGTTCCATGCTCCTCAGACACCACCCAGCAAAAGCAGAAGTTTCCTGCCAGTTCCAGGTGCAGGTCTGTAAACCCCAGGATTTATGGAAAATGCATCAAAACCTTGATTTTCACTCCTTAATGAAAAAGTGACCAGGAGCTCAAGATGCCACCAATAGGTTTAGAAACAACTGGCCCTAAAAACATTACAAGTGGCAACCCTCTGATTTGCATGTGGGATGATGAAAAATACAAGATCAGATATTATATAAAAGCACACATACATGTATATATTTATATATATTTATATATGTAGGTAGATATTTCTATATATATATATATCTAATATCCATGTATCTCACATCTGTATCTATCATCTATCTATCATCTATCTATCTATCTATCTATCTATCTATCTATCTATCTATCTATCTATCTATCTCTATTTTTATATATGTATAATATGTATTTTTCCTTGGTGAGGGTCACACCATGATTTCTGGGGTGGGCTAGTCCTGAGTGGGATCTCTGTGCTCCTTCCACCCCCAAATCCATACTAGGAATTGTGCCACACACTCTGAGGGACAGACAGCATCCCTGGGAGAGGGACAGATGCCTCAACATGGAAAAGTTGTATGGAACAGTTTTTAATGGCTATGCCACTTGCAAAAAGCTGCTCAGAATTACTCCTGAATAAACCACAAGCCCTGCACACTGACAAAGACCTCGCCTCACTCTTTACTACCCCTAGGAAACTTTTCCTTGTGAAACACTTTTTTTTTAACCCTGGGATCAACAACAAACCCATGAAAGAAAATGAAACAGAAAATAAAGCAGGAAATAAAGGCTTCAAACAGCTCCAGCAGGCTCTTGGGATGCAGGGAAGCCCAGTCCCAGTGGAGTCAGAGGAACTGGGGTGCGCTCAGAGCTCAGGTGATGATTCCCTGAGAGGGAGGGCAGTGAGCAGAGAGGAGGAAGCTCCCTGAGCACAGAGGTGCCACCAAGGCCTGGCTGGCCCTGCTGCCAGCGCTGGGGCTCCCAGGGCAGGGGTACTCACGTGCAGGCTGGGGTGGTAGGTCAGCACGCCGTTGTCACACAGCGTCACGTACTTCTTCTTCCACTCCTTGTTCAGGGACTTGCCACTCCGCTTCAGCAGCATGCCCTGGTGGGGTCAGAGAGGGGAAAGGTGAAAGGGCAGCACAAACCACACACAACTGCCTAAGACACAGACAGAGAGAAGAGTAACTGCCTTTCCAGATGAGCACTTTCAGACTCTCTTTCCCCTTCCTCTCCCACAATGCACATTCCCTCCACTGGCTTTGTCCAGTGGGTAGAAAAACCCTCTTTTCCCTTGAATTCCATGCCTCAGGAAAGCACATTTTAGTGTGACCCACATGGATTCCTAGCTGATGAAGACACCATGCTCTGCATTTCCTTATCCTCTAAGATAAATGATGAGCCCAGGTTGAGGGAGGACCCTGCTGTGTGGCCTCTCCCTCCAGCATCTCCTGGGGATTCCTTGCCCACAGAAGAGCACACATCTGTGTTCTCATTCCCTCTGCACAAAGGTGACACCACCATGGAAACTCCTCATTCCAGCAAAAGAAACCCCAATCCCAGGCAAGAGTAACAAAACAGAACCAGAGCAAATACAAAGTGTTTCAAGTAAATCCTGGATAATTTAATGACAGAGGCGTGATTGGAGAAGAAAGGAGGTGGGCAAAGTGAATCACCTTTCCACAATATTGAATCATGGATGAATGACAACAATCACAGAATCCCAGAATGGTTTGGGTTGGAAGGGACATTAAAATCCAGTTCCAACCCCCAGCATGGGCAGGGATACCTTCCGCTGGACCAGGTGGCTCCAAGCCCCATCCAACCTGTCCTGGAACACTTCCAGGGATGGGGCAGCCACAACTTCTCATCAAGAGCAAAGATTAAAAGTCATCATTGTGTTCCTCCAGCAGACAAACAGAAAGAACTGCTACTGTACATTAACCTGTTCTCAGCTGCAAAACCAAAATTCACTTTGAAAAATAAAATGCCACGTGATGTAGAACACTCCAGGTAGTAAATGAACTAAGATTTCCTTAGGAAATTTTAATTTTCAACCCAAGCCAGAAGGCAGTTCCTAATGGATCCAGACAGTGTTGTGGCTGTGCAAAGCCTTACTGGAATGTCCAGAGGAGATCCCATGCTCAGTACCCACCACAGGGACACACCGGTGTCACAGATCAAGCTCTGATCAAAGTGGACACATACCCATTTCAATAAATCTCAACCAGGAATCCACCCAACACAAACTTCAGCTCCCTAATCCCTATAAAACAAGTTTTCCCCTTCTCATTGTACAGGGCAATGAAAACAATGGGGAAACAGAACATAGAAAGATGCCCTACCAAGCACGGCGCTTCCAACTCCCCTGGAGTTGCTGACAGTGGTTTAAGCCTTGAAAACGAGTTCCACTCTTTGTTTTCCCATAAACTTGCAGCTTTATGAAGTGATCCCTCTGCAGACCTTATCCCAAAGCCAGGAGGGGACACAGGTCAGCTCCACTCAAGCAGAAGCCCCGCTCCTGGCCACACAGCTGGAGCAGAACTTCTGAGGAGAACCCTTCCCAACACACCCCATGGTGGGACCACGAAGAAAAGCTCTGCTGGACACTGAACAGCACAGTGATCCAAACTCCCAACTTTCTGCCTGCCTGTGGGTCACATGTCTGTATTTTTTATTTTTTTTTTTTGTTCTGCTCCTTGCTAGAACTCAAACTTTTTCAAGGAGAACGGGGCTTCTGAAACGCCTCCTCACAAAAGCTCCTGCTCATCCCAATTACTGCCTGCCGGCGCCTGGAGACGTTGTTTTCTTCTATTAAAAAATGAAAGCTTATTTCTGCCTTTGACTCTCCTGTTTGTCTATAGGAGGTGATCTGTCTCTTCACCTTTCCCATCTTTCATACCTCACCTGCAGCACAGCACTGGTGTTTAGGGGGACCCAATTCTAGTTAGTGCTGTGCCGTGGGGATCAAAAATTACTGTTTCTCTTCACTGGTTTGTTCTTCAGACCTTCTAATGGGGAAAAAGCACTAAGGATCACAATGGGGATTTTTTTTTTCCCTTTGCCTTCTTTTTTCAAGTTTTAAAGCCAGTAAAATGCACGTATTTCATAACCTTTTAACTGCCCCTTTGCTAGACAGAAAACATGTTATTACTTACATAATTTTCAATTTGTGTCAATTATAATCTCAATAAAGAGTAAAAAATCTATGACCATCATGATTTTTACTACTTAAAGTTTTGCTGCTATCTAAGTATAAATTATGACATTCTAGTTTTGGATCTAAATGAAGAAAATTATTCAAAATGAGGTTTTACCATGTTTTTAAAGCAGAACTCTGTGCTTTGATGTAAAAAAAACCCAAACAAAAACCAACCTGCCCAGCTCAGAACTGAACAGGGATGATGGACCTATTTGTGCCTAGCTAACAAACCAGACTTCCCAATCCATTTTCTTCAGGCATTCCTTTGGCAAACAGAATCATTTTCACATTATGTGATAATTAAAAGTATCTTGAAGTACCTGGAGAGCAAACTGCTGTGAATACAAGGAGCTAAGTTAAAGTGCTATAAAGCAAAGCAGCCCATATAAACCACAGTTTTTATCCCCAAGGCCACCACTGTGTGGTAATTTTATAGAATGGTCTGGAGAAATGGTCTTAGAATCAGAGTTTAGATCAGTTATAAATGCACTTTAACGTTAGCTACACTTAAAAAAAATGGCCCACATGACAGGAAATGTTATTTAAAAGAAAAAAAAAGCCCCTTGCTTCAGTCACATTGTGGCTACGTTTGAGTCACATCAGATCCTGTGCTGAGGAAATGGGATCCAGGGGTTCCTGCTGACCCCTGGTACCTCCAAGGCGATTCAGAGGCAGCTTGGGCACGTCCCCAGTCACTGCCAAACAGGTCCCCACATACACACAGCACACTGGAAAAATCCCATTTCAGTCCCCAAGCTAGGCAGTAAGAGCCTACATAAACCTTCTACTCCAAATACCAATTTTTTGGGGTCTAAATAATCCCTGCCTCAAATAATTATTAATTGGATGATGCTATCTTCCCTAATTTCTACAAAATCTTTAATTTCTCACAGCCCTCCATGGGCAGTTGGGTGCAGCTCCAGAGCCTCCAGACTCAACACTAAGAATTTAACACCTCTGATTTCCGCACAAACCGAGAAGAACTTCACACCTCCAATAGCTTTTAAATTTATTTTTTTTTACCACCTTCCCTCCAAAACTGCAACTCTGTGTTGAAGGGAGGAATGGTGAGTCCTCCAGCTTGTGGTTTGAAGGAGCTGGAGGAAAAAGGCTCCAAGTGGAGTGCATGGAGCTCAGTCCCTGGGTTTTGCTGGAGGATCCAGGGAGCGAACGGAGCCGGCTCTCCATTAGTAATGTGTGTGCTACATCTACTCCCAGGAGGTCATTGCAAGCCAAAAGCAATGTTAAGTGTACAAGCTTTAAATAACTTACAAAGTTAATGTAATGAATGCAAGTGTGATCTGAAATCCATCACTCAGTGGCTTGCTGTAGCCTCAAGCTGTGATAAAACACCACTCATAAATTTATATTAAAACTCTGTTCGATAGCAATTATTTACCAACAAAGATTTATTGATTGCATTTGCTGTTAGGGACTGGGGCCCTAACTGAGTCAATCAGCTTAGGCTGCTGAGCTCCAGGGCACCTGGGGAAGTTAGAGACTGCCAGCAGGCTCTGCAATCCCAACATTACCGTGGGAGCAGGAGCGGCTAATGAAAAGCCGCCAGCCCCGGATTGATTGGAGCCAAGGTGGAAAGAAAACAACACACCCAGCACTGGTGAAGGGACCAGGGCTTGTGGAACACCCAGCTCACCTGAATACACAGCAACCAGCGAAATCTGGCTGCTCTGGGTGCCCTCTGTGAGCTCCAAACCCCCTTGCCTGCTTAAATAACTCAGTGGTGAAACAATCATCAACTTGTTCTACTGAAATATTTTAGGTTTTAAATAGCAAATTATCAGCATTTCAAAAAGTGACCCCTTGAAAAAGCAGCAAAAGTTGCTAAATGCTGCATTGAAGATGCTGGCAGGTGAGAAGCCTTAAAAATGTTTTTTGAAGTCAGCAGAGCCAGGATTGGACCTTCTGGAAAAATAAATATGGTACCTATAAGGCAGGGATTGGAACTAGATGAGCTTCAGGATCCCATCCAACCCAAACCATTCCTTGATTCTATTTTGGTTTCTATTTTCTTTCAGAAATTTACTCCACTGCCATGGCTGAGGTGCAAACTTCTGCCAGCCTTTTGTTTCTTCCCCTCCCTAATTTTCAGCTGACCCCATATTGTTTCCTCGATGCAGTTCTGACAGAATGAAACAGGAAATCTCACACTTCATCATTAACAACATAAATTCCTAATTTTCCACTCAGGTCTGTAGTTCCCACAGCCATGATTAGCAGCTAGCACTGCTAGGAATTTTCTACAGCTCCTGTGCATCCTGCTCAGAAAAGAAAAACTCTCAGCCATGAAAAACCTCCTCCTTCAAATAACTCTGAAGGCAGCCACTCACTCAGGATCACAAACTAATTGTTACATACAAATTCTGGCCAATAAAACACCCACTCCTGTGAAGCTATTAACGTGGAGAACAAATGCTGGTGAAACCCCCAGGATTCAATGACCAGCCAGCTCTGCACAGTCTGTCCAACAGCACTGGGGGCACCTGATAATAAACAAGGGATTCATTTTTCAGTGACATTTTTTGCCTCCTGAAGATTTAGTTGTAACAGGTTTCTGGTGGTAAAGTCCATTCTTCAGCAGCTCGAACTGTTTCACCTCCAAACAATTCCTGCATGCCAAAGGAAGATTTTGGTTATGACTGAATCATTGATCCACAGAGAGTCAGAGAATCCCAGAATGGTTTGGGCTGGAAGAGACCTTAAATTTCATCTCATTCTATCCCCTATCATGGACAGGGACACCTTCCCCTAGACCAGGTTGTTCTGTCTTTAAACCTAAAATCCTCTAGGGAAGAACCTGTTGAAGATTCCCAGTGTATGGGGAATCCTTCCATAAAAATGTAACTTTTTTTCTCAGTTTCCCACATTTAAGTCTTTCTTCCCCCAGGAATTTAAGGAAATGCTGCTTGGTCTTTTGGTCAATGAGACATGAAGCTGGTTTAAGTTTTTATACTTGGAAACCTGTAGCAACCTTCTGATACTTAAAGGGGGCTTATAAAAAAGAGGGAGAGGGACTTTGGATAAGGGCCTGGAGTGCCAGGACAAGGGGAATGGATTCACACTGCCAGAGGGAAATTGGGATAAATGGGATATTGGGAAGGAATTCTCCCCTGTGAGGGTGGGCAGGCCCTGGCACAGGGTGCCCAGAGCAGCTGTGGCTGCCCCTGGATCCCTGCCAGTGCCCAAGGCCAGGCTGGACAGGACTTGGAGCAGCCTGGGACAGTAGAAGGTGTCCCTGCCATGGCAGGGGGTGGGATGGGGTGAGCTTTGAGGTCCCTTCCACCCCAAACTATTTTGGGATTCTATGACCTCTTACAGTAGCAGAGCACAACTGGGGACCAACTGAACCACAAAAAAAAAGAAAAGGTTACAAGAGCACGGAGTGGCTCTGAAGAGCTCTGAAAACAGGAGAGCTCAAACATTTTCCAGCTTCAGTATCTAACCATAAGATTGCAAAAAAACCCTCCAAAACCTTGTATGTTCTTACTACAGATGTGCACAAGGAAAACCCCTCCCACCTCCCTTAAAAACTGGCACAGCAGCAGCAGCAGAGTTTTGCTACAAAGATGCTCCCACACTGCAGAAACTATTCAAATTTATGTTCTGCGCCTTTAGGAGAAAATGAAATCAGAACATTGCGCCCAATTCTCTTCTAACATTCCCTAAACACCAGGCAGTGACTGCACAGCAGGTAATTACTCCATGAATGGTTACCTAATGCTGGGGCTCATCAGCCACGATTTCCATCTGAAGACAAAGAACAGAGAGGATCCATCACCTGACTTAGGGAGCAGAAGATAATGGCTTTGCTTAAACTTGAAGGACAATCAACCTGCAACTCGTTATTTTCCAAGCTCTCTGCACACAAGCTACTAAAGAAAATTAGAAAGATGTACTGAAAAAAACCCCAGTGCTGATTAAGCAACTCTTACAGCTCATCACAGCACCAGCAAGGAAGACTGCCACCAAAGGACAGCCCCCAAATTCCTGCAAGGAACAGCAGCACTAAGGACAAACTCAATGGGAAGAACAAACTTAGCTGCATCTCACTGTTACTGCATCTTTATTTTTAATCCCAGAATGGTTGGAAGGGAGCTGAAAGACCATCTCATTCCACCCCCTGCCATGGGCAGGGACACCCTGCATGACCCCAGGTTGCTCCAAGCCCCATCCAACCTGGTTGCTCCAATATTTCAGCCTCTGGATTTGCCAATACAGGTGATGCAAGAATTTCTCCAACTCTTCCTGAGTTCTCCTTCAGCTGCAGCTTTGGGACTCTTTCCTTTGCCCTGCTTTATGAGTATTTCTAAAATGAGACTAAAGCCAACAGCACACTGCAAACTCTATAGTTACAGCCACCACGCGTTCTTCCTGTGGAGCTGAACATCCAAGTGTGTTACAAAATGCAATCAGGTATTTAAGGGACTGGCACATCCATTGTATTTGCTGGGAATGCCCCAACGAAGGCAGGAATGATGCATCTGACTCCATGTTCTCAGCAGGCTTATTTATTACTTTATAATACTATATTATATTAAAGAATGCTATACTATACTAAAGAATACAGAAAGAACACTTACTAAATGCTAAAAATGAAAATAATAATAATGGAAACTCCTGACTCTCTCCAGAGTCTGACACAGCCTGGCCCTGATTGGCCAAAGAGCCAAAACAACTCCCAGCAGAACCCAATGGAACAATCCCTGTGGGTAAACAATCTCCAAACCCATTCCACGTGAGCACAGCACAGGAGAAGCAAATGAGAGAAGAATTGTTTCCATTTTCTCTGAGGTTCTCAGCCTCCCAGGAAAAAATCCTGGGCAAAGGGATATTTCCAGAGAATGTGAATGCTACACACATCTTTCACTCTAACCCCAGTTTACCTCTCTGAACAGGACACAGCACATGAGGAAAATCACATTATTTTCCTGCCTTGCAGTAGTTTCTGCCTCTGTTGCTTTCCAAGACTTATTCTGCTTACTCTGGACTGCTAAAAAATAGGAAAAAAAGGAATCCCAGCCCTTAATAATCTCCAGTAGTTGGTTTATTAACCCCTTGGCACTGGCAGCTGTGGTTTCCCTGACACCAGTGAGATGCACTTCGATGCAAATCATTACCTTGGGCAAAGCGAAAGCAGCATTGGGAAGCGAGCAAACACCACTGTGTTTGGAAAGGCTCTGGGAGCAGGAATGTCTGGGAATGGCTGAAGGGGAGCCATGGAAAGGGAGCCCCAAAACATTGACTTCTCTCAAGAAACAAACAGCCTTGGGTGGCTGGAGGAAAATAAGGAATCCTCGTGCAGGCCTGACCACTCCTAGGCAGGGGATCTGCTTTTCCTCACAGGAGCAATCCCCAAAATTCTCTTTATCATCTTTTATATAAAGTAGGGATTTGGCTGGGGGAGCGGAAAAGGGAGAAAAGCCATGAAAAGCTTAAAACCCAATTTTAACTTTCTCTCCTGACACTATAGTGTTTCCATAGAAACATCAGGAAGACCACTTAAGAGCAGCTTTTTTTTTTTTTTTTTTTTTTTTTTTTTTTTTTTTTTTTTGTAGCCATGTTTGGCACCATACCCCTCCCCTGGCCAACCTATTATCTCACAAATGGATGCTTTCTGCAGCCCGTTCTGTGCAGGCTCCGACGGAAAGGGGGGAAAAAGAAAAAGAACCCAGGATCTTTAACCAGTTCCCTTGTGGTCCCCTCCCTTTTTTGTTGGTAATATTTCTGTCGTTCTGCCGGGGCTGTACGGTACAAAGGGTTACACTTTAATTGAGCTGTCAGCATCTCCAACAATCCTATAAAACTCCGATTATGCACGGCGGGGTTAGTGACACACTTGTTATTGTGGATGCCCTATTTGCTAAACCCGGGCCCCCCCCCACCACAGGTCACCTCACCCAGGCGACCTTCCTGTCATTAGCCTCGTCTATTCCTACCTCACCGCTGTGAAAATCACACAAGGAAAGGCTTCAAAGCCCTTGCCAGGACTGAATTCGACCAGGAGCTAATCACCCACAAATCCAGCTCAAATGGCAATAATTGGCTAAACTGCTCACCTCTCCAGAGCTCAGCAGTAATTTGGGATAATAAAGAAAAGAATTATTCAGCTAACTGCCCTGAAATGTATGCTTTGTGACCGACACACTTCACATTTTAATAATGATGGACACAAAATCCAATTTAATACAGCATCGTCTGAATAACAAACCCAAGAATGCTGGCAGGAAAAAAAAAAAAAAAAGTGTGTGCGTGTGTGTTCCTTTTTTTCCTTAAACTGTGTTCCATGTTATTGTACAGAAAGGATTCACACTTCGTGTCAGGAAATTTTGGGACCAAAAAGGCCTTCGACAACCAACCTCAGAAACTCTGCTCCATAATGGGATTTTAAAATTCAGTTTAATTTTTTTTAATCCAAAGGAGCGTCCTCCTTGAAAAATAAATTTTGCTGAACAGTTATACCTCTGGTCCTCAAACTTTTGTAGGGATAGGAGCATAAATATCCTTTTTTAAAAAAATACTGCAGTAGAAGGCCACCTTCTTCATAATTCTAATTAACAATATTTCCTGATTGCTCCATTTTTCTACTTTTGCTCCATTTTTCTACTTTTACACCTCATCCTCTGGTCAAGGACCATCAGCATCAATGACCCCACCAAAGAAGAGACGGTCTGCCAGGACACACTGAACTGGTTCAACACTGCAGAGATCACAGAATCCCAGAAGGTTTGGGTTGCAAGGGACCTTAAACCTCATCTTGTGCCTGCCATGGGCAGTGACACCTTGCACCAGGCCAGGGTGGGTGAGCAGGGCCCATCAGGATGCTCCAGCACCCTTCCACCCACACAGCCTGCTCCCTTTCCTCCAGTCTCTCCCAAGACCAAGAGAAAAAAAGGAAACCAGATGAAATGAAATAGGCATTCCTGGTGGTGTTCCTGAGATGTCCAGCTCCCCCAGAGGAATGGTGGTGGGGATGCTCCTTCAGAGATGCACTCAATGTATGCTGGGCACTGTCCGCTCATCATTATAGCAGGAAACAAATCAGGAACCTAGCGAGGAAAAATGCTTTCCCTACTGGATCCCGTTTCCTGGAGTTCATAAAATCATGTTTCACATTCTCACAAAAAGCTGCAAAAAATGTAAATTCCATCTTCAACATGAGGGAAATACCTTAAGAAATGAAGAACTTGCCAAGACACACAGGACAACTGCATAAAGAGAGCTACAACCACATCTTTCTGCTGCTTGCTGAGTGTGTGAGCAGTCATGGAGCTAAAGAGCTTAGAAAAATGATGATTTACCTACTGCTGCAGCAGAGACACAACTTTTTAAACAACCCTTTTCACAACATACACAACTGTCTGCTCTTTCTTCTTACGAATCAGACTGAACTTGATCATCTGAAAACAAAATCATTTTGGCCTCAGCTGGGAACACATAAAAATGTGCAGCTAATTCGCTCAAAAACCTTCTGGTCTTGGCCAAGGACCATGGCTTGAGTCACACTGGAGAAGACCTTTGACAGGGTGTAAAATTTGGCTCAAACACCTCAGCTGGTTGGGGTGTCTGAGCAGGGTCAGGATTTGGGCTGAATGATCCTCATGGATCCCTTCCAGCTCAGAATATTTTGTGATTTGATGCCTCTTTTACACCAGGGCATCTCCACATCTCCAACACCTCTCTGAACCCAGGGAAAACCTATCCAAGGCCATTTCCCAGGATTTAAGGGTACAACCTAAAGGCAGCTTTCAAGCACAGGTTCTTCACCCCGTGTTCTTAAATTGTTACAGCAAAAAGGCAAAGTGACTGCTGTGAGAAGCAGAACTCACCCATTTTTACCACAGCAGTGTTACAGAAATTAGAGTTAATAAAACATGAGACACTGCCAGTGCCAGTCAACTGCAAGAACTTTTCTGAGAAATTATAAATCAATGCTTTTGACAAGGTTATTATTAGGATTCCTGAAGTAATAACCTGAGACACCCCAAAATTTGTTTTTTGTTATTTAATATTCTTCTGAGAAGGTTTTGTCCTGGCCTGCCTTGCTTTATATACAGCACTCACTCCTCCTCTCCCCCACTTCCCCAGCTTAGCATTAATCAGGGCAATTTCAAAATAAAGGATTCTGCATATTGTGTCAGCAAGTTAAAAATTGTAATATTGTTTTAATGTTAAAATCACTCCAGATACAATACTTCCTGTGTAGTGTATTTCATGGCTCATTTGCTTCAACAGATATTAAGCTTCAGTCAACAATTAACTACTGACACCTTTATTTATTTATTTTTTTAAACCAAGAAGATTTAGCAGAAGAGCTGAAAGCACAGCTTGAATTTATTAGATGAATGCTAATTTGATGTCACCAGTTTATTTCATTTCTATCAAGTATCCATTCTTGTGAATGATAGGGTCACTCAACCCACATTTCAGATGAACTGAAAAACCCAGATTTGAGCACATCTTTCAGCCCAAAAATTGCTGCAAAAGCTCACCAGTTTAAAAGACCATTTGAACTGTTAATTGTTTATCACTTAGCACACGAGATCATTCCCAAACACAGCCAATGTTTAAATGGGGTTTTGGATTCAGCACTTGTGGTTTTCTGCAAGGACCCCACTGGCACTGCCTTAGCCTGGCTCTACCTGGTGCTACCCCTGGGACAGAAGCCAAACCATCCCAATTCCTGAATCAAAAGGCATTTCCATGGTGACAACAGCAAAATCAAGCTGCCATCAGAAGACTTCACCTCTCTCTGTCCAATCCCCATCAGAGGGATGCAGAATCCTGGAATGCTTTGGCTTGGAAGGGTCCTTAAACACCATCTACTTCCAAGCCTTCCAAGAGTTGTGAACCCAGGCCGTATTTTGCACTTCATGAGGCATTTCCATCTCTCAGAAGCCTTGGGACACGATTTTGGATCACTGGCTTGTACCCAAATGATGTCAGGAACACAGTGTGACACCAGCCAGGGAGGTCTGGCCCCAAGTTCAGAGCAGTACAGTTAACAGGATGTTGTAAACATCTTGTAAACATCTCTGTAAACAACTAAACCCTCTTGGAAATCTCTACTCCTGGAGAAAACTGAGCTACAGTTCAGTGGCCAAGTGTGATGCACCACAGAGAGTGACAGACCACGTTCCACTCTAAGCATTCCTGGAAGGACACCTGGGAGATGTTTCTGGAAGAAATTTTTCCCTGATTTCCCCACATTTCTCCCTGCAAAGCCTTGAATTTCTCCATGTGTGATCTGTAAAGCAGAACACAGGGAAGTTAATGCACTGGTCACTCAGCTTTTTAATGTTTTGGAATACTCAGCAGTGACAGCTGATATGGCAAAGGCTGTTGTTATGTGCTATCTGTTCATTAAGACTTATTCATCTATTTATTAAGACTATCTGTTTATTAAGATTTATTCCTCTGTTTATTAAGACTTATCCAAAGGAGTCACAGAATCCCAGGATGGGATTAAAGCTCATCTCATCCCACCCCTGCCATGGCAGGGACACCTTTCACTATCCCAGGTTGCTCCAAGCCCTGTCCAGCCTGGCCTGGGACACTGCCAGGGATCCAGGGGCAGCCACAGCTGCTCTGGGCACCCTGTGCCAGGGCCTGCCCACCCTGCCAGGGAACAATTCCTTCCCAACATCCCATCCATCCTCACATGGAACAATTCCTTCCAAAAATCCCCCCAACCCTGCCCTCCTTCAGCTTAAGGAGTCAATCCATAAGTTGTTAAAGCAGAAACTCAAAAGATGTTTCCACAAACAAAGATATTTGTTCCTTCCCAAAATCATGTAAGGATGCACACTTTATTTCCCTTTCAAGAGTGGTCTCACACACATGTTGATCCCTCAGTTTTAACCTCATTAATGTTTCAGAGGGAGAGACAACAAGAGCAGAAGCTGCTCCAGAGGCTACGATTGTTTTACGACAGAGTATCCCAGATCCAAGTGGCTCGCAGGCAACACAGACAAACACCACGTTCAGAAAAGGTAATTTATAAAGCTCATTTATGGATTTCTCTCTGCAGTTACTTAGCTGTGGACTAGGCAAGCTGTAAAATGTTGGAGACAATCTCCCTCAAAAAAAAAAAAAACCAACCCAATATAATCCATTATTTATTAAGTGATCAGCCGTGGACCAGACGAAAGACTAATTTTTAACCACCTTTCCCAACTTCCTATTGATAAAGAACATGTTTGTAAAGACAAAAAAAAAATTAAATAAATATATATATATATAAATAAAAATGCAAGGTACCCAGAGTGCAGCTAATGGGATTTGACGCTGGCTTTAATTTTAATGAAGAAAGTTGCCAGTAGCAACAAAACTGTCAGCAGCAGCCAAGCACCATTAATAAAGACCCAGACAACATTAGTGGCACGGCAACAGTACAAAAGGTTCCCCCCGGTTCATGCTGTGCTAAATTGGCTGCCCAATTTTTCTTAAGTGTCCATACTATTTAGAAGACAATTTATTAATTTTTGTCATCCATTGTCACTTGACAGGCCATCATTTTGCATCCCGAATTTGAGATGAAAACTAATTGAAAAGACTGGCAGTATTTATGAGGGGTATTATTTGTCAATTATGGCTGCTGATGATCCCGGGTCCTACCAACTTTAACATCCCGTGCCTGGGTGGTGTCAGCCGGACCTTTTTTGATTTTTTTTTTTTTTTTTGGTCATTTCCATGTTAGTTCTAGGAAAGTGACAAAAAGCAATGATAAAATCAATTCAGCAAACTCGTTAAGGAACAGGGGCCCATCAATCCCTGCTCTGAAATCACTGGAGTGGGGGAAAAAAAAGCTCTGGTGTGGCCTGCGGAATCACAGCTTTCCAGGACACCTTCCAGGGAAAAATCCCCATCTCTTTGTTCCCTACAAGCAGGACAAATTTTCAAACAGTCCATAATTGAAATTAACCCTGCAAATTCACCCAGAAAGGGAAGGTTTTACTCTCTTCTCACTGCCCTTAACTGCTTCTCTGCAAGTCTGAATGCCTGAAATGCCCTGAAATTCCTAAATGCAGGGAGTCCCAGAAACACCGAATATTCTGAGCTGGAAGGGACTCACAAGGATCAGAGTCCTGTTCTTTAATTCCAGCTTTATTTGCACTGATAACTCTTGCCCAGCCTTTCAGAAAGGTTCTCCTGCTTCCCACCTTCACGTACTTCAAACAATGATACAAAACATCCTGGGAAAACCCCAGTGTTAAAAAACAGCAAAGAAAATGAGGTTACACCACCCATCTCAAGGCTTTTCTGCTTCCACCACCCGTGGTGGAGCCCAGGGTGAAACGGCTGTGCCATGTAGGCCATGGTGGGGCTGAGATCCACCTGAATCCCAGAGAAAACCCCACACCAGAGCCCAAAAGAGCCCAAATCCCAAGGGAGATGCACAAAGGAACCTCTGGCCCCATCGGAAACTCGTGCTGGAGAAGGGTCCTGGCAGGATCCATGGATAAAGGGACCCACACTGGTCAGATCCTACAGGACTGACCCCATGGATAAAGGGACCCACACTGGAGAGATCCTACAGGACTGACCCCATGGATAAAGGGACCCACACTGCAGAGATCCTACAGGACTGACCCCATGGATAAAGGGACCCACACTGGTCAGATCCTACAGGACTGACCCCATGGATAAAGGGAACCACACTGGAGAGATCCTACAGGACTGACCCCATGGATAAAGGGAACCACACTGGTCAGATCCTACAGGACTGACCCCATGGATAAAGGGAACCACACTGGTCAGATCCTACAGGAGTGACCCCATGGATAAAGGGACCCACACTGGAGAGATCCTGCAGGACTGACCCCATGGATAAAGGGACCAGATGGTGAAGGATCTCTCCCTAGCCTTATCCCAATCTCTAGGCCTGTTTCCTACGTTTTAAAAGGCTACAATATTTATTTTTTTCCTCCTTAATTCTCTATTTAGCATCAGTAAATCTTAGTATTGATTTAAATATGGATATTCTTTAACTTGTCCTGTAATGTACTCTACTTGCTTCTGAACACTTGAAGATCACAGCTAAAACTGGATTTAAACATTCCTTTAGGTACAAAGCATATAATTTCCTTTACCAAAAGCAATTAGAAAGCCTGAAACTTTCATCTACTATACCAAGTTTTCTCTAATACCTATAGCAAAATGGGCATTAAGGAAAAAAAGGTGCATTTTCAAAAGAAAAACCTGAAACTAGAACTGTATAAACATATATTTATTAGTCTCTATATAAATGATAGTTTTTTATATCTCTATTTGCAATATGCTGTTGATTAAATAAAAAAATCCAGCGACAATTAAACAAGAAGAATTTTCTCCTATCAGAAAACCAAACATGTAAACACGAGACCAACCCAGCTGAATCCATCCCATTAATCCACACATGTTTTCCAGAAGACACTGCCAGCTTTGCTTTAAAAAAAATAATTCAGGGATAGAATTGCCTCATCTCTTACATTTCAGAGGCAAATTCAAAGGAAAAGCTTTTCCCCTCCACTGTTTCCTGGAATAAAAATAATGTGCATTTAGTTACCCTTCTGCATGAGGTAACACCATCCAAGGTTGATGTTCATTTGCAATATAAATCCTCAACCTGGAAAACATTTTGGCACGGTTCTTACATCAGGGATGGTTAATTATGTTCTTTCCTTCCACTGTATTCATGCCTGGCTTCTCTCACTCACAGAACACACAACTGAGTGTCCCTTTGGGGGATGAGAAGGCTCTTTGCTCCCTCTGGATCACCTCCAGTGATGCAAGATGCAAACCCAAAACTCCAAGGAGCTCCATGTCCCCTTGGAGCCACCTCCAAAGGTGGAGATTTCACAGCCCCTTCAGGTATTTGCTCCAATATTGGAACCTGGTGGGAAATAACACTTTTCTGCATCTCTAACTGGAATTTCTCCCATCCCAAACGTGTCACAGACTCCCTTCCTCCACCCTTCCTATCAATTCGCAGGGAGGTACACAAGAATTTGCCTTCCTGTGCTGGGATGAGGTGCACATCCTGCACAACTGAGGGGCTTCAACAACCACAACCATCACAGCACAGCAGCTGCAGGACTCTGTGACCCACTTGGACAACCTAGAAGTTATTCCAAACTGGAACAGCTTCATTCTGCCATCAGCAAGGTCTTTTATGCAGTTACACTGGGCCATCTTAACTCATATGTTACTAATTGAACTTCCAGGAAGATCCTAGAACGGGGTAGGTGTGCACATGGAAGCTTGAATCCCTAAAGAATTGTAGCCAAACTAAAAATGTATATTGCAGCTGAAATGCCAAAGAAAGAGGAAAACTTTACCAGGCTATTAAAGAGACCACAGAAGAATAATGCTTTATATAGCTTCAAAAAGAATCAAGCCTTTCTGGCATTGGGAAGCCTGAGTTACATTTCCTAGTGCTGACGCTGAGATTAAGGAGAACCAGAGCTCATTCAAAGCCTGGAGTCGATGCCGTGAGACACGGGAGTCTTCATCTCCAATTCAAACACTCCAGATGAAGGCAGAACACACAGACTTGCTGGGGAACCTCGTTCTCCTGCAGCAGGCAAAGCTGTCTACAAACCCAAGCCAGTGCCACGAGCCTACTGTGGACACAGCAAGAAAGCTCCTCTCCCCAGGGCATCCAGAGAAGGACACAGCTTTGATGGAGGATACGTTTGGCATCCCAGTCCCCTTCTGATGGGGTCTCTGGTGTCGAGATGACCCCCAGGTGTTAGAAAGTCTCTTCTTCCCAGCCCTGAGATCAAAGAAGAAGACAGAATTCCTTGGCTCTCATTCTCAAGGTTGTTTATTTTCTGTTATCTATAAAATTCTTTCTCTGACCTGCTGAAATCTGTCCAGCAGGTCGGGTTGTGGCACGCTGACCACTCTCAGGGTGGTGTTAGCTTTTTATACTAAAAACTACATGTACTTTATTTACAATGATTTTCCAAGACCTATCACCTATGTTAGACAGTCTGTCTCTACTCTAATCCAAAAGTGTCACCATCCCAGCAGAAGATGGAAGGCAAGAAGAAGAAGAAAGACTGGACATGTGCAGATTCCTCCATCTTGCCTCCTGATCCCCATTCTAAAAACCCCAAAATTCTACTTTTTCACCCTGTGATAAATTCACTAACATTCTACTCAAACTCTTGTGGTTTGTAACTCCTCACACAAAGTTGGGAATTGTTTCCATGGGCTAAAATGGAAGGCACAGGTGTTTGTGACTCTGTGCCAAGGTCTCTGAGCCCCCTGCCAGGGTCTGGAGTCCTCCAGGGCAGCCAGAGGAATGTCCTGGGTTCTGACACCCTTCATCCACCTCGACGGGCAGGAACTCAACACCTTTTACAATCCTGATGTTTTTAAGATACGTGGCTGAAGTTTCTCCCCTACTGCAAGCAAACCAGCTCAACCCACAACATAAAGGTGATAAGGCCACCAAAAGAAAACAGAGCAAAATCTAATTTATCTTCCCGGTATTGTCAAGGTGAATGGGACGGCTGAAGAAATTAAGGGTCCTTTGTCAGCATCCCAACTTTCTGGAGAAATGCCCCATTCCTCTGACTAAATCCACCTTTGTAACCTCTTTGTTGGGAAGTGTCAGCGGCGGATCAGCGCCGGGCAGGGTGACGGGCGCACAGAAGCCGGGCGGGAGCTATCGGGGCTCCGATCTGGAGCTCACCTCCACGTTAACTCCTACTGCTAATTCATCATCCCACCACGACAGCCCGGCTGATTGGGATCCTGGCAGGACAATACAGGCCCAGGCTGACCACCAAAGCCCAGCCCAGGGGAGGAGGGGCTGACGGGCACGCCATGGAGAAGGCCTGAGATAAGTGCTGGCTGTCAGCGCAAGGACAAAGAAGGGCAGGCCCTGGGGAGAGAAAGGAGATAAAAAAAACCCTCGACAACTGCTTTATCTGATGAGGGTTATGGCTAATTAATTATAAACTCAATTACCTAACCCTTACTTCAGCAGTCTCTATTCATTAAGAGATAAAACCTGACTGACTGCTAACTTTCCCTTGCACACCCGCACGCACAGCACGCCGCACTCGGGCTTGCACACTTTGCCCCACGATTCCTTAAAAAAGATCTGCAAAAGCCTTGTCCCTGTCAACTTTGTGCTGGCAGGATGGAAGATTCCTCCTTTCTTTCCTTCCCCCCTGCCACCCAAGGCACCCTCTGAGGCGCCGTGGGAGGGCCAGGCCTCCGTGCTGTGCATTGGCATTTGAAAGCAAAGCCCTGGCATTAAACAATGGGCATTAGGGACATCAAAGCCCCCTTTTCACACCAACTCCCTGCTGCCTCCCCGGGCTTCTGATCTGCTCCACATTTCCAACTGAGCTTTTAATTTTGGGTGCTGGAAGCTTGGTTGGTGCAGCCCAGCAGCATCAACTGAACGTTATTCTTCCAAAGTTTGAAGGTAGCCACGAAAATGAGAACCATGAACTCTACAACCCCTCAGCCAAGCTGAGGCTTGCTAATAACACGAGCTGAATTTTGCATGTAAGGTAACAAAGATGTCTGTTTTATCACTGCTCAGATTCCAGCTGCGTTCCTGCCGTGCTTGGCCTCTCCTCCAGCTCGAGTTCTTGCCCCCATGCCTCGTGCTTGACACGGGCTCAAACATCCCTGTGGAATCAATGCTGCCCATTAAAGGAAGGCTCCTCTTAATCTCTTTCCAAAGCTGCAGACCTGTCTCGCTCCCACCTTTTGAATCCATGGATATTCTCAAATCCACGTTTGGCTTCGGCTGCCCTTTGCTCTGGCTTTTCCATTTTTACAGGATAATGTTCTTTACTCACATATTTTAAAGAGAGAGGTCTCATCTAGATGTGTGTGTGCGTATCCATAATTATCCATATTTATATGAAACAACAAGGTGATGACGCTCACATGATGCCTCACATCAGAACTTTTTAAAGAATAATTTCTTCCACTCTATAAAACAAGGGATCCCAGCTCTGGGTCTGTTTCTCACATTCAGTCCATTTTCAAATCCCTGTAAAGTGCATTAATGACCCAAGATTTTGGTTCATTCATGGTGTATGGCCTTTTAGGTCACTGTTCCATAATTTATATGCACCAAATGAAATAAGACAACACAGCCAAATAATCAGGCTGAGCAACATACATTATTTAAGCCCTTCACTGCAAAGACATTATTATTATTATTGGTATTATTATTATTATTATTATTATTATTATTATTATTATTATTATTATGCCTTGGTTATGATGATTATTATTGTTGTTCGGTCTTAGGATATGGTCTTGGCTATTACCTTATTAAACAGGATTTATTTTACTAGCACTCATGGTTTTGGACTTGAATGATGTGGTTCAATGGTTCACTTCACTCCTGTGATGCTTAGGTGTGGCAGTGCTTTTCTGCTGCTGCTCCAGCATTTGGTTCCCTTCCTCCTTTGTCCTGCTGATACCCCAGGCCTTCCTTACATCCCACCTTGCTCAGCTCCATCTTTCAAGACTTCCCAAAGAAGATAAAAATATGTTGTTATACAAACTTCACAGAGAGACTTTTTCACTCTGTAATTTAACAACTGCAGATTGTTGTCTCATGATTTTCAAGTGTATCACAAAGGCAAATACAGCTATAATTAAAGGCTGTCCACTTTGCTGGAGCCTTTCAAAATCTGAAACTAAAAATTCTTAAACACCACAACCCCATGGAGCAGCCAACTCATCTTTGTTTATCTTCTAGGTAACATGACAAATAATAATATCACCCACCCTGTGCTATTCTGAATATCAACTCCATACCTTCCCTCACCATAACCAATTCCAAATCCAATTCCTACTCCCTCCCTTGCTCCCCTTTTCCATTAAGTTGGAAGGCTTATGCCATGCTTTTCTGGTTGAGTTCTTCCCACTGAAATTTCCTGATAGATCCCTGTGATCTTCTGAACTTCTTTTGAACTTCCTTGGCAGCACACACCACACTGCAAAACCACCCACGTCTGAATCACCCTGTGTTGTCTCTACCCCCTCTGACCAACAATTCTGAAGATATTCCAAAATCACAGAATGGTTTGGGTTCAAAGGGATCTCAAAGATCATCACCTTCCAACTCCCTTGCTCCATTAACAAAGTTTTTAGATCAATCCCATTCCCTGCAGCTCTCACTTAATCCTTCACACAATAAATGCAATTACAGGTGATTGGTATACATTGAATAAAAATAAAGTTTTCTGTTTGCATTCTGAAATATTAAGAAGAAGGTCTGCACTGGCTTTATTTGGAGTTATTTATCTGAGGTTGCCAAGACAGCTGACACCTCTGGTCAAATCCCAAACTCAAGCTGCTGGGAAAGGCAGATGCAGCCATCCCCTTCCCCTTGTTTCCCATAATTGTAACAATCCCATGAAATCCCTACAGCAAAGGAATGAGGGTGCACCAAGCCACAAATCAGAAGGTCTCATTTGCTTCCAAGCTCTCTTCCACCACCCTTCTCCCTCTTTTCTGGGGCTGTAACTCTTCCCTGTTTTGACACGAGCATGAGTCCAGCTGTGCTCTGACCTCCCTCTTCAGCAATGTGTATGGAGGAGTTCACTGCTCCCTCTCTATCCAGCTTTGCTGCAAATAATGACCATTTTGAGTCTCTTCCCCTATACATATTCACTTTTATGTACTCCTATAACTTTTTATCTAAAGGAAGATGATTGTACTTTCAACAAATTACAGCTTAAAAGAAAGAAACAGAAACATTAAAACAATCCAATGCCATTTTCCATCAACAATTCCACACAGCTCCTTAACTTAAAAACATAAACTAGGCTTGAAACAACCCCACACTCTGCAAAAACTGTCCTCTCAACTGCCTTCCCATCACACCAAGAGGATTAGGGAAAAAAAGGAAGACTTGTCCCATTCATCAATAGAGGAGTTATTCATCCGAAGTTTATTATCTCAGGTAATTTGATCAATACACTTCACCTTTATAGTCCCGTTGTCCTTGTGAGCAAAGCATTTTGCCTTTTATAGTGAGCTGGTTATTATGAAGGCTATTCACAGGGAAATTCTCTGCAGTTAAAAGTTTTTCCAATTAACTACATTTAACACCACTGAAGCCGTAAAGCGGCGGCTCCATTTCCCACCGTTGTTGTCGGAGTGTGGCGGTGCTCAGGAGGCAGGCAGAGCACATTTGGCAAAGACATCCGCCAACACTTTGGGATGGCAGGCAAGGAAAGCCTGCCAGCTAAAAGAGAAAGACTTTTTCAGTGCAGAGTCAGGAGTGTGCACCACAAAAAAAAATAATAAAAGGTGGATCAGTAGAAAGCCTTGAGAAATTCACAGAGAGGTGCCTCAGCCCTTGGAATGCGCCTCAGATCAATCCTTCTCCTGGATTGGAAAGGACCCCAAAGTTCATCTGGTTCCACTCTCCTGCCATGGGCAGGACACCTCCCAGCAGCCCAGGCTGCTCCGAGCCCCATCCAGCCCAGCCTTCCTGCGTTCCCTCCTGAGTTTTCTCACCCAGAACTTCCAGGGAATCACAGCATGTGATGACAAATTCCCTGATGTCCTCTGGGTTAGGTTCTCCAAAGCCCTCACCCCACACATGAGCTGCCTCCTCCTCACTTCCTAACCCTCACAAAGGACATGGCAAAAGGCTTCAAAACAGAAGCAAAACACCAAATTCTCCGGGATCAGCTGTTCTAAGGAGAGAAACCTCTAAAAACTCGCTCAAAAATAAAAAAATTATTATTCCTTGTGAGAGATCCTCAGAACAAACTAGTTCATTAAAGTCATATCAGCACTTGTAATTGGCCCTTGTTGGCCAATAGAAGGAGACATTTGCAACTTTTCCCAGGAAATTATATTCTAAATCCTTCATAAGGTGGACCTTGTCCTTTTCTGAGGAAACTTGATAGCAGTCTTTAGTATTCACTGGCATAATTAGGACTGCAGTTAATTTCATTAAATTCTCTTGCTGCTAAATGAAGCAGATTATGAGACATCTTTTATTGCAAGGCATGAAATTACAGCCTGTCAGCTGCCAATGGTAGAGTAAAACTAATGAATTACAGGGTAAATAACACCAGAATTAACCAGCCAATTTAACATAGCAGAGAACAAAGTCATTTTTACTTGGAGCCACCACTGCTGGGATCCCTTTCAGCTGAAAGGGAACCAACCTCAAATCCAAATAACCAGACAAGCCACGTTTCTTGGGCAGCAATGTTAAAAAACCAACACTGCCAAGAAGTTGGGAGAAAATTGGTCAGACAGGTACAGAAAGGCATCGCTAAAATATTTAAATTGTGCTATGTCCAAGTGGTTTGTGCTGATGTATTATCCTTTACCCAGCCCAGGAAAAAGGGCAGGGGAGCATTAATTTGTTGCTATTATAACTGGTTTAATGGGGCCAGCTCTTCCCAGGCAGCACGAGACACAATCCCCATTAATGAGGGACAGACACACTGTGGGGAGATAATGAAAGGAAATGGAAAGCAGGTGCCACCAGCCACTTCCATCTCCTACTCCTGTCCTTCCAAACCTCTGGCACAGGGAACAGGAGGTGCCTCCTCCCTGCACAGCAGCCCAGGCCACCCTCCCTGCCAGGAGGGAAGGATGGATGCCCCTCTGAGCTCCCACAATTCACAACTCTTCCCAACACACTCCTCAAGCCTGTCAGGCTGTTGGACACACACAGATTTTTGGGGCTGAGGAGAGAGATTTGCTCTGTGTAGGTTGGTGTCTCACCCCCACACCACCTATTTTTAAAATTGCCTTAAATTATTCTTATTTTAGAATTTTATTTAACCCTAGTTGTACAAGGAACAAACGTCTTCTCTGCACTTACATGGAAATTTTGTTATGTGGAAACAGAGGCTGAGGAGAAGAATGGCAAAGCACTCATCCCCACTCAGACAAAGGGAGATACCTGAGTGCCTGGACAGCAGGCAGAGTCCCACAACCCTGGCTATAAAAACCCAATAAACCCAAGGTAAATGTAAATAAAGCTTTCACCTCAAATTAATGCTCTCACTTTTCTGCACGTAACCCAAGGATTGTTTTTCCTACAGCACATTTCTCCATCTCCAGGGAACAGAGTCAAGGTGCAAGAGGGGCCAGCAAGAGAGAGAAAGCCCCTGTTATTGAAAGGGCTGATCATTTCCTCATTTTAGCAAACATTTCAGATCTGTCCTCAGTCCTACACCAACAAAAAGGATTAAAAAGGGTGCTTCTGCTAGCATTTCCTACAGGTTTCTGAGAGACACCACCTCAAGTCACCTTTGCAACCTTTCAGAGCTTTAAGCTCAACACCAACCAAGTTTGATGAAGGGGCAGGTACACCAAGGGGGTGTTCTGGCAGGTTTTGTGAAGTTTCATATGTGCCTGCAAGACTGAAAATCCCTGTTTTAAACAGACTGCAGCTGGAATATTGTGCTGGAGGATGGAGCAGGAGCCCACCTGCACTTGGTACCAGCATAGCACACATTGCTTCTATCTCACAGGTTAGGTAAGGTAAAAAAACTCATGCAATTTATCCTTATAGTGGAAAGTGTTCCAGGGGGTGGAATGAGATGAGCTTTAAGGTCCCTTCCAGCCCAGTCCATCCTGTGATTCTCTGTTTGACTTCTGTTTTTAATAGAAAAACTGGAGATGCTCACTGACCTTCAAAAAGAAAAAACACCAATTACATTAAAACTCCACATGTAAATCTACAAACCCTAGCTGAAACAACTAAAAGCAAACCAAAGAAGAACCACAGAGCAGAATTTGTGAACACCTTCCATTGGAGGGGCTGCCCCAAGCCTCAGCCATCCTTCACCTCCATGCTAAAGCTTCACCTCCATCCTTGTGTCCATGCTGGAGCAGGAAAAGGAGAGAGCAGGAGCCCAGGGAAGCCAAGCAGGCACTGTACACTACAGAGTGGTACAACAGCACAATTCCTGTGCCACCACTGCTGATGCCACTCCAGAGCTCTTTGGAGGACACCAGCACCATGCAGAGAGGCTGGAGGAGAAGTTACCTATGCAAAAAGGCATTTTTGGCCAAAGAGCAAACCTTCAAGCAAACCTGATTTTAGAAGTTCCAGTCCATGCCATGAGCTCAGGAATGGGGTTTCCCTGGCAACCAGGTTTTCCCAGCACACACATGTGTTACACAGGAAAGATTTGCTGCTCCCTGGTGCTTCTGTCCAGCACACCCAGCTCACCAGACCCCTTCTCCAAGCGTGTCTGAGAACTGATCCTGCCCTGCAGTCATCCCCAACCTGTGCAGGTCCTTCCACACTCCAGGCACAGAGAAGCTGCCTCTCCTAATTTCCCCTTTCTTTACTCTCTGTGGTTTCAAATTCCCACCATATTTCAGGCAAACTCTTGAAGACCTGCAGAACTACTCTGGAGCGCCACTGATGCCTTGTCTCCAGCAGAGGGAAGCTCAGCAGCCTGACAGCATCAATGCATCAGCTCCAGGGTGTTCCTGAGCTCTACAGACCAGAGCTCCAGGAGTGATCAGCTGGAACCAGCTCCAGGCACCGACAAGGAGCTCCAGAGGCACCCAGGAATCAATCGTGGCGCTTCCTGCTTGGAGACACCAGCACCTCTGGGGACCGCTGGGCCACCTTCTCAGAGACCCTCAAGATTCCTGATGTTACTGAGAGCATCACCTGGTTTTTATTCCCACTTCCTGTCTCCTTCTGAGTCTTTGGTCAATATTTTCCCTCCCCCCTCTCACCTGTTTAGTACAGATTTTGCTTCTCACAGCAGCACAAGTTTCCATTTGAGCTCTGTCCCTCCACTTCTGTTTTCCATCCCACTGTCATTCTTTCCCCTCTTCTCTTACCTCCAAAGCCTCTTGTGTTTGCCTGCCTGCAGCTGCTGCAGAAAATAGGGAGCTTGGAATCCCTGTGCTGCACAAACAGGCAAGAAACCTCTTGCTTCAAAACACCACATCAACATTAAAAAGTGCCACTTAATTGGAGCTAAGTGTGACTTAATCTGTATCAGGAATCACTCAGAGCAATCACTGTGCTGCAAGATTAAAGCACCAACAGCAGTGATTGTGCACCTGTTATTTCTCAGCTACAAATCCAGCATTGCCATGAATTCCCAACTCACAGCAGCATTTGCTGTGCAAAGGGCAAATTCAGAAAATGTTCCAAGTAGTTTCTTGCCTTGCATCAGCTTAAGCAAAGACAAAATGTCAATGCTCAGAATGCTGGGCACACTTCAGCACTGGAGAGATGCACATCTCTCCTGCCATGGCAGGAAGGGGCTGTGCAGCTCACCTGCCTGACACAGCACAGGAAATCTGAAAATCTGTATCCTTCATGAGATCTGGCTCACAAAAATGTCAATATACATATAGGATTCCAGATCTTCAGACTCAGACTTGAGTATTTGTTTAACATGAAGCACACCAACCATATATATCTCTGCATTTACTCAGTTTGCATCCTGAAGAAGAATTTTCACCCAGTTTGCTCAAAGCTCAGCTGTTAGTCAATGATTTCCAGCGCATCTCTCCCTCCAGATAAAAAGCTGTTTTGTTTTTAATTTGGCCATGAAACAGCCTGTACAATTTTGATTCCTACAGTGACGATACCTGCCACCTTAAACAATCCCTGCTCTTCAATTCTCCTCCGTTCCAATGTATTGCTCACTTCAGACAGCAGAATTTCTAAACAATTCAACCACTTTGGTAATTTTAGTTGATTTTTCTTTCCAGTACCTCCCGCACTTGAAGATTTCTTAATTTCCCTCCCCCCCACAAATACTCACAGAGAAGAGAGCATTAGATGTTAATCTAGCTCCTTGATTTGTAGCAGTTCTGCACTTCTCTACCCAACCATTTAAATGCTGTCATTCATAATAGGGTGATATACTGTACTATAAACCCTTTCGCAAATGGTACGTCTTGGTATTTTTCTTTTGTGACAAAGACTCATATTAGTTATAAAGGGGGAAGAAATGGACTCAGAGCTCAGATCTACCTACATAATCTCACTGCTCCACAGCCTCTCCCCTTCTTTAAAAGAAAATCCACACCCTCTTCCTCAAAGAAAACCGAAATCACTGAGCTTTTATTTTTCCTGGTAGAGAACATTCCGTGGTCTGACAGCCCCCTGAGTTCAGCAGCTTCCTTCTGTAGCATTAATCCTGAAACCACACAATCCCAGGCTGGACTGGGTTAGAAGGGACCCTAAAGTCCCACCCCTGCATGGACAGGGACACCTTCCAGTGTCCCAGGTGGCTCCAAGCCCTGTCCAACGTGGCCTTGGGCACTCCAGGCATCCAGGGGCAGCCCCAGCGTGTTTGAAACCTCATGTCGGGTCCTGGCCTTGATTCCAGGGACAGTGACCCTGGGGGTCACCGGAGAAGTGTCTTGGTGAGGTACTCAAAGCATACAAAAGCAAAAGACCTTCCAAATCTGGGTTAAAGCAGCAGAAAGTGTGAGTGGGTTTTAGTCCAGGTTCCATTCCAGTTCGTTCTCCCACACTGCCCTTGTTTTCCTTTTTTTTGTTTGCCCTGTTTTTCTCTTAAACAAGGATGAAAATACACTTTTCAAGCAGACACATGGCCCTGTCCCCAGAGCTGAGCCAAGTTTAGTGCCCTTCCAGCCAGCCCAGACCACACTCTGGCTTTAGGGCTTGTTAACACCCCCACAGACCAGATCCAACCCACATGGCAGCTTTTAGCCGAACACATTTGGATAAACTCTCAATTAAGATGTAGTGAGGCTGTAACAAAATATTTTACATCTGCTATATTTGCTTCATGCACTTAGTTGGAAATTCTGTCAAAAAAACAATTGAGTTTTCCTGGCAGGTTTTAGTCTGTATAAAACCACTCTGTCTGCTCCTCACTGGAATAGCTTCTGGTCAGGAAAATGAAACCCCAAAGTGTGTGTTTGCATTTCTTTTGCCTTCTCCCTAACAGTAGTAACAAAGTTCATCTCAAGTTTTACAGCTTTAGGAAGTCTGTGAGTGAAATGTATCCAGGTTATCTGATCATGACACTCATTCCCAATTTATCACCATGCAAAGGATCCTTTACAATAAACAAAACACTAAATTATAAGATTTTTTCTCCCTGTTTTAACTCATGCAACATAAATGAAGATTTTATTTCTAAGAATTGCACTTTAATTACAGACTCCTTGAGAAGTTTGGGTTGGAAGGGACCTTAAAGACCATAGAAATTCCACCCCCTGCCACGGGCAGGGACGCCTTCCACTATCCCAGGTTGCTCCAAGCCCTGTCCAACCTGGCCTGGAATATTTCCAAGGATGGGGCATCCACAGCTTCTCTGGGCAACCTGTGCCAATCATTCTCTTTAAATTCAAAATATTTAAGTACCAACATCTGGCCTGGCTGCTGAGACTGTTCTAAAGATGTGCTGATAATTACTGTAGTAACAGGATTTTTTTTAAAGCAGGTTTAGAGAAAACAGTATTTAAACCAAAGCACAAGGACTTCTGTACATATTTCAAATATCCAAAGCAGTTATAGTCAGAGTACCCATGTTTCAAACACTCCCTGTTCCCCCCAAGCAATATTCTTTTTTCATGCCATTTATTGGTTTTAATTTGCCATTCTTCACTATGCTCTGGGAAAATATTTCCTCACACATTACACACACTGAAGTGCCAACACTTTAAAATAAAAAACAAACACAAACCCACGAAATAAAACAGGAAACTAGGGATGCTGGGCCAACACCCCCAATCCAGATTCACACACAATTACCACACAATTAAATGGGAGCAAAAGAATAATGAAAATACTCGGAATGCCCAAAGTTTGCTTTGTTCAAAAAATTAGGCTAAAGGGCTTTAACTGCGTGCTGTTCAGTTTACTCTTTTGATTGCTTTACCACTATGTAAATCAATTTGTTAATGTTCCTTACAAAATGCATGAGCCAGTTATACTGACAAACACACAAAGCTCATTCGTAATTAGCAGTTAATTAGTACGAAGGAACAGATGCTGTTAGAGTTTCAGCAGGCGAACAGGTTCTGTAAACAATGCTTATAAATCTAAATGAATTTATTAACCACAATGCAACTGTCAACGTTTTGCTGGCAACCATACAAATATGGTGGAATCCCCAAAACATCTTTACAACATATTAATAATCATTGTGTCAACCCCAGTCTATTGGGCAGCCTCACTTGCTGACTGTCATAAGCCTCCTACTTAATCTTCTGGTGTCACTCCTCAGGACTAATTCCTCATGCCCTGGGAGGGAGAGCTGCAGCCACCAAAGGCAGCCCAGGTGTGCATGGATTCTCCTCAGAACAAAGGTGTTTCCCCACTGCCTCCCATCGTGCTGGATGGCACCTGGCCCAGGGCACGGGCACCCTGCTCATTTGGGGTTTGGCTCCAGGTCATCCTTAAAGGTCCCTTCCAACCCAACCCATTCTGATTCCAGATCTCACCCCTGGAAAATAAGTAAAGGCTGGTTCTTCCTGCTCTCCTGGCTGATTTGGGGATGTCCCCCCATGCCAGGGCTGGGCTGCTGCTGACACAAGGGATTGCAGGGAGTTCTGGCAGCTCAGAAGGGCTTTAGGCTGGATTTCAGGGAAAGGTTCTTCCCCCAGAGGGTGCTGGGCACTGCCAGGCTGCCCAGAGCTCCAGGAGCATTTGGAAGCACTGCCAGGGATGCCCAGGGTGGGATTGTTGGGGTGTCTGTGCATGGCCAGGGGTTGGATCCATGATCTCTGTGGGTGCCTTCCAGCTCTGGATATTCTGATTCTGTGGTTATAAACTCATGCACTCAGCCACTGACTGATGCCATTGTTTTGTGGGGTTTTTTTGATTGCCTGGGTAGATGAAGGTGGCTCAAATAAAGAGATTGCATCTTGTAAAGCAGTTTCTAGATGCAGCTGCTGAAGCACCACCTCCAGTCACAGGCTTTTGGCCAGGGGCCAGCTCAGACCCTCAGGGCAACAGTGAGGATCCCTCGGTGCCCTCATTGCTGTCACTCTGCATGTCACACTGACATGCCACCCTGATATATTACACCATTTCAGCACTGGAAAATTCCAATAAATTTTTTAAAGTCATATTACAGCTTTTTTATTGATGTTCTCTTTTACCCCTCCGTTGCTTTTGCTCATTCCCTCCTCCTCCCCACCGAAGCACTCTGACACCTCTTCCCCCTGTTCTGTCCCATGGACATTCCAGATTTGCATGAGAACTTCCTGAATGTATTAAATCCTCCATAGCCTCACCAGAGAGACTGCTTGGCTTGCTTCCTCTAGGCTCCAGCCCTACTCACTGCATTGGCAGTGGATCCAAAATCCTGGAACTTGGGGGAGCTCATTCTCTGCTGGAATGAAGCACCAGCCATAAGAGGAAGATCCTCATGGTACAGCCTCAGAAAAATACAAATACTCTCTCCCTTCTCTTAGGAACACTGGAAAACAGATCCTGACTGGTTTATGCTGAAGAGCAGTACCTGCTCCTTTTACACAATAAGGACCTTCCCCCCTTTAAAAAAATATAATTTAGGTAAGGGAAACTCTTTCCCTACTGTTCCTGCAGAGGCTGATGATCCCCTGGCACTCTCCCCCTGCCTGCTTCCATTCTCCTTCCAGAGTCTCTCCAAGGATGCTCAACCTGATCAACACTCTATTCCAAACAAAAGCTGGAATGTCTCCTCCTGAATCTTAAGGATGAGCAAGAGCTACAATCACCCCTGATGTGCCAGCTGGGAAATCATCAGCTGCTACTCAAACCCACAGGTTTGTCCCTGTCTCTTTCACAAAACATCAAGAGCATTACATTTGGACAGGATTTGAAGTAAATAACTAAATGAATAAGGAGGGTGGAATTGAACACTCCTTATTGGCAGTCATAAGCAATCTATGACCTCTTATGGCATTAAAATATAAAAATTTAGGAAACACATTTATAAAACACAAAATTTCCCTCTGTTTTTGAAGTTGGTGGTCTGGCTACTTTCCATCATTGCCTTACAAGGCACTGTTCTCCTTTGCTCGCTTTGAAGGCTGGTCACACAAATAAATGGAATATTGTGTTTGAAACTGTGTGCCCCCTGCCCAAATCAACACTAATAAACATTTAAATACATGCTTGGCTCCAGGTCACAGCCATGGGAAGTAAAAAAACATGACAGAAAGTTAATTTTTCTGAGAAGTTCATCGATAATATTTCATTTATGGACCCTTAAGTGCCCCTGTGGAACAGCTGTAGAAGGCTCACCTTGCTCTAAGAATGGCTGGCACTATCACTGCATGACAGTCCTGGGTATTTAAAGCATTTAGAGATAAAATAACATTTTATCAGATGTGAAACAGAAAACTCATGTTTTAGGGACTCTGAAAAATTAGGAGACTAATTACAAGAAACACATTAAAAATTCAAGTTTGATAAGCCAAAGGACCAAACTCCAGCTCCTTCCTGCAACCCTCAGGCATCCCAGGAAGGGAAACCAGCAAACCCCAGAAAGCAGGAGGGAGCAGATGGGAGGATCCAGGACAAATGGATCCATGAGGAAAAAGAGGAATTACCTCAAGCACAGCGGCTGAGGCTCGTGCCCAGCTCTGCCTGCTGTGGCCAAGGGGCAGAAGGGGCCATGCCCTTGGACTGGAAACCACAGCCTTGGGCAAGGGAAGGGTTGAACACCAGGCTCCAGATGCCCAAGAGGGATTTTTACTGCTGTTTTATTGCAAATTCTAAGGACTGCAGCTTTTCTTGGGATGGTATCTGCAACTCATCAAGTGGAAAAACCCACAAACCTGGCTTTCACAGTCAAATTAAACATTATTCCAGGCAGGTACATGGAGCTGAAGCCATTCTTCTGATGTAAGGGCACATTTGATCTAATTGGAAAAAATATTTCAAGTGCACTGGGAATAGTCACTGTTAACTGAATGCAACAACGAAAAAGGAAAAAAGAGCATGCAGACCCCAGGGAATTACCAAATCAATTAACAACTAATTCAGGAACTAATTTCTGTATTGCCTCTTAGCACAAAACTGTATCTTTAATTTCTCCTGCAATAAGCATCACCACGATAGTCCTAACACACTCTGACGCTTTAAATGAGTTTACAAGTATCTCTTTTTGATTGGCTATATAACATTATTTCTTCACAGTTCAATGCAACCATAGCCAAGTGCTCTGAAATATTTAATTATACTGGTAGCAACCAGTTAACAATTTACAGAACCACAGTGAGTACAAAACATTTTATAACTGGTAATCAGCTAATTAAAAAAAAAAAAGCCAGCAAAATGTGTATGTTCTGATTATAACCAATTGCAGAGGAATTACACAGAAGATTTCAGCACTAAGAGTATTTGGCTCAAAACCATAGCCTGGTGTTTGTACAAGCGGATCTGGAGACTGATTACTGTGATTAGACAGACGTGTGACAGAGGAAATTACACCTCACGCTGCAGATAAATAAATCAAACCATGTCATCTGCCAGTTCCTTGCAAATCACAGCAGCTCTGACTTTGGCAAAGCTGATCCTCGGAGACTCCCAAGCCTGGCTTGCAAACAGCAGCCCACAAACCTACCTGAGCACCAGGAAGGAAACACAAACAGGAGGAGTTCTGGAGAAGGCTCCTTCCAGGAGCTGAGGGGAGAAAGTTGGAGAGAGACTTTTCACAAGGGCCTGGAGTGCCAGGACAAGGGGGAGTGGATTCCCATTGGCAGAGGGCAGGGATGGATGGGATATTGGGAATTGGGAATTGCTCCCTGGCAGGGTGGGCAGGCACAGGGTGCCCAGAGCAGCTGGGGCTGCCCCTGGATCCCTAGCAGTGCCCAAGACCAGGCTGGATGGGGCTTGGAGCACCCTGGGATAGTGGAACGTGTCCCTGCCCAGGGGGTGGGACTGTTTGGGCTTTAAGGCCCTCCCAAACCAAACCATTCTGGGGTTCTGTGTTTTGGAGCAGAAGCAGCACAGGGGGCTGTGTCTGTGTGCAGTGGAACAAGGGGTTCAGTGCACCAACACACAGCTATAAGGAATGGAAGCAAATCCTGGGCTCTGTGTGCCTCCACATGTTTGCTGCCATCCTCCTTCTGAAATGCTTTTGGCCCTTACCTGCATGAGCCACTTTTATTTTGAAACACAACCTGATGGTGAACTCAGAGAGAAGAGAGAAGCCATCAGATAAGCCCTGGCACCAGTAGCTGTAGCATCATCTGTCTGTCCTGCTCCTCTGGATGGTTTTTTTCACCCTGTCAAGTCAGATGAATTAAGCAGGAAGAGCTGCTAAGATCACTGCTTGTTTGTTCTCTCTTCTGGTGGACTCCAAGTAAACATTTGCAGCCAGGAAAGAGCAAAGAGCATTTGCTGCTTGTGAGGACAGCCAGTCTTGGATGTGACACTTGCCTGGAGCACTGGGGTGCTCTTGTGGGAGTGAGGATGACTAAGGACATCACTCTGACTGAGCAGATGTGGCAGATGATCCCTTTTCAGAAGCCATTTCCCAGACACTGCCGTGCCTGCTGAAATGCTCCCACAGCTGGACAGACAGCTGAGGGTATTTTAAGGCTTCAGGTAGGATGATCTCTCTGCTTCAATGGAAGGAGAAGGATAACAAGAGTGTTGTGTGCTATTTCATGCTAGATTTGTGTAACTGGTGCTTACACATCCCAGCTAGGGTTAAAAATGAGCAGAAACGAGGTTCGGGAGCAACCTACTCAAAAATGATGTTAGGCAATAGTACTGAAGCAGAGGAAGTAGAAAATCACTACTAAAAAAGAGGCAACACTGACCTACACCTGCAAGGAGCTCAGGAGAAGTGACAGGTTTTTTATGCCATTTGATGAGAGTATCTTCAAAGTTACCTCTGCTGAGTTTAATGATTTTTTAAATAAAATTAAAACGTACATTGGGAAGTGGCATTTTTTTATGCCCATCTTAGGGAAAAACTGTAACTTGTATATCAAGGAACCAAACTCTTCTTCATGAACAGCAAATCAGTGATGCCACCTCCGTGCCTTGACATAAAAAATATTTGCCATTTTTAGGTCAGAGTAAAGGAAAAAAAGAAAAGACAAAATACCTAATTTCATTAAGATTACTTTAACGTACTTAAATATGCCAAGCTGGCAGGCAAAGAAGGTCATTTGAAATATCACCTAAAAGTAAAGCCTGAATAAGATATTCCACTTTCTCCATTAATCCAGCCATTTGCAAACTGAGGGAAGGGAATGGATTCTGAAGTTCACCTTTGCAAGTCATGGATGGCAAATTTTTCACTGTGTCATCAATACAGCACTAACCATTAGAACGTTTATTTCTAATCCAGGCTTCCAGTTTGTCATCCCTAAATGATGCAGCAATTTGGGGGGCATGAGAGGGGCAGCACCTCCCAGGGTAAGCCAAGGGTGGAGGCAAGGTGTCAAACACTGATTTTGGCCAGTTTTTGGTAAAAGAACAGCCAAGGTTATATGGCTGGAGTCTGTAATGATGTCAGCATCTGTGATCAAGTGCAAAGGGCAAAGAGAAGAAGGGCTGGGAGCAGAAAGTCAAGGCCAGCTCTTATGTATTTATTTACACTCCAGTCTGTGGGGGGATGGGGGCAGGACAGAGGAAAAAAAATAATAAAAATTAAAAAAAAAAAAAAAAAAAGAAAAAAAAAAAAAGAAAGAGCACACAGCTGCCATCCCAAAAACAGACCTCCCATCTGCCACCCACGATTTGCATGTCACCTTCTCCAGGCTCATTTGTACTTCATTAACTGCCATTGACTTAACAAGATTTATGCAAATGACACCATAGGAGCTCGCTAACTCCCACTGCAATCAAGTGATTATGTATGTACAATTCTCCACAGCAATGAAAAATTAATACATGACAAGCCCCCTCACCGCTGAGCTGAGCTTCTTGCTTTTATTTTTCTTGTTGTGTGCATTTTTTTTATTTGAATATGCCCTACTGATAAAGATTTCCCAAACCCACAAAAACCAAAGTAATTTTCCCAAAACGCTACCAAACCTCCCATCCCAGAAAGTCAATTCCCCAAAAGTGGGCAGCCCAATGTGTGCTTCAAAATATTCTTCAAAATACTCACTCAGGCTACCAGGAACAAGACTTCTTTCCCAGAATAAATGGGTTTGGAGGGAGGATTCTCCAACCACAGCAAGCCATTCACTTTAAGAGCAATATTAGCAATGCTACAGAAAATAGCTTAAATATTCTTAGTTTAAGCACCTCTTTCTCAGAAGTACAGAACTTCCTGGGGATTTTACCTTGAAGCCAATATTGCTCTGATTTCTCTTTTTCTGATTTCTCCGATTGCTCCTTTTCTGACTCTGATTTGCACAATATTTTTAAATAGCACACAAGTGAAATTTTGTATAATTTTAAAAAAATTCCGACATTCCCAGCTCTCAGCAGCTGCTAAAAGTCCAGGATTTAAGACATGCTGATGTGACTGTGCATGCACAAGGTGTTGGTACTTTCCCAGGAAACCTGCCTTCCCAAAATTTCACTCACTTTAAGAGTATTTTGGCAGGAGCAAGCAGCCACCCTTTAAAAACAATCCTGCTTTTCATTGCCTACATTTTGGATTTCTGCTGGAAGCAGGAAGGGTCATCAGGACAGTTTTATATGGCTTAGCCCAATAAAACCAAATTTAGCACTGCAGTGAAAAATCAGCTTTACCACGTAGAAAGGACACAGAGAATAAGAACATTAACTCTTTTTGGCCAGGCTGCTCTGAGTTAAGGATAAAATCCTGAAGGAATGAGGTGTTTCCTTAGAAGGAAACAGGCTATTCACAACTTTAGCTCCTTCATGGAACCCTGGAATGGTTTGGGTTGGAAAGGCCCTTGCAGCCCATCTCATTCCAACACCCTGCCATGGGCAGGGACACCTTGCCCCAGACCAGGTTGCTCCATCCAAATTCTCCCAAACTCTCAGGGATTTCCCTTAAACCCACAGGGATTCGGGCACCAAGAACAGGAATGCAAGAGCAGGTTGCAACTCCTGCCTTCTTTTGACCCAAACCCACTGGCAGCTGTGCAGGTCCATCCCTGGGGCCCAGAATAATCAGCAACCCTTTCATAGTGCTGGGACAGATTCCATTTTTTTCCTCAAAACCAGAACATTTCCAGCCTCCAAGGAACTTGTTTTGGCTGGAGGTTTTATCATTTGTTTGTGGGGTGTGGTTTGGTTTTGTTGTTTGCTTGGTTTTTTTGGTAAAGCTTTTGTTGTTGTTGTTGTTGTTGTTGTTATTGTTTAGTTTTGTTCTCCCACAGCAGTCCTGGGAATGCTACAGCCTGAAACCAGATTTCTGCTTGTATCCCAAGTATCTCAAGCAACAAGAGGTAGGACAAGAAGAAACAGCCTCAAGTTGCACTAGGGAAGGTTCAGGTTGGCTGTTAGGAAGAATTCCTCACAGAAAGGGTGGTCAGGCATTGGCACAGCTGCCCAGAGCAGTGCATTTAAAATCCATGAGGATGTGGTGCTTGGGACATGGGTTTGTGGTGGCCTTGGCAGTGCTTGTTTCAACACTGGAGTTGGTGATCTTATAGGGCTTTACCAACCTTTATGGCTCTGTGACTCCATTTGCCAGAGAAAACATCATGATGGAAGGGGTTTCTCATCTTAAGAAGAACAGCATCACAAAGATTTTTAGGCCAAGAAGTTCCCTTCCACATCTGTCTTATTCCCTGTCAAGGCATGAAATAAAAGACACCAACCTTCCTAGCAGGAATTTCTGCAGCCTCAGAGAACTCCTGTCACTGTCACATTTTCTGAAAAATCCCTTTGCTGGCATTTCTTCTCCTGGGAAGCTGAGAAGCCTCAGAGAAAAATGTAAACAATAATTATCTGATTGCTTCTCCCTGTTTTGCTGCTCTGGAATGTGGCTTGGACATTGTTTACCAACAGGTGAATGTTTGATTGGTTCCATGTGAATTGTTATTAATTAATGACCAATCACAGCCAGCTGTGTCAGACTCTGAGGAGTCAGTCATGAGTTTTTATTATTTCATTCTTGCTAAGCCTGCTGATGCATCCTTCTCTTTCTTTAGTATAGTTTTAGTATAGCATTATTTAATATAATACCATAAAATAATAAATCAGCCTTCTGAGAACATGGAGTCAGATTCCCAACTCTCACCTCCTCCAGGGGACCCTCACAAACTCAACAAGCTCCAAGCACCTGGCACCTGTCGAGCCCCCAAGAACGTGGGGCTGTATCAGCAACTCAACCTGGAGCCACCTCTACTGACCAGACCTCCAAAATCTCTCCTCCTGACATCTGAGAGTCATGTGAAATCCCACTGGGAGCAGCCACCCTGCAGCACTGCAAAGACCTCCCAACTCCCACCCCAAAGCCCAAAGAACAGGATGAGGATGCACATCAAGGGTTTGTGGGTAATGGCCTGTACATGACAAAACGGAATTACCATAATTGGGCTTAGTAACAAGGAGGACACGTTCCCAAAAGATTGGTCATGTTTGGTACACGAGCAGGGCTGCAAGGAGAGCTTTTCCATACAGAAATTCCAGATATTGTAAGGGATATTTCTTTACAACACGCTGTGGCACAATCACACCCACAATGTTTACCTTACAATGCTCTTCCTATGAGTGTATTTTTAATCAAATTAACGCTACACAACAGCATTTTAGGAAAGAACAGTAGGTATGCCTGGAATAAATACTGGCACATCTATTCCTCAGTTTTACATTCTCAGCTGCACTTTTGTTTAATTAGAATTACCCAAAAGGATTGCAGCCGGTCTAACCCATCCTGTACCATACAAAAGCTGTAGGAAAATAAAACTGCAGCTTGCTTTAAATGCCTGGAATCTCCTCCCCTGAATGCAGAGCCAAATAGTGAACTCCTCTGCTTTCAAACTGCTCTTCTGGATTGCAGAATGCTTGATTAAAATTTGCCTACTAGAGATTCACACACCACAGCATTTGTGCTGCCTGATGGTCCCAAAAGGTCTTTCAGAATGACTTTAGGAAGAAGAATCACAGCTAATAGTAAGGGTACCAAATCAACTCCTCCTCACATTCAGAAACAGGAAAAACACAAAACACCCCAAAATATGCAAACCCAGCTCCACACAGGACATCCAGGGCTACCTGGCAGATAAGGCACAGGCTGAGGGAAGATCAGGAGAGGCAAGTGAGCCACTGGAGAGCAGGAAAGGCACTAAAACAACTGGAAAGAAAATACGTGGAAGAGAAAGGGAGCTTCTCTCTAGCAAGGCAGCTCCAACACGTGAGTAAACACTTGGAAACACTGACAGAGAAACTGTGTGAGAAGCATTCCATGGGAATGTGAAGATCTCAACCACATGGATCCAGTGCCATTTCATTTGAGCAAGTAAATCATCCCATTCCCCAAACACTTCCAATCCAACACTGGCACTGCTTTTGCCTTTCAAAGGAGTGTTCCCAGCTACAATTTAGCATCGAGTTTCCAGGCTAATGAAAGTGCATCTAGGCTAGTAAAAACAGACCAAAACAAATCCTCGGCTTCGAGTCCTGTTGTGTAATGAGAAAGTTTAATTAAGGCCACACATTACAGCTGTAAACGTTCTCTTATATAATAAGGTCTAAATGAAACTGAACCTAATCAAAGTTACAATTCCTTCATTAGCAAATTACAAACAAGAGCGCGCAGCTGACACACCGGCCATGATTATCACAACTAATTGCCTCGTTGTTAGGGAGCAGCCTGAAACTGTGTTCAGATGTCCGTCTGTGGTAGCAAATTAGGGCCACATCAGGCTATTCCTGCCATCACAAGGGGCTCTTGTCGAGCGATCTGATTTACCCTGCGCCTGGCAGCACTCGGCCCAATCAAAGCCCCCTCTACAAAGGCAGCTTTGAAGCCAGCACAGCCTAGAAACCCGCTCCATATGCAGGCCGGCAGACTGCACTTCATTAGGCCTGTTGTCACATTTTCCCTCTTCTTATTCTAATGATCCTATTTTAATACACATAGGAACCTCTCCTAATTGATGTCAAGTGAGTGACTTCCACATTCATCACCGGCGCACATCAAACGCGCTCGGGCGCTCGGCCCCGCCACCGCCGTGCCCGGACCCGAGGTGTGTCTTGTCTCCCAACTATGGAAAGCAGGGAAGAGGAAAAAAAAAATACAACTATTTCGGCATTACCTGTTTAATTGGGATTGCACGGCCGCTTCCAATGCTGTCTGTTCTGCTCTCCAGGACCTTCTTCTCTTTGTCTGGGTCACTCCCTTTCCGAGACTGCAAAGTGAAAAGAAAAGTTTGTGCTCCATTAAATGCACACAGAGGATGCTTTTATTTGCCTTTTTTTTCCTTCGGGGCAATTAAAAAAATACTTTGGCAGGTAAATATAGGCTCAAAATTGAGTCTACACAAGTACACAACCATCCTAAAAATGAATAAATTTCCCATCCACCACCCATAAATTCCAACCATCCACTAGTTTGAAATGCATTTGGGTTTAAAGAGTTTCAGCTTCGCTGCCTGAAGACCCAGAACATCAGAGGACACGTTTCTGAAGTTTCCAACAGCAGCTCCAAAGGGGAATGAATGTGCCATCTCCTCATTAAAAAATTTTAATATAGCTGTGCATACATTTAATTCACACCTGTGCAGCTCTTGGAAATGTCAGCAACTATTTAGAAATATGATTTTATAATGCTGGATTTGACCATACAGACTTCAACTTACTATTTTTTTTTCTGCTTTGGGACGGTTAGAAAGTTGCAACTGTGAGAAAAGCCGATGACTGGAAAAAGTTATCTGAACACAGTGTGGAAAAATTAGCATGAGGAGAATTTTACCAATGTCTAAAACCCGAGTTGCTTTCCCCTGGCTTCCTCCAAGGCTGGAAGGAGTGAGGTCACAGCGCTCCCTTCATGACTTTATCAAGTTCTATGGGAATGTGAAGAAGTTATTCAGATTGCAGCCCGTTACTGCGACAGAACGCACGGGCGCAGCGGTGATTTTGACGGATTTATTTTATTACAAAAAGAAGACCTGAGAGTCATCCTCCTTAATAACTGCGCTGACAAGTGACAACTTCACTCCATTACTTTCCAATGGGAACATTACTCACACAATATGGGAAATGGGAAAACAGTTTCGCGTGCTTTTCAAACCGCAGCCACGCCAGAGCCCGTTCCGGCGGGAAGAGACGCCGAAATCGGGAGGAGAACCGGGAGCGTGGATCGCTAATGCCCCTTTCCCCCGTGCCACAAAGGGGTGGGAGGAAGAATAAAGCCCAGGAGCAGCTGCCCTGGGGCATGAGGGGAGGGAGGAGTGCGAGTAAGAGCAGCACATTCGCGCAGCGGGGATGCCGCGCTGCCGGGAACGGGCTGCGATGGCCAGTTACTATGGTTGGGGGCAATGGAATGGCGTGCCGGGGAATTAAACAAAGAGCAAATGAAAGCAAGCAAAACAAGTGGGAGGGGTGAAATCCAGCGTGCAGGATAACTATTGTTCCTCATCCTTCAAGACAGATTTCTGCCTCTGAAAGTGCCACTTCCCAAGAATACGAGGCAAAACAAAGCTTCAATGGCGCAAGGCGCCCGTAAGTGACATTGTAAAGAAACTCAGTGAAGGTGCCCAAATCCTTGGGAGGGAAGTTGTCAACTTGAATGTTTCTTTTTTATCTTTTTTTTAGAGAAAGAAGCCTGCCTCTGAAATGCAGGCTGAATGTCTATGCGCTGTTTTTCATTTCTGGTTTTAAATCCTCACCATTCCCTAAAAGTTACTGCAGCTGGAAATCACAGGCTGCACGTGGAAGGGAAATGCCTACGTGCAAAACACTGGTAAATGCCAAAAGTACAGAAATGTAGGGATTTCTGCTGGGCAAATTCCCTCCTAGCTGCTCATAGTCACAGAATCCCTAACGTTTTCCAGGGGAGAATCTTCGCACGCTCCGCTATTTATAAAGATAAATTGTGCAGTGAAACAGAAATCTGATCTTTTATGCTTTTGTACCTATGACACACACAATATGTCTTATATCCTAGCAGAAAAAAATCCACTCCAAAGCACACTGGAGCAACACTTCCCAGGACTTTTTCTGATGGCACATCTACACAATAAATGGTTCTATTGAAAACTCGGTGCCAGCAAACCAAAAAAAGTCTGGAAAAATTAAAGTACCTGCACAAATTTCATTGGAGTGATTTCCCCGTTGCACTACAAGTCACTCACAGACTTAATGCACATAAAACTTGGCCCAAGATGTCACATCTGAATTTGGGCACAACCAGACCCAGATCAGCAGTGCTGAGCACCCCAAAAGTAAAATACTCATCTCTAACAGTAGATACTGAGACATGGAGCTCACTTTAAGACTGAAAAACTCCCTTGGAATTCTCTAAATATGTAAAACAGGTAACACTGAATGTGGGAAAGGTGATGCACCTTTCTATGCCAGAAATTCCCTCACGCAGTGTGGGATCAGACATGGTCACAATCAGCTCAGTGAACCTCATAAATGCATTTCAAATCCTCACCTGCCCTATACAAGATTATTTGGTGGTCCCTGTTATCACACTGTCCAAACAAAGGATATAAACTTTTCTAAAATTGCATCTATCTTATCACTTAAGGGGAAAAATCAGCTGCTGCAACAACAGCTTTACAACAAACATTAATACTCAATGTCAAAAAGATGAGGTGCTGCATTTAATGCACTGAACACGGTTAAAATTCTCATGCCTATCCAACTCAAAAACTGTAATTAAGAAGAATCAAATATTTTCTACTTAGCCCAGTCCTCTTCCAACAACAGAAGATCTAAAGATCACTAAACAGATTACCTGTGCTAGATAACAAGGGGTAATTTGCAATTATTAAAAAGAAATATATCTGATTCTGTAAGAGAGAAAGGCTTAAGTGACTGGGAAGAGAAGCACAGCAAGAAACCCAGAGCTAAACAGTAAAATACTTTAATTACACACTCTGTTCATAACCAGCATTTTATGTGTAGTTATCTATTTATTCAATTAAATAATTCCAGGTTGTAACTTGGCACAGAAGCTGGGTTACAGCAGAGTGGGTGTTAAGTACTTCACGACATAGATTACAGGGCGACTCATTAAACAGTCTCACTACACCCACCTTAAAAGACACAACTAAATCTGCAAAGGCAAATTATTATTATTTTTCCCAGTTATCAGACGTTAAGACAACTATCAACACCCTCTCATGTCAGTAAATATGGCTCTCACTAATTATCACAAACCAGAGCTTTAGTCTGTCTACAGCTGACTTCACATTCTTCTCAAACCTTTCCTGTGACTGTAGATGGGTCTGTTTTTGTCTCCTCCCTTTCTCAAATTTACAGCTGCTCCAAACGGAACCATTCCCAGTTTCCCAAATGCCAAGAGCACCTGCAGAGCCCTGGCAGCCCCTCACACATCCTTTAGCCCGGCCATGGACGGTGATGTTTTCAGGGATGCAGCAGCAATCCAGCTCTGCTTCCCGAGCTCTGACTGCTGCTGGTTTCTGGGCTGACACTGACATCTAGTGGGGCTGGGAACTCTGCAGTTCTCCCACCCAGCTCCAGCTCATTCCCACCAATGGGAAGGAATCCGCACAGCTGTTAGCAAATATCAGCGTCAAAGCTGGGACTCTTCTTCCCAGGCCACTCATTTGCGCCCAAACACAAATGCGTGATTTCCTCTCCTTTATAGGAGTGGGTTTAAATCAAAATACCTCTGTTGGGAGGGACACAGGATCCCTGGGGCTCTGTGCTGTCACCCAGAGCTCCAAAATGGTGACAAAACGTTCCACTTAATGAAGGTGGAGAGCTCAGATTTCCCTCAGAGTCTGAGGAAATGGGTTTTACGGGTTTGTATGTGGGAAGTGAGCATGATCTCACCTTTGGAATAAAATATATAATAAATTCTCCATGTTGACAGGAAAGTTGTGGGTTCCTAAACACAACTAACATGTAGCCACAGCCCCCAAGGGAGTTACACGAGAGCCCACAGCCATTCTGAGTTTGCTACAACATGTGTGACCTGTCAAAAAACTGCTTACAAACCACACTTACACCTGCAACAGATCCCAGAGCTTTCAGCAAGAGGGCTTAAACCAAGGAAACCTTCACTCAGGGCTTCATTAGCATCTCCCAAACTACTTCTGCATAACAAAGACGTCTCAAATTGTACCAGGCAACTTTCTATTTGATTATTTTTGTTTAATTTTAGGGGTTTTTGCCTCTCAATAAAGCAAAAAAACAAGAGGTTTGGAAAGAAAAAACGTTACTCTAATCTCCATCATCTTTTTTAGCCCTGGAGAAGAAAAGAGTGAACTGATTCTATATAGTAGTAAAAGCAGAACGGGGTAGTTATGGAATAGTTTGGTTTACGAGGGAGCTTAAAGCCCACCCAGTGCCACCCCTGCCATGGGCAGGGACACCTGACACTGTCCCAGGTGCTCCAAGCCCCGTCCAGCCTGGCCTTGGGCACTGCCAGGGATCCAGGGGCAGCTCCAGCTGTTCTGGGCACCCTGTGCCAGGGCCTGCCCACCCTCACAGGAACAATTCCTAATTCCCAATATCCCATCCATCCTCACAGGAACAATTCCTTCCCAATATCCCATCCATCCCTGCCCTGCCAGTGGAAGTCCCATCACTCCAGGCCCTTGTCCCCAGTCCCTCTCCAGCTCTCCTGGAGCCCCTTTAGGCACTAAAAAGGGCTCTAAGGTCTCCCTGGAGCCTTCTCTTCTCCAGGCTGAACAACCTCAAACCTCTCAGCCCGTCTTCCTAGGAAAAGCACTCCTGTTTAAGTCTCAAACAGAACCACCCAACGATTATTCCAGAATGTTCTTGTTTTTGAGTCCACAGCTCTGTTGCAGCACTCGTGTGCCATCAGAGCAGCCCAGCTGCAGAGGGGTGAAGCTCAGTGTCCCCAGGGCAGCAGGGACTGAGGCTCAGGCTGTCCCCAGGGCAGCAGGGTCCCTGTCTGAGGCTGTCCCCAGGGCACTGGCCCCTGGCTGACTCACCGTGAAGAGGTTGGAGCGGCGCTTGGACTGTTTACGGACAGGAGTTGGTGTGTTGGCAGTGGGAGGAACATCAATCCGCAGCTCCTTCTGGCTGGTGCTTGGAGTTGATGGGACAGAGGAGGAATAATCACTTAAACTCCCTCCTCCATTACTGGTCTGCAAGGATTAAAGGGAGTTTTAAACAGTGGCAGGCTGCTTTCAAGCAATGACAATCTACAGCTGTATCTTATTTACTCCTGATTTACTCCAGATTGGTGCAGAAGTGCAGCCAGGGCTCAGGGGCTCTGCAGGGCTGCCCTACTGCCACTTTCCCACACATTTCTATTCCAAGCCTTTGAACATCTCCCCCACCATTATTTTTTGAATACTCAGATAGCTCTGTTAATACAGCAGGCACATTTTCATTCTACACAGTACAACCTTAACTGGGTAACAACAGTTTCATTTGTTTTCTAGTGTACGAGTAAGCAGAACATGGCGGAAAAACTTCCAAATCTGGATTTCTACTAAACTAAATTCTAAATACCCAGTGCCAAGGAGTTAAACCTACTCTGGAAACACCAGATTATTGAGAGCTGATCAAGAAAATGAAAATAATTCAGGGTTGTGAAATGGCTACCAAGGGGTTGGATAAATCCCAACATATTCCAAGCATCACAGACTCTCCCACAAGGACAATTGAGTCCAGCTCCTGGCCCTGCACAGGATTTGCTGAAGCCACTGGTGCAAAGATACAAAACTTGTGAGTAAGATATTCCAATTTATTTGAAGCAGCCAAAACTGTGATGTTACATCCTAGTCCTGAAAGAAATAAAGCTTTGAGCCTATGAAACAATAAATGAACAGAGGTAGCAAATTCCTGAAAGGAGGAAGGCGAGGAAACCAGACAGAATGAAAAGGATCAAAAGGTGATTTAGAAAAAAAGGATTTTTTTTTCTGTAAAAGGATTTACTAGACATGACATAAACAAGTACTAAAAACACCACTGAAGGAGGAGATGCTCTGTGTGCTGCTGGGGGACTGGGGCAGGACAACAGGGAACATTCTGCCTGCTGGGGATGGAAAACTCAGCAGAGGAGCAGCAGTGGATGAAGGGGCTGGGCAATAACTCACAGGTAATTCTGGAGGGAAAAGAAATGTCTGGGATGCAGAGAGAAGGGGGAAAGGCCATCTTTAAAGCAGTCAAGTTTCCTGGAGGAAGTGAGGCAAGGTGGTAAGAGACTCTTTCCAGAATTCCTGAGGAGAAAGATGCCTCATGGCACTTCCCCCATGCTCCTTGGGGATGGGGACCTCAAGCTGTCACCAGTCAGGATGGAAAAGCAGGAAACAATCCCTTACAGCCCCCAGCTGAAATCTCTGCGCGTTCCAAGCTCTCTTCTGGTTCTTGCAGCTTTCCCAAAGCAGGGAGCAGAGGTGAAGGCACTGCAAGGGCAGGGCCAGAGACATTTCCTGCAACGCTCTCAAGTGCCAGAGGAAGCAACAGCAGAACTGGGAGATGTGTACAAAACAAAGGAGATTAAATTACATAACTGGAGTGATCATTTTTATTGTCCTGAGGGAGAATGGTAACACTGGACAGATGAGCAGGACAAGCTGGGAAGAAGTGGCCTCAATTACCCCACATTTGCTTTTCCTGTCTCTGTAGCAGCTTGTTCCCAAACACTGCATGTGTTGGAGATGAGAAGGGAGGCAAGGAAATGCAATTTTTTTTTAATTGAAATAACAGATTTATGCCCTAAGAGCCTGCTTTCCAGGTGGAGACCATGGAAGATTCCCTAAAATTTTACCTTTTAAATCCTTCATCATTTTATAGCATTCATTTTACACTTTTTGCAGCTGTCTCCTGGATTTCTAAGTGATTTATTTATAAGTAACTCCTAATGGAAAACACAAACCTGTTGGATATTCTATTCCCCTAAGACACAGAGAGAGTTTCTCTAAAAGAACTCCTGCAGGCAATGTTTCTCTTCTCACACACCAAGCCCAGTGGATTTCCAACTTTGTAAATAAAATTCTGAGGTGATTTCAAAATAAGCCACTGGCTGGAACAATGAAAAACACAACCAGAGAGAATAGTTGCAAAAACCATAGAATGGTTTGAGTTGAAAGGGACCCCAAGGATCATCTAATTCCAATTTCTTGTCATGGGCAGGGACACCTTCCACTGTCCCAGGCTGCTCCAAGCCCTGTCCAGCCTGGCCTTGGGCACTGCCAGGGATCCAGGGGCAGCCACAGCTGCTCTGGGCACCCTGTGCCAGGGCCTACCCACCCTCCCAGGGAGGTATCTACAATGCTTGCTCTAGATAAATATTAGGTTACTTAGAAACAACCCTGTAAATACAAAAGTAGTGTGAAATATGTCGCATTAAATACATTATCATTCCTCGTTTAGTTTTAGTTTTGACATTCCAGAAAATTTCAAAAAGCTTAACAATAATCAGGTCTCACACAGAATGAAATAATGGATGGCCAAGCTGACTGCACTTTGCTTTTAGTAATTTAATTCACGTTTTTGGACAATCATGTTGTAGTAAAAACTGTCTGGAGGCATTAAGCAAACATGAATAATGCATCACTACAGATTTACAACAGGTAGTAAGGAGAGAGCTTGTGTGGCAGCCACACCTGAGCTGCAGCTTTGTAGTGGATGTTAAGCTCCACACCTTCCCAGGAATAATGGAAATCTCCTTGGAGAATGGCACTGCTGACCAGGAAACACAGCTCTTGGCACTGCAGTCCCCATGCATGGGCACTGAGGGGTTGGAGCATGTCCAGGGCAGGGAATGGAGGGGCTGAGGGAGCTGGGAAGGGGCTCAGCCTGGAGCAAAGGAGGCTCAGGGGGCCCTTGTGGCTCTGCACAGCTCCTGACAGGAGGGGACAGCCGGGGGGGTCAGGCTGTGCTCCAGGGAACAGGGACAGGAGCAGAGGGAATGGAGCTTTAGACTGGATATCAAGGAAAATTCTCACCAAAAATACTCACCAAAGGGTGAGTAAGGTCCCTCTGTCCTAGAGGAGTGCACAGAGACCAGGCAGACATAGAAACATGGTGCCATTGCCAATCTCCTCTCACAGCAGAACGTAACAGTTGAATTCCAAGAAAGCCAGCCAGTGTGAAAACACCTGCAGCCTGCAGATTTCTAGGAATTAGTGTCACTGGTAAAACAATCTTTCCATCTCTCCCTTCAAAGCTGCAGCTCACTGCTGGGGATTCCTGGCTGGAATCTGCACATCACTTTGTCTGGAGAGGGGCCTGGAGCCTTCCACACAAACAGCAGCAGCAGCTGTTGTGCCAAAGGCTTTTCCAGCTGTTTCTACAACAGTGCAAACTCGAGCCCAGCTGCAGGTAACTCCTCAGCAGGTTATCCAGCCCCACACTGAGGCACTGAGGACCAAAGGTGGGGCTGAGCTGCCTCATGGGTTTGGGAACCAGATGATGTCCACTTCCAGGGGCTGGGCAGAGGAAACAGCCCTTTGGAACTGTTTTCATTGGCACTGTTCTGCTAAGTTAATACCTTAAAATTGCCTTCCTGATTTGTCAGGTGTAAAGGACAAGCAACTCCTCTAGCACCAGGATGAATTTAGGGAAAAGGAATGCCTCTGTGGGGTTTTCTGAGGGAAAAGGGAACTCCTTCTTTGAAATTAGACTTAGCATGGTATACAAGCATATCATGCCTAGGAAGATTGTCAAGGCATAGGGGAATGTGGGAATGAAAAGTGGGATAGACATGCAGAGCAGAGAGATACTGAAGTAACTGATCTGTACTTGTAAAAAGTAAATTGAAGACCTATTCCAAGATGCCCTGTGGCCAATAGGAGGCCTCCAATCCACTGCACAACACTTCTTCCCCTCTAAACAGCTTCAGTCCACCTCTTGAAGTGTTCCAAAAAGCCAGACAGTGGGCTGTGACTGGAATACCTGAATGTAAGCAATGTTTCACCACCCCTCTTGTTGACAGACTATACAACAGCTCTGTCCATCATGCTCATAAATGATAACCCTTGGATTTGAGAATAAAATTCTTTCCATGTGTTCTGTGCTGCCCTGAAAGCCAACAGAGGTACCTGAGATACTTAAAAAGGTTTTCAAGGAAAACCTTCCCCTTGACTGACATACATGCTAAAAACTAAGTCAGAAGGAGAATTAAGCAGCATCTACTACAAAGAAAAGTGGATTTTTCCTTTGGAATAGGAAGCATCTTACTGTGTGGGATGTGCCTCTGGAAATACATAACTATAGCTACTCCTGAGAGCATTTTCTGGAAGGGATCTTACTGAGGCAGGCACCACCTCAGACTCCTGGACATGCAGATGGAGAAGCACCCACACACACAGACAAGTCTGTCACAGAATCCCAGAATGGTTTGGATTGTAAGGGACCTCAAGGCTGATCCCATTCCAACACTGCCATGGGCAGGGACACCTTCCACCAGACCAGACTGCTGCAAGCCCTGTCCAACGTGGCAGACTGAAACCACAGAAGCCCTGGATGGTGCTGGGCCTTAGAATTCCCCCCAGGGTATGCTAAGGACTACTCTGGTTAAGGTGACACTCGATACCTTTTTTCTCTCTCTCTTTCTAAAGCCTAAGCTTTTGACTGCAGAGTCATCTGGAGAGTTTGCAGGAGTTCAATCCCTGGGATGATCCAACCAGAGCTGGAACAATATCTGACTTTAGCTGAAGTGCTGTGTGCAAGCACTGCCTCTGAAGGCCTCTGCTCCTGTGGAGAATGCAAGTGGCAGGGCACTGCACCGCTAACGGGGTTGATTCATGGAGGAAATCTTCAGAGGAACATCATTACGCCAAGAGAGATGTTCCAAAGGGCAAGACACCAGCCAGTCTTCCAGCCAAGATCAGAGATGGCAAATCTTGCCCCAGATCATCTTAAACTTGGAATTGCAGTTGCAAAGTTCTTTTAAGTCTGGGATAAGGATTCAGCTTCCTTCCCTTAAACAAGGTCATACTGCCTTTAAGTGTAGCACAAAGGAGATAAGACATGAAACAGATTTCTGGCCTCTACTTTTAGGCATGACATCAGTCTCAGAAGAGAGACATCTTTGACTGGTGATGCAATTGCCCCTTTAGGTAATTATGACACCTGCCAAAGGCAGTAAAGAACATTATTTCACTTTTATTGAAACGGAATCTAGGGAGCCTTATCACAAAAGCCACCTTGCCTTGATTTTCCCAAACAGCTCTTATCACTGGCAAGAAGTTTGCTGCGTAGGTGATGGTACTGATCTAGAATTTGGTGTTTGCTGTTGACCTTCAAACTAGACTTGGGTAGGAAGCCAGTGAGCCCCCAGATGTTTTATGTCCTTCATTAAAAAAAGCTTCATTAACAAAAAATGCCCCCAGAGAGGGCGAGTTCCAAGGGCCTGTGGCCATGAACTGGTCAGAGACAGACTGGCAGAGGAAACCTGGAAAGGGGAGGACCTCTCCGATGTGAGAACTTGTTCTTCACCAGGAGGTGCCAGGGAACTTCTGAGGAGCAACACACCTCAGTCAGCACCTGCTTTAGAAAGGGGGGCCTGAACTCCAGCATTCTCTTTGGGCTCATCAGCAAAAGCCACAGTCACAGCCTGAGGTCATAGCAGGACTCAGTAAGTCACAGCAGAGAACTCTGAGGACTAAACTGGCACCTGCATCTTTAGGGTGATAACCCAGTGGGACAATAGCACTCCCTTCTGCCAAAAAGCAGGCGCTGTGTGGGATAAAGGTCCACAGCCAAAACAAATCCTCGTGTGGCTGGCTCAGCACTGCAGAATAACCTGTGTGTTATTGAGTTTAGACTGAAAACCACACCAGAATGGCTGTGGGTACCTGACATCATTCAGTTTATATCCATCCCAGCTGGGGACAAGCCCAGAGATGATCAGTTGACACTAGAAAACAAAGACACTGAGGAAGGGCATTGTCAGGGAAACACAGGGGAGCGTGCAATACACGTGGGTAGAAGTTGTGCAAGTCTGAAAATGTTGGTATTAACCACATATTTCTCAAAATACCATTGAGTGTAAAACTCTAGCACTCTAACCAGTGGGATACACCAGCTCAGCACAGCTGAGTGAGAGTAACCACCAAAAACACAGCAAGGGGATGTTGAACCAGAGCACAGCAAATCCTGCAACTGTAATGATTGGCCTGCAGGCTGCTGGGTGTCAGTGAGAATGATCAAAGCACGCTTATCAATCCAAGCAGCCTTTAAAGCCAAATTATTCTGCTTTGCTACTTTGTTTCTTGAACTCAAGCCAATCTAAAAAAATTCAAATATCACCTCAAACCACAGAGCACCGGCAGCATTAATAAAATGGCAACTACCTCTCGAGCAGCAAGGAGAGCACTTGAAATGGCAGGAAACACATCAGAGATGAAAAGCAGCTTATCAGCTCCTTTCCCAAGCATTGGTTTTGTCTGTACCTGGCTGATATGTACGGCAGAAACCTGGGCAGAACACACGGAGGAGTGGCTCGGAGAGTTGGGCAGAGATTTGCAGGGTCCGATTGAGAGCTGCTGCTTCTTCTTGGTGGAAACGATCTTCTGGGCAACTGAGGGGAGACAGAACAGCCAGGCAGGTCAGGCAGGGCACACAGGGGGAAAACACACAGTGAACAGCACACACAAACTGGGGGGGCACCACCAAAGCCTGCTCCAAAAGCTGAGTGTGTTACAGGGAAGGGGAAGGGGGCTGGTTTTCCATGGTGCTCCATGGGAGACTCCAGCTGGGTTCTCCACACTGAAAATGTGACTCCAGAAGTCTCATTCCACTGGGTGAGCACCAGAGGACTCGGGGGGAAAATTACAAAAAGCAATACCAGGAGTTCTGTACCAAGTCCTCTCTGTGTTTGTGACCCCACACTAACAAAGCTCATCAGTCTCAGATGAGAGACACTCATCTGAGGCTCATGTTTTTCATAAAAGCTCATGGTAGCAAACATTTTCCATTCTTCCTTGGGATATTCTCCTGGCAGACAGGAGGTACCTGGTCTCTGCTGCCAAGGAATAAAATGGGTTTCCCTTCTTTTATCAGCCATTGCACCAGGGCAATCCACTGTGGAGCCCAAACCAAAGAGAACTGGAATATTAGAACTGATAAAGGGTTCATGACAGCAAATAAATACCTGGATTGGTGGTACCACACATCCCAGTGAAAAAATTCTTTATGGAAAGAAGCCTTATCATTATTTCTAATTTTAGCTTTTATTCCTTCACAGCAGCAGCACAGCTGGAAAAATGCCTTTTTTTTTTTTTTTTGCACTTTATTAAGACAGTCTCTTCAGCATGGAAGGAAAAGCAGCATTTATCAAACAGATACAGGGATCAGAGCCATTAACATCTCTATACACGGCTTGGCAGACCCATAATAAAAAAGATCAAACAGAACTGATGTGGAATGCAGCAACTTCCAAACCTCTCCTACAATCTTTCCATTTAAACAACTCAAACCATTTCAGAAATTCATCCCATCACACACTGGAACTTGAGCTCATGCTGCTAACTCAGCTAAAGCTTTTGGAAAGAGCTCTTTTTATGTCATAAATACATAAAAATAAAATGTATTGCTACCTTTTGAGTCACAAATTAAACACTGATCAAAATTTCAGTCTTTGGAAACAGGTACTTGTGCAGTGGCTAATCAAAAATGCCACTGACTAAATTTAGCTTCCTTGCATGCAGTTTTCTTCACGAAGGGAAGCACTTCACAAAACTTGTGCCAAGGAATCTGAAGTCACTTGCAGCACCTCCACCAAAGCCAGTGACAGTTACTGGCATCTCCTTAAAAAGTTCCCCAGACACTCCTTGGAATTAAGCCAACAGAACCCAGTCTGTCTTGTTCAGCAAACACAAAAAGACAATTATGTAAATTCCAAGATTATTTTCCCTCACTACATTACAGCACAGGCAGGAACAGTGTAAGCATAGTTTCTTCTCAAATGAATGCAATTTTAATAACAAACTGGTCTGTGGCTTATGTTTTTCATGTAAATGAATGATGGCATAAGCATGATTTAGTGAGAATACATTGCATAAAGAATGGCTCATATATATGAAGAAGCAGCTTCATTAGTTACATCCCACCTCCAATAGGCCTCTTATCATCCTGAAAGGATGATATCAATTAATTTATCTTCCCCTAGCATATTGATCATAACCTTCATCAGCTAATCATGTTTAAATTAAAGGGGAATATCGTAGCACTCTGTCATTTCAGACCCATTGGGTTATTGATCTGGGGCCTGGGAAGCTATATATTAAAATATTTTAAAACACATTAGTGAGTGAAGAGAGCAAACCAAAGGTCAGATTTTAACATATGCACATGGATTTGTCTTCATCCTATGTGGTACAGACCTAAATTAAGACCCAAACTGAGCAAAAACCACACATGAATGAAAACTACCTCATCTGCAAAAGCTCCTGCTCTCCCGTGGCAAAGATAATTAGCCAAGGAGTATATTTACCTCTTCCCTGCAGTGTGGGTACAGGGCTGTTGGTAGCACTGGCACACACAGCACAGAACAGGCAAGGAAGGGGAAGGAGCAGGGGGAGAAACCCAGGGCAGTTTGAACTCAGGGACTCAAACACACGACCTGAACGTGAGCAAAGCACCAGGCTGCTCCAATCCCCAGTGTCCAACCTGGCCTTGGGCACTGCCAGGGATCCAGGGGCAGCCACAGCTGTGCCAGGGCCTGCCCACCCTGCCAGGGAACCATTCCCAATTCCCAATATCCCATCCATCCTCCCAGGGAACAATTCCTAATTCCCAATATCCCATCCACCCTCCCAGGGAACAATTCCTAATTCCCAGTATCCCATCCATCCCTGCCCTCTGGCACTGGGAGCCATTCCCTGTGTCCTGTCCCTCCATCCCTTGTCCCCAGTCCCTCTCCAGCTCTCCTGGAGCCCCTTCAGGCCCTGCAAGGGGCTCTGAGGTGTCCCTGGAGCCTTCTCCTCTCCAGATGAGCACCCCCAGCTCTCCCAGCCTGGCTCCAGCCCTTGGAGCATCCTTGTGGCCTCCTCTGGGCTCTCTCCAGCAACTCCACATCATTATGCTGGGCACCCCAAACTGGACACAGGTGGGGTCAAAAGAAACCATTATTCACCCCAAACTTCTCAGCTCCTCGCTCTGTCAGAACAATGATCTTCTATAAAGTGAATAAAAAATTCAAGAAAGCAGAAATATTTTTGTCCCAAGCTGCTTCTGAACACAATATTTGAATTTTATACTCTCTAAAAAATATTTCTAAAACAGATGAATACCAACTTGATCTATGGCAGGTATCCAAAATAATCCAGAGACTGAGAAGCATTTCAACTCTTTTTAGGAATCAGTTGAATTGTCTGTACTTTTATATACTCAATTTATCAGCTGGGGACAGGTTTTATTGTAATATATCAGTAGTACGAAAAGCTCAACAAAATTTATGTGCAAAGTCAAGAACTCTTCTGCAAATAAACAGGGATATGCCATGGATACTTAAAGAGTTGTAAACAAAGACAAACTGATATTTAGCAATTTTTGGCCTTGGAGGGAGACTGATGCTTATTTTTTATACATTTAAATTTAATTCTACGAGCCAGAATGACTGGGAGTTGTATTCTGCTTGAAGGCATTGATAATTAAAAGCATGTGAAATTCCTGCTCTGAGTTGGGAGGGAAAGCTCTTGGCTTGAATGCCTCTCCTTCCATGCCTGACCTAGCTCACCACAACAAAATTAACCTTCCCACCCCTGCCACTTCCATCCCAAACTCTGCTTTTTGTTAGGCAAAACCCACTCATCTCCTGCTCCCTGCCTGCCCACGGGGTTTGCAGGGAGCCCTGAGCAGGAGAGCTCGGAGCTGCACATGGAACTCTGCAGATCTCCACACAATCCACACTTTCCAGTGGAAAGCAGGGAGCACAACTCATTTCCCCAAGCAAAGCCCTCCCATGCTGAGGAGCACAGGACTGAACTCCATGGGGATGAGGAGCACAGGACTGAATTCCATGGGGATGAGGAGCACAGGACTGAATTCCATGGGGATGAGGAGCACAGGACTGAATTCCATGGGGACTGAATTCCATGGGGATGAGGAGCAGAGGACTTAATTCCATGGGGATGAGGAGCACAGGACTGAATTCCCTGGGGATGAGGAGCACAGGACTGAATTCCATGGGGATGAGGAGCAGAGGACTGAATTCCATGGGGACTGAATTCCCTGTGGGATGAGGAGCACAGGACTGAATTCCATGGGGGATGAGGAGCAGAGGACTGAATTCCCTGGGGATGAGGAGCACAGGACTGAATTCCATGGGGATGAGGAGCACAGGACTGAATTCCCTGTGGGATGAGGAGCAGAGGACTGAATTCCATGGGGACTGAATTCCCTGCAGGATGAGGAGCAGAGGACTGAATTCCATGGGGGATGAGGAGCAGAGGACTGAATTCCATGGGGGATGAGGAGCAGAGGACTGAATTCCCTTGGGGCTGAGGAGCACAGGACTGAATTCCATGGGGATGAGGAGCACAGGACTGAATTCCCGTGGGGCTGAGGAGCACAGGACTGAATTCCATGGGGATGAGGAGCACAGGACTGAATTCCATGGGGGATGAGGAGCAGAGGACTGAATTCCCTGGGGGAGGACAAGGGTGGTGCCTCCATCAGGAACTGGCTCCTCTTGGTGCTCTGTTTGGGAGCTCATCCCCTTTAGGAACCTGGTGCCAGAGGAGCTGCCCTGACAGAGCTGTCTGCCCTGGTTCAAAGGGCTGCTCACACACCAGCTCCCCCTCGGCCTTGATGCCTTGTGCAGGCTGCCCTAGAACAGAGAGTGGACAGAGTTACAGAATAAAATAGGGATTTATTAAAAGGATCCCCTCAATGGATCCACCTTGGGCAGCACAAGAGCCCAGCCAGGGCTGCACCCAAGATGAACCAAAATGGTCACAAAATGGACACCTGGTCACGGGGTCTCTCACTTTTATAAGTTCTGGTCCTTTTGCATATTGGAGTTAATTGTCCAACTCCAGCTTTAGGTTATGAAGTCCCATCCTGCTTGTTTTTTCTCTCTTCAGCCCAAGTTATTTATGCTCTTGGATCATTTGTTCTTGGTCCCCAGCTAGAGAAGGAATTGTTTTGCGTCCCTACTCTGTGAAGAGAGCTCACCATCCCCTAATGGAAGCTCACACTAAAGCAGCACAGAGTCTGAAAAACAGAAAAGCTCAAACCTGAGGCATCAACCTCATCAGCACAGCTCCATCCAAGGACAAGGATGAGAAAGGCAAAGACCTGAGGGGAAAATACTCCCTAGGAGGAGTTCAAGGCACAAGGTGAGAGTCTGCTCCAGCCCCACATCTCAGAAAACTGAGACCACTCTGCAGCACCCCAGAGATGAGTGGAGGGAAACCTCATCCAGGCTGAGACCCGATCTCTCCCTGCTCCTAAGATGGATCCTGGAAAACACCCAAAGGTACCAGCAGTCTGATCACTTTTCATTCCCAAGAGACAGGGAATACAGCTCTTGCTGTGCTCTTTTTTCTACATTTAAATTGCTCAACCAAGGAAAGTTTGGAATATTAAAAGGGCAGACTCCAGGCATACAAGACCCGTAACATCTGGTGCCATTTCTCTTCTCAGTGATCACAGTACAGGGGTGCTGCATATTTCAGGAGAAGCAAACACTCTTCTCCAATTACCACTAATTTAAATCAAAACTGGTTTCTCATAAAAACCTGTGTAAGACCATCCATCTCCTCTGTACGTCCAAGAAGGAGTAAACAGCAGGTTCAGGTAAAACCTGCCACTCGTGCAGAAGATGGGAATGCAGGAAATTTTCCTTCACCGATGGACAGACAGAAAATGGCCTTCAGGTGAAGCTGGAATGCTGACAGCTGAGTGAAAAACATCAGCAGGGATAAACCCTTGTTTAATAAATACCTGTTTTAACTACCTGGGGAAAAAGAACATTGCAAAATTGGTATTTTTGTGTGAGCAAGTATTTGCTTTTACCTCAAAAAACACAAGTGCAAGAAGTTAAGATATACAGCAGCTTACATTTTTACAGCAGCTGCCTTTTAGCTTAATATTCCATGTTTACAGGATAAGTAAGGGTTCAATAAAAGCAAATTTATTCCACAATTACATATTGCAGGAGAGGCAGTAATAACTACCAGAGCAAGCCTTAACCACAAATGCTTCCAAATGGGAAACATTAATGTAAGTAGCTACTATTAAGGCCATTGTGCCTGTTATTTTAAATTCAATCAATTTTCTAGGCTAAACAACCTTTATATTCTTCTGTTTAAAAGGAGAGCTTGGCATCCCATGTGTCAGGTGTAATGGAGAAAGGAGTGCTGGACAATTCTAAAGCTGGAGTTTGGAAATGACAATTTATCCAGCTAATTCCAGGCCAGGTGCAGCCAGAAATGTCTGAAGTTACTTTGCCCTGAAGAAGTGGTGCCACTGTGAAGTCACAACAGGGAAAGGAGCTCCTGGCTCTGCACTGAGCACAAACCCCCTCCATGCTCTGACAGCCTGTGCTGGGACTTGCTGGGAGAAACTCAGTGACCAAAAAAGAGAAGTCAAATGGACCAAAGAGATACAAATCTGTAGTGCAAAGCACCACAAGCTTTAGGAAGTTTTATAGGACAAAGTGCTTGGCTAACAAATCTTTGCTTCTTAAACCTTGTCTTACAAGATATGAAAATACAGCTGTAAATCAGGCTCAGTATTAAATATCTCATCAATGCCAACACATATTTTTTTTTCCTCCACAGGTAACTCTAATTAACACTGCACATCACTTATTCCCAACTTCCATGCAAATCACTGCCTTCCAAGCCTAGGTAAGCAAATATGCCAATAAATCCACTGGAAACAATCTGGCATCTGAAGCAATTTAAAAAGTAAACCTGTGTTTTCTTCACTGCTTCAACTGTGCTGCAAGTAGAAGCACACAACTCGAGGATTTAAGAGGAACATTGTGCCAGACACACAGGTAAAGTCTCCTGCACATGGATTTACCTCACCAGGACCTCATGGAGCTCAGCTGACTTTTCCATGAGGGCAGAATAAAGTCATCAATCCTGTTAAGTCCCACACAGAGTTATGATTTTAAATGCAAAGATTTAAAAAAAAAGTTGAAACGAGAAAAAAAGTCAAACTGAAAAGACTCAAAGAGAATGCAGTCAAATTGATGTGTTTTATAAAATGTCCATAAAGGAAACAACTGAGTTGTTAATTACCTTTTAAGAATTACATTCTTAAGGATAACATCGTATGTAATAATTACATTGTATGAAATAATCATTGCATGTATTTAATTCTATGTCAAAACATAAAATTGTTTTTAAATCATATCAAACCATAGGTTTAAGTAACAGAAAATTATATGATGCTTCAGGATTGTACCACCTTAGTGAGTCATTTCCTACTCCCATTTTGAGGCAGCTTCATGAAGAGCCCACTCTGGGGCACACACCACCAAATGACTGCTTTCCTAGAGAACATTTCTGCTCTCTGAAGAGTCGTGCACACCCAACGAGCTCACTAACAGAGCACAGAGAAGGACACAGTGACAGAAGCTGCTGGCTCTGGCAGTGCATCTCAGATGCAACCAACACTCTAGAAAGAAATAAACTAATCACATTTACTGAACTTAACCCGTGCCTCATCCAGACGGTTCTATTAACTCAACTTGAAAAAAAGCTCACCAAAAAACCGGAATAATCAATGGTTTTCTTTTTTCAACTGCCAAAATGACACTAAATTGTAACCTAGCAACTCAAAGTCTGAAGTCAGAGGTGTAACCACACCGTGAGATCACACAGCTTCATCCAGACAGGGCACAGTTGGTTCCAAAACAAGGGCCATGATTGCTGGGGTATCTAAGAAAAAAGTTACAGTCACCTAATACTTTGAACAAATATCACTTTTTTCCCATTAAATATTCACAGATACTATTCCTCAAGATGTGAGTATTCTCCTCAGGAAAGAGCAACCAGGTTTATGACAGCAACACCAAATAAGGTACACAAACACATCACTGCTTCTGAAGCACAACCTATCCATGCTGTTCACCAGACTTAAGCTAGAGAATGTTCTTGTCCTTTAAAGAAATACCACCCTCAAAACAAACCACCGAGCTCCTAAATAAGATTAAATAAACCACCTCAGCCCATGAGCTCGCTGCCCACTGAGCCATCACAATCCACCTCTCAGGCACACAGAGGCCTGCTGGGAAAAGAGTTAAGCTTTGTGTTACCAACACCACAGCGCAGGTGGAATAAATCCTGCTCCCAAAACACCCTCCAGAAATCCAGCAGCACATAGGAAGTCATCTCCTCCACCACTACAAGCTAAAAATCCTCTGGGTATGTGGGTTTATGCACATCCAGCTGTCACAAAAGCAGTTCCCTGCCAGAGCAGAAGCATCATGGAGCATTTCACATAAATCTCCCAAAACACATAAGCCCCCCCTTTGCACTTTAATCATTTGCTAACAGTTACAATAAGATTGTATTAAAAATTTAAACTGCCCTACTTAATGCAATTTACCTTCAAAGGTCCATTTCCAGAGAATGAAGTCGAATGATATAAATGTCGAACACTTGATCAGATTTATGGCGCCCAAGAATATTTCTCTTGATACAGATCTGACGAGTGAAGGCTAATGGCTTTAGTTTTATTACTTTTTAAGCACTTAATGGGAAAATTTAGACATTTTCACAAGACTAAGCTCCAGCAAGAATGGTGCATTTAGAGGATGACAGCAGAGGAGAGAGCTGTGTGCTCTGGTTAAACAGCGGCGTTATTAAGCGAAAGATTAACGCCAAGTATTTATCCTGGTAATTTGTCACACAACAGTTAGGCCTGAGTGCCTCTGTTAGGGCAGAGCAGCACAAAGTGCTGACTCCACAGCCAAGTTCCCAGATGGAACTGGGGCCAAACTCCCAGGGAAAGACAACTAAAGTCACAGTGGGATTGTAAAAGCTGAGTGATAGTGCCAGATCAGCCAGTGCCTGCAGGTGATTAGGAAACAGCCCTTCCATTCTTTAGGGAATCCCACCTTTTCACCCCAACCACGTTCTCCATACACGCTACTAAGGAAGAGTTTCACTACTCCAAAAACAATTTTTTTTTCCCCTATTTAATTTTTTTTTAACTGAAAGACAGCTGGGAGTCCTCAGATTTCAATTAATGTCGAGGTACTTGGCCAATCAATCACCAAGTGCTATAAATTCCCCTCTATTTCTCATTAGTTACACTATTGCACAGCTTAAATCTAAACATACCTTTCTGGGAGACTGTAAATTACCAGGCCTAAGACACAAGTGAGTGCATCAGGCATCAGGAGGGGCATAAATGATGGGAGTGAGGCCATTGTGTGCGCGCTCAACTCCGCCTGATTTACTCCTCACCAGGGCTTTTTTCACAGCCAAGGAGCAGCAGCAGAAGTGCCACCAGCAGCACTCCATCTCCTGCAGTTTGCATATCTGACTTGAGACCAGTAATGACCTGTCTTTATTAACATTAACAAGTTTTATGCCCCAAATCCAATTTTCTATGGGAAAAAATATTTCTTCAGCATCTGCCAATAACGTTCTTTCATTAAGTGCAGATAGAGCTTGAAGAAAAACAAACCTCTGCCTTAAATTAAAATTGGTTCTGTGGCTCTGAAAGCTACCTTCAGCCTTTTCAAAATTGAGACAGTGCAGAAGTTACCTGACACAAAAGGATCTTGTGCTGAAACTAAAAGGAAAAAACATTCACACATTTATTAACAAAACTATTCAATTTTTAGTCATGTACCAGGTTTATAATAATTTGTGAACTAAAGATCGTAAGTCAGCACTCCACAGAGGTTGCTGAGGGAATGCACTTGTCACAGATGACAAATATGTTCCAAAAAATGTCTTCTATCAGAGTTAGAATGCATTAAAAATTTAATTTGAAGTTTTGAAAGTTGCAGGAAATAATGAAGTGAAGTCACATATGGAGACTGTCAGGGATCACAGGAATCACAGGACCCTTTAGGCTGGAAAAGCCCTCTGAAATCTAGTCCAAGCATTATCCCAGCACTGCCAAGGCCACCACCAACCACATCTCCAAGTGCCACATCAAGAAGTGTAAGAGTCCCCCAGTTTTCCTAATCCTTTAATAAAACATGTTGAGCCCCTGTGTTCAGAGGTAAAATTTAATATTTGGGATCATGTTCATAACTGTGGCAGCCCATGCAGTCCCATCCATGTGCCAACAAATTTTCCTCCTTGAACTGAGCTTAGTTCCTAACCAAAACGCAGCATGCACTGCTGAAACAATTCCACACGGATCCCAGACTGGTACCTCTGGAAAGAACAAGCTAAAGAAGTACCCAAAATCTACAGAGGCTGTTCAAAAACAGCTCTGTGCTGCAGATTCATCTCTTGAGTTGTACAAAATGATGTTGTGCTGGATTCTCTCTTTTCCACAAAGTATTGACCAGATCCTGCAGCAGGCACGACCTGACCTTGCTGTGTGTGGCTCACACAGAACTCCAGTAAAGAGGAAAGGAAGAGTCAAGAGTAAAAGAGAAGGAAGAGTAAAAAGGGAAGAGTTTGATGCAGAGAACAGCAGTCTCAATGTTCAAGACTGGCCAACAACAGAAACTGAAATGAAAGGAGGAGCTTACAGATAAAGTTGTACAGACATGTGACCAAAACCACACAATGCTTTTTTTCTAGAGGAAGAAGCCCCAGCTTTGGTGGGCACAAGTGGCCTTGTGCAGCACCACCTCATCAGACCTAACCCTCCATTTCAAAGTTCACCATACACAATTAAAGATTCTCTGCTTTATGGAGAAGGAGGAAGGAAAAACGCATCTCCTAAATTAGGCAGCAGCAGCAGCAGCAGCGCTGGAAGTTTGCTGGTGCAGGAATTCCGAGGGGAATGCCAGCACTGTGCCCTGCTCCACACTGCACCCCCCACACCCAGGGAGGCTTTCAGAGCTGAATCCAGCCGCTAATCCGGCGAGCAAACAGCTCAATGGGATTTGCATATGCATACGGATTAGCGATTTGCAATGCGCTTCCGAAGTGGCTTTTGAGGAACCAGCTATGCTAATCATCAACTTTGATGTTGAAAATGTGTTTGTTGCACAACAGAGGAGGTTACAAAAGGATTATGTTTATTACACCAGGTTTAAACGTTTGATAGCTCAGACAAAAGCATCTCTTTATTATAAGGGGGCAAAGCGGGATCTTGTCTTTAATAAATGCTGCTAAACACATCCAGAACAGAATGAATTACAGAAAGGGCATTCTGCCTCCCCTTTCTGTCTTCACACAACACATCTCGTGGGTTAGCTCTTCATCTTCCATTCATCAATATTAAACCAGCAAAGCTTTTTTTTTGCAAGCAAATTTAAAGAGAAATCCACAAAGGACAGTTAAAACCAACAGCCAAGGGGAAGACATATTGAGGAGAACTAAAAAAAAAATTGAAAAATGAGGCTTTAGATATTTCGTGCTGCCCTCTGTATGTGAAGGCTTGCTGGAGAAGCTGTAGAAAATAAAGTGGCAGATGAGGTGTATGGGCTTTAAGACTTGTCAATAAAAAATTAAGAAGAAAATGTCAGATTAGATGATCAAACCCTAATCATAAAAGTGTAACAAAGAGCACAGCAGTAGGAAGAGAGACAAAGATATGCTGGGCAAGGCAGAGCATCCCCCAAAATGCAACAAACGAGGCACAGTTTACACAGAACCCTCAGAAATAAAGCAGGCATGAGGAAGAAAAAGGTTCTGGCTGGGATAAAGCAAATATAAACTGGCACTCTGAGGAGGTCATGCTCTGCTGAAGCCCCTCCTGGCCCTCACCTAACCTTGTGGTCACTTCCTCTGCAGCAGCCAAAGAATCCTCGCTCTAACAGGTATCACCAAGCAGAATTTCATTTTATTTGTTTTTAAAGCCTCCCCTCTGGACACAGCCAGTGACTGAGCCCTGCCAGCAGCTCTGCTGTGCTGTCACTTTGCTGTTCAGCTCACTTGGTTTAAAAAGAATGGCAGAAATTGTCACTGCTGCCTTCAGCTCCGCCAGGAACTGCAGCATGACAACACTTATTTATGGCTTATTTCTGTTCTGCCTTTCCTGGTGTCTTTACTGAGAAAAGCAGGGGTTTGAAAAATAAGGAATTTTCAAACTTCCTCCTTCTTCCAGAATTTTTTGCTCCTGTTTCTAGGAAACAAGTCCTACTTGCTTGCCAGACACTCCACAAATGTGTTTATAACACTTTATCTGCCAAGCACAACACACATGAGTCTGTCAAACACACTGATTCTGCCTCTTACTCTCATGTAAAAGTAAAAAAAAAAAGGCAATTTACCCCCAAACAACCACCTTGTTTCCTGCCCCAGGATTTCAATTAGAGTTTACATTATAGAATATGACTTTACTGGACTAATTCTGAATCTTCACTACTGAAAACCTGAATTCTTTTGTATTTTGAGGAGATGTTGATCAACGTTCCTGCTGCCATTTAATGAAGAATTCATCAGTGTTGAACTAGGTGTTGCATTTATTGTGTTCTCCAAAAAAAAATTTAAACAGCTGTCACCTATTGTACAGAATCTGCTCTAGGTTTTGAGTAACCTGCCTGACTGCATACACTTCAAATTAAGACTTAAAGGAAGCACCATGAAATAACCACTATAAAATTAAAAGTCACATAAAAAGTTCTGCAAGACATTATGGTTTTCTACGAGTCACCTACTGAATGACACATCAGAGCTAAAATCAAAACCTCCCTGGAACTTTTACTGGCATTAAATCATTCTATTCCTCCGTGTTCATTGCAGCACTTTTAAAATTCCATACCCTGGAGTACAGCTCCTCATCCCATTATTTGATTCCAAGCTTGAAAAAATGGATGCAGACAAGTCACTGGAAAACCTCTTTTCTTTCCTTCACACATCTGTGCATCCAGCTGCGGTGTTGAAAAACCTGACAGAGCAGTACCAGTCCCAAAGTCCCCAAAGCCTACAAAGTTGCTGCAATTTTCACCCAAAAATTGGCAAAAAGGTGAAGTTTGTGCCCACCAAACAGCATGGCAGCGACACAGGACAGCACCAAGCATGAGGGCAACTGCACGGAGACCACCTAAGCTCTCAGGGACAACAGAAAAAGCAAGTAATGTGTAAAGTGTGAAATTTGGCAATCAGTCAGAAAATACAAATCCAAGGACTTGAATCCATTTTCCAGCCCAATCCTACTGATGCCAACTGCTCCCCAGGATGAAGGCTTCGTCATACCTGTTTCACCAGGCAGCTCAATTCACACAGCTCATTTCCAGCCTGTGTTATATAAATTTCAGATACTGGTTAATATCTGGATATTAATTAATATCCTGCTAGTTCACACTGGGCCTTCCTACAACAACGTGCAGTCTGATTTATGGCACCAGAACTTGTCCTCTGCTGAATGGGGCTGAGGGATTATCTGGAAACCAGAAAAAACCTCTGTGCAAACAAAAACAGCCACCTACAAAACCCAAAGAACGGTGGAATGAAATTCTTGTTTCCAAACTAAATCTTCTCATTTATTATTGGCCCGTAAGAGTTACAGGCAGGAAGGAAGGATAAAGTGTAAGGGCAAAGCATGAGCAAGGGTGAAGCTGAAGCAAGTTCAGAATAAAACACAAACAGAAACACCTCGCAAGACGAGCGTGACCAGATTTTTGCGTTTATATATTTTTTTTCCGGCCGACTTTGGCTGCCGGAGCGTTTGAAGGTCCCGAGGGGCTCCGCGGCGCCGCCGCCATCACGGGCCCCTCACGGGCCCCTCACGCCGCGGCTCCGGCGCCCCCTGGCGGCCGCTCTCGCCGCGCTCCGTTATTCCCGGGGATTAATAAAATCAAAACGTTAATTTTACGTTAAAACAAACGTCTTAAAACGAATTTAAAACTGAAACGACTTAAAATGAACGGGGGATTAAAATGAACGAGGCTTGAGCGTTTGTTGCTCCAGGCTAAGCCATGATATCGAGGAAAATAAATCGACTCCCTCATGTCACTTTCTCATTAGAAAAAACCTGAAACGAACAAACCCGGAAGATACAAAGATCTAACCAGCAAAAATATTGATTTCCCCGCGGTTGTGAAGCATGGAGGAGTCAGCAGGCTGATCCAGGCCATGTGTGACCATCCTGAAGCTCATCACTGCAGGTGCCACATTCCCGGAGGCCTCAGCCAAACTCCAAGGAACTCCAAGGAAACCCAAGGAACTCCAAGGAAACCCAAGGAAACCCAAGGAACTCCAAGGAAACCCAAGGAACTCCTGAGCCAAAGGAACCATTGCTCATCCTGCCCTGCACTGGGTCCCCACCAGCCCAGCCCAAGCAGAGAATCCCCCAGGCCACCTCCAGTGCCAAAGTGCACATTGATCTTCCCAAAACAGCTGTTGGGATGGATCCCATTTACTTCCTTTTTATTTACTTCCCATTAGGCTGATGAACATTTCCTAATGAAAACACATCTATAAAAGCTGACTTGAAATGCTGATGGCAAGTGACAGCCCTTCCCCTCGATGAGGCTGCAGCAGGATTAATTTGTCATCTCCCGTCCCTTAACAGAGAAATGGTGCTTTGAAGTTCTCCTTTTGAGACACCTTTGTTCAACACTACGCTAAATACTATTTGGATCTGGAAACACAATACTACTGGTAGATTTTTTTACACAGAGTGGACATGTTCCTTAATAAAAGACTAGTTAATTTGCAAATAAAGCTTCCAAAAATACTGGCAGCACCAGAGCAAAGTGCAAATTGTGAGGCAGCAGTGGCCTCTGCCACCACATACCTGCAACTCCTGCCTCAATACCCACAGGGTTATTGTTATTTTGGGCAGTATTAGATCAAAATCTGGGTGTTACAGCCATCCAGATGCGGTAAGACCCCCTTGGTTGGACTGCTACGCTACAGAGACAGATTCAACTCTGAACCCAAGTAAGAGTCAAACCCTTTTGTTTCAAACCCTGTGACAGTAAAATTTTATCCTCTAAATATTTGAACATTTGCTCCTTTGTGGTGTCAGAGACTCGCGTGGTGTCAGAGACAGCTAAATGGGTCAGGGAAAATCCGAACATAAAGCAGGGCAAGATGTGTGGTTCTGAATACACTGTGAACAGAAATAACAGCAATTCTCATGCATTAATGGTACATCAAGCTAATTCAAGAAGGCTAAAACCATTAAAAAGGCATCCTGGGGCAGTACACAGTCATTACAATACTGTGCTGACAGGAAGTATTAAAATAATCATTTTCAATGTCATTGATAGAATCCATTCTGATAAGCAGGGGGGGAAAAAAATCTAATTCTTAATTGGGAATATGAAGCAAAATGGATCTTATTAGCATTTATCTAATTTTTAAAATGCAATTCCCTTGTTCAACTATTCAAAATACCAAAAAATAAGAAAGGATTTATATCTTCCATCGTTGGGCACATGACTAAACTAAACCCTTGAAACACGGAACTCCTCTTTTTTATTTCAGCCTGAAATTCAGGTTTTACTTCCCAACAGTATGAGAAATTAAACCTCAGTGGGACATGGCTGAAGGTTAAAAAAGAGCCTCTAAAACAGCAGAATGTGAAGGAGGATTTTGGCTTTCACTTTACTCAGCTTTCACAAAATATGAAGCAATGGACTTGATGATCTTAAGGGTCTTTTCCAACCCCAGTGATTCTATGATTCCATCTCTGTTACAATCAATAGTGAGCTTATCAGCTGTAATGAAGCGTTCGAAACGAGGCATTTGGATTTAACTCGAGAATAAAGTAGCATTTTCATAATAACAATAATCATTCAAGTTAAATTATTTTACCACTCAGCTGTGGAGAAAATGGGAAATGAGTTATCACAGAAGAATCGTAACAGATGACCACTAAGTTCAGTAGCTGCTTGCAGGGGACAAATTAGAAATTTAATTTCTAAAGTATGTGCAGTGAAGGAGTAAAAAGCTCTTCAATGCCATTTCCAATTTCTTCCTCCAAAAGGTATGTCTACATCACAGCAAGGCACAACACAGAAACAAGAAAAGAGATTTTAAAATAAGCTTGCAAACAAAGCAGCCCAAACCAGGAACTGGTGTCAAAACCCACCAAGTGTGTGTGGAAGAAAAGTCTGTGGGCTGGAACATCCTCAGGTGAATTTTATTTCTTTTTTAAATCAGAAAATCCCAGAATGGTTTTGATTGGAAGGGACCTTAAAGCTCATCTTGTTCCAACCCTGCCAGGGCAGGGACACCTTCCACTACCCCACTGATGTGAACCCTCTGAAGAAGCCATAAAAAAATCATTAAAGCTATGCTGAACCTGAACACCCCAGAGCAGCACAAACCAAGGGACATTTAATCAAGGGCTCCCTATTAACAGCTTGCACTGCTCATTCACACACCCCCCATTTAATGGGGTTAAGAAGTTGCTTTGTTTCCTGCTGAAACAAACAGCAAAAATTATCAGGAATTGGATTCGGTCCCAGACGTGTCTGGCAAGTGTAACCCATTCATACAGAAGCTTTTCTAATCCTATTAGCTGGCAAATATTAAAGAGTTGGTTGGCTGCCACGAGGGCAAAACAACACCCTGATATTTCTTAAAACACATGAGCCCTGTCAATTCTTTCTTACGACCAAAGAGAGAAAAATGAGCCCCCTGAAAGCTTACAAGTTTATCACACTAGCTTTGTGCCAAGAGACTTCTCTCCAAATCTCTGAGAAAAGGGGAAAAAAAACCAAGAAGGAGGCTGCAGACAGAGCCACAAACACCAGGACTTGGAATATATAATTAACAATCTAACTATAGCCACCACTCCAAAATAAATGGGCTAAACAAAACCCCCTAATGGCTCTTTGAAACTCCTAATCAATATAGAAAATCTAGGCAGTCAAAACAGTAATTTTTGCAACTGGATCAACAGAAAACAGGGAGCATAGCAAGAAGATGCAGCTTCAAATGCTCTTCTCCAAAATCTGATCAACAGCATGGGTAAAAAAGGGGTGCAGATCAGTATTTTCCACATAAAATGTACAATGTTTTGACTCCTTTTATCCCATGCAAAAATTACCACTTTTTTTTTCCTCAAATGAAAACATTAGAATGTATCTCCTTTTTATTCCACATAAAAATTGGGTATTTTTGCCTTTTTTTTTTATTTGAAGTGTCTTTTCACACCCCATTGCAAGGTGCTGCTGTGACCCTGCCTTATGTAAGCACAGGCAGAGCAGGACTTTGCAACGAGAAGCTGGCAACAAAAGGCCCCAGAACTAGGGGCTCTGAGAAGCATGAAAATGTAATTAATTAAGGAGGTTTTCAGACACAGAAAACTGCTGAGATGAGGGGCTGACACGTTCAGCCACGAGAGGAGCATGGCAAGCACAGAAGCCAGCCAAGCCCCAGGACACTTGATTGAAATTCCACTAGAGGGGGCACAGATCCTATCTCATACAACTCCAGGACCGTGGAATTATAGAGCATCCTGATCTGAGAGGAACCCACAGGGATCAAAACCCCTACACAGGACTCGCAGAGAGTCCCAGATTGGTTTGAGTTGGAAAAGAGCTTAAAGCTCACCCTGTGTTACCCCTGCATGGGCAGGGATGTCTTCCACTGTCCCAGGCTGCTCCAAGCCCTGTCCAACCTGGCCTTGGGCACTGCCAGGGATCCAGGGGCAGCCCCAGCTGCTCTGGGCACCCTGTGTCAGGGCCTGCCCACCCTCACAGGAACAATTCCTTCCCAACATTCAACCTAGCTGTCAATTTTTAACACCCCATGAACATTAAAGTGCTTGAACATTGCATCTCCAGCTACTCTGCACAAACAGCCCCTCAGTCTCTCCACGAGTGCTAAAACCAAAGTAGAGAAAACTTTGCTGCAATAAAGCAGCACCAAAGAAAACTGAAAATTAAGCAAGGACTAAAAATAGCTTAAGATGCTTAAGACTAAAGGTGCTGGTGGAGAACACATCAGCGCACATAAAATGTGTTAAGGAGTCATCTTAGAAAGTTAAGGAGCCATCGTAGAAAACACAACAAAAATGCCCCAAAATCAGCATTTTCTTTAACTGAGCAGGCCAATATCTGAGCTATCCCAAAGGGTCATTAGTCAGAAAGGACAGCTAGAGGGTGGGGTGATGTGCTGGGTGCCAAAGGGCAGCTGTACCGTCATGGAAGACTCTCTCCACGTTGAGCCCGTAGGTGGCGCAGGTCTCGTAGTACGTGCATCTCTTGAGGTCATTGGACAACTTCCTGGCTCTGGCATCGTCAATGACACGGGGGTTGGTGGAGCTGATGGCATCTGCAGAGCCACAGGGGAAAACACCCATTAATGGTCACTCGGAAACACCAGCCTGGGACTCACAGAGTCACAGGAGGGGAAAGCCCCCTGAGATCACCCAGTGTAACAACAACCCACGGTCACCACTGACTCATGCCCTCAGGTGCCACATCCACATGGTTTTGGAGCGCTTCCAGGGATGGTTCCAATGCTTGACAACCTTTTCCATGAGGAAATTTTCCCTCATATCCAAGCTGAACCTCCCCTGGTGCAAATTCAGGCCAGCTCCTCTCATATTGATCAATACCAAGCAGTGAGTTGAAATACAAACCATGAAACAAGGGTGTACATCACTCTGATTTACATTTCCTTATTAAAATTACCAGTACACTGATTCGAAAAGCCAGGGGGAAAACCTCCAAGGCTTTTTGCTTTCCTTAAATACATATATTGAGTTCAGTTGTTGTCAAAAAAAAAAAAAAAAGGAAAGAAATATACAATCACATGAAAGAGCATGAGCTCTGATGTAAAATATATTTAGGGAAACAAGTGGGTGATTAGTACAAACATGTCAAATGGTTTTTATATCTCTGTAAGTATTAGTGACTTATAGAGTGTGAAATATTAAACATGATGTATTTAAAGAAATAGAACTTAATTGTAAATTACTTTCTCAAACTGCTGTAAAGGCACCCAGAGATGTTGTAGGAACATACTGCAAAGCTGATAACAATTATATTTTTCTAAACTATCATATTTGGCAATTCTCTGCAAGATCTTCTTTTCATGAAAGCTGAAATTTCAGTTTCTAGAGCTTTTCCAGAGGAGCTGAAAAAACCCTACACCAGAATAAATGAAGGAGAAGCTTCTTTCTTGCTACTCCATCATAGTGATGAACTCTGTATACAAAGGTGATACTATCTGAAGTGACAATCTTATTAACAGACCTTGAAAAGGAATTTTTTTTCCCCAGGAGTACTGTGTCACTCTTCTGCCCCATCCCTGGAAGCGTTCCAGGCCAGGTTGGATGGGGCTTGGAACAACCTGGCATGGTGAGTGGGAGGTGTTCCTGCCCATGCCAGGGGTGCCACTGGATGATCTTCAAGGTCCCTTTCAGCCCAAACCATTCTGGGATTCTACAACAGGCAATAATTTCAGCATTTACAGCTGCCCAGAAAGCCTTCCTTAAAATCTGTAACCACCCACAGCAGCAAAACAGATTTGCTCTTTGGGAAAAAAGCATTTAAAAAAAACCGCTAAACATGGACTCAGTGCCTCTTGCCACGCTGTGTGTGAGGCTCTGCCCCGGGCACGGCAGGACCAGACCTCAACTGATGCTGTCATTACCTCCTCATCAGACCCAATTAACAAAAATAAAGCAGCAATTGGGAAAAGCAGGAGCCCGTTATTTCTCAGCAGAGGGCGCTGGCAGCATGTACCCAGAAAGGAATCGAGCGGGTTCAGTTCCAGAACACCACAGCTGCCCAGAGTTTGCCTCCTTGTCCCGGGGTGGGTCAGGCTGGGACACTGAGCTGCCTTTGGAAGCCAGGGGAGAATGTCTGGAAGTGCTCATGTTGAGGGAAAGATTTCATTTCACATCTCATTTCAGCAATACCTGACAAAACCAAGAAGGCCAGGTTGGAGAGGGCAGGGAGCAACCAGGTCTAGTAGAAGATGCCCATGCCCATGGCACGGGGTTGGAATTAAATGAGCTTTAAGGTGCTCTCCATCCCAAACCATTCTGGGATTCTATGATATGAAAGGTTTATTTCAAATATGTATTTTAACAAGTGTATTTAGGTATTCATATATTTTATTTCACTGTAAAACACAGACCAAAAGTTGTGGTTTTTCCTGATGCTTATTCCTAGAGTTAGCATTATTCTCGCCTTTTTTAAAAATCCCCTTTGCATCAATGCTGCAACAGAAGATTAACTTTTCTTTTTCTGGAAGTAACAGGAAGGAGATGGAAAACCATACCCCAAACCATATCCCAGACGGGGGTCAGAAGGGCACAAAGAAAAAAAAGTTGGAGAAATGTTTCCCCTTCACCTTTTCAACTCCAGCTTCAAGCCCAAAACATGGCCCTTCAAAGCGGCTCCCTTCTGCTTTTTGGTGGAGTTTCTGCTGTCCTAAGACTTTTTCTGTTCCTATTTCCCCTTTTCCTTCTTATCATCTGTTTCCTCCCTCCAGCTGGGCTGTGATTCCTCCTTCCCTGCTGCCCACACATCCCCTCTGTGCTGTCACCCCTGGGCAGGAGGCAGGGGAAGGCCAAATGCTCCCTGACCACGTGGCTGAAAAAACACCAAAAAGCTTCAACACCACCAAAAATCACTGGGACACACTGACAAGGAGGATGCCCAAAATTGAACCAAGAACAATTCACAACACCTGTGTTCTGCCTCTAACACACAACAGCAACCTGGTGGGGCTCAGCCTGGAGGAAAGGAGGCTCAGGGGGGACCTTCTGGCTCTGCACAATTCCCTGCCAGGAGGGTGCAGCCAGGTGGGCTCTGTAGCCAAGGAACAAAGGACAGGACCAGGAGAAATGGCCTCAAATTGTGCCCAAAGGGTTGTCCAGCCCTGGCACAGATGCCCAGAGCTGGAGTCACCATCCCTGGAAGGATATAAAAGTTGTGTGGGGGGACATGGTCTAATGCTGGCCTTGGCAGTGCTGAGGGAACAGCTGGATTTGATGATTCAAAAGGATTTTTTCCCAACCTTCATGATCCCATGGTCAGGAACAGAACAGCCTCAGCCCCACCATGGCAGCAAACCAATCACAGGATGGGAAACTGGTGAAATGTTACTGGGCTATGCTGGCACAAGAAGGCAGAGAATATTCAAAAAACCACTCAAATGCCAAAGAAACTGAAATATTTTGGGTACCTTTCCCTTGCCATATTTCCCTTCAGGACAGCTGCTATTTCAGAAGGAAAAACTGGGGGGATAGGTTGGCTCAGGTGGCAAAAAGCTGCATTTTTACTTGACTTACAGAGGTCTCCCAGAGGCACAGCCTGAGGCCAGGGTTCACCTCTGCCTCCTACCCAGCTGCTGGAGGTTTCTCACCTCTCACCCTTCTGCCTCTCAGCAATGCCAGGGTGTTGAACCCTCCCAGACTGCCAAGCTCATGGAAACTGGTCTGGCTGCAGAACTTTCCTACACAACTGATTTACCTGCCCAAATTCAATGAGGGCATCTCCCTGCTAGGCAAGAAAACCACCACCACCAGCACACATTGAAAGTATTATTTTAAATTTCCTTGCAAGCCATAGAATCCTGGAATGGTCTGAGTTGGAAACGACCTTAAAGCTCATTGTGTTCCACCCCCTGCCATGGACAGGGACATATTCCACTATCCCAGGTTGCTCCAAGCCTCACCCAACCTGGCCTTTCACACTTCAGGGATCCAGGGGCAGCCACAGCTACTCTGGGCAACCTCTGCAGGGCCTCCCCACCCTCACAGGGAAGAATTTTTTGTGCATCTGACCTAAACTTCCCCTCTTTCTTCACTGCTGAGGTCCTACGCTCCCTCTCCAAGCGAGCTGCCAGGACATTTTTCTCTCACCTCAAATGCTGTCCTTGCAATGCCACAGCCCTGTAGCAAAGGGGAAAGGACAGGACATGGCTTTGCCAGCTTGGAGGAGCCCATGTGGTGTCAAAGGCCCAGCTGAGAGCATTCCAGCTGGGAACGAGGGCTGCACTTACCCTGGGTGCCCACCAGGACCATGGGGATCTCGCTGGTGTTGCGATAGTTGGCCATGCGGCTGTAGTAGTGGTAAACGGTCTGGAAGCTGACTTCATCCTCCAAGCTGAACACAAAGATAACAGCATCCACCCACATGGCAAACTGCAGGATAACAATGGGAAAGGCCAGCTGTGAGAGGAGCAGCGAGGAGGGGGAAGGAAGGAAAACCAAGAGAGAAACGTTCTCACCTTCCTGCAAGGGAAATACACACCAGAAAAACTCACACACAAAAAAGGCCTCAACAGGGTTAGGATCAGTTGCTAAAACGATGAATCTCATCACCCTGCACACCATGAGGATCTGGGATACACAAGGGATTTCCCCACATGAGCACCCCTGCTTCACTGGGGTGGGTAAGCAGCTACTGTCAGTGCACACTGCATGTGATTCCCAGAAAACGCAGCAGGCTGAGGTTGCTGGCTGTGTGCATTTGAAAGGAGCAGCACTCCTCTGCAGTGCTGGCTGAGCCCCCATGCTGCCATCTGCATGCATGCCAGGACAGGCATGGCTAGGAATTCTCACATCTCAACCCCATTAATTTGAGACTTGTAATTCTTCCCCATACAGACACTCTCAGCTGAGCCAGCAGCACCAAGTGCCTCGTTGTGCTTTCAGTGGAAGAGCAAACTGCTCTCTCCTGGCATCAGGAACCTCCTGAGAGACATGCAGGTGCTCCTCAGTGAGAAGCTTTTAGCTCACAAGTGAATTAAGACATTTAACAACAGTGAACATGAACAGGACATCAAGAAAAAACTCCAGCTTACCTCACTGCCTTTATTTTTCCCTAAGTGACTCCATTCCTACCCAAATTCAGAGCAATGGAAACAAGCTTCAGCCAGGGGATCTTCATGCTTTGCTTTGTTATATTATTACTACAACATGCCAGGGGACATACTGAACACAGAGGTTCACTGGGGAAAGGCTCTGCATATTCATGATGATTGTATTGAAACCAAACATTGCCTCGGCTGTTGTGGTGTAAAAATGGACCAAAAAATTGTTTTGAGGTTTTCAAGACAGTCAGGAGGACAATCTTCCAGAGGGGAAGGACAGGACTGGTTAGCACACAGCAGAATCACTGCCAGAATAAGGTCAACCACCACTGTTAAACTGTTCAAACCAGAAGATGAAACCACAGGAACTGGAGTCAGCATCATTATTTGGGAGATGTGGGCTTGGGTCTCATTATAAAATGGTTTTTGTTGACTGGACTCAGCAGCATCATGCCAAGGACTCTTCCCAACAACTGGGAATGTCCTTAAGGCATCCATTTGGAAGCCTCTGAATGTTTGAGCAGTGTCTACAGCAGCTTTCTAATAAAATTATTTTAAAACACTCCACAGATTTACACTGTGCAGTTCCTGCAGACACAAAACATTTCCAGCAATTCCTTAGTTCTCTTTTCATATTGAAATGCAGCTTAATCTTTGTGGATATCAGACCTGTGCTACAAAGAAACCAAAGGAATTTTGGGAAACACAAGGTCTGGAAACCCTGGATGTCTCATCCAGAGTACTGCGCAGGAAATGGCTTGAAACAAGGATAAATCAGCTGCTGGTATAGAAATCCATTCTCAGACTTATTACTGTGAGTGAGCAGAGCTGTTAGTTCAAGGCAAGCCCAAAACCAAATTGTAAAAAATGTTTTAAATTTAAAAAGTTGCATGCAGCAGCTCATTGTAGGTCAGTTACTAGGTTAATTTGATTTTACAATAGGAAATTGAATTATTTTCATCTTTGAACCATTTTATCTTAGGCAAAGAAAGGAGAGACCATAGACCCAAAAAAGAGTCTTCAGGGAAGTTTGTTTTTTCTCCCTTCCTGCCAAAAAGAAGGGGACAGTAACCTGGGGAATACCCATGACCCAGTGCCAGAACTCCACATGTCAGCTCCTTACTTCCTGCAGGTGGAATTCAGTCCCAATTATTCATGAACACACAGGCAAAGTTTTCATTGCAGGAATTAATGAACAGATTAAAGATTTTTAATAGACATGTAACTTGAAATTACACCCAAAAACTCCAAAGGGAATTTACAGGAAAGCCTCGTGCTGAAAGGTGAGACAGCACTGACACCTCAGACCTCTTCAGCAAATCACGAGGATGGAGAACAAATCTCAGCCACCACAGAATCCCAGACTGGTCTGGGCTGGAGGGACCTTAAAGCTCATCTCATACCAGCCCCCTGCCAAGGGCAGGGACACCTTCCACTGGACAGCAGCAGCCAAAGCCCCAGATTCACCTGGCACATCCCAGGAGCACACCCCGTGCTGTTCCTCGGTCTGCAGCCAGCTCCTGTGAGCTCTGCAAAGCCAGGCACAAATCCATCTCAGATCCTGCATGTACCTTTACACCTCCACTATTCACATTTTTAGATGAGTGAATGTTCTCTAAGCATCAGAGGCTGGAAAGCAGGGGCTGCTTGAGCCAAATCCCTGCCAGCCCCAGACAGAGCTGTCCTTGTTGCTCCTGCTGCCAGATGTGCCAGTGCTTTATTCTGTCCTGTGACTTCCTTCCTTCCAGGATGTCTCTCTCAGCCTCCACTTCCTCCTCATCCTTTCTCTTCCCCTTTGTCCTGGCACCTTCCCCCACGCTCTCATCCTCCTGGAGCTGTGCTGCTGCATTGAAACCCAAGCTGCTGCTGCTGGCACCGCTCCCCCTCAGCTGTTTGGCAGCTCCTGATGCTCAATTATTGCTTGTTTGGAAGCTGATCCCTCCCGGAAGAGCCGGGCAAAGCCAGGCAGCGGCAGCCAACGCTCAGGAAATCCTGCCAGTGCCCAGGTGAGGAGAGGTGGAGAAGGAGGAGGGTGCCCAAGACAAGGATGCTGCCTGCAGACAGCACAGATGCTTAAATCTGAGGTGATTTAAGCAGCACATGAGCAAACTCTTGCTCAAAACAGAGTAAGGGTCAAGCACTCAAACCCTCAAGTGTCTTCTCCACAGCCAATGGCTTGGACAGGCTGGGAGAGCTGGGGGTGTTCAACCTGGAGAAGAGAAGGATCCAGGGAGAGCTTAGAGCTCCTTCCAGAGGGCTGGAGAGGGACTTGGGACAAGGGCCTGGAGCAGGGCAAGACACAAGGAATGGCTTCCCACTGCCACAGGGCAGGGTTAAATGGGATGGTGGGAAGGAATTCCTCCCTGTGAGGACGGAGAGGCCCTGGCACAGGGTGCCCAGATCCCTGAAGTGTCCAAGGCCAGGCTGGATGGGGCTTGGAGCAGCCTGGGCTAGTGGAAGGTGTCCCTGCCCATGGCAGAGGGTAGGAGTGAGATGAGCTTTAAGGTCCCTACCAATCCAAACCATCCTGTGCTTCTGTGAAATCCTGATGTGTGACCAGGGGAAGCACAATGCCTGGGAATTCAGTATAAATGAGCTGGATATCCTGACTTGCACAGTCTCAGTCAGAATCCCAAATATTTGCTACACACGCTCGTCCATCCATCGTAACTGAAATCCCAACCATTCGCTGGACAAAATCTTTTTCACCTGAGGCTGATGCTGGAATTCTCCTGGCAGGAAGATGAGAAGGAGCCAGGGCAGAACAAAGCAGAGCCAGTTCTTTGAAAGGAAGTTCTGAAAAACAAGGGAAGCGAGGCTTTGGGCTCACCTGTGCCTCTGGAGGGCCTCCTTCATCTCTGATCAGCAGCAGGTAGCTCTGTCCATCAACCACTATCTCCTTCTTGAATCTCCCACCTGCCACACAAAGCAGCTGGTTACAGACAGCAGAGGTACAAAACACACAACAGAAAAAGGCTTCGCTTGTGGGAAAAAAAGCTCTTTGCAAATTAACCAGCAACTGGGATGTTACTGAGGTTTATATGCACATACATGGGAATTACTTAAAGTTAAGGCGTGTACTTGCCTTATTTATATATATATATATATATATATTATATATATATATGTAAGTATAGTGGGAAAAAGCCAGGAATTGCATTACAACCCACATTAGGTGTCCTTGGGTTGATACATACAATTAAAACCCTGAATGTGTCACCTTTGCTTTAAATAATTGTGAAAGCAGTGTCTCTAAGAAAGGCAAAGTGCACACAAGCATCGTGTCTCGTCACCAAAGGCAGCTTCCTGTGGCAGCCAGCATTTCCCCAAGGGAAGCCCAGTTCTCAGAGCACACAAGAGTGGGTGTTATGGGAATGAGAGCTCTACACTCACACACCACAGTTAGGGGAAGGTACCACACACATGTTAGACAAAAAAGCTACAATGGTGCTGCCTCTGGAGAGATGTGCTAAACTAGGAGAGAAGCCTGTGCTGCTGGCTTGGGATGAATCCCACACCTGCTCTGGACACCTGGATAAAGAGAGGGCAGCCATAACCTCCAACCACACCCTACTCCTGCTCCTGGATTTCTGGGAATGCAGAACAAGGGTGCCTGGGACCACCAAGGAGGCTCCAAGCCCAGCAGCTGCTCTGCCACCTCCTGTCCCCTGGCTCCCAGGGACTCAGCCACCACCCCAGGGCAGGGTTGGGATTGCTTCTTTTGGGGCTAAAGCGTATTTTGGGCACTCTGCTGCCTCTCTCAGAAATGACAAATCCCATTTCGAGCTTCTGGTGAGAAGGAGCCTAAGCCAGGATTAGCAAGCTTGGCCTAAGCACTGGGGAGGCATTTAGGCTCCTCTCCTGGAGCAAACCCACTCTTATCTCCCCACCTAAGCCCCAAAGCCCCCAGGGCCTCCAGCTTAGCATCACCCACCCTCACAGCTGAGCTTACCATGTGGAGATAAAACACACCCATTAACACACCCTAAACTTCTCTCTTTGTCCTATTTTTAAAAACTGGAATTAGTTCTGATTTGAACCCTATTTCCCAGCTCCAAAATGTGTCATTCCAAGAAAACCAATGGTAGAGAGCCAACAGCTCTGCCTTGCTCTCCAAACAAGCTCCCTAAGCGAGTAAGTCAGCACTCCCAGGCTAATGCTGATCCTCAAAACACAACAATCTGCACAAAAATTGCTGCCTTAGGGGAACCCCACACTGGCTTAGACCCACCATTCCCCCCCAGCCCAACCACAACAGCAGCCTTCAAACCAAGATTACTCCACAGCTCAGCTCTGTGCAACACTTAAGCATGTTTAAACACATTTTGTGTCTAATAAAAGGGTGAAGAATTAGAGGTTTTCGTGGGTTTGTGCTGGGGTTTTTTGTTTGGGTTTTTAAAAATCTTTTCTTTATAAACTTATCCTATTAGCAGTATTAAACATGCAGCAATGAAGACTATCACATTTCTGGTTGTTTAATGGCACAGAAGGAGCAGAAGAGCCACGAATGGATTTTCATTATCTCGCTCACAAAGTGGATTTCAATCCTGCCCTTGCAGATCAAGTGGCAGATAGATACCTATCATTACTGAGCCTGAAAAGAACAATCCCAAACAAGTGTAGAACTTGTAAAGGAAACAGTCCCAGCTCTCAGGAACTGGATTTCTATTAATCAGGCCATTATTTCTATACGCTGTCGATTAAACGTGCTTCCCAATGAAGTGTTAACTAAGATGAATTACTTAATATAGAGCCCTCCAGAGAGGGGCTTTAAAGCTGTAACTAACAATGGAAATACACCGTACACCTGATCAGAGAGGGAAAGTTCTGCCTAATTGCCATTTCCTATTTCCTTTTTTTTTTTTAAACACTGCAAGTTCCCCCAGCTAATTACAAAATACCACACACCGAATGCGTTTGGGAGCCAACTCATTATTCCCGTGGTCAACAGGATGCCTTGCCAGTCTCACTGTACCTTCAAACAGTCCTCAGAGGCACAAAGAAGCTACAGACAGGGTGGACTAAAAAGCTTAAGCAGAGAATTGAAAAATAAAAAAAAAATTTGAGTGTACAGCTCACAAGCGTGAGCCCTACGAGATTTACTCTTCATGATTTGACTGTTGAGAGCAGCTTGGAAAAGGGTATTAAATTTAATAAATGCAGTGCGAGTTAGCCAGCAGCTCTTTTCCTATGTGAATCCACACTAAATGATCACCTTGGGGACCTGCTCCTTGCCTTCCCCAAAAACACTGGGCGTGGAGTTCAGTGCAATTATTGTTATTTCCAGTATTAAATTCAGCTCCTGACGTGCTGTCCCACTCTGAGGGCTGTCACCCTGCTGCAGCCAACAGCCACAGTCAGCTCAAATCTGCTCAAGTGCCTTCTTCACCCTTAAAAGCAGGATGTGCTCATTAGCTGGAATAGGCACATCCTCACCATCCTTGATTTTTGTTTGGATGCAAGTATTTCATGACAAACAGTTTGAATTTAACACCCCTCCAACCAAATTGTTTCAAAGAATGCCCTGCATTTCCAAGCTGTACTAAATATTTCAAAACAAATCTGAAGGCTCAGAAATGGAACAGCAAACTCACACTCATCCCTCGAGTAAGAATTATTTTATGCAAATCTCAGCTCACAGCAGGACTCATCCCTAATAACTTGGGCTTCTACACCATTAAGGAGCCCTTATCATGAGCACAGCACAAAATTAGGTGCTGCACAGAACAGAGATTAAGAAAACCTACCTCAATAACAAGAATTTACACAAACAAAAGCACAAACAGTGAAGAATGGAAAGAGCAAGGCTGTACCCTGCAGGTAGCTGTGGTTGTAGGATTAAAGCGAACAATGAACTGCTTCTCCTTTGATTTGATGAGCCTTGATGAGACCCAGAAGCACTTTGGGCAAGGACAGTGATTTTGGGGTGCTTCAGCTTGGACAGCACCACGTTCTTTTTTGTTTTTTTTAATAGATCCAGGGGTTTGTAAAGCACCACAGGCAAAGAGGAATTACGGAGATCAGCCAGTTCAAATATTGGACTGCAGCAACCCACGAGGAAGCCAAACATCCTCCCAGGGCTACAAAATACCCCCTATTTTCCTAAATATCTGCCTATGTGACAGAGCCAGGAATTGCTGTCTAAACCAACAGCACTGAGAACAAAGAAATGACCTTCATGATATAGAGAACGAGCTCAAAACCCACAGCAGCACTCCCAGGGGAGGTGGCTGGCTTTGTTCTTGTCCCATCAGGATTATGACATGCAGCTTTTTAATGAGGGAGCTCCTCAGCTCCCAGATGTACCTGCCAGGAGAGGCCACAGGGAGGGGACGACTGGTGGCCAAAGGATGGGGCACCACAGGCACTTCAAGGCCCTTATTCCCAGTTTTCTAGGGCTAGAACAGTACCCATTCCCACAGGCTCATTGTCACATGAGCACAGAATTTTTGCAAGGTGACAAATACTGCTCCCTGTGCCCAAACTCGTGAAGCAGCTCTCAAACCATCCCGGCTCTCCCAGGTGCACCTGGCCACACTCCTGCTGTGAAATGCCCCAGGTAAATACACAGCTTTGACCAACACAAAGCTAAATAAATGCTGTGCATCAGCAATTTACAACCCTGGCTGAAGCCCCAGCACAAACTGGAAGAGGGGGGACCAAGCACAGCTTCCTGATCTCATTGTCATGCACGACCCTCCGTAAGGTGAGCGCGCGGAATCGGCGGCGGCGCAGAAATTAACCAGCGAAAATTGGAATTAGATTTAAACACTGCACACATTTGCAATCAGAGGGGCTCTCTGTAACAAAAGCTGGGCATTACATGGGGAATTCTGGGCATGGAGGCTTTAATCCAGGCTCTGACAGCCTGGCCACCCCCTCCTCTCGCCGAAAGCCCTTCCAGCGCGTAATTGCTCAGCGGAGCAGCCGCTGATTTTGCTGCTGCATCCCCAGGCTCCACTGTGCTCACCAGGCTCTTTATTCAAGCAAATTGCCACGGGGATGAAGTTATTTAGCCATGTGAGAAGGATAAATTCGGGGGGCTGGCCACACGACAAGCACAGGCAGCAGCTGAACGTCTACTGTGGCAGGGCAAGACAGAAGGGAGGACTGAGGCAGCTCTAAAGGACTCAGGCAGCTCCTGGATTTGATATTCCCAGTGACATGTGCGTTTTGACAACAGCAGCCAGTTGTCTCACACATGCACGTTCTCTCCCTTTTTCTCCCCCCCATCAGTGCCAAGAACCTGGCTCCTCTTCAGGGAAACACGTTCAAAAATTCTCTGTTCAAACAGATGGCCACATAGTGGTCTTCTGGTTTGCTACTCGCGTTTTGTTTTTTTTTAATTGAAACAAACTAATTTTAAAATGTTTGTCACAGCATTGCCTTAAAGGAAAAAAAAAATTTTAAAAAGGAAAAATTTCTTCCCCCAGAGGATGCTGGGCACTGCCCAGGCTCCCCAGGGAATGGGCACAGCCTCAATCCTGCCAGAGCTCCAGGAGGGTTTGGACGCTGTCAGGGATGCACAGGGTGGGCTTGTTGGGGTGTCTGTGTTGGATCAATGATCCTTCCAGCTCAGGATATTCCATGATTCTATGATTTTGGGCATTTCCTGAATACAACCACTGTGCTAAACAATTTAGAAACTGTGAGCAGCTGAGCTGGGTCAGGGATCAAAGACCAAGGAACCATCGCTGCCACACAAGACTGAAGCTGCAAAAGGAGCCCTGGACCCCCTTCCCAAAGACTACCTGGATAAAACAAACCCCAAAAGCCAACAAAAGCAGCCTAGACTGAGCTTTTCAACCCCCACCATCTGCTTTTCTCACAACAGGTTTAGGATATAGTCCAGGAAATCCATGGAGAGGTCCTGGAAGCATCAAACCATACCAAATTAAAGCAAGGTACCCCCACAGGGACCACATATAAATGCAATATTACATCTTATAATCTGATCTTTACCTACAAACTGGCAAGGAAGCACTAATACATGATCTTGCAACTCCATGCAAAGAGAGTTCAATGCTGGAATTTTAGTAGCAGCTGCAATGACATTTAACAACTGCATTCTGAGATGCACTCACTGATGTATTGGCAGTGCCTCTCCAGAAGGGCAGATGCAATGGGTTCCCAAAACCTGGCTGTGATTTGAATGGAGATCCATGGATTTTTAGGGTTTTAATGGGGTTTTTTTAGGAAAAAAGCTGACCCTTCAAAAATATATAAAAATTACCTCAAGCTGCATAGAACCTCTAAGGTTGGATAGGATAGTGGGAAAAAACTGTGAGGGTGGGCAGGCCCTGGCACAGGTGCCCAGAGCAGCTGTGGCTGCCCCTGGATCCCTGGAAGTGCCCAAGGCCAGGCTGGACAGGGCTTGAAGATACCTGGGATAGTGGAAGGTGTCCCTGCTCATGGCAGGGGTGGAATGGAATGAGCTTAAAGGTCCCTCCCAAGCCAAACCATGCTGGGATTCCATGATAAACAGGCTGAGCTAGATCCAGTGTTTTATCTCAAGCAGCAGGAGACGAAGGTGATTGATGAACCACCAAGATAAATGGGAACAAAGCAGAGCCGGCCTTTGAGCAATGAAGTTTCCCTCATTACCCAGGGACAGGGCTCACTCAGGAGCAGAGCATGTTCTACTTTCACTGCAAAGCTCCTGACAGCCAGTGCAGACTGTGCTAAGCCAATTACAGAGGGCCAGTCTTAAAAAAAACACTGTAATGTGAGTGCAGCCAGAGAGGTAAGGCACACTCTGTCCCCATCAAATGACTCATCTGAAAGAAGCAGCACGATAGTAATCCAAGTTTCTGCAGCAGTTTCAACCCTCCTGCACCCACTTTATTAATAACCTAGAAGATGGAAGTAACAGGCTATTTAGTTTCTAGATAATGAAGCAGGAGGGACTGCAATTATGGTAGAAAATTGGATTGTACTTCAACATGACTGTAACGAGCTCGAGAAATGGAGGGGAAAAATAAAAGCAGCATCACAGGGACAAAAGTGGGGACAAAGCAGCTGTGGAAAGATGGGGCAGGATGGCAAAAACCTCTGGCACAGGGGAGAAAAGCAGCTGGGAATTCCTGCAGAGTGCAGAGAAGGGGACAGCTTGTCCTAGCCTGTGTCACCACGCCAGTCTCAGCCTGTGCTGATCTGGACAGGGCATCCATGGCAGATAAGGACCAAAATCTGCCTACAAAACACCCAGGCAGAAAAATAAACACGTGCACCCTGGTTATTTAGGAGAACAACTAGGAAGGGAGAAGAGGTGTGAGTTCTTAGTAAGAAATAAACTGCTGATCCCATTTGAGGGCAAGGGAAATACTTTTCTCATCTTTCTAGCTATTAATTGTTATGGTCCCAGGTAAAGCGGCAAGAATATCAAGTGGGAGCAGACGTACAAAGCACTAAATCCCAATTCCAGGGATAACCCTTGGGTTCAGACACCCCTCAGTCCAACATGAAGCAGGAAACCATCTTTATCAGACTCCCATTGCAAAAACTGTGGCACTGAGCAAGAAAAAGCTGAACATGTTGTGTGTTCTCCTAGTTCAGAAGCATTTCTGACAGATTAAAGGGCAGGAAAAACAACCCCCTGGAACCTGTGGGGAGGAACCTCTGAAACCCACCCAGAGCCCTCACACCCACCCAACCTCCCCAATACCAGGGGATGTTGTCAGCCACAGGCTGACATGACCTACAATCAATCACTGCTTCCATTTCTACCAATAGCCCATTTTTAATCTTTATTTTTTTTTTTTAATTTCCTTCTCTTGGTTTATTTTACTGACAGCAGGTGCAGAGAGTTGCTTACACCTCACAGCCACTAACTGTATATACACAAGTCTAATTTTAAAAGCTTATTTTTATCAAAGCAGTCAGAGACAAAAAAAACCCAGCAGGTCAGCTCCTTCAGGCAGGATGTGATCCCACTTTAGCACACTCCTACCTTTTCCACCAGTAGTCTTTTCCAGTTTTAAACATTTACAGCCCAAAACACCACTTTCCAAACAGAGTTTCTTACAAAGTCAGCCCCATGATTTAAAAGATCATCCTTTATTTTTGCTGCAGCTTCTTCTAAGTTGGCTTCTCAGGCATTTCATCTTCCAGGCAAACCCATCCCAGCTTTCAATCTAACATGAAATTCAACTGCTCAAAATTTCTGCTTGAACCTCACAAGCTTCCAACATAATTGCTAAATCCCAATGTACACTAACAAACCCTAAAGAGCTCACCAAGACAGCCCAAAATGTAAGCACTGATGCACACATCTCTGATCTTTTCAAACACCCCTCTGCTTTTTATACCCAGCCAGCTCCCCTAATACCTGTCCTTTCACTGCAGTTTTACATCACAAATAGCAACTGAAGTTAAAACTGGACTTGGCAGTGATTACACCATAATCATAATTTTACCCTTCCTAAATGGGAACAAACCCCTGGTGACAGCCAGCTGTGGCAGCAAACTGAGGGGTCTGTGAGAATTCAAAATACTGTCACCATTTCTTCTATAACAACAGATTCAGTGAAGGGGGGGAAAAAGCTCACAATAAGAAATCAAATACAAGCTGAACTAGGAACATGCTCAAAGAAAAATATTAAAACCTGGCTTTGAGATCAAGAGTGGAACAGTAGGCTGTAATTTAGAAATCCATCCAGATGGAGTATTTGAGAAATATTTGAGAAATAAAGCAAAGGCAGGTCCAGCAGGAGCCACTCCAAACTGGCTTCAAAAGCAGCAGCGAGTAGGGAGCAGTGGAGACTCAAAGCCAGGGAAAGCCAGAGGAGCTGGGGCTGGAAAAGCCCCCTCACATCACCAGTCTGACCCCCACCCAGCACTGCCAGGGCCACCTCTAACCCCTGCCACATCCACATGGCTTTTCTGAACACTTCCAGTGACTCCCCACTGCCCTGAAGAGCCTGTTCCAATGCTTGACAACCCTTTTGGTGAAAAACTTTTCCTTCATACCCAACCTAAACCTCCCCTGGGCACATCTCGAGGCCATCTCCTCTTGTAGCATCACTACATCACTATTGACTAAGAAGTCACTTTTACTCCTGTGAAGAGCCTAAATTTGTAAGAGAAGTTCTATAAATCTGCTTTACAGTTGTTCCCTGAGACACAACCTTCAGAGGAGCACACCAACGCTGCAGACATTATTTCCCAAAAATCCCTGGCCATTAAGGTGTTCAAGAGAACACCTTGAGGACCCTCAGGGAACACAACCTAAAAGGGAAGCTTTTCTGGCAATCTGCTTCCTCAGCACCTCCTAAAGAGCAAATACTTGAGCTTTTCCTTTAATTAACAGAGCTCCTTATTTGTGTGACACTTGAAGCAGTCCCCAAGCTGACAGCTGGAACAGAGAGGTTTTCAAAGGGATTTTTATTTTCTCTAACCCACACAGGCAGTCCCAGGAGGGTGAGGAGAGGGAAGGGCTCCAGAGGGGAGAGGGCAGAATGCATAAACACCCTCTTTTATGCTGAGCCTGAAAGGCTCCAAAAGCCCAAGAGAACCCTCTGCAGCAGTGCTTTAAAGGGATCAAAAAAGAGACAAGTGTTGGTTTATAGCTGGGTGTCAGCGTGAAATGCCAAATAAAAATAATCACTCGCTGCTATTACAGCAAAAAGACAGACAAAGAACTGGAAAGAGGTAATTTTGAAACACATGTCCCAAGTCATCACTGGCTTCTGAACACGAGACAGAGCCTGCCTGTGGGTTTGCAGGGCAAAAAAAACCTTCATCTGCCCCAAAGTGCTGGGAGGCTTGTGAAAACTGTGCCAAGGATTTGAAACCAACACAGAAAATTTCAGCTTCCTTGGGTTTTGCAGTCCAAGAGCCACAAAATAGTTTAAGGCTTATGTGGCTTTTTAAAACTCATGTTGGGATTCTTGCAAAGCCTCCCTGTGTAAATTCTTACATGTATGATGGGGATTTTCTGGGATTCCAAAAGATGCTGAAGGAGAAGGCACAAAGGATTGTAGGGAAAGCACCAAGTACATCCTCACAGGACACACTTCTCTGCTCTTCATTTACATTGCAGCCCACTGAGAACAGAGCTCACAGATTAGTCTGGGACACATCCTCCCTTTATTCATCAAAGATCAAATTTGGGTGTTCAGTAAATATGGCCTTCCTACGTATTTGAGAAATATTAACTGGATAAAAATAGCAATGGCTTCTGTAAAGAGAGTGGGAGCCTCAGGAACCTGATTGTTCACAGCAGGCAGAACTGCAAGAATCATATGGAGAAGGGGACAGGAACCCAGGGCTGCAGAGGGGACAAAGTGTCCAGTTCTGCTGCAGCCCCCATGTTCTGTTCCACCCAAAACACAAATTCTGACCCCAGCCTAAGGACAAATCTCCCAGCACAACCCCAGCAAGCAAAGAAAGATCCCAGAGTGGTTTGGGTTGGAAGGGCCTTTAAAGCCCATCCCATTCCACCACCACCTTCCACTACCCCAGAGTGCCCCGAGCCTGGCCTTGAACACATCCAGCCATGGGGCAGTGGTTTATCCCTTTTTTTATCCCTTTGCTGTTTTTCTCTCAGGTGAAGCAGGTCCACACTGGTGGATGCAGGCCAGGCTCAGACCTGACTGAAGGCACCTGGCAGGTCAGCCCAGTTCATAGATTCTGGCTGAACTTTCTGCATACATATTGTGTAAGGGTCTGTGGCCAGGAGAAAATCTCTTAAGAGGATGTGAACAAAAGCAGCTGAAATTTTAAAGCACTCTTCCTCAATCCTCCTTGCATAATTACCCTTTGCTGAGGAAGCAGCAGACAGGAATAGTTACCGAGATAAACTGAAAAACGTGGACATGCATCCCTCAAGGTGGAATTTCTGCACAGAATCAGAATCCTTTAGGTTGGAAAAGGCTTCAAAATCATCAATGCATGGTTTTGTTACAGGCTGGCAACTTATTTTCATGACATGCTTCAAAGGGAAGGCTGAGGGTGACACTTCATTCGGTATTTTAATATTAAACATGGCCATTGCTGGCACTCAAGTGACACACTGCTCACTGTGGCACTGAAAAAGTTATGTGGTGAAGGCTGAAACAGTATAAAAACATTTTTTAGGTCAAATTTGGAAAGAGAGTAAATGATCACAGCTTTCTGAAAAACACATTAAAGGCTTTATTCTGTATCTTTTACTGGGGGAAATTTGATTTCTAGTGTAAGTTCCTTCACAAAGAGAGATGAAACCTCCCCTGACTGCAACAGCTACTTGCTGCCTCAAGCTGGGATGGTGGATGGCTTTTTAAAACACTAAAAATAATTTCTCCACATGAAATGAATAAATAACTCTTACATATATCCCAGAGTACATAGAGAAAAAAAAGCTCCTTTTTTCTCATCCCAGCCTGGGCCACAGTTTGTCTTTTTTTTTGTTTTATGAGACTCACTGGAAAACAAAGCACTGAAATAATCATGACATGACTTAAAATATTCACAGACATGCCAGAGATGTGGAAAAGCCTTTAAGTCATGTTTCACACCTCTGTGGCTTTTTGGAAATAAAACCCAAACAAGTAACAGAATCCTCCTGCCACTCACTACTCCTGTAAACTTCAGTTCACCTTGGTCTGCAAAGAACTCAGTCTCAAATTCCACCACACAATTCAGTCTCAAAATACATCACACATCTCACTTGGCTCCTACAGGCAGAATTCAATTCTGGATGGGGGAAATAAAGCCACAACATTTCCCACAGCTCACTTGTTGTTTCAGCAGGTAAAGCACCCAGCAGTGGCAGGTTTTATTCCAAGTGCTTAGAAGGTCCTTAGAAGATCACAAATCCCTAGGATTCCTTATCTCCCATCATTTCTGTGAAAAACACACTTACTCTCTTGTGAAAATGTAAAAAGTCTAATAAAGGATAAGAGGAGACAAGGTTTATAGAGTAAAGGTTTTACAGCTAAGAGCACACTGTTATCTTTGGGGATACTCTTTAAATACTTCCTTTTATATCAGCTTCTTGTATATTCATAGGCTACTTTGCATAGTAAACTTTTCTTTAAATTGGTTCACATGTTCTAAGAACTGTTTAGTAAATCTTCTTTTTGGGTCTTTTTTTTAGAGTATGTCTGTTCTTTGGTTATGGTTTTAGTCTTAAAAAGTCTCTTTAATCTTGTTCTTATCATCTCCAGTTTTTGGGCTTTGGTCTACACTGCCTTCAGACATTGAGTGTTGATAGTTGGCATATTTGTAGTGGGTGTCTTCTTTATTTGTTTATTAGATGTTATCTAAGCAGGTATTTTAACACAAGCATACTTATATCAGCTATTTCACTACTATGGCTAAGCTTAATTAACAACAAATAAAAACTAGATCTTCATAACAAAGTTACTTTAACATCACACATACAGAATCCATTTTAATATTTGCAAAAAATCAGTATTAAAATATGTATCTATAACAATTTTCTTCTTGTATCATCACAGAAAAAAACCTGAAAAGTCCCAGAGTACTGAAATTCCCCCCCCTGACAGCAGGGTAACACATTGCTGCTTTTCTTACATCTGATTTAAAATGTGTCACTCAGCAGCACAGCTGAGTTATGTTAAATATGCAAAGCAAGACTCTCAAGGCTGTTTTTCCTAGTAATAATAACTTATTCTTTGAGAAAACAAAGGTTTGCAAGTTGCAAACAGAGGAGGGGCTGCAAAGTTCTGAGCAGGAGTAAGAACTGGGGCAGGCAGTGAGAGAGAACTGCAGTGTGAAGTGCAGGGTTCTCCTCCTGGTGGGGAGGTGCTGATGGGCAGAGAGAGGGAAATCTCTCATTGAGAGAGCTGAAGGAAACCTGAAACCACCTTTACACGGCTCCAATTCATTTCCTGGGATGCTGGAGCCCTCAAGGCCTGCAGGAGATGTGGATGCAGTGCAGGTTTCCTGGTAATTTGCAGCCATTTCGAGGCAGAGGAGAGCAGAAACAGCAGCCCCTGACCCTAATCACCACTTCCACATGAAGCAAATATCCATCACCTCACCCATTAGGCACTGATTTTATGATGCCTGTTAAATTTAGCTGTTAGGAAGCCATTCCAAGCCAGTAAACTCAGGTTTTCCTTAGCTGATCAAGCAGCTGACACCTTCACATCAACATGCATCCTCTTCTTTATCCAATTTAACAGTCTGGCACATTTATAGTCCCTCAGGAAAGGAGAGAGGGGAGGATCCACAAGGGTTCTCCAGCATGAAGGTTTTTCTAGGGACTTGTTTGAAGGACCTAAAAGTGCTCAAGACCAGGTTGGAAGGGGCTTGAGCATCCTGGGATAATGGAAAGTGTCCCTGCAGGGCTGGAACAGGGTGAGCTTCAAAGGCCATTCCAACCCAAACCTCTCTGTGCTTCTGGGATTCTCTGACAGAGAAGTAAAACACAAATCCCCCCTGCAGATGTTTACTGAGGGTAATTTATATGGGTTGAATTTCCTTTCATGATGACTTGATTGGAAAACCTTGACCTGATCCCTCACAAGGCGAATCAGAGCTCTTAATTATTCCAGTTTCCCTCCTGTTAATGAAATGCAACAGTGTCATTAGTGAGGCTTGTCAGGCACACTTATGTGCAGAGAAATGATTTGACACTGCTTTTGTCATCTAATCCTTGCAGGAAAAACAGTCCCAACGTCACTCCAGCACTGTAAATAAAAATCCTTCAGACAAAGAGGAGAGATGGCCAACACTCCCAAGGAACATCACCTAAAATATTTCATCCTTTAGGAGGAGAGGAGGGCTAGCCCTGTCAACAGTCAGGAGATTTGAATCTTCCAAGGGAAAAAAACCCCAAAAACATAACCAAATATCCTCTGTTCATGAAGTGGAGGAAGAGATCTGTCAAGACAGTGATTTTTGCTGAAGATTTGCTGCACTCAGTGCCTCTGCAGCCTCTGTCAGCATTTCTCACTATCAGCAGCCACAAGATGATCCACACACACTTCTGTGCACAGGCTAAATTGCTACCATCAATTGTTACTGTCAGCCCTAGCTACAAACCAGCAAAAGCATTCAGGGCAAACTTACAAACTGCAGGACCCTCATGTTTAGTGCAGTTCCTCAGGAAAATTCCTTGTCCATCCCACCCTTCCCCTCTCCTCCCATTTTAGCTCCAATCCCAGGCTGTTAAAATGTCAACCTACCAAGCTGAACCAGCTTCCTGTGGTAAGAGTTAATTAGAAACAAATGTTATCAGAGATGCATGAAACTACAAACTACTGCTGAAGAGACAACTACAGCAAGAGACAACAACAGGAGATGCACTAAAGAAATCAAAAGGGAACAACTCAAAATGATACACAAAACAAGGGGGGAAAACGCTCTAGTACAGAAACCACCATCTGGCCCTTCCAAACCAGAGCTGCCATGAAGACAATGTATAGTTACCTGCATCCATATCTGCAAAGAAGGGAACAGCCAGTAAGGGAAAGAAGGAACCAGAAATTCAGTGTCTCAGAGTTGGATTTAAAAGTTCATAAGGAGAACAGATAAAGAAAAATAATCAAAAAAGTATTTACTGTAAGATAAACCTTGATAAGGTACTGTGATAATTTTTGATTTCAAGCTATAAACTGGGATTAATGTTAAACACTACAGCATACAAATTAATTTTCTATGCCATAAAAAACGATTTTAAAAACCACAAATATTTAATATATTAAGCAATAAGAAAGTTACACATTTTCAGTTGAAGATTTTTATTCTCCTAACAAGAAACCCACCACTACAGACAGTAAGTGTGGCTTTCAACAGCCCAAGTGAAAGCAGCAGCACTACTGAGAGCAGCCAACTCCTCTCCATGAGGACCAATTCCCATATGGACACTCACTGGGGGGCCAAAGTATTTAAAGGATGCAAAGCAAAGTATTTAAAGGATGGAGAAGCCACAATTTTATCACACATACTTAGCCCGCTCTGAAGAACATTAAAGCAAAAATCCCCATGCATTTTGAATAGCACATGGGATTTTTTTTTATCATTTCTGCAGGATCAAAAATGAGCAAGGATGTGGTTTGTGGGGGCAAAAAGCAGGCTGGGAGCTGTGGATGCACCTACCTTCAGGTGACTCCTCCTGCACATAGGTGCCGGTCAGGTAGCGGTGCACCAGCGCCGACTTCCCGCTCGCCAGGTTCCCCACGATCCCCTGCGTGCGACACGGAAAGAGAGCAACCAAGAACTCAGCTGCAAGCCATCCCTGCAGAAAGCTCTGTGTCTTCAGGCAAAACCTTCATGTGGAATAACACCCCAAGCAACAGACACGGAGCAAAACGTGCCAAGAGTTAAATAAAGGGCAGAGTGGGTTGGGGTGAGGGGGACCTGAGAGATCATCTTGTTCCACCATCCCAGGGTGCTCCAAGCCCTGCCCAACCTGGCCTTGGACACTGTGCCAGGGCCCCCATACCCTCCCAGGGAATTATTTCAGCCCAGTCCCACAGAGTTTTCTTCCTGGAGGTGCCCAAGGGCTTGAGGAGCTTTGGGGTTGGTGACTTTACAGGGGAGCACAGAGCTGAGGACACCCTGCTCCCTTCTTGGGGGAGGGAGGTGATGGAAGCTTCTCTCCCCCTTTGAAACAAGCCCAGCCTGCTCTGCTCTCTCCTGTTTACTTGACCCTCACCAGAGGTTCAGAACAGAAGGTCCCTGGAGAGAAGATGAACTCTGCTGATCATGCCTGCATTGCCAAAGGGGCCGAGGCAGCAGCCACGAGCTGTGTGCCCCATCTTGTCACCCCATCCCATCAGCTCAGCCCCAGCTGGCAGGACAGCACCCTCCTGACCAAAACTGGCTTGCTGGGACCCAGCCAGGTGTGCTGGCACCCCAAATTCCCCCTGCCTGGGGCTGCTCCCACGGCGTGGGCAGCAGGGGAGGGAGGGAGGGAGGGATGCTGGGATGAGTCACAGGAAGAAAATGACATTTCCAACACGTGTCCCTCACCCCCAGAACTTGCAGCAACCTCTCCAATTAATGACTTTTCCCTCCATTACATGCCCATGAGCTGCAGTGCATTTGTCTACTCCCACTCACACCACAAACCCACTGAGAGCTGAGGGAGCCCTGTGAGCAAACAGCTTGGCCCTGGCACCTCCTCTCATCCCCAAAGTGACACCAGCTCTCCTTCCACACAAAGCTTCCCAAGGAGAAGCTCCTTCCTCTTTTTTTTTTGCCTACAACAATGTACAAAGTTCCCCCCATTCAGGATTCACCACTGAAAAAATAGTTATTTTAGTGTGTGAAAGCTGAACTGTATTTTTCATGGTCTACACATGTGGCCAAGACAACAATTTTCCAGTGAAACCTTCACTTAAAGTGATTAGCCTTGTGTGGATGGAAATTAATTTTATTTTCTAGTACACTCGTGCCAGAACTGTAACTGCCAGGGAGAACAGAAAAGCATCAACCTGGGGGTCCAGTCAGAGGCAACATCCCACAGCTGGGATGTCTTGTTCTATCCAGAGACCCTCAAAATTTAAAAGACACCAAGATTCAAGAACCCAATTTTATATATTAATTGTTTTTAATATCCCAAAGGTCACACCAGGTTACACCTCTTAACAGCACTTCAGGTTTTCTGACACATTCCTACAAATTAGGAGCAATAAATCCCACACTGGGAAAAGAAAAAATCTGACTTCTGATACAGTTTCTCTGTTTGTCAGCATTAATATTTGCTTTAAGGCTGATCCCCCACAGCATGACAAAAATGCCAGCCTGTTTTCACAGCAGTCATATTCCTCTCTCCCTGCTTTACACACAAACAATCCCAGTCATCTCCATTTATTTATGATATGTCTGAAATGCACCAAGTTATGACAAGCATGTTAGGGAACAAAAATACCACCCTAACCCAGCTCAGGGAGGAGAAAATTCAGCTACAACTCGCTGCTCTTTTCAGTTCTGACTTGTGCAACACTGAATCATTTATTTCCATGTGCCAGACATGCTGTAAAACAAACCCCAGCCACTTTGCCCACGCCTCCTAAAGCCTGGTGGGGAAAATCAGAAACTGTACTGATGGCACTTGGCATTTTAAAGCTGTCCAGGAGAGGAGCCTGACTGCACTTTGCAGATTTTTTGCAAGAAATGTGGTGATTTTATCCAGCAATCTCTCACATTTAACCTGCCTAACACATCCTCATCATTTGTTATTTGAACAAACAGGACCCAGGAACACCAAAGGCAGAGGTCTCACCATGCTCGTGACCACAATAAAAGCATCAAAATCCATAAGTAAAACCCAAGTAGTGGATCAGCAGGAACCAGTTACAGAATCCCAGACTGGTTTGGGCTGGAAGGCACCTCCAAGCCCATCCCATCCCTCCCCCTGCCATGGGCAGGGACCCCTCCCACTATCCCAGGGCGCTCCAAACCCCTCCAAGGTGGCCCTGAATGTCCTTCTGAGCACTGGAAGGAAACCAAGCTAAAGAAAGGAGGCAAAGACTGCTGTTCTTTCCTCAGAGGAACACTGAGAAATACCTCCTTCCTTTACTGCAGCCCTGGGGCCCTCTCTGCCCTCCCAGAGCCAGTTTCTGTTCCCTTTAAAATTCTGCAGAGCCCAAAGGGTACAACACAGCCGCTCTAGAAATAAATCAAAGATAAATAACAATAATAATCCATTTAAGGACCTCCCAGCCTGTACAGGGGGACAACCTCTCCCTTTAACATGGCCCTGATGTTCCTCAGCCCCAGGAGCACCCAGGATGAGGCTGAAGTAAGGGAATGGCAGGGGGGACTCACAGCCCTGAGCCCTCCCCAAGGGCAGATGTGCAGGAAAGGCAGAGCAGATTTCAGCTGGGCTTCCTAATTCACCCTTCCTCTTGGAGCACAAGTTCACAGGCACAGCTGGTGCTGCTGGCTTCCATCCTTTGCAGGGCTATAATCAAATTATTCTCTTTGTAACAGCAGCAGTTGTGCTTTTCCCCTTGGGCAGCTCTCGTGGCACGCTGACCACTGCAAATCCATTCTCTGCAGCTGAAATCTGAAATTTCCCAGCCCTGCCTCAGGCAAGTCAGGGGCAGGACACCCAAGGTAACTCTCACATGGTGCAGCCAGGCCGGCACAAGAGAAAAATGTACCCTGAGACCATCAGCTGGTGCTCAGCAATGGTTTGTGCCCTGAATCCCAGCATGGAGTGCCTGCAGCAATTCCCAGTTTCCTTGGGGGGTGCTGTGAATTAGCAGGGCTCAGAGGAAGGGAAGGGATGGGCAAGGAAACCCAGGATAAGCCAGCTTAGAGTGCTGCAAATCCTACCCATCCAACACCTTCCAACCCTGAATTCCTGGTTTTTCATTGTGTGAGGTGTTTGGGGTCCTCCAAAAGACACCATCAGTTTAACAAAACCTGGTGACCCTTCCTGCCCTAGGGAATTACATCCACTGACTGCCAGGTTTTTCCTGCAGTCACCTTGAGCACTGCTAAAATCAAAGCAGCCACAGAACTGCAGTTGTGAGGATGCTGCTGCCATTAAAATGCCTTTATTAAAAGTGAATTTACCCTGCTAAGCATGGCCTTGCAGATTCTCTCACCTCCACAAAACACTACTGCCAACTCAGATTTTGGGAAAAGCTTTAAATTCTTTAAAGAGAGGGAGAACAGACATTTGCTCCTTGAAATCATGGAAACTTATAATGGGGAGATGAAATGAGCTTTACATGTCAGCTGCTAACTTCCACTGCCCTCCTAAGACTTCCCTGCTGAGAGGATCCCCCTTGGAAGCTGGTTCATGGAGCAGAACAAATTCCAGCAGCAATAAAACACTGAGAGATCTTTGAAGTATAAGTAAAACTAATATTGAATATAGATAAAGGTAGCCTCAGCTCTGGAAGTGTTCAGGGTCAGGTTGGAGAGGGCTTGGAGCAGCCTGGGATAGTGGGAGGTGTCCCTGGAATGGGATGAGCTTTGAGGTCCCTCCCAATCCAAACCCTCCTGTGAGTCTATAACAGATATGAAAAATCCTTTACTCATTAAACTGCTCTCCACATTTCCCCCAGCAGCAGCTGGAGTGAAGCTTGGGAGGTCCCCAGTGCTGTGTGACATTCCCAGGCAGGAGCAAACAGGAACTCACCACTTTCAGCTCGGGCACAGAGCGGCTCAGTGTCCATTCCTGGCTGTTCACAAAGGCATCTGTGGAAGAAGAGAACATTCCCAACATCACGATAATGACATTTCATGCTCTGCTGCACACAATTTCATGCCACAGCTTTGGGGATGTGAGACCAAAGATCTGATTCCTGACAGTCCAACGTGACAAAAACCAGGGAAATTGTATAAAAAATCCCCCAAATCCCCATTCTGCATGGATCTGCTCCCAGCAGCAGGTGCTCCCACATCATCCCAGAGCTCAAACTAACTGCAGTTAGAGCAAAGGCTCTCCCAGTGTGTACCTGGTGAAACCATTTCCCATGCACAGGAAAAGCCCTGGGTTTGTCACATCCATGTCACCGCTGCAGCTGCAGTCACTTCTCCACCCAGGTAAATCAGGAAATCTGCTGGCTCTGAAACACTTCAGTGATTTCCTGCTGCACATCACACTGCATGCCAGCAACAGAGTCAGGGGAACAGCCCTGCTCAGGCAGGGGAAAATCTCTCTTTATTCCTCAAACACACCATTTTTCAGTAGCAAAATCTAGGCAGAAATAAACCCCAGAGCCATTTACTACAAAATTAATTAAAAACTACTTGTGGCAGGGGTTGATTCCTTGAAGAAAGGCAGGTTTATCACAGAAATTAAGCTCTTTGGGCTGCACCTGGCTCCTGCCTCACTGACAATTCCACACCAAAGAACAGAAATAAGGCTCCATTTTTCTGTATTTAAAAACAGAAAATATATAAATATATTATATATAAATTAATAATTTAATTATTAGTTTATAGATAATATATTATAATTAAATTATTACTTATACTATATAAATATTATTATTTATATATTATATATTATTATTTAATTAATATATAGAATTAAATTATCATTATTTTATATAATTATTAAATGATATATAAATTAATATCTATATATTAATATACAGATATATAAATTTGTTCCTTCCATAAAGGTCTGGTCAGCTGTAAGCAAACACAGAGTGATGTTTGTGTTCCAAATCCAGTGTGGGTGCTGATTTAACCCCTGCAGAACCATGCTGAATGGCTGTGCTGCACAGGATGCTCCTGCTCAGCAGATCAGCTCCAAGCCCACAGAAATGGAGCAGCACTGAGATTCCTGGGGCTCCAGTCAGTCCCTGAGGCCACAGGAGATAAGAGCTGCAAGGTTAAAGCCACCTTGGTTTTAAACAACCCTCTCAGGGTCCTGCCAGCCACTGCTTCCCCTCCAATGCACCCATCAGCAGGACAAGGCCGTTCCATTGGATTTTTTTCATCTGGAGAGTAAAGAAATTGGAGGCAATTTCCTACTCCAGATGTGACCCTCACTGACTCCAGAAACCCTCCAAGCTCTCCCAGCACCCACCTAAAAACAATCACAAAGCAAACTTGTGTTTTCCACTCTATCTCCAATAAATACATGGCTTTTGCCTCAATAGCACAGAAAGATCTCTTAGCCAGGAATTAGGAAACCTTCTCCAGTTTTACCTAACACATCCCTTTGTATTCCCACTGAGAATAAATCCTGTGTGTATCTGTATGAGAACACAGGGAAAATAATCAGTGTTTTGGTGCAGGTATGAGCTGCCTCCCACACTCTCACTGGCAGGGGAAGGAAAAGCAAAGGCTCAGAGTGAAATTGGGTGTAACCTTCAGCATTCCAGGTGCAAGAGAAGACACTGTGCTCATGCAGCTCCTGCTCCATGGCCTGAACTCCCACTGGATCAAAGCCCCCAGGAAAACCTTTCTGTACCACACGCAGACCTTGAGATGGGGACAGAAGCAGCAGCAGTTTCCATTTGGGAAATGGAAATGGTTGAGGCATTCCAAAGGACCCACAGCTTGCTCTGGGACGTTTTCCTGCCTTCCTGGGGGGAGGAATGTTTGCCCAGACAGGGAGCAATGGGATGGGAGCTTTAGCTTTAGTGGGGACTGGGGGTTTGCTGTGGATTTGGGAAGGAGCAGCCAGGGCTGAAGGGGATGAGGAGGTCCCAGATCAGCTCCAGATTCTCAGGAGTCAAGGAAAACCATCAGCCTCTTATCCCTGACTTGTGGAGGTTTAGGTGTGTGAAACAAACTGGGAGAGCTCCCCATTAAATGTCAACAAGCTTCCATACAAGAGAACCACTGGATTTTATCATCATGGAAGATTAAAAAAAGATGAGTGAGCAAATCACTGCTGCTGACTTGGAGAACTGAAAAAAAAAATAAAAAAAAAACCTGCCAAGCCAAAGGGGAGCTGCACAAGGGGAACAAGAACATCACAAATCCTGTAAAAAAACCTTAAAATATTATTTTGGAACACCTGTGCTTTCCAAAAGGACAAACCAGGGAAGCAATGAAAGCTGAAATCCCAAAAAGCACAGAAGCCAAAATACAAAGCAGAAGGTGAGTGGCTGCAGAAAGGAAGGATGACCCAGCCCAAGGACTTGAATTTATTCCTCCTACTTGGTTCTTCCTTCATCAAAATGCACCAAAACCCCACACCAGGACCTTCCAAAACTGCATCAGATCTCAAAGACCCTCAACGTGGGCAGGATGTGCATTTTAGTCCCAATTACCAATATAAGAAATAAAACAAAATTCACTTGACAAGGTGCTAGAGTTCTTGACAAAGCCACCTTCCCCTTTTTTACAAAAACCCTTGGTTCCTGCCCCCACACAGGTTTTGAGTGTCCAAAATGCTTGAAAGTGGTTGAAATTCCCTTTTATTGCCAAAATATGCCTGTTAAACAAAACCAACCAAACAAAAAAGCCCAAAAAACCCCAAACAAACAAACAAAAAGAAACCCCTCATACCAAAAACCCAAACACCTTGACCTCAACCCAACTAATTTTAACTAAAATCTCCCACTTCTATTATCCCCAGTCTACAATTCATTTACATAAGGTCTTCCAGTGCCCTTTAAAAAAATAATACCAACTTATTTCTGTTAGGAGATCCATGAGATTGCTCTACACTGGCGTGTTGAGAAGGAATTACCACAGCTAGACACAGAGCATGGCATGAAACAGCACCTGCTCTATTCTGCAGGGTGAGGTTTGTGTGCCAGCATGGGGATGGACATGGAAGCAATTCCTTCTGGGAATATCTCAGGAAAAACTGATTTATTCCTGGAAGTCAAGATGAAAAGGTCAAACATTCACAGACAGAACACGACAAACAGGTTTGGGGATTATTTTCCTAAATAAAGAAAACTGACTTAGAGCTCCAGCATGAACCACTGGATCCATCAAACTGGAGCAGGCAGAGGCCACAAAAACCCTCTGAAGCTGCAGCCCCCCAGCAGCACATGTTGATTAAACTCATTGGAAGAGATTTGCATAATAAACAGAACCACATGGATGAAGCTGATGAGCTGGGGTCTTGTTTGCATTACTGCCCAGCCCTGGAATTCCAGTGAACTCAACCTTCCCGCCCCACTGCAGGCTCCACACATGCAAGAAATGGCTTTTGTCAATAATTAATCACAGTTGCATCTGCTGCTCCTTTCATTTCTGCACCACTGATCAAAAGCTTCAAATATTCATGGTGTCACTTGTGTCTTTTTAAAACGTGCACCAAGATTGTTGAAGCTGCATTTCCTTCACAAATTTGACTTTGCCACAACAGAAGTCTTCATTTCTTTTCCCTCAATTCTTCTGTTTTGATTTCTACCACTACAGTAAAGCAAGAACTCCAAGAGGATCCTCACCTATTTTAAAACCTTGGTTCAGTAACTCAGCCCCATCCAGAGGAGCCTGCTTAATTCCAGTATTAAAAATGAGATGTTGGCTCCACCACATAAATCCCAGAGCCCTGTGAGGGGTTTGGGGTAAGTTTGGGGTTTGGATTGGTGTTTTGGGGTCAGTTTGGGGTTCGGATTGGTGTTTTGGGGCCAGTTTGGGACCCCCATGTGGGGTTTGGGGTCAGTTTAAGGTTTGGGTTTGCTGTTTTGGGGTCACTTTAGGGGTTTTAGGGTCACTGTGTAGTTTGGGGTTGGAAGCAACCTTAAAGCCCATCCACTCCACCATGGGCAGAGACACCTCCAAAATCCCAGGAGCCCCGTCCAACCTGGCCCTGGACACTTGCAGGGATGGGCCAACACCTCCTGGGGTGGAATCCAGGGTTTTGGTGGCCACTCTTGCCCAGGTACATGCACCCCATGGCACAGGAGAGCAGCAAACTCCAAGGCCTGACTGTTCCAATATTCCGTATCTAAAAGCCCTGCTTAGAATTTCCCATCAGAAAGAATCTACTTCTTCAAATGCAGGAATGGCCACTAAAATCTAAATAAATCTCAGGAAAACAAAGCTAACGAGAGAACACGGGGTCAAAGCCAATCCCAGCCTCCATGGGTCAGAAAAGGGGAGAGAAGGCATGAAAACCAGAAATGTTTCCCAGCAATGACCTGGCTGTGCTGATTCCAGCACTCTGGCTCATCCCATCCCCGAGTTTTCACACTGGAAACCTTCTCCTAAATGAATGCCATTGACTGTCATGGAATCATGGCAGTAAATTGAATTAATCAGCAGCAGCAAGGCAGCTGTTGGGAGCTCTGAGACAAAGGTTCTAAAAGCTGGGGCCAGTCAGATTTACAGCAGCCACTGGGACCATCCCTGAGGATAATCCCCAGCAGCCAGAGCAGTTTGGCTGTTTATTATTATTTTAGGAGAGCTTGGGCAGCCCCAATAATAACCCAGCCCTGAGCAGTGCCAGCACAGCAGCCTGCCCATCACCAGCCTTGAGCCACTGACCTTGTTCTGCCCTTTTTTCACCCAAATCTCTCACCCCTGACTAGCAAACTGGGAAGCTCAGAGCTTTCTCTTCCTCTGATCCAGATGGAAAGCCAGTGGCAAAGGAGTGGTGAGGGAAGGTGGGCAGATACCTCTGCAGGATGAAAGGACTTAAATCTTTCATAATTCTTGGAAAGCTTCTCAGCAAAATCTTCCCTCAGGCAATCCCAACATTACTTTGCTGTCCCTCTGAATGAGGAAAAGCTGTAAATAAATAAAATATGGAAAAGCCAAGGGGTTTCTCTGGAAACTCCCAGCTAAAGATGCTTTTTGCTAAGAACAAGAGCCCTCAAAAACAGGGGGCTGAATTAAAAGCACCAACAGCCACAGCACGTGTTGCTCTCCCCTCCTTCAATAATTCCTGCATTACAAGCAATATTTAGAGTTTCTTCTGCTTTGAAATAAAAACCTGAGAGTGAACTGGTACAGAAAATATTCCTACAAGCTCCCACTTGCCCACAAGGATGCAGGTAAGGCCACACATGGCTCTCTTGGAGCTGTATCAAAGCAGCACTTTCAGGATGTATTTCCCAAAGCTCCTGTGCTGATTTTCTGAGCAAAGAGGGAAATGTGCAGCTTTTGGGTTGAGACCTGTGATCCTCCTAAAACGTGCATTTTTCAGGGGGGTAATCTCACAGCACATCCTCTCCAAGCCAGCCCCCAGCACTTTGGGTCAAAGCACTGAGTCAGTTCCAACAGAAAACAGCAGCAAACCATCCTGACATGTTGATTTCTAAGCTTTGCATAAAATATTATTTGGACGATCGTGTCATGTTTCAAAAGGTTCTTTTTCTGTGTTTTATGGGGCTCTGAGCACCCTTTATGGGTGGGAGGTGTTCCTGCCCATGGCAGGGAGTGGAACTGGTTGGGCTTTAAGGTCCCTTCCAACACAAATCACCCTGGAATTCTATGAATTTTTATACCTGTTGTGTTTGGGGTTTTCAAATCAGTTTTTTATACGAGTCCTCTCTGCTTATTCACTCTGTTCCATTACACCAAACAATAACTACAAAGCAGGAACAAATAAAACCTTTAGAAAACCCACCAGGATGATTTAAGGTTTTATTTCCTCCCTGCTCAGTGTGACAGAATCATGGATTCTACGGAATTACTGCTGCAACCACCCAGCTCCAAGCAGTTCCTTTTTTCCTTCCTGAGCTGCAGATGTGTCATTTATAAGTCTCAGGCAGTTTAGGCAAAGAGCAGCATTGCAGCTCCCTGCCCTGCTCCTCCTGTGGCTGGGAGCTCCAGCCAGGCTCTGGGAATGCCATCCCAGGCAGCACAATCTGGATTTACACCTCACCAACAGCTCCAGTGCCCACCCTGCTGAGCAAACCACCAGAGTGCCACAGAGAATTCAATCCCAGCCCTAAAACCAGAGGGATTTCAGGAGCTGCCAGTTAGGGCTCCTCCCATCCCTGTCAGGATGGATAACACCCCACCAGCTCCAGCAGGAATGTTTGATATTGGGCAGATTTATCTCTGGCCATGCCCAATTCCTAATTACAAACAGGAGAGCGAGGCTGAGCTCTGAGCAGTTCAGGCACCAGGAATCCCAGCCCGTGCTCATCAGAGCCTCCCTTATCTGTGACATCTGAAAAGCCTCTCCCAGTAACTGAGAACTGTATTAAAGAGATATTTAGGTCAAAGCTGTAATCTCTCCTCCAGCAGCATCTGGCAGCTGCAGCAGCAGCAGTGTTATCCTTTGTGCTGCCATGGAAACAAAAGGAGGACCAGGGATGCAAAGAGCTGCACAAGCTCCCCAGCTCAGCCTTTCCCAAAACGTGCTTTGGGTTTGGGAGCTGGGGAGCACTCGGCTCTCTGCACAATATTTGGGTTTTGGCTTCAATTTTCTAATTGTTCCAATCCAAAGGTTTTTGCTGCTGTTAATATTTCCCCCTCTCTCACTCCTCACAGCTTTCAGGTGGGTGCAGAGATGTCACCTCCTTAAGGATAACCCTGTGCTTCCTACAAAGGAACGAATGAGGGATACTGGACCTAAGCACATTCCCAAACCCAATCTCATGCACAAAATTTTACATCCAACACCCCCAAAATATTTGTTTTGCCCTTAAATATAAAGCAGCTCCAAGCCTGACTGCTCATCCTAAGCCTCCCCACCCCACAAAACAAATCCCAAAACCAAACAGAGCAGATCTTTTGGCTGCAGGCTTTTTACAAGGAAAAATAAATGACACACTTAACAAGGACAACTTCCCATTCCCTGTATTTTCCCAGTGGGCTGGGTTCTGGAGCTGACACACAAGGCTAGTGTAAGAGAAATGAAAATCCCCCAGATGAAAGCAGAGTTTGCTGCTGTGGGAGAAGCACAGAGCAGGGGATGCTGTGGGTGAGGAGGGTCAGGAAGAGCACTCAGTTCCAATCCAATGCACATTTCCCAACACATCCCTCACAGAAATGGCACTGGGAAGCTGGGCCAGCCCCTTTTCCAGCAGGCAGTGACAACCCCACCAAGAGGCTGAAAGGAACATAAAGAGCAGACAAAGAGAAAATGAAAGCAGCCCTGGAGCACAACTGCTCCCTGCTCCAATAAAACTGGGAAGGGAAATGATCATCTCTGCAGTGCAGTGCAGGAACATCTCTTATTTCAGGCAATAAACAATATTTCCTAAGGGCCAAATCCCCACAGAAATTCAGCTAAACACAGAACCACAGCAGCAGTGGAAAGCAGGAAGGAAAAGGAGGCACTGGAGAGGGAATGGTTGGTAAATGCTTTATTTTGTTGTGTCTGCCCAAAATCAGGGCAGGGTGAGAGGTGGGATCAGTTTTCTCCCATCTCCGGCCTCAAGGGAAGGGCAGTGCCAGCACAGGAAAGAGGATCCCACAGGGAACTCAGTGAAAACCTGGAGATAAAGTTTTGATTTGAGACAGGCAGGAGGGAAAACCCACAACTAAATCCATGTCCCAAGGAGCAAGGATGTCCAAAGCACCCAAAATGAGACCCTTCAAAACCAAATCCACAGCCTGAGCTGCCTCTCCTGACTACAGACACAAACCAGGAATCAGCCTTTCTTATTCAAATCTGAATATTAATGAGGAACCTCCCTGAGAAGCATCAAAGATGAAAAGGGACAGCTTCTGCAGTTGGCACAAGAAAAATCGACATGAAAGGAGAAATTAAAAGAGATGAAGTGGGGGGAAAAGAGCATTTTGAAAGAATATAGGAACAGATTTATCTGGCAAGAAGAAAGTCACAATAGAGATGCAAAAAACAAAACAAAACAAACAAAAGAGAGGGCAGGCTGCAGAGCTTTTCAGATAGGTAAGAATGGCTGCAACTCAAAAAACAAGGGAAAAAAAAGGCAAGGAGAACTTGGTGACTACTTGATAGAGAAGAAGACAGAATCATGGAATATCCTGAGCTGGAAGGGACCCACAAGGACCATCCAGGCCAAGCCCTGGCCCTGCACAGACACCCCAACAATCCCACCCTGGGCATCCCTGGGAGCGTTGTCCAAACCCTCCTGCAGCTGTGCCAGCCCTGGGGCTGTGCCCATTCCCTGGGGAGCCTGGGCAGTGCCAGCACCCTCTGGGGGAAGAACCTTTTCCTAAAATCCAACCTGAACATCCCCTGGCCCAGCTCCAGAAGCAATGCTGAGTAAAACCCAGCACGCAGCGAGGCAGCCTGGCCAGGATTCCTACCCCTGGCATTCCACAGGGGAGTTTGTTCTGGGTAACACCTGAGCATCACCAACACTGAAGCAGCAGAACATGAAGCAGATGGCAGTGAATGAGCAAAACCACAGCAACCTGGGTGGGGGGGAAGGTCTAGGAGGAAGGAGAGAATGGGAATATCAAGGCAGGTTTAATGGAACAGAAGTACAAACACCTGAGAGTGTTTAACACCAAATCCCAGACTAAAAACTGGCAGGGGCCTGGCGTGCCAGGACAAGGGGGAATGGCTTCAAACAAGGGGTAGTTGGGATATTGGGAAGGAACTGCTCCCTGTGAGGGTGGGCAGGCCCTGGCACAGGGTGCCCAGAGCAGCTGGGGCTGCCCCTGGATCCCTGGCAGTGCCCAGGGCCAGGCTGGACAGGGCTTGGAGCAGCCTGGGATAGAGGAAGGTGTCCCTGCCATGGCAGGGGTGGGATGGGCTGATCTCTGAGCTCCCTTCCAGCCCAGTCCAGGCTGGGATTCTGTGACCAAGCAGCTCAGCCTCTCTCCATAGCCACAGCCCTTGAAGTGTTTTACTCACAGCTGGGCATCTCTGCTGAGGACACTGCCAATGCAGGCACTCACAGCTCCATTGCCTTTGGGATTATAACAAAAGGGAAAACTACTGGGCTGGGTTTTAATCTGTGTCTTCCCAGTTTCACAATGTGCTTTTCAATCTTTAAGTAAGCAGGGATGAACAAGAGTGACTCCATCTTTAGCTCCCCCTCTCTCTCATGCTGATCCCCCCCGGCTGCCCCTCCTCAGGGGGTTGCTCTTGCCTGGACCAACCTCAGCTCCCTTTTTCTCTCCCCACACTGCCCCACAGCAAGCTCCAGCCACCAGGACATCCAGCACCAACCAGCACCAACCAGCACCAGGTTCTTCTGTAGCTGAGCACAGCCAGCTCCTGCCTTTTGCTTTCCCTGGGCAGTCATCAGAACCTCAACCTGAAAAGGCTGCAGCTGATTCCTCCAGGATTTGCTGCTGGGTCTTTTCAACATGGAAAAAAAAATCAATTATTTATTCCTAGACATGATTTCCTACTTTTAAAATCTTCTATGCACAGAAGGACCCTGCCTCTTACCTGCTGGCAGCCCAGCTCAAGCCTTTAACAAGAACAATCAAAATGAACAGAGATTTCCTTTGTCCCCCCCTACAGAACCCAAGTCAATGTGAGCTGTGATTTTCCCCATAAAAGCCAAGGCTGCCCTACCCCAGTACCTCATTTACCCATCCCCTGCAGACCCCACTCTCAGCTCCAAGCCAGTGGCTGCACTCTGAGGGGGACTGATGCACACAGAGGCAAACCCTGCCCTTGTCACACCCAGGATGGAGTCAGTGAGCTTTAGTGGGTGTGATCCTACACCCAGCTGAACCTACAGGAACTCCTATAATCCAACTAAACCCACAATTCCTACAACCCAGCTGAACCCACACAAACCCCTACAGCCCAGCTGAACCTACAGAAACTCCTGTAATCCAGCTGAACCCACAACAACTCCTACAACCCAACTGAACCTCCAAAAAACTCCTACACCCAGGTGAACCCACAGAAACTCCTACAACAACCCCTACACCCAGCTGAATCTACACAAACTCCTACAACTCCTACAACCCAGCTGAACCTCCAAAAACCTCCTACAACCCAGCTGAACCTACAGAAACTCCTATAATCCAACTGAACCCACAACTCCTACAACCCAGCTGAACCCACAGAAACTCCTACAACCCATGTGAACCCACAACAACTACTACAACCCAACTGAACCTCCAAAAAACTCCTACAACCCAGCTGAACCTACAGACAACCCAGCTGAACCTCCAAAAACTCCTATAACCAGGTGAACCCACACAAACTCCTACAACAACTCCTAGAAGCCTGTTGAAGCTGCAGAAACTCCCACAAGCCAGTTGAACCTCCAAAAACTCCTACAACTCAGCTTGAACCTACAGCTCCTACAGTCCAAACCCAGCTTGAACCCACACAAACCCCTACAGCCCAGCTGAACCTACACAAACCCCTTTAACCCAGCTGAACCCACAAAAACCCCTATAACCCAGGTGAACCTCCAAAAACCTCTACACCCCAGCTGAACCTGCACTCTTCCCACCCCAAAATGCCCCTGGCCCTCTGCAGGAACCAGCAGAGGAGTGATGCTGCCATGGAAGATTCCTCATCTCCTGCTGCAGTGACAGCACCCAAACCCTGCAGATTGGCCCAATTCAACCCCAAATCAGCCCTGCCTGTGCACCCAAAACCTGTGCTCTGACATCATCTGACCTTTGCCAGTGCCTTTAGCTGGGGCTCCAGGAGGTTTGTGCAGAAGAACATCTAGAAAAACATTTCCCCTCTCCACCAGGGAAATGATGACTTGTTTATGCAACACATTTCTGAAAACATTTTTTAGAACTGGAGTCATGTCTCCCAGATTGCTATGCTGGTTGTCAAAACAGAGCCTCTTTTTCCCTGACTGCACCATATGTAATCCTAAATCCACTTTCCCTAACCTGATATCACCCATGCAAGATTTGGAGCTGATTAGTGGAAAACACACAAATGAGACACTGTTCTCCAGAGAACAGCCCAGCAGGGAGAATCTGACTGGGTTTGTATTTATTAGCCTGATGCACATCTCACTTTGTTTAAACAAAGCTTTTGTCAAATATCAAAAAAAAAAAAAAGAAAAAAAAAGAAGAGAGTTAATGCAATCCAAGGCATGGTCTCAAAGGGAACCAATGCTGATCTGGAAGCAGAGCAAAAGCCTTGGTTACAGCAACAGGGAAACAGTGCAAAGGGGCCCATTTTCCTTCACTTGCACACAGATCCACCGGGAGAAAAAGGCTGATTTCCTAAAAGGTGGGGTGGGGAACACGTGCCCTGTGTGCATGAGAGCATCTCCCTGAGCTGATGGGGAGAGGAGAAGGCCCCACAGAGGTTCCCAGCACAGGCAGCGCCCTGGATGCTCTCCCTGCCCTGGCAGCACCCTCCCCTCCCCTGCACAATTGGGTTTCACCTTCCTGCAGCAAGGCTGATACCCACTCACTCTATTTCCCTGCTGCCTGTGAAGCCACCAGGACATGAAACCAGCACTAAAAAACTGGAAATTAGCACAGCTGAGCCAGGCCTGCATCCTGAAGCCAGCACAAAGCCAAGCAAGCAGGGAAGGGCTCAGGTCAGCCAGCACCTTTTGCCTGAAAAGTGCTTAAAAACAGTTAATAACAGTCAGAAAAAGATAATCTGGGACTAAAAGCTCCATTAAGAAAGAGTTTTCTTGCACAGCTCTCTATTTCAAAAGCACCTGCTACCACCAGGACCTGTGCAAGCCCCAAATATTTATTTTGGAAACCCAAACCATTGCTCACATGAACTTTAGACTCAGAGGCTGCAACACAAAGCCTCTCTCAGCTCTCCCTGCAGATAAAGCTGCAGCTTTGGAGGAAGCCAGAAGGAAGGGAAAAGCACCAGGATGCCAAGGTCCATTCCCTACCATTCCCGTGGCTCCTCCTCCACGGGGAATTACTGCAGTGCCTGAGATCTAAATCAACCCAGAACCACTGCAAATATCCACTTGTTAATCCTCCTCCATTTGAGGCTTATAAAGCTGGATATTTACTTTGCCAGAACTGGTAATATGACATATTAAAAAAAAAAAAAAAAACTCATCCAGGAATCAGACTGTTGTGGGTCTCTGCAAAAATCCTGCCCCCTGGCTATGCTCTTATTTGTGTTTCCTGGGTGAACCAAAAAACTCAAGTGTGTTTTCCAAGCTCCAGCAGGCTCCCACCACCTCAGGCACATACTTTAAACTCAAAGCCCTGCACTAGAAATGATATCTTTAAAGGAGCCCATGCAGAGCTCAGTAATCAGAAACCAATTTTGTTCACCTAAGAGACCAAACCCTTCTGTCCTTACAGTCCCGGCCCTGATGCTTTTCACACTTGCTATTTTACAACATGCAAATGAGGCCTATTAAAGGATAATTTGGGAAAAATGAGCTATTTTTGCACAAGCCCTCTTGCTGCATCTTGACCTATAATGTGCTCTGGCAAACCACACTGTAAACTGAGCCCTTGCTAAACCCCTGCACCCAAACACTTGCAATTCTCCCTTCGAATTCTGTTCCCTACTAATCCTATAACCTATTTCCTTCATATGAGCTGAGAAATGAAAGCTGGGGGTCAGTTTATATTCTTTGTCACCTCTGTGCCACTTCCTCAGGTAAACTCGACCCCATCAGCCACCAAAATTCATTATAAAAAAATCTTTTCATGTTTAGGGAAAAAAAAAGGTGCCAAAAAAACCCACCTAAAGATCTAAAATGTAGTTCAAAGCCAAAAGAAGGGTGTCAGCCTCTACTCCAGCAACACCACCAGCACTCACTGTTCAGAAAATAATTAACACAATCAAGTGCAGCCTTAAATCCTTAATAAAGAGCAGCCACTTGGGAGCAGGACAGGGGGGAAACCATCTCCAAAAAGCAGCCAAAGGCAGCACAGAAGGTGTGACACTGAATGCACACTGCAGAACCCAGAGCCAGGGAGCTCTGTCCTCAGCTCTCTCACACACACAATGTGCTCAGCACACCAAGGCAGCCCCTGGGGCACATCAAAACCACCTCTGGCTCCTCCTCCCCCCGAAGGGATTTGTTTTTTCCCAGGCAGAGGCAGGGGGAGGATGAGGATGAGGAGAGCAGTGCAAGCTGCTGCCAGCAGCTGGAGCAGACCCCAGCGCAGCCACGGCATTCTGGATTATTTTTTAAGCTGCAGTGCATCAGAGTTCACATCCCAGAATGAAAACAAAGCAAACCCCAAAATAAACTTCACTCTCTTACTAATTAAAGGGATTCTTTCCTCCAGGAAGGCCAACACAAACCACTGCTGTGGGGTTAAGGATGTATTTTTAGCACTCAGTCCCTTCCAGCATTTTTATGGAGGCTGGGCAAGGAAACCAGAGCCTGACTGCCCCTGTAGCATCATCAAAAGCTCTGTCTAGGATGGGGGTTTTTGTTCCCCCTTAAATTTATTTGAAATGCCACAAGACATTTGCATGAGCTAAATCCCAACAATACTGGAATTTCCTCTCCAGCATCCCCATTTTCCTTCCCTGTCATGGATCCAGTGAATTTTGACAGCCACCAGAGAAAGTTTTGGGTCCCTTCCAACCCAAACCAATCTCATTTCACCCCTGCCATTCTCACCACCACCTTCCACTGGACCAGGATGCTCCAAGCCTCATCCAACCTGGCCTGGAACACTTCCAGGGATGCAGCAATTTCAACAGATATCTTATTTAATAATTCTGGCACATTTTTAATCCCCCTTGCTGCCCTTTCCATTTAATTCACAGCAGTGATGGGGGTTTACCATACTGCTGGACACACTGCCAACAAATAATATTATTTATAAGATAAAAGCCTGAATTTACAGTGGCAGGCATGGGTTTGAAAGCAAAGGAAAAACAAGCATTTCCAAATTTACTGTCTACATCTACCTTTAGAAAACTGAGCCTCTCCCATTCCCACTTCCAACAAAGGAAGGAAAAACATCTCACGTATTTTAAAGGTGTTTTCAGATAGCTGAACTCCCCAGAGTCAGATATTTATCTTTCAAATTAAATAGAGATGCCACCACAATCCTCACTGTTAAAAAAAAAAAAAAAAAAGGGGAAATATACTGAATTTCAAAAAGGGACCATTGGAAATCACGGCACAAGAAAACTGTTCCCAAAGGCACAACATATGAAAATCTCACTTTCCCAGTGCAAGTTCACTGCTTTTCTAACAAGCCAACAAGTTTCCACTTGTCCCAAATGATGGCTGTAAGGTTGTTCCAACCACATTCCAATTTTTTTTCTCTTGACTGCTCAAGACCTGTAACCCCAGGATTACAAAAGTGGCACCAAGCTGTACCTGATGGAAGCAGAGCTGGAAAAGTGAGGTGCCTCCTGCTCTGAGTGCTCTGTTTAGGGAAATCCAAAGCTGGTTTAATACAGAAATCTGAACAATTTACCACCAAATAAATTCACTAGATGTGCTTATTATCCATATATGCAAGAAAATGAGGGGACAAACCTTTATACATGGTGGTAAAGCAACCCCAGCAGTGAAATCTCTTCATTCCACAAAACTCTAAGGTTTTTCCATGTTCATGGATAAACAATTTTATCCTAAACACCAACAAGAAAACCCAGCTCATATTATAACAGTGGTTTGGGTGACCCCCAACACTGCAATCCAAGTCTCCAGCCCATTTGAACAGAAGGCAAAGGCAATGCCAGCTGTACCAGCTGGCCCCAATTAAACCCCTCACCTTGATCAGCTCTGGAAGCATTTCTGGGTGGGCTGAGGAGCTGAGAACCACCCACCATCCATGGCCCTGGGGACTCACACCAACATTCACCAGCTTTTAAAGGTGGTGCTCTACCACCTTCTGCAAATTACAACCAGCTCAGGGAGGTGAGGAGAGCACGGTGAGGGAGCTGACAAGATCCACCTGGATGTGCACCAGAATGTTCTCCATTCAATAAAAGCAGAATATTCTCCATTCAATAAAAGCAGGGTAAACAGTTCTAGCAGCTCCTGTTTATTTATGTAGAAACATACTTCCAGTTATTAAAAATCACAGAATAATTTGGCTTGGAAAGGGCCTTAAAAGATCCTCTCCTGCTCTGGGCAGGGCCAGCTCCCACCAGAGCAGGCTGCTCTGAGCTCCACTCACCCTGTGCACTCCAAGAAAAAGGCACAGAATGCGGATTTCAGATAATCCCTCTTGCCCAACTCATTCTCCCCTTAGCCACACCATCAAATGAATATCTCAGGACAATGTGCTCCCCTTTGGTGCCAGCCTCCATAGCAAGAGCAGAATATTTACAGATCATTTCCCAGTTTATCAGGGAGCCTGAGAGAGTGGGAGGATCACATCCTGCTGCCCTTCCCTCTGGCAGGACCCACAGGAGGCTCACAAATGCTCAGAGCAGTTTTAAGCAGCATCACCTTACCAGGCTGCATGACAAAATTAAAGGCTGCATGCAAACTAACTGCTTTTATAGCAGGAAAAAAACTGTTTTGATCAAAAAGCTGGACAGCAGACAATGCAAACTGAAAATATTACCTTGCATGGGCTCAAACTGCCCTGTCCAATGAAACCTTTGCATCCCTGCTTCCAGAGGTGCCTCCAGGCTGCCCAGGCGCTTCTTGTGAGGGGATTTGCATTAACCCTGCCCAGCCTCCCAGCTGAGCACCCTCAACATGCCCTGCTCTATCCCAAGCACTGTGGACACCCATCAGGAAGTGTCTGCATCCCTGTTAAAACACAGGAAATTCAGGGTGCAGAAGACCTCCAAGATCAAGTCCAAGAAGCTAAGCCAGGTGTGTGCCTACAGCCAGACGTGTTTGTCATCTGTAAAGCTCTAAAGCAATTACCATGGTGAATTATACACAAAAAAAAAGAGAAAAATCTCAAACTGTGTTCCCTATTAAATTGCTTTGGGCACTGTAATACACAAGAAGAATGAACAGAATTATCCAGGGAAGCATTAGATGAATTTTTCCCCGTTTAAAAGGCAGGCAGGCAGCCACAGAGGGCTCCCAGAGAGTCACTGCATGAAGAAATCTCTGCCCAGACCAGTCTCCAAAGGAAGGAAAAGCCTGAGATAAATGCACTCAAAACCCCACCATGGATTTCAGGCTGGAAATTGTTCTTCTGAATGAAACCCCTGCTCAGGATTGCACCTGGCACCAAGAACCGAAAACCCCTGGCTGCTCTCATCACCCCTGCACCTTAAAATATCCATGAGCTGCCTGTTCCCGAGGCTGTGCTCTGACACTGGAGTGTCCCCTGGGGCACAAAGGCTGTCCCTCCATCCTCCCCCAGAATTCACAACCTGCCCCCCCTCATTCCCACTTCCAACAAAGGAAGGAGCATTTGCACCTGGAGGGAAAAAACCTCCCGTGATTTTAAAGGTGTTTTCAGACAGCTGAACTCCCCAGAGTCAGGCATTTATCTTTTAAATTAAATAGAGATGTCATCACAATCCTTATTGGTAAGGAAAAAAAAGGGGGGGGGGGGGGGATATGCTGAATTTCAAAAATTGGAAATCACAGCACGAGCAATGGAAAGCTGACATTCCCCAGCTGACATCTGGGGAGTGAAATGTCCATGAGGAATTATGAGATTTTCTGCAGAAACCAAAGGATAAGCAGTATCAATTTCCAATGCTTTGAGACTGTATTTGCCAGTCTGTACTCAGTGTCTCCCCCAGCACAGCCACACAGTGAGCATTAAGCATTTTGAAGCTATAATGAAGCATTTGGCAATCAGACCCTCAGAAAGTCACTGATTTACCCCAAACCATGACATCCACCTTAAGCACATCTCAACACTCCAGTAGATAAATCTCACCACCCAGGACAGAAACTGCTGGGGAGGGAGAGGCCCTGGAGCTGGAAGCAGCTCCTTTATCAATGGGGCAGCACCCAAACCTGAGCTGGGGAGCCCAGAGCACACAGATCCCCTGGCTGCCCCCAACAGCACCAGCAACAAAGGAGAAATGTGATGCCCTCCTTCCCAGGCTGCTCCACACAGGATGTTTCTTCTCAGGAATTCCCAAATTATTTCCAGAAGTGGTTTATAACATGCCCAAGGACCAAAGCAGCACAAGAGTCTACAGAAAACTCGACCTTTGGGGTTTTTGCATTGATCCCCCAGCCTTTGTTGGTATTTTCCAAGAAAATCCTATCCTGAAATCTCACTTTAATATAAACAGCCACTGAGTTTCCAGCTCAAAAATCTGCTGTAGGAATTAAAGGCCACACTCCTTCCTGAAAACTCAGGTGACCAGAACCTCAAAGACTCAAGACTTCAAAAGCTCTGCTGTAATTCAAGCTGCATTTCCACAAACTGGCTCCCACTCCAAGTACCCAAGTACCAATTAGTGTCCTGGAAATGCTCCTCAAAAATGCTGCCAAAATCTGTGACAGAATCAGTAAAAATGCCCTTAAAACCCCCAACAAAACAAAACAAAACAAACAAAAAAACCCACCCAAACCAAACCAAAAACAACCAAAAAACCAAACAAACAAAAAAACCACACAAAAAACCAAAACAAAAGCAAAACAAAAACAAAAACCCAACAAAACAAAACAAAAAACCAACAAAACAAAAAAAAAATCAACCAAAAAGCCTCTCAACCACTTTGAGGCCCAAGGTTTTAAGCACAAGTCATCCACTGGAAAAAAACATGACATTGAAATGAAGGAAAAAAATACAAGTGAGAATGCTGCAAAACTGCTTATTTCAACACCCAGCTGATTTTATTGGTTCTGCCATCACTTTTTCCTAGGTTTGGCCTGCTGGGTGCATATTCCACTAAACAAACATGAAGAAATAAAGGTGGTAAAATTCACTTTAAGTGATTTCATGAATTGGAGTTGAACACAACTGCCTTTATTACTCAAAAATTCCCAGCCCAAGAGCAGGACACAGCCTGACTCCAAACTCCTATCACACAGCTCACCAGCTTAGCCACAGCCATAAAATTATTAAATATGCATAGGAATGTGCATAGGAATAAAGGCATTGCAAGCACACTCCACTGGACATGGATTTATACATTATATTAAAAAATATGTGTGTATGTATACATATATATACGTATTATATCTATGTATTTATATATGTAAATAAATAATATGTAATCTCCCCAAAATGCCATGCCATTGACAAAAAGGGAATTAAGAAAAGAAAAATTCCTCTGGCTGTAAAAGGTACAAGAGTTGACAAGATAAGCTGAACTCCAGTGGTGTGAGCCCACATTCAGCCTTGGTTTATCTGAGAAGCCTCTGTGGAGGTTCCATGGGGCTCCTTGGGCTCTCATCCAGCACCCACTGCTTCTTGGTCAAGTATTTATCAAAGCTCATCATCTGAATGACTGAAAAAATGCACAGAGATCCATTTTTATTAATCTTAGCAGGGGGAAAAAACCAGTTTTGTGTTTTTGTTGTGATTCTTGTTCAGTTTTTACCCTTCCTTCCTCCTCTCTGGGGAGCTGCTGGGGACAGGGACAGCAGATGTAAACAGCAAAGGGCAGCAGTGTTTGTGATGACTGCAGTGACACATTCCTGGGATTATTCTGCAGGGAAGGAACTCAGCCTGGATCCAGAAAGAAATCAGCTTTTCACTTGGAGTGTGAACCACACAACCCTGCTGCAGCAGTGGAATGCACAGGAGGAGTGGGAGCAGGAATTCTCCATCCCAAATTTTGCAGAGGTCTCTGCAGCTGGGCTGGCGAACTCAGCTCCAACCTCAGGGTTGGCAGGGGCTGGGCAAGGAGGCTGCAAAAGCCAACAGGGCCACCTCAGAAGCCACCAGCAGTGGCTGTCTGGGGACAGGGCACTGAGCTGGCATCCAGCTGCAGCTGCAGGAAAGCTGTGGGAAGTCCTGCGCTTGTGGGAACAGGGTCAGACACATTTTATAAATCATTGCTACACCATAACTGTGGTGTTTTCTGGGTCTCCAGGACAAAAGAGGAATTGAGAATCTGACTCCATGTTCTTAGAAGGCTAATTTATTATTTTATGGTTTATATTATATTATATTATATTATATTATATTATATTATATTATATTATATTATATTATATATAGTATACTATAGTATAAAAATAGTATACTAAAACTATACTAAAGAATAGAGAAAGGATACATCAGAAAGCTTAACAAGATACTGACTAAAAACTCGTGACTGACTCCTCAGTCTGACACAGCTGGCTGTGATTGGTCATTAATTAATAACAATTCACATGGAACCAATCAAACATTCACCTGTTGGTAAACAATCCCCAGACCACATTCCAAAGCAGCAAACACAGGAGCAGCAATCAGATAATTCTTGTTTTCATTCCTCTCTGAGGCTTCTCAGCTTCCCAGGAGAAGAGATCCTGGTGAAGGGATTTTTCAGAAAATATGACTGTGACACAGAACCAGCTCCATCAGCCACTAAAGGCTGTCAAGCCCCCAACATCAAACTGGTTTTCCATCCAAACTGGTTTTCCACACAAAAACAACCTGTCTCTATGCTTCACCCCCACTATTTATGGGCAACATCTCACTGACACAGCTGATTCTCAACCCTAAAAATATAAAGCAGGCACACTCAGATCACACTCCATCTCTTCTTTATTTGGGGATGGAAAGGGATTTGTTATCAGCCAATTCCTGGCATGCTTTGCAAGGGTAGAGGTTAAGGCAAGCAGTGACAGGAATATTCCCTGAGGGTAAAGAAGAGGAGCTGCACCTTAGCACCTCTGCCTGGTTACTGCAGCACCCTCCACAGGCATGGCCTGGGCTCCTCCTGCCACAGAAACTCCCAGGAAGGACTCCAAGAACAATTCCCGCAGTGTGCTCATTTCTTTTCCAAGCCAGCATTCCCAGGTGGAAGCCCACAAGGTGCCCAGACACACATTCAGGACCTGCAGGGATTTCACACAGAAGTTCCAATGGCACAGCGTGAAATTAAACATCTGGGACTGCCATCCATAACCCACAAGGAAATCAGAACTTCCATTCTCATGGCAAAAGACACCTAATCATCAACTGCATCATTTAACAGTTACCTAGAACAAAACTCTGATTAACACAGCAAAGAAATCCCACTTTGTTCTGGAGTCCTTTATTTTAAGTGCAGCTTTCTGTTGCAGAAAAAGCAACCCCAGGAAATTGCTGCTTCCCAGATGCTTCCTTGCAGAGCCTCACACTGGGGTGTTTTCTGGGGTTTCTCGTGGCAGGAAGGAATGAATCTGATTCCAGGTTCTTAGAAGGCTAATTCATTATTTTATGATGCTATATTATATCAAAGAATGCTATACTAAACTATACTAAAGAATACAGAAAGGATGCAGACAGAAGGCTAAAAAGATAATAATGAAAAACTCGTGACTGCTTCCAGAGTCCCAACACAGCTGGACATTGGTCATTAAGGTAAAACAATTTACATGACACCAATCAAACATTCACCTGTTGGATAAACAATCTCCAGACCACATTCCAAAGCAGCCAACACAGGAGAACCAAATGAGATCATATTGTTTTCATTTTTCTCTGAGGCCTCTCAGCTTCCCAGGAGAAGAAATCCTGGCAAAGGGATTTTTCAGAAAATACGATGGCGACATCACATTTCATTCAGAAGGGACACAAAGGTCCCTCAAAATCAAGCACTGCCATTTCACCACCCCAAATCAGGATGGGTTCCAAAGGGATCAGATGAGAACTGCCAGCCAAAGCCACCCAACAGGAAGGTTCCCTGTTTGAAACGAAGGATAATACAAATCCTGCTGCTGCTCTGGCTGAGATTTAGCTGGGAGAAGCTGGGAACAAGAGCTGAGTGGTCCTGACACCATCTGCAGGAGGAGCTGGCTCAGGAATGGGGCAGTGCAGGAGCCCCTGTGAAGATCCAGGAGCACAGAATGCCCGGGGACAGCCTCTGCCCTGCACTGCCATCCCCCCATCCTTCAAGGGAGGATGATTTGTTCCTGCCACACTGGGAAGGGCACCTGGGCTGGGAGCTGCTCTTACACAGCCTGGGAGAGCTCCTGGAAAGGTCTGCTCCTGGTTTTTAGCTCCACCACTGAAGTGTGACGCGGCACTGTGGCAGAAATGCACGGAAGCAGGGCAAGGACACACTGCACATCCACCTGAGGACAGAAATAGCACATCTGCCCAGGACTGTGACATCTTAATCAGAGCTCAACTGAATGAAACCATCTGCCAAACTGGAAAACAAAGCTCTGCAGCCTTCATAGAAAATAGCAGCCATCATGTTTCTACTTTGCAGCCACGACTGAACTGAAAAACGTTCAGATTCCGTGACTAAACATATATATGAAAATATAGATTCAAAAAAATAAATATATACTCTATAGTGTATAATTTATTTATATTTAATTTATTATTAGAAATATGTATATTGTATACAATATATTATATTATATATATTTAATATATATTTATTATATAATATTGTCATTTACAATATAATTTTACAATCTAATATTGTAATTTATAATTTTATGCTATAATATATACTATATATTATATATATAAATAGAAATTATTTGTATGTGAATATGAAAATAAATATAAAAATATATAAATATATAGAAGTATAATTATAGAAATATGAAATCATTATATATTATGTGATATATTTCTATATACTTTAATATAATTATTTTTACATATTTTTCTAGTCATATATGAATAATACTGATTATTTATATTTATTTTTAGTTCTTTTAATTTTTGAGCTTTTAATACATTAAATATATAAACATAAATCAAACACTCAAAAAACCCTCAAAAAACCTGAAGGCTTTAAAACTTTGTATATGAAAATATGTAATTTTTATTTACACAGTTTATATACATATATATATTTATTTGTTTTAACTTGGGCATCCCTCAGAGTGCTTTTCAGAACAAGTTCTTCCACCCTAGCAGCTGTTTCCCGGAGGAAGAGGGCAGTTAGCGCACAGCCAAGCCTTGATGTGACTGCAGCGCTGTCTGCTCAGGCTGAGCTCTCCTCCCTGCTTTGGGTTAAAAACAGAGACAGCTCAAAGTGCTGCGGGTCAGAGTGACTCAGGGGCCGGGACACACCTGAGCCTCGCAGGGCCTCCCCAGGTGGCAGCAGTAAAACCAGGCCATAACCTCAGCAATGCTCAAACCCCACCAGAAAGCAAACCGAGGGCAGGATTTCGCTTTTCACTCCCCACCCTTTGTGCTCACAAGAGCGAGAGATAAGAAGGGGCAAAAGGGAAGGATTCCCAGGAGTTCTCAAGGCAGCCAAAGGGACTCGGGGCATTTCCGCGCCTCTGGTGCGCACACACAGAAACAACCGAGCTGTTTGCACATCTTTATGCACAGCCAAACACACATCTCTCTTATCTGATCCCAACCTGCTCTTTTCAGAGCCTGTCATTCTCAAATAACCTCACCCTGAGTCACCTGGGAAGCTCTGCAGATACCTACACTGAAAATAAAGGAATTTTTTTTTCTGAGAACTTCGGTTCCCCTCCTTGAAGGCCCCATCCCCACCTCACCCAGAAGCTGAAGTTCAGCTCTTCATTCACAGCAACCTTCTGATCTCAAATACCATCATCTGCCCTGAGCAGTGACTTTGCAGCTAACTCAGAAATAGCCAGGAATTCTGAAGTCTTAAGACATGCTAAGATATTTCTGAGAGATTAGAATCAGATACAAAAATAACATATTTTGGCCAGTGCTGCTCACATTCAAAGGCATTTCAACAGCACCCAGGTGACCCCACAGACAGTGCCCTGCAAAGGGGAGCTGAAAGAGGCCCCTCACTCCCAGGAACTTCAGAACACTGCTTTTAAAACATCTTTTTCTCAGAAAGAGCCCTTTAGTGCTGCCCTCTTCTTCCTCTGACCCTTGGGAAACAAGCCTGCTATGCACAAATCTACATGGAATTAAAAACATCTCTGGTTAACTCTTGAATAGCACAAGGCTGCTCAACACCGTGCTCGAAATCTGAGGAAATTCCTGGCCAACAGCACAAAACCAGCAATAACACCTTCTCCTGAGGGCAGAAAAATAGCTTCTTTTTATTAAAACAAACCCTTCACTGACAAAGTTAACAAGTCAGGATGTAAGAAGGCTCTGGGGAAAACTCTCAGCAGACTTTGAGTACCTAAAGGGGGCTTTACACATGGGCAGAGAGTGACAGGACAAGGGGGAGCTGTTAAAGTCAAATATTTTCATGAGATCTTGGGAAGAAATTCTTTATTCAGAGGATGCTGAGGCCCTGGCACAGGGTGCCCAGAGCAGCTGGGGCTGTCCCTGGATCCCTGGCAGTGCCCAAGGCCAGGCTGGGCAGTGCTTGGAGCAGCCTGGGACAGTGGAAGGTGTCCCTGCCATGTCAGGGGTGGCACCGGATGGGCTCCTCATGGGGAGGGGACAAGAGGACACACACAGTGACAAGGCAGCGGTGACGGCCAGTGAGGATCTGCCATCCTGTGAGCAAGGAAAGCAACAATCTGCACCAAGGATGAGGCAAAACAGGTGAATTTTCAATTCAACTCAGGGTAGAAAAGACAAAATTTTAATTTCTCTCCAAAGCCCGAGCACAATCCCCTGAAAGCCGTGAAGAGCAAACACATGGTCAATTTTAACAGCTTCAGTAATTAAACTGGAGAAAAGTTAAACCTTGTCTCCTCCATGAACACAAAATCAGATTTTTCCCTGCGGGACACAGAGGTCGAGGCACAAAAGCTGTTGCCTTGCCAACATAAATATTTCTGTATCTGTGACCAGAGGAGCTTCTGAATTAGGATGTTGCATAAAGACCAGTTGGGTCAACATCCCAGTTTCCCAGGCATTTAACCCCAGACAGGAACACAACAGGAGCCCTGGAGAGCAGGGGATGTCTCAGGCACTCTGTCATTGTGACAATCACCCCAAAGAAAGCTTTGGGGTAAGCCTTGGTTTTGAGAGCAGGGAGAGCATCAGCTCCGCAGGAATGCCCAGAAGAGCATTCTAACTATCATAATAAATAAATACACAAACAAACAAACAAATAAATAGTAGGGTTAAGGGCCACTACTGATTTCTCAGGGCTCAGCCTAAGCAAAGGAGTGCCACTTAGCAGAGAGGACAAACAGGAACTCATTGAGGTGAAATACTGTGCTTTTAACGCCCAAATAACACCTGCACCCCCCAGAAGCAGCAGAGAAACTAAGGAGGGAGGCAGCTCCATAAATGCCTCACACATCCTACAAATCAAATCCGATCCAGCTGCACTGAGTGGTTCAGCACCCACTTTTGCAAGAGTTTTCCCTTATGTTTAATACATTGGCACTGCTGTCAGGCAACTGTTTGCATGGGAATAAGAGGGGAAAAAAAATCTTTCATCAGTGGTGCAGAAGCCTGTTCTCAAACCCCACACATGTATATGTATTTGTGTATACACACCAAGTCCTAACCCAGCTTTCTCAGGAATCCAGATTCTCTGTCAAAGGAGCCAGACAAGCTGACTGACAAATACATGCAAACAAAGAGGGATTATAAATCACTTGGAAGCAGCAGGAGCTGGCAGCACTCAGCACAGTATTTGAGCTCCCCTTCATATCTAAGTAGCAAAACAGCAGCATCTAATCCTTCCAAGTAGGAAAGATCTGCTGGGAGGCTTCATTCACAAAATGGGAGCTGGGAAGAACAAGAACCCTCTACTAACACTGAGTTTTTCCCAAGAAACTTTGGATTTATTTTTTATTAAGTACCTTCAAGACTTCAGTGAACTTCGCCAAGCTCAGCAGTTGAGACACATCATCAATTCATTTAAAAATCAAAGCTGCTTGATATAACCAGAAGTGACACTGCTGAATCTTTAATTCAACAGCTCTATCTTTCCACTATCAGCTAGTGGAAATAAAGGTACAAATAAGGGGTGTCAGGCAATACGGAGGGAACATTTCTGAAAGCAAGGAGACAGACTTGGAGCACCACCCACATGGAACATTTACAGCCAGGAATCACAGACCTGCCTGCCTCGTAAATCCCAGGGCTGGACTGGCATTACAGCCAGATCCTGCAGGGCTCCTCACAAAGCCCTCGCTGTAACATCTCAATGCATGGAGAGATTACTCTGGGTTATCACTTCAGACAAGTGACCTTTACAGCTTCATCTGGGCGGCCTCAGCAGAACCCCAAACCACGAGCACCAGGTTAAATGACGACTGAAGTGAAGCCACTCCACAAACACCCCTCCAAACGAGACCTTCCTGACCAAGTGACCCTGATGGCAAACACCAGTCCCAAAGCCCTTCCAGCTGCTCCTGCAGCCCAACAGCTGCACTGCAGGTCTCTCTGCCTTGCTTCCCTTCTTGTTCCCAAAGGAAACCTCAACAAACAACCAAGGCCAACCATTAATGCTGCCTGTGATGATCAAAAAAAGCTTGCAGAAAGCTGCAGCACGCTGTTTGCTTATTCTCTCGCTGGCATTCCCCGCCTGCTTTGCTTTGGAGCAACATTTGGTACTATTTTGTCAATAAAGCACAAGTATTTGTCACACACTGTCATTATGTAGCAGCCTGAACCATCCAAACTCATCCAACACCCCTTTTTCAACTCCCATCAAGATAATAGCTTTATGCTGGATGCTTTTCATGAGCAAAATAGATGATAGGGTTCAATATAGTGACATTTCTTTCTCCTCACACATGAAAAAAGCCATTCTGTGGTTTTTGGCAGAAAGGGCCTCTCACTGTGTGTTTACTGCAGTTGCCATGGGGAAATCCCAACACCACTTATCAAAAGTAACACCAGCGCATTAACAGTCTGCATTAATGATTTCTTGTTACATCCTAGGCAGCCCAAAGTGCAAAGGAATATTCAGGCATTTAAAACATTTGCTCTCTGCTTTCCAAACACCAATTCCTGAGGTTATGGCCATGCCAAAGAAAACCCCACACCTGCCATGGTTTTACACTCATTATAGCGACTCCAGAGTTGTACTTGGGCAATCAGTGCTCGACTGCTGCTGGTCATCAGCTCTGTGGGGTCAAAATTAGCTCTGCTCTGCAGCAGAGAGCCAAACCACTCCTTCAAATACACCCAAGTGGTTCTTCAGTGGTGATCTAGGAATCCAAGACCTGGATGCAGCCCTGCTGATGATCTTACACTGCTTTGAAATTGTATTTTGTGAAATGGGAGTGATGGCAGGTTCTGGCTGCTTCACTAGAGGAAGGGTTCAGCATCTGGTACCAGTGATTTCATTTTGCAGGGCAAAATGACCATTACATCCAGCACAGAACTGCAGTCAGGTCATGCAGCAGCTGTGAGCAACTAAAAACCTCCCTCTGCTCTCAGGAAAAAAGCTCATCTGCCACCTCACATACAGACTCCACCTCTGAAAAACCAGAAACTCTAGACTCACCAGGAGGAGCAGAGAGTTCCAGAGGAGCCCCACGCTCCTTAGAATCACAGAATCCTCTAGGTTGGAAAAGCCCTCCAGGGCCATTGAGTTGAACCTGTGACTGATGCCCACCTTGTCCCCAGCTCAGAGCTCTGAGTGCCACATCCAGGCATTCCTTGGACACCTCCTGGGATGGGCACTCCAAACCTCCCTGGGCAACCCCTTCCAATGCTTGACAGCCTTTTCCATGCAGAAATTCCTGCTGCTGCCCACCCTGAGCCTGCCCTGGCCCAGCCTGAGCTGTTCCCTCTGCTCCTGTCCCTGTTCCCTGGAGCACAGCCCGACCCCCCGGCTGTGCCCTCCTGGCAGGGAATTCCAGAGAGGGAAAAGATCCCTCTGGATCCTCCTTTGCTCCAGGCTGAGCCCCTTCCCAGCTCCCTCAGCTCCTCCTGGGGCTCCATTCCCTTCCCTGGACGTTCTCCAGCCCCTCAGTGTCCCTCTGGCCAGAGGGCCCAGGGCTGGACACGGCCCTGGAGGGGCCTCAGCAGGGCCAGCCCTGGGGACAATCCCTGTCCTGGGGACAATCCCTCCCCTGGGGCTGTCACAGCCTGGGGGCCTCTCGCCCACCTGGGCCCACCTTCAGCTCCAGGTCCTTTCCTTAAGGAACCCTTCCAGGCACCCTTCCCTGAGCCTGAGGCGCTGGGGACAGGACCTGGCACTGAGCAACCTCAGGCTCAGGGCAAGGAATTAGGAGGAAAGGAAAAGGAATTTTGTGTTCTGAATGTTGCTTTTCCTTGTGCAAGCTATGCTTTGGTCATCTGCATGAGACCACACATGGTTACCTGGAGTGGTAAACAAGGAACAGGCAGATCTCTGGCAAAACAACAGAGCACTAATTCAATTTACAGGGCTCAGTTTGGGAGGGAATGGAGATGAATGCCTGCACAACACTTTGCAGAAATATTCAGTGATCTGCCCCAACATAGTTACCCATTACTGCCATAAGGCATTTAACTGTCAACTTTATAGCAGAGGCATTAAAACTCTACATTTCTTTTCAATTTTAAGAGAAAAACAAAGACCACGGCTGCTGGCAGCTGGCACATCCTTCAATATTGTGCACACATTAATCCATCTCATTCTCTAATTCAGCCAGTGACCTTAATACCAGTTCAGATCTTAATCACCTGGCTCTATCAGTGCAGCTGGCATTCATTTTGCTTGACACAAGACCTACCCAATAAATAATAATTTAAAAAAACCTCTTAGACAATGCATGAAAATGCTTGACCCCAACTACAATTAATTTATTTGCTGGGTTTTATTTTCATAACAACCTCTAGACAACACTCCCAAGAACTGAAACAGCTGAAAGAGTGCTAGGAGGCTTTTACTTCATGAAATCAGGGACTCTCCAGTGCTGAAAAAGATGATGCTGATGGCCAGCACAGCCCAAAAACCTGCAGCTCCATCCCAGGGAGGCAGAGAGCACCGGTTCCAGTGCATTTGCATCGCCCTGCTGAAATCCCACGAGCTCCAGGTCCGTGCCCAGCCATCCATGCACACCATGGGGATGCCAGCAGCACAGCAGAGCAGGGGCCAGGGCAGCAAGGAGATGACACAGAACTAACAGGAATTATCTCAAGTGGAGCTTTGCAAGGAAAAGGCTGGAGGCCTCCAACAGAGATCACTCAGCAGCTTCCCCCTGCTTCCCACGACTCTAAGCTGCAGAGAATTTGAGATAAGAGCTTAAAACTAACGCCTCTAAAACCTCGGGGGAAAAACCCTCAGAAGAGCAGTTTATTATATTATAATGATACTCTTTTTGATAGTCAACAGTTTTGATACCCAAATCTGCTCAGTGTATCCCAAAGAGAGGTTATTCAAACAAAATTATCTCAGACCAAAAGCAGCAAGTGAGAACCACTGAAAAAGGAACTATTTTAACATTACCCCCCACGCCCTCAGCCTCAGAGCCATCCTCCTCCTCCTCTTCCTCCAGAGCAGAGAGGGTTCCTCTCACCAGGAAAGAATAATGAAAACCTCAAGGAGAAAAAAGTTTAGATGAGGAATGACATTCCCCTTAAGGACCTCTTCTAAATTATTTAAGGCAAAAATAACTCCTCTGGCTTGAAGTTTATGGGAGTTTCTCTTTCTGCCTCTGGGGATAGTGGTCATGCGCATAGAAAACTTTTCTTCCTTCAAATAAATGGATGCCCTGCTTCCCCTTGCAAGAGTTGTGGGAATTGTTACTTGCATAGGATTTGAGGCAACAATATCAGAGCAAATGGGGTTTGCAGGTAGGAAAGGAAAAGGCTTTTGATGCTCAAGGGCTCTTTAGTGACAGCATGAATAACTACTGAGACTGTAGACTGATTCCAGCCAAAAATCAACCTTTACTGACCCCACAGCTAAGTCAGACTCAGTTACATCAAATACATGTAGATTTAAAAATTCTTCACTCTTCTGCTTAAAAACTTGTCCAAAACTATGTTACACCTGACTGTGGTAGGTAAAGTAAGGTATTTCTTTTCAGGAAATATCATCCAAGCAGGTATTGCAGTACCCAGGTGAATATTTGAAGCTAAAAATGCCAACGAGCTACGTTTTTGTAAACTTCTGCTTTCTCTTAAAACCCTGGGCAGGCTTTTTGTTGCAAGTAAAAAAAAAAAAAACTCAAATAACTCATGCACAGCACCAAACACAGAGAATACCAAGGCCACAAGGGCCTGGTTTGGGTTGGGAAGGACCTTAAACCCCATCCCATCCCATCCCATCCCATCCCATCCCCTGCCATGGCAGGGACAGCTCCCACCATCCCAGGCTGCTCCAAGCCCTGTCCAACCTGGCCTTGGACACTGCCAGGGATCCAGGGGCAGCCACAGCTGCTCTGGGCACCCTGTGCCAGGGCCTGCCCACCCTCACAGTCAAGAATTTCTTCAAGTTTCTGGGAATAAAACCCAGACTGAAATTCAGGTTCCACCTGGGTGTCTGCAGTTAGTGCAGAATCTGTGCACAGGACTGTCAGGAGCACACCAACTCCACACCAACTCAAGGAGGCAAAAAACAAGTTCTGGCCAAACAGCAGCTTGTTCCAACCTTAAAATATTAAAATATATTTGGCATGCTAATTAGTAATAACTAATTAAATGTATTTCTTAACATACAGTAGGAGAAATTAAAGACAAATTAGTTCAAGTTCAGCTTTCTAATGATCGCCAATGAGCAACAGCTGGAGCTGTGCACAAGCTTTTTTCCCAAGCTGCAATTTTATGGAAAAGGGAAGGAAATAGAGCACACCAGGCCTGCTAAGCCATAACTCAAGGCTGCCACACTGCTGCCTACTGCAGGCACACCACTGGGACACGTTTTGGGCAGAAGGATTCGTTGTCCCAGCCAGATTTGGTGGTGGCACGCACAGAAGAACCTCTCTGGAACATCTCAGTGCTGTTTAGCAAGAGTTATTGATTAACTGAGGTCTCCTCCCAGGCTGGCAGGATTGTGCTCCCAGAACATGAGGAGAGCAGGAGCTGGAGTGTGCTGGCACAGGACAGGCAGCAAGAGCCTCATGAAGTAATTCCCTGTTGTGGTTACCTTGAACTTTAACCAAGGTCAGGCCACAATTTCCGTCAAGATTATTCCAAGCCCACATGAATGCCTCCACATCAATAAAACCTTACAGTCCTCAGCTACCAGGTCTAAATATCTGGCCCTGCTCCTGGTGCCTCAGACTCTGGGCACACTCCACTCGCAGCAGGAGCTCTGGATAGGGAAGGGGCCAGCAGCTGGTTAATGCTTTCCCCAGTAAACCACCTGGGCCCAACTCCACACCATCCTCTGCTCTACCTGGGCCTTTATGAAAGCTTAATCTAACTGAGAATTGCATTTTTCAGAAAAGCAGCAACTCAGAGATCATTTGCCACCTGATAAGCACCTGGTGCTCAAAGGGGACTGTAATTGCTGGTTAAATGTTTCATCACAGATACTTATTAAAGATCTGAAAGCACAGCTGGAGGAAAGCACTGGCTCACAAGGAAGCTCCACAACCAGCATTTCTGGTTTGGCATGTCCCAGCCAGCGATACCGGGATGCTTGCAGGTCCTCACAGAAAGCAGCTCATCAGCTCTTCCCTGCCACCCCACAGCAAGGTACCTCCATCCCACAGCAAGGTCCTTGTTCAAGTTTTTCTTGTATTTGAGGGATTCACAAACCCCCAGAATTCCCTATCTGATTTCCACCTAGACTAGAAACGCTCTGGCTAATTTGTACACAGTATATGAAATGACTCAAATAATATAACAATTCAAAGAGTGTGGCTTCTAAGTCTGTACTGTGTTTTTCAAAAACACCTAACTCAGTTCAAGCTCTTTTATTACAATGAATATTTAGGATTTATGAGACATTTGCACCCGTATTCACTCACTTCTCCAGCAGTGCCCATTTCTAACCAACACAACCCATCCTTCAGATTACAGAAGCCTTTCCAAAAGGAGAAAGTGCCAGTGCTGTGCAGCACTGGGCCACCCAGTGACCTATATAGAGCAGCACTCCAGACCAGCTTCTATTCCATAATTAAACAAGTGACACTTGCCTCACTCATGTGTCCTAGAACGCACAGCCAATCACCCCAGAGAGGGATTTTTTGGTTCAGGAGGACACACAGCCTGACCTGCACTCTGCACAGCTGCACTACCATGTGCTTCAAAGCACGCTGTATCCATAGAACTAGGAATGGTGTGGACTGGAAGAGACCTTAAACACCATCTCATTCCATGTCCCTTGCCATGGGCAGGGACACCTTGCAGTAGCTCAGGTTGCTTCAAGCTCCATCCAACCTGGCTTTGGAGACTTCCAGGGATCCAGGGGCAGCCAGAGCTCCTCTGGGCACCCTGTGCCAGGGCTTCTCCACCCTGATGTAGCCCAGTGCAGCATCTCCCTCTCCGCACACCCAACAGCCCCCTGACCCCACCGTCCACCCCCAGCCCCGACGCCGAGCACCCAGAGGCCACGAGGACGGGCACCTTTCTGGGGGGACCCGTTGATGCTCTCGGAGCTGGACTGCATCTCCACGGCGGCTCTCCTGAGGCTGCTGAAATAAGCCCTGGACCTGGAGAAGCTGCTGCGGGGGGGAGCGCCCGTGGGGGCTGCCGAAGAGGGCGGCGGGCCCGTCCCTGCGGGCGAAGATGCCGCTGAAGAAGCGCAGCAGCCGGTGCTCGCTGCCGGCCGCGGGGCCCTCCCGGCCCAGGCGCTCCGAGAGCCGCTGCAGGTCGCTGTTATCCAGGGTCCGGTTCTTGCTCTTGCTGCGCTCCCAGCGCTCCAGCCGGGACAGCGGCTCGGCCTGGCTCAGCACCTCGCCCACGTCCAGCGTGTTGCGCTTCTCGGGGGGCTCGGCGGGCAGCGCGGCGGGCGGCGAGGGCGGCGGCGGCCCGGGCAGGCAGCCGGAGCTGCTGTGCCGCCGCACCCGGGCCGGCTCCGCGACGCCGCCGCCGCCGCTCCAGTGCCTGAAGCTGAAGCTGCGCCGCAGCAGCCCCGAGTGCCGCCGCGGGCTGTGGCCCCGCTCCTCCGCGGGCCCCCCGGCCTCGTCCCCCTCCTGCCCGGGCGGGGATGCGGCGGCCGCGGCCGCCTCGGGTCCGGCGCTGCCCCGCGGTGCCCCGGGCGGGGGCGGCTCCGGGGCACCTTGAGGCGGCCCAGCTCCAGCTGCCCCGTGCTCAGCGTCCGGAAGGTGCGGAAGCCGCAGGGGCTGGGCACCCTGTCCCGCTCCTCGCCTTCCTCCTCGCCCTCCTCCTCCTCCAGCAGCAGCAGCCGGCCCTGGTGAGGCTGGAGGAGCCCGGCGGGCGGCTCCGCCCGCGCCGGGGCAGCTCGGGGCCGGCGCGGCCGCTCTCGGGCGCCAGCAGCTCCTTCTTCACCATGGTCACGGAGATGCGGTACACGGTCTTCCTCTGCGGGGTGCCCCGCTGCATCCTCTCGGGGGGAGGAGGGCGGCGGCCGGCGGCTCGCTGCTGTCCAGGAGGTACATGATGGCTCTGCCCTTCAGGCGGGCATCGGCGCCGAGACGGACGGACGGACGGATGGATGGATGGATGAATGGACGGATGGAGAATCGCTGGAAACACAGAACCACAATCCACTGCAACCCGGTTTAAAAAAAAATAATGAAATAAATAAATAGTAATTTAAAAAAAAAATGCTCCGGTGTCACACCCCGCTCTGCGGCGGGGGTCAGGCTGCGCTCCGGCCGCGCTCCCCCGCCGGCGGCCGGCGGTCCATGGCAGCGGCATCCCGGAGAGGCGCCGAGGCACGGCTCACGTCCACGGCACGGCTCACATCCACGGCTCGGCACGCATCCTTCTCCCGCGGAGCCCCGCTCCGCTCCTCACGGCACGCCAGCCGCAGCAGCCGCTTCCCAGCTCATTGTTTACAGCGCGGCCGCACGGCCGCGGACCCGGCCGGGTTTCTCCCTGCCCCGTCGGCCGGGTAAATCCGATTAGCATCCGCGGCGGGTCCGGCGGGCGCGGGAAGGCCGGCGGGAGCGGAGCCGGCGGTGCCGGAGCCCGGCGCACGCCCCGGGGCGGGCAGCGCGCAGCGGAGCGGCGGGGCCCGAGCGCGGCACCGGCAGCCACCAAGAGCCGGCCTGGAGTCCCGCCCCGCCCGGAGCGGGGGCAGAGAGCGCCAGCGTTCCCTCGGCCAGCTCCTCTCGGGAAAGGGATGCGCATCACGCTTCCCTGCCAGCAGCACCAGGATTCCCATGTCCAGCTCCTCTCGGGAAAGGGATGCGCATCACGCTTCCCTGCCAGCAGCACCAGGATTCCCATGTCCAGCTCCTCTCGGGAAAGGGATGCGCATCACACTTCCCTGCCAGCAGCACCAGCAAGCCAGAAGCACGGAATTGTCCTCCGCAGGTCGTCCAGACCAAGCGCCTGGCCAGGCAGGGTTACCTAGAACATGCTTGTGTTCTCACAGGAGCACATCCAGGTGAGGCTGGAACGGCTCCAGACAGGGAGACTCTCAGCCTCCCCGAGCAGCCTGCTCCCATCCTCAGTATACTGAAGTTCTCTTTTGTGTTGATATCAGCAGCTGCTCCCATACTGAAGTTCTCTCTCGTGTTGATGTGAAACTTCTCGTGGTTTATGGCCACTGCTCCTCACGCTGGCGCTGGACACCACTGAGAGGTCTGCCCTCACCTGCCTTTAGTTAGCAGGACCCAGGATTTATCCAGGCCCATGAAAGGGGAAGGTGTGTGGTGCTCACCAGCCTGGACCACACGGTGAGCTCAGCTCTTAGCTCATTCTGCATCCGAGGCAACGCCTCCTCCTCAAAAACAGTAAAACGACCCAGAACCTATTTATTTTTTTAGCTGTGACCCTCCTTAATAAATGTTTGTTCACAGCAACACTCTGCACGATTACCAAGCCCCATTGCTAGAGTGGTTAGTCATGTAAGAACCCTTCCCAAGCAGCGTTTTTCATCAGAACCTGGCTCTGCTACACAGCTGGAGCAGGGCGTGGTGCACACACCCCCTTTCACACCCACTTGCCAGTGCCTTTGCAGGGATGCTGAGGTCATTAACAACCAGTAAATGCCCGCTCTTAGTCACTCGCAAACCAGGGATGGCAGGGAAAAAAAAAAAAAAAAAGAAGTTACACAACCCTAGGAAAAATGTTTTTAGGCTCCATGCCTAACATCCCAAAAAAAGTCAGGCTTGGAAAAGCACCTGCAGCTGCCTTGCACCTCCCTCCCTCGCACGGTCTACAATCAAAACATCCCTCACCAATACCAGTGAGTGTCCAAAGCAATAAAAAAGCAGGTGCAAAAAGGAAGGAAAGCACTGCCACTTCCACCACTAAACCACAAGAGCCACATCTCCAGGGACAGGGGCTCCACCACTGCCCGGGCAGCTGTGCCAGGGCCTGGCCTCCCTTGGAGTGAGGAACAGACCTGGAGGCACATCTGGGGAGGGCACAGCCCCAGCACAGCTCCAGGGGGAGGCTGGACTCCGACTCAGCAATAAGGGATGCTCTGCTCCCAGCCTCTGCACACATCCATTGATCCGGGACACTGCCGCCCCACAACACACACTGCTGCTGCGGTAACACACAGAGTTCCTGATTTAGCTCATTTCTCCGGGTATCAGTGCTGTCTTTAACGCTGACTAATTAACAGTGATTATTCCTCTTAACTCTGCTCACCATGGAACAGAGCAGCACCGGTATCTTCAGCAGATATGGATTCAAGACCAGGGACTTGGAGCAGCCTGCTCTAGTGGAAGGTGTCCCTGCCCATGGCAGAGAGCTGGAACAAGGTGATATTAATGTCTAAGAGGTCTCCCTTGGCCAGCCCGAAAACAAATTTCCAGTCCCCTCTAAACGTTTTTGCTGCCGCAGAATGATGGCACATTTCTGCATTTCTCTGACACCCAAAATGCCATTTCCAACGGGTATTTCCAAAGGGAAAAAAAAATCAAAAGGAAGAGACGGGGGAAAGAAAGACCTATTACAAAATACGAGCCTAAGAGTGAAAAACTGTTTATGTTTTCCTCAATATCCAAATCTGTAAATCCACCAGCGCAGGAGCGTGCGGGGCTGCCGGGGCCGATCCCGGCTCCGCTCCAGGCCGCGCTTTGCAGCGCGCCGCGCGGGGAGCGCAGCCTCCTCACCCGGAGCGGGATCAACCATTTCTCATCCTCCCGCCGTGACAGACCCCTCCGGAGGAACCACTTCAAGCGCACACAAATAGCCGGCACATTCCTGCAGCCCTCTCCGGAGCATCCCGCACCCCGCTCCGCTCGCACCGGGGCGGGAACGCCACATCCAGCATCCCTCGGGATGCTGCTGCTGCAGCTCTTCCTACGGGCACTAAGTGGTACTCCAAGGTTACTCTGCTGCTACTCAGCACAACTCACCACCCTGCAACTTCTTGTAAGGCTTCCTGTAAACAGGACGAGCTGTTTTGCAGCCGCTGGTGCAAAGCCCACCATCACCTGGTGGTCCTGCCACCCCCTTCACCGCGGCCAGACGAGCTACAGGAATCTGCTTTAACAGCGGGTTATCTGGGAGCTAATTCACTGCTCAAGGGATGGCATGTTGAATATTCCGGACGGGCTCCAAGCTGCCCGAGCCGGGGGATGCAGGGATGCTGCACAGAGCAGGGGAATGCAGCTCCAGTCGGGGGATGCAGCCCCAGCCGGGGGATGGATGCTGTCCGAGCCGGGGATGGATGCTGTCCGGAGCCGGGGGATGGACGCAGCCCCAGCCGGGGATGGATGCTGTCCGGAGCCGGGGGATGCAGCCCCAGCCGGGGGATGGACGCAGCCCGAGCCGGGGATGGATGCTGTCCGAGCCGGGGGATGGACGCAGCCCCAGCCGGGGATGGATGCTGTCCGGAGCGCAGCATCCCGAGCCCGGCCCCCCCCGCTCCTGGGGCCCGCAATTAGCACAGATCCGCTCCCAGAACGGGAGAAGTCCCTCAGCCCCGGGACAGGAGCAGCCAGAGGCACGGCAGCCAAGGCAAACAAGCCCTTTGGCTCGCAGCCTGCGCCGCGTGTCCTGAAGGGCCCTCGGCAGCCGCTGCCGCTCACCTTTCATCATTGCACGGGCGCCCGGGAGCGGAGCAGGATGCACAGGCTCCATAAACACCGGGCTCTGCAGGGTGTCAGCCTCTCCGGGGCCTGGCAGACAGGGGCTTGCACCCTCCACTCGTCCCACATCGTTCCAGCACTGCCAACTGCTCCCTGACCTTCTGCCAAGATCACAGAATGCCCCCAGATGATTCTGCTTGCCAAGGTCCCGCTGTCCCTCCAGCGTGGTCACACTGGAAGGTAGAACCATGGAAACCCTCCATCCCGTGCAGCCAGGAAAAGGCACCTCTGCCATTTCCCACGCAGGATAGGCTCTCCACCAGAATTTAAGAGTTTCACAGTTCTCAGCAATGAGAATTGATTTTTAATCAGTGAAACACGTGTCTCAAAGACATCCTCAGAAAGCCTCAAGCAAAGCTGGTGTGCTCAGAGTGAGTGCAGAGGGAGCTCTGGACACTCCATCCACTGCTGCCCAGCCCGGCTGATGTTCTGGAGTTGAGTTTCACATCCCCAGCACTCACTGCCTGCTCTCCATCAACAACTGCAGAGATGGCCCTGCTGGCAGGAGGAGCATTCCTGCTCTCCAGCAGCTGCACAGCGAGGTCACTGTGAGCAGCAAACACTGCTGCTACTGACTTTATAAAGCCAACACTTCTTGTGTCCCTCCAAGTGATTCAAAATAGGCACTGCATTTTGTCTTTTCCCAAGAACTCTTTGCAAAAATAACTATAATCATCATTCTTTGATTCCTTGTTCTTAATTCCTTACAGTGTTTCAGATTCTGCCAGCAGATCTAACACAATCTGCCAATTTAGAAATGTAAAAGCCCAGACACTGAGAAAGAGCAGTTGGACCTGCTGATCTGAAATGTCTTTTCCAACCTGAACAATTCTGGGATTCTGTGAAATGCCTCATATACACCAGCAGCATCTCAGAATGAACATTTCCATGCTGAGACAGACTGGACAGGTTTGTCAAAACCTTTCAGGGACACAAGTTCTGTGAAGCTGCTTGTTTGTATGCCCATGCTTTGGATTTTATTGGACACTTCATTGCCTTCATTGTCTTTTTTTGGGGGGGGGGGGGTAAGAAAAGCAGCCCTGTTACCATTTTTGCAGACTGCAGGTTCAACTATAGTGTCACAGACATGTTTTATGAAAAATCCTTTCCTTAGGATTTTTCCTCCTGAGAAGCTGAGAGGCCCCAGGAACAAAATGTAAACAATGGTTATCTGCTGCTGTGGAATGCAACAGGTGCATCTGTGATTGGTCTCATGTGGTTGTTTCTAATTAATGGCCAAGCACAGCCCAGCTGGCTCAGACTTGTCTTGGTCAGTCACAAGCCTTTGTTATCATTCCTTTTCTATTCTTAGCTGGCCTTCTGAGGAAATCCTTTCTTCTATTCTTTTAGTATAGTTTAAATGTAATATATATCATAAAACAATAAATCAGCCTTCAACATTCTCATATCTTCCCTCATCCTGGGACCCCCGCAAACACCATCACACTACAGAACACTCCAAGTAGTGATTCCTTTGACAAACTGACTGTGGAAGGCAGAACTGGGTCACCTGAGCAATTCTGAAGGGGTAATTTGGCCAGGATTCCCCGTTTGTCTCCCGGAGAGGCCCCGCTCCAGCCGCTGTTTGTCAGCACGGATCAGTGCCCAAGCTGCAAACAGGAGAAGGCATCTGGACCAGAACAACATTGTGCTGCAGGGGAGCAGCAGCACAGAGCCCAGGCTCAGGGGCTCTGCATTAGGGCACCGAGCTGTGCTCTCCTGTCACTCTGCACTTGTCCATTAAACGCGCCTGAGGTCACCGCAGGTGATGCTCTGCTCACGTGAAGGACAGAGACATCTCACAACAAAGCACACAACAGGGGCTGCCAGCACCAAGGCAGCACTTGGCACCAATAATGATCCTACTGCCAGCACAAGGAAAGCACATTCCTGTCCTCCAAACACTGGATGCTGAGCAGGAAAGGGAATAGGGGCCATGGGTGTTGAGTTTCTGAGGTCCCCAGGACAAGGTGAGGGATGAGAATCTTGACTCCATGTTCTCAGAAGGCTGATTATTATATTATATTATATTATATTATATTATATTATATTATATTATATTATATTATATTATATTATATTATATTATATTATACTAAAACTATACTAAAGAATACAGAAAGGACACTGACAGAAGGCTTAACAAGAATGAATAATAAAAACTCGTGACTGACTCCTCAGTCTGACACAGCTGGGCCATGATTGGTCATTAATTAATAACAATTCACATGGAACCAATCAAACATTCACCTGTTGGTAAACAATCCCCAGACCACATTCCAGAGCAGCAAACACAGGAGCAGCAATCAGATAATTCTTGTTTTCATTCCTCTCTGAGGCTTCTCAGCTTCCCAGGAGAGCAAACCCTGGCGAAGGGATTTTTCAGAAAATGTGGCAGTGGCACATGGGATGCACAGTAAAAATGCAGCTCAATCGTTTGTCTCACCAGGAGAGAGGTAAAATGCTTGGCATTGCTTCTCCAGGAAGACCGTGCCTTACTGCCAGGGACATTCCACCACATGGGATAATAAAAGTCACAATAATTTTCATTTTCATGTCTCAGCGTGGATGATGGTACTTCCTTTCACATCAATTATGCCTCTTATGTACTTCGTAGTCTAAAAGGCTCTTGCTTCATAAGACTACATTATTTTATAAATAGAATAATGAAATACCCTTGACTCGTATTCATTCATGAAAGATGAGGGTAGGGATCACTCATCTTTATGTGAAATGGAAAAAAATGAAGCTAAATCAGTTATGACTTTTTTTTAACCATGACATGCTAGCATTATTACTTCTTTAAAATGCTCTTCAAGAAAATTCGAAATTCCATAAAATGTCTGATGTCCAGGCATAGCAGGTTTGATCCCTGCAATTTACTTAAAAGAGCAGAATAACCCCCCCCCCCCTTTTTTAAAGGGAAAGAGCACAAAACCTCTTGAATTCTTCTGCATGACTGATATCATCCTTTTGATTTCTGCCCCCAAGCTGATGGAGCTGTTAAAATTAATATATTGTGCCCATCCATCAGCTTAAAAACAAAACAACACACCTGACTGCAGCTGGATTTTCACTGAATAAACCAGGGGAGTCCTCACTTATCTTCTCATTGAACAAAGAGGCATCCAGAGAATTAAGTGTGAGGTTCACTTGCCCATTTTAAATAAAGGGTTTTTTACATCACATCACCTGACAGAGGAGTTGTATCCTTCTGTTGTATTTAACTGAAGCAGCAAAAATAAAACAGGAAAAATGAAAGAGATGATAGAAACTACATATTGATACTTCAAGCTAAGACACTAAAGGTTGTTGTCCTGAGAGGCACACTGTTGAATTATAGACACAAAACTTGATTTGTACTTCTATAAACCTGGTTTATGATTCTGCCATTCCCCAAGGCCTTGGGGATGGAGCAGCCAATGCTAAAGCCATTCCCACAGGGGATCCCAAGACTCTGCTTCCACTTCAATCCCAGCTGCCAGCACAGATCTGGTTTTATTCACAGGGGTGACCGTAGAAATGAGAATTCTGTGACTTTAATTTGCTTCTAAGCAGGCTGCCAGTGCCAGCCAGGAGCCCTGCTTGCTGCTCCTTTCATCTCCTGAGCCAGACAGACAGACAGACAGCAGCAGGGCAGCTCGGCCATCCCAGGGATGCTCAGGAAAGCATCACCTGCCCCAGCTCCAAAGGGCTGCTCCTGGCACCTGCCTGCCCTCCCAGCTGCTGGCAGGCAAAGATTCCAAGAATAAACTGTAAGAAAACTCATTTTCCTGCACAGCCAGCCTTCCCTGAGGGGGCTGCTAACAGCCCAAGTTTGTGCTTGGGATCTCACTTTAAATACAGGTATTTATTAATAGAAAATGCATTAATGTAAAGCCATGTTTGTCTCCACAAGAAACACTGCAAATCTCAAATCTCTTACCTCATTTTGGATCTCGTGGCTTTTTTTATTAGAAGCTAAATGCTTTTTAACTCAGGCTATCATACATTTCCTTTAATCCCCTCTCTGGCACAGTAAAATATTGTGACAGGCAGCATCAGCTGTAACTCAGGACTGCACCTTTTGCTCATTACTTGTAGTGTTTCAGTACCTCTCACAAGCAGGAAGATTTCCAGATGCCTGCCAGCTACTCAGTGTTCTTCATTTTTTTAGGCAGGTTGTTTTTCACCTCAAATCACCCAGACACTCAAACTGCACTGCAGCAAGGCAAAGAGAACTCAAGAAAGCGCTTTTGGCTAAACTTTCAGCTCCCAACGATTGGAAGCAGGTGAATTTGTCACTAGCAAGGATCTAGGTGAGCACTCAGGCACAGGATGATCTGCAGGAAGCCTGGGCAGGCTCTGAAGGGCCATGAAGACAGAGGGTTGTGTGTTTATGGAAAAGGATTATTCCAAAGGCACAGGCTTGGATCCATCAGTGGTGTTGTGAGGTTTTCAGGACAAGGTGAGAGATGAGAATTTGACTTTATGTTTTTAGAAGGCTGATTTATTATTTCATGGTATTACATTACCTTATATTCTATTCTATTCTATTCTAAAACTATACTAAAGAGAGAGAAAGGATACACCAGAAGGTTACAAAAGAATTAATAATAAAAACTCGTTACTGACATTGACAGTCCTACACAGCTGGCTGTGATTGGCTATTCATTAAAAACAATTAATATGTTTGGATAAACAATCTCCAGACCACATTCTAGAGAAGTAAAACATGGAGAAGCTGAGGCTTCTCATCTTCCCAGGAGAAGAAATCCTGGCAAAGGGATTTTTTAGAAAATATTCCGGTGACATGCATGAGTGTAAGGAAGAGGGAGGATGTGCTGTGACACTGCTCCTGCCACAGCCTGAGCAGTGCCTCTTTGGGAGCCTGGTGAAACTGCTGCCACTGCTCAGCACCTCCCTGCAAAGCCAAGTGTCACAGCACACAGCACACACTGACTCTGGATTTTTTTAACTGCAGGCAAGAAAACGAAGCAAGGAGCAGGAATGGGAGGGGGAGGGTGGTCTGGGCTCATCTACAAGGAGATGGCAGAAGGATTCTCAGCTATGATGCTCCATTCTGGATACAGACATTCCACAGGCTCAACCTGGGCCTACCTCAGGGAACAGAGGCTTGGGGTGCAGTCACAACTTCACACTGCCCTTTACAGCCTCAGAAATGGAGTGTGGCTTCCCCACAGGCTTCAGGGAGACCTCAGGGCACCTGAAGGGGGCTGAGAACAAGGCTGCAGGGCAACATTTCACAAGGGCTGGTAGGGGACAGGACAAGGGGGAATGGCTTTAAGCAAAAGGAGGGCAGGGATGGATGGGATATTGGGAAGGAATTGTTCCTGTCAGGGTGGGCAGGCCCTGGCACAGGGTGCCCAGAGCAGTTGGGGCTGCCCCTGGATCCCTGGCAGTGCCCAAGGCCAGGTTGGATGGGACTTGGAGCAATGTGGGATAGAGGGATGTGGGCCTTCCATGGCCTCGGAGGTCCCTTCCAACCCAAACCACTCTGTGGTTGTACACCACCACTCCTCTGTCTCTGCAGGGTATTTTGGGGTACACAGCTTTGTGTGGGTTACACAACCATGGCCTTGTGGCTGAGGACAGAGCAGATGGGAGCTGCTGCCAGCTCTGACCCTCCAGGTGCTGCCCTCAGTGCAGCCACCCCAGTGTTATGCAAGCCCTGCACTGAGAGTCTGCTCAATGCCTTTCTGCCACTGAACACACCATGACGTCTGTAAAAGCTTTCAACAATCACCCAAACTCTTTAAAAAGCTTCTCTCTTTATAAACAAAGTACAGCAGCAAAGAAAATGTGATGTGAAATCAGCTCGAGTGGCCGTGTTTTCAAGCCAGCCTCGAGCTAAGAAGCCAAAAAGGTTCTAAAAAGCACAAAGAGAGCGGGTCTGGGTAAGGCACTTTTGTGCAAAGCATGCGCTGACCCAAGGGGCACTGAAGGACACAGACAGGCTGCTAAAATGAACCATGCAAAGCAGCAAACCCAAACAGGTTCAACTCCTGCACAGCTTGCTCGAGTCTTTCCCAGCCCAGCAGCCACACCTGCACGGCCTCCCAGGGAATGGAGGTACCACTGGGCAGGGGGAAGAGAAGGGGAGGCTCCATTAGAGCAGGAATTATCCTCAGGAAATCCCCCCAGGGAGGGCTGGGGGTGTTGGGGTGTACAAGCAAACTCAGCAGGTGCAATGTGAGAGAGCAGCCAGGGAAGCTGCTCTGGAGGAGCTGGGCTGGTTCCCTCCAGCTTTGCAGGAATGTTCAACAGTGGCAGGAGGCAGAGATCCAAAACACCAGCCTGGATCAGCTGGGAAATGCTATTAAACACCAGCACTGCAGTGCTTCCAGCAGATTTGGAATGGGAAAATCAGAGTGGTTTGGGTTGGGAGGGAACTCAAAGCTCATCCCATCCCACCCCCTGCCATTCCAGGGACACTTCCCACCATCCCAGGCTGCTCCAAGCCCTGTCCAGCCTGGCCTTGGGCACTGCCAGGGATCCAGGGGCAGCCACAGCTGCTCTGGGCACCCTGTGTCCCACCCTCCCAGGGAGTAATTCCTTCTGTTTGCCAAATTTCTGTATGTTCAGCCTGTCTCTAATCCTTAGACAAAGACAACACTTGAATAAAAGATCAAAATCTGAAGAACAGCATTTTCCATCGAGGAAATACATTTCTTAGCAGTAATTTCTAATATATAGATTTGCCTCAATGCACTACAAGAGCACATAAATTCTCCCTTCACCATCTCACATCCCACCCTGTACATCCCATTCCTGCTCAGCAGCATTTCAATGGACAAGCTGCCTGTTATCTGCAGACCCAGCATTAGTTCTAATGCAGAAAACCCATCCTTTAGCACTTCAGAAGATCTGCCTGAAACAGAAGCACTCATTAAGGCAGAGACCAGCAGGAAACACAGCTCTATATGAATTTTGATTAGACTGGCTCTGAAAGGAGAAGCTAATTCCTGAAGCCAGCCCTTGCACCATGCACAGGGCTATAAAATGTGCCATTTCCTCCTGGTCCTCCACTTCTGCTCCTGCCCTCCCCCCTGTTATTCCAATGGTTTCCATGCCATTTCATTAACAGGATAAAAAAAATTAACATAATTTTCTAACATGCCAAAAAAAAAAAAAAAATTTAAAAAAAGGTGGGGGGGTGGGGAGGGGGGCTGGAAAATTCACTTCCTTGCTTTTGCTGTTTTAGCTCCAAAGCTAAGCAAGCCCAGCTGCTCAGGAAATACCATTGGAATGAACACATTATTGAACATGGAAGAATCAATCGAGATTGCTGTCAAAAATTTCACATGCTGCAAGCAGGCCAGCAATCAAAGGCCCTTACGAAATACTTCTCAGCCATGTTGAACAACTTCATCTTTCAAAACTCAGGCACATGATCAAAATTACTTAAAAAAAAAAAGAAAAGAAAAAAAAAAAGAAAAATAGAAATCACAGAAAAAAAAAAAACAAACAACTGAATTAGAGGAATTTCACTAGGAAGCCAGGAGCTCTTGTTTGTTATTAACACCTGACATAACATGACTGTTCTCTAGGTATTGCATTTATTCCAGATCAAATGAAGAGGGGGGGAAAAGAAGTTGTAGCTCAAGATTCCTTCTTTCCAAACAGCAAAGCCTACTCATTTTGTGACTGATTTCATCCTGGATTCTTTTCATTGACACATTTGCTGACAACACACAAAGAACATTGTCTCTTTTAAAGGCCAACCTCAGCCTGTTTTGCTGTGAATACTTGAACCCCACAGAGGTTTCTCTTCATCAGCTGACACTGATGAACACTTTGACCATGCCAGAGTTGCTGAGGGCTCTCCTACAACCACAAGGAGGAAATTTCAGGGCTTGGAGCAGCAACCTGGGATAGTGGAAGGTGTCCCTGCCCGCGGCAGGGGGGTGGAACTGGGTGAGCTTTGAAGTCCCATCCAACTCAAACCATTCCGGGATTTTATACCAAGTTTCACATGTCCTGGTGCAACAGATTGGTTTGTTTATGGGTTTTTTTCCCTGCATTTTCATAATGCTGTGCCACTCTGAAGTAAATATCTGCAGCAAGTCTGCTCTTCCTTGCATCAACAGATGGAATGTAGCTGCCTGTTCAGCTCCTTTTCCAAGCAAATCATTTGGATTCTTCCTTATTTCCTTTAAAGAACCTTTTGGTGACCTTCATCATGTGACAGTTCAGAACTTGCAGCACACAGGAGGACACTGTGAACTGAGGCAGTTCTTGCAAACTCTATATTCCTCCATCACTAAGCTGAAATAACCAATTTTTGCTGGTTTTTTCTTATTTTTTCTCTTAACTGTGTTGACCATAATGCATTATCATCTCATGGAATTTAGCTCTGGGATATTCCATTTGACAGTATCTGAAGCTCTTCGTGTCTTTACTATCTGCTGTCATGTGCCTTTAGTTACTGAAATGTTCCCAGAAAAGGGGTCACTTCATTCAAAAACCCTGTACCTCCACAGGAGACAGAAAATGAAAAATCACAAAAAATGAAAACCAACCCTCAGGGTATAATAGTGTATATAAAACAGAAAAATACCCTCAAGCACCTCCTCTTCTCCCTCCTCACCCCAACATCCACAAGATACAAAGAAGATACAACCTTCATCATTCTGTGACTCCACCATGAACAGAAAAAACATATTAATAAACCACTATCATTCATTTCTGGCACCTCAAAGCACTGCCCCCAATGTGCATTTGAATCCTGGCTCAAATAAATTGTTGCACGAGGATGATGCTCTGCATCCTTCCATCTATAGCCCAGACAGGGGGCTTGAGTAAATTTCTTATAAAAGCAAATAATTACAGAAAACTTAAGCCCCCTGCTGCTCCTAATTTGAACTGTTCTTTCAGCTCCAAGCCACAGCAATTGCTAATGGTCTGGATTACTTAGCAGAAATTAAGTTTTGTCTTAGAATCTCTCAAATTAATGACTTCAGTGTGGAATAAGCTTTGTGAACAAGAGTCCTGAGGATCCTGGCAAACACAAGAAAATTAAGAGAAGACAGGTTTTGAAGGTGAAGACTAAAAGGCTGCTTTAAAATTAAGATTATTTATAACACATGAAAGCTGAGCAGATAATGTACTTGCCTTCCTGAGTAGAGAGAATGCACTATGTCAAAAATTCATTCAAGAATTCAAGTCTTGTCCACCTTGAACAACAATGAATGTCTTTATTCTCTCTTCCCTTCTTATCAGGAATGGATTTTCAAGTATGCTCCTTCAACTTTTATTATGGCTTTTATGTCCAAGTCAAATAGTTTGCTCTTGGCACACATGAAACTAAATACTGACAGTTATTGACTGTAAAAGGAAATTCTTAATTGGATGAATTACACCCTCTTGATTCTAACAACAATTTTGTAGAAATGTTAAATCGCACACAATTGCTTGCACCATGCTTCCCATTTTTTTATTATACAGCTCAAGTTCCCAGAATTAGACCTTACTGCAGTGAAAGAAGTCTATTAATTGAGTAAATTCATATGAAGATTTAGGCACTTTTAAGGCATTTGGTACTTCAATTAACTTGCAACATTATGAATTGTACAATCAGAACGCTCTTGAATAATGTTTAATTAGGACCCAAATGTCACAACAAAGGTTATCAGAGGTGTATTTAAAAGCATGTTTTACCTGGGAAAAGCTCATCTTGATTCAAGCTGTGAAGTGATTTGAAATTCAGTGAACTGGGGGAATTATTATTAAAGTAGAAGGCACAGATCTTCTGAAGAAATACTGAATCCCAGAACACAGAGCTTGCTGAGCAATTAACATAAATCATTCTGACCTGTCCCTTTCCCTTGCTCACTGAAACTGGGATGCTCACAGCAGAAGGAATATTCTCAGGAGAGAAAGGCTGAGATTTGTTGTTCCACCCAACGAGCACCTCAAGGAGAAGAGTGCCAGGTGAAGAGTCCCAACTGTAGCTGGGATTTTTCACAAGTTAAAACAATCCAGGTTTTATGCAGTAATAAGAAACCTAACTGAATGATGTCCTTCTGTCCAAGAGGAAGGAGTGAGGCCACAGATGGCTGCCAACTGCACCTTGGTAAGAAGCACTTGAGTGCAAAATTCTTTACCCACCTTACATTTTCTCTGCCTTTCTTCACCAGGCTAGAAAGCAAACTAAACCTGTCTTTGCAATTAAAATCATTATGTGATGACGAGAGGGTGAGAACCCCTAGAGGAACTGACTGATCTAAAATTTGGATTTTACCCCCAGGTTGGTGACTGCAGCTCCCCTGAGCGGAGACTGTCACTGCCACATTTTCTGGGAAAATCCCTTTGCCAGGATTTCTCCTCCTGGGAATCTGAGAAGCCTCAGAGAAAAAGGAAAACAATATTATCTCATTTGCTTCTCCTGTGTTTTGCTGCTTTGGAATGTGGTTGGAGATTGTTTATCCAATTGTTGTTTCACTGGTTTCATCTGAGTTGTTTTTACTTAATGACCAATCACTGTCAGCTGTGTCAGGACTCTGGAGAGAGTCACGAGTTTTTCATTTTAATCTTGTTAAGCCTTCTCTAAGTATCCTTTCTGTATTCTTTACCACAGTTTTAGTATAGCATTCTTTGATATCATATCATAAAATAATAAATCAGCCTTCTAAGAACATGGAGTCAGATTCATCATTTCCTGCCTGCCACAGGGGACCCTGAAAATACCACAGGAGACCACCCAAACCTCTGAATGGCCCCAAAGGACACAAAACCAGTGAGGGAATCATCAGGATTCGCCCAAGCACAGGGCAGTGCAAAGACTGGCCTCAGAAATCACACAGTGACAAATCTCTGGCCCTTCAGCCAGGGAGCATGAGGGAATTTTGGGGAAAACAGGCTGCAGCTTCTGCACTGAATTTTACCCAGTTTGGCAGGTCTCAGTTGCAAACAACCTCAGCACATTTTGAAGGCCCAGCCTTGGGTTAGATGTGCTGGGTTGGGTGGTGGCTTGGAGCCACAGGTGGAACTGAGGCTCTGCTGTCACCCTGTCCCACTCACCCTCCACCAGGCAGATGTGGCTTTTCCTGAAGCTCCTGGGAAGCTGGGGCAGACAAGGCTGGACAACCAGCAGCAATCTTGGTGTGTTTGCCTCCAGCTACTGTCCCCAGAGATCAGGATCACATTCAAAGCAGTCAGGAAACACACCCAGACAGGTACCTTGGCAATCCTTTAGTGCCAAGCCCACAGCTTGGCTCCTTCCTGGGCCAGCTGGAGCTGATCTGCAAATCCAGGACTCCTGGACAACTCATCACTGTGATTGAGCAGAAGCCATTTATTGTTCACCTTACACACATATTTATTTATAGGTTCTACCAACTGCTAAGTACACACTTCTTGGTTGGTGCCTTTGTCTTGTTCCCCTTTTCTGCCTGCATTTCTCAGAGTGTGTGATTAGTTACATTCCAGCTGTTTCACAGTCCTCTGTTATCTACTTCTTGCTGTCTTGGTGTTCAGTTTCTCAGCCTCTTCTTCCTTAATTTAGCACAGTTTCTGTTTCAGAAGTCTTGATGAGTCCTGAGGCTTTGCTAACACACTTGGAAGCAGGCTGGCTGGTGCACACTATGGCCTAACCCTGCAAATGCATTGCAACAACCTCACGTGGGTTTCACTCCTCTCCAGCCTCAGTTTTCATGGATATCTTTGCTTACTCACAGGAGGGAAAGCAACAGCACCAGAAACCTACCTGAAACAGACTTGCAAAACCCCAGAGTTGGGTGTTTTACATGCTCCTGTTACCTGGAGTTGGGGGAGAGCAGAGGAGAGATAGAGAATGGGAAATACTTCCAGAAAGTTTTGTCAAACATGAGGAATGCAGGGGTTTTTGGTTTGTTTGTTTTTTCCCCCAGGTCCCACACCAGACAGGTTTTACACAGGTTTTGGCCTGACCTTGCCTTGTGCAGGAGGTGAGACTACATGACCCCCTGTGCTCTGCCCAACCTGAATTTTCCTGTACAGGTAAAGGCTTTAAAACTGCTCAAACATGATCTTGCTATATTAAGTTTCATATCAAATAAAAACACTTTAAAAATTGAGTATTTCTCTAAGGAAAGCAAACTCATATCTATCTCTTTCATAACATTCCGTGTGGTATAACAAAGTGAGTGAATAAAGCAATTGGGGGGATTTTCCCCCTCATAACAAGCACACACAAAAGATGAAGGTTCAAGCTTAAGAAAACAAAAAAATCCTAATCATAACATATTCATGCTACATGAAAAAACATCTCATTAAATCCACAGCAATATGGCAACAATGCCTCCTGACACAAGTAATCACATATTAATAACCTTAAATCATATTTTAGATTGGAATATCACTTACAGAAGAAAAGAACCATGTCCAAAACAACATTCTTTCAAGGCACTGAACTGTCTTCTTTAAATATTTTTAAAGCAAAACCAAACAGGGTAGAAGGAAAGGGGCTTTACCCTGACACCAGCAGAGGCCACCACAGGATGTGCTCCCCTGGGAAAGGCTCCTGGGCTCAGCTCCCAGCACCTCCCAGGGAGAGAGGGAGAACTCATGTCCTTACCTATGGACACAGCCCTGAGTGCTTCGGGGGAGGAAACACCCCAAAACCTTTCCAGTTCCCAGTTCTCTTCCTATCACTGCAGGCACTGCTCTCTCTCCTTTTTCCACCCAGAAAACCCCAAAAGTGGTTTGGTTTTTTGTTTTTTTTTTTTTTTGTTTGGTTTTTTGTTTTGTTTTCTTTTTTTTTCCAGCAGCTCTGGAGCAGGGGCAGCAAAGCCTGGGTTTGATTTAACATGGAGCACAGGTATCAATCCCTTCATGCCTCCCTCTTCTAATCCCTCCTTTTTATTTGCCTATAAAAAAGCCTAATTACTCAGCTGCACCATTTTCTGCAAAAACATCTGAACACTCCCACAAGATGTACTGGCTTGTTTAAACACCAGCTAATAGGAGCATTAAAAGATTCATCCTTCCATAAAAAGCAGGTTCAGTCCCATCACACAAGATGAAATTCCAAGACATAACTTATCCATTAGCAAAATTAGTTACCTTAATGTATGGATCACCAAAACTCCCACTGCAGGGACTGCCAAGTTTTTCTCTCTGCATTAAGTTCCATGACAGCTTTCTTTAAATAGTTGAAATTTCAAGTGCTTTCCAAGTAAAACACAAACTGTGAATTACAGTTCAATCATAACCATACAATAAAAATCATCTTCACACAACCACCAGCACTTTCAGGTCATTCCCCCCCATACACCACTGCTCTGTAAGGATGCCACAAGACATTTTCATTTTTAAAAAACCCAGATGAGGTGAGGATTTTCTAGCACTTAGTCCAATCAGAGCAAGATTCAAAGACAACTTCTGGGAGAAACTCAGAGTTACTCCTAAAAACTGAACTTTCTGTTTAACACAAAGAGTTTGCTCCTCACCCAGGCCTCAGTGAGCCACGGATAGAGTAAAAGGTGCTGCTCACAACTGACTTTGTCACAAATTGGAAATGCTGATTCATGTAGATGAAAAACTTAATTAATGAGGGGTTTCATGCAGGTGCTGAAAAACACCTCATGAAGGGTTCATTACTCACTTCAAGAGCTCTTGTCTTTTCCAAGACATACAGCTAGGGCTCCAAATGTTATTGAAAATGTATATTCCTACTTTACAGCAAATTAGAACCCTGCTCTTTTACTGCTTTAAGTATTTATATCCACAATGGAAAGAATAATAAAAAAAAAACCTCACACAGTTTTGCATGTATTCATACTGAACTGTTCAGCAAATCTAATGCTAAAGGTTAATCTTGAGACAGGGACCAGATGTTCAGTCAGAAGGAAATTTTTCTCAAGAGGAGATACCCAGGAAGTCTGTCTCTCCAAGCTGCTCCAGCCCACAGAGTTTCCCACCACATGTATCCAACTGGGAAAAGCTGTGACTCAGCCTCCAAGTTAACCATGGAGACACCAACTCTGAGGGCCCCAGCACAGAGCCTGGAAAGCACATGGAGCACTCAAAGCTCTGAAGCATTTAGGTGAGCATCACACCAAGCACACACAGCTCCTGTCAACATCATGATTTTTGTTACAAGCTTCAGAAGGAACTGTTAATTCTCTAAAATCTGAGCCATGGGGTTGTTTTAAATGATAAACAGAGCACTGCTCTGGATTGTAACCAGCAGAACATTTCACAGGTCAGTTTAACACCAGTGGATAAGCTGGCTGAGTGTTCTCTTCTCCAGGATGAGCAGTCCCAGCTCTCAGCCTCTCCTCACTCCATCCCTTCATCACCTTTCAGTCCCTCACCAGATTTGCTCCAGTAATCCATATCTTGCTTTACAAAGCAGCCCACAATGAACAGTAGAAGTCCAGAGGAAGGACCAGCTCCCTCTCTGCCCTTCAGCCTTCCTCCAGAAAAGGAATTCTATCACAGTCTGGTTTGGGTGGGAAGGGACACCAAAGACCATCCCATTCCATCCCTTTCCACCATCCCAGGCTGCTCCAAGTCCTGTCCAACCTGGCCTTGGGCACTGCCAGGGATGCAGGGGCAGCTCCAGCTGCTCTGGGCACCCTGTGCCAGGGCCTGCCCACCCTCACAGGAACAATTCCTTCCCAATATCCCACCCAAACCTGCCTGCTAGCAACAACAAAATTGTGTCTTTCACTTCTTAGAGCCACGGGAATCATTAGGAATAGGGAACCCAGGGCTGAGGCCAGGCTAAGGACAGGCTTAGCATGAGCTGCCACACACACTTCTTGTAGCCAGGAGAATTTTAGTTCCTGCTGAATTTAACCCCTACTACTCAGCAGATCTTGTTTCCCTCAGCATGAGCAATAAACCAAAACCCCCCTGTCCTGGATTGCCAAGCAAACTGTATTCTATTTGCCATCTGGATGGCAGCTTTCTTCTGCTCAGTGGGCAGTTTTCCTTATCTCTTCCACACCCACTCCTCCCTCCAGGGAGGGGGACATCTGCTGATAACAGCTATTGAATGTCACTGCATGGCTGATAAGAACTGCAGCATCCCATTGGGAGATGTGAGCCCAAAGGGAGGAGCCAAGCATTCCTACCTGGATATAATCTGGGGATTCTGGAACACCAGCACAGCTTCTGCACTGGATTCCCCAGAGGAACAGCAGCTGCCTCCTCTTCCACTGGAGCTTCAGAGGAAGAATACACCCTTTTGTACAGGACCCCTGCTCCAACAGAACCACACCTGTCTCTGCAGGAGGACTGCAGCCACCCTTTAATGGGACTGTGCCAACACCCTGACCCACAGGGAGTCAGGCCATATTCTCACTCTGTCAGTGTCATTTTGTATTTCTGCATTGTTTATTTTATCTTTTTTTCCCCCTTCCTAATAAAGAACTGTTATTCCTGCTCCCATATCTTTGCCTGAGAGCCCCTCAATTTCAACTTCATAGCAATTCAGAGGGAGGAGGATCACATTTTCCATTTCAGGGGAGGCTCCTGCCCTCCTCAGCAGACACCTGGCTTTCCAAACGCAGACACCCCCTTAGGTAAACCCACAGGAAGGAGCCATTATCACAGCACACACTGCTAACTCCCAAACACCACCCAGCCCCCCTGGCTGGAGCTCAGCATTCCCCAGTTGCCAAAATGCAATGTATATCCATGTGTATCCCTGGGTCTGGCCTGGCAAGCAGCCAGCTGCAGATGCTCAGAGATTTTCAGTTACTTGCAACAGCACAAGGCTGTGTTTCAAAATGAGGATAAAACATCTATCCCCAGAAAGAAGAGGATTAGATATTCATTTAGGGGTTTTCATATTAAATCCAGATCCTGCTAACGATGGGATGCCCTCTAAAGCAATCCTAAATCCCCCTGTGGCCCCAACATGTCCTAAGATATCTTTAAGCTATTCTGCAAGCCAGCAGGACACAAAAGCCCCTCCCCAAGCCACTGTGAGTGAAGAGGGCAAAACACAAACAGCACAAAGGGAAGTTTATGGCTAATTACACAATCTGTGCTCACCTCCTGCCCTTCCACTAGCCAGGATCCCATTGCAAAGTTCCTTAAAAACAAATTATAATTTAAAACAGAAAAGAAAGGTGTTAAGAAGCCTGAAAATATCATTTTTATTGGCTAAAAAACCAACCCTGCATCCTTACACTACTCTCATGAGAGTTTTATTTGATCAAATCTTCATAAGACCTTTCTGCTCACACACTGCACTTTGGGGACAACCACAAACCTTGTACAGGCTTTGAACACAAATTAAATGGCATTATGGTCATCAGGAGAAATTGACCCAAAAGCTTCTGCTGCATTTTGGTTTTTTTCTGGACTGTTTTTGGGCAGAGCATGGCAGCTCCAAGCTGTATAAATCCACCAGAGCAGGACATGTCTTGGCTCAAACATTTCAACAGGCACCTAATAAATAAGATATAGGGAAGCTGTATTATCATACCAAGGAAGGATGCTTTTACTCACCTGACAAGTATTTTTCAACAGCCTCCTGAGTAGCTTAAGGTTGCTAATAATACAATTATTGATTAAGACAGGAAAATATATCAACCAAGCCACATCTTGGAGTGTAAATCTTATGCCTTGACCCTTCTGAAATGCTCCAACCATAATGAAATAAAACTGACAAATATTTCATTTAGAAAAGCACACTGAGATATTTTAGGTGTCACCTGAAAATCCACAGCCCTTTCCAAGCCTTACATGAGATAATTATTGAATCATTAAGGTTGGAAAAGACCTCCAAGACTGAGCCCAACCATTAACCCAGCACCAGAGCAAATTTGCATATCTACAAATATTGCAGGTTCTACATGCACAGCAACATCAAACTACCATGAGATGTGCTCATCTACCAGCAAATGCACTGCAAGAAATGCTTCCACTATTTGGTACAGACTGAAAAAGCCTTTGGTAAGGATCTGCCTCAACCTAAGTATCAATTTCCCTCAAACTGGAAGTACACCTGCCCAGGCAAAAATGCCTCTATTTGATATTTTCCAACGTAGGCATCAGGAGTTTCACAGCAGCAAGGATTGGGAGCAATTGATCTGAGAGGTACAACCACTGCCTGCCTGCTCTCCCAGGCAATCTCTGGGACAAAATATGGCATTTGGTTAAAGCTGTGAAAGTCCATTTCCCAGCTGGTTCACCAACTGCCTCATCCAGGCAATCCCCACACCTGTATTTTCCTCTAATATTCACTTCAGCCGTCTCTCCTCAGGCTGTCACAGCCACGTGCTGCTGCTGACCCTCACTTCTTTTGCAGTATTCCATGATTTTACCCAGCATCCCGAGCACTGTGTTCAAATGCATGCACTCAGTTACTCAGTTCCAGTCTTACATGATTTTTTTTAAAACCAGGCAAGAAAAGCCATTTATATTTTATTTTTTTTACCATCAGCCCTTCAAGGCAGGTTTCAGCAATAGGAGAACACTGCAGGTAATTGAGATTCTCCTTCAGTTCCCTCACTGCTACAGCCAACATGAGGGACAGGGAGGATGGCACTGATGTGCCTGCTGGAATACCAAAGAGTGCTGTGACCTTCCACCCAAAGCTGCTTTACAAGTCTGTTTTGTGATTATCCCACAGTCCAGGTGGATGTATCAGCTACTTAAAATTACTTTCTCAGCTCCTTGCCCATCAGTCAAACAGAAACCAATTCCTCACTTCCTCATCTGCTTCCTAGTCCAGGAGCATTCACTTCATTTTCAGGTACTTTAAGAATTTTCTGGTAAATTCTCTTTTTTTTTTCTGTCCTTTCCCCCAGCTCTTCAGACACCTCTTCTGCTACAGTGAATACAGGGAACATTTGCAGGTTCCCTTCCTTGTAAGTAAACTAATTGAACTGTCTTCGAGAAGTTTATTGGAATGCCTTCCCATTTTGTTCACAATACCCTGACAGAAGAGAAATGGTCACCTAAAACAACAATCAGGTTTTTCCCAAGGCCTACATGGCAGCTTTCCCAACTTTTTCAAAGCAATTTCAGAGGAAAAAAACAAACTGCAGGAAAAATACCTTTTTCAATCATCAAAATGTTCAAATGGAAAAAAAAGACCCAAACCAAAAATAACATTGTGTAGGGGTTTTTTTTATTCACTCCAGCAGCCTATAAAAAGCTCCTTTTCCAGTCACAAGTGACAAAAGTGACATTTCCATTGTCTACAGGCAAGCCAATTGAATTTGGTGTCTGTTGATAAACACTGAACAGGAATAAACAGCTTGCAGAAGCCATGCCCTGGCTAGAAGGCAAATCTGAGGATCTGTCAGCCAAAATCAAGATTAACAGTGCCCATGGGCACACACAGAGGGCAAGATCAGGTGCTGAACAATGGGAAAGAGCCCCAGGTATTCCTACAGCAGTGAGAGAACCACTCCTTAGCTCTGGTTATGTGGCATTCACATTCTCTGATAAAATCCCTTCACCCAGGGTTTTTCTCCTGGGAAGCTGAGAACCTCAGAGAAAAGGAAAACAATTCTTATCTCATTTGCTTCTCCTGTGTTGTGCTCATGTGGAATGGGTTTGGAGATTGTTTACCCACAGGTGATTGTTCCATTGGGTTCTGCTGTGAGTTGTTTTGGCTCTTTGGCCAATCAGGGCCAAGCTGTGTCAGACTCTGGAGAGAGTCAGGAGTTTTCATTATTATCTTTTTAGCATTCAGTATCCTTTCTGTATTCTTTAGTGTAGTACAGCATTCTTTAATATAATATAGTATCATAAAGTAGTAAATTAGCCTGCTGAGAACATGGAGTCTGATCCATCATTCCTTTCTGCCACGAGGGTCCCCACAAATACAACACTGGTCACATTCCAGGATTTGAGATGTTCTGCCCAGCAAAGATCAAAGTGTTAAAATTACATGACAAAACACAAACCAGATCAATTCCAAGGGGAGGCCTGAGCCACCAGGCTACAGCACCCACCAAAAACTGGAGAAATGGATTTTCACCCTGCTGATGGCACCCCAGTGAGGAAGGAGAGGAGGAAGCCACTGGAGCAATTGCAAAGCAGAGCAACACAAATTGTGCCTCAGCCACTGAATTACAAACAAGGAGGAGCTGCCAGGGAAGGCCTGGGCTCAGCCAGCCCCCAGGGGATGGAATGGGAGGGAAGGAAGCACAACAGGCCTGATAAGATCAGCCTCCTGCCCCCAGAAGCTGAAGCCAGTCCAGCTTTCAGCCTAATAAAGAACATCTTTAAAACCAGGACTGAACATCTACAGAGAGAGGTTCAGCCCAGAGGCCAGCCTGCCTCAAACTCCACTCCTGAAAGGAGAGAAAATTCATGTTCTTGTTCCCCTGCCCAGGGGGACAAGGGGAGATTGGGATTCAATTTTTGGAAGCAATCTGAGTAAACAGACCCACTTCAAACCCATGGAAAGTACAGGTACACACGATTTCAGAAATCAAAATCATCACTGTAATCCAGGGAGCTTCCCTGTCTGGAAGGATTCCATCCTCCTGGGAAAAGGACGTGACTCCTCCACCAGGAGAGCTGCTCCTGTCCCTCTCTGGGGCAGTGGGAATGTCACAGGGCTGTGCAAAACAGAACAGCCATGGTCCCAGAAAACCAAAGAGATGGCAGGGATGGCTGCAGCAAACCCAGAACAAGGGCCTTCCCTCTCCTCAAGACATCCACAGCTCTTCCAAGACATCTGAACAAAGGTACCATTCCCACTGCAGTCTGGAGCAGATGTTTTCTAATGCTCAACAGTTTGGAAAACCATTTTAACCACAGCCAAGGCACAGACTTGCTACTGATTTAGCTGGTTTGATAACAAAGCCAGGTCTCTTCCCTTGTCTTCTGCTTCCAGGTGATGGTTTGAGGTTTAATCCAACATTTTGCAGCAATCTTGAAGTAAAAACAATTATCCCTTTGAGACTTGTTTAGGATAACTTCACAATTTCAGTCATGTACCTCAGTCCCCCGAGGGCTACTGAACATTTTCCATTTCCTTACTGTATAATTAAACCTTTAGTATGCCACGAATTTCTAGCTCAACCCCTCTGCTTTACATTTGTCAACACACTTCACTCCTTCCTCATTCCATTCCTTACATTGGTTTAACCTGGTAAATGACATTCTTAGCAAAAAATGTTGTTCTTCTTAAAATACAAGCTTCTCCAACTCAACAAATATCCACATTGTCAGACAAAAATGTTGTGGAAGAGAAGGGTGACCCCACCAGGATTTTGTTATGCCCTTAAATCCACTGGGAAAAATGCATCTAAATTCAAATTAAAACATGACACAGAGCAAAATGTCCCCAGAAATAACGACATCAACTCAAGAAGAAGTGATAAGCAAGGAAGAACTACTGGAGGGGGAGAGGAGAAGAGCTAGGACACAAAAGGGAATCACACATTACCCAAAACTGTATTTTATGACAACCCAGCACAGGTAAGTCATAAATCTGCTTCGTGAAATCTGGTGTTGGCAAAGTTGAAATCAAATAAGCAAAGAACAGAAAATCACTATTCCTACAGAGAACTGGGAGTGACCTAAAATATCAGTTAAAAAAAAAAAACTTAATAAAAGAAGATTTTGCTCATAATTATTCCCTGTACTCCAGAAAGTATTCACACAGTTGTTATGCCACCTATTGCTTCTGTGCTGAATGCTGAACACCTTTCAGGAAATACAACAATAACTGTACAAACAAGCTGCATTCTAGTTGCATAACATTCCAAATTATACTTCTCCTCACATTTGTATGGCATTAAACCTGCAAGAAGATTGCCTTTCCATGGAAGGGATCTGGGAATCCACAGAACCCACAAAACAGCCAGAAGGCAAATGCTTCTAAGAACTAGGTCACTCCTGCTGCTTCCAAATTATTTACAATCCCCGAAGAGCCTGCAAACACAGCCAGCATTAACGTCGGGGCACTACGGGCAGAGGCAGCACGTGCACTCAGAGAGGGGAAAGAAAACACTGCACTTCAGCACTCACTGCCAAATCATGGAGAACTCTCAAATAACAGACCCTGACTCCAAAAAGCCACTTGTCTTGCACTGACACAACAGCAGGTCATGTAAAATCTAGGCACAGCCTCAGTTCAGTGAGCTACGGCTGTCCAAAGCGTGTGACACAAAACATCCACGTGTGCTCCGGGAGAATGTGGCCTCCTGGTTTGGAAAGTGTACACTGACCTCATTAGAAAAGGTTGTATTTGATACTTTTCGCTGTTTTCTAGGCAAGAAAAAGCCAATTACTTCCAAACCTGAGCTTTGCAGGGGCCCCAGACATTCGGCCAGCCCCTCATTAGCTTCAGCTGATACCCACTAACTCTTCTGGGATACCGACAGCATTTGAAGGATCCAGCCTTCACACACTGCTCTCAATTTTCTACCAGCACCGTGGCAAATCACTGTTTACAGCCAGCCATCCTCCACTGGAGAGCTAAAACCCCATAAATTATAAAAGGCATCCCGTCAGAGCTTATCTCTGTACCTGCAATAATTCCGCAGTGCGACACGGCTCCCCTCGGAGCCCCTCTCCCCCTCCCAGCCTCCACAGCACAGCACACTGGGAGCAGAGACTCCTTAAAAACCAACAAACTGAGGTCACCTCACAAAAGAAATGTGACTTCCTAATATTTCATTCTGCTGGCAAAACAAGATGCCTCTGCAGCTGTAATTGTCCTTGGAGCTCAGCCATTTACGTGCTTTCACTTTCCAGATAAAAATGACCCTCATCTTTCCAGGATACAGGACCATCAACAGGGAAAAAACATGTCAGCAGCACCATTTATCCTACATAGGATGCATGTGTGGGGTTACCTAGGATGACCTTCCTCAGGACTCTCAGCTCAGCACCAGATGGGATTTAAATACACATACCCCCATCCTAATACTGCTAAAGCATTTCCCGCTGTGGAAAATGCAGGAATTAGTACCTGCTACAGAACAAAGGAATTGTGGTCCAGACCAATTCCTTCCTGAAATGATTTGAAATGGTCATACAGAAAACAACAGATGACAGACTTGCTCCATGAAAAACAGTGAAAACCAGAATCCCTTCTTAATTCAAACAGCGATAAAAAACGTGGAATTAAAACTGCACAGGTAGCACCAACACACTTTTTATTTAAAATATAAAATATATATATTCTTCCTACAGGCATGCAAGGGGTCTGAACACAAAGGAACTTTTCCTGGCATGGTCCAAGCAGCTGGCTATCACCAGCTTCAAACCAAGCAGACTTTTGGGTACCCTACAGACTCCAGTCCTATCTCCTCAGCGGAATAAAAATCACCACAACCTTGCAAAGGTCAAAAGCTTTCTCTCAGAGACAAGATCTCCCAGTCTGCTTGCTACAGGTCTTACTACTTGACACAAAAATAAGTCAAAAGTACCTTGTGGTCTGGAAGGTCAGTGAGGCCAGCTGCAGGTGCCTCACAAATAGGAGACCTGAACCACCACAGAACTATTTTTCCTTTTCAATTACCACAGTGTATGACCTTATCAAAAGGAAGGAGACTTTCAAGGGAGATAAACATCAACTGATAAACCAGACCTGGACAACCCAAGTCCTTTTACTGCAGAGGCAGAGAAGCAGATTGATATTCAGGCTGCAGCCAGGCCAGGGAGGGCATTGTCCCTCCCTGCTCCGCACTTGGGACAGTTTTGGGCACCACAGCATCAGAAGGATCTAAAGCTGCTGGAGAGCATCCAAAGGAGGGACACAGAGATGCCAAAGGGCCCAGAGGGGAAGGTGAATGAGGAACAGCTGAGGCAAACTGGCTTGTTCTCCTGGAGGAGATTGGGGTCAGACCCCATTGGGGGCTGCAGCTTCCCCGTGAGGGACAGCTCCCATCTCTGCAGCCAGGGACAGGAGCCAGGGAACAGCTGAGCTCTGCCAGGGAAGGTTTAGGGGGGCTAAAAGGAAAAGGTTCTTCTCCCAGAGGGTGGCTGGGCACTGAACAGGCTCCCCAGGAAATGGTCACAGCCCCAAGGCTGACGGGAGCCCAGGGTCAGGGCTGGGGGATGCTTGGACTCAAACTGAGAGGTCTTTCCTTTAATGACTCTGCTGCAGCACATGAACTAGGTAACCACGCAGAGCTGTGAGATCATTCCAAAAGCAAAGGGGAACACAATAAAACAGGAATCTAGTAGGTGTCACCCTGATTTTTTTTAGTTTTTCTAAGCCTTCTGATGTTTACATTCTTATAACGAACTTTCTCACACACTATATGTAAATAACTTGTTGTTTGGCATTCTTTTATGGTGGAGGAGAAATTTGATGGACTGTTGGTTTGTCCAGTGTCACTGGAGAGGTGGCACTGTCACCCTCCAATCCACTGTCACTTTTGGAAATCTATAAATGTTAGAATCAGAAATTAAATCTTCTCTTTTTCACCTTAAGAGAGCTGCGTGTCCGTGTCACGTTATTTCATGTCCTACAGTAACAAGTAGAAATCTTTCAGGATACTCATCACACATGCCTGCTATCTTCCATTTTAATTTGCTTCTGAGGCGCTGTTACCCCTCACTGCCTTTCCAAACCACAGCTGACCACAATAACAGTTTCATTGTTATTTGAATTTGGTCTCAGTGAATGTGAATGGCCAAAAGTCAAGTGTCTTGTGCTGTATTTTAACTCACACTGGCAAAATTCAAGCCAGCTCTTATCTCAGTCTTGACATGATTTTGCTTAGGTCCTCCTAGCCCTGCTTTCAGGTTGTGTATATATTCCATAGGGTGCTTGCTCTGTAAGCACAGCTGTATGTGAAATTTAAATACCACTTCCAAATCCCTGGAATGCTTTTCTAGCCTCAGCTAAAATACCCATGTATTCAATTAGCACTTCTCTCCTAGGAGTAACATTTATTTTCATCATTAACCGAGCACGTGTCCATCCATTTTTAAAGCTGTGCTTCCTCCCAGGGAGAGAACAGTAGCTGAAAGGGCTTTTATTTTCTTGTGGCGAAGGCATGCTAAAATAGACATAAAACGCCTGGCATAGTGCAGAGCCAGGTGTCCAATTTTTCCTCTTAATGGCTGGAGGCAAAGAGCAAAAATAGCTTTGACCCACTTCTGGAGGAGCCCATATGACCATTCTGTGTTAAGCTCACACGAAGGCAGCCCATGCTCCTGTTCTGTTAATTTATTCTCTGCAGAAAACAGCTGAACCAAAGGGATTTTCAACTCGCTTCACTTGCCATACACGCTCACCAGAGTTCACCCCGGTGAAAAAATTACTTTTATTTTAAAATATTATTATTTTCAGACAAGTACCATAGCATGGTCTTACTGTGAGGAAGTGGAGTTTTTAGAAAAGGAAATCAGGAATTTTTCAAGCAAGAAGCTTAGATAAAATCCTCACTGTAGCAGCAGTGCCTGTATCATTCCCACCAGGCTTACTCTGCTGCAAAAGCAACACTTCCAGTGAATAATCATCAGCATACACATGGAATACTGATAAAGGCTTTGGAGAATACAGAAGCTCATCAGGATAACAGAATTATGAGAATAAAGGCCAGTTATTTACATATATTGAGCTATCCCTTCACATCCTGCTTTGTCTTTATTCTTAAGGCAACCCATCTTCCAGCTGATTTTTTAGCATTATAAGGGCAACACCAAACAGACACCTGCCTACAAGCAGAGTTGCTCATAAACTCTTTCCAGATTCAGAAAGAGCAATGCCTTTTTATAGCACAGGTGATTTGGACATATCAAGCATATTTTCAATTTTTCTCCTTCAAGTTCCAGGCACTGAGAAGAGTGCCCTCAAATAGAATGGTTGGGTTGGAAGGGACCTCAAAGCACATCCAGTGCCACCCTCTGCCATGGGCAGGGACACTTTGTACTACCCTAGGTTGCTCCAAGCTCCATCCAGCCTGGCCTTGGACACTCCCAGGGATCCGGGGCAGCCCCAGCTTCTCTGGGCATCTGTAACAAATCCATTCTTGTCTCCTCTCTCTTAGAAGCCTTAAGAGCCTCACCCTTTCTCTGAGGTCAAACACCAGAGCTGCTTTCCCCAGGCTGACCTCAGCTGACTTGAAGCCCCAGCAGCCACAGACACCTGATCTACAGCAACAACCAAATTACCCTCCTTGGGTCCAGCTCTTCTTCTCTGGAACAGGGTGGTCTTGAAGGTCCCTCCCAGCCCAAAGCAGTCCATGAATCTGTGATTTCATTACAGTGCCCTGCCAAGAGTTAGCCCAGAGAGACTCACAGCAAGCACTGTAACAACCTGCACCCAAGGGCTGTGGAGAACTGCACTTCCACACACGCTCCAGCTCTGCTCCTAACAGGGATGTAGGGAACAGGGATGGATTAAACAAAAGGCTGGCAGGCATCAGCAGACTAACAGCAGAGGAGAAGCACAAGGCATCTCAGCAGATCCCTTTTCCCTTTCTGTTATGGAGGGAGCACACCCAAGTGCAAAAGTAGCTGATAATTATTTTAAAGTTACAAAAACCCTACCCCTTCCTTGCCCAATCATGAGGTGTGGATTTTAAACCTTCTGGAAGGGAAGAACCAAGAACTCATTTTCAATATCCTCAGCAGATCCCTGCACAGAAGACTGACAAGCCAAGTGCCATGAGCAGATGGTTCAAGGTTTAGCAGAACCACTGTCATATGCTAATTTGCTATTAATTACAGAAGCTGTCATGATTACTGCAGCAATGTGCACTGAGGAAGGCTGCCAGAAAGCACAGCCATTAAGGAAGGTTTCTGATTAATAAAGTTTTTGATAAAAATACAGCATTTCTAGTGACCAAAAGGTGAAGAACATACAGTCATTGTGTTTGCTACTATACACACAAAATCTGACATTCCATTTGCAAGGCATCAGCACCAGTGCTGAACCAAATCCTTGCTGGTTTAGGGTGGAATCCCAGACTGGTCTGGGTTGGAAGAGACATTAAAGATCATTTCATTCCCTCCCCCATTGCCATGGGGGAACATTTACTGCCTCCTACTCCCAAAGAATTATGTTTTCTATCAGTCACCTTTACCCAAGTTTTGAACTGCTGACTTGAAAGCTCAAGAGCATCACCAGATTTGGAGCAAGTGCTGTCACTCATCACTTTTCTCGCACATAAGTTGGTAAGAAAAATGCCAGCAGGTGAAAATAAAAGCTTACCTCACAATTTCTTGCCCCAGCATCCCATCAGTTGTGGACAGAACACAAATTACTTTGTCCTGCTAAAGTTTGCCTAAAGGGAGAGATAAAGCGACCCAAATCTCCATATTCCCAAAAAGTTTAATGGATATGTAAATAGATGTTTTTTATTTCCATCAACATTTTTGTGACCCTCAGAGTATAGAAATACCAACACCTCTCTGCCTATCAATTTTCCACCCTTTCAAAGACAATTTCCATATGGATTTTGTACAGAGTAGGTTGTCAATGACAGCAAAATAGAGATTTATATCCCTACCTATGTCAATTCCTAGAGGTCTGCACTCAGGGGTGGTAGTCATTTGTCCTTCCAAGTCTTATCACTCAGAGCTGCTCAAAGCCCAGGCAGACAGGGAAAAGAGATATCAAGAAAGGATAGGAACAACCAAAAAACTTCAGGAATTTCCTTCCCCTCAACACACAAATCCTATTAGCAACTAAGTAGTTGTCAGTGTGAATGACTAACAGCAAATATTTCATATATCATCTGGAAAGAGCCAAGCCCCTGAGATCTCATTATCAGAACCAAGTGCCCCAGCTGACATGAATTATTTACTGCAAACCAGTGTTTTTGATTATGCATATGCATTATATGCTGAAGGTACATCTGTGCCCCAGTTTTAAAGCACTATGTGGAGACAAAGCCAGAAACAGCTAAAATCTAACATTTATTCCACAGAACAAGGTGATGCTCTTGGCTGGTAAGTTTACCCATCACAAGTGATAGTACACAGATGTTGCAATACAACCCAAAGGTAAATTATAGCAGCCTGGAGAATACAGGCATTTTTCTTCCTTTTCTTTTTTACACACTGACAGAAGAGGAAATTCTTGGTCTTAATCACCTGTACCCAAAGCACAAGGTGATCCATTTCAGTGATCTGAGCGACAGCACACAGGGAGACACAGACACACTCCTTCCCATTTCCTTCATCTGTTTCAGACCTGTTTCCATCCTCTACAGTGCAACTGCAGAAGGAAACCCATTACTCACACCAGAAACCAAGAGCTTGTGGATTGCAGCATCCAAACTCTGACCATGGGGTTTCCCCCCTTTCTTCTCCTTCTTTGACCCCCAGAGAGCAGCCCTAAGTGGGTTGCCTGACCACAGCTCCATCAAAACAGAGAGAAGCCTCACTTGCTTCTCTTTTAGGACCACAACACATTAATTTCCTACTTCCATTGGATGTTAGTAACATCCAAGCAACAGGTGTTTTCACACCGAGGCCTCTGACAGCCATGAAGGTGCCTGCAGAGCAGGTAGAGTGGTATCTTCCATTTCAGGGTTAAATCTAGTCTTACCTTTATGCAGAATCATTATTTTCAAGTAACAGAATTTAGAATATTTGTAACACTAGTCTGAGAAACAGCCCAAGCATACAAGAGGCACTGCTGATGGAAAACAGACAGCAATTATCACCTCAGTATTGGGGGGCTCATTCCCAGCACTTCATTAAGCTGATTTAAGACAGCTTTCATATATATAACATAAACCCCTTGCTCCTATACAGGGAACTCTTCTTCCTTGTGCTCCAAGTCTCTATTCCCCTTGTTTTATCAACCAGACCCTGACCTTAAGGCAGAAATCACAGGTGTAATGTACACGAAAAACAGCTCAGCTCCCAACAAACCCCTCTTTTAAAGCACAACTCCACCCCTGAACACTTAGATACATCCAGTGCATGAGTTTAAAATTGTTCCCACTGCTCTTTACAGCAACTACCTGGACTTTTTCTTAGAGAGAAAAGTAAATGGGATTGGTCTTGCTGTGGTTTAACCCTGGTCAAGGAGGAACATCTGTTTACAGCACCTCTCCCTTATCAGCTTGGAGATATTGACAAGCAGAACAAAGCAGGGAGCAATTACCAAGCCAACAAGGCACAGAAACATCCTCAGGGGATCTGTAAGCATCCTACACTGTTAATTTTAACCACCAAAGCAGACATCTCAAAAGCAGTGGGATTTGATGTCCACAAGCCCTTCTGGAAAACTACCCACAGGCTGAGAGTATCAGCCAGAGAGAAAGAGGATAGAGCCAGGGAATATCAGCCCAGGTTACCTCCTGCCTGTGCTGAGGGCAGGGAACAGTGTTGGCACCTGAAAGCAAAGCAGCACTGACCCCTGCCAGATCACTTCCCAGCGCTCAGGGTTAAGATTTATTTTCTCCTAAACCACGCAAATCTACATTCACATTCCAAAGAAATACAAAGAATGTGAGTTTGCAAACATAAGTGAAATAGTATTTTCTATCTGGTCAGAATAAACCAAGGTCTTTGCTCTGCCACCAAATACGTCTAAACCTGGTAGTGCACTTGAGACCAATGCTAGTGACCCAAATCCTTCCTCCTTTTGCCTTCTGTCTTCCAAATCTTCTCATTCCCACCACTGGCATCCTCCAGCCCCTCCCCAAAACACCAGCCTTCCTCTAACAGCACAGTGCCAGAGACCTTTCTCTCCAGATTCTCCTATTACATCCTGTCTTGCAACAGTCCCCAGTTGTGTTCCCAGGCTTTCCCCCCCAGCTGGAAGCAGAAAGGAGGCTGCACATGCAGGGAACAATCCCCACACACAGCAGGCTCTGGGAGCCCCGGATCTGGAGGCTTCATTGGCACAACTGTTCCCATGGCAGGCACTGCCCATCCCTCTCCTGGCTCTGCAGGCAGGAGAAGGGAACTATTGAGCTCAGCTCCTGCATCTGTACAGAGCTGCATCTTCACAGCTCACTGCTGGCCTTGTCTGAAGCAGAGAGTGGGGGTTTCAAATGCAGGCAACCATTTCAATGAGCTCCTCAGCATTATTCAGCAGCACTGAGAAATACAGTTTGCTACCAAGCTTAGCCCCAGATTAATGGCCAACACACCCCACACTCCTAATTTATCACTGCAAATTTACAAGTAGATTCAATATGTACTATAAACACACAAGTGCCATAGATAAATTACTGGTCCTAGAATATTTTAACCGGGAGCCAAGTACAAAATATGAAAGCTGAGTTTATTTTGATTTTAGATTTCAGCTGTGGGTTTTGATGTAAAGAGGAAAGTTTGGCACAAATTCACCCCTTGAACTGAACTGGCAAGAGGAGCTCAGAAACAGGTACAGTCACCAAAGGTGCCCCAAAATGTCAGGTTTTAGAGCAACAGCCCAGAGCTACCTGAAATTCCAGGTCTCCCTTTGCCACAGCCAGGGGCTAGCTTTTTCCTAGCAGCAGTAAACCCACCACCCTAAACACAAGACCTGAACTGACAAAGCACAGGAAAAGCTGCCCTAATCAAATAAAGCAATGATAACTTGCAGTCAGAATTTCTATGCCATGCCTTACACACTAACACTGAATTAGGAGATTTAGGAAACTGCCATGGATTGAGCTCTACTCCTGTGTGCATGGGCTGATACAACACTAGGAGAGGAAAGACTTGGCACTGTGTTTTGTGAATTGGTTTAGTTCTGTTATTTCACAGAAAGACAGAATATCCTAAGTGGGAAGGGACCCCTAGGGATCATCAGTGCAACTCCTGGCCCTGCACGGACACACCAACAATCCCACTCTGGGTCTGACAGAGTTGTCCCAACCCTGCTGGAGCTCAGGCACCCTTGGGACTGTGATCATTCCTTGGGGAGCCTGGGTAGTGCCCACCACCCTTCAGCCTTACATTATTCAGCTGCCTCAGTGCCAGCTCACAAACCTTTAAGCAGGGAAGATTCATGAGACATCCACAATCAGAATTCCACACACCCAATCCTTAATCCCCTCTTTAACACATTCATTCTTTCTCTGCTCTCCCTAGGTGTGAACCCTGGACATTTAAATAGTCCTTTCACCCTTAACCCAGCCTGGGAGAGAGTCTCATTCTCAACTCCCAGTACATTGATTTGCTCTAGAAATCCTTGGAACAGCATCCCCAGACAGCCACAGCACCCTGACACACACAGAAGTACATCCTAAAGTCTGAATTACCTCTTTTGGGAAGGTAGCTCACACAAACTAATGACTCCAGGTGCTATTTCCATGTTAGCAAGCACTCCTTCCAGGGCATTGTTTCCCATATGGTCCTGCACAAACAAGCTTCTAGAAAGCTCACAGTTACTCTCACTGCTGTAAAACAGGAGGAAAGGAAAAATACAGACCCATAAATTGCTTATATTAAGTTCATTTATTCTATGGACAGTGTATAATTGTCATAAAACAGTTCACCATGAGTGGTAACTTTCCACAAAGCTGACAGCCAATTTATGGAGAGTTCTACTTTTGCATATGAGGGAAAAAGAGTTAGTGCCAACACCTATAAAATTTGTGACAGCGCTAAGAAAAATGACGTCTCCTTAGGCACTTTTCCTTTAAAAAAAGAACCTCTGAACTCACAGTCGTACATATCTCACTAAGCAAAAACATGCTGGGAATGTTCAAACTGCTCTCGTGCTGCCTGAAATCTCTCAGCTCTGGGTTTCTGTTTTGGTTTTGTTTAACCTTGGCCTGTGAACTCTCAGTGTCAGCCACACCTCCCATAACTCTTCCCATGGAAAGAGATTTCAAAGTTGAAGCACAGGGATCTGAGCCCTCTCTCCAAAGCAAGAGCTGAGCATGAAGCACAAGTCCCACAACAAGTATTTATTTAACACCATTACTCTGGACACCTCTGGGCAATTTTCTAATTAAAGTGAGTAACTGAGAGGTTCAGAGGCTTCAGTTTCATCCTGTGAAGAAGCAAGATAAGGTGAGAGTGGAATAATCTCAGGGTTTCCAACCCAAAGGCAGCAGTGCAACACATGGAAGTTACTGTGCACCAAGTTGTTGTACTGTCCTCTGAAGGCTCTCTCAAAATGATGCAACTTAAAATTCTTCACTTAGAGGACTGACTACAAGTATTCCTTTATACATGGAGCAGGTGGGAATGGCAACGTACAAACAATTTATAGGGGCATCCTCACAAGTGACTTTAAAAACTGTCCTACTACTCTTTAGGCAAAGGCAGCACTATGCTGCTGCAACTACTACCCTCTGTGAGGTTAAATACATGTAACTATCAAAAAGGGGATTGACTTGTAGGTTCTGAGGGTAACAGGAGGATTTTATACTGTAAACAAGTCTCTGGGTCTTGTCCCACAAGATAAACTCCCACAGAACTGGGACACTCACCCTCAGAGCCTGCATTCAGCTAGACCAGCTTCCTTCCTTCATCTAATTTTAAACACCAGGGTGAAATGTTATAAACCAAAAGGCAAACTAGAAAACTGCTGGGAGAGAATCAATTCTCATTGTGACTCATACTGTTAGAAGAGCCCCAAAACAGTCTTACAGAAAGAATACTAATTACTTGCATAAACCATGCAGAAAATAGAGAAACAACAGGAAACTCCCCCTGATGCAGGGACACTTGTACAGCAGCATTTTGAGTCCCAGTCTTGTTTTAAACTGGCTTTCTTAATTTCCTCTGCAAGTCCTACAAAATGCAAAAACAAACTTCAGGTTCTCCTTTTTCCTACATATCACTTGGCTTTCATCCCATCTTCAAAGGAGTAGAGACTCCAGTTTGACTTCTGTATCTCATTACCTCCATCTACTGGCAAGAGCTGCTCCTGGTTTATAAACCCCCTTCAGACCCAGCTCATACTTAATTCTTTTAAAAAACCTTAATTTCAGAAATACTGATAATTAAATAAGTAAGAAGGAAGAACACAATTCAATTCCAAAACACCTAAAGGTACAGGCCAACTTGTAGACCTCACACCACTTTTTTTTTTCTGTTGTCTAGAATTTATCCCTCCCTACCAGTGTACAAAATTTATCTTTAGGCTGAAAATCAAGAGCAGGAGCCACAGCCCAAGAGTCCATTTGAAATATTAATGTGATTTCCCATTAAACTTTGCAGCCTTTACTGGTAACACATTAGACATAAAATCAGAAAATCCTGGAGTGGTTTGGGTTGGAAGGGACCTCAAAGCCCAACTCATTCCACCCCTGCCATGGCAGGGACACCTTCCACTATCCCAGGCTGCTCCAAGTCCTGTCCAGCCTGGCCTGGGACACTGCCAGGGGTGGGGCAGAAGAGTGACAGAAGCAAGAAGAGCTCCTATTGAAAAGAATTCCTGGACCAGCACAAACATCCCAAGGCAATCATACTCCCAAGCCTCTATTCCTACACAAAGCCATAGCTCACCTGCAAACCAGCTCTTCAAAACAAGTTAACAACTAAATAAATAACACATTACAATTCAGGCACATCAAAACATATTTTTAACACTAATGAAGGCTGGTGGTCTCTACAATCTTGCTTCCCCTACATTAACCCTTGTTAAGGGATTCCATTAATCCCTTATTAATGGGATCCTCCAATGTGCCTGGAAATTTTCATTATATTCAGCTGTTCTCTGTAAAGTATTAGATTATTTTAAGACACCAAAACTATCTGTTCTAAAGCAAAATAAAATGCATGCATTCCTTTTTCCCAGACCTTTTTATGTTATTTATTGTACTGCTCCTCATCCCCAACTCTCACAGTTGTCAGCAACCAGAAGAGGGCAACATTTGAAATATTATGTAAAACCACAACCAATTCCATCAGCTGCAGAGCACTGGGACATGCTCAGTCTTACCAAAAACCACCAGGTTGTCCCAAAGCTCCTCACTTATCACTGTTACTTGATGTAAAATTTCCATTTCCTCTTTCTACAGATCCAAGATCTCCACTGAGTGATTTGATCAGAAGATTTTTGTAAGCAGTGAATTACTTTCCCATCAGCACTGCAGTATCAGGATGCTTCAGCCCAAGCAAAAGGATACACTGTTCTGTGGATACACTACTGTTAATTTGTATTATTTTATACAGTCAATTTAAAAATGAGACCCTTTTCTGAAGCATTTCAGACTCTTTATTTACCACCTCATGTTCCTAAAATACACTCAGTGTGCATAGTTCCTTTTTTCATGCAACTTACTTAACTTTCACAATAAAGTCAAAGTGATGATTCACTTAAGGGAAATGAAAAACCTTTTCATCTCACAATAAATAACAGAGATTCAGTTATTCTTTGAAATTCAGTGAGCAAAACATGCTCTGATCCATCCAAGACAGTGCTGCTCACTGATCCACAAGCAGAAGCACAAAATTCTCTAAGAGACTGCTGCTATGGTGATGCCTCTTCAAGAGTGAGCAACATCCACAAAAACACCGTGCAGAAACGTGGCAAAAAAACTCCTTTGGGTTTTAAATAGTAAATTTCAATTTGGGGAGCAAGAGAGAAATGTTACCATGGAAAAACAGTTTCAAGAAAGAATCTGAATGCCCTCAATCAAAGTTAAATCTGGGATTCACCCGAGAGGTTTGTTTTTCCTTACATGGATGCCAACAGGCTGCATTACTTTAATCTTTAAAAAGTATATTGCTGCTAAATCTGATTTTTTAGCGGTTCCTCAATGCCTGGCATAGTTCACACTTGAGAATGAACCTGTGTTTATGAGTTTGTTCATACTGTGCTTGATCAAACCTGCTCTAACTTTACCTGGCCCAGGTTGGTGCTGGCTGTGAGGAACCCCATGAGGAACCAGCACCTGAAGGCATCCAGCACTAATCCCTGCCTGAAAACAGAATATTCCAAACTGGGACTGATTTGGGTGTAAGGATGAAGATGCTTGGCATTCTGTATCAGAATCCTTCAAGATTTCAGCCCAGTTTCCATGAGAACTAACTACTCACTGTTTAAGTCAGGCTGATGTAATTTAAATTCCCCATGGTTTTACAGATGTGTTGAGTTTTAAAATACAATAAAATATTTTCAAGCTATGACATAAAGAAATTTTAAAACAACCAAATTTCACTTCATAAGTAAGCTTCATGTGTGGGGAAAAAAGTCAAAACTTTGTAACAGGAAAGTAAGCAAAAAAGGAGTAAAAATTAGTCACGGAAGAAGTGGAAAGGCCACACTGATTTACTAATACTGGTTTAAATATCCAGTCCCAGGCTGATCTTTCCCCAGTAACCCAGGAGGCAAAGGAACCCAAACTGCCCTTTTGTACTAACTCCTGAATACCAAGTTTAGGACAAGAAATGTCACTTTTTTTTTCCAGTATGTCCAGATAAACTGGCCCTTAAGGCTGACTAATTAGGCAGCTGTTTAAGGGAATGAAAGATCACGAACCAAAAAGCTCCTGAGCCAAGATCAAACAGCTCTGGTTTGTGTGTGCATGATCCCCCCTCAGATGTTTTCCCAGAACTGCACTTCCTGTGCAGAAGCTGCTTTAAGCAAAATATTCACACAGACTTAACATTTAGAAGGTGGGACAAGTGTTTGTTAATAAAAAAGCATTTAATTTATCTTATTGTAAAAAAATTAAATATGTAATTAGTCCTGCAGTCTCATATTTCATGACAAGAGAGCACACACAATCCTCATCCTTCTTCAGGTTTCTCCTGCACTCATCCCTGTCAATAATCAAATAACCAGGTCTAGAAATACTGAGAGTATTATACTGAGTCAGATGTCAATATTGATAGAGGCTTTTTATTAAGTTGAAAGTCATTTGTATTCTTATTCCTCTCCCAGGATTATATGCTGGTTTTCATTTATCCATCTACTCAAGTACCAACATTGCCATTTTCTCAAAAAAGCACTCTTTTAACATGATCATAATTCAGATTGTTTCTTCCCATATACACAGCACATATTTATACTGTTTCCCTTCAGCATATTATCCATCCTGTTCCAGCTAGAGAAAACTGACTACATTTAAAATAAAACACTGTATTTCCCATCAAAGCAAGACCTGCAAGGCCTAGAGCCAGTATTAAAGTTTAAGGGATTCCAAACTTCTGGATATTCATTAGCAAATGAGCCTCCAACATTTTGGAGGTTCCTGCAAGATTTTAGCCTCACTTGCCAGTAATCTTTGGACTGTCACTGGACTGACATCACAGCAAACTCTCACTCAACATCCTTCTGCTTCCAAAAGTCACCTGAATTACTGGTATTTGAGTTCCTCATGTACCAATAAGTTCTGCTTTTATCAATATACCAGTTATGAATGTTAATTACTTTGCTATATCCCAATTTATAGATGGTCATAGCTGAGGATACTGAAATGGCAAAGCTCCACCAAATAACTGAAAATAAACCCAGAATAAGCCCAAGTGTTCCCTTTTTTAACAGGTTATTAGAAGAGGTCCTGATGGAGGCAGTGGTAAATACTGCTTAGGCAAAGCTACTCAAACTAACATAATGCTTCCTCATGGAAGAGAGGATTCAGGATGGGAAGCAATATTTCACCTTCAGGGATCATGAGAACGTCTACATCTCCTCTGCACAGGTACAACCCACTGATCAAGAAAGATCTGCCCACAGTATTTATCTTGCTGCTCTGTTCTCCAATAGACACATAAATACAGTCACAGAAATATTGTCTGGTTAAAAAAAAGCATCCATCAATCCAACAATTACTTTCCAATATTTTAAGATTATGAATATTGCTAATCACAGTAAAACAATCTTGTTCTGTCCTTAGTGCAATGTTGCATCTCTATTCACACAGTGAGAATTTTAATTTTGTTTTAGTTTTAGAAATTAGGCACACTTATTAAAAGCACTTTGATGAACTGGAAGGTTCTTTGTCTGGTTGCAGAGCCCCTCCTCTTTCTTTAGTTCACTGCACAGTTCCCAGCACCTGAGCACTTTCAATTCATCACTGAAGTCCCTGCAAAACTGAAATGCTCCATTTATGCTGCATAGCCTGGGCCTTCAGAAACTTATCCAAATTTCTCTTTTCCATTTCCAGAGTCAGGATGCTTTTAGCAGCTTGACAATATTACTTTGGCACAGAAGACTTCATAAGAACTTCAAATTAATTTGTAACTGCTACTTAGAGAATCTCAGACGGCTTTGGGTGGGAAGGGACCTTAAAGCTCATCCAGTTCCACCTCTTTCCACTCTCCCAGGCTGCTCCAAGCCCCATCCAATCTGGCCTGGAACATTCCAGGGCAGCCACAATTTAAGACCTCATGTTAAGTCTGCCTCTGTTAAATCCTGGCTTGGAAAGGACTTATCACTTATATATGAAAGGACAAATTTTTAAAAACCCACTCTAAAAAACTCTTATTTCCTTTCCTAGCACCTAAAATTCTGAAAGTTAAGAGAATTCCCTGCTACCCATTTTTCAAACCATGTGGTTGAACTTGGTCACCACCAGGATCTCCAGGATGCAGGATCCAAGCAGGCACTGATGCTGCCAAGAGTTCAATTGACAAGAGGCTGATGAGCATCAGGCAAATCCTACAGAGCCTCACTTCTCATTTTTAATAAAAGCTGACACTGGATCATATTAGCTGCAGTTCCAAACACAGTAAATACCACCAGCATGTATTTATATTTACCAAGAGCCCAATTTTTTTGTGTTATTAACATTATACAATTAGCATGTTCTTTTGACAGGCACCAAGCTCAGATGAGTTCATATTGGCCAGAAGTTAATTAGTGCTGAATTCCAAAAGCAGAAAATACAACAGTTTGGACATGGGATTTATGTAGCAGGCTTTTTGCTGCTGTTGTTGCTACTATATTGGGGTTTTTAAGAGGTTTCCATATTTTTGTCTTCCCAAAGAGACTGCTTGAAGCAAAGTCATGAATTCTGTGTATTATCAGCTCCCTCAGCAGACAAGGAGCACTGCTCATTGTCACCACCTTTGCATTTACTTGTACCTGTTGCTCCTGGGATAACAACAATATGCCTGAGGCTTACAACACATCTGAGCTCCCCAAAAAAGGCATTTCTTAATGTGGATACTCCCTAAAGAAAAAAAACTGAAGATCCTTAAAAGCACAGGCATCAATTTTTGTGTCATATGTATGAAGTTTATTCATCATTAATGACAAACCTTCTGTCACATCACATTTTGATTATTATCGCCTAATTTAACATTCAAATCCATCTGCAGACATGAACTGGGTCTTAACTGCTGCTTCTATGTTTTAAGATGTTCTCCATAGGAAATGTTTCTGAAAAGAAGCTCAAATGAATGTCACTGCAGGATTGTCTCTGGATGGGACACTCAGGTTCTGTTCAGCTTGGCAAGGTGGTGATTGGCCAAAGGCTGAACTCCATGATCCTGGAGGCCTTTTCCAACCTTAATGATTCCATGCTCAGGAGCAGTGAAACCACAGCACTCTGAGTTCTGCCAGCCAAAAGTTTCATTTTGCTATTTTTTAACTACCTGAAGATAAAATATAAGTATATTAAAGTAACTCTGAGTTGCTTACAGCACACAAGTAACATCAGGCACTTGAACTCTTCAGTGCAAATACTGAAACTCTGCTATAAACAATTATTTAATGATTTGTATTTGACCTGCTAAACCCTCCCTAACTCCCACCCCCTCTAAAACATTACATTTCCCAGATTGTGATGTACTCCATGTGCTCACTTTGGCTCTACCAGGGGAAGACCCTGCTCCCATTACAGCAGTGCCATGAATCCATACACTCAGATTTCAAGGATTTCTTTTAGAATGGGTGTCATAAGCCTGGGGAAAAGAAGAGGAGAGGAGGAGACCTCAGAGCCCCTTCCAGGGCCTAAAGGGCTCCAGGAGAGCTGGAGAGGGACTGGGGACAAGGGATGGAGGGACAGGACACAGAGAATGGCTCCCAGTGCCAGAGGGCAGGGCTGGATGGGATATTGGGAATTGTTCCCTGGGAGGATGGGCAGGCCCTGGCACAGCTGGGGCTGCCCCTGGATCCCTGGCAGTGCCCAAGGCCAGGCTGGAGAGGGTTTGGAGCAGCCTGGGACAGTGGGAGGTGTCCTTGCCATGGCAGGGGTGGGACCAGATGATGCTCAAAGGCTCCTCCCCATCCCAACCCAGTGGAGGATTCTGCAATGATTCCATAAATGCCTTTACCTGAACCACTCCAATAACACTCAACTAACATTTCCAAACCTTGGCCTGATGAGAAACAACCAGTTTTTAATCTCCTCCATAACAGACTATGGCCAAGCACTGGAAAACTGACTTCATCAGCTACAGAATTCAGGCTAACAAGCTTCTGGGTAGTCTAGAATTGTGACTATCACAGTCATGTGAAATGCCAAAACTTCACATTCCCCACAACTAAAACTTGATTCCATCTTGTGGCTATAGTATACACAAGATACCTCTAAGAAGGGTTTGAAAACAAATTAACAGCTTTGAGAAGTGAGGGCTTTACTGTGTAAACTTCTTCTTTTTCTCACTCAGCAAAAAAACCCCAAAAATCTATGAATAAGCAGTTCTTTTCAAACACTTCAGAAATAATGTATCTTTTCCTTTAACCAACCATTATCACAAAAAATGCCTTCGGGGGGCTTCTCTGGAAGTTTTCAACATGAGGAGGAGAAATCCAATGTCAGTGAGGTTTCCTGTGCCAGAGAGTAAGGAAAGCCAAGGGAAGCACATCACTGAGGAGGACTGAAGGCCCCACAGACTGACAGGAGTTCAGCTTTCCATGACTTTCTCAGACAGAGCATCATGTTTTGAAGCCTGTTACATCCAGCATTCATTCTGTTGCATCTACTTGCACTGCATTCTCTCTCTGCACAAGTCATGCTGAGCTGCTACTCAGGTTTGTGCTAAATCCCCACAGTATCTTCTTTGCAATAAGAATCCTAACAGCAGCAGGCAGTGAGGCTCTGCCTGACCAAAGCACTCAATTCCAGACACCAGCTGAAGCAGCATCCTGGGCAAGTAATTCAGTTTCAGATGCCAAAAAATTACCTATTGGTGGAGAGCTCAGAAACACGAGAAGAAAACACTAAGTGAGTCTGCAGCAGAAGATTTGGTGTCTCAACAGGAAGATAAGGAATCCATCTGACTTATCTCCATCATGCTTTCACTGAAGCAGCCTCACAGAAATAGAGCAGGTCATGAGTTTTCTGTAAGGAGAATTGTAGAAGCCCATCAAATATTAAAAAGCACTGCAGATGTCTGCAGTCCTTTCTAAAAGCTTTTTTCAGATGAGCAAAGAGGACACATTAATTAATTCAATTAACTGTTTCCAAACATTCCACTTGTACAGATCATTACCTTTCTTCAGATGTTTTTAATACAAAATTAGTCTGCTCCTCCAGGGTTTTCATTGCAGAGCTTCTCTCTAACTATAACACTGTTTGTTTATCCAGGCTTTCACAGAACCTTACTGCTTTCTGCACAACCTCAAGCAATAGTTACATCTCCCTGATTTTCAGAAAGCCTCTGCTCTCAGCCACATCTCCAGGTTACCACTTGCACAAGCAAAAACCTTAAGTACAAATACAAAATTACCTGCAATGCAAAAACAGCCTCTTGAAAATTATCAGGAATGCATATGAATCACTTCAGCTTATTGAATTACTGCATCTACCCCACAATCCACTTAATGAGGTTTCTTAAATTAAATTTCTCTCTACCAAACACATCTCCCTATCACGTGACACAAGCTGAATACCTACAGAGAGGACTGAATTTTCATCAGATCCAGCAGCAAGGTACCTGCCTGAGTAATTCTGGCAAGATCAACTTGTTTGTGTTCCAAGCAATCCTTCCTTAGTGCATTACTTAAAAATCAGTCTGTTTCTAAATAGGAAACCTGCTCAAAGACATTATTCCAGAACAGAAACTGGACTGAAAGCTGAAAAACACCATACCTATATTTGAAATGCCATCTTCTTCCAGTTCCTTTGCAGCAAATAACATCCTTTCCAAAGCAGCGATTGCAGAAATCAGCTTGGGCACTGCTTAGATGCACCTATGCTGATTGAAACACATCACCAAGGCCCCGGTCAGGGAAGGACAGAGCTCTCTGAGGTGCCACCTTCAGCCACCCAGAGCTCCCCAGCTCCTTTTGCATCATGCCAGGCAATCATCTCCTGCTCTTACATAAGAGCAGAGCTCCCAGGTGCCCCCGTTTGCAGCACGGGGCTGGCGCTGCAGGAAGAGGCTGCGGGTGCCCCGTGCCAGGCCCAGCTCTCCCCTGCACTGACCTAAGAGGCAGCAAATCAGCACTTTGGGATCTCTGCTCCTCAGGGCTTCTAAAAATAGAACAGCAGCTGCTATCAGAGCCTGTGTGCCGATACCCAGCACCACTGACCACATCTAAGACCTCCCATTTCCTTAATGCCACAGCCAGACAGATTTATATTGCGCTCTGTGAAAGGTTGCCCGATATCAATGTGGTTCTCAGCCTGATAACCAGGGTAAAAAAACCCAAACAAACCTTTTTTTAGCATAACCTTGCATGCCAGCTGTGGTTACTTCAGGCTTTAGATGCTACCCAGTGGAGACTCTGCTCAGATTTTCCCAGCACAAGTGCAAAAGACCATTCTCAATGCACAGACCTCCCACATAACTGGCATTGACAATTGGCACTGACACTCTTGGATCCAACGACATGAATTTATTATGAATTGAATCAGCTTTCAATTAATCAGATTAGCACCCCAGCTGTGAATACATACACTTCAGAACCCTATTCTTGGACTGTGACCTCCTGTTATCTCACACTATCATAGAAATTTAATCTGTCAAACAATCCAGTCCAAAGTCCATGCAATTACATCCGCTTAAGTACAAATCCACGCTTGGCTGTAAGCCCTCAGCAGATACATCTTGTTCATATGTCAGTCAAGTTTTGTTCAAGTAATTACAGCCTCTTTCTTACTGGAAACAGCTACTGATATCTGCAAGCCTCAAATTTCCAAAGCACTGAAGGGCAAGCCAGGATTGAGACTTGCAGTTTTACAAACAGCAAACTGGAGCAGGGAGATGAAGCCAGGATCACTGAGGCTTGCTGTGGATCAGCCAGTCCATCCCAGCTGCAGCAGGGATACTCCATGAACAGTCACCACTGACTGCTCTGCCTGTAAAGTGCAGATCAAGCTGAATCTTGTCATGATTCACAAGTTCCTCCACTTGTACCTTCCTTGACAGAGAGAACTTGATCATTGCACCTTCCATCTTTCTGGTTGTAACCAATGCACACCTCAGATGGTTTAAAACAGAACAGAGAGGATCAGAAACACAAACTGCAACAGACTGGAGAGGCACACTACAACCTCCTGAAGCAGAAATCACACTCTCTTATTTCTTACAAAAATCCCTTGTGCACGTCCCTTCTTTTGTTCCTTTCTCCCTCTCAGAATGGTGCTCATGCAGATTTCAGCTGAAATAAAGTGTATGCATTGTACCATCACTAGTTCCATAACAGGCAGCAAGGAAGCAAAATTGGACCTCAGTTATTTACAATAGCAAATAGGCTATAAGATACCTTGCTGTTTGAGTCAGAAAAATTAATAAAAGGATCCCACAGAACTTTGCCTTCTGTCTATTCACTCCTCAGATTACAAATGCCCCACAGATTCTTTTCAATGTAACCAACTTTATTCAATAGAACTTTGATTGTAATCTCCTTTTACAGTATTTTTAAAAAAATATACAAGCCAACAAATACTCTCATTACCCTCCATCCTTTGTACAAGACAAACATAATAGCTTTATATTTGTTAAATTAAATTAGATGAAACCTAATACACCAACCTACAGAGGAAAGCTAGTTCAATCAGTTCTTCAGTCTTGTTCCTCTATTCAGTTTCTACTTATCCAGGTGTTATTGGTTCAAGTCTGGTTTGTTAGTTTCTGTAGTATAAGAGCCACGTAAAGAGATTTATTGACTCAGAGCTACTACTTTTTTCTAGCAGAAAACGTGTTCAAAATGCTGTCTTTTCACTTTACTCTTCAATTATCCCCATTTGGTTAATTTTGAACCCTTTAGCAAGTGTTACATCATGAGAGTGTTGATTAATGTCTTTAAAGCAGTCATGATCAACCACAGAAGACTTATATTAAGTTTTACAATTATAGATAATTATCTAGGGCTAAACACTCCACACACTTTTTCAGTTATATCTGTTACTTCAGTAAACCTTCCCAGGTAGGAGGTAGCTATTTCCTCTAGCATTATTTAGGAGTTATCAGTTAAGGAAGCTGATTCCCCCTCACTGGAATTATTTTATAGCTGATCCTCAGAACGTTACAGCATCAGCCAACCCAACGGCATTAACTCCTCAGCATTCTTTAAAAGGCTTTCCCGTTATTATCATCTGATAAATGTAATTCAGCCATTACACAGCACTGTTTATTCATGCTTTGGCTGTTTGCTGCCCTTTGTTGTTTAAGCTACAGGAAAACACCTGCAGGGCTAATCCTCCAGCAACAACTTCAGCTCTTGCACACGCCCCCATGCTCACAGCAAAGTTTGCTTTTCTGTTTTCCATACACAAGACACGATAAACAATTTATCATGCAATGGTTTGGGCTGGAAGGGACATTAAAGTCCACCTTGTTCCATCCCCTGCCATGGCAGGGACGCCTTTCACTGTCCCAGGCTGCTCCCAGCCCCAATGTCCAGCCTGGCCTGGGACACTTGCAGGGATCCAGGGGCAGCCACAGCTGCTCTGGGCACCCTGTGCCAGGGCCTGCCCACCCTCCCAGGGAACAATCCTGGACCAGCAACTTCAAGTCTTAAATTATCTTGCTTCTACACATCAGCTGTGCTCCTGCTCCTCAACACAGCTCCAGAGAACAGGCAGCTGCCCTTGGCTGCTTTAGCCCCAGACGTCCTGCAGAACTAAACCACGGGCTTGTTTGGAGCTCTGCTTTCCAAGTGCATTTGTAGCCACCACATCCAACCAGCACTTCCCACAGATGCCTTGGATGCGAGGCAAACCACAGAATGCACACTCATGAACTGAGCAGCTTATCCTCAAAATACTGCAGGCTTTCAGAGTGACCTAAAACAACTACATGGGCAAAAATGAGCCCCTAGCAGCAGCAAGTCTTGGGCAAATGGTCAGCACAATCCATTCTGTGTATTTATCTTTTTATTACAAAGCTCCAATCTGACCTTTTAAAAGCTTCTGATATCCTACTTAACAGGGGTGGCAGACATATTTCTTTGTGTATTATTCCAAAATGGTATGATTTTGCTTTACATTTTACATACTTTTTAGGTTTGTATCTATACGTACTATAGATCCTTTTGTCACCATCCTGGCTTACACTTCACATCAATATTTCAACAGTTTTCATCGTCAGCCATTGTTATGCTAAAACCTAGGTGTTAGCAGAGCTCTATTTTTGAAGTTGTCTGCCAGAGCATGTCTCACTCAAAGCAGCCTGTCAAAGAAATTCACCCCCAACAGGAACAAAGAGAGATTGAAAAAGTAGTTGATGTCATTTTATTTTTTTCAATATAAGAACAAGTCAGTGAGACAGATCTAGATTATTATGAAACATAGTAAATTAAGCTATTTGCAAGGCCTACTGAAATTCAGGAATCTGCCAGAAAAATTATTTTGAAATTAATTATTTTATTTAATTGATCCATATTATATTTGGCGCAGCCAACTCACAGCCCACACTCCATAATCCTTACCTTATCCTAACATGGGGAATTCCCTTGTAACAGAGTTCATTTATGGAGAAGACATGGGATTCATTTCATGGCATCTTTATTTTGGAATGACAAATTTGCCAATTTAAAAAAAAAAAAAAAACAAACATGAAAGGGACAAGAATTCAAGGAAAGCCTGAATTCGACCAGGTAGTTCAATTTAAGGTAAGTTGAGGTTGAACTGAAGTCACCCCTCACTGGAATCTACTCTAAAGAACAGCAATTCCTGATAGTTTAAGATGTTTTTGCATTTCCTCCTCAGCCATCAACCAACTCAGGCTAATCATCACCTTTTCCATTAGCACAGGGCTGGAGAACGCTCTGGGAACATCTGCCTTCAATAATTCATCTCTGCCACTAATAAACTCCTGAGCCAGTGGCTGCAGATGCTCCTCACTCTTCCCCCTCCATCCAAGCCCTAATTACTTCTCTGAGTGTGTTTATTAGCTTGGACAGCCGCCCACCTCCCTTTTCAGCTCCCTGCTTATCATCTGCCCTCCCATGCAAATAAACACTCATAAAACCTGAAACCTCCCAGAGATCTTGTGGAGCACCACAGCCCATCTCCATCATTAGCTGGTAGCACAAAGGAGGCATCTCACAAGGATCCTCATTAGAAGGTTCTTCCAAGAACTAGAGGGTAATCACCAAGGCAGTGGCCCTCAGTTATTTAACATTTATACTCCTTTTTCCCTCCTGCCTGGGATTCTCCCTGTTCCATCACATGGGCAGCAAGCTGGGGTCCCTTCACTTGTTTCCATTTCAGCCACTGCCTGAATTTCAGATCAAAAATCAAACAGCTGATCTGCAAACCAATAAGTAAAGTTATTTTGCAAGCACATGTCTTTAACATCACCAAGTCAATATTTCTAATGAAGCAAAAGGTAAGAAGCTCTTATAGCTGAGTCTTAAAGCAAGCAAAGAAATCAAATCTGTACTGACCTTTTAACATGCACGTGTACTCTTTTTTCAGTTATAAGCATAAGCTGAGAACTAATTCAGAGTTGAGTATCAGCCCCTTGGCTTGGTTCTTATACTGTATTTACCACTATTTAAAAAGAAGCATCTGAGATCCTTCCATAGCAATTTCACTGCTCCTAGGCAAAGGTTTAATAATTATTAGCCTGATTCTGTCATTTCTAAAAAAAAAAAAACAAACAAACAAATAAACCCAGCCAAGTCCCAATTCATTACAGTACCAGACTCCCCTAGTATTGTGACTTTTTATATTTCACTTCAGTTGCTCAAAGTCAATATAAATTCTTTTCACTGCAGTTACTAGGCCAAAGTCAAAATGCTTTTCTCCCAGTTCAGCCACAATAGGCTGATCTTCATCTCCTTCCCAGAACTCTAATTAAAGTCCTTCTCATAACTGCTCAGAGAATGCAATAAGATCCAATTTCTTTGCAATATTTATTATTGCAGTTATCTTGCAACAGCTACAGCCAAGTAAGCATCTGACCAAGTCCTAAAAAGTACCATTGTTCTGGCTTAAAACCTTCTCCAAGTGCCTCAGTCCCAATCGATCTGAGACATGACTCAAGAGTGAAGGAATTCTGCAGATCCACAAAACCCGCAAAATAAAAATTAGCTGTGAGTAGCAGCCAGCAGCCAAGGCAAATCGATTGCTGCCCCTGATCAGCACACAGATCACAGCTCTGCTTTCTGCCCAAACTGAAGGTGTCCAACTCGGTTATGGTCTGAAAAGACAGAGACTGGGGGGCTTCTGCAGTGTTACAGCTCAGCCAGGAAAGAAACAACTCTTACTGTTCAATGCTCGGCCCTGTCCACCTGGCTGAGCCCACAAACAAACCGAAAGGAGCCACACTTCCAGTGCCAAATGAAACGTTCCCACCAGAAAACACTTCCTGTTGACAAACAAAGCCCCAGGCACTTGCTGTGTATTTCTAGGAAATGAAATAGTATTTTGCAGATTTGTTTGTACAGATAATCACTGTGAGCGATTACAGGATCAAGCTCTTGATCAGATTTAAGTGTTCAATACACACTGTCTGTCTATTTACAAACACCTGCTGATAATCCCGTGTTGTCCTAGACAGAGAGGAATAAAAACCAGTTCTGAATAGTCAGTGTTTCTTTCTACGTAACTGGAGGGAAAAGTTACCTTGAATTATACAGCAAATATTTAAAATTATCAAAGGCAGTGGCCCTGAGGAGCAGCATCCAGCCCTTTGCTCACCCAGACCACATTTAAACCAGGACAAACATTGGCACCTCAGCTCCTGCCATCAGGAAAAGGATGTCATTTCCAAAGCTTTTATTCCTCTGAGTCAAGGACAAGAGGGATTATCACCAGGTGTTGGCAAACACTCCCCCCACAAAGCTGTGAGGCTCTGCTACTGCAGTAACACAGGCAATGGTTGTTTTCAGCCAGGTTTCACACTAACAGAGCCCAAGCAGGAATTATTCAAAATTATTTTCAGACATAAACCAGTAGCAACCTGCTATATAATTCTTCACTCTGGTTCATGACAAATGAAAGTTCTAATTCTCTTAGGCAAACAGTGAATTATTGCAAACTGAAATAAGCTTTCAGTGAAGTGGTTCAACTTGCAGGAGAAATGCACTTGTTAGATTAATTCCTGCTACATTTTCATCTCTATGCAACACAGGGGTCACTTCCAACACGCTGACCCTTGTCCCACAGGATCAGGACTTGCATTTAATACACATTCTGGCACAGCTACAGTGCCTGAAGTCTGCACAGCCTGGGCAATTGCCTGAAACCGAATGGAAACCCCAGGGCAAGTCAGCTGAGAACTCCTAAGCTTCAACCACGCTGGAATTCAACGCAAAACTGCTGCATGCCACCATGGCTTCTTACACATCTTCCAGGGAGTGAAAAGTCCCTTTATTTTCAGTGTTATTAAGTATGTAGCTACTAGTGGCATTTCAGGAACACAGGAGCTAAAATTAGCAGATGCTGCAAGCAGCACACATTTTAAAAAGGCCAACGCTCCCAGCAGTAAGTCAGAATGTGTTTTCATTAAACCTCACCTAGAAATTAAGATCCAAGTCATCTGGAAGGTGCTTGAGTTTAATGGGGATGAGCATTCTTTACTGAATGCTGAGGTGTCTAACAATACTGACCAGGAAAGATTCACACTGACTGACAGAGCTGCCTCTGCAGTGAGATCTCCCTGCCACTGCCAAAGCACTAGAGCTGGTGTTTTACTCACACCTCCAAGCCATTCTTCCATCTCCAGGAAAAAAAACAATATAAAGTGGAAAATACCTATTAACAATGTGAAATCTGTTTTTAACACTGTCTTCCTCAAAAAAAAAAAAAAAAAAAAAAAAGTTATACAGCTTAACTAATAGCTACCTAGCAGAAATTCAGTAACATGATATCAACAGATTTGTCTCAGATGTCTCTCACTCCCCAAAGGACACAAACTTTGTAAGAGAAAACTTCCTCCTGTTTGCATACTCTGAATATTCAAGAGTGACACATTAGAAATCAGATTGCCTTGGATTTGGCAACACTGTTCAAAATTTGCAACTCTTCCATCACTGCAACATTTTTCTGCAGTTTTAGAATTTAGAATTTGAGAGTATCAATATGAGAACCATAGGTTTTAGGAAAGGTTTTAGAACAAGTAGAGAGAAAGAAATTGCACAGAAATGCACCACAGTATTTGTAGCAGACATATTACAGTTAGTGAGACCATTTATCTCCACTCGGCACTTTTACAATTAAAAAAAAATCTCAACACATGATCTGAACCCTGAGGATTTAGAAAATAATGTAAATGAAACTTCCAACACTTCTAGCTTTACTGTGAGTACAATAGCAAAGAAAATTCATTGAGTTACTCTGAAATCCTGTGAACTGTGCATTCTGATCACAAGCACTTAATGCTTCAATTTCCTAACCCCTGGTATCAGATCTTCAACATAAAAGGTGAAAATTGTAAGGATGATTGCTCAGCAATTCTGAGAATCTTCCACTAAAGCTTTCTAAGCTGTGATGCAAATTTAACGTGTACTAAAAACCTGGAGACATAAGCCCTGTGTTTGTCACTGCAATACAAGATGACATTTCTGAAAAGCTGATGATGTATGTTCTGAGCAGGGTTACTGCTCTGACTGGGCTCTATCTGCACTCATCCATTATCAGACTACTCCAACACCTCAGGATCAGGTTAGCCAGGGAAAAGGAAGCATTAGGACAACATGAGAAGGCTGATCTAGGCTGGCCTGTTAGCTTATTTTTTCATTCAATTAAATTTCCTGATAAATGTTTCCATGGAAAGTTTATATTGGCAGAATTCTCATCTCCACAGCACTCCATGGTTTCCCAGAGTCACTGACAGAGGGAAACAGCAACAGAACCCTCTGATTTTGTAGTAGGGAAGAGGGACTGAGTGAGTCAAACACACCTGGGACTCAAGCACTCATGAACTTGGGGATAAATAATCATTTTCCACAAAATTCAAGCTACCCAATGCAAAACTTAATTGTGTGTTTTGGCCAACAGTTGCTCCTCTAAGTGCTGCAATTATCTCACCATTAAGGGATTACCACAGTCACGCATTAATTACAAAATTACTTAGATTACACCATACAAAGTAGCCAACACCGAGCAGCATTAGCATTACTTGACTTCAGGAACATGCTCCTGATTTCACTCAAACCTAGGATACAGATTTTCCAAGTTGGAGAAATCCTCTGTTCTCCACTGCAGGGGGTGTTGAGATGGTAACAAACTGCCTCTTTCACTCACAAGTCCAGCAGACAACCTGAGCATCCTACAAAAAAAGAACAACCCTGCATAGTCAAGGTTAATGAAACATTTGGAATGAAGACTGATTTCCTTTCCTTAACATGGTTTGTGTTGGAAGGACCTTCTCTCCCAGAGAAACAGGTTCCAGTTTGTTAGGGCCTGGAAGTTATTTTACACTGAGGTGTTCAGCAGCAAGAGTTTCTGTGCAGCATCCTGCCCTGCTCTGCTCCTTGAGGAAAAGCACATGGAGGTGTAAGACAGCAATTCACCAACCAGAGCCCAGAGCCCTCCGCCAGCCTATCAGCTCTGCAGCAGCAAATTAAATCAATATCACAGGCTCACCCACTCTTCAACTACGCTCTCAGAGGGCCGTGAAGATCTGCATCTGTTTTTAGCAAGTTTATATTCTGCTGCTCAACTTTACCACAAGTCTTGCACATTTCTAGTATTATTTTCAGCTAAATCCAACCTGGGAATGAAGCAGCACATCACCTCATTTTGAATTCAAGTTGAATGGAGGCTGTAGTAATTCTAAGGCACAAAGGAGCAGAGTAATATAATCCTCAGGTTACAGACTGTGCTTACCTGAGTAGCTTAAAGAGGCTTTACTCTGTGGGGGTTTAAAAAGAATTAAAATAAAAGCTTAATTCCCCCCCCCCCCAAAATCACTCTTAGCATCTTTATTTATTATTAATCAGGTCTCATCTGCTCAATACATCATTTCCATAAGATTAGCAATCAGCCACATGTTATAAGAAGACAACAAAAGGACAAATTCTGAGTCCTTTTCTCAACATAAAGCTTCCACCTCCTCAAGAGTAAACAAAGAGCAGAAGCTCAAACAGTTTGTTGCCTCCATGCAAGTCAGCCCCTGGATGAAAAACATGTTACAGAGAACAGATCTGATTTTCAATCTCAGTTACTTCCATCTTGTACCACAATTTGTCATTAGCCCTTGTCTATTCCTTCTCAGGAATACTCCCCATCACCTCCCACTTGAATGCAACATAAATACAAGTAATTTGATTTACTGTTCTTTTAAAGGAATTAACACTCTGGGTTTTATTTTAAATAGGTAAAAGTTAACTCCAAATTCATACATTTGCTGACAAGTGGATGTAGGATCCAGATTAAACAAGTGCCAAGCAGTTAAAAATATTTGCTTTTGCATCAGCTGCTCATTATTACATAGCACATATAAATGTCTAAATATAGAAATTGGTGTGAAAGTTGGCAATCACAGGGACCAGAAGCAGAACTGGATCCAGCAAATCCCTTCACAACATTCAAGCACACTAAAGTGATAATCCAGAAGCCTTCAAAATTCTCTCAAGTTGTGTCATTTTAGTTCCTATCTCAAAGTCTCCCATAACAGCTGTTTGTCCTTGAGTATTACAAGAATTTGGCTTCTTTTTGCTTCCAAAAGCCAACAGCCTGCAAGCACTCAAGAAGTTTGGGAGAGTAAAAGCAATGTACACTGAAGCTGCTGCATTCCAGCCACCACCTATGTTCAATGGCCTGTTTGTCCTGCTTGGAGGCAAACTGAGCAAAAAATGCTCCTGTCAAGTGAGGAAGCCACTCACTAGCTCGTGCATATACAGCTATCTTGACCATTAAAATCCATTTTTACAGCTCCACAGGAATTACTTACAAGCTATTACAGCTAGAAAACAGATCTCACACTCTCTCCCCATGATGGTCACATCCCTTGTCAGCATCAGAGCTTCCACCTGCCCACATTCCCAAGAACATCAAACCTGAGTTCTCCACACATAGCTCCCAGGCTTCCCAAGTCCATTGCTCTTCACTCAGGTGTTCTGGGTTGCAGACAGACACATCCATGTACATTTTTAGCATTGATTCAAGCTCCAGGGCCAGCAGCAACCACACTGGGCTTTCAGTTCCCTCTGTTCAATGTGGAATTGCTCCTGCAGTAGCTTGGCCACAGCACCCAAAACACAAAACCCACCGTGGATGCCAAGAGATGAGCCACTGTCACTACTACAGAGGCAACATTTTCAAGATGCTTCCTGTACTATCTCCTAAGACTCAAGTTTTACATTCTGCTTTGAAAACTGGACTAAAATTAGTCTTGTCTAATTCTTTGCTTTTTTATTATTTGAGTCTGTATAGGTAGGTAACACAACAACAATTTGGCAATACACAATCTGGAGGACAGTTCATAATCAGTACTATCCTGTTGCCATCATCACTGCTGCTTTTCTAGACCTTTATGTAAATTTCAATCAGGTATCTTCAAGTTCAAGCCCACTTGTTCTTGATTTTAGTTTTTAACTCCTGAATGTGTAAGAAGTGCCTGTTACACCCACAGGTAACAATTTTCCTCAATCCAGAGGTGATCCTCAGAGCAGACCCATCACACAACCCAAGGACCCAAGAGGGATTATAACAGAAACCAACTCAGAGTCCCAGGGTAGGAGAGGGTTTTTCTGGCACTCTGCAGTGTTCTCCACACACTATTCCCAGTGAAACCTGTACCTTAATCCCTGTCCAGGGAATATATTACCCTGAGGACAATAAATGTCCAGTCTCTGCTGACATACCTAGCTAGGAAAAGCCTTTTTATTGATGGCATCAAGTTTAAAGAGGCAAACAAGAGAGAGATGCTGAAATAACATACACAGATCATTCTCAGGAAGAACACAGATATACACAACTGTGTTCATCCCTGTTTGTAGCAGGTTGTTATTTTAGATTTTTTTTTTTACTTCCACCCTCAATGATCTTGTTTGAAAAAGATCTAATCCCATCTGTAATTGTAATTTATCCACCTTTCATTTCCCTAATGTGGCATCACTCAGCAGCTTTTATCAAATATCACCACTTACCTAGCAGGCAATATTTCCACCTACTGAGTAGAGAAACAGTCTGAGAACTACACAAAACCAGCTGCAGAATGTCAGGCAAGGAGGAGAAATGTCTCCACGTTGCATGGTAACACAGATTCCTCTGACAGCACCTTCACTGGAATTCAGCAATACCAGACAACTTCTAAAACACTCCAGTGCTGCTTTCCTCCAAGATGATGGAATTTGTATTCAAGCTTCTAGCAGGTAGCTGGTTCAGCCTGAGTACACCACCTTATTTACATATTAATTTAAAAATAATCATCCAAAACACCAGCAGTAGTTACCTGCGTCCCTACAAATTCTGACAAAATTCATTTTCCCCATTTATCAACCAGGATTTTAAAAAGCTATTGGCCTACTTAGCAAATCAAGGGATATAAATGTGAGCTTTAATTTTAATAACATGTCATTACCTAACAACAAGTAATCCCTAAAGGGACACATTTGCACTTTTTAGGTCACTGAGGTATTTTGCCTCTTGCTGTTGACAGGCTATATTCAAATCACAGCCAAACACCTGTATTTAAATGCTTTTTGCTTCCAAATTGACTAATTTCTTTCAGCTGTCTGTAATCTCATTTCAGTGCTTGCTGTGAGAGCAAGCCAGTCAGGCTCAAATTAGAAAATTTGATATGATTAGAGTGTCTAAATCACCTTGAAATATTAAGTTTGAGATAGATTAATGTTCATTTTGTCAAACACCCACTTTAATCCAGTATGTTACAGAAGCAAAGCAGTCCTCCCCATTCACACAGAGCGCAGCCTGTACAATTCTCAGTGTGAAGAATCAGCTCCCTCCTGAAACAGCTCTTGCCTTATTTAAGAAAAGGTAAAAGTCATCTCTTTAAGACTACTGCATTCCATAATCTAACATCAGGATTTTCCCTATCAGCCTGGAAATACAAAATCTCTCTGGTTTATATTAAACTTCATTGGTTTGCACAGTAAAATAGTCAAAGCACATATCCTCTACCAGAATCACAGCCAAAATACCTTCATTATCCCAACATTGCATGAATATCTCCATTTTATCTTCCTTATGTTTTCCCACTGCAGTTTTTGCTGCACTGACATCACCACCACCAACTCAAAGGCACACGGTGTTTTCCATTGCATAAAGCTGCACAGACAGACATACTCTGCCTTCACCATATAGATAACACACAAAAACTATTACCATATAGATGATGGCAATTTTCCAGCTCAAAGGGGAGGGGAAGCATGTTCTGGAATATTTTTTCAGCTGTTGTTTAAATCCCACAAAGAACAACAACGAGCCTACATGAAAGCCACTGAATTTCTCATTTAACATTACAGTGACTAAAATGGACCAGCACTTGAATTCGGCCTTTAAAGCAAAACAAGGGCCCCCAATTGTTTATATTTGTCTGCAGATCAGTTTTAAAACACATGTAACGCTCCATCCTCGAAGCTTTTGTCAGATAATTTGGAGAGGATTAGCAAGTGAGCAATTAGTACATGCAGTTCACATCAACTATCAGGCCAATTAGCATCATAAATCAAACCAGCATCCCTCTGACTGAATCCTATTAAGCGGGAAGCAAGATGTTCCAGGAAGCAAAATATTCCCAGAGAAGTGATGTGTTCCTGGAAGGCACCTCGGGCTCCTGAGCTCGGCTCCAACGCTGCTTTTATCAGCGACTGGGCAGCTACCGAGGCAGTGTCTGCTGCAGGTACTGATCACCTGGCACCCGGATCCCCACATGCATCCTCCCCCCGGCCATCCAGCCCAGCTTTTGCTGCAGCAAGCTCTGCCCCACCCTACCTAAAGTTCATTTTCAAATAAGCCAATAGCCAGATCCTTCCATCCATAACTCATGTACTGTTGTACATCCAGATGCTCTGACATGCCACAACCTCATAGCGGTGAGACCTTTCTGAAGCTTAATTAATGCAGGTTAAAATGAGACTCTTATTTTGCATGAGAAAAATAATGAAAGGGGACTAAATGGATGAGCTGCCTCAGGGTATGGGAATCGTTTTCCTCAGCTTGTTTCTGCTCCTCCCCGCTTTCATTTACTCGGCTCCAAGGGTGGAACGACAGACTGCCATTCAAGTAGCAGAACTGCCATGGAAAAATGATAAAGCACTCCAGCAAGGTCCCACCTGCACTCAGGCTGCAGCTATAGATTCTGCTGTGTTCAGAACATACCAGCACAATTGTCAATTCTTACAGGCTCACCATCCATCATTCGTGTCACCACCCAGTGCAGGGACTCAGAAGCTGGCCCAGGGACTCCCAGAGATCTTTCAACCCCAAGCCTGAACAGCAATCCAAAACTAATTTTAGGCAGGAAAACTATTACTCGGCTTTATTCACAGTGCAAAGAAAATAATCCTATTAATTCTTTAGCATGTATTGAAAATATGAACAAAGCTTTACTACAAAAGCACTTTAAACTCTGCTACATCATTGATTTTATGTTCATGACAGCAATGGTACATTATTTCCCTTCATTGTCATTATTTATTAGATTTGATCGTTGACAATTGTACCCTTGGCAGCACAACCAATAACACCTTCTGGCCAGAAACAGAGATAGTGCAATTCATGACAAAGTGATGTTTATTATCAGAATCCTCACAATCAAATACTCACATCTCTTAAGACTTTCCAAGCTATCATTCTAGTTTTAGTGCTCAACAGTGATCCAAATCAGAGATTTACAGCCCATCTTTCTCTCTCTCCACACCTGCTCCATAGCCTGCCTCCCACAGCAGCAGATATTAAGCTGTACGTCACTTCAGTGATAGTAAGTGCCCATCTCTGACTTTTGATTATTTCTTAACAGACCAAATTTGTCATGTCACACCACCCCACCTAAATATAAACACCAACCAGGCCCCTCCATGAGCTGTACTATGGCTGTAAGTTTACTATGACCTAATATTAATTCATGTTTTCTCTTTCCACATCAGGAACAACTCAGTCACTGAAGCCTAACTCAGACCATCACATAAAATCTACACAAGAAAAGACATCAGTATTCCAACCTAAGAATCCAATGGCAGCTCAATTACTCCTTCTTACTATTCCAGCATTACTAAATGGATGAAATGAGTTTCCAAGAGATCCTTTGCACCCTGCAGTCAGATCACCTTTTTGAAAGCAACACAGGTAATTTCTCAGGCCAAGTCTATGACAAGAAGTGCCATTGGTTCCTGCCATAAATTGGCTTTATGGATTTCTTGCCTGCATTCATGTGCTACAGCTGCCACAGGAAGGCTGAGGGATGACCTGGATTTTGCCTTGGAGACATGAAAATTACTAGAAATGTTCAAGCCACCTCAAGAATTTCACTGAATGAGTAATTCTGGCTGTAACACTATAGAAAGCAGGTGGGGAAAGGACAATTCCATCAATTTGTACCTGCTAACCTAGTTAAAAGCAGCAGATTTAAACTGCAAAGCCACAATCATTTTTATGCTTTGAGAACACTCCTAGATCCTTCCCAGAGTGCATTTACATAGCTCTAAAACTACCCTCCCTAAGTTTCTAGGCAAGCCTACCTAAGATGGTTTCCTGGACCTGGACATGTATTTCAAGTTCATGTTTATCAATCCATTCACAGCCTTAGACATTTCAATCTTCTCCTCACCTCCCTAGTTATGGAGCATTTCCCTGAGTTTGGCTGGTGTATCTTTGAGGAAATTGACTGCTGGATGAAAAACAGCAGCTGTCCAAATATTGTCTGATCTTGCACAGCAAGGTCATCCTCCAGAACCACAGAATCTCCTGAGCTGGAATAATCCTGATCCACAGGGATCATTGATCCAACTCCTGGCCTGCCCAGACACCCCAACAATCCCACCCTGGGCATCCCTGGGAGCATTGTCCAAACCCTCCTGGAGCTCTGGCAGCCCTGGGGCTGTGCCCATTCCCCGGGGAGCCTGGGCAGGGCCAGCACCCTCTGGGGGAAGAACCTTTTCCTAAAATCCAACCTGAACATCCCCAGCGCAGCTTCGTGCTGTTAGAGATGCTCTAACAAAGGGTTCCACAGATACTGCGGGGAATTTAGAAGGAAAAAAAAGAAAAATAGGAGAAGTAACATCTCTTCAACAATAAAACTTTCAAGTCCAAGATTATTCCAACCAGGCAGAAAATTCCTCATTTGTCCACTGGCCATCTCCAAATTCACATGCCAGGCACCTGAGCTGGGATGTTGCCCAAGTGATGCAGACAGCTCCTGGCACACAAGGGGTTAACTCAGACACAGCAGCACTTGCCAGGTTAAATAGGATCCATTTAAATGATTGCTGTCTGGGCATTCCAGTGCCATGCTTTTAGCATATTTCCTCTGGAGAGCACAGTTGCTGTGATACCAAAAAGACAGGCGTCCTGGCTGCTGTCCTGAGCATGAGAAGCTCAAACAAAGATAAGGATCTCTCACATTGGAACCTGCTGTATCTGTATGACCCAGTCCTGATGCCACAGAGCCCTGCCACAGTCACTGCCTGGCTGTGTCCTTCCTCCCTCTGGTTGTGGCACTGGAGAAGGCAGCTGTAAATCATAGAGACAGTGGTAGAATTAATAAGGAATTTACTGAAAGGAACAACATCTGTGGTTTTAGTTTAATAGAAAATGTAAGCACTACCAAGTCGAGGTTTTGAGTTAAGTCATGCTGAGCACTGATTTGGTCTAAGCTATAAACAGTTCCTCAATCCCTTTAAAACAATGAAAAAAATTGAAAATTTAAGCTTCTCACAGACAAACACAAAGCAATACACACACAGCTATAGATTCAATTCCAGTGCTCCCCAGAGTCCCTGTATCTTTCTTTGGGATAAAAGGGGAAATTACCAAACAAAGTAACTGCCTCATCATTGGGTTTACATTCATTATCCAACTATGTAAACTAGTAGAGCTACAAAGGAAACACTGAAATTACATCTTCACACAGATCAACCCTGTGGTTTTAGCTCTGGCTTCCTGAAGTGGTTAACTGAAGCTTATTTAAGCAGTAAGAAAAGTGAAAGAACAAGTCATTCTCTGGTTTAGAAATGCACCACTATCTTAACACCCTGTCATCTGTAGCACTATGCAGGCTCCAAATAGATTAGTCAGGATCCTGAAATTGCATTAATGAGGCTGAATGTGCACATACTGATTAAGTAACACATCTGCTTCTACCCACTTAAGAAAAAAATGATTAAATACTTCCAGAGGGCTTTGAAATTGCCAGCTGCCCACAATGGACTCACCAGCACCAAGGAAACCTGACATCCTCACCATTTCCACCTTGGGACTAAAATTTAAAACAAACTTTTTAAGAAATCATAGATGCCTGATAGCCAAAATACATGTAAGTGAGACATTACCTTATTTCTAACATGGATCACAAGATTTATGCTGCATTTATAACCTTAGCACAATTACAAGAGAAGCACAAATTAACTGCAAACAACTTCAGATCAAAACCTACTAGGAAGTGGTTGAAAAGTCTCTCCTTACAGACACTAGGTTAAAATCACCCTCCTTTTCAGTCTCCGTTGGTACAGAAATCACAAAAGTCAAACATCAAAAATGAGCAGCATCCCAACTTGTCCACATCTGGCACTGCCTTTGCTCTGTTTCATGGTGTGAGGACAGGCAGGTACACAAAAGAGAAGCTGAGCCACAGTCCTCCCTCAGTACAGGTGACTCAAAGTACAAACAGTGCTTAAAGGCAGTCAAGGACAAAAACTAATATAACAGAAGACAAATCTCTTACTCCCACGGACATCAGGATTATCAAAACTATTGAATATACCACTTGCTGTCTCAGAACAGAAAACTGTATCCACTGTAGATTACTAAGCAATCATTTTGGATTTGTTCCACAACTGATAGAAAGCCGTGTGTACGAAGGTCACACAGAAAACCCCTCACATAAAAACTAACAATTGCAGAAAGGGATGTTTGAAATGCACTGTCAGCAAAAGGTCACACAGTTGAGATGCAACCGAGTTCTGAGATTTTTCTGGAGCTTACGTTACCTTTTCTTCAAAGATTTGCTAAAAATATCAACACTCCCATTCACCTTGCTCATTGGTAAGGACAAAACCAATCCCAGTGGTGACGCAGTAGGGAACAGAGTATTCCTGAAGTCTGGGGAGTTCTTCAACTGCCTGGCACTACTCCAAGCCTCTTTCATTAGCCAAAAAGAATGTAGGATTTTTTAATTTCACTCACAAACATACTGCAGCCTTACAGTTATAAGTGCATCCCTTAAATATTAGCAATTAATGACATAACTGAGGTGGGAATACAAGGTTTCACAGCATGATCAAAGATACAAACCTATTCCTTCAGGCAGCAAAGTTAAGGCTAAGCCCATGGCTGCTTCAAGTGCTGGAAAAGAAGCACTTCTCCTAACTGGAAGCTAGGTCCTGTGAAGACACTTAGCTTGAGCACCACTGTCACCTCCCGGAAACCACAGCTGCCATTTGTTAGTGCTCAGTACAATGCAGAACACAAACACAGCAACCCAGCTTCCAAAGTGTTTCCTCCTCCCAAGAGCCCGAGCTGAGCAAAAGCAAATCCCAAGTCCTGTCTGCTGCACTGCCGAGCGCCCCTCTCAGGGAGCAGGACTCCTTTGCCAATTTAAATAGAAATAAAAACAGTGGTGTGTATACACAGCAGCACGAACCCTTGTATCAGCATTACTGCCTGCTGCTTTCAACTAATCCCCCAAAGCAAACGGTGGGAGAAGGCCCGGCACACTCCCTGAAAACTCCAAAGCCTCACTACACGTTTGCTCCATCAACATCAGCTGATCCACAGCAGGTCTCCTTCTGTGCCCCGGGGAAAGAAGTTATCCTCGCCAGTTAATGGTTTAAGGCTTTCCTCTTGATCTGCAAGTCTTCTGCGCTTGCTCAAAAGCAGCTGATATTTAATCATGCAGCTTTTGCAGAGAACAGCAGTGAAGCATATAATTTAAAGGCAGAATAAGACATTCCAGGAACTTCAGACACAGCTATCAAACCTAGTTTTTAGTTTACCCTGCAAGTACAGTTAATATCACGCACTTGAATCTTCTCATTTACCTACACGACAGAGTCTGACATCTTCAGCATTAAAAAGAAATATCTTTCCATTTGCATATGAGCCACACAAACAGCAAAATGTGTGCTGCATCTCACCAACTTCTTCACACTGGAGGTCTACAGACAACAAGAGTAGATCACAGAATGGTTTGGTTTGGAAGGGACCTTCAAGATCATCCAATTCCACCCCCTGCCATGGGCAGGGACTATCTCACGATCCCATTTGCTCCAAGCCCTGTCCAACCTGGCCTTGGACACTGCCTGGGATCCAGGGGCACCCACAGCTGCTCTGGGCACCCTGTGCCAGGGCCTCAGCACCCTCAGTGCTAAGCACCCTCTGAATGTTACCTTTGAGGCAGGTTAACAGCTCAGGGCACAAAGGTGCACTGCACCATCAGCAGAAAAGGGCATTGGCTGTGATGGGAAACAATCCTCACCCAAGTCACTAAACCAATGCTCACTGTGTCTGTGCAAGCTCAGAATGCACCTGGATACACTTACTCACCAGCTCTGTGGGCAGATTCCCCACACCTGAATCACCTGGATTTAATCCCCCAGCAAACCAACAAAACCAGCACGTTCCCATGCTCTGCTGTGCTCAGCCAGCAATGTGAAACAAGATGGGTCTTGGGAGAATCAGACGGATCAGTCAGATTACACAGTTTGAGCCACAGTTCCAAGATGCAAACAGAACAAAAGCCCAAAGAGGCTGGTTGCTATTATAGTTTCTAGATGCAATTGTTTCATGTGATATCCGAGGGTTTCTTCAGCTTTGGTCAGCGATGCCTAAACAGCTGAACTATGCCACCGTTCCTTTGATGTACTGAAATAATGTAACAAGTACCCAGAGACTCCCAGAATGGTTTGGGCTGGAAGGGACCTTAAGCCCATCCCATTTCACCGCCTGCCACGGGCAGGGACACCTTCCACTATCCCAGGTTGCTCCAAGCCCTGTCTAAGCTGGCCTGGAACAGTTGCAGTCTGTATTTCCCTAGAGAGAGCAATGCTTTTGCAGCACATGCATTCTTCAAGTAATTTGTCTCAGCCTTCAGCAGCAGCAGAAGTTAAGACACCACCGCTGCCTCAACTCCAGCAATGAGGATAACTCTGGCTGTAACTCTGTTCTCAACAGACTCAATGCCGGCATCCCAGGGGCTGCAGAGTTGGAGAGCTACAACAATCAGATGCCTCTAAGGCTCAGGCACTCAAGAGTTTTAGCTCCACCCTGAATTACTTTATTTTCAGCAAACGGTACTTTTAAAAGTGACCAGAAGGAAAAAATAAAGCAAGATTTCTACCTTCTGCCATTTTCTCCCACCCCCACACTTGCCAGTGTATCTTTGCACTGCCTTGAGCAAGTTGTTTCCAATGTACAATCTCATTTCCCCAAAGACTTCGATTATTTCTTCACAATCACTTAATAATCATCATTTCAAAATTAAAATCTGCATTTACAACATGCTTTTTAAAAATTTACTTTTAACAGAAAAACTAGAATAAAGATCACAAAATGCTCTGGAACACAGCAATTCATACCTACATGATGTCTGGTATGGTATTCTTACCAATTAAAGCAATAATTTCCCCTTAAATAAATAAATAAATAAAAGCTACTTGAGATGCTCAACACCTGCTGCATGAGCAGGTTAGTACTAAGTATATTAATATTTTATAGACTATTAATAATGTGTACATCATCTTGGCTAAAGTGTTTTAAAGTCTTTTTATGAAGCATTAAAAATTAGGTTTTTCACCATCTTTCCTTTGGTTTTGCCAAAATTTATAAAAATATAGTGCTAGTCTGAGCCTGGATGGTGAGAAGCTGGAACTGACATCTTCAGCTGTTCCACACCGTGGAACCTCAGGATATTTTCAGTACCCCAAAGACCACTGAAGGCAATTCATATTTTCTCTCCCTGTTTCTAAGCACACAACATCCTTGGTATAAGGAATGCTTAATGTTGACCAAGCAGTGGTGCTGTGAACTACAGAACATGGGAAGGCAGATTTTACTATGGTAAAGTCTGTGTGACAGACTAATAATATTAATTACACCGTCATTAAACTCATATAACAGTCTCAGTTACTGTAAAACTGATTGGCTACTCAGCACGAACTTCCTACAAAAAACACAGAACAAACACTTTTCAACTGTTGGCTCTGCAACTGCGAGACACGCGAGAACCTGGAAGCAGCCCACCTTCATGTCAGCACCTCTATCCACTGAGGAAAAACTAACGAAGCATTATGCCCCAGAACTGTTTTATGTAACTTAGAATAACACAAGGCAAGAAATCTCTGCAGAAAAGTAAGGACAAATCAATTCAGGACCCAGTTGAGCACTTGCTCCCTTCCTATTAGATAGCACTCTTGCGCTTGAATATAGACAACTGCTGCTGAAGGGAGAACTTGAATTTCAGATTATTTCAACAGTCTTTGGTCCAGCAAGTATGCCCAAACACCCCTCTGAACTCCAAATGTAAGAGGAACTCCAAATGTAAAAAGGAAGAGGGTTTACACTGCCAATAAAACCTGAAGTGCTGGAAAGACAGTGCCACTCTACATAGGAAAGAAAACTCTAGGAATCAGTAATAGGAACTCTACTTCACTGAAAGTCCCAAATTGCTTAAAATTCCAAGCATGTTCTTCTCCAGAGCTGTCAAACCTCTCTTGAGCAGGAGAGTATTAAATGAGCAGTTCAAGGAGCACATGTAGGTTGGAGTTGATGTTTAAAGCAGCCTGAACTTAACAAGACTATTCTCTTCTCTTAACGGGGTACAGTTCTCCTTGCAGTGGAAGGAACTCTTCCAGGAAGTCACTTCGTATTTTCTCACAGCAGCCACACGCCAACCACACCACAATTCCTGCCAGTGAACCTCAAGTACCCTGAGGTTAAAAGATTTTGTGATTTGGGGAGTTATCAGTACAACACTAAGCTCTTTGCAGCAAAATTGGAAGGCAACCACCACGAGCCAAATGTCTGTTTTTCCTACATGCAACACATGGCACTACCACATGGATTTTAAAGCTGCTATCAGAGAGAAAGAGTTAGCTAAAGGAGGTTTACAAAAAAATACAGCCTGGTGGAGTTGTAATCCAAAGGGGTGAGGAGTTGTTTTACCTCTAACTCTGTAACTATTCGGTTTTTAAATACTTAAGAGCTAGTTGAAGAGCCCTCAGACGACACACAATACACTCATTTTCTAGATAAATCCTTCCCAGCTATCAGAGCTGCTGCTCTCGTGACTCAGTGTCCAATGAAAGTTAGACAGCAAATCATCTGCGAAGGTTTTACTCATCCTCTCAGCTCTTGAAACATGTTTTTAGACTGCTATTTTGGTTTTCAAGTCTTTGTGATTGACAAATGAGCTGAGCCACAGTTAGGTAACAGAAATCAGTAATACATGAAAAGACTATCACGAGTCACATGCTAAGGAGATAACTACAGCCAGTGCTCCACATCCTCCTCCCACTTCCACACAAGCCTGGCACATCACTGGAGCCCAAGCATCTTATTCACAAACACATTTATACCAGGGAAACATGTATTAATTACCACTTGAAAAAACGCTCTGCTGAAGGCATCATCCGTCCCACAGAAATCCAAACAGCAGCAGCACGGAGAAGGGGACAGTGCTTCCCACCAGATGTATTAGTAAGTTTTAAACTCCTCGGGAGAGGAAAGAAAAGGCAGAGCACCCTCAGGAGGGCACAGCCCCACACCATCATCTCAGTAGTGACTGACAGAACAGAGAACACGCACACATCTCCAGCACACCCTTGGTCACATGTAGAACTAGTTGGGGACTGCTCTGTAATGAGGGACAGGCGCTGCCAGCCTCCCTGCCGTGCCACACAACACACTAACCCCAAAATGTTAACTGCAAGAACCAGCACGTCTGTCTAGTCAAGCTCCACTGCTCCAGAGGCACACAAATAAATCTTTCAGGCAACAACCTCAATGGCAGCTTTTCCATCGGGACTTTTTGATTACATATCATTTAAAGACCAGCTAGGCCACCGACACGAGACGGTTTTAGGCAGCTCTATCTCAGCTGCTGTACATCACACTCTGCTACCTTGAATCCCTTCCAGAACAGCGACAGGATACTCCAGTTGGAAAAGCACACGATAGGAAGCTCAGCAAGTTAACATGCAAAATAAGTCATACATTTCTCCACAAAATACATATTCCTAGCCAATACCGTTTGCTCTTTTTAACTCCACCGACAGTTAAGAAAAAATATCTGCAGGCTTCCCTACGCTGGTGATTTTTTTCCTTATTTTGTGCATCCTAAGCAGTTCAAGCCTCTGTAGTGCTCCTGCGGGGACAGATGCACATAAATCTAAGCTTAGAGGGCTGTTATCTCCATCTTGCCTCCCGACCTGTTTTTACACTACTGCACAGACTGACACCGCTCTGTAACCCAGCTGCACGTCTTGTTTACCCACTTCACACCACCAAACCACAGCCCCACACCGTCTCCATCACACGCTGCAGGGAGCGCCGGAGAAAATTTCATTTTCCCGAACCCTTCTGCGGGCAAAGCGAGCATCACCCTTCCCACCGTACCCCAGCCCGCTGCTCTCCCGCACAGCGGACGAGTAGCAGAACAACTTCTAAACCCCACAAATCCCAACCCGGGGCATGCAGCGCCGAGGAAATGATGGGGACCAAGCGGGAACACCTCCGGCTCCCTGCAAACGAGGGGTGGAAGGAGGAAGGGCAGCCCGGAGCGGGGAGGCGGCTGCTCCCCAGGACTGGGGGGCACGGGGGAAGGGAGAGATGGAGGGAGGTGGGGAGCAGGACCATGGGCTTGGGAGATGAGGGGGAGCAGGGCCACGGAGGAGGCGAGGACAGGGCTATTTATGGGGTGGCAATGGGGAGGGGGGAGAAGGGGAGCAGGGAGGGAAGGGTAAGAAACAGAGCCATGGGCGGGGGGGGATGGATAAACAGAGCCATGGTCTTGGAGAAGGGACGGGGGAGGGGGGGGGTGGATAAACAGAGCCATGCGCTGGGGGAGGCTTGAGACGGAGAGCAGGACTGGCAGACGTTTGGTGCGGGGGAGCAGAGCAGTGGGCTGGGAGAGGGTTTCGGGGCACAGGGCCATGGGCTAGGGAGGCTTTGGGGGGAGCACAGCGCCATGGGCTGGGGAGGTTTTGGGGGATGCAGGGCCAGGGGTTGGGGGAGGCTTTGGGGGGAGCACAGCGCCATGGGCTGGGGGAGGTTTTGGGGAGCGCAGGGCCAGGGGCTGGGGCAGGTTTTGGGGCACCCTCCGCCGCTCGCTGCCTCTCCCCGCCGTGCCGGGGCCGCCGTCTCACCTTCGATGGCGATGACATGCTCGCGGATCTGGTTCTGCAGCACGGGCTCCTCCACCCGCTCCAGCAGCTCGTAGATGGAGTAGATGTTGGGGTGCACCGACTCGAAGCGCTGGATCTCGGCCCGGATGGCTGCCGAGTTCGCCAGCTGCTGCTGGTAGTTCATGGCGCGGCCGCTCCGCTCCGGCCCCTTCGCGCCGAGACCCCCGGGCGGCGGCGGGGGCGAGCCCGGGCCGCCGCCGCCGCCTCACTCACCGGACACCCCCCCCCCCGCCCCGTGCCGGGCCGGCAGCAGCGCCTTGGCCTCGCAGCGCGCTGTCACTTCACGACGGCGGCGGCGGGGCGGGGCAGGGCCGCCCCCGGCCCCATGGAGGGAGGGAGGAAGGACCCGCTCCCGGTCGCGGTCCTGCTCCGCCGGTCGCGGTCCCGCCGCCTCCTCAGCCCCTCACGGCTCCCGGTCCTGCCGCTGCCGCCGCCCCCGGCGCGCGCACCCCCCCCAGCCAATGGCCGGCCCCCCCCCGCCCCGAGAGGCGCGCGCCCCCACGGCAGCCAATGGTCGGGGCCCCGCCGCGGCCTCGCGCCCTCCCGCGCGCTCGCCCCGCGTCCTTCCCCGCTTAGCCCCGCTTCACGCTGGCGCAGGCCACGCCCCCCTCCCGGTGACGTCACCGCGCAGGCCCCGCACTGCCCCGCCCTCGGGCACGCTGGGAAATGTAGTCCCGGAGGGAGGCGCTGAGGGAGGGTCGGGGTGGCGCCGCTCCGCGTCCCCTCAGGGACCCCGGACCCGGCCCGATCCCGCCCCCAGGAACGGCCGGCAGCGCTCACCCCGCAGGGAAGGATGGAGCCCCTCGCCGTGAGTCCTGCCCCCTCGGCCGCTGGAGCCCTGAAAGTGATGAAATTAGGAGGTTTGTGCCCAAAGTCCGCCATTCACACCTGGAATGGCAGCCCCAGCCCTGGAGGGGCTCCAGGCCAGGTTGGACATTGGGGCTTGGAGCGCCCTGGGATAGTGGAAGATGCCCCTAGAATGGCAGGGGTGGAATGGGATGATCCTTAAGGTTCCTTCCAGCTGAAACTATGCTGTAATTCTATGGCTTGTCACAAATACTCGTACAGAAATGTCTCGTGGAGTAACGAAGCACTGTTGGCATTACACAAACAGAGTTATGTGCGATATCAGCTGCAAGCCAGCTGTGCGCTGTCAGCCACTGACCTCGATTAATCCATTTTTGGGATCGATGCTCTATGGATCTAAGCTCCAAAGCTGTGAAACGTGGAGCAAACTTTGCTATAGGAAACAGCATAAGGACAACTTGGTATAGGATAGCCTCAGGAAAACTGTATCCATCCATTCTACTGACATATGCCACAGGAAGGAAGAGAGTCATTTCGATAACTTCCCCCCCAAAATGTCTTTATTTGGGTATAAAGCTCTGGCCTGGGGTGGAATGAAATGAGCTTGAAGTCCCTTTGAACCCAAACTGCTCCTGATGTGATGGTTTACAGCAAAAAAGAAAGAACTATAGAGGTGACAAATCAAGCTGTAATATGAGATTGAGTTTTTGTATGCTGCTGGGACTGGAGCTTCCTCAGCAGTGGTTGCTGTCTGCTGCAGCAGTTGTCTTCTGCTCATCTGAACAGTTCAGGGGCATACTGCCATAGATGCCTGTGTCTTCTTCCCTCCTCCTTCTCAGCAGAAATTGTTATCATTTTTATCAGCTTTCTCGCTTTTATTTTCTAATCCTAGGAGGGAATTCTTGAGTGGATAAAGAAATAAACTTAAAAGTTAGGAGGAATATAGTCCCCTTTCCACTAGTGAGTGCCACTCAGGGCATTAATGATGCTGATGAAAACGTGTGAAACACAAGAGGATTTTTGCTTTCATTTACCTTAAACTGTTTGAATAAGCTAAATGTATGTAGAAATCTGGATGAAAGCTGTAATTCTTCCCTTTTCCTCCCTCTAGCCTGATCTGGAGCAGAGGCACTACCTCACATTGTGCCTCAGAAAATGCCAAAACAAGCAGCAGAGCCAAGAGTCAGGCAACAGCCTCTGCTGTGTGTGGGGCTGATTGTTTCCACTGCTGCCATATGCTTTGTGTTCTTCCAGCTCTAAAATTCATGGAAAACAACTCCCAGAGTAGTCTCAGCTGTAAATGAATGCAGCTACTGCACACAAATAACTGAAGCATTAAAACCCTGTGTTAATAGAAAGCCTTTTTGTGATATTTTCATCTGTAGTCCTCCCATGAAGCCTTTGCTACCCTGATTTTTTTACTACATAATAGCTTTTGTGTAAGCTTCATAAAATCACAGCAAAATATAAGCTATTGTTGCAGCTTACATAGATTCCTTGAGGAAGAAGGCTTTAACAACAAGTATTTTGCTTTTGCTTGCAGCTGAGATTGGCCTGAAATGCTGCTAGGGGTGCACAGAGAGATGCTGGGTGCCTCTCTTTGCTCTCAGACTCTGCTCTGGAGGGTCTGGCACCCAAAGTGTTCCACCAGCCTTTAGTGTGAGCTGGCAGAGAGTGACTTGGGCAGCTCTGCCGAGGGCAGTGAGGAATTCAGGTTTGTTTTTCCTTGCTCTGGGAGCAGGGCTGGCGTGGGCACTTCACAGCTTTTTGGGTTTTGCCAAAGGCAAGGTGAGCGTGCCCATCTGGGTAGGGGATGAAGCCCAGCTCAGTTTCACAAGTATGGAGGGGCTGTAAGTGCAGCAGGCAGAGTGGTCCCAGTGTGGGTCACCCTTCTGGCACTGGTTTTCCTTTCTGAGGGTGAAATCTTGCCAGGGGTGAAGCTTCCCACCGCTCTCCCACGCAGCTGGTTCTGTGCTGGAACAAAGTTCCATCTGTGCTGGCTTCCTCCTCCTCCTCCCCATCTGGCAGATCCTCTCACTGCCCTGCCCACAGAAAGGCAGCCTGGATGGTTTCCTTCTGCTCCTGGTGCCTTATTCCTGGAGGTACCAGGAACTGGAGAGCAGCACTGAATCACTGGCTCAAACAGTTCCATCTCCCATCACATGACAGGGCTTCTCCTCTTCCTGCTCTTCCCAGTCTGCCCACCAAACCCTGCAGAGAGTGGAGGAAAGAATTTTGGGGAGTCACAATTGATGCACTTGGACTCAAGGCACAGGGACAGTGACATTCTGCTTTCTAACTGAGCCTGACATGTGCACCTTCATGGAAACATCACTGCACAAAAGTTCCACAGAGATGTTGCGGGCAGGTTCACGAGCCATTAAGGTGGTGTTTAAGCACGGATCTTGGAAATGGAGAACTCTGGTGGAATTTCATTTCAACCCTGCCTGTACCTTCCCCTAATGCTTTGTTGGGATGTGGAGGAGCTTTCCTGGCTGCTGAAATGGGAATTAGGCAGCACTGGCTTTTAGTTAATAATCCAGTAGCTGAAATGTTGATTGGAGGGGAAAAAATGTCTAAAAGGTGTTCAAGCATCCTATCCTGGTCTGTGCCTGAATTTAACATAAATCAAACATCACAGACAGCTCGACACAGGGACTCTGTTGTGGACCTAACAGGAAAGGGATTAACTGAAAAACCTGAGAGCATGAGGACTCCTGCACCATCCAGGAGATGTTACTAGAGAAATCTTAGCTGATGGTTGTAAGCAACATTTCACTTGCCTGGGACTCCTTCTGTGTCTGCTCACAATCTTAAAGCCTGGCTGTTCCTGGGATTGCTGCTGGTGTGAGCAGTGTTTTGTTTAACAGGCAGGGAGTGCCTGGAAAAACACAGGAGGCAGAGTCTTAGAGATGCATCTTTGTGCCTACTACTGCTGATACTGCTGTAGAGATTGAAGTCAAACCCATATGAAAAACAGATATGGAAACATCAAGTTTTCCTGAATGATCTTCACCGTACTTTTCAGCGAACATAAAAATTTAAATAGGTTAAGCTTCCTCTCCTAACAAATTGGGATGAAATTCTGTAATTTTAGTGGGTAAATATTTGGGTCAGTCAGTTACTATTACGGAGTGATTAGATTGCTCAAGAGGCTTTGAAACAAATGTAACTAATGAATTAACCTCATTCAGGGAGTGTGAAATCTGTTCCAGGAGAAATGCCAACTAGTTCAAACAATCCTAATTATGGAGCAGCAACAACAAGCGGCTGTCGGGGCTGTAGCTCATTCCCCAGTGCTCCTGTCAGACCTGGGGAAATGCTGTTCTCTACCCAACCTGCCTGAAAAAAGGTGGCATGGCAAAAGCAACGTGCATTTCTGGAGGTGGGAGCACAGATCCAATCCCTGCTGCAAGGTCAGATTATCCTGTTTAAAGGGTCTGCTCATCAGAAGTGAGCCACACACCAGCACGGAGCTGCAGAACAGAGAGCTAGCAAAAACTCTGTGTGTTCACCATATGGGGAAAGGAATCTGAGAGTCACTTCTCCATTCTAGCCCCAGGGACTTGGATTTCCACTAACCTGGAACTTTCTGAAATGTTAAATTGAACCATCTTTTAAACTGCCCGAGATTTGGCTCCTTGTTGATCGAAGTTTCACTGTAAAACCATTTACAGCATTTGCAGATTTGCAGAACTACTATCTTCATTAAACCAAAGTCATTGCTCAGATCTGGAGTTCTGCTGTGGCTTTGATCAGGCTGGTGATGGTCTGTGCTCCAGCTTTAAGTTGTTTTCAGTGAAAATAAATGGCTTCTTCACACAAGGCAGGTTTTAGGTCCTAAGTTCTACCCAAGCTACCCAAAGCTTAGACAGCTTCATTGCAGCAAAGACTCAACTCACATACAAAAAAAAAAATTGTTCAGTTGGTACCCCTGAGTCAGGGCTCAGCTAACATCCTGAATTTTATAGCAGAGCAAATCCAGTGACAGCTTCATATGCCAGCTCCAAGATACTCAGCACTTTATTGAGCCCTTATCATGGCTAAATATGATTACACTGAAAGTGTCTCTAAGCTTGTTGCTCTTGTCACTTCCTTGACAGAGAATCAATATTTGATTCGCCACATAATTCCATGCTAAGCTCAGGTCTCACTTCAGCTGTGGCATGCTGACAGGGCTTGAAAAGTTATGGAATATTGTAGGCTCAATTGTTACCTTGGAACTTCCAGACACAGGCTATTGATTTAATGCAGGAAAACCACGGGGAGAAGTCACTCTAGATTACTTCAAGCTCATTTTATAGAACAATTGCCTTAATATTTAATAACATGTTCTATGCATAATGCTGTGACATCCAGTGGTAAGGAGTTAAGAAACAGGATAAAAATTGATACAGTAAAGTCAAAACAAGTAGGTCTGGCAAAACCCTTGTTGGTGGAGGTCCCACATGACTTATTTTAAGAGCATGACATTGGCCAACTGGCTAACCCAGCACTCCCTGAAATGCAGGTTTTTAGTGACAGATTGCACAGTTTAAATAGCAGCTTGACATCATTCCTCTGGTAAGAAAACAAAACATTTTCTTAGGTGTTAAGAGGAATGTGAGCCGTTGCTGATCAGTGAAGGGATGCAAAAGAGCATGAAAACAAAGCTGAGGATGGTAGTCAGGGCTGGTCATGGTACTTCCCTACATTTTGGGTGAGAAATCCGTTTTTTTTGCCTTTGAGACTTGTGCAGGTGAGTGCAGACATCACAAAACCAGCCAGCAGGAGCTGTAGCTTCTTAGAATCCCAGAATCATTTCAGCTGGAAAGGACCTCCAGCATCATCAAGTCCAGCCTTTGACTGTCACAAGCCCAGAGCACTGAGTGCCACATCCAGGCATTCCTTGGACCCCTCCAGTGATGGGGACTCCACCACCTGCCTGGGCAGCCCCTTCAATCCCTGAGCACCCTTTCCATGGGGAAATTCCTGCTGTGCCCACCCTGAGCCTGCCCTGGCCCAGCCTGAGGCCGTTCCCTCTGCTCCTGTCCCTGTTCCCTGGAGCACAGCCTGACCCCCCCGGCTGTGCCCTCCTGTCAGGAGCTGTGCAGAGCCACAAGGGCCCCCTGAGCCTCCTTTGCTCCAGGCTCAGCCCCTTCCCAGCTCCCTCAGCCCCTCCTGGGGCTCCATTCCCCTCCCTGGCCGTTCTCCAGTGTCCCCTCAGTGTCCCTCTGGCTGTGAGTGGCCAGAACTGGCCCCAGCCCTGGAGGGGCCTCAGCAGGGCCAGCCCAAGGGATGGGCCCTGCCCTGCTCCTGCTGGCCAGGGAGAAGAGAGCAGGCACTCTGCCACAGCTGTGCAACAGGCAGCCTGCCCAAGAAGAAGAGTGCTGTCACCAACAGCACATTGTGTGGGAAGATGTGGTGGCTGTGTAGAATTGTTCACTTCAGTGCCTGTCAGAATGGCTATGGGCTCCCTGCAGCAGCACTTGGAGTACAGCCCTGCTGCTTGTTACACACAGGGCTGAGTTTTCTACTCAATGTGTTTATTTGGGTGTGTGTTTGACATCAGCATCACCTGAGCTTGCCTTTCCTTGGAGCTTTTAACTTCCAAATCAGTGAGATTTAGCTGGTGTAGGAAGCCCAGCCTTTCAGCTTTCCCATGTAAGGAGCTCCCCCAGGGATGGCTTGCAGCCCAGGCAGCCCCTCACCCCAGTGGACAGTATTCCTGAGCACTGTGGGGTCAGAAGGGGGTCTCCAAAGGGCTGGCATCCAGGACACTGTCACCATAGAAACTGGGGGGATTTGCTGTCACTGTGTCACTTCTTTGAGCTGCTTAACAGCTCGCTGGTAGCAACTCACACTCAAACAGCTCAGAGAGCAAATCACACTCAAACAGCTCAGGGAGCAGCTCACACTCACACAGCTCAGAGAGTAAATCACACACACACAGCTCAGAGTAAATCACACACACAGCTCAGGGAACAACTCACACACAGCTCAGGGAGCAGCTCACACTCAGCTCAGAGAGCAAATCACACACACACAGCTCAGGGAACAACTCACACTCACACAGCTCAGGGAGCAGCTCACACACAGCTCAGGGAGCAGTTCACGCTCAGCTCAGGGAGCAAATCACACACACACAGCTCAGGGGGCAAATCACACACACACAGCTCAGGGAGCAGCTCACACTCACACAGCTCAGAGAGTAAATCACACAGCTCAGGGAACAACTCACATACACACAGCTCAGGGAGCAAATCACACTCACAGCTCAGAGTAAATCACACACACAGCTGAGGGAGAAACACTCACAGCTCAGGGAGCAGCTCACACTCGCACAGCTCAGGGAACAACTCACACAGCTCAGGGAGAAACTCAAACTCAGCTCAGGGAACAACTCACACTCGTCTCAGGGAACAACTCACACACAGCTCAGGGAGCCGCTCACACTCACAGCTCAGGGAGGTGGCACAGACAGGGCTGCACTGCAGATCCCAGCAAGAATTCCCTGGAAAGGCTCTCCTATTCATGCCTTGTGTGCATCACCTTGTATGCCCCCTTCCTGTAGCTGCAGCTTCCTCATAAAAATGTAATAAAACCCCATGGGCTCTTTGTCTAGAGACAAGGAAGGGCTCCTGGCACATTTCCACCATCCCATTTTGCTTATGGTTTGACCAGGTTTGTCTGACCTAGTTCTGTTCATAAACTGGGCTTAATGGTGGAGCCCTGGAAACGTTCCCAGCTGCTAAAGCCTGGCTATTCCCTCTGCAGTAATTAATTGCAGTTCAAAAGCCCTGCACCAGCGATGTATCATAACATTAACATAGAAAAACATGTTCTCTGGGAGTCTAAGCTTTGAACAATCTTCTTATGGTGCCCAGACTTATATTCCATAGCACAGGAGCACCATGGGACCCTGCTCATCAATTGCTTGCTTCTAAGTACAGACTGAACTGGAAAATCTCTTTCCTGTGTACCCATTGCAGACCTGTTATCACAGCACAAAATGAAGCTTGGAATTGTTTTTATTAAGCTGGGTGTGATTTTTCATTCCAGTCTAACTTTCCATCCACTTGCAAAAAAATAAAAGAATTTGAGAACAAGTATAATGAGTTGAAACTCGAGGCTCAATAATAATTTTAACACCATGAGGCTCCTGGAGAGTGTTCAGCAATTATTAGAGACAGGGAGAATTTTTAGCTCTAACTGCCTGACAAAGGGACAACTTTTGGTTGAGGTAAGGGTCCCTAAATAACACATCTTCAGCAGAGAGAGCAGGAGACTGCTGGAAGACCTATTGATGTCACTGCTTTATTAAAAAAAAAAAAAAAAAAAAAAAAAAAAGGTTTGAGCAAATGTTCTTTTGCTTAGCTACTGACTGTGTGAATTGTAGAGGAACCTCGTCTTGGCATTGCAGTTCCTGTGATGGTTCCTTTGGGATTTCCTGGCCCTGAACTGTGTCAGCTGCGCTTGCTTCCAGCTCGCTGAGAAATGTGGAGCTAAGGCCAGGGGCTGGCCCAGAGCTCAGCCTGGGTACCTGCCCTGGCCAGTGGGGAAGGCTTTTCTGAACTGCTGCACTCTGGGGAGGGGAGGCTGCTACGACCCAAGGTGCTCAGCCTGAGCCATACATCTGATGTCACAGCAGACCAATTCAATCCACATAATTTCCAGCAAAGGCCAGAAATCCTTTGTGTAAAGAACTCTTCTTCACAAGGATGCAAGTGACTGGAAGTTACAGTGAATCCTCCCCTGCATAATTTATATCCCCCTCTTCAGTGCTCACCACATCATGTCTCTTTACATGCAGTTCTTGAGGCTCATTAGCTCATGTGCTGCCACTGAAGCAAGCCGAAGGATGAGATTTTAAAGCCTTCTGTTACCAAAGATTAATACAGATTTTTTTTTCCCCCAAAATAATCAGCTGCAGACCGGTGCCAGGACTCAGATGTATTTTGTCTGATAGAAAAACATTTCCTCTGCTTTGTAGAGGCTGCTTACATCCCTTCTGCTGCCCTTGAGGTATTTGTTCCAGCTTTCCTGACACCTGGAGCGGGACAAGCCGGTCCCTTGGCCCACATCTGAAGGTGGACAGTGTTAAAAAGAAAGGTCAGGCGTGGTTCAGTAGCTTTCAAAAGAGGCCTTGGGTATTTCAAGCACAACACTTCATTTAAAGTCAAAAGACTGAGTTGCAACTCTCTTCAAAGGAAGAGAAGTTCTCACTTTTAGGACAGCTCCGGTGTCCCTGAAGGTGTTCCCGAGGCAGCAGCAGCGGAAGCACCTCGGATCTGCAGTGAGGAATGCTTTGCTTTCAAAGCCTGCAAAGCTGAAACGCCTCAAAGCTTAGCCTCAGCTTTGTCTACGGTTTCAGTTTGTGTCACTACTTTGAAATGCAAGATAAAATGTAGACTTAGGTCTCCTTGAACTCAAGCGACTTGAGGAAAGTGCAGGCATGATGGAGCTGCATTTTGCAGGCAGGGAGGTGGCATGGAGGCATGTCCCTGCCCTTTGGCCTCAGTTCAATACAGACTGCAAGAGCCTGCTATTGACCCAGGTCTCAAGGGTCAAACCCCAGGGGAGTTAGGCACTCGTTTTCCCAAGAGTAGGCTGCATGGAGTAAGATGAAAGTATGGCATGGATTCTTACTTGCTCCTGTTCAATCACCCAAGCTATCACACGTTTTTGCCTCCTTATCCTTCAGCTGAATTTTGATGACCTGTGTGGGGAGTGTTTAAAGCTACCACTGCAGACTCCTCACTGCTCCAGACAGGGCTGAAGAGTCTTGGTTGCACCAGAAACCTTTAAAGTCAAATCAGCCATCGTAAAATTTAATAAAGCCGCTGGAAAAAATTCTGCTGCAGTCTCCAGTAGCAGCACTGCAGGTGTACTGTCTTGAGAACCATAAATGCTTATTTGTGTTTTATCTCTTCACTACTTGATTTTAAAAAGGTGTAGCAGACTTTTAAATGTTCCCTGGAGAATCCTGGGAGTCCTGTAGTGCTAAGATATATGGAACCTGGGGTAGAGTACTCTGAAAACCGAGATAAACTACTGCAGCAGTGGTTCTGTGTCTGAGCCTGGAAAACAGGATAGAAATATCATTCCTTGTGCAGCTGACAAACACATGTGCACATCTGCTGGAGCTGTGCATGCCAAACAGACCTGGAACTGCTGTTGCCTTGCAGAACATGAAATCTGGGTGGTGAACAGTTACCTAACATGAAATACTTGGCAGAAGCCTCAAAAGCTAATGTCATCTTTATGCTTTGTTCTTTAAGGGAAGCAGGTTTAATTGGAAGCTAATACTTTTGTTAGAAGTATACTCTAGAGGATATAAATATTACTGGATTTTAGGAGTGGTATAAATGCTGTGGGTGCAGGCTGTGGTCAGTTGGAATTAACAGAGTTAAGATCTCAGACAAAAGGGCTTCAGGATGCCAGTTCTCAATGCCAAGCTAAATTGCACACATCAAGTGCTTTCCTTCATGGCTCTCTCATCCAAATAAACTTGTGAGTTCAGTTAAGAATGTACTTCAAGGATGTACCAGTCCTGCCTCTAAACTTGGTTATCTGGTGCCATTCTGAATAACTTACATGGATGGAAAAATTGATTTTTTTGGCCCCAGACCCCACCTTTGGGGAACAGGAGTCAAAGTTCTACCTGGGCTGGGTGCACCTAAGGATCAGTGGCCTCAGGAGGTTACAGTTGCATTGAGTTCTGCATTCTGGGAGTAAACTGGCTGTTCCAAGCAGAGGGAGGGATCCAATCTTTTCTCTAGGATAGTGGTTGGAATCCCTTGAATGCTGCAGTTCTCATGGCAGCCTGGTTTTTTTTTTAGGTGCTTCTGAAGCACAAGGCATCATGTGGTAACTCTGCATCTTAAATTTTGTGAAAACAATGCCAAGAGGAAGTGAGCCTCTAAGTGAAAGTGGGGAAACCACTGGGAAGCACTGAGTAAGTGAAGTAACTCCATACCCAAAACAGCATTACAGCATTGCAGAGAAATACAGGGAAGTGAGGAGTCACTTCCCAGAAAAATTTCCCTCTGAAACAGAGACTATTAGAGTGACTTGGAGCTATCCTTATTGCAGCAACCCAAACTAACATGTAGTAAAGTTGCTGGTTCCTCAAAACAGTCCACCTGGAGACCTTTCAATTTCAGATATTTCTGGGAAGTATTCAAAACAAGCATGAAAGCTGTTCCACAAATTGGTCCGTTTGGGGCTTGTAAGGACAAATCATGGCACACATGAGCTTGCAGCATTGCAATGGTTGTGATCCTCCACTGCCCACCTCAGGGATCACCTGGCACATGAATGCCCTGGGAGAGGAGTCTGGCCTGTTGTGGCCCCTGGCACAGAGCACTGGGCAAACATTTGCTGTTGGAAGAGGGGTTGCCTTCTTCTGTTGGGCAGCTGGGTAACACCAGGGTTCCTCCTGTGTAAAAAGGGCAAACACTGCAAAGTGTTCCAAAATATAAGGAGAGCCAAATTTGAGATGTCTCTCAGGATAGAAGTGCATCTGTCTTGTGGCTGAACTGTGCTGAACCTGCTAAAAGTGCTCTAAGCTTCCCTCAGCTGCCCCAAAGTACCTGTGTGAAAGTGACAGAAACAGGGCATTGCTGCAAAAAAATCATCCCAGCAATGGCCAAAGTGTGCTCTGCAAGGAATTTAACACAAAAAAAAAGTGACAAAGAGGTACAAGGAGGGGAATAATTCACTATGCATGTGGTTGAACAGAACTTTTAGCCCCAAAGAGCTTAATTCTCCAAGAAGAGGTCATTTGGCATTTGAGGTTAACAGAGTTATTGTGAGAGCTAGTGACTGATGTAGGCATAAAGTAATGGTCCACTTTTAGTCCTGTCTCTATCCATGATGCAATAAGATGTAACAGAATGATGAGTTTGTCACAGATCTCAGGCTTTATTAATCATCTGAACAATAGTTATAACTTGGCATCATGGACATGATGGAAGAGCAGCTTTTGTGTCCTGCCAGCCTCTTTCCATCATTCTAACCTGCTGTTTGAAGTAAGGAGCCTGGAATTCTTAGTGGCAGTGGATATGACCAATCCCAGTGTCTGTCTTCAGGCTGCCTCCTGAAGAGTCCTGGGGGCGATATTCACCATTTCTCTGCTCAGAATAAACCATAAAAATGTGTTAAAAGTTGACTGGATCAGTTCTAACCAAGCTAATGATGAACTCTTACAAGCAAATCGTTTTTTCTGTGAATTAGACTTTGGACTTCAATTCTCTCAGCTGAAAGAAAGAAAACATCTCAGCATTTCATGAGCTCTTGCTCTGGGACAAATAGTTTCTCATGTCATGCAAACTGCTTGTGGGTTGTACAATATCCTTGCAAAGATAAAAAAGGGAAATAAAATAACTGGGAAGTATTTGAGAGTTTCACATTCTTGGGTGTTTTTTTACCGGTAGGTTTTCTTGCAAGGAAGTCTGTCGGGAGGACACAATTTCAAGCCTGAAAGCAATCCATCTGGAGACTGCTGAAACTTTGCCAGAGAAAGTTTTCTGTAAACACACCTAAACTTAGTCAGTGAAAGTTCTTGTTGGTTTTAACCAGGTGTCACGTTTCATCTGCCTAGCGCTGGCAGCCTCACTGCTGCAGCCCAGTTGCACATTTTCTGCAAAGTGGCTGAAGAATCCCTTTTTTTTTTGGTTAGAAATGACAAGGTACAGTTGGTTCATGTGGGCACAAGGCTGAGGAAATACGAGCCTACACTAATCTGTCAGTGTGGTCACCTCCTGTGTTTACCTGCTCTGAATTTTCACATGTAATGAGCTCTCTTCAGACCATTTAGCATTCTGAAATGAGCTATTGGGTAGTTGTGTGGAAACATGAGTTCTGTGATGACCAAACACAAAAAGGGAGTTGAACAGAATATTATGCTACTTTTCATAAGTCAATAGTCCATGTGCATTTGAATATTGCACATCTGTCTAATGGCAGGAATGGGAAGAGCTCAGAAGGAAAAGCAAAGCTGGAGACCTGCTTCTATTTTTGTTGTTGTTTTGAGCAGAGATTTCTTAGGTAAGCTACTAAATACCAAAAACTGTACCTAAGCTGAAGCTGCTTGTGCCTGGTGGAGTCATGGTGTGAGTCTTTCCACGTCCTTAGCTAGACAACTTCTTTTGGCCACAGCAAACTGGGCTGTCAGACTGAACTCACCTTTTCTGGTTGGTGCTGCAGTGAAACCCTGCTGAGCTCTTCTGAGTTGCTGTAGCACAAGGACAGCTTCTCAGTCACAGTGGTAAGCTGGGTTCTGATTAACTTGGGCTGGTCAAGGGAACACGCAGCCATGCCAGTTTAAAACTTCCCAACATGCAGCTTGCCCTCTCACTAATTAGGAGGATGTATTAATTTGATGGAAACAGAACTCTAACCACATCCAGAGAGAAAAGCATGCGCTGTATAAAAAGTGTACACTTAGACTCCAGCACTCTGCTAAACTAATTCTGTCTGATGAAGCATACAGTGACATTTGACTGACCTTGTCAGCTGGAGGGGTGAATGGATAAAAGAAATGAGCTTTCAGTCTCTGGCTGAACATATTTAATATGCTGGGTAGGAGGTCAGTATGACTCATCCTTTCCGTTTGCTGCATGGCCTGGGATTTGCAGAGAAAAATCTGTGCTTCTGTCAAATCCTTCCAGAGATGTTAATGCTTTGTGGTACTTGAATCCTCCACAGGTGCCTTCTCCAAACTGATACCAGGTTCTGTAGTGCCAGTATTGGAGCCAGGATTCCCCTATGCCACAAGGCCAGGAGCTGACTGCATTCTTTAATGTGCCGTGGGCCCCTGCAGCTTCAGAGGGCACCAGCCTGGATCCTGCCATCCAGATCATGGAGCTGCTTCTGGAAGGTTCTCCCCTAGCTTGCTCCTGATCTAAGTAACACTGCCCTGAAGATGGAAAATGCCATGTGGCTTTTGTGCTGAACCAGACCCCACATGTCATTTACTGAGATTGAAGAAGGCAGCGGGCTCAGCATGGGTCTGGTGCTGCCCAGGTTACAGCAAACTCTGAGAAGAGGCAGCAGTTAGCTCTTCCTGCCTCGCTGAGAGGTGCCTCAGCTTCATAGCCTGCTTCTAAAAACAGAGCCCTGAGGAAACGGTGCACTGTACATGAAGATCTCCACAGGAGTTTAATTAGGTGCTGTCCTTTGAGAAATGCACTTTTTTATTTCTCAAGACTTTTAGAGACGGGCCTCTGGTTCCTAATTATCTTGTTCTTTTGACTGGGACAGCTGAATAATTATGATCCAGGCTGGGTGAATGAATGTTGATGTTCTTAAAGGCAATCAGCCACCCATTGCTCTTACAAAAAGTGTGAGAATGTCATAACCAAGCCTTGCAAGAGAGAAATGGGAATATAAAATGTAGAATGTTTGCACAAGTTTGCCTGGGAATTAATCAAGTCAGCTCTACCTTGGAAGAGGATCTAAGTCCTCCATGTTCCAGCTGAAGCTGTAAGTGATTTCTAAAGGAGCATGACATCAAGTGAGCAGAAACCTAATCAGTAATTGATAGATACAGTTGCACGTCCCTGTCACCGCTGTGTCTCAGATCTGCAGCCTGGATTGAGCCTCTGAGCCCTCAGTGCAGCCTCTCAGCAGCCTGAGCTGCCCTCCAGTGCTGCCAGAGGCCTCATTATGCTCACAGCTATGAAAGCTGAACCCCCAAAGTGAGAAAGAGGGCAGTAATAAAGTACAACTTATCCGGCACCTCGGCCATTATCAGCTTGCACAGAACTGCTAAATGCAAAAGAAGGAGACAGAGGATTTACCGTATGCAAAAGGATAATCTTTGCTTTTTTTTTCTTTTTTGTCCCAGCTGTCTAGACAGCTAGACAAATGCCAGGTTCATTTCTCAAGACCCTGACTGCAAGATATTTTAACATTTCATCCTTTATCTTGAGTGCAATCTGCCCAGATCGTCTGGTAGTTATTGATCGTATCACTAACAGACTTGGAGGTTTTCCAATCCCTTGAAAAACGGAAAAAGTACCCCTGACCATGATGACAGTGAGTTTGGTGTGCTTCTAAGCAGAGGAACGAAATATAAAGGTGGCTGAAGTTGTGAAAACAGTATTGGAGCAATGAAACACTTGAGCAGATTAATGTGAATGCCAGCTGTAAGCCCAGATCTTGTACTGATAGACAAGCTCTCGGACTCAGAAGCAAAACAGAAGGAGAGTTCAGGAAAATGGTAAGATTCAGCTTCACTCAGTGCTCACCCTACACTGGAAATGAGAGTCTGGAGAAATGGGAATACCCTCATAGCTGTGCAGCTCTGTGTCTCACCCTTCTCCCCCCCCAGTTCTGCTGTCAGTGTCAATCTTCACCAATCTGCTGCATGAAGAAGTGTTTTTTAGGTGTGAGAGCAAACACCAGACTTCCCCAATATGTTTCTCTGTGCCGTGTGTCTGTTGCAGTCTTGCTCAGGGCTTCGTTTCTGCTTCTGACAGACTCCACCAAGCCCTGACTGGAGTGGTAGTGTTTGAAACTCAAAAGGTGGCTGCTGGGGAAAGCCTTTCTAGGACAGAAACCCAGCGTAATTCACACTGTTCTGCTTGAAAAGAGTTGTGTTTGGATTGAGCACCAGCATTTGGCACAATATGATGGAGCAGGAGGCAGCAGCACTGCAGACATATGATGGATAACAAGCTTGTGCCTCAGAGCAGTTGCTCACATCAGACCTATGGAAATTCATAGTGTGTGATTTAACACTTGCTATGAAGCAGAATCTCAAAAAGCTATTCACAAAGAGGCTAGGAAAGCTGATAATGGTCTGTAATGATGGCTCTCACAGAGAACTTGCTGCCCAGCCCTTCATAAGAAGCCATCTGCCACACTGAGGGAGCACAATGGAGCTGCATCCTGATCCCTAATGTGGGGCATGGCCTGCAGGGCAGCCGATGGAAACCTGGCTATGACATTCCTTTGATGTAGCCGGGATTGTGACCCCCACTGAGTCCACAAAGCAAAATTTAAATGTTCTTTTCCAGGGGTTTGTGGTGCCCAGCCTTGGGGTGCCACAGCTGAAAGTGCTGCCTGGCCTGCTGCTGAGGCAGGAAAGGTCATGGAATCATCAGAGAATGCTTTGGCTGGGAAGGGACCTTAAAGATCACCTTGTTCCACCCCCCTGCCATGGGCAGGGATGCTCCTGTGTGTCCCAGACTATTCTGTGCCTGTGCCCTTTGCAGAATTCATGAGGAAAACCTAGGCATGCTGCACTCCTGCATCTTAAACATTGGATTTCTGATTGGCACCAGAGGATCGTTCCCTTGCATGGATCATGGATGTAAGGATGCAGTAAAGCACAAACTTTGACACCTTTAGTAGCAGAAATGTCAGGCTCAGACAAACAGCACCCAGGTTTGGTATGACAGAGAGCACCAGTTATGGTTTGTTAAGGCATCCGATTGGAAGACAGGATTGGATACTGGGAGCTGGAAATAATTAGCTGATGGACTTTCATGCTGTACTTGAAATTTGTTTTCACTGTTCAAGCAAAACCACTCCATTGTCCCTACACAAGAAGAAAACCTTTTCCTTCAGACTCAGACCCTGTTCCTTGCTTCCATTCCCTTCCAAGTTTGGATTTTAGCTTGAGTTTCGAGTGCTGTTGTGTTCCCTAGAAAAGCTGATGGGTAGTGCAGCTGTGCTTTTTCATCAGGAGACACTTGTTTTTGGTTGCGGGGACCCCAGAAATTAATTTCCAAATAATCAATGCATAGGGAACATCCCAAATAGAAATCTGCCCTGGCTTCAATGGGAGCCAGGAATTTATTCCTGTAAGTGAAGGAATGTTTGTTCTCAGAAGTCAGGAAACAGCATTATCTTCTGTAAAGATGCTGGAGAGGTGTGAGCAGGGAGTCTGATCTGCTGGATGGCAATGCTGCAGTGGTGGTCAGTGTAGCTGAAGCCTGGCTGCCAGGCCTGTTCTAACCAGAACTAGTTTCTTTCCCTTGTTAAGTAAAACTACTCATATATTCAAACACTCTGAACTGTCTGAGAAATGATCCTGTTTCAAGAGCACATCTGTTATCCCCATTGATGAGCCTGTCTTTCCAACTGCAGTTGCCTTTTTATTCTGGATGTTGGCAATACCCGCTTCTCACAGACTTTGTTGGGGATGGGCCGCCAGCTTCAGGCTAGCTGTGCACCAGAACAGCCTTTCTTAGAAACCAGTTATGTACCCACAACCTCCCTCACACACTCTTGAACACAGTAAGAAGACACCTTTTGAATGAAATGGACTGAGGAACTGAAGCACAAAATTGTGTCTTTTTGATCCATTCTCCCCTGAAATCCTGAGTGCTGTCTTTTTAATTGTCTGGGAATCAGCGACTCCTCTGTGAATGGGATGGTCACAGCTGACAGCCCTGCCTGTGAAATCTCTTCCCTGCTCTTCAGATACTTCTAAGTCATTTCCCACAACCATATGGTTGTCATGAGGATTTAACCTCTATCCTCAGAGGGGCTTTCACTTCCACGAGCAGCAGAGAAGCTGCCCTGTGCTTTCCCAGCAAATACAACAGCACGGATTTGTAACAGCACCAGAAAAGATGCAAGCTCCTTTCTGAGAAATCCAGTCACTAAAAGGATACAACACAAGGAAGAAGAAAGCTGAAATGAGCCCCTGGCACAAGCAGGGAGATTCTTGTCTGTGACAAATGATGGAAACTACCCGATAATTTTGGTAATGAAGGTCCAAATGTAGGAAGTGAAGTGCATCATAATTCCCTGGGTCCAGTGCTGCTTAGTTTCTTATGGCTGCTTCTCATTTTCAAAAGGCTGTACCATAACACTGCTCTGGGCCCTGTAGCCATCCTGTCAGAGGCTCAGGGCAGAGATAAGTCACTTAATATTTTTATCTCATCAGGCATATGTTTGGTATGAGACTCTCGCACTGGGAGAGCCCTTCTTCCAAATCTGCATTATCCCACCTTGACTGATGAGTTTAGGGCTGATGTGGGGAAGTGCCTTTATGCCAAAGCTCAATGAATTTTATAAGTTTACTCAGCCCATATTTTCATTTAGTCTTTCACACCAACTCCCCTTAATATTCATCTTTGTGTGCAGGTTTTGGGGTCAGGCTCAGACTGTCAGTGTTATGTGCTGTGTATACATGAAAGGAATATTTTCAGACTTGTAGCTGTGGTGGCAGCAGGAGGTTTCTAAGAATACATCTCATAGTAGGTGTGTTGTACCTTCTATGTCTTCTCAGAGTTCTGTAAATATGGGACTGAACTGTTACCAGCAGCTACTCCCCCCCAAGCTGGTATTACTTAGGGAAAAGCAACACTAATTTGTTTCTATATAATAAGGTTTGCTCACTGCTTGATGTCATTGGCTTCACAAACTTCTGAGCATGCTATATTCAGACACCTAAAGCACAATATTATAAATGTGTTGTTGAAATTTGAATGAAAGAATAAGCAAACCAGCCTGGAAAAGGAATTCTCTCAGAGGCACAAGGCATTTTGTGCTGATTCCATTAAGGATTTTATGAGTTTAGCTATGGCTAAGCATAATGCTTTTACAGGGAGCAGCAGCGTGATGGATGATGATTTTTAGAAGTGAAATAGCAGTGCTGCTCTTCAGCTGTGCTTAGAGCTGCTTACCAGCTCTTCTCCTGAGGCTTAATTAAAAGGAATGTACTGTCCATCTCCATATGGAAATACTGGCATTCTAGAAACATCCGCTCACTTTGATCTCAGTGATTGGTGCTTAAAAAGCAGATGGACCCAGGTGCCATATTTTTGTGTAATATTGCTGATTATCATAAATACTGCTGCTTTCTGATATCTCCTGAGTGCCAGCATTTTGGCCCTGGCAAGCTGCAGGTGGTGCAGCCTTGGTTGCAAAGACAACATCCCCAAAACAAGTTGTTCAGTGTCATCCATCATCACAAAGAAATTCCTCTGCCCACTCCTTCCTGCTGCCATGGGAGATGATGCTGGGAGCTGGTGGGAGGCTGCTGTCAGCTCCTCATGGCAAGGCTGAGGTTTCCCCCTCCCCTGTGCTCCTGCTGCAGTGCAATCATAAACACAAACTGTGGCAAACCAAGAAAAATTCAAAACTGGGGCCCAGGTGGAAATTTCCCTCTAAAGTGAGGATGCTGCTGGCTTTGCAAAGTGTGTCTTAGGAGGAGAATGTGGGATTTGCCATCCCTCTTCCCTTCATCCTCAGCACTACCCAGTCATGGAAGTGGTGCCAGGATGCAGCATGCTATCCACACACAGATCTTTCTTGAGAAGAGTAAAGCTTGGGATTTACAGAATCCTAGAATGGTTTGGGCTGGGAGAGACTTAAATCCCATCTCATTCCACCCCCTGCCATGGTGCCATGGGCACCTTCCACTTGCTCCAAGTCCTGTCCAACCTGGCCTTGGACACTTCCAGGAATGGGGAAGCCGCAGCTTCTTTGGGAAACCTTCAGGGAGGCCAAGTCTGACCTGGGAAAATCCAGCAATTATGTGTGTTAAAATTAAGGGAGCAACAAGCAGGAGAAGTAAGTGAGGGAGAAAATATGATTTAGTATAGAGTAAAGCATCCAGAGCAGAACATGTGAGGACTGGGGAGCTTGGTTCGAGAGGGAGTGACTTCACCTGGCATGGGGCTGAGCCTCAGCCCTGCCTGGAGGACACAGGCAGGATGCTTCTCTCTTCCCTGCTGTCCTGCTGTGCCTGTGCAGACTGCAGACTGTCAATGCCAGCACCTGACCAGTCTGTTCCATGACTTTCACATAACCAAGGAGTTTGAACCCTCTGTGGCCTTAGCTTAATGAAGGTAAATAAGCTGATAAAGGTAAGGGATGGAATTGCAATGAAATGAGCAAAAAAGGGCTTTAACTTTGACTGAAATGTATTTGAAGGACAAGATTAGCTTCAGTACAAGTGTGGTATCTCCTTAGTGAGTAAAGCTTTTACTCGGCTGCAAGAAAGCCACAACTTTTCATATCCCTTCTGTAGTGGCTGTAAAATGTATAGCTGGCACATATGTGCTAGTGATGCATCAAGGCCAGCTCAGCAAACAAATTAGTGACTATTTCTGTTGCTGAAAAGGCTGCTCATTTTTATAAGATGCCTGTTGTTGCATTCTGCTAATCAGTATAAACAACTTGTTTTCTAATTTTCTGCTATTTGGGATGATTATGCTTCCGAAAGTTCGGTCTTAGCTTCATATTCCAGTTTCAAGCCCATGGAGCTGGAGCAGTTTTGCCTTGGGAGCAGAACTGCTATTTTTCAGTGCTGAGCATTCACTAAAGACTTCCCCTGTATTCCTGACTATGATATTTGGAGTGTAAAAGAACAATCATATCTGCTCACATCCTTTCAGCTGCGTCTCTTGTAGCTGCTAAATTGAATCTTGTGATAGCTTAAGTGCTTGATTTATCATCGCCAGCCCTTGAGATTTCTAATAAAGTTGCACAATGCCAGGCTGCTGTAGAGAGCCTGGTATCTGCAGTTCCATGACAGCATCATTTTCCTGTAGGAAAGGTGCTCGAGGTGACGTCTGAAATGTGACCTGAGGGAACACTGCTGGCTGAAAAGGAGCAGCTGATTTTTGGTTATTCTGGGAGGCTGGGCATATGGTACAGCACAAGGCCAAACAAGTCTCAGTCTGTGCTTTGCCAACCTGTCTCTTAGTATTCCTTGCAGTCTTCTCTCCCATCTTGGCAGGCAGAAGTTTTGCATTCCTCTTTCCCAGCTAATGAGATACAGTTTAAGGCATTGCTTTTCCCCATGAAATGGGCTTTGTCAAACATGCTCAGAAGCTGTGGCCCAGTGGCCATGGGGGCAGCCTAATGCCTGCATTAAATGGGTGGATGCCTTTCATTTCACTGCACTTTGTTGAACCTATTACTGTATTTTTAATATTATGATCAACTGTGCTGTCCAAATTATCTTCACCAGTGGCAACTCTGCTCCACGGGTCCCTCTCTGTCTCATGGCTGTTGGAGCTCAGATGAAGGAAGCATTTGTTCTAGACTGAAAAGAAGTTGCTCTTAAAAAGCAAGGACAACTGATTTGCGCCAAGACCCTTCTCCAGAAAGCCTTTGCTAAAGAAACCTTTATGTTTCCTTGGCACTGGCTGTAGCTGGAACGTTGGGTCAGGCTGACAAGGATTTGTTCTGTTGCAATTCTGTGAGACTGAAGCATGACACAAGGGTATTAGACAGATCCTGTGAAATCAAGAACATGGGAAAATCTAAGAAAAGAGGAAATACAGGGATGTAGCAGTGGATTCACAATTCATTTGATAAGATTTTCAGGCACTGGGTTAATACCATGTGGTGGAGAGTTGATACTTCCAGCAGTGAGCTCAACCACTGAACTGTGTTTATGGGGATTGTGCTGATGCTGGGTATTCTGCACAAGGCAGAATCTCAGCTCTCCAGGCAAACATACACTCAGGGATAATTTTTTTTCCACAACTGCAATGTTTTTAATCCCCAGTGCAAATGGCCTGCTCAGTTTTCTAATAGTTCAAACATACTGGTTTTGGTCTGGGGACAGCATGTCCTTTTAATTACAGGACCATGCCTGTTGCATTAGCACAGGAAGCTGAGGATTGCAAGTGGTTTCTCAGAAGCAGAGGCACTGTCAGCTCAGCTCATGAAGTGTATCTAGCTGAAGGCAACACAAAATTGTGCAGCTTCTTTCAGATTGTTGTGCTACTGATTGATTAAAAACCAGGAAGAAAACAAGAGCAGATCAAGCCAGAGGGGGCTGACAGTACCAGCATCACTGGTTCCACTCTAATTATATAAATTTAGGTATCAGGAGTGACTAATGCAAGGGATTTGGGCAAGAGCTTGCCATGACTTTCATGGTTCATCCTTCTAACTGGGATGTAATGCAGTGTGTCTGAGACTAGCAACATCCTATTAGCAATGCATACAAGAAATTAATTATTCAAGCTTGTTATGGTGAGCCTTAAATTGGTTGCAGCCCAGCATTGTAAAAAAGAACTTTATCATTCCCTGGTGGAAAGTAGATGTTTTAATAAATATCTGCAGACTGTGTACAGATTTACTCCATTGATAATGCCTCACTCACCTTGTGCTGCTTACTCATGTTCTGCTTTTGTCCTTGATAAGAGCAGCAGGGCATGGTCCTCTTAAATAACACCTCCATCCTGAGCTAAAGATGATGGGATCCTCCTGCCAGAAAAAATAGAAGGAATCCAACCTCTCTCAGCAGGCTGTTGCCTTCTAAAGCTGAGATCAAACATTAGAGCCATGGGATCAGAGAATGGTTTGGGTTGGAAGGGACCTTAAAGCCCATCCAATTCCAACCCCCTGCCATGGGTAGGGACACTTTGCACTAGACCAGGCTGCTCCCTGCCTCATCCAGCCTGGCCTGGAAATTTTCATTCTTTCAAATTATTTTTTTGCATTTCAGCTGCATAGTTTTGGAAGGAATGAAAATATATCTAACCAAAGAGCTTTGTTCATTTTCCTTCTTATCCGCCTCAGCAGGGCAGTCTGATTAGTTTTCTGTAGTGGTTATGCTTCTTTCTCACTTCAAAATATCCCTCATTGCAAAGTTTCCTTCCCTCTCACACTCAATAAGCCATTTGGGCACTTCTGTCCTGCAGAATGTGCCAGTCTGTGAACCCCTCAGGTTGTGCATGGAGCCTCAGTCACCAACACAATGAAATGTGTCAGTCTGACTTCTCAGAGAAAGGAGGCATAATCCCCTTTAGCAGCTCTGCTCTGGACCAAAAGTACTTTAGCTTCAGTGAGGTTAAACCTGAAATGGGTTTTGTCCCTCCTCAGATCAGAGAAGGCTTTTAAACAGACCTAAATGAATCCATTTGCAGAGCTGAGAAATGGTCACTTGGCTTCTCCTCCTTCTGACCCAGAGTGGTAAATTGAAAAGCCATGAAAAATAGGTTTTGTAGCCATAGCTGATACTTTGGGGGTTGTGATAATGCCCCAAGCACGTGGGTAGCAATTCCAGCAGCTGACTCTAGAGAGGAATTCTGAATTTGCATTGGATTCTGCTGGAGACAGACTGCTGTTAGCTTGGAGCTACAGTGTCTACAATAGCACTAATTAGCATTCAAGGCAAAAAATCATTACTTCTAAAACACAGCTTTTATTCTCTAATACTTCTGGTATCAGCTATCATGTAATGTGAACCTCAAGAGAAATGCTTTGTAAGTAAGAATTGCACTTTAGCTTGTCAGGCAGACTTGCACCACTGAACTCCCTGAACACATTTAGAGTCAAAAATCTCTGGTTTCTCTGATTCCTGTAGCAAGTATTTGGGATCATTTGCCAGTATATACAGGGCATTAAAAGACTCCAGCCTGAAATCTTCTGGCATTATTACATAAGACAAGTCTGAATTAACCAGAGCCCATATGATCTCCTTCCTGGGGAGAAACAGAGGTGCCTGACTAAAATTCCTTAGAAATTCCCATAGTTAGGGCCATTGGGATGGCCTGCTGGTGAAATCACGAGAGGTACAGTTCCACAGGACATGGGCCAGCTGGAGATTATGAAGAGCATCAGAACAGGAAAAAGAAACCAGTTCTTCCTGAAAAGAGTATTGGAAGCCTCAAAGAGGTTTCTGAGAGCGGCTGTGAAATTTCCATGCTTGGAGATGCTCTGAATTCAAAGCAGATAAAATCCTGGGCAATCTGATCAAACATTGAAATTAGCCTGGTCTTGGGCACGGAGTGAGGGCCCTTGACCCTCCAAAGGTCCCTCCTGGCCTACAGTAACCTGTGATTGTCCCATTCCAAACCTCCTGTGGCAGATGAGGCTTCCTGAACCACGTCTGCAGGGCTGCATATAGTAGCCCTTCATGTCTTAACTCCCTTCTGTGAATTTGTCCATGGGGTTTTTTTTTGGAATATCAAGACTTCTGCCTCCCATCATTTTGGAGCAAAATGTTCTGCAGCCTCTGTGTGTACTGGCAGCTGCCACCTTCAGCTTTTGTGGAAGCTGCTTGTTCCTGGGGTGCCTTCTGCCTCCCCTGTTGTGAAACAAAATGAATGTCACATGGGATTTCATTGATGTTCCCTATTTTTCCTACTCCATAGCTACAGATAATGGTTTCCCTGGATCTGTCTGGTCTTCCAAAGACTGTAAAGTTGTGTGACAAAGGTTGTGTCATGGACCAAACTGTATTCCTTGGATCAGTGCCCAGGAAGCCAAGCCTGGCACATCCCAGCCTTTATTTGCATGAAGAAGTTTAATATGAGAAATTGTTGTTTAGGCAAGAGACATGGGAATATTCATCCAGTAGCCATAAAAACTCCCAGATAATATTCTGATTCATCCCCTGTGTGGGTGAAAGGAGGAAATCAAAACACAAAAGGATGGCCTGTGCTGGCTTTGTTTTCCTGGTGCAGACAGAGCCGAGCTGGGCATCGCATTAGCGGACCTGTTCATAAAATATTCCATAACAACCAGAGCAGCTCATGCTTAATGGAAAAACATTAAATGTTCCATTGGGAAACAATTGCCCTTTATACAAGATGCATTTCTTCTCTCTCCCTTTTGTTCAGGGAATCTGACTGGGAACAAAAAAAAGCTTGTCCCTTCAGACACCCTCTGTTCGTGCTGCTCCCTCCCCAAATCAGGATCCTAATCCCTTGTTTGGACCACATAATCAGCTACACAAATATCAGTCGAGATAGCACAGACAGATTACAGCTCCCAGCAGGACCAGGGAGGATGGGTCAAGCTTTAAATACCTCTGCCTGTATGCAACTGTTTTTCCTAAGGATAAAGCAAGAGGAATATAAACAGGAATTCTTTAGGCAGATGGCCTTTAGTAACCTCTCCATGAGGCATCAGCAGCTTGTAAATAATGAGTGGTCCAGTGAGCCAGCCCTGACTGGAAGGGCTTTCCAGACCTGGACTGGGAAGCCTTGTGCATGGCTGAGGGGGAAAAGGGGAGGGAAAAAGGAATAATAAAGGCTGATAATTAACAGTAAAGAGTGAAAGCCACCGTAGAAGATAAATTTGTTTTCAGTTTTAAACCATAGTTGAGAGCTGACTCCTGCAGCTATTTAGTGCAGTCATGGCTAACTTGGGAAGATAGGGAATACTTCCAGGAGCCATAAACCATAAGTTGCTTCATTCTCCCATTTGGTGAGACACAGAGATATCCTGCCCTTGGTGTGGGCCATGCCTCTCTTTCTTTCTCTTTCATTGGGGAAGCAATATTGCTAAACTTGTAAAGAAAAAGGGAACTTCGACCTGTTGAGATTTAAGTACTGGATGTAACAAGTACCTGTTTCTAATCCATATCCATAAATAGCTCCTTGAGAGTGCCCACAAATCCAGCCTGTTTCCTGACAAATTTCTCCATATATTTGCTTTGCTTGGCTGAGCTCAAAATTGAAAGGTTGAAGTCCTTGCCTGATACATATTTTCAATTATTGTCATTTTCCAAACCAAGTAAGGGATGCTCCAGCTGTACAAACTGGCATCACTATTTCTGGGATGCATCAATATGAGTAACAGCTCCAGAGAGATCTTTAAAGATTCCTCTTGGGAAAAGGACTGGGACATCTCAAAACTGGCTCACCTTGATTACGATCTGTTCATGTGAAAATCCAGCTGGCTGCTGTCCATGGATATTTATATATATATATCCTATATATTTATAGGTTCTGGGGACAATGATTATCTCTTTAATACTGGGGCTGAGATTTTATGTGCAGAACTGGGAACAGCAGCAAACCATTTCAGGTCCTCAAATTGGGTAGGAAACCTGGAGCTGAGCAATCACTGCCCTCTTGGAATAAGCTTAAGATTAAATGGGCCAGGTTAGATGGGATATTGGGAAGAAATTCTTCCCCGTGAGGGTGCTGAGGCCCTGGCACAGGGAGCCCAGAGCAGCTGTGGCTGCCCCTGGATCACTGGAAGTGCCCAAGGCCAGGTTGGATGGGGCTTGGAGCAGCCTGGGACAGTGGAAGATGTCCCTGCCCATGGACAAGATGGGATTTAAGGTCCCTCTCAACCCAAACCAGTCTGTGACTAGGACTCTGTGATTGTTACTGGGGGAAAATTCAAGTTATAAATCATGCAGAGTTAGACATCCACTTTTGCAAAGTGTTTCCATGATTAGCTGAAAATTTGTAGTGGGTAGTTATGCCTATTTTCCCATAAAATCTAATAATAATTTTAAAAGCCACATTTGACTGCATTAAACCTGAGTCTCTGTGAGCTGTAATTCTAAATTAGCCTTTACCTTTAGCCTGGCACAGTAAAAATTGGACACTTGGGGAAGAGATTGTGAGAAATGCCTTAGGAAATTTGTCAGAAAAAACCCTTTCTTCACCTTTTACCAACACACATGTAAACTGTGCAGGCTGCATGCCCAGTGTGGGGGTAAGGCTTGGTTATGATTCAGCTCAATGGAATGTAAATGAAGGCTCCTATAATGAAATGAGTGGGAACATTTTGGACTTTCATTAACTTCACACTGTAAGAAAGAGATAATTCAAAGAGCTGCTTCTCACTTCTGAGAGATAGTTTTCAAAAACCTGATTAGAGACTCATAGAATTGGGGCTTTTGTTGAAATTAAACCTTCAGTGAGAAATGTCTGCAACATCCTCTTCTCCTCGGTGCCGAGCAGGATTTAAGAAGTGAAGTCTTGAACATCTGAAAGGCACAGACAAATTGAATTTAGCACAGAGAGGTTGCCAATAGCTGCAGTGAGGCACTGGCTGTGAGCTGAAGGCTACTGAAACTGGGAGGAATTTTTAGTAAAACCAGTATTCAAGTAATGACACTTTAATAACTTCAGCTAAGGGCCAAAAAGAGTGGGGAATAAAAGTGGGTTGGTGGAAGTTAAGTACAAGTCAGCTGGGCTAACTCTCTACCCCTGGAGTTCTGAACCACTTGAGTAGGAATTTAGTCAGGAGATTTACCTAAAGCCAACAGCAGTCAAATTTTAGGGAAAAACCCCATCTTTAGAAGCTGAAACAATCAACTCTTTTCCATCCCCAATGGCTTTTGAACTGCAGTTTGTGTGCTGAGCAGGTAGAATAATGCAGACAAAACAGTACCTCATGTGAGGAGTGATTGTGCAGTCCAAATCAGATTACAGCACCTCCAAACTAACAGCTTACTTTAGACACATTTGCTGAAAGGATCACCAGAAAACATCAGGATAATCATGTGTGTTGTACCACCAATTGGCTGCTGGTGAGGGGAGGATGCAAAAGAAATACCAATATAATTGTAGTTGGCACAAAGAGGCACATGAGGCTGAGGTAATTTTGTAGAGCCTGTCCACATTAGTGTTGAAAATTAGCTGTTCCAACAGCAGATTGTTTTCACAGACCTTTTTTTTTCTTTCCAGGAGGAGGACAAGCTGGTTGAATTCAAAGATGATGGGACTGGAGGAGAAGCTGTGGCCAATTGCAGCAACACATCTGCCAAGGTACCTGCCCTGTGCACTGGGGCTGCAAGCCTGGGCAGTGGCATGGGAGTGCAAACAGTGCCAGGAGTTTGAAATTAAATTAAAATTGGAAATTAAATGAGTAGATAGTCCTCTGCAGAGCAAAGTGAGAGTACAGGGTAAGTGCTGCCTGGTGAGTTCACTGTTGTGCTCATATACAGAGTGACAGGCAAACATGGGCATTACTCAACACCTACAATCCTAAAATAACTTGCCTATATGAAAGGAAAAGGCCTCACAGGGAACAGAGGCCTGGTAGTCTCTGTGTCTGAGCTCACTGCAGGCATGAGCCATTAGATAAGGCTGAAGAATCCTCTCTTCACTTTATGAAAGTGTGGAAAAATAATTATGCTCTTTCCTTGGTGAGTAATAGCTCAACAAAGCAGCAGCTTGGAGCGTGCTGCTCGCTCTCCTTGCTGTGATTTCCCTTCCTGCAGCAGTCCAGGATGCTCCTGGTTGTCAGCCTTGGGACTGACATGCATTTACATTTAGAGATCCTGTTACAGCACAGTGTCCTGTTTAATTGGAGTGAAGATGCCTGAAAGTCAACCTGATATCTGGGAGTTTGTCCTTATCTTTAGGTGCCAGCACACTGCCTGGTCAAACTGAAGTGATCAAGTTAAAATTCTGGAGCACTGGCCTTTCTGGGCTAAAATTTAGAAGCCACAAATGGAGCTGGCTGGAAAAAAACCCAGCTGAGTAGGAACAGAGTCTGGGACAAGACAGAGTCGAGGTTGTTTCCCTGAGCTGAGAAAATGGCCAAGCCACAGCTGCTGGTCTTGTCTGGAGCAGACAGCTGTAGAAAACATTTTGCTGTGCAACAAAAGGGCAAATACTAGGATGCCATGAGACTCCTGTAGAGTTTGGCTTGCATAGCTGAACTCCTGCCCTCCTTTTGTACCAGAATTATTCTTAGGGGCTGAAGCAAGAGCAGGAGCAACCTGGTCTAGTGGAAGGTAGGGAGAATTAGGACTTTAAGGGCCTTTCCCAAACATTCTGAGATTCTGTGATTTTATGGATTTGCTCTGCTGTCAGGCATCCATAAAGCTCCTGATTTAATAGTTCAATGATAAATAATTCATTAATATTGTACCACAATCCCTGCATGGAGGCTGTTGCCAAACACCTACATGGCAACAGGAGCAGCAGGGCTGGGTCTCAGTGCCAGCCTTCAGTAAGTGAATTAAAGAAAAAAGCAGCAACAAAAAATCCTGCTCTATGACTTTAAACAGTGGTTAGACAGCCAGGTGAAAAGATGCTGGCCTGCTCTGCTTTTAGCTTGCAACATAAGAAAATAAGTCTTGGGCTCCTGTGGGTCGTGTCTATATAGTGAAATTAAAAGGATTTAAGCTAAACTCTTGCTCAAGGGAGCATCACTGCATGGTTGCAAGAGAACATCTGCACCTGAGAGACTATTTGGATGCAAATAATGCTGCAATTCACAAATGCTTTTCAGAAGCCCATGGTTGATGTGCAGCCCTGACTGGGGCTGGGCAACCACACGGAAACAAAAACCTCTCCATGGAGGAGGATCTGCCGCTCCAGTGACCCCGGGCAGTCAGTGTTCATAGCCTTCATCAGAGCAGCACTGGGAAGTGCAGCTGGGCAGGCAGTAAGGACTGAAACTGAGAACAAATCCATGATTCTCATTATCTCAGAACCCATGGAATACAAGCATAGGCCCTTGAAATCTACTTTTTTTCCTTCAGAGATTAGTAAAATGTTAAAACTTACAAAGAGTATTGTTGTGGTGTTGGGTCCCCAGGACGAGGTGAGAGATGAGAATCTGATTTCAAGTTTTTAGAAGGCTGATATATTATATTATATTATATTATATTATATTATATTATATTATATTATATTATATTATATTATATTATATTATATTATATTATATTATATTATATTATATTATATTATATTATATTATATTATATTATATTATAAAAAACAGTATACTAAGACTATACTAAACTATAGAGAAAGAATACAGACAGAAGGCTAGAAAACAATGAATAATAAAAACCCGTGACAGACTCAGAGAGTCTGACACAGCTGGCTGTGATTGGCCATTAATTAAAAGCAATTCACATGCTGGGTAAACAATTCTCCAAATCATATTCCAAAGCAGCAAAACATGGAGAAGCTGAAGCTTCTCAGCTTCCCAGGAGAAGAAATCCTGGCAAAGGGATTTTTCAGAAAATATCATGGTGACAGAGTATGAAACTCTAGACTTGCTCATGACATAGCATCTGTTCCTTGTCATATTTTTCTTTTTTATCTTCTTTCTTTGGCACTGGAATAAGGTCTTAATATTCAGAAGTGTCCCAATGTTTTCTTCCTGTGGATTTGTGAGAGTAGCCGGATCTGGGGGTCAAACAATGGCAGCTTTTGAAAGGAGAATGGGTCGGGAGCACCAGTGTCATGATGCACAGCCGGAAAAGAATGTTTGCAACTAAAAAGATCTGTTAATGAATTCGGAGTATTTATAGCTCTGTGAGCTTTCCTGCAGAGTTCATCTCCATGGGAAGTTATTAGCTCAAAAGTGAGCTTAGTCACAAGCCGCTTATGGGGAATATTTCTATTTATAATATTCTCATTTCAGTGACTGGTGCTTCCACGACAGGGTTATTTACTCATTGAGGTGTCCAGTGCTGCTCAGGTCAAAATGTATCACTGCAGATACCACTGCCTTAATGGGGAGAGAGCTCTGCAGCCATGGCAGGCACAGAAACACCTGCCCTGTGAGGCTGGGATGGCCAAGGAGAAAGGGAGGGGTTGAAACCCTTTTGCTCACCCGGCAACCCCTTTTACACCGAGCAGCAAACCACAGCAAAGGGAGCAGAATATGGGGAATGCATTGGAGCTAATGCTGTACACACTGTTTTATCATCCATTTCCTACTCTATCTGGTTTCAGAAGCCAATCTGCCTTCAGCAGCACAGGGTGAACAGGGGGTACATATGTCAGCACAGGAGAACAGCTTGGAGCATGAACTGATATTAAGGCCACTCATGCATGAGGTAATTTGTTTTATAATAGCAGCAGAAAGGCTGCTTATGCATCAGTGAGATGCAGCAGCCTGGGAGCCATGGGGGAATTAAAGTAGCACTGTGCACTGGAAATGCTAATAAATATGAACTTATGCCCAGATGGATTTTATTTGGTTTATGGCCATGCAGAGCCTCCCTGCTTCCTGCCACTGCCAGGGGCTGGGAGATGAATCTCCAGGCTGCTGTAGCAAGGATCTCTGTGCACAAAGTCGTGTGTGAAGAATCCTCTGGAGTTCCTTCCCACAGTCAGAGCTCTTGGTGTGGACCTGGCTGCCTTGCTGCTGCTGGGATGCTCCCACACAGGCACCAGTGGCAGCTGCAGCTCAGATGATGCGAGGGTTTCTGCTGTTCTGGGGCTGGTAATGCCCTTCAGGGAATGGCAAAAGGGCAGAGAGCAGTGAGAAATGAGGAAAAGGATTGAGCCTGGGCAGTGTTTGTGAATAAGCAAAACTTGACTTTTTCATCTGAATTCTGGATTTAGCACCCTGCTTGTATGTGTCTATGTATGTCTGTGCCTGCTGAAGGCTGGTTTTAGGTTACTCTGTGGGGTTTGACTCTGAGAAAGGCCTCAAGATCAAGCACTGGCTTGTGGTATTTCTGGGGTCCCCAGATGGAGGAGGAAGGAAATGATGCATCTGACTCCATGTTCTTAGAAGGATTATATTATATTATATTATATTATATTATATTATATTATATTATATTATATTATATTATATTATATTATATTATATTATATTATATTATATTATATTATATTATATTATATTATAATTATGCTATACTAAAACTATACTAAAGAATAGAGAAAGGATACTTACAGAAGGCTTAACAAGATACAAATGAAAAACTTGTGACTCTCCAGAGTCCTGACACAGCCTGACCGTGATTGGTCATTAAATAAAGACAATTCACCTGTTGGATAAACAATCTCCAGACCACATTCCAAAGCAGAAAAACAGGGAGAAGCAAATGAGATAAATATTGTTTTTATTTTTCTCAGAAGATTCTCAGCTTCCCAGGAGAAGAAATCCTGGCAAAGGATTTTTCAGAAAATATGACAATGATCCTGGCCCTGTGACATGCTGCCCTTCTATGGGCAGCTTTCAGTGCCAGTATATGAAAAAAACACTGAGCTTTCATTTTGAGTTGTATTAATTGCTGTTTTATTGAATAGTAGAAGTTACTTGATCTTTTTACAAGGTGCAACATCACCATTTGTTACTTGATGGTCACTGGAGGTCATGCCAAGAGGGTTTCAAACGAGATTGGCTTTAAATGTACCCATGTAAAGTCACCCTCAGGTACAAAACTTCTGCCTGAAGCTGAAGTGAAGAAACACATTGGACTTAGAATGTTTAAGATGTCCTTGCATCATTCATTATTGTCAAAATATGGGTGATTTACTGTGTGTCCTTTTCCCCCTCATAGAGGGAGCTGTAAATGCTGACTCAGTTCACAGAGTTTATCACTCAGTGCTTAGGCTGCCTTAGCAGTTGCAGAATCACTTTTTCCATACCAGGAAATTCCAATTCCAATACCAGGCTCCCATCAAATCCAGCTCCCAGCAGCCTCTCTCTGCTGTGGTTAAAGCCATTAGTTGAGTTACTTTACCAAAAACTCTCTAATGTTACTCATTTATTGTCACTGGGTGTTACTAATGGTTGCTCAGGGCCCTTGAGGGGGTATATTGCCTTTATTAAAAATGCTAAACAGCGTTCTAGCAACCTTTTGGGAAGCTGAGGCTGGTTTGGCTTCTTGGTTGATGAGGCAGCACCATGATTCATGAAACCACAGCAGTTCAGCTAAACCTTGCCCTGCAGTGCCTGAGTTTTGTGCCAGCAAACCTCTCAAAATGTGGTTCAGGAACCTGAGATATCTCCATTTGCAATGGGATTCACTGGAATGTTGACCAAAGTCTGAAACCCCAGACTTCTGGGCAGTAAAGCGTCCATTTTTCATCAGGTTGATTTTGGGTTTGATGCAGAATGAAGACTGTGCTACCTTCAGTGTGTGTGAGCACGAACAGACCATCAGTCTGATGGTACAGGGTGGGGAGCTGGAGCTGCAGATGATTTTCCAGCTGAAAGGGCAGCTGGAAGCACAGCCTGCCACCAGCAGCCCTTGTCACAGGCAGGCCCTGGTGTCATTCCTGCCCTGATGGCTCCCTGGCTCCAGACAGAACATGATCTGATGGTCAGCCTGAGAAATAAAGCTCCAAAGCTTCATTTGTCTACTTAATATCACTCCCAATGGTTCTTCTTTCTCTCAAGACTAAAGGAAATTTGCTGCCAGGTGTTCCCAAACATCTCCAGCTCCTAAATGCAGGGAGATGTCTGTCAGCCCCAAAAAAAGCATGTTGTGCCAACCCTGATAATGAAAAGCTCCAAACAAAACAAAGCAGTGAAAGAATTTTTAATGCTGCTATAAATCACTTTGAAATGAAGCATGTCAATGCCTTATGTGGAAAACCAAACTGATGCAAACAGCACTCAGGAGCTGGCAGCATTTCATGGGTTTTAACACTCATCCCACACAGAACTGGCTTTATTTCTTTTGCACAGGCAGGTTTTTACCCATCATCCTTGCTGGTGTCTCATGTTGACATCAGCAGGAGCCTTCATCAAATACATTTGTCTTTATACTGATACTTTTTATAGAATTGGGCTGCTTGCCACTCAAGGAAATTGTAGTTTCAGAGGAGTTCAAGTGGTTCCTCAGTATAATTCATTCCCAGAGAAGATTAAGAAAAGCTTAAATCTGGCAGCATGACTATTTGCCTGGAAGAAGCAGGGAGTATTTCTTACTCAATCTGACAGAAGAAAACCAAGACTCGTTTAGGTTTTAATGAAAAACAGAGTGTGACTAAATATAAATCCACACTTTAGCTGTCTTCTGCAGGGGAGAAACATCTCAGGGTAACCTCCAGAGCTACCATGATTTGTCCTGAGAAGTTCAAGCTTGGAGTGGATGTAGAGCACGTTCTGAGAGCTGTCCTGTCAGAGCTCCCAGGGTGCTGCACAACTTCATGCAAAGCAGGAGGAATTGTGCAAAGCAGGAGGAGTCAGGGCACAAATGTCAAGTGCTCCTCTCTGGCCTGCTGCTGCTTGTCAGCAGAGGAATATCCACATGGCTGAAGGGCAACTGCTTGGTTATCAGTCAATCTGAGGGAGCAAGCTTGCACTGACAGCTGAGGGTTGGTAACCAGTACCCAGCAGGGATGAAAACTCTGCTGATAAAACCCTGGCAGCTTGGGTAGCTTGTTGGCTTTGTATGGCACTGAGTAATGTTTGATAGAACAGACAATCCTGTGCCTCTAGAAGTCCCAGAATCACAGAATGGGTTGGGCTGGAAGGGACCTTAAAGCTCATCTCATTCTAAACCCCAGCATGGGCAAGGACACCTTCCACTATCCCAGGCTGCTCCAAGCCCTGTTTAACCTGGAAAACTTCCAGGGATCCAGGGGCAGCCACAGCTTCTCTGGGCGACCCCTGCCAGGGCCTGCCCACCCTCACAGGGAAGATTTCCTTCCCAATATCCCATCCACCCCTGCCCGCTGTCACTGTGAAACAATTTCCCCTTGTCCTGATGCTCCAGGCCAGGCCCTTGAAAATAATCCCTCTCTATCTTGCTTGGAGCTCCCCTCAGGCACTGGAAGGCCACAGTTAAGTCATCCTGAAGCTTCTCCAAGCTGAAGAATCCCAACTCTCCCAACCTTTCTCCATCTTTCTGCTCATCTTTGTGGTCTCCTCAGCCTGGCTCCAGCAGCTCCACATCCTCCCTGCTCTGGGACCACAGGGCCTGAGGCAGCCCTGCAGGAGGGTTTGACCTTAGCAGGGCACAGAGGCACCATCTGCCCCTCCCCTGCTGCCCATGTTGCTTTTGATGCTTCTTTTTGGTTCTTCTCCACAATTCCACATTTGTGTGTGCTTTTGCTCCTCTTTTTTTTGCTTGGAACTGGAAGTTCAGTCAGGTGTTTGTCCCTTTTTTCCCTGCAGAAGTTGTTCAGCTTTCAAATGCTATGGAAGAAGGTGGTGTGTGCTGCAACAGAGCACTGCCTGAAGCCTGCCCCAATATTCTGGGGGAGAGAAGTAATTGTTTGCTTAGCTGGGCTCTCCAGGAGCCAAAGTAGCACTTCAGGTGATAAGGGCAGCCTAATAAAATTGGCTCTTAACTATTTGTAGGCTGTAGGAAAACAGCATGGAAAGAATATTTTCTGCTGGAAGGGGATGGAGTCAGGCTTCCAATCTAAGCATGCACAGAGGTACAGTGAATAAATATGAATAAAAACTGATTAATAGGTGCCAATAAAACCAGTCACTAACTAAAGTCTCCTTGTTTGATTCCAGCCAAATCATCAGAGTCAAGAGCCTTCCTCTGCCTCTGTGGCAGAGGTTGCTGGCTGAAGCCAGTGGGAGTTTTGCAGCACTTTTTCTGGAACATGTGAGCTGGTGTAATAAGTTTCCCCTACTTGGACTTAGCAGAGTAAACCTTTAGTGCCCCTGTGTAATCCTGGCTGTGCAGCTTTGCCCTGTCTGGCTGAGCTGGTCCTTGGAAAAAATGGGAAGCTTGTAACTAAATGTAATGCAACCCCTTTTCCCCAGCTCTGAACAGGACTTGCTATGTGTTCATGGCTAAGGATTAGCACTCACTCCATTCTCAACTCAACATTTCAACTTTTAGTTGCAGATTTGCAGTCTGAGGGAAGGCCACTGCGGAAAACTTCATTCTCCAAAGGGAAAGCTGACATGCAAATGTCACTTTGGTGAATAGACTAAGAGTTTTAAGTAAGTGTTTCTCAATTATCAGTGATAAGCTTTGAAGTGCAAAGCTGAATGACTAAGGCTTCTGTACTCAAAAGTCTCCAAGTGATCTGCAGCTGGAAAATGGAACAAGAATCAGTTTTCCAACATGACAGAACCATACTCTGTTCTGCTTATATGATGATTCATGACCACCACCTCTCTGTGTGGGCTTGTCCTTGCTCTTTCCTTGTCCTTCCACAGCAGCTTTCATTTCTTTTCCCTGCAAAGTCCTCTTTTTGCACTAGTGTGTGTCTCTGTCACTGGTGGAGAGTGCTTAAACATCTGCACTTGGGGGCTGGGACCCAGCTCCCAGTGCCCTGTCACAGCACAGAGCCAAATCTGTGCCTGACCTAGGAGTGAAGTCAGTCCTTTGGCTCTGGCAATCAGTTCAGTGTTGGACCAGGCTTTATTCAAGCCTTGATTGCTTCACTGTTCAAAAAAAAAAAAAAAAATCAGAAAAAAGTGCACTAAAATGGGCTGAAATGTAGCTCTGAACAGTTGAGCTATTTAGCTGGAGTTCTTAGTACACTACAAACTTCATAATAGCTTTCATAAGTTATGTTTTGTCTCTTCCCTCCACAGAGATGAAATGCACTGATTTACATTTACTCATTTTTTGTCATTAAGAGAAAAGAATCAAGCACTTTGTAGGCTGTGCAGGAAAAGAGTAAGTTATTTTACTCTTTTTTTTTTTTTTTTTTACTCCTAAATACTATGAGTTAATGAATATTTAAATGGAATCAATTCTGCATTAGCTTGGGGATAATTTGCATAATCTCCAGCGTTGTCACCAGTACAAGTGACACTGATGCCATGCAGGACAAAGCTGTGCCAAAGGTTGGGACATGGTGTTCAGAGTGACTGCTGTGGCTGGCCAGCTTCCAGCCTCCCAGGCATTGCTGGCACCAGCCAGGAGGACAGGAAGCCTGGAGAAAAGGAGCCCAGGGGGGACCTTCTGGCTCTGCACAGCTCCTGACAGGAGGGGACAGACAGGGGGGAGGCTGGGCAGTGCTCCAGGGAACAGGGACAGGAGGAGAGGGAACGGCCTCAGGCTGTGTTCAGAATTGACATCAGGAGAAATTTCCTCACAGAGAGGGTGCTCAGGCCTTGGCAGGGGCTGCCCAGGGCAGTCAGAAGTCCCCATCCCTGGAAGTGTCCAGGGATGTGGCACTCAGAGCTCTGGTCTGGGTGACAGGGAGGGGATCGGTCACAGCTTGGACTTGGGGGTGATCTTGGGGGTCTTTTCCAAACTAAATGAGTCTGTGGTTCCATAAAGTATGAGAAATAAAAATGTTTGTCCCGAGGTTGAAGTAGTTTCAGCTGGTGGCCTGGGAAGAGAGGAAAAGGCTTTTATTGTCAGCTCAGATTGCATAAAATACCTGTAAAAACAGACAGGAGGTAAAGTTGCCCAGAGCAGCTGTGGCTGTCTGGTGCCTGGCAGTGTCCCAGGCCAGGTTAGACGGGGCTTGGAGCACCCTGGGCTAGTGGAAGGTGTCCCTGCCATGGCAGGGGTGGGATGAGATGAACTCTGAGGTCCTTTCCAGCCCAAACCATCCCGTGATTCTCTAGTGACCTCTCAGAGCATCCTATTCTGCACTGCAGGGAGGCTCTCAGTGCACTCACAGTGCTGCTGCTGCTGCTGCAGCATCACACAAGGGGTTTGTTACAGCCCAGCCTCTCTGGATGGGCTTCAGAGAAGCTGCTGAGCCATGAACAATTCAGGTTAGGGTGACCCTACTGATCCAGTTCCTAGTCCCAGTGTTCAGCTATTTTTATCTCCTTACCCAGCTGTGCACAATATGTGGCTTTCCAGGCGTGCTTGTGTAACCTGCTCTGGTGATGCACTTTAGCAGTCAAGTGTATGAAGAGCCTGAGTCTGCACAGCCCTCAATCCTGGCACAAATAACGGCCCAGCAGCTGCCCAGCTGTTTGACCTGCCTGGCAGTGAGAAGGATAAAGAAAGAAAATGCACAAAACCTGGCAAAAGCTGAAGCCTGCTTTTCAATTCTTCATAGCTACTGCAGGAGGATGAGGGTGAAGAAGACAGCATTTCCCTGTGTACCTTTTGGTACTCACACTTCAAAGTGCAAGGGATGGTGAAGTACAGCTTTCCAATGTGAGTCTGTGCATCCTGGGAATGTGTCTAAGGGATTGCCTTTGTGGATTTGCAATGAAAATGCTTCTAAGGACTAAAGTCCCACAGTACAGTATGCAGAGAGAAAGGGTTTTGCCAAGAACAAAACAGGGAACAGGAGGATAAATGTGTTGTCCTTGCTCTTGGAACAGGCAAGCCACAATCTCAAACATGGACCAGGAATGGGAGGTGCAAGGGTGAAGCCACTAAAAAAGTGAAATGGACGGTAAATGAAGGGAAGACACCAAAATGAGAATAAGCCAAGTGCTCAGGCTGGACTGCAAACTTTTAAGTTAGGTTTTTGCCTCAGTCTCTTCAGGCAGGACTTGAACTGGAAGGAATTAGTGACTGAAAACAGCTGGAAAGGGCATACTGGGATTTTGGTGTCTGGGAAGAGGGAGGAAGCAAAAAGCAATCGCTAGTAGTGAGGTGGGAGAACTTGCACTGCAGTGAGCAGATCAGTTCTAAAGGGTAGCCTTTCCTTTTTGAACAGTAATTGATTATTTTCACCTCATATCAATTATTTATTGCATTTGTTTCAATGAGGAGGGACTGGAACATGTCCCCTCACTTCTTGCCCTCCCCAGCTCCAGGTCAGGTTGATAAATGCACATAAATAAGCCACTTGACTGGCAAAAGTATCTAGAAAAACCAGTTGAGGCTTCCATGGAAAAGACACTGATGGTCTGGAAGGCAGCAGAGAGCTGAGGGGCAGCTGGAGGAGCAGTGCAGGCAGTCTCATCTGTATGAGGATGGGGACAGGGCCCCAAGCAGCAGAGACAGGTTTCCTGGAACACAGACTTCTGTGCTCCTTTTTAAATTGTTAAATGCAAATTTGTGTGCTTCGCTGCCAAGAGACATGAGTTTTGTGAGCAGGAGGACAGGACTATCAAGCAGCTTGAGAGACAGAGGTTAAAAGGCAGGTCAGCCCAGGTCATGGGTAAAATCTGAAGACAAACTGCGATTCACTGGAGGAGAGCTGGAGAAGGAAGAATGACCAACAGGAAATGAAGCTCCAACAATAAACCTTATCCTGAAAAATGCCAGATTGTTTTGCATTCCAGTAGGAATATCTGCCTTGGTTCTCAGGGTAGGATGCTGCTTGGTGGGATAGTAAAGAAAACAAGTAGTTCTCTGGGGAAAATGTGACGTGCCAGATATCCAGACACTGGGTGAAGTGCTGAAGGAGAAGAGGGAGAGAGCTGCTTGTCATTCCCAGCACTCCCTTGAGCCCAGGGTTTATTTCCTCCAGCTCTCAATGCAGCAGGCTTTGCACCCCATGGTTTCCTTGGACTGATATTGCTGAAACCAGGCTCTTTTGGAGAATAATAATTGTGTGTTAGCTTGTGTGTAAGAGTTACAGCTCGCTGAGTTTGAACAGTCTCATCAGCTGGAGTGCAAAGCCCTTTAAATCACACATCTCCCTGCAAAAACCTGCTTTAGAAATGGCCTTGTTGCTTCTTGTCCTGCTGAAAAACACAACATTCAGCAGTAATGGTTTGTAGCACAGCAGTTTGGGTTTGGATGCTGCCTGTCTCAATGCTGGATACCTTCACTAAGTACTAAGGCAGAAAATACCTTAATCACAGCCATTGGTGTCCAGCCATTGGTGCTCTTTCCATTTTCAGGATCAGGTTTTGGTCATTTAGTGCTGGATTAAGGACCAAGTGGGCATGTGAAGATGTTTGAGTCAAGTTAATAATAATTAGGAGCAATAGTATGTACTTATACCTCTGGTAGGAGATGAAACTTGGAGTTATTTTGAAACAATGGGAGAAATGGACATGGAGGAAAAAAGGGAGATGGAACACAATGCTCCATTGCCCATTTGTTTGTTGTCAGCAGCAGAACTTGAGGAAATACGAACTTTCAGGTTGACAAATGATTTAATTCTCCAGGCTTGAGGAGGAAAACTCTTTGATTTGTTTTGCCAGCTATATATCTAATATCCAGGTATTAGAACTATAAACCATCATGTGACAGTACTCTTGCAGAAATTTGAGTAATTTCTTTTTGTTTGTCACTCTTCCCTGGTGACTTTATAGGCCTTGCAGCTGCAGAGGGCCACTGGGAGCATTAAGTCATGGTTTCCAGCCTTTGACACAAACTAAAATGTATGCAAAGACTTTTGGGACTGAGTCTTAGGGGATATCATGCCAGGACATGCCAAAGAAGCTCTGGGAAGATGGAAACACTTGTGGGTTTATTAAGAAATCTAAGGAATGTGGAGTATTTCACTTCAATAAATGTCAATCTCTAGCTTCCAGCTCACTACTGCTGAGACAATTTCCTCTTACTTGAGCAGAGCTCTGGAAGGATAACAACCAAGCTAGGGAATGTTGGCTATCAGCCTCTGCCATGAAATGGAGGGAAATCACATATTGACCTTCTTTTCTTTCCAGTAATTCCATTCTCTTTGAGGTACTGACACAGGAGCAGAAATTCTGGTTAGCAGTACAAAATAAAGATGCCTTTCAGCACCCAGAGTTCACTCTGGATAACAAGGCAGCACACACTGCTACAGGGAACTCACTGCACAGCTGAGCACAAAGGAGACAGAGGAGGGCCAAAATCTGCACATGTGGCTCATCAGCATCTCCAGCAGAATTGTTGGGGCCACATTGGGAGTTTTGTGTTCAGTTCTGGTCTCCACAGTTCAGGGAAGACAAGGAGCTGCTGGAGAGGGTCCAGCCGAGGCCACATCAATGATGAGGGGTCTTGAGCACCTCTCTGGTGAGGAGAAACTGCATGAGCTGTGCCTGTTTAGCCTGGAGGAGACTGGAAGACTGAGTGTGGCTCTCATCAGTCCATACAAATCTCTCCAAGGTGGGTGCCAAGAGGGATCTCATCAGTCCATACAAATCTCTCCAAGGCGGGTGCCAAGAGGGATCTCATCAGTCCATACAAATCTCTCCAAGGCGGGTGCCAAGAGGGATCTCATCAGTCCATACAAATCTCTCCAAGGTGGGTGCCAAGAGGGATCTCATCAGTCCATACAAATCTCTCCAAGGTGGGTGCCAAGAGGGATCTCATCAGTCCATACAAATCTCTCCAAGGTGGGTGCCAAGAGGGATCTCATCAGTCCATACAAATCTCTCCAAGGTGGGTGCCAAGAGGGCAGTGCTGGACTCTTTTCAGTGGCAGGACAAGGAACAATGGCCATAAACTAAACCACAAGAGGTTCCACCTCAGCATGAGGAAGAACCTCAACAGAGGTTCTGAGTTGAAGAACCATTGAGGGTGGCAGAGCACTGGAACAGCTGCCCAGGGAGGCTGTGGAGTCTCCCTTTCTGGAGGCATCCCAAACCCACCTGGATGCACTCCTGTGTCACCAGCTCTAGGTGACCCAGGGGGTTGGAATGGATGATTTCCAGAGGGATTCTGTGGTTCTGTGAAAATGGTTGGAGGAGAGCCAAAGGGTGTAGAGGGAAGAAGGAGAGAGAGAGATGGATGGCACTGAAGTATCTGATAAGCTGAATTCCTTCCCGCAATGATTGTGTCCTGGAATAGCTGTGTCAACCTAACAGATATTTCCCTAGGTCAGGGTGTCCTTTCCCAGCTCCTCACTGCAAAGTTGTCTGGTTTTATCATCCATGGCCACAACTAAAGGATAGAGTCATAGAATATCCTGAGTTTGAAGGGATCATCAGTCTCCTGAGTCTGATCTGGCCTCTCTGGCAGAGCCAGGTACCTCCAGTATGCCCACCTGGCTGCTGACTGGGACTCACCAGTAACCACCACACGTGGAAGTAGCTTCCCAACAGGCATGTTTGGGCTTTTGGCCTTCCCTGCAATCAAGTGGAATTTGCAGCTCTGTGGCCAAACACTATCCAGACAGTGAAGGACATTTTAATACCAAATCCACGAACAAATCAATTTACTGCAGTAAAGCTACTTAGGGGGCCCATCTGGTAACTGCTAATTTACAGACTGGGCCATCTGCCACTATCACAAGCTGAGAAGACTGGAAAAGTTACCCAACATAGCCAACAGTTTGGCTTTGTTTTCTTTTTTTTCCCCCCCTCCTCAATGCTGTGTTTTGTTTCGCTGCTAACTGACAGCAACACAGCGGTTTCTGCTCTGAAATCCAGATTCTTCAAACCTTGGATAATCTCGTGCTGCTGCTGTGACTCAGCAGTTGTCCCTGGGCATGTTTATGCAGCATTGAAGCTGCTGACAACAGGATGGTTTGGGAAGTTGGGTTTCTACCCAGTGCCTGCATATTTTAGGTTGGTGGGACAGGATGTGTGGAAATTTTATTTTTAAATGTATGTTTTGAAGCTCTAGTCCTCTGGAGAAGAAGAATGCCCCCAGGTCCAGTGGAAACAAATTGATCATAGAATCATGGAATGGTTTGGGCTGGAAGGGACCTTAAACATCATACAGTGCCAACTCATGACATGGAGAGCACATCCACTAAGAGCTGCAGGTTTGTTCTGTGCTTGAGCTGGTTTGGACCATTTTTGGCCATGGGTAGGGTGCTTGAAATTCTTCACACTTTACCCTGCTTGAGCAAGACAATGGTTGGTTTTGTTCAAGGTCTGCGTGACTGGGACACAATATTCTGTTTGAAGGTGATGTGGGGAAGCTGAGCTAAGTGGCTGGAGCTGTGTCAGGACAGGTTTAGGCAGGCTGTTAGGAAAAAGTTCTTTCCCCAGATGATGTTCTGGCCTGATGGTCAGGCAGTGGTCATGGTCCCAAGCATGTCAGAACCCAAGGAGCACTTGGACAATGCTCTCAGGGATGCACAGGGTGGGATTGTGGGGTGTCCTGTGCAGGGCCAGGGGTTGGATTCAATGATCCTTGTGGGTCCCCTCCAGCTCAGGCTGTTCTGTGATTCTGTGGCTGCAGTAGAAAGTTCCAGCTAGGCAAGGCCTTGGACAGAATACAGCCTTCCTTTGCGAATTCTGCCCTTCAAAAAGGGTTGGGATTTAATCCATGCTTTTTCCTCTGCTAACTGGATAATGTTTTAGGCACCTGAGCAGTGGAAGTGGTGGCATATAGGATTTACATATTCTTCAACAGATGGGGAAAACCAAATGAGCACAACAGACCCAACACTGATCTTCTGAAGGTTTGACCCTGAGAACTCCTTTGGGGTTCCCTGGATTAAGATGGCAGATCATCCTAAAAGGGGGGAAAATTCAACAGCAACAAAGCTTTTTGTTGCCAAGGCAGAAACCCAAAGCCCTTCCTTACTTCATAAGACTAATGGTGTTCTGCCCACTGTGACACAGAATTTTGGAGCTGGAGTTTCTTTTCCATCTGAGCATGCTTTTCCTCACTTATTGTGATTGAATGTGTTATCCTTGGGGGACACATTAATTGAATTCTCTAGCAGCCTCTGCTTTAAGAACAAGGAGGGCCCAGAGGACAGATTACCAATAGGGGTTCTGGGGCTGAGGTGATTAAAAATTATTTGGCTGTGGAAGAGAGAATGTTGTTGTTCTCCATTGTGCTTCTCAGCAAGGAGATAAGACTGAGACTGACTACAGGGTGACAGGTCATACATGTTTAATTTGATCAGCTATAAAAAGAAACTTGCAGTAGGACTGCTCATTGGGAATCTAATAAATAAAAGTTAATATCATAGCTCACTGTAATCCCAAGGATAGCTCTTCATGAGCTCTTCTTGGAATCCAAGCTATCAAAACCTTAAGATGAGAGGTTGTTGTCAAGAGCAGATTATGTCTGAAAGGCAGAATTCTCTATTCGTATGGTGGAATTTGGCTGCTGAGCTCTGATCAGTTTTGTGCTCACAAAGCTAAAACATGAACAAATCATAGAATCACAGAATATGCTGAGCTGGAAGGGACCCACAGGGGTCATGGAGCCTGACCCCTGGCCCTGCACAGACAGCCCAACAACCCCACCCTGTACATCCCTGGGCCATTGCTCAAATGTTCCTTGGGCTCTGGCAGCCTGGGGCTGTGCCCATTCCCTGGGCAGTGCCAGCACCCTCTGGGGGAAGAACTTTTCCCTGATCTCCCACCTGACCCTGCCCTGCCACAGCTCCAGCCATTCCCTCAGGCCCTGGACTGCTGCCAGGCTGTTCCACAGCTGTGGAGTAGAGGCTCAAACAAAACAACCCACCCAACACTGCCCTGGATCCCCTTGCTGCAGTTGTGGTGGCTGCTCTGTTTATCAATCTCCCCTTATCTCTCAGCACTTCCCTGCTGGAGCCATGGTGATGTGATGGCTCTTTGTGCTGCTGGAGAGCTCCTCAGGTGCAGCTGTCTGGGTGAAGGCAGCTGTGAGGGCACAGGCTCTGTCCCAGCTGTGCTCATTCCTCACAAGGCTATAAATGAGGCTGAAATGCGGTGTGGGGCTGTAAGTTGGGTAACGATAAGAAGAAAAGCAGGGAAGCTGCAAGTCCTCAGCCTAGATCTGGTTTCCCAGAGCCTTGCCTCACCTCCTGTGCTACACAGGGCTCCCAGGATGGGCTTTGTGTGCCTGCTGCCCTGGGATGCTGCTGGAGGCCCCTTGGCCCTGTGCCAGGCTCCCTGTGATTCTCTGTGCTGCAGGGTTTTGTCATGAGCCGCTGACCCTGCCACGAGATGCTTTAATGTTCCTGATCCTGCCTTCAGTGTGCAGGCAGGAAGGCAGGTACACATCCTGCTCTAAGCCTGAGTGCTGTAAGATCACAAAATGCCTTGTAGGGGTTTTAGGCTGTTTTATTGAAGTCTGTGGTTTGGTTTTGTCTGTTTTCCTCAGGAATGCACTCCTGGGAGAGGCACTTCATCTCCTGCAGAGTTGGAACCTGAGGAAATTGGCCACCAGGAGCTGTGATTTCCTTCTCCTGTGATCCTCCAGCTGTTCCACCTCTCTGTGTGCTGTGAGTATGGCATTGCTGAAATGATGAAACACCTGATGCAAACAACTTCCAGCCATTTAATCAGAGCACTGAGGGAAGAGTTGGATATAGGTGCCATGGTGGACTTCCTGTTTCTGAAAGTAAGTTAAATAATTATCCATTGCTTTGCAACTTAGAAATGATGGTGAGAGCCTCATTTGTGTGAATTCAGCCTCATTTGTGTGAATTCTGCAGTGAGAATGGACCAACATGATCTCATTATGTTTCTTGCTCTGGAGGATACTCCACACACAAACAAGGTTCCTTTGTCTCCTGAATAAGTTAATCACTAACTAATATTTGTGGTTATTCCTTTCCTTATTGGAAGGTTCTTTGCTCAGTAAAATTTAGGTGTGTCCTTAAACTGTGCCTTTCAACTGTAACTTCAAAGCTTTGTTTCCGTGTTTGTGGCAAAGCCTTGCCAGTGTAAAGTATCCTGAAACATCTTGAGCAGAGATATCCACAAGGACAGCTTGAGCTTCAGAACTGCAGGGAGCTGTGCACAATGGGGGGGTGGAGAAAAGATCCCTGCAGGAGGTGGACTGTACCTTTAAAAACTGCCTAAGCAAACAAGTCATTTCCTCATGCTGAGTCTAGGCCTCTCTGTTTGTTTTTGGGGAATTATTGCTGCCTGGGTGTTATGGCTTGTAAAATAATCACATGGGAACTCAGGGGACTGGCAGTGCAATCATCCAACAAGTTCCAATAACAAGTTGTCTTTGCCTTGGCCATCAGGGTTTCACTTTGCTGGTCCCTTTGATGCAGAGAAGAGCCAAGTGCCAGCTGGCAGTGCTTGACTTCTGGGCACCTGGAATGTCCCGTCAGCACTTGCCTCAGGAACCAGGCTGAAGTTTGTCTAGCCAAGAATTCCATGATCGTGCTGAAGCCAAAAACTTGGTTGGATTTGGATTTCTGTGGCTGGGATACCTTTGGGGCAAGAATGTAGAGGGGGGCTGTGGTATTGTCCTGCTCTTCCTGCTGCCTGTAGTGGAGGTGGGCAGGAAGAAGCAGGGCAGGGCTCAGTGGGACAGCCAAGCTGAGAAGCTGTCAGTGTTTGTCAGATAATCTTTTCAGAAGTAAATCTGTTATGACATGGCTTTTCCAGGCCTCTAGATAGATCCATCTCTTGGAAGTCCCAGGCTTCTGTTTTTCAGAGGCTGTGAGCCCTCAGCTCTTAACTGCAGGTTTGTTTAGAGGTTAGGGAGCATTTCCCCCAAGCTTAGTAAAGAAAAAGCCATACATAGCAAAATTACTTGTTTTAGGGTTGGTGTAAATCTTGACATGAAATGGTTTAACCTAATCAAGCAATGCAATGTTTTAATAAAACTGCCAAGAAAGAAGTAAGGCTGTGGTTGTGCTCATTATTGCACAGAATAAATCTTTCAAGCACTGCACAGAAATGGGCAGAAGAGAAGACAAGCTGACTCTCCTATTTCTAGACCCAGCAGCATATCATGGCTTTAAGAGTGGCTGCTGCTCACAGTGTGAGGAAAGGTGGTCCTTCCAGCCTTCCCCAGCAAGGTGACATTGTCCTGTCCCTAAGAGGACTGTTGGAACTCTGAAGTATTTGAGAGGAAGTCTGTGACTCAAGGTTTAACTTGGTCCTTGCTGGATAACACTTCTTGGGGCATTCCCTTGGCACTTCACCCATTCTGCTGTTGCCCAGAAAGTTGGGGGCTCCCCATCCTTTCAAGTGTTCGGGATTGCATAGGGCTTGGAGCAAACTGCTTTAGTGGAAGGTGTCCCTGCCCATGGCAGGGGGTGCAATGAGATGAGCTTTAAGGTCCTTTCCAACCCAGCCCAGGCTGGGATGCTGTGATTTGCTGTAATAGAACTCCCCTTGCTTTCCCTCTTGCCAGGTTTTCCTGCAGAAGCTTTCCATAAAGCCAAGTCTGTGGCTGGGGCTGCTCCAAAGCCCTTCATCATCCTCTGCCTGGAAAGAGATGTGTTTTATTCCATCACATCTTCAAGGGCGTTGAGCTGTGCTTGTGGGCTCTTGACAGGTTGTCTTGGTTTGGAAAGACAGGAGTCTGCTAAGGAAGGCAGGAGCCTCCCCTGAAATGGAGAATGTAAACCCTCCCCACCCCTCCAAATTGGTATAAATTTTAAATTAAGGAGCTCTCAGGCAAAAATATGGGGGCAGGAAATAACAGTTCTTTAATAGGGAAAGGAAAAAAAATAAAAGGATAGAATAAACAATGCAGTACACATGAGCAACACTGACAGAGTCAGAGCCCAGCCTGACACCCTGTGGGTCAGGGTGTTGGTGGCAGTCCCATTGGAAATGTGGCTGCAGCCCTCCTGCAGTGTCAGGGGTGGTTCTGCTGGAGCAGGGGGATCTGTAGAGAAGGATGTATTCTTCCTCTGAAGATCCAGTGGAAGGAGAGGCAGCTGCTGTTCCTCTGGGGAATCCCATGGAGAAAGCCCTGCTGGTGTCTCAAAACCTCTGGATTATATCTGGGTAGCAATGCTTGGCTCCTCCCTCTGGGCTCACATCTCCCAATGGGATGCTGTAGTTCTTATCAGCCATGCAGTGACATTCAATAGTTTGTTATCAGCAATGTCCCCTCCCGAGGGAGGTGTGAATGTGGGCACTCAAAGGCAAACTGCCCCCTTGACAAAGGTGATCTGCCATACAGATGGGAATGGAAAACATCCTGCATTGCCATCTTCAACACAGGTGAACTGAACCTTGTGAAGAGATGAGAAGCACAAGCACTTCTGTGCAGGTTCCTCTGCTCCACCTCATGGCCATGGAATCCCAGAATTCTGAAGGATGGAAAAGACCTTTCAGCTCATCAAGTCCAGCCATCAAGCCAGCACCACATTCACCACTAACCCATGTCCTCAGGTGCCATGTGCATGTGGTTTTTAGCACTTCCAGGGATGGTTAGTCCTTCCCTGTCCTGAGCAGCCTGTTCCTATGCTTTACAGACCTCAATGTTATCTTCTGGGTGCAATTAATAATTTGGATTGATGGTGTTTATGTAAGAGTTGTGAAGAGGAGTTTTCTTTGTTGGCAGTTTAGTGTTGTCAGGCCTTTGGCTGAGTCACACGCTAGGAAAGGAGGCATCTGGCAGCAGCAAACCCCACTTTTGTTCTGTTCCTCACAATTAAGCTTTTGTTTACCTTGAGGTTTCCTGAGGTATTGTTAGTCCAATTTTTGTTCTTAAACCTTTCCTAGGGGAAAAGTGGGTTTAAAGTGTGATTTAAAACCAAATTGGTTTTATTTCTTCTTTCAACTGTGAGTCAGTCGAGTGCACTTTGTGACTGCACACAAAGGCCTTCATCTCAACTCTGACTAAAAGGGGATATTTTTGTGCTGTCTCTGTTCAGCTTTAAAAAAGGAGCTCAGTGAGCTCTCCTGACTCAAGGTATGCGGTGACTTGTGTCAGAATGCAGCTCTGGTCAAAGCTACTGGTCAGGACATCTAAGATAAGACTCATGAAATAAAACTAGGGCCCCTGGAAGTGTCAGACCTTGCATTAAGGAAGCTGCAGTCAAGTCAGGTGCTGAGCTTACTTGCTGTGGTATCTGGCATAGGTCCATCATTGCTTTGCTGGAGAGCTGAGCCAGCCACAGGCAGCTTTTGGAAACAAAGGGGATGAAGAAGGATTTGTCCTGCAGATGCATAAAATCTTCAGTTTTCAAACAAGGGTGTGGAAGTGGCCAGCATCTTTTTCTGGATAGATAATCACGTTTTTTATGAATTGAGCCAGAGTGCAACATCATCTCTGTTGCCCACACACACACACTTGTCCAAAGCTGATCCAGATGCTGCTCAAGGCAAGCTGACTTATCCATTTCTATGGGGAGGGATGTAGCTGAGCTCTGAGAAATGCACATCAAAAGCTGCAGATAATCAACATTCCCCTCCAGTGAGGAGAAGATAACCTCCATGTTATTGGCATTTCCATAAGTCCCAGGAAGGGCTTGGGTGAAGCTTGCCAGCTGGTCAGGGAATGAAGGAGGATGCAGGACTGTTTCCTGCATGAAGTGGATTGCAGCCCTGGTCCTACCCCAGAGCCATGGCTGGAACTGGTGGGGCAGTGTCACGGTGTGGGGTTTTGTGGTGTTTGTGAGGGTCCCCAGGACGAGGTGAGAGATGAGAATTTGACTCCATGTTCTCAGAAGGCTGATTTATTATTTTAGATTATCTTAAAAGAATGCTCTACTAAAACTATACTAAAGAAAGAGAAAGGATACATCAGAAGGCTAGAAAAGAAAATAAAGACTCGTGACTCCTCAGAGCCTCGACACAGCTGGCTGTGATTGGTCATTAATTAATAACAATTCACCTGAAATCAATCAAACATTCACCTGTTGGTAAACAATGTCCAAGCTACATTCCAAAGCAGCAAACACAGGAGCAGCAATCAGATAATTGTTGTTTTCATTCCTCTCTGAGGCTTCTCAGCTTCTCAGGAGAAAATCCTGGGTCAAGAGGATTTTTCAGAAAATATCATGGTGACAGGTTTTAGCTAATCTCTCAGATATTCTCACCTTGAACTTGTGTTATTTGGGCTGAAAGGGATCACCCAGCTGCAATGAGGTCACTGAGAGCAGCCTGTCCAGGACTGTCCAGCTGGGATGTGAATATCCCCACAGCTGAAGATTCCACAACCTCTCTGCTGTTCCAGTGTGTGACCAGTCTCAAGGTCAAAAAGGGTTTTCTTTTGCTCAGATGGAGTTTCATGTGTGTGTTTGTGCCTCATTCCCTCCCAACAGGTACCTGGGCATGTTGATATGATCATCCCCGAGCCTTTTCTATAGGTTGAGCAGCCCCTGCTCTCTCAAACTGTCCTCATGTGAAAGATGCTCCAGTCCCTTCATCCTCTTTTGGGCCTTTGCTGGATTTTCTCCTGTAAATCCATGTCTTGTACAGAGGGAGCCCACATTTAACAGCACTCATCCAGGTGTAGCTTCCTTAGTATTGGGTGGAGAGGCAGGATCACCTCCCTCCCCATCCTTCAGTCTCTTCTGAAAAGGAATGAAATTGTGCCTTTAATTTACAGCCATGGTAATCATTAGGAATAACAAAAACAAACAAACAAAAAACTAAAACAAAAAAAAAACCAACAGTTGTGTAAGAAGTACTATTTCTAATGCAGCTGGGATATTTAAGAATATTTTCATGCACAGACTTCTTGTAGTAGAAAAGTACAAGCAAAGAGAGGGAGAAAGTGGAAACTACTGAGTATAGATTTTGTGAGTGGTGTTCATTGCAGTGATGGGTTGTAGGGGGGCAAAATACATTTGTTTTATGAGGAAATAACAGGGAAAGGGCAGCAGGGGAAGAGGAGTGCTACAGGAATAAATGGCCACGAGGAACTGCAGATTCAGACACTGGAATTGGTGAGAACTTGTTCTGGCTAAATGAATGGGTGGAAAGTACTATTGTCCAAAAGTGTAAACTTAAATATTGCTATTTTTAGACTTGTTATTCCTGTTTAGTGTGGTTTTGGTTTTGGTTTGTTTTTTTTTTCCTCAGTTGGTTATTTTGGCTCTAGTGACCTGGAGGTGTGATTTTGTAGATGCCTCAGATATGGCAGTCAAACTTTCTTTGCAGAGCAGAATCTGGTGTTTGGTGTGATTTTCCTGTGCCACTCATCCCATCCCTGAACAGCTTTCCTACCAGCACCTTTCAGGCTTTGCTCTGGGCAAGTTTTACACATGCAAACAGACTACCAAGATCAACGGAACATTTCATTTTTATGCAGGGAATGGCAGTTTTGTTTGTCAAGGCTCTTGGTTCCTGCTTCCTTTGCCAGCTCTCCACAGCACTGATGTAAATTTGCCCTCCTTGAGGCCTCATTTTCTATTTAGCTGCTATCATGGAAGCAACAGAGTTCTTCCCTGTGAGGGTGGGCAGGCCCTGGCACAGGCTGCCCAGAGAAGCAGGGGCTGCCCCTGGATCCCTGGGAATTTTCCAGGTTTGACAGGGCTTGGAGCAACCTGGAACAGTGGAAGATGTTCCTGCCCATGGAATGAGATGAGCTCCAAGGTCCCTTCCAGCCCAATCCATTCTGTGAGTCCAAATATTCACTCCAGCAAGTGTTTACTGGCTATTACACCTAAGCTGTGTATTTACAGATTCTGATTGTGTTTCAGCTGGAGAGCTTTAACAGTCCCCCATCTCAAAACCTGCCTTTTGAAAGCAGTGTTATATTTAGCTGTTTTTTATTGCTGGCAACTCCAGCAGTTGAAATTGGACCTTGGGGCTTCAAAGCAGCTGCTTGGTTAAGGAAGCATCGCTGAATAAAAGCTCCCTGCTCCGCTCCCCTCCCCCTGCTTTACCACACTCCCAGCTGTGCGAGCCCAGCAGCAAGGAAGGGAAGCCGGCCTTGAAGTGAATCTAAAGAGGAAAGAGAGTGGGAAGAGGAGAGGAGGAGCCAGCCGGGGAAATGCAATAGCAGCCCGCAGCGTGGGAAGATGAGAAAGCAGTAGCAAAGGCACTGATGGCTGAGCTCCGCCGAGCAAGGGCTGAATGGAGGGGAGGACCAAGGAGTTTAAAGAGGGAGCACACGCACTGGAAAGGCAGGGATTAGCCTCCTGCTTCTTCCTGGAGTGTGAAAAACGCCAGTCACTTGATTTTAAAATTTTTAAAGTTTAATAGTAATAAAAATAGTAATATAATTAGATATATATATGTATTATATATCTATAGATATAGATATATAATGCCTATGTAATATATAGGTATAATATATCTCTCTATATAGATATATATATAGACATATTATACCTATGTAATATATAACAATATATATAATATATATAGATATATTATACGTATAATATATCTATATATATAGATAGATAGATAATAGTAATAAAATAATAAATTTTGGACAATTAGGATTAGGGCAATAGTAGACAATAAGAACAAAGAGTTAAGGATGGTCTGGGTACCTTTTCTGGGCAAAATAAGCCCAAAAAAGAACCCACGATAACAGAGGATTAACCCTTAAAAGCAACAGCCTGTTGCATATTCATACACCTCATACATGGTGCATAAATTCCATTCAAACACAGGATTCTGTCTGGGCAGTGTCAGCTTCTTCCTCTGAATCCTGACAGCATCTTCAGGGCTGAGCAAGGTGGGAAGAAGTTCATTTCTCCTGATAAGGGAGCAATAAATTCTCTGAAAGATTCAGGTGTCCTGTGGCTGCTATCTCAGTGAGAGTACCTCATTCCTCTCTTAAAAAACTATCTTACATAGAATAATTTCTATCTTAATATTGTTATAACCTAAAACTATATTAAACACACTACCTAAGAAAATTAACACAGCATAACTTTCTAACATAACACATAAAATATTCATTTTAATATTTGTGAAAAGCCAATCATAAAATAGGCATTTTTCACATGGAGTAACAATCCAAGGGAAAAAGTGAGGGGTACAAGGAGGAAGTGAGGGAAATCAGTGCCAAATTCTGCTTAAAACACAAGCCTTTAATAAACAAGGGGTTGTGATAGCTGAAGGCCACTTGGAAATGGCTTTGGTGTCATGCAGGAAGCAAAGAATACTAAACAGGGTTGTGAGAATCCTGCAGGCATGATACTCTTATTTCATTGTATTCTCATTTTGGTTGTGTGACTGTGCTCTAAGCTGTCCCTGGCAATAGATGTTTTAATCCTTAGTGCAGCTCAAGTGTTACTGTATTTCATGGCATGAAAGTGACTGTCAAATACAATTTTTTTTAAATTTACCTATTTTTTTTCCCTAAGGGATTAGCAGTAACCTGGAGACAATAGGATGGTATTTACTTTCTGCAGCACTCCTGCCTTCAATAGAGGATAGGGTGGCTTTTAGCCAAGTCTAACACGTTCAAGTTGAACTCCACATATTTTAGGCAGCTTTTGGTAAATAAATCAATTTTTTAATGTACTGAGTAAAAGTATCAGGTTTAGGTCTCTTTGATCTGCTAAAAATTACTTGACTGCAACTTTGAAGGCTTGGAGGGAGTTGAAAGTATGTACAAAAGGGAACAAAACTGGGGTAAAACTTTGTTTATATCCTTTAGGGTAGTGCAGTACCTACTCTGCAGTCCCATTTTGTCAGAGCACTGCAGGTGCAATTATCCCTGCAGCTGCTAATGGCTCTCACCTCTCAGTGAGGGAGTGTTCCTTGCTCCCTTTGAACCAGAAGGAGGTGGAGCACAGAAGTGGCTGGCTCAGCTTTTCCACAGTGCTTGAAGGAGACCCTCAGTGTGGGGCCCTGTGCCTCAGCCAGCCTCTCACCACAGAGACATCTCTTTTATCTGAGATTTATGGGGCTGAGTGGTTGTGCAAACAGGGTGGCCACTGGGACAGGGCTGGATTTTTGCTGGGCTGCAGTGCAGCCCCTCCAGTGCAGCTAGATCTCCCCTTGGTTACCAAACCCACAGCTATTTAGGTAGTCCTGGGTTACAGCAGTGCTTTGCTTACCCTTTCTTTCCTTTGGCAGTGCTAACAGACCAGTGACTCACTAGAAAAGACACAAAAATTTCTTCCAAAGATTTTCAGAATTTAATGTGACTCTGAGCTTCATTCTGCCAGTCAGTTAAATGCTAAACCTTTCCTGTAGGCTCCCTTTGGGTACTGGAAGGCCACAATTAGGTTACCCAAAGCCTTTTCTTTTCCAGGCTGAACTATCCCAATTCTCCCAGCCTTTCCTCATGGCAGAGGTGCTCCAGACCTCTGATCATTTCTGGACTCACTCCAGCACTTCCACACCTTCTGCTGTTGTTGCCCAGGGCTGGGGCAGCTCTGCAGGTGGGGTCTCATCTGAGCACAGGGGCAGAGGGGCAGAATCCGCCCTCCCCTGCCCCCTACACTGGGGGATCAGCCCAGGGCATGGGGGATTCAGGGTTGGGGCAGGTCCAGCTCTCACCCACCAGCACCCCCAAGTCCTTCTCCCAGGGCTGCTCCATCCCAGCCTGGATTAGTTCTAATTTTGGGGCTTGTCTGAACCCAAGTGTATGGGAATAAATCACAGATGTCTCCATTTGCTTCACGGTGGAAAAAAGCTCCTTCTTTATTCACATAACTCGTTTTTATACGGTTTTACGGACCTTTGTGTGACTCCAATTGGTCAGGAGCTTTCTTGCCAATTACTTTATGTAGTAACAAGATGTTATTCTGTATTGATTGGTCACTCAAACTAATCAAACCCAAAGCCCCTGGGGTGTACATGCAGGAAAAGCTGTTTGTGAGAGATAGTTTTCATTTTTCTAAGGGTGTAAAAACAGTTCATACAGGTGCTGGTTGTTTTTCACCCAGGAATAGATTACTATGCTAATGAACTGCTCACACCAGGCTTGCTTCCACATGGGAACTTGCAAAGGGCCAGCTTGACAAGGCCAGCCACTGATTTTAGGAGAGCAGGCTTGACTTTATGAGGCCTTTCTTTATAATTTTTCCCCCTTAATGCAACACAAGTTTTGTTAAACCTCGTGGGATTCCCACAGACCCAGTGCTGGAGCTTGCCCAGGTCCCTCTGGATGAGCCCATCCTTCAGGTGTGTCCCTGCCCCTCACCTTGGTGAGCTCTGCAAGCTCCAAGGGAGCTGATGCTGCTGCATGCTTCATCTGCAGGTTTACACTCCCCTCTTTGGCATCTCCAGCTCTGCTTTCAGAGGAGCTTGCTGTTTATCCTGATTCCTCTGTGGGCTCAATGAGCCCACACACCCCACTCCCTTCTTGCCTGTGAGTAGCAGATCCACTCTGTAGGAGCAGCTTTCACCATGCTGCAGCTCAAGGCTTCATTTCCATATGGCTGCCTCAAAAGAGAGCAGCTTTCCTTGGGCTTTCTCTGGTGGCAGAGTGCCAGGCTCCCCCACCTTCCTGCTGGGGCTCTGGTGCCTTGCTGAATGATAGGATAAATCCACTTTTTTTCCCCCTCCTTCCTAGCTTTCCCTCTGTTGAGGGCCTCATGCAAGCCCTTCTCTCCGAAAGACACATTAGAAGCCTTGAAATGCATAAGAGTATCAAAGTGTGACGTGAGAGAATAATCTACATAATCAGATTTTGGGCTTTATCTGGGCTTTTTGTACAGAAAAGGTCACGTATGACATGTTCAGTGCTGAAATCTGGACTGTGACCTCCTCTTTTCATCCCCTTTTCTGTTTTTTTAGCTGCAAAAAATGTCTCCTTTTGGCCTAACTGGCATGGAAAAAAATTACTGGAGGCCAGAGGAGAATTTGAAGTGACTCTTCAAGTTGTAAAGGCCCAAAATAAACGAGGTGATTTTTTTTTAAGTATCCATGCTAGCAAAAGGGTGCCAGATAATAAATAGGGAATAATTCAGCTTGTCTGCTCTGCTGAGGTTTCAGGAGACAGTAGACCAGGTGAGTGTGGATTTGGATGTTATCCATTATGAGGCTTGGCTGATTTTAAAGAAGGATTTTGCTGGATGGGGCTGTGTTGTAGCTGGACTCAGGCTGTGGGTACACTCCTCCAAAACATTTTCTCCTTGCAGTGGTCCTGGTACTGCTGGCCTGGTACTGGGCAGGGAAGTGCTGCCTCTCCTGCAGGGATCAGCAGCAATCAGGTACATTTTGTGCTGGATGATTTCAAATTTGATGCAACCCAGTGAGTTGCAGCTCAGGCTGGACTCACACTGACTCACCCTCGAGGTCTCAGAGCAGATGGTGAGAAGGTAAAAAGGTGATTCTGAGCAAGACAGGGGTTGGCAGCCTTTGATATTAATTTCTTTGAACAAACAACAGCATGAATGGGCACAAAAGTCAGGATGCCATAATGTTCTGTGCCATCTGTGACCTATTAGATTATGATCATGATGAGAACAACCCGTGTTTAGTAACTCACTGCCTCAGACAGCCTGGGAAGGGTAAATCCAGAGTCATCCATCTGTGCTTTGCTGGAGCTGCTCTTGGGGAGGATCCTGAAAGTTGTATCCTTTGAGGGAGCAAGGAATGAATATACAATGATTTCTCTAGCTGAACTTGTTTGTGAAATGCTGGCTTTTCCCAGGAAAGCACATACAAAAATAGCAGCCAGCCCTCTCTAGCCACGGAGCATATGTCTGTAGGCTCAGCTTTGAAATTCACCAGTTGCTGCAGCTTCTCCAAAGAGGTTGAAATGCTTCTGTAATGGAAATGACCTGAGCTCTTGGGTTCATTATTGCATTCCCCCACCTCTAGGCTGCTGCTGGGAGTCTGAGGCATTTAAATGAGTTGTGTCAAATGAAGTCCTTAAATTCTTCAGTGCCTCTGATGCCAGTGTGGGAGAGCTCAGCTGTGCTTCCCGGGCTGCTCCAGTGTCCCCAGCAGCAGATCCTCCCAGCCTGAGCGTGTGTAAATCCCTCTGTGAGCCCTGCACATTCTTTCCTAGCCTTCCCCTCTCATCTGCCTTATTCCTCAAGGCCTTTTACTTGGCAGGGCTTCACCAAAATGCATAGAAATGAAGCTACTCCTCACCTCTGCAAGGTCTTGCCTCAGCTGAAAAACTGCATTTATTGTTCAACTGAGCTGGATGTTTCCTTCAGTAATACAGAATGACTCCTGCTTTTGGCTGAAGACTGTGTTAGGCCATTATAGAAATTAGGCAGCTGCCCAAAAGTCTGCCAAGGGGCAAAACCTACTTGCCATTAAAGCTTTTAACAAATGAGATTGGTAGGTAAGTCCATGACCACCTGGGCTCTTGTGCAGCAGGATTCCTGTGGACATCAAAACCCTGAACAAATCTGATGTTTTAGATGTGACCTAATTGAAAATACAGCCAGTAATGTAATTATCATCAGGAAACAGCTCACCTTCTGTTGCTTAATTATATTTTCCTTGTATATTTAGTCTGTTTCAAAGAAGCTGCCTTGGATGGCACACAGGGTTTCCCTTTAATTACTGCTGTATGGTAATTGTCATGTAATTATGCTGTTATGAATATCATGTGCATGTATTATTGAGGGGCCGTGATTTATGGCATGTAAGCATTTTTTAAAGTGTTATAGATGCTCTCCACACAGCCCTTTAATAACAGGAGTCTCTCACAGCCATGCAGTGTTTTAATTTCCCAATTAAATGTTTAAGGTCTCCTGTAATAATGCTACTCATCACCCAGTCAATACTATGGGAATTACAGCACTTGCTTGTGGTGAGGTATTTGATGGTCCTCATCATGCTTGCAAAATTTGCTAGTGCAGAAATATATTGGACATCATGAGAGCACAAGGGAGAATGGCTTTTAGCTGAAAGAGTTGATTTAGATCTGATATTGGGATTTAGATCTGATACAGGCCCTGGCACAGGGTGCCCGGAGAAGCTGTGGCTGCCCCTGGATCCCTGGAAGTGCCCAAAGCCAGGCTGGATGGTGCTTGGAGCAGCCTGGAACAGTGGAAGGTGTCCCTGCCCATGGCAGGGGGTGGCACTGCATGGGCTTGAAGGTCCTTTCCACCCCAAACCATTCCAGGATTCTGTGATGCCACCTTTGTATTAACAACTGCCATCAACAGGTCATGACCCCAGAGAGGTGACAGAAAAGGTTTTGAATCCCTGACTCCAGAAGATTCCATGAGGGGTTGTGGCACTGGAAACCTGAGCACAGAGCTGATGTGGTGAAGTCACTGATGGCTGAGTGTGCTGAGCACTACAGCACCATTTGCAGGGGGAAATTTGGGAGCACATTAATTAGTGTATCATTAACCTTCAATCACAATTTGAATGTACGTGTGGTGGGGTTTTTTTGCTCCAAGATGTTTCTTCATAATTTACTCTGTGGGCCCCCTGCTGCAATGTGCATTGTGACAGAATTCCTGGTTTATCACAGGATATTTGCCTTTCTTTTTAAGGCTTTTTCAGAAGTTTTGGGCTGTGTTGAAGGGACAACAAAAGCTGTGGGCTATGTTTAAGTGCTGGTCCCTGAAAGAGCAGTGAAACCCTTGCTGATCTGGTGGTAGCAGAGGAAATCAGTCCCAGAGATTCCTGGCTGGTGAAATAAACTGCCAAGAGGAGAAGCACCCACTTGGCAAGACTTTGTACAGTGAGTACTTTATGATGGGTGATTGTAAGTTGTCAGGGAAAGGCTTTCTGAGCACACTGTAGTTTCAGGAATTAACATTTTCATCCTGGATTTGTTGCACATATTGTGCAAATGAAAGTTGTATCAGGAAAAATAAATTTTCAGTTTTGTGCCAATGCACAAATGCTACTCCTGTGTTATATTCCCAAATTTAGCAAAACCAAAGTGACTGGGCAGAACTCAAGTGCATCTGCCTGTTTGCAATGGAAGCAAGCAGGAGGCAGTGAAGTATGACTAAACTGTGCTGGCAAACACATTTTTATCCTGAATTAAATTTGTCTGTGGGCTCTGGCTCACTGCTCTTCACAAAGGGTGAAACTGGCTGTGAAGAGGACAAAGAGCTCATCAGGAGCACGCGGAATTGCCCTGACACGCTGCACTGTGGCTCTGCTGAGCCCGGGTTTGCTGCAGACCTGCAAGAGCAGGCTTGGTAAATTTTTAGTCCCAGCTCAGGCAGCAGGCAGATGATGCCATGCTCAGTGTCCTGGTGGCTGCACAGAGCCATGTTTGATGATAACCAGGGTCACTCTTTTCCTGCTCCTTACTGCCACAGACATATTTTATGAAAAATCCTTTCGCTAGGATCTTTTCTGCTGAAAAGCTGGGAGGCCTCAGAAACAAAATGTCAACAATGGTTATCTGCTGCTGTGGAATGCAACAGGTGGATCTGGGATTGGTCTCATGTGGTTGTTTTTAATTAATGGCCAATCACAGCCCAGCTGTCTCAGACTCTCTGGTCAGTCACAAGATTTTATTATCGTTCCATTCCTTTCTATTCCTTGCTAGCCTTCTGATGAAATCCTTTCTTCTATTCTTTTAGTAAGTTTAAATATATCATTTTCTTTTAATATAATATATATCATAAAATAATAAATCAGCCTTCTGAAACATGGAGTCAAGATTCTCTTCTCTTCCCTCATCCTGGGACCCCTGCAACACCAACACCACCACATTTGGTGACCCAAGTGAAGAAAAAGTCCACACCTTACCCTTGTCAGGCTGGTTACTCATTGTTTTGCATCTTCCCCTCCACCCTGGAAATGATAGCAGTGCTCAAGCAATTTTATCCTTTTATTACTTTTCTTTTCTTCAAGACTCGTGTGTTTCCAGGTCTGTGGGGTTGTGCCCCACCACACACAGGCACAGCAGGTCTGTTGTCATAGGCACAGCTCAGCCCCTGCAGTTTGCTAGCCCAGCATCTCTGGTACCAGCCTTGCAGGAGACATGAACTGAGCTTTATAGGATGCTGAGCTGCCAAAACAGCCAAGGACTTCCCCCAAGGCTGGGGGAGCAGCTGCTTTTTCATATTGAGCCAAACTCTTCTCTTGTGCAATGTACTGCCTTCTGAGGATGAGCAGGTTAATCCCTTACAGATGTAGGAGCTCTGCTCTCTTCCCTGCTAAGCCAATGTACCAGCCAGCTTTCTCCAAGCTGCTCATCGAGCAAAACATCTGATTGCTGAAATCTGATCTGCTAGAGCTTCCTTTTCATCTGGCAGGGATGAACCTCTGCAGCAGGGCAGGGGAGAAAACGAGGTGAAAAAATCTTGTAAGTTCAGATAAGGGCAAGGAGATCCTTCACCAATCAGTCATGGGCAAAACAGACTGTGCTTGGGGAAGTTTAATTTATTGCTAGTTAAAAATCGAGCAGCATAGGAACAAACTGGAACTAAATTTTTGCCTCCACTTCCCATCCAGAAACTATGAGGAAAAGGTTTCTTGTCTTTCTGTTTTCTCCTTAGTAACAACCAGGACACATGAGCCTCTTCCCCAATACCTGAAAATAAACCAATAATCTCCAGTTTTCCGCTCCTCTTCTAGTCCTGTTGCTAAGCTGGAAATGTGAAGTGTGAAATGCTGCTAAGAGGGCTCATTTACGCTCTCCGGGGTTGTGTTGGCAACAATTAATTACAGCCATTGCCAGAAGTGACTTTAAAGGGGGATTTTTCAGGTGAAGAGCACTTTGAGCCGGCTGGAGCCCCTCGCACCTGGAGTTCTGTGTCCTTTAATCTGGAAAGGATCATCTCTTCCCATTCATCTCTTTGTGGGCTGGATGTTCTGCCAGCGGTGGGACGGTCACAGGCTCTCCTGACTGCTTTTTGTGCTGTGATTGTGTCCGTCTGTAGGGGTAGCGAGAACCAGCATCTGTTTAACGGGGGATGATCCATTCAGCTGCCGTGTCCAGACTCCCAGGGGTGGGCTCAAGCTGTTGGAAAAAGGGAAATTCCACCCAGGGGTGAAGCTGGTGGGAAGAGGGGGGCAGATAGCTTTCCCAAACAATCGTTTGTCTGTTTTCTCCAGACACCACCGAAGGCCTCATTTCAGCAGCAGCCCTCCCACAAGACATTTGCTGTAGTAAGTGCTGTGCTATGCCCAGCAGTGCCTTCAGAGGGGCTTGGAATGCTGGAGGGACTGCAGAGACCTGGCTGCTGTGATCAGCTGTCCTTGGGCAAGGCTCCAGCCTGCAGTGCTCCTCGCTGGCACTCAGCATCTTCTCTTTCCAGTGCCAGCTCCATCTTCTGCCCTGGAAAGAAAAATACAGAGGAGAGGAGCAAGGAAGGAACAGCTGCTGGCTTTGCAGTCCTGCTCGTTTAGATCCTGCTGTTTGATTCCACCTCCTGCCTCCAATGCAAGGAGCAAGCTTTCCCAAATTCTCTTACACAGGTTTTTAGAATAAACCTTCCACTTCCTCTGTAAATAATATTGGTGTACACCCACTACAGCAGAGCTTTCTTTTTACCTCTGCTCCTCTAAATGGCATGTTGCAGTAGTTTATATCAGTGTAATAGTGAGCAGCTGCAGGATTGCACCTTTCTGACCTTGGGAAATCATTCCTGGCTGCCTTCCACACAGGACTGATGCAGTTGTGTGTGCCTTGATCACTTGCTTAGTATCTAAAAGTTCCTGCAGTGTTCTTTCAGGCATCAGTGTCCAATTTAAACCTCCATTCTGCTCCCAAATATCAAAATATGCCAAATAGGTCACGTGCAGCTGAAGCAAAAGATTTTTATGAGCCTTCAATGGGAATTGAGGCTGAACACCTTTGGAACATTTGGGATTTATATCCCTTCCCCCTCACCTTCCTCCAGTCATTTGCAATTCATGTGGCACCCGGGTGATGAGTCTGCAAGTGTTACTCAGAAATCATTGAAACATTAAAAAAGAGCTTGAGTATCTGTTTTGCCCCAAAACTGTTTCTGTTTTATGAGCTCAGAACACAAGCTGCTGATGGAGTGAATTTGAAAACTAGGTCTTGCTCCATTCCCAGGGCTTGTCTCCCTGGAGGTGCATTGGTTTTGAAGCAGGAGTTGTGTGTATTTGACACTAAAATAGAGTAGTTTTGTTATTTGTTTCCTCTTGCCCTTGAAAACAATTAGTGAAAACCTTTTGGGGAAACATTAACAGTATAATTTAACTAAGCAGGGATTTTTCCAGGCTGGCAGGAAACAAAAGGGGAGGGTGTCCCTCCTGGAACTAAATGGTTTGTGAGTTCCCTTCCAATCCAAACCATTCTGTAATCCTATGGAGAAGTCTGGTGATAACTGTGTCAATGAGATGCCTGTGGAAGAAGAGTGATCTGAAGCAGTTTAAAATTTGAGGTTAATGCAGCTCAATTAGAATTATGGAAATATTTTTTCTTTAACTGAGAATGAAGGGATTTATTTTGACCTCATCTTTCCCACAAAAAGCATTACCCTTAAGCTATATATCTAGACAAGAGATTTAGAAAAATAAGGAATAGACAGAATTTACGAGCTGATGTTCAGGATTTGTCAGCAAAAGTAGCTGCAGAGCCACCTCAGGGGTGTGGTTCCTTTGGCTCTGAGCAGGTGACACCACTGGTGACAAATGTCCCTAACTGCCATGAGCAGAGGAATCCAGCAAGAGAAGCTGCTCCATTGCATTGCACCCCAGCCAACTGCCAGCTCTTAGGGTTTTTGTTTAAATACCAAATAAGTTTCTGTGGCTGACAGTGTGCTAACAGGCATGACCCCAAACTGGCTCAAACAAGGGGATGTGAGCACTTTATTTAAATATAACTTGCAAGTATTGACCAAACCAAATCCAGTCTGCCCAGCAGTCTCGTCAATTGTATTCATTAAGTGGATTTTAAATCAGAATAACAAAAAAAGGAAGAGGCTCTCACTTTTCAACAGCACAAACAGTATTAAACTCTATCAGCTCTCCCTGATGGGATGAAATTATCTGATCCTGTGCTCTTTCTTTTTTTTTTTTTCCTTTTTTAATTTTAAATCCATATGTGTTGTTTCATTGAACTTGCACCCACTATTTTGTGAACCCTTCCCAAGCCACTACTAAATGTAGAGACTGACTTGCAACTGGCTTAGGAGGATTTGGACAGCACTGGCACAGCTCAGATTTGAAGTTCAGGACTAAAATACTTTAAGCCCTGTGTCAGATTATTTTGAGTAGGGCTCAGTACTGTATCACTTAACCCCTTCACTCAGGCAGGCATAAATCCAATTTTTTTTAGTTTTATGGGACCAAACTGTCATAAATAATGGTGACCAAAGTGGGCATTTGTTCTGCATGCACTAATGGGTGATAAAGGAAGAAGGGAGAGTGAGCTCTGGGTAGGGCTGTGCCCAAACCAGAGAGAAGAGACTTTAAACCTGCTCTTAGACATGAAGCCTTTCCCTGGCATACACTGGACTCAATCCCTTGGCCTGCAGATTAGGAGGAGAGTGTTCAGTGGGGCTTTGATGTGTGGCTAAAGGAAAACAAAAAGGTAGGAAGAGAAGGGACAAAAGGGGAACCCAAGCCCTGTTTAGCACTGCCTGGCCATCCTGTGCTCAGCAGTGATCATTCCCAATGGACTTTGTGCTTCAGCACAGGCAACAGCTGGATCTCTTGCAGCCTCAGTTATTAATTCAGTTCCTAGGATTTAAGCTGGATCCCTTTTCTGTAAATAGGAATGAACTGTCAGTCTCTTGTCCTGTAGAAAAATTAATTGAGTTTAACTCCCCACTTCTGCCAGAGCACATGGATATAACACCTCTACCAAAATTTTTGTGTGTTTTGGCACCCTCTAGTAGGGTGCCTAAGTGTGCCTAAGCAAAAATAACTGGTTTTGGTGGAGTAACTCAAGTCAGTGGCGTTTTAGAGGAGCTGGGGCACTGCTCTGCTATGCTGTCCTCCTTCAGGTTTGGGTTTTAGTGGCTGTGACAATGACAAAATGACAATTTGCCTCCAGTTCAGGCTCTGCCTCTTGCTCCTCCAGGTAAGCTGCTTTTTGAGCTCACAGCTGGAGTGCTGGGGAGCTCCCTGCCCTGCATTTGAGGAGGATTCCCATCTCTTATCAAGTGTAAAAGCTTAGTATTAGAGCAGTTAGTGCTGTGGTGGAAGGAATTTGAAATGGTTTTGCTCTTCAGCTCTTGGGGAGCTGTGAGGAGGGAGCCCCAGCTGGATAAGCAGTTTGGGCAGTGGTGTGCATCTGGTGGCACATCCATGGGCATGTCCTCCAAAAGGCTGAGAATAAAACAAAGGAATAGGAAGAAATCCAGAGTGCTGCTCGTACAGATTTGTTGTGGCTTTCATTTGGGGTTCCCGGGATGTCACCTGGATTTTTTAAGATTTTCTAAGCCTTCTGATGTTTACATTCTTGTAACAAACTTTCTCACACGCTTTATGTAAATAACTTATTGTTTTGCATTCTTTTATGGAGGAGGAGAAATTTCATGGACTGTTGGTTTGTCCAGTTCATTGGAGAGGTGGCACTGTCACCCTCCAATCCACTGTCACTTTTGGAAATCTATAAATGTTGCAGTCAGAAATTAAAAACTCCCTTTTACCTTAAAAAGAGCAGCGTGTCCACCTTGTGTTATTTCATGTCCTATAGTAACACTGGGATATGAAAGAAAAATGGAATTGGATTTCCAAGGAAGGCAGAGGGCAAGGGAAGCAAAGGAGGCCTGGGAGAATCTGCTCTGGTGTTACAGGGGCACACTGGAGGCAGGGCAGGTGAAGACACAAAAGGGCTGGTTCTCCTTCAGGGCTAAACAGCCCTGAGTCAGGATTTGGTACTTGGAAGGGAAGACTCCTTCTAGGTGGGTGTTATGTTCTGGATCAGAAAACTCAGGCTGATCTCAGAGGAGAAGAAAACATCTTTGTCAAGTGAAGGACTTGGTAGAGTGGCTTCTGGCACTGCTTCTGAACTCAAACAATAAACACCTTGGCACAGGTGACAACTTGCTGCTCCTCAAGGCATGGACTGGATAATCTTGGGGCTCTTCTTCAGCCTTAGTGATTCAGAGATTCTGTGACAGCATTTTCCAAAAGCCTTGAAAAGACTGGCTGAAACAGCAGGGACTCAGGGAAGGAAAACAAACAATGGCAACTGTGAAGCAAACAAGGAAAGAGCAAGCACAGACTGATCTGGACAAGGAATTTGAGCTGGCTCTGGGATGGGATGGTGTGTGAGCAAACAACTGCCCAGAATGTGCTGGGCTCTGTTACAGCCTGAGAGAGAGAGAGAGCTCTTCTTTCCAGACTGAGACCCCTGTTGGGCTGGGAATGTCCTCTGCCTCTCAGCTCTGGTGGGCCAGATGACATTGGAGGCTTGATGGTCACACATACTCCATAGTCATGGGCCCTTCCAGGTTGCCAATGAACTGTCAGGTAGTGGGAAGTGAGCACAAAGTCAATTAGCAGAAAATGAAAGAGCACATCTGTTGCACCTGGAAGGGTTTGGATTTCTGAGCTGCTGTGTCCTGCTCTGGGGAGGAAGCTCTCTGGATGGATGGCAGAACAGTACAGGTTTTAAATTCTCATTTCTACAGATGCACATGGGCACCAGATCTGGGCTTAAAAGCATCATCTACTTTGCAAGCTTGGAATGTAAACAAGAGGTTTCATTTCACCTTCCAATGTTTTCACAGGAGGTGGGCAGATAGTGACAGCACAAGGGCTAATGGTTTTGAAGTGACAGGGGGCAGAGTTAGAGCAGATGTTAGGTGTGGGGGTACCAGTTGTGGGTTTCTCTGGGTCTGGATTGAAGGCACTTGAGACAATAGTTCATGTTCAGACTCAGGTGTTTATAATTTCTTATCAGTGAAACAGCCTCACTGCTGTGAGTTCGGCAGCTTTTCATTAGAAGGCACAAAATGGCCAACAATCTCTTGTTACAAGTTCTTTTAAGACTATCTAATTAAGAATTGACACTTGGATTATTTTCCCTTTGAACTCAGTAACTGATCCCAAAGAGCTTCAATGGGGACTTTTCTGCTCAATTACAAAATGCCACCCAAACCCATGAAGAAGGAGGAAGAAGAAACCCAGGATGACACCCTGTGCCCTCCATCTTGCTTCCCAAAACCTCAATTTCTCACCAAGTGACACACCTACACTACTCTCTATAATCTATTTCACACTTTTGTGGGTTCCAGTCTATCTTGAACTCTAGGAAACTTTCTCCATGAATGAGGGTCAAAGTCAGTGCTGCCCTGGGGGTCAGGGCACCCCAGAGCAGACAGAGAAATATTCCCTGTGGTGCCCTGGGCTTGCACAGTTAGGAAGGAATTCCTCCCTGTGAGGGTGGGCAGGCCCTGGCACAGAGAACCTCTGGCTGCCCCTGGATCCCTGGCAGTGCCCAAGGCCAGGTTGGATGAGGCTTGGAGCAGCCTGGGACAGTGGAAGGTGTCCCTGCCCATGGCAGGGGGCGGAACAAGATGAGCTTTAAAACCCCATCCAACCCAAATCATTCTGGGATTCTACAGGCACAAGATCATGGTCACAGCTCTGGGATGCTGAGCTGGGATGGAGCATGGCTGGAAAGCTCAGGCTGCTCCCTAGCTGGGGTGCCAGCTTCCCTTGAGCTGTAATCCTCTTTTTATCTGCAGCCCTCACTCCAGTCTGTCCGCAGAACACAGGAATAAGCTCGTTCCCTCCGTCTGAAGGCTGCCGAGCGTGCTGACAGCCCCGCGTCAGCTGCTTTGTAGCTGGGCTTTGTTAAACCCGGGCGCTAATTCCCCCCGCTCCATCCGCCTGCCTGCAGTGAAAGCCATCACACAGCGGGCGCCGGAGCTCTGCCCGGGATTTGTTTGCAAATGTGGACGCTTAATGGTGAAACAAGGTATGCCAGCCCTTCCCAGGCTGGGGGAGCAGCCAAAGCCGTGCCCTCAGCGCTGTGAAACCGTAACTGAGAGCTGGGGAGGGTTTGGCTGATGGAGCCTGGGAGCTTGGCAGGGGAGGGGTTGTTTTCCCTGCCACGTCAAAGATTGTGACCTAATTGTGAAAAATCTGTGGTTTATGATTGGCTTTTCGCAAATATTCAAATGAATATTATGTATGTTATGTTAGAAAGTTATGTTGTATTAATTTTCTTAAGTTGTGTGTTAAATATCGTTTTGGGTTATAACATAAGGTTAAAATAGAAACGATGCTGTGTAGGATACTTTTTTTCTAAAGAAAGGACTCGCAGCGAGATAGCAGCCACAGGACACCTCAATCTTTCAGAGAAAGAGAATTTATTGCTCCCTTATCAGGAGAAATGAACTTCTTCCCACCTTGCTCAGCCCTGAAGATGCTGTCAGGATTCAGAGGAAGAAGCTGACACTGCCCAGACAGAATCCTGTGTTTGAATGGAATTTATGCATCATGTATGAGGTGTATGAATATGCAACAGGCTGTTCCTTTTAAGGGTTAATCCTCTGTTAATGTGGGTCCATTTTTGGGCTTATTTTGCCCAGAAAAGGTACCCAGACTGTCCTTAACTCTTTGTTTTTATTGTCTACTATTGTCCTAATCCAAATTGTTCAAATTATTATTACTCTAATTATATTGCTATTTTTATAACTGTTTTATTATCATTAAACTTTTAAAATTTGAAAAAACAGGTGATTGGCGTTTTTCCCATTGCTCTCCTTGGTGTCAGGTTGTGCTGCAGGGACACAGAGCAGTCCTGGAGATCCCATGTCTCTTCTGCAACTTGGAAAGGAAATGAAGAATGTTTGTTTCCTGCATTCCCGGGCCGTGTTGCTGCTGCAGTATCCCAGCACCATCCCAGCAATGTGTGAGGTGACTGAGAAATATCTGTCACATGCTGTTTGTCTTTTCATCCTCTTCCCAGGAATGACTGAGTGCTGAGCAGTGGCCTTGCTTCAAATGTGCACAGCTTCGGTATGATATTATTTCAGATCTTTAAATCCCAGGCAACCAGGTATTTTGTTTTCATAGTTTTTTTTTTTCTTTTTTTTTTTACCTGTATCCCTCTTACTCCTCTGGGACCTACTGGACCTTCAGGGCCCTGAAAGATAGGTGAAAAAAATGATATATTTCTGTATATTTAGATTTTGTCAAAACCACTTTTAGGTAACTTTTTACTAAGGTGCCTTATTTAGATATCTTTACATTAAAATCGAAACTAAATTTTAGAGAAGCTCAGCAGCCACAAAGTATTAAAGAAATATTTTTAAATTGACTGATAATCAAAATACAGCGTAATGATGAACACTATCAAGGATCAGTAGTCCAGGATTAAACTCTATTTGAAATATTTAAAGCAATTATGCACTAAAGAATACAGAAAGGATACAGACAGAAGGCTAAAAGATAATAATGAAAAACTCGTGACTCTCTCCTCAGTCCAACACAGCTGACAGTGATTGGTCATTAAGTTAAAACAATTCACAAAGAAACCAGTGAAACAATCATCTGAACCTCTGTTTTGGATAAACAATCTCCAGCCACGTTCCAAAGCAGCAAAAGACAGGAGAAGCAAACGAGATAATTATTGCTTTCCTTTTTCTCTGAGGCTTCTCAGCTTCCCAGAAGAGAAATCCTGGGCAAAGAGGAGTTTTCAGAAAATATGACGGTGACAGTCCTGGCTGGAGTGGAGGTCCTGCTCTGTGGGTGGAGGTCCCAGGTGGGGCTGCTCAGGGCACTGAATGCTCATTCTTTTCTGGTTACTGACCTCCCCAGGTGAGGAAGGGATTGTTGGTCCCTGCTGCTGTTCAGTTCTTCAGGAGCAGTCTCATTCCCAAAGGGGCAGCACAAAAGCACTGACATGCAGGGGAAATCCTGCTGCAGGGCAACAAGCTTGAAAAATATGTGCTAAAAATTATTAGTGATTTAAAAAAAATTATTCTGAACTGGAATTTTTTCAGGTAGTTGTACCAACATTCATTTGGAAAGCTCAGGGATTAAATATAAACATAATGGTGGGAACAGACTGTGTTTCTTTAAAGAATATAACAGGAAGGTAATGATGCCTGTCTTGCTGTTCTGGTATGGATGGGATGGAGTCAGTTTTCCTCACAGCAGCCTGTGTGATGGTTTGGATTTGTGACTGGTGCAGTGTTGGTGACACTGGGATACTCTGGCTGTTGCTGAGCTGTGCTGGGGTTCAGTGAGGAGCAGGGAAAGGGCACAACCAGGACACCTGACCTGAACCAGCCAGGATGAGGATTACATCAGGGTTCCCAGAGCAGCTGTGGCTGCCCCTGGATCCCTGGAAATGTCCCAGGCCAGGCTGGACAGGCCTTGGAGCACCCTGGGACAGTGGAACGTGTCCCTGCCCATGGCAGGGGGTGGAATGGGATGAGCTTTAAAGTCCCTTCCAACCCAAACCATTCTGGGACTCTGTGATGTTGTGCTTAGCATTAGGAGCTAATGGAAAAGAGGAGGAAGGGGGGATGTGCAGGTAAAACTTATTTTCATAGGGACATTGTGGTAGTGTTTTCAGGGTGGGTCCTCAGGACGAGGAAAAAGATGAGAATCTTGACTCCATGTTTCAGAAGGCTGATTTATTATTTTATGATCTTATATTAAAAAAATGATATATTAAAACTATACCAAAGAAAGAGACAGAAGACATCAGAAAGTGAGGAAAGGAAAGGAAAGGAAATTTTCTGATTGCTTAGAGTCTCGATACAGCTGGACTTGTGATTGGTCATTAATTAAAAACTACATGACACCAATCAAAGATGCACCTGCCACATTCTACTGCAGTAGATAATTATTGTTTACATTTTGTTTCTGAGGCTTCTCAGCTTCTCAAGAGAAAAATCCTAGCAAAAGGATTTTTCAGAAAATATGTCTGTGACAGACATTAAACCTTGCATCTAAAAATCCACACACCTCCATATTGCTTCTTTGGCACCTGAGAAAAATAGAGGCAGAATTACCTGCTGCACATCCCTCCAGCTGTGCTAATAAACATCTCCCCGAGCCTGACCTCGGGTGCAAGCCACATTCTTCTGTGAGAATGTTTGCTGTAAACAATGTACTTGTTATCGGGGAAGTTAAAAAGAGGCTTGTTGGATACTGAAGGGAAGGAGCACTTGCCAAAAGATAAACACCCAGCCCTGCCTGCTTCCCATCCCTAGGCTGAGGGAAAATCACTGCAGCACCAAACATCAGCTGCATTGACAGGAACGTGGGAATTACTTGAGATGTAGGGGCTGTGTGTGGTTCTTCCTTTGGCTTTTTTAAGGCTTGGTTGGTATGCTGTCCACAGCAACCCAGGGCATCTTTCAGAATTCCAAATCCTTAGTTAAATGCAGCTGCACTCTGTGAGAACTTCTTTTTCTGGCAGTTAAAAAAAAATAAGGGGAGGGGTGGGAGAAGGGAGAAGAGATGGTCAAAAAAAAAAAAAAAAAAAAAAAGCAAAGATAGAAATGATTCTGATAAAAGGGAATGGCTTATTAAAGGGATTCAGGAGGAAGGAGAGTAAGAAGAGATTGTCTCATGGGAGATTTTGTATGGAATACTTGGGGGAGAGAACTGCCCCAGGGCTGGGAGGTTGAATCTGTTAGGTTTTGTCTTTAATTTGGGAAAACAGGATTTGCTACAGGGCCTGGATCAGTATTAGACACTGGACAGTAGCAGAGAGACCTGTGTGGGGCAGAAAATGACAGGACATCTGTCTGTGGCTCACTCTGTCGGAAATGGCACATCTCTGTATCTCAGTCTCAAAACTGAAGTCTGGACCACATCCATGGTCTCATACCATGGAGCAAACACTGCCCCTTTCAGTGCAGAGGAATCACCTGGTGTCTGTTGGTTTTTACTTTTTAGATTTTTTTGGTGGATAGTGTCATCATTTCAGGTTTTTGCTCAAGGCAGGAACTCAAGATTCCTCCACCAGCAGTGAGTGTGGGGTTCTGCCTCCTGCTTGCTAATGTCTGCTTAAATTTTTTTTACTTGCATGAAAAGGCAGCCTAGCAAATTAGAAGCATTTCGTAGGCATTATGCTGCTGTTAATTATGTAGGAGCCCAGACACTATTCACAACAGTAATAGGAAAACTACCAAAGCAAATGCAGCAGTCTGAAATGCCAAATTAAGGTCTCAGCTCTTGAACGCAGCTCAGTTTGCAAGCGGATGCTGTACACAGTAAGTGTGGGGGTCCCTGCTTCCCTGAGTGGCTCCCGAGCTCTATGCAGTGCAGGCATGCCAGGGTTAGAGCTGTGTTTGCAGGTGGCTTCACACCTGAGCTGGGAGCCAGGGTCTGCACTGAGGTTTGGTGGAACACTTCTGTTCTTCCCCAGGGGGAAGGAGAATTGCTCCTGCTGCTCCAGGCCTGCACAGAGCTGAGTGATACTGCCGGCAGTGTGGCTCTGGTGGTGTCAATTGTCCATCTCATTGTCACAGCCATGTTTTATGAAAAATCCTTTCCTTAGGATTTTTTCTCCTGAGAAACCAAGAGGCCTCAGGAACAAAATGTAACCAATGGTTATCTGCTGCTGTGGAATGCATCAGGTGCATCTGGGATTGGTCTCATGTGGTTGTTTCTAATTAATGGCCAATCACAGTCAGCTGGCTCAGACTGTCTTGGTCAGTCACAGGCCTTTATTATCATTCCTATTCTATTCTTAGCCAGCCTTCTGATGAAATCCTTTCTTCTAGTCTTTTAGTATAGTTTTAATATAATATATATCATAAAATAATAAATCAGCCTTCTGAAACAGTCAACATTCTCATCTCTTCCCTGGTCCTGCGAACACCATCACATCTCATGGTTTCAACCTGTTCCAGGTTCCTGGGGTAGCTCCTGGTCAGCCTGTTCCTGCAGCTTACTGCAGGAGGGGAGGGCCAACAGTCTGCTCCTGAATTCTGGCACTCAGAGCCCAGAGTTAAGGAGAAGGCCATCACTGCTCCACACCTCTGCAGCAGCCTTTTGGAGCACATCCTCCCCAGTTCATGCACTGTACCTGGGCTGGTACCTTCTATGTGCTCCTTACAGCCCAGCAGCTTTTGATTCTAGGTGAGGTCTCAGTGAGTGCTTGCTGTTTGCTGTCAAGGTTAGTTATTTAAGAGAGCCATTTTTACAATTCTCACTGCACACAGTCATGGCGCTGGTCAGTTTTATTTTCTTTGCTGTTGTTGGCTCTGTTTTCATTTCATGCTGAGGTCCATGGCAGAGAGAATTGCCTGGGCAGACAGTCCTGGGATAAATTCATCTTCATTACAGAAGGTGGGAATTCTTAACATGAGAGCTCTGTACTGATATTTACATCAGATTTAGATTTATATTAGGAAGAAATTATTGAGAGGGTGGGAAAGCCCTGGCACAGGTTGCCCAGAGAAGCTGTGACTACCCCATCCCTGGAAGAGTTCAAGAATGTTTGCTGTAGCTGGATTGACACAAAACTCTGTTGCCTTGTTGTCAGCAATTGAGGAATTGCTTTCCTTGTTTGCCACCTGGTAGTTTTCCTGCTGGCAGCCTGGATTAGGGGTGGGAAATTCAGCCAGCAGTGCCAGGATCTTGTTTGAGTCCAGGTACTTTGGGTAACCATGCCAGTGCCAAAGTCGACTGCAAATTCAGCAGGTCCTGGCTGGGTTTTGCCATTCTTGTACTGGACACCCCCAGACAGGATCAGTCATCCAGCATCTGACTAGGCAGACATTCCAAGGGCAAACTCCTTTCTGTATTTAGTCTGCTTTGACCTTTTTCTTTTTATCCCGTAGCTTCTGAGCTTGAAAAGCATGGGCTCTGATAATATTGTCCTTAGATACCCTGTTACAGTGTGATACCTTTGTGGGTAACTATATATTCATCTTCAGAGAAGTAATACAAAAAAGATGCACTTGGATGGGGGGGGGAAAACACCCCTCTACTTTCAATTTTGATCAGACTTACTGGATCTTTTCCAGTAAAGATTCTTCAGGAACTAGGAAAAGATTCCTGCTCTTCTTCTAGGACTGAAATTGCCACAGGACAGAAATAACTGTCATTAATATTAAATGCATATTTTGCCAGAGGATGGCAGTGTGGAAGGGCTTGGATTGCTCTGGGAATGCCTTTGTATCAGCTGGGGAAGGAAAATGCCATCTGCTTTCACAGGCCAGTCAGATCATGCACCCAGACAGCTCCACCTGCAGCCAGATCAGAAAAATAAGGTTGAGGGCTGGTTAAGTGGGTTTAAGCTTAAAGATTGCCAAACCAACAGTGCTGTCTTTAAAGGGAGAATAATCCATTGAAGAAATCAGTTATTTGTTAAAACACAAAGTTTGTGTGGGAAGGGAGAGTTAAATATATGTAAACTAGAAATGGGACTAGAGCACTAAATTTAAGTAATGCTAATCCAAAAAAGTTCAGCTAGAAATCTGTGGGCCTCTTGGGCTAATTCATAAGAAAGTAATAATGCAAAGTATGTGGGGTTTTCCCTATTTGTGTGTTCCATCAGCTTGTGTTGGTGCAACCTTTAGAACATTTGTCAAAATATTCATTGCCTGCTTCTCCTTTCAGCTTGCAGAGGTGGCATATATCTAGGCAAGAGACTGAAATATGTACTCAACCTCCTTATTACCAAACCAGTGGGTTTATTCTGTCTGCAAGGCATTGACCTAGTGCTTACAGACAATTCCATGTGCAGTTCAGACAAATCCAGTTCCCAAGGTGTTGATTTTGTGAGGTCCCCAGGACGAGGTGAAGAGATGAGAATCTGACTCCATGTTCTCAGAAGGGTGATTATTCTATTCTATTCTATTCTATTCTATTCTATTCTATTCTATTCTATTCTATTCTATTCTATTCTATTCTATTCTATTCTATTCTATTCTATTCTATTGAAACTATACTAAAGAAAGAGAAGGATGCATCAGAAGGCTTAGCAAGAATGAATAATAAAAACCTGTGATTGACTCAGAGTCTGACACAGCTGGCGGTGATTGGTCATTAATTAAAAAAAATTCACATGAAACCAATCAAACATTCACCTGTTGGTAAACAATGTCCAGCCACATTCCAAAGTAGTAAAACAGGGAGAAGCAAATGAGATAATACTGTTTTTTCTCTGAGGCTTCTCATCTTCCCAGGAGAAGAAATCCTGGCGAAGGGATTTTTCAGAAAATGTGACAGTGACACCAAGGAGCTGTCCTGCAGCCTGATGTTGGAGCTCCAGATGTTGGCCTGTCCCCTGTCCCTTGCTCTTACATGGTCCCAGGGGGAATTTGGATCCACAGGGTGTTCCCAGAGCTGGGTTTGTGTCCAGCTGCCCCAGTTCCATTTGCTTTGGGACAGCAAATACCAAGTGACCCTTGAGGCCATGAGCCAAGGTGTTTGCAGGGTGGTGATACCTGCACAGGAATGTCTGGGTGCTGGGCAGTGAACAGGTTTGCATGTCAGCAGGAAGCTGCTGCCCTCACCTGTGCCTCTGGGAGCTGGCAGGGGAGTGAGTGTGAGAAATGGGGCCAAATCCTGCATCCAGCTGAATCCCAGTGAGAGGAACCATGTGGCTCTCCAAAGAGTCAGGAGCATCAGGAAAAGGAGGCAGGGGGAAACCAAAAGCTGCTAGAGAGACTGTGCAATAAAATCAAAGCTTGAGGGGCTCAGAGGAGCTTAACAGAGGCTTCCTAGTGCTGACAGCCAAGTGAAACCTCTTTCCTGTCCTTTGGAAGCCTCACTGCCTTGAAGGCTGTCTCCAGTGGTGCTGTGCCTGCGAACTGTCTCTGAAATTTGTGAGCACTTCAGGCTGGTCAGTACAGCTGCCAGTGTCCCATGCAACCCATCCACCAGGACAGCAGCAAAGTGTCTCCAACACCACCAGAACCACAGCCAGGGCTGGGCTTTGCCACTTGAAACCTTCTCCTCAGGGCCCGTGGGATGCAGCAGCAGAGCTGGGTGCTGCTTGAAAGGGTCTGTGGAAAGCCCCAGCCCAAGTGAGGGGAGGGAGCAGGATCCATGCAGGGCTCCAGACAGGAGCAGCAGGGACTGGGGCTGCAGGCAAGGCTGCAGATGGGTCCAGGGGGTCACCTGCCTTCCAGCTCAGGGCAGGACTGGTGCCAGGCATGGGGCTGTTATAAATGATCAAATCGATAGCCAATTTTATAAAAAAAATAATTAACAACAATTTATTGGGTCAATTACAAAAAAATAGAATTTCGTGCAGCCTCCACAATCAAGACAGCATCAGCTGGGGAACAGGCGCTGGGTGAGACCAGAGGTTCAACCGACAGAGTGATGGCCTTCCCTCAAAGGTCCACCCCAATCTCTTCCAGGATCCAGCTTAATATGTTGATATCGGTGCCTGGAAGCCACAGATGCAATCAGGGTGAGTCCAAGTCTCATGGAATTCCTGGAGTCACGGGCCAGGAAGGCCTGGATGTTATCTCCCAGGTGCAGGGGACAAGGAAATCACCATTGATGGTCCAGGAAGGTCCCATTCAGACGTTAAACAAGCCTGATGCTATCTCAGCGCTGCCCGGAGTTAGTTGTAATTTGAATGGGACTCTGCTCCTGGCTGGGGAGGTTGGCACATAGCTTTTACAATATTTTATACCTACATATGTATCTACTTATACAGCATGAATTACCTATCACATATCACAGAGCTGAACAGGACCCTCTGGACAGTGACACCTCAAGTTTTAAGTTTTTCTGTTCTATTTCAGTGTGCAGCTTTTAGCTGTGTATTAAGTGTTACTAGGATCTTTTCACAGGGTGGTAAAGGCAAAACAATCCTACTCTAGCTGGAGACTCAAGGACAAGCTCTTCAGACTTTTAAGCCCAAAGCATAAACAACATGAAAACAGGAGGGTGGGCAAGCAGGCAAGGAGGATGAAACTTCATCATTTGAAGCTGTTCATTGGACAGCTGTTAATTGGCTCCTATATGCAAATGGACTAAAACTTATAAAAATGAGAGATCTCATGACCAAGCCCTCTTTTGCTTCCATCTTGGAGCCATCTGGGCAGAGCCATGGTACTGCCAGGATGTGTCCTTGGAAGGCACATCAATAAATCTCCACTTAATTGCTCTTAACCCCATCCAGCCTCTGTTCCAGCTCCTTAAAGCATCACCAGGACTGCAGGCAGAGGCTGCTCAGGGCAGTGAGGGACTGTTGGTGCCATCAGGTGCTGGTTCTTGTGGCTCTGCACTCAGGTTCCATCCATCTTCATCTTCAGCGACTTCCCCATCTGCTGGTACTGTTGGAACATTTGCTGTTCCTCACACTTGTGAGAATGGGGAATGTTTCACAGGTAAACATTGGACAGGCAATGGATCCCTGTTTCTGACTTTCCACAGTCAAGCAGTGCTCCCAGCACCACTTGGAAAAGCAAGGACAAATTCAACAGCAGGTTTTCTGTGGCTTTGCATAGGTCAGCACCACAATTGAGTGAAGCAGGAGGTGGGTCTGAGCTTAGCTGTGTTCTGACAGCCTTGAGGGCAAAGCTCCTGAGCTGAAGATGCTGTTGAGTTGTTTATTTGCCATGGCTGAAGAGAAGTGCTGCAGAAATAAATCCAGGTTTACCAAGGGAATTGTACTGTGTAAGTTGGCATCTGTCAGCTGAGTCCTGGGCCAAAGTCACTTCCTTGGCTTCCTTCTCACCTAATCCTTAGCTGGTCACTTCTTTGTCATTGGATTAAGCAGCTAGAATGCACAAAGTAGAGCTGGGACCAAATTCCAGCCTGACAGTGGATGACAGAAGCCTCTTCTCACACACACTGGCCATTCCCTGTGCATCTTCTGCCAAGTTTGTTGTGCTGGGACTTGTGACACTTTCCATGTGATGCACTGCACAGCTCCATGCCTGCAGAGGAGACACCTCAGGCTTCTCAGAACCCAGCTTTGTACTCATGAATAAAATATCTCCTTCCTTCGTTTACTTAGGGGTTTTGTGTGCTGAGGCATGAGTGGTGACAGGAAATCAGGAAACTGTTATGTGAAACAAAAATAGGGTTTATTTTTGTGGCTGTCAAATGTTTGGTGTCCACGCTGGGCTGAAATGATCCACCCCTTGTAGCAGAAAATCTCTGTTGCACAGGGGGCTGTGCCAGCTGTGGGATCAAATCCTGTTGCCTTATAAAAGTCAAGCCTCAGGGGTTGAGTTTTCTGCTGTCTCTGGAGCTCTTTTCTGTCCCTTCTTGCCTCTGTTTTCCTCCTGGCAAACACACAGAAGCCCCTGGGATATTATAGCCAGGCAGGGGTGAGAAAGCTTCTTGCATGGCTCGGGATATTGCCACTCCCCACCATGGAAAACACCCTCACTGCAGGCAGAATTAATTGTGTTTAATTGTGGGGCAGCTTTCCACGATGCAGTTACTCAGTGGTGAGGAAGGAGGACCAGTGCCCACCTCAACTTCACCAAAGCCTTTGGTGCTGTCTCCCACACCGTCCTGACAGAGGGGCTGGCAAAGGGCAGCTCAAGGACATGGCCAAGTGACCAGAGGGTGCTGAACAGGGGCACAGAGCCCAGCTGCACAGGAGGTGCTGCTAAGGTTCCCAGGGGATTGATTATATTGATTGTCATTAATGACCTGCCTGATGGGACACACCAGATCCTCCTTTTTCAATGATACTTTACAGTTATTGCTCTGATGTTTATTTTAATGCTGAAATAAACATCAACAAAAACTGTTCCCATGGGGTAATAGCTTCATTATAATGCTTCCCTGCTAGAATTACATTATATTTAAAAGTTAGAGAACTAAAGCTTAGAAACAACCTGAATATGGGATTAACATCTAATATTCTACCATCAAAATTACTGTTAATATATCAACCCAGCAAGAGCCTTTTGTTGTATTTACACATTTGAGAAAGCTTTCACTGAGTTGGATAACACATTAAGAGTTTAAAGCAGCACAAATGAAAATAAATCCAAATTACAATTAGCTTACAGTGCTCCCATCTGGATTCTCCCCTTACTTGTGGGACATCTAGTGGCAGAAAGGAGACTGGATCTTGGCAGACAAAATTATATTTAAAAATTTGATTCTTGCTTTTAAAAAGTACACTGAAACCTTTTTCTTTGCTATAGTTGGAGGCTGAAAGAATTGTGTGGCTTTATAGTATTGATATTTAAAAACAGGTTTGGCTTTTAGTCACAAAAGCTGTTTGTGTGGGAGCAGCAGGGACAAACTGCAGCTTGCTTTCCTTAGTGCTGCTCTGTTGGGAAATAGCTTCAAGAAAAGCTTTCCCTGATCAAGACTGATCCCTGTTCCAGCTCACCTCTCTCTGTTCCAGCTCCCCTGAGTCTCATTTATGACACCCAGCTGCTCCTTCCAGAGGCTGTTTATACATTTTATTTCCCCTTGATGCTTTCTTGCTGGTACATCCCACTGTTGTACTGTACTGTACAGGTGTGGAGTTCTCCAGCAGACAGAGCAGAACTCAGCCTGGCTGTCTGAATTTGGAAATACAGCTGAGTAGTGAGGTGGGGGCAGGAAAAAAGAATTGTTGTGTTCAAACCTCACAACACTTGCAGAATATTCAGCGTATTCTGCTAGAAATATTTTGGAGAAAGAAGCTCAGGCTTTCAGTGGGTATGGCCTGGAATGGAACAGCTCCCTTTCCCCTTCTGTGTTCCTCCTTCCAGGCCAGGGAGAGGTGCAGCACAGTCCAAATAATGGATGCAAGAGGAGCTTTCTAAAAGGCAGCAGTCCTGGGCTCAGGGTGGCAGTGAGCTTGCACAACGAGAGGTTTCCTGGCTGTTGTTCTGCTGTCCCACTCCACTGGCTCTGTAAGAATAATTGTGCAAACAGTGGAATGTTCTTCCTTTTTCTCTTTTGTTTTTTTCTCTGAACTTTTCTCTCTTCTTGGCAAAGCCCATGCAAACATTCTTTCTTGATGGAGCTGGAAAAACTAATGAGAACTTCTGTAACAGCCTTGGGTATTTCATAGCGGCATCAAATCAGGTAGAATATGTACCTGCCTTTAAATCTCTTGCTTTAATGGTGTGGGGTTTATCACCTTTCTAGTACTTGGCCTGTTTGAGGGCTCTTTCTGTTTTTTCCTGTTATGATCTGTAGCCTTAAGGGCACAGAATGCACTCAGAAAGCAAATTGATACTCCTCTGACCCTCAGTTTTGGGAGTTTGTGTAGCAGGGCCCTAATGGAAAGATTAGCTGAAATTTCTGAGCTCTCTCAGTACATTTCTGCACTGAGAGTCTGAAGGAGGTCATGGCTCCCCCCTTGAAATCAGCCAGGTAACACCTGGGCTCTGAGATGTTGGGTGACATCTTCAGAGAGGGTGGGACACCTGGGAACCCAGCAATGCTCTCTTGTGACAAACCCTTGTTCCCTGTCCCCCTCAGCAGAATGGGGAACTCGATAAAGACCCCAAAGATTTTATTTTTCTGGGCTGAGCACGGTGCTACATGGTGTGGGCTATCCCTTTGGTCAGCTGTGCTGCTTCTGAGGTGATCCAGCACCAGGTGGAGGTGATCCAAGGTCCACTATTGATGCAAGGTGCCCTCAACATGGGAATAACGTGCTCTGACTCCATAATTCAGAAGGCTGAACAAATGCTTTAAGCTGTACTATATTACATTATACTACTACTATGATACTAATACAAAACCTGTACTAAATATTAAACTATATTAAGCTATACTCTAAATACTAAATACTAAAGCTATACTAAACTATACTAAAGAAATACTAAATGCTAAAACTATATGAGATACTAAAAACTATTACTAAAGCTATACTAAACTATACAAAAGAAAAACCCGTGACCCTTTTCAGACAGTCACAACACATCTTTGACCCAACTGATCAACCAGTCCAAACAACCATCAGCAGAGTCTAATTAACAAAATCACTTTTGGTAAACAATCTCCATAACCCATTCCACATGTGCCAAAGAACAGGAGCATAGAGATAAGAACAAGTGAATAGAGATAAGAACTGTTTTCCTTCTTTCTCTGAGCTTTCTCACTGCCTTCTCCAGGAAAAATCCTGAGAGAGAGAATTATGTCTCTCTCTCTGTTCAGAGGATGTGAATACCACAGCCCACCACTAGCCCTGGTTGCTGAAGTATGCAGGAACAAGGTGGGAGGGTCTGGAGCTGTGCCCATGTGAGAAGCCATCTCCACTGATATTCAAGACTATTTTCCACCCAAAAGAAGCTGGAGCAGCAGTTAGGTCTCTTGTGGCTCTCTTCCAGTTCTCTAAGAAGGGACTTGGAAAAAGCAATTGCAGGGCATGAGCAGAGGTTGTCTGAGGTGGAACAGAGGGAACTGCTCCTGGGAAAGAGATGTGCCTGGAGGCAGCAGGCTTGCATGGAGTTCCCTTCCCATGGGCCAGGAAGGCTTCAGGAGTGAAGTCCAGTGGCTTTAAAGGCTTCCATCTGGGCCTCCTACACTACAAGACATTTTGGAGACACTCAGAATGCTGAATGTATTATCAGCTCTGTTATCTGACTCAGAATGTGGAATCTGTTATCACTGGGAATACTGGGGTTGGAGAGGTGATACCCTCCACTGCAGGCTAGGAGAGATACTTCCCTGCAAAATCTCTATTCCCATTTTCCCTGTCTCCCTCATTGATCAAGTAGCACTTGCAGACCACACTTTGATAACATCTGATTTTTCTCATTTCAAATCTCTCTGAATGTTTTGGATTAATCAAATTTTTAAACAAAAGAACAATGTAGGCAGCCCCACCATAGATCTCTAACTTAATTCTTCCACATCCAAAGGTATGGCCCCTGACCTGACCCAGGTTCAGCCACACAGCTCAGGTTTTACACAGCTGAGCATTCTTGGGCTCCAGTCTTTACTGCTGTGCCCCTCTAAGCAAACTTTCTGTTGTCCAGTGTCCTGACAGCCAGGAGCACCTGTAAATCTGCAGGCTGAGCTTTAAAATCATCCAAACCATGGTTGTGAAGCCTTGTTTGAAAATGAGCTCCTTAAATCTGTGTGTGTGTTTAGGGGAAAGTGAATGAGTGGCACAAACACTGGGTTTTGAGAGAAATCTTGAAATTACCGTAGTTTGTTCTGTACCTGGAATCAATAGTGAATCAGGTAAGTTGTTGTTACACAGCTCTGGCAACTGGTGGAGACAAAAGGAAAGGCTGAGAGATTTGGGATTGTTCAGCCTGGAGATGAGAAGGCTCCAGGGTAAGATAACTGACCCTTCCAGGGCCTGAAGGGAACCTACAGGAAAGATGGAGAGAGACTTTTTACAAAGGGTTGGAGTGACAGGACACAGGGAATGGCTTCCCTCTGCCGCAGGGCAGGGTTGGATGGGGTATGGGGAAGAAATTCTTCCCTGGGAGGGTGGGCAGGCCCTGGCACAGGGTGCCCAGAGCAGCTGTGGCTGCCCCTGCATCCCTGGAAGTGTCCAAGGCCAGGTTGGAGCAGCCTGGGACAGTGGAAGGTGTCCCTGCCCATGGCAAAAGGGATTGGGATGAGATGAGCTTTAAGAACCCTTCCAACCCAAACCATTCTGGGATTTTGTGATCTACTCTGAGGCTGATGCATGCACCAGCCTGCTTTGCTCAAGGACTCTCTGGGACAGAGAACAGCAGGATTTACTGCAATAGCATTTGTTTATTTATTTATTTTGGCTGTGACACTGGTGCTGTTGTTAGTCTGGTCACTCTTACAGGACTGATCATGGGACAAGCCCACGAGCAGCCTTTGGGCTCGGGGAGGGTCCTGTCTGGTCTTTCTGGCCCTAGAAATCCAAACTGCTATAAAGGGAACTGCCTGCCTCTCCTTTTCTGTTGGGATGTTTCTTTTCACAGAATCACTTTAGGTTGGAAAAGACCTCTGAGGTGGAGCCATTCCCTGCATTCCTGCTGACTGAGCCTCACGCACAGGTACACTTGCTCCTGGTTTTCCTCTGTCATTCCTGCAATTGTGACAACGGGACACATTAGAAAGGGAATTTCCACCTCTGGCAGTGGGAAAGGCAGTAAGGTGAGTAACGGGATGTTCAGATGTTCAGCTGACTGCCGGGAAGGGAGCAGAGTGGCAGAGTGCAGCGTGGATTTGGGTAACAAAAAAGGTCACCAGAGTGCCTGCTGTGCCGAAAATTTGCTTTAGAGGTGGACTTGATTTGCAGACACGGCATTAAACTCACCTACTGTGTGATGGAAAATTACTGCCCTCACATTCTCCCTTTGTCCTGTTGTAATCCTAAATACTCGGAGAGATGTTTATCCATGCTGTTAATGTGTAGTAATGGGATTGCTATTTTAAAAATCGATACAAATCTCACACTAAAAAAGAAAGGCTTAAAGATTAGTCTGTCAAGAGCTGTCTTAATAGATCTGTCTGACATTTGAGACACTTTCCCCAAAAGTACTCTTTCAGTTTCAAATTACTTAAATGTTTCTGCCTGCAGATTCCAGGCCCGCTAATACAAGTTGTCAGAGTGAAAACCTTTCTCTGCAGCTTCAGAGAAGCTGGAAACCATAAATGTTTTCATTCTTTTTTTTTTCATTTGATCAAGAATGTGTTCCCTCCTAAATCAGGGAGCGGCGGTTTCAAAGACATTCTTTACTTTTGTGGTTTCAGCCATCTGGGAGGCTGGAGAAGCTGGAGAGGTGGGGATGATGGGGAGGCTCAGAATGGATCTTTCTAATACTGCCACTTGCAGTGTGTGAAAAGCTGAATGGTGCTGACTCGATTGAGACTCCTTTTTGAGATGCAAAAAATTGCTAGCAGATGGAATATGCAATTATAGTCTAGGTAATTGAAGCTGGCTTTAATATCCTTTTCATATTTTAACAGTATTCCATACCCTTCTCATTTCCTTCCACAGCTCTGGCTGGAATGTCTCTGGTCCTCCTCTGTCACTGTACTCACAGCCTTCCTCTGTCTGACTCTTAAAGGCCTGTTAATTAGCAATAATTACATTATTAATCAAGTTCAGGGCCTTATCTTTGTGGGGAGTGTGTCCCAGTGAGAGCCTGAGACCAAAAAACATTCCCAGTGCCAATAACTTGCAGACTTGCAAATCTTTGGAGAGTTACTGCTGCTGTTGCTCTCTCCAGGACTTTGGTGCAAGACTTTGCTTCAGGGGCCGGTTTGACTTCTCTGCATCTCAACATCTACTGCACCTTCCACTCTCCCACGGGGAGGAACAAGGATCTGGCACAATTACAACACTGTGGATCCCACAGCATCAGTGGCAAGCAGGGGGATGAATGGAGCACATGGAGAGGTGGCAGGAATGCAGCTGGGCGGGTCTTCACTCCTTTGGAGGCTCTTTCTGAGACTTCCTGCAATAGATCAGGATGGTTTGTCCTTAATTCAGCATTGTGCAGAGAGTGGCTATAAAGCTCTGCTAGCTGTAGGGTCTGTCTGCAATGGCTGTCAGATCTAGGCTTTCCCAAATAACCTACAATCCAAATTGTTTTCTTTAAAGTCTTCACAGCACACAGCTCTTGCCATAAACTAAAGATTCCACAATGTCTTTGGGGTCCTCAAATTCTAATCAACATAGAACTGGAAAAAAATTTGTGTGGTGATGAAAAATCTCAAACCTGGGGTTTTTGGTGCTAAGTGCAGTGAAGCAGTAAAGATGAGGTTTGGCTTCAGATGTCTGCAGGGATGTAAGGATGAACCCTTGGAAAATTTGGCCATCTTTGAAACATTTGCAATTGTAAAGAAAGCCCCATTGTGTTACCATTACTCTGATTCAGAAATAGTTGCCTGAAATTAGTCTAGAACTGTTAAATGTCTCTCCTCTCCCAGGTAACAAGTGGCAGGACCAGAGAAAATGCCCTTACGTTGCCCCAAGGAAGGTTCAGGTCGGATATTGGGAAAGATTTCTTCCTGAGAGGGTGGTCAGGCATTGGAACAGGTTGCCCAGGGAAGTGGTGGAGTCACCATCCCCAGAAGTGTTCAAAGCAATGCAGTCTTGGTGCTTAAAGATACCATTTGGTGCTGGGTTAATGGTTGGACTTGATGCTCGTAGAGGGCTTTTTTAACCTCAGCAAACACCTGTTTAAAATCTCTCTCTGCCTTAAAAAACCCAGACAGCTTCAGCCTTGCCCTATCTACATTTTAAAGCATTTTTGAGTTCACAAGCTTGCTGTAGGGTTTGACATCCTGGAAGGTAACTTTAAATCTTATTTTTCTCTAGGCAAAGTCTGCCCACAGGCAGACCAAGGCCAAGCCTAAAGGCCTTAATCCTTGGTATTGCAAATAGGGTGGTTAACTCTGGCAAAATTTTGCTCATGTTTTGTAAAGTTTATTTATAGCCTGTTCCTCCCCACCACTATTCCAAGGCTCCTCATTCTCCCAAAATAGCTGGTTTTTAGGGATACCTACCATTCCTGCCTGATGCTGATCTTGCTGGAAGTGGTGCCTGAGGTGTCTGAGCAGCCCATCCACCAGCAGGACCGGCAGGGTTTGTTCCTTGTCAGTGTCTCCATGGTGACTTTGTCAGGTCAGTGACTGCATTTCTTTGTGGTTTCTCCCCTTTCCCCTTGGAATTCTCAACTGACAGAACCCCCAGTCAGACAACCTTGCTGGAGTAAATCTTCTCACACTCTCACCTGCCCTCATAAATTGGTGTGACTGCTGTGGGGAAGAAGATATTTGCATTTTTTCAACCCCCATCTTGGTCACATTTTCCACCTGATAAATTTTTCCACTGCTTTTTCCAGGCTGTGTTTCCAGCTGGGACTAAGGCTGGTGTCAGCACAGAACCCAGTGAGCTGTTCCAGCCTCACTGCCAGCCAGGACAGCTACAGCACAGAATAAATAAAGTACACTCAAACATTCTTGCTGTCCTTAACTTCTGCTCCTGGGATTTTGAGTGGTCTCTACACTTGTGAACAAAATGTTTTGGGCAAAGAATGAGTGAATGCTTTGCATTGCTCTTGTGCTAAGAAAACTGGAAAAAAAAAAAGGCAAGCAGAGGATCAAAACATGAGAGACTTGCAGTGGGAAAAGTCCAAGCCTTACAGAAATGGATATTCTGGAAGCAGGATTAAGGGGTCCTAGAGAATTTATGAGTCAGTGGTGCCTGTTCAGGCAGGGAGAGTGAGACAGGTGTTTGTGGTGCCCTTTGTGCAGCTGGCTGTGACTCCAGGGAGACTCTGTTGGGTGAAAGTGATGCTCTGTGTCCTCCAGTGCTGCATGTGAAATCCGGGGGGTCTCTCAGAATCAGAAACTCTCCAGAAGTTGGACTCCAGACAAGTCATGCACTTCCCCTTGGTGCCTGACCTTGGGCTCGTGCTGCTCTTATTCTCAAAGTCAATCAAAGCCTCCCCAGACACCAAGCTCCTTGTGGGCTTGGGAAAGCAATGAAATGTGTAAGTGAGTGGATCAAATTCATGGTTTACTCTAATCACTTATCTTTCATTTTAATGCTGTGTGATGGACATAAAATCAAGCTGATAAACTACCCCTTATAAAGAACGCACCGCTCGGTGTTTTTAAGCACACAAGCTTGACAGCAGCAGCTGATTAATAATTAATTAAAATAATGGTCAGGGAAAGAAATACAACTTTGCCAATCTATAATTACTTGGAAGCTTCTTCATACATTTTCCATGAGAGTCTTTTCCTTGTAAGACTCAGAAAAAGTATATTTAGTGTTTGTTTGCTTTCAGCTATGGTTTTCAGCGGATATTGACTGAAACAGCATCTTAATCAGTCTGACCTCAGCCTCCAGGGGATTTTTTTCCATTGACTCTATCTCTTCCTCCTTGCCTCTCCCTGTGTGCTGAAATTCTTGTCAGAGCTGCTAACTCTGTTACCTTTTTAAAGGCTCTTTAGCTCAAAACTTTTCCTGCACATTCCCATCTTGGGGTGGAGGGGGGACAGCCAGTTCTTCTCAACTGTGACCCGAGCTAAATTTCTTGGAATCTGTTTCCTCCCATCCTCCTTATTTTCTCAAACTGGTTTTCCAGCAGCAGCTGTGCTGAGGACAAATTATTAAGTAATGCAAAGCATTTTAGAGCCTTAAAGGAGTGGGGTCTTCTGTGTGAAGACCACTCAAAATGGATAATTCAGCTGGGGTTTCCTACTTCAAGCCTGGAGTGTGGCTGTTTTGCTTATTGCCTGTGAATTTGGCAAGGGTTATTGTGTTGTTTTCATCTCTGAATGCTCTGACACTTTGTTTTTCATTGCTTCCTATTTCAGCAAGTTCAACTGAATCCAGCTTTTTTATTTCAAAACTCAAAGGTGTCCTTGGCTTCCCATTCCCTTGTTGTTTTTTGTTCAGAGTGATCTGGGGTGAATGTCACATCTCACTTGATTTCCAGCCACACTTTCCAGCTGAACATTTCTCCTGGCACTGTCTTAATATTATCTCCATGGGATTGTTGATTCACTATTTCTGTCCCTATTTCTTCTGTGGCAGCAGGAAAAGAGAAACCAACAGGACTTGTACAGGTTATCTCTCAGCCTGGTCAGGGATTGGGAACCGGCAGCATATTCCTGAAAGCTGAAGGGTTTTTCCATAGTTTAGCTAGAGGTTTGTTAATGCCTGACTGCATGTTTTGGTCCCTTCCCAGCTAAATCCTGTCCTGGGTGAATAAAATATCCTGGAATCTTCCTGATTGGTAAGTACCTTAAATATCATCTAGTTCCAGCCCAAGGAGAGCTTGAGATGGAAACGTGCTGTGGGGTCTTCATTGTACCTGCAACTTCCTGATGTGGGAATGTGGAGAGAAAATGGATCCAGGAGTGTCTGAGGTGTGCAGGAATGGGGCCCTGGGAACAAGCTGGAACAAAGGAAAATGTAGGAGAGCGACCTGGGATAGTGGAATGTTGGAACCTTGGATGCTGAAATTTTAGACTTTCTGAGTTGAAAGGCACTGACCCTAAAAAGAATACTGCATTTTACCTGAGGCCATGGAGAAGGCTTCCAAAATTGATTGATAGAACTGGGATTGTAGGTGTGTAGTTTGAATGGAAGTGTGTAATATCACATGGTTGAAAACTTAGAGTTTAAGGGTTTAGAATATAATAATATGGATAAATCTAGGATTGAGGTTTTAGGGTGGAGTCTGGTCCTTCTTCTTCACCTTCTTCTTCACCTTCTTCTCCATGGGTTTGGGTGGTTTTGTGTAATTGGATAAAAAAGTCCCCATTTCAGGACATGGGTGGTTGGTTATTAGTGAATAAAATGTGAAAACTAATTTAGGTGTCATTTCTTAATTGGATAGTTTTTCCTTAAAATACCTTGTAGAGATAGATACAGGGCCATTTTGTAGCTTGTTAGTGAAATGCTATAGAACTCACAACTTGTAAGACTGTAACATAGATAAGAATTAATAAATATCTGAGTCCAAATACGAAAGCCCTTTGAATCCTGACCCTGACCCAGGCAGGAAAAGAAGAAAGAAATGCAATAGTGAATGGTGTCCCTGCTCAGGGCAGGGCCTTGGAATGAGATCAACTTTAAGGTCCCTTCCAACCTAAACCATTCTGGGATTTTCTTGTAGTAGGAAAAAAATCCACCCGAGGATGTTCAAGTATTGTATTTGCTGGGAATGTCTCAACAAAGGCAGGAATGATGGATCTGACTCCATGTTCTCAGAGGCTAATTTATTACTTTATAATACTATATTATATTAAAGAATACTGCACTATACTAAAGAATACAGAAAGGACACTGAATGCTAAAAAGATAAGAATGAAAACTCCTGACTCTCTCCAGAGTCTGACACAGCTTGGCCCTGACTGGCCAAAGAGCCAAAACAACTCCCAGCAGAACCCAATGGAACAATCCCTGTGGGTAAACAATCTCCAAACACGTTCCACATGAGCAAACAGAGGAGAAGCAAATGAGATAAGAGTTATTCCCCTTTTCTCTGAGGCTTCTCAGCTTCCCAGGAGAAAAATCCTGGGCAAAGGGATTTTTCCAGAGAATGTGAATGCCACAATCAAGCACTTAGAAAAGACTCTGGAGAGACTATGGGATATCTGTTCCTTGAGCTCTTGAGTCACGTGTCATTTATTCTGACTTATTTGGACCTCTAGAGCTACCTACCTACCTTATTAATTCTCTTACTCTGAAAACTCTGATTTCCATGGATTAAAGGCACTTTACCCTAGGTATCTTTGAATATCTGATTAAGTGTAGTTTTTTGGGGTGGGATAATCTACTGCCTGCTGCTGACACACACCATTATCCACACAGTGGTGTGAGATTGGAATGGATGTGCAAGGTTTGCATGTTACACCCAGCTCCCAGAGAATGGAGACTGAAATAGTCTCAAGCATATGTTAATTTTCACAGAATATCAGATTAATTTGACAGTGTGTTTCAGTCATATGGCTCTGTGGAAACAGATGTACTTCTTCACTGGAGGAGTTTCTGCAGATTAAATGAACATTTGAGAGCTTTTTCTTTGGTGTTACCACTTGTCTTTGTGCTGTATGGTTTTGATTTCTGTATATGATCTCAGTGCATGCAAAATAGGCACAGGAAATTATGCACAAACTCTTAAAGCAGAAAGATTATATAGTTTGGTTGAATTCTGAACTTTACAACAATGAGTGACAGCAGTTATTACTAAGGATAGTACTCTGAATCTTGCAGCAATATTATCATGAGCCTTGAAAAATTAATGAACTTGGTATTTTCCTTAAATATTCTGGCCATATTCAAGTATACGTGATTATTGAAATGTGTCCTTCCTTTTCAAGAAGGTGGTTTTCAGGAAGTTTTGATGCAAAAGTGAAAAGAATTTCATTTATTTATTGCTTTTAATTTGAAGTCTTTTTAGTTCTGAAAGTTTTTGTTGCTGAGACTTCCCTGTGATTGCCATCAATTGGAATATTCTGGATTAATGCACATTTTTATTTCAATCCTGGTTATTTCTAATAAATCCACGGGGCTGTAGCTAAGATGTGAGCCCACTGCATTGACACTGGTGGAAGTGAGTCTCCAGTTGACTACTGTGTTGATTAGAGCCTCCTTATTGCTTTCTCTTTGGGTTTTGGGTGCTTTTTAAGCTCATCTCAAGCATTCATCTCCTCTCCTCACCTCTCCTCATTTTTAAAGCTTGATGAACACTTTCTCAGAACATTTCCATCAAATAAAGTGCATAAAAGCCCGAGGTGCACAATTTCTAGTCACTCAACACTGATAAGCTGAAAATTACATAATTCTTTCTGGTGGATTTATTTTTTTTTCTTATTTTTAGGGCTTTTACAGAAAGAATCTGCCAGTGTTCTGTTCCTACCTATTAATATTTCACACCAAAATGCACTTTCAGAGCTTTCCGGGCTGACATGCACATCGGAATGATTTCATTGTTCTTCAAATGCAATGCACTCTCACACTGAAAGGAAATACAAGTGTCTGCATTTAGGAATGTAAATTGTGAAAAAGGGTTTTAAATGCTTGTGGACAGCAGGATGGGTGATGAGGGAGGGCAGGACCACAGCTCTCTGCTTTGTTGTATCCCCATTTTCAGCATTCCACAGCATTAGGTCTTTATCTCTGCAGGGTCACACTTAAATTTTCCAGGAGACTTTTGTCTTTCAGCTAGACTAGTTTGACACTCAGACTAGTCAGAAGTGCTTCTAATAGATTTAAATTCCATTAAAAATTCCTTTTTGAGCAGTTCCAGCATCACTAATTGCCAAAATATTGCCATTTTGCACCAGCTTGTGTTCTCTTTTCTCCTTGGTGTTTCCTTTTGTGTGTCATTGCAGGCTTGATGGAATGTTCTGCTACATCCTTAGGTAAATGGCTAAAAACTGCTTTCAGTAATTAATATTAAATTAAAAATCCCTGTGACTTGAGCAGCCAGATGGAACTATGCCATTCCACAATATCTGCCATTTTAAATGCCCAAGATTCGCTGGAGCTGGGATCTATGAAACTTGGTTTGTGCCCAGCACTGCACCTGCCTTCCTGAAAGCAGAAGAAAGGAGGAACCAGAAAGTGTTGCCTGCACACAGAACTTAAGCAGCTGTCACCACAGAAAAGTGCTCTTTAGGCTTTTCCAAGATTTTTAAAGACCCAAACCCCAGAGAAGTTGTGATGTCTGTGCTCGTTGTAGTTAAGACAATACAAAACAACACACTCCATTTTCAGAAAGCTTCAAAACGCTCTTTTATTTTAGTATGCATCCTTTTTATACATTCTTATAAAGCTCATAAGTTTACACTTTGCTCATTGGTTCGAAGAGACAAAGTACTCATTGGAATAGGCAGTTGCAGCCTTCTCTTATTTATTCTCTTATTTATCCTTCTTTCTTTCTTGGTTTCAATGTCAGCAACCTTGGTAGGAAATTCTTTCAGGGGTAAACATGGATCCCCTTATCAAACATGGATCCTCTTATCAAACTTCTCCCTGGCTCACAGAAGTCACTGTAAAACCTCTTCCACATGTGCTTTTGTTGCCAAATTTGTCTGTAACAGGAGTTATCCCACCTCTGCTTTTGTAGGATTCCAGTTTAGTTTGAGGAGTTTCATTGACCTTTCTTGCACTGAAGAAGACCTTCTGTGGCTCCTCATTTTACTGTGCCTCCATATAACCCAAAATTAGGACAACAAATTGCCTGTATTATTATGGCAGATAATTCTCTGTATTTCTTCTCAGGTTTGTTGTGCTCATGCTTGTTATATTCCAGATGCTTCTGAGGATGAGGAGTGCTCAAATATTATCTTACAGTTCCCATTTAGGTTATGAATCCAAAATCCCAACATGAAGGGAGTGAAGAGCCACACACCAGCTATTATCCCAGTTCAAGGTGGGCTTCTGCAGCTTGGATAAAAAGGGGAGAAGTGGATTTTTGCACAAGCAAAAAAGGGGTGCAGAAGGCAGGTCATGCACAGCAAATGAAATTCTGTGTGCAGCTGCATCAGTGCCAGTTTCCTGCTCAGAAACAGGAGCAGTGTTAACAGCTTGCAAGAGAAATCCAGAGGGATTTTGGGGATAGAAATGTTCTTTGTGAATCTCCATGTAAAGCTTTGTTTGAGCTGCTGTAATTAGTAAGTGCCCTGGCTGTTCTACGACAGTGTTTGACATTTTGTTCTCTCTGGCAGTCCATGGGGAGAGCTGAGATGAGGGAATGGCCATGATTAGCACTCCACAGAGTAAGTATTAGATTTTTTGCCTTTTTGATCCATCATACTTTTAACTGTTGGATTCTGTGGAGCCTAAGCTTTGAAACCTCACATACAAACCTCCAGTAAGACACTGCCTTGCAGCAGTGGGATAATAATTATAGAATCCCACAATAGTGTGGGTTGGAAGGGACCTCAAAGCCCATCTTCTTCCTCCCTCTGCCATGGGCAGGGCCACCTTCCACTATCCCAGGTTGTTACAAGGTGTGCCCAAAGCTTAGCCAAAAAAGCCCTTGCTCCTAAAAAGGGATTTCATGGCCAGTAATGGTGATCTCAGTGCTGTCAGCCAATGATGGTCTCCTTGGCATTAAAAATGTTGCTTGGTGTGGTGAACTGAGACTAACTTAATTTTAAAAAGACACACAACCCCCTCCCCAAAATGAACTCTGCAGGAGAGTTAATATATATTACACAGGGATATGGTGATAGGACAAGGGGAAGTGGTTTTAAAATGAGAGAGATTTAGATGAGATGATAGCAAGAAATTCTCCCCTGTGAGGGTGGGCAGCCCTGGCACAGGGTGCCCAGAGCAGCTGTGGCTGCCCCTGGAGCCCTGGAAGTGTCCAAGGCCAGGCTGGGCAGGGCTTGGAGCAGCCTGGGACAGTGGAAGGTGTCCCTGCCATGGCAGGGGTGGGATGGGACAGGATGGGATGGGACGGGACGGGACAGGACGGGACGGGACGGGACGGGACGGGACGGGACGGGATGGGATGGGATGGGATGGGATGGGATGGGCTCTTAGGCCCCTTTCAACCCAAACCATTCTGGGATTCTGTGATGTCACTTGATTTCACAGGTACATGGTCAATTCTGCTTTCACCCATAAAAAGCCCCTCTCAAGCTTTCACAGGTTCTGGGAAAGTGATTTCCTGCCAGCCACTGAATTAAATCCCATTGTACCTATTTTTGTGCACAGTGGGGGCTGCAGGGCTCAAATCCCTGTAGCTCTTCAGGCACCATTTTCCTTAAAGCTGCTCTCTGGCTTTATACTTCATTTTAAACAATCAGAAGGCTCATTCAGATGCAGAAGAAGCTTTTTTCTTCCCAGTCTCTTCACTGCTCTCAATACAATGGAAAATATTTCTGTATCTATGTGAATTTCCACTTCTTAGTAATACAAGTGCTTGCTGCATTTTGATTTCCTGCATAGATGACAAGGATTCTGATCCTAAGGATGTAAAGCTTTTGCTTGTTCACCAGAAAGACATGGAGCTCTTTGGCCAGGATCCATAACAACACCTTTTGGTTGTTCACAAATAGCTCTGTCTGATCCAAACCCAGAGTTACATAACTTGTGTGAATTGGGAGAGAGAGGGCGTGCTGTGCCGTTTGGCAAGTTCTCATTGAAATCTCTGCTGGAGTCAGCCCTGATTTTGCTGGAATACAGTAAATATTAACATTTTCCTGTAGATTTGGAATACCTGTATGTGTGTTCTCAAAGCAAGAATGCAGGAATGCTGGAAAGTGTGAATTCTTGCCCACGGAGGTGCTCTTGTCTTTGGGAAATATTGATTACTCTAAAAACTTTCAGGGAGCATTTTTGACTTATGTTTGGGATACCGAATTTCTTACTTGAGAACGGTAAAGTGGCCCCAAAAATCTGTCTCTTTTCCAGGTTGGCTCTACCTAAGAGGACCAGGCAGAAGGGTTTGTTCCTCAACTGTGCCTTATCATTTTTAAAGGAATAACTGAGCTCTGCATTTATGTACTGAGTAGTTATTTTTCTTCACAGTTGCCAGCAAGGCAAGTTTCACAGGGCAGTGATTAAGGGACTCTCTGCAGGTATGAACCACAGATTTGTGTTCAGTACTTCAGGAATGTTGCTGCATGACCATGGTGCTGCTGGCCATGAAAACTCTGCTTTAGGGAAACAGGGTGCCAGAAAATGCACAGGAGCTATTTAGCTCCTCCTCGGGTTTACCTTCAAGTCCTTGAAATTGGTTTTCTTTATGTTCCTTAGGAGCAGTGGATCACTGGATGTGTTCTGTCTTTCTCCACACACACGTTTTAGGGAGCTGTTAGATGGTGCCATGCGGGGTGAAGGCCTTAAGTGATAATTCATGAAAATGCAGATGTGCGCATGCCAAGGTAACGTGAGATTTAAGACAAATAAACCTACCTTCCATCACAGAAGGAAAGATGACTCCGAGACTTAAAATCCTGAAACAATTTAGGTTTGAAGGGACCTCAAAGCTCAAAATTTCTCCCCCCTTCCATGGGCAGGGACCCTTCCACTAGACCAGGTTGCTCCAAGCCCCATCCAGCCTGGCCTAAACTGGTCCAAACTGGGTGATTAAAAGGCAGTAGAAGGTTCTCCAGCAGCAAATGGGGTAGCACTGCTTTCTGCAAGGAAGGGGCCTGGGAGCAATCCATCTCTCCATGGAGCCACTGAATATCACAGCAATAGAAATTGCTTTTACCTGAGTGAAAAGCTTTAAATCAAAGGCAGGAGAAAACCAGATTACTCCATGCCAAGTGTCAAACAAAAAATTAAGGAACTGAGTCTGATTTTTGTTGAGTAAAAACACTTCTAAATCCTCTATTGCACTCAACAGCGCTTCAACAACCTTGTAGTAAATTAGATTAATAGGTGTTGATTTTACAGCTGCTTCATTATCATCTGCTACATTAAAATCTAATTATTTATTCCCACAAGTGTTTTCTTCTACTCCTGGCTTTTTACTGGTGCAAAGGAGCTGGGGTGTTATCTGTTCCTGCAGCCCCTAGGCAGCAGCAGGTGGGACAGCAAACATCTCTGTCACAAATAACCTGAGCTGCCATCCCTGCACCCTGCTGCAATTAAGCCTTCATTAGGAGCTGGTGAATAACTCTGCTGCTCCTGGCCACGATCTCTCCCTCCCTTAAAAGGAAGGCATGACACAGATAAAGGTGGGGCTTTGCCCGCCCGAGTATTTCAGAGCATCCTCTCAGAGTCATGATTGCAGAAGGAGTCCTGGGGCACGTTCTGGACACTGTGGTAAGTCTGTGCTGCTGATTAAATGCAGGGGTTTCTGTCCTTAAGTGAATGTACTTTGGATTTGCTGAAGTTGTGCGAGTGGGTGCAGCTGAAGTTCGGCGCATCCTCTGCTGCTGGAGAAGTTTCACGAAAAGCCAATTTCGGGAATTGTTGATGCAAATAGTGGCTAAGTGTATCTGGGAGCTTCCTGAGAATGGAGCTAGTCTTGTTTTTTTAATTGCAGGCAAGTTTCTAAAAGCCTCTTAATTTCTCTCTTTAGGACTAGATATGTTTTGTCTTTTTTTCTCTTTTTTAAAGTCACCTCAGGCTGAAGATTTCCTTGGATATGCTCCTTGAATTGCCGCGGATGTTTTAGTCTTACACTTTAGAGGATTATTTCGGAGTTTATCCAATGCTTATTATTCTCAATATGTGTTGTTTTAAGAAAGTTACGCTTCAATGCATTGAATATCTTATATATTTAATTTAATGGGTTGGAAAAGTGTTAGCAAAGAATAGTTTGCCTGTTCTGTGGACTGCAGCTGTGTCGCATATTTAAAAATATGTATAATTTCTGTGTTATCTCCAACACTCACAGAGTTAATGAGCTCACTGGTATCAGCTAAACACTGTGCTATCAATGAGGCTTTTCAGAATTTAAAATTAAATACCAGGTTTTCAGGGGGGCTCTTTGCAGTCTTGCTAACTTTCTTCAGTTTGTTTGTTCATTCTTATAAATTATTTACGAAAGCAGCAAGGCAAACTTGAAATCCTGTAGTGTTTGGAATTAATAATTTAATGCCCTTGTTTCCTTTTAATCTCCTCTCTGTGCAGTTATGTCCATAGTCACTTTTCTGGTGTTAAATTTTATTAAGCAAATCAACAATGAAAGTAAAGCTGTCAATAAATAAGTTGCGTAGATCCAGACCTAAATGTTATTTCCCTCCGTGGAGCTTTTATCTTGAATTACAGTTTTAAAACAGTCTTTACACTGAACATTAATCATATGAAATATTAAGAATGGCTTTCTGGGTTATTAGGAAATACATCTCCCAGTGCAGAGTTGCGTGTGTCCTTAAACCAAGTTGCAGTTTCATGGAGTTTCTTGATGCCTGTGGCTGTCAAGGTGTTTTTTCATGTCTCTGTGATGTGTGCCAGCCCTGAGCCCCTCTGTATTTTGTGTACAGCTTCCCTCTTTTCCTTATGATCCTATTTGACAAGCCTGCCCTGTCAGAGATAACAGTTTTGGAATAAACATTCCCACGTTATTGATTACTCTTGCTGACCAGCTTTGGGTCAGGTTTGGGTCCCTTATTCTCCGCCAGTCAGGTTTTCCCCCTTGGTCACTTTGGGATCACAGATGAGGAGGTCACCCAACAAAGGGGTTCAGAGTAAAGGGGGTGGTAGCTGTTAAAAACAGAACCACACTCCTGGTACTAAAAGTGATCTCAGCATTTATTATAATAAAAAGAAAAGGCCTAAAGCAAGGGGGCCCATGGGCTGAGCAGGAGCGCTCCTGTCGAGGATGGAACTGGGGCTTCTTCAGCAGCGATGTCCCCAGTGCTCCAGGTGGAGAGGTACAAATTCAGTGGGTCAGAAGCCCCTTTTTATCCTGTTTTTTGTCCTTTGGGATTGGTTTCTTTTTGGGTCCTTCATTTGCATGAAGGCTTTAGGCCTTGATTGACCCATTACAGTTTTGTCCAGGCTGGCTCATTTCACTGGGTGGTGATGCACCTTACTGAGGTGTGTTATGGTACCTTGGGTACTGTATTTCTTATAACTACCCTTTTAACCCCTTTTACAATATAATAACCAAACTAACAGTCCATGCTTAACAATTATCAACTGTTTTACAACAGTTTCTAACCTGTTTTTAACAGTATTTATTGTTCCTCTGGGCTGAGAATCCCAAATCGCTGTGGTGGGGCTCTGCGGAAGGTGATGCCTCCACTGGTTCTGGTGCCTGCCAACCCTTTCAGAGATTAAATTTGTCCCAAAATCCACCCTGAGCCTGCCCTGGCCCAGCCTGAGCTGTTCCCTCTGCTCCTGTCCCTGTTCCCTGGAGCACAGCCTGACCCCCCGGCTGTGCCCTCCTGGCAGGGAATTCCAGAGAGGGAAAAGATCCCTCTGGATCCTCCTTTGCCCCAGGCTGAGCCCCTTCCCAGCTCCCTCAGCCTCTCCTGGGGCTCCATTCCCTTCCCTTGGACGTTCTCCAGCCCCTCAGTGTCCCCCTGGCTGTGAGTGCCCAGGGCTGGACATGGCCCTGGCTGGAGGGGCCTCAGCAGGGCCAGCCTTGGGGACAATCCCTGCCCTGGGGACAGTCCCTGCCCTGGGGTGTCACACCACGGCTGGCACAGCCTGGGGGCCATGACCTCGTGTCCAGCCCTGTCACCAACACTGCCAGGGCCTTTTCCAGCTTCCCAGCTGCTCCTCCCTGAGCCTGCAGTGTCCCATGGGCTCACAAGGAGCCGGCCCTTGGCCTCCCTGACCCTTCTCCATGGATCCCTCTGCAGAGCCTCCTGCCCCCCAGCAGATCCACATCCCACCAGCTCTGTGTCTGCAGCTTCCTGAGGGTGCCCTCCATCCCCTCAGCCACATCCCTGATAAAGATGAAAATACTGAACAGAGCTGGGCCCAGTGCTGGGCCCTGGGGAGCCCCACTGGTGACTGGCCACCAGCTGGATTTAATTCTGTTCCCTCCTCTCTGGGCCCAGCCTTCCAGCCATTCCCTTTCCAGCCTTTTTTTTCCTTTTCTTGCATTGAAATCATTCCTGTTCTGTGCAGGAGCTAGGAGGGAGGAGGAGGGTTTTTTTTTCCAGTGCTCTTCCATCACTTATCAGTGATAGAGTGGCACAGATCCCTGGGCATGCTGCAGAATTTGGGGGAAGTAGCTGAGGGCTTCTGCCATGCACAGTGAACAGCACTGAGTCAATCATGCTCCCCCTCAACACGAAATGTTTTTCAAAGGATTTTTAAAACAACCATAACATGTAAATATTTGTGCCTTTGTGGAAAGTTGCTGTTTCTTACTGCTTTGGGGGCTTGCTCACATCACATGCCATCAATTCTGTTTACTGAAGCTGCAGCTTCCCACTACCTGTGCCATTTCTCCTGTGTAGAGTGCCCCAAGGAAATGTTCACACTTGCTGGTTCTTGGCTCTCAGGAGTTCTGTATTTACAGGGTGATGCTTCAGTGATGCTGTGCCTGGCAGGGGTGCTTTGTGTGCCATGCAGTTGGCAGTGTTACCCCAGGGGCAAACCCAGAGCACACAGGCAGGAGAGAAAACAGTGGTGGAAGCACAAGTAGGCTCTGAGCTCCCCATGTTCACCAGCTGACAGCTTTTCTTTCAGGAAAGGGCCTTTTCCAATATTATTCACAGAGTAGCACAAAGGGAATTGAAATATTTGTATTAGAATAAATATGATTTTGTTCTGTGCTTTGCTGCAAGCGCAGTGATGCTCCTTCAAAGACAGTGACTTCAGCACAGAGGTCTGCTTTGGAGGGCAATTGAAATGTGCTTGCTTCCACAGGTCACTTCCTAAATTTTGGATCCAATATCCTTTAAATCCACTTGCTCTTTGGTATGCATGTTGACTGTCCTTGTTCCAGGAGTGGGAGACCAGTGGTGGGTGCTGCTCCTGTAAGCTCCCCTGCTGGGCCAACTGCTTTAACACTGCAGGTTTTTCTCTGTGCTCGAAGAGTTTCTTTAATATCCCCTTTAATTTGCAAATACATTGGATTAAGGACTGTTCATATATATATGACTGAGCTTTCTTTTTAGAGACAAAAGAGTTAAAATATGGGAATGAACTGAATGGGATGGCTCTTAAGGTATGTTCCTTTCTCAAAAGATGTTGACTTTGGGGAGGGGAAAGATAAAAGAAAGTCTCTTTGTGGTATGAAATAATAGAAACTATTTTTTTCCTGAATTTTTGTTTCACACTTTAGGAATAATCTCCTTCCTAATTCTTTATGCTGGAGTCACATAACCTCTTCCTTGCCTTGCTAGGGCGCAAAGTGCCCTTGCTGTTGTCTGGTTCTCCTCCATCTCCCCCTCCACCCTGCTTTTCCAGGCTTCCATGGGCAGCATGAGACACCGAAGGAATGGCAATTTTGAGAGCTCCAGGCTCCTCTATTCCAGCATGTCTCGCAGCATGGACGTGGCTTGCAGCGATGCTGTGAGTACCCGGTACACGCTGGTGCCTTGGGAGGGGCCGCGGTGGTGAATTCGCTCAGGTCAGGAGCAGGATGTGGTGGATTTGTCACTTTCTCCTTTCTGGAGACGCTTTCCTAACCAGTGACCTTCAAGCAGCAGCTGACATGTGAAACCCTGAGGGTGTATTGCTTTCCTTTGGAGCCCTGTAGCTCTTCATTGTGCTTTCTCCATCACTTCTGGTTTTAAACCGTGTCCCACTTCGCAGCAAGAGACAAATTTGTCTGTGTAAAGAACCACCCCAAGCTCTTCTCGCAGCTTCATGGCCAGGGCAGCCAACATATGGTTCTGTTAAACATCCTTTCATGCCTGAAAGATTGCTGACTCCAGCAATTGTGTGGCAGATTCCCTGCTCCTGATGGGTTTGCAGAACGCCCTAATGGCCGATTCTTAGGACTTCAGCAATTGCTTCCCTTCCCTCTCCTTTTATTTTTTTGTTCTTGCACGGTTGTGGCTTTTACTGGTTGAATGCATTCCCTTCCATTTTCCTTTCTTTGGATATAATGCTTGTAATGTTTTTTTCTGATTGGAATAACTTCTACCTGCTGTTTAACCACAAGTGCTGTGTCAAACTAAACAAAAGTGTTGTGTAAACTGAACTATGGCTGCCTGTCTTCCCTTTGTGTCCCAGGTGAAATCTTGCCCTCCAAATCTAAGCTGTGCTTAAAAGCAAACAAAAAACCCCCAACACTTCATCAGCACGTGAGAATTTCTCTTTGCTTTCTTAGCTCGCAGAGGCAGGTGAGGGATGAATTTGCATCCCCGGAGTGTGAGAGCTTCTCCGGGGAGTTTCAAGGTTAACAGCAGAGTTAATGGTTAAACAAGCTGGAGAGACTTCACATTCCACTGAGCTCCCATAAAGGAGGACTTGAAGTTGTTCTGGACTCCTGCTGGGGTCTGTGTGTTGAATTAAAACAGCCCCTACCCTAAAGAACGTTCCAGTGTTCTCTTTTTTCTCTTTATTTTTTCTTTTTACTATTGGGAAGAATGTTTGCCATAGTGTTTTAAGCAGTATCTTTGTGTTCACACTGACCCTGCTATTACTGAGGTCTCTTTTGTTTCATGAATGATCAGAAATAAACTTATAAAATTTATCTTCCAGGATTTGGCCAACTTCATCCAAGAAAACTTTAAGAAGAGAGAATGCGTCTTTTTTACAAAAGACACCAAGTCCATGTAAGGAGATATTTTTCTCTTGTTTTTCAAGAATGGGGGGCTGGTACGTGAGGGGATTTCTGTCTGCAAAGGCAGGGAGAAAAGTTTTGGGGTTTTTTGTTCAGAGCCTGGATCTAGCAGTGCAGTCTCACCTCAGTCTCCTTGTTTGAGTTACTCCACAAGTAACTTGATGCAAAACTAGGGATCTCATCTTCCAGCAGCTCTGTCACAGGGTTTAATATCAAATTCCCTATTTGAAGCATACCTGGAGCAATGGGATGCTTGAAGGATGCAGCACTGATACTGGTATCTAACAAGGTGTATGCATCAGAGGTTTACATAATTTAAATTTTCCTTTAAAACCCAAATCACAAATTTTGTGCACAAACCACGAAGTTTTGCTCAGGGTGGTGTTCTCTTAAGACAGGGTATTAAACTGGCTCCATTTTCAGGCACAGGTACCAGTGCAACGCTGCTTTGAGGACCATAATGTTGCTTTGTGGTTTTGGGGTGGTTTTTTTGTCTCAGGAGAAAAGTGATCCAACTAATACAGCTGCAGAAATCCTAATATTGAGCTCTGAGGGCTCTCTGACACCACTCTTCTCTGAAGCTGGGAGGGAAATTAGCCTCATTTCAGAAAGTCTCACTCAGGGTCCTCCTCTGCCACCAAAAATGGGATGTCTGGCAAGGCCCCAGCAATGGATGGAGGAGCTGGTTCTCATCAGCTTCTCTTCCTGCAAGCCCTCTGGGAGAGGATTGCAGGACTTGCTGGGTTATTTTTATCTAGATATTTTTAAGGTAAGCTGGTTTCATTTGCAAGGTACAACAGAGTAAAAGAAACCTTTCTAAAGGAGACCAGCAATTCCCCCTTCTCCGTGTCCTGTGTGGAAGCAGGAATGTGGGCTGTGGAGGGGACCTTCCAAATCAAGTCAACCCAGCACCACCACTAAAGCATGCCCTCAAGTGCCACATCCGTGTGATTCTGGAATACTTCTAGGGATGGTAGAAGCACCATGGTTGTGGTGCAGCCTGTACCAATGCCTGACACCCCTTTCCATACAATTTTTTTCCCCTGATATCCAATCTGAACCTCCCCTGGCACAACCTGAGGCCTTTTCCTCTTGTCCTTGTTACCTGGGAGAGGAGATGCATTGTGAACTCGTCCTGTGTGGTTAGGAGCACAAAGAAGGAAAGAAACCCCTCAGCACAGCCTGGTTCCTGAGCTGGGTTCCTCTTCCCAGTGCTGGGCAGAGGCAGGTTTGGGGGAGGAAGCAGGATCAGGTGCTGCTCTGCTTTGTCAGGTGCTAAATCCCAGTAGGGTCCCACACACAACTGGTTCTGGAGCTCCACCTGCTGCTTCCCTTGCTGGCAGAGCTCACTTTTCCATGCTCAGGATTCCTCAGGGATGCCTATTCCCTCTTCTTTCAGGGGTAACTTATGTAAATGTGGATACCCTGAAAATCAGCACATAGAGGGCACCCAGGTTAACACCACTGATAAATGGAACTACAAGAAGCACACCAAGGAGCTTCCTACTGATGCCTTCGGGGACATTCAGTTTGAAAACTTGGGAAAAAGAGGAAAGGTAAGTGGAAATACTAAGGATTTTCATGAGGGCCCTGTGGAGTACCAATGGGAGCTCCTCAAAAGCAAGGAAGGTGAAATGGATTTTATTCTAATGGTAGGAAAGGACACAAACTTGTTTTTCAAGCCCTGAAAATGGGTAACAAAGGATAATTCCTTCTGTGTTACTTGTTGATTAGGCTGGTCATGGGAGTAAAAAGAGATTTTCTCTTTCCAGGCATGGCAGGAGAATGGGTGAATGAGAGTGAATGGATATAAAATAATCCCTGAATTATTTTATATCCACATAGACCAGCTTGCTCAGGCCTATAAACGATTGCATATTGAATGTTTCCCAGGATGGAGAGTTCTGGAGGGATGTAAGATGTCTGTGGCACTTCAAAAGTTTTATTCCATTTGTTGGGGTTTTTTTCCTTGTGTCTTTGCTCTGAGCATGGACAGTGGAGGTGTGGGAAGAAGAAAATAGCTGCTGTTGCTGTTTCTGGTGATTTATACTGATGCTTGTGAGGAGTCACATGTGGCTGAGCTCATCTGCCTCCTCTAAATGGCTGATATTTAACACCAGCGCAGGTTGCTTGGGACAATCAAAATAAATGAGGAAAATCAGAGCCTGCTATGTAAATGAATTTGGTTTGTTTCATGCAAAGTAGCAGAAATAAGAAGCACTTGAGTGGGAAATGAGACTGCAAGTTTCAAATCAGGCTTAAACAGATCCATGTACTTCACATATTTTTGATGTGCACGTTTTAGCTTTGTACTGCTTTGTTGTAAGCTGCTGTGTGACTGTACTGGAACAAAAAGTGCTCTGCTCTGTTGCAGCATTTCAGAGTTCTCAAAGGTTAAATGTTCCATCCTTAGGTTGTGTCTTCCCCACTTCCAGCTCTGGGAATCAGTTCATGGGCCCTCAGTTGTTTCATGTGGACTCTCAAGGCCTCTGTGCATATTTCACAGTGTTCTTTGTTCAAACACTGCACGTAGGTCTCCTGGTCCATCCCGTTGGAATGTTGGCTGGAATCACACCTTAATTCCCTGTTCTTATTCCCTACACAGCAAGGCACCTGCTGCTCCTGAAGATTGCCAAGTATTTTCTGTGGATGCACAGCAGGGAGGACTCCAAACTCAGGGTGACCTGAGAATTGCTGTCAGTTATCAGTGAGGGATGGGAAGTTTTATATTCTGCTTTGTGCTTTTTAGGACACATGAGTCCAGAAAAGTTCTGAGCAGAAATGAGATGTGAGCAAATCCATAAAGAGGTTTGAGGATGGCTGGGGGTGCTCACCTGGAGAAGAGAAGGTTCTGGGGAGAGCTCAGAGCCCTTCCAGGGCCTAAAGGGCTCCAGGAGAGCCAGAGAGGGACTGGGGACAAGGGATGGAGGGACAGGACACAGGGAATGGCTCCCAGTGCCAGAGGGCAGGGATGGATGGGATATTGGGAATTGGGAATTGTTCCTGGCAGGGTGGGCAGGCCCTGGCACAGGGTGCCCAGAGCAGCTGAGGCTGTCCCTGGATCCCTGGCAGTGTCCAAGGCCAGGCTGGATGGGCTTGGAGCAACCTGGGACAGTGGAAGGTGCTCATGGCAGGGAGGGGATTAAATGATCTTTAAGCTCCCTTCCAGCCCAAACCACTCTGGGACTCTGTAATGTCACAGACACGTTTTATGAAAAATCCTTTCATTAGGTTTTTTTTTCTCCTGAGAAGCTGAGAGGCCTCAGGAACAAAATGTAAACAATGGTTATCTGCTGCTGTGGAATGCAACAGGTGCATCTGGGATTGGCCCATGTTGGTTGTTTCTAATTAATGGCCAATCACAGTCAGCTGGCTCGGACTCAAGCCACAAGCCTTTGTTATCATTCTTTCTTTTTCTATTCTTAGCCAGCCTTCTGAGGAAATCCTTTCTTCTATTCTTTTAGTATAGTTTTAATATAATAGATATCATAAAATAATAAACCAGCCTTCTGAAACATGGAGTCAGATCCTTGTCTCTTCCCTCATCGTGGGATCAGCACCACACTATAAAATCCCACCCTCTTTAAGTCCAGATTTTGAGCTCTTCATTTCTGCTGTGCTGCTCAGACTCTATAACATCCACGAGCATCTCAGTCGCTGCATTTACTGTTCGGAGAGCCCAAACCCCAAAAGGTTTCTTGAATCGCCGCCCTGGTCTGGGAGCAGCATCCAGCAGCACCACGAGATGGCATCCTTGCACTTCGCAGGAGAGAGGCGCTGAGCCCAGCAGCTCAGCGGCTGCACTGGAGCTGACACCTTTGCTGTGGGCAGGGCTGACCAGGTCGTTTTCCTGGTAGCTCCCCCCTCTCCTACAGGGGATCCCCTCCAGAAAAACACCCAAAGCTTCATGAGACTGAGGCTTCTTAGGGCAGAAGCTGTGTGAGTCCCTTAGCTCTCCTGTGTAGCTGCTGGAGCCTGCTCAGCATCCTCTGTGATGCCCCAAATGCTTTAACTCCTTCTGGGAACCTGTCTTGGAGCACATGAATATTTTTATTCAAGTTCAGTGTCTCTTAGGTGGGGACATTTCCTTCTCAAAGTAATCCTTTCATTTTGCTCTCCTGCAAGAACGGGGCAATCAATATTAAATCCTCTCTGATTCAGGTCCAAGCTCCTCCTTTTCATCTCCTGATTTGGCTTGTGCAGCCGTGAATGTCTTCCAAAAGTGATGAAACTGTGAAGGGGCTTTTGAATAGCAAAGCAAGACAAGGCCAGAGAAGCTTTTAAATAAATGGAGATGTGTTAAGTCCACCTGAAGCCAGATTATCTCTCTTAGGTGCTTTTTGGCATCTTTGTAGAGTGTTCAAGCTTTACTACAAATTTGATGTATTTGTTTTGTCTTGTACTTGGAGCACTGGAGCGGGTAAGTTGTGATAGGGACACCTCTCACATGGAGCCTGGAATTTATTTCAATAGTGTAATCAAAATACAACTGTCATTATTATTATTAGTTCACTTGCAACAATGCTGCCTCTGATTCATAATCCAAGCTTTGAATAGCACCACTGGAGTTAGTTGCTGTAGTGGGGTGTGTTCATCCTTGCAGAGCTCCTCTGAAGCCCAAGGTCACTGCTTCTTGTATTTGCTGGGAAATGCCCCAAAAAAGGCAGCAATGATGCATCTGACTCCATGTTCTCAGAAAACTAATTCATTATTTTATAACACTATATTAAGGAATACTGTACTAAAGAATACAGAAAGGACACTTACAGAAGGCTAAAAAGATAATTATAAAAACTCCTGAGTCTGACAGGGCTTGGCCCTGATTGGCCAAAGAGTCAAAACAACTCACAGCAGAATCCAATGGAACAATCACCTGTGGGCAAACAATCTCCAAACACATTCCACATAAGCACAACACAGGAGAAGCAAATGAGATCAGAATTGATTTCCTTTTCTCTGAGGCTTCTCAGCTTCCCAGGAGAAAAACCCTGGGCAAAGGGATTTTATCAGAGAATGTGAACGCCACAACTGCTCTTGCCTTCTCTAGAGGAAGCTGGGTTGGGTGCCTGGTTGTAGGGGAAAGATAAAGGTGCTTCAGGGGAAGGAACAAGGATTTCATCATCACCTTGCCTTTCACCTCCTGGCTGCTGGAAGGAGGCTGAGCAGCAGAGAAGAAAATGCAATCGCTGGGTTGTTCCCAGCCACCTCAAATTATCTTCTGTTTGTTCTTTGTTTTCTCTCCCCAAGTACATCCGCCTGTCGTGTGACACAGACTCTGAGACCCTCTACGACCTGATGACCCAGCACTGGCACCTGAAGACCCCCAACCTTGTCATCTCCGTCACCGGTGGCGCCAAGAACTTCGCGCTCAAGCCCCGCATGCGCAAGATCTTCAGCAGGCTGATCTACATCGCCCAGTCCAAGGGTGAGCACCTGCTGCTGGGCCTCTGCCACTTCACTGCTGCACTGCAGGGCTGCAGGGGCAGCAGCCCCAAGGGTCTGGGGGGAGCAGAGTGTTCATTTGGCTGCTGCACTTGTCATTTATTAAAAATATGGATATTGATCTAGTACCGATATCCAACTGTGACAGACAAAGACTCTCCAGCAGTTTAAAGTTAGAAAGTGTGTGTTTATTGTGGGATAGCTCCCAAATACACACTGTCATTTACAGGTGATTACAGAGTCCTTTTATCTATACAAGTACTGAATACCCAAAATACAAATGCATATTCATGACTTTGGTACATCCCATTCCCCGCTCCATATGGTAATTAGTTCAAAAGCTATTAAGCATGTGTAGTTTGTTCCTTGTCGGTGGTCCCTTTCATGGGGAGGGGTCCCAAAATGAGGAAATAAATGAAGTCTTCCTCCTTCTGACCTTTCTGCCTTTTCAATGCAGATATGACAAATGAGCCCTTGGTAGAACTCCCATTCCCCATCTTCAATTGGTTTCAGAACAGAGGAGGCCACAATTGTCTTATGTTCCTAAAAGCCATTTATCAGTTTCTATATTCTTCATTATAAACCCAGCTAACCAAACATTATGTTGACAAGCAATCAATTATTAGTTAACTACTGGGTGATGATGTGATGGTGTTTGCAGGGGTCCCAGGACCAGGGAAGAGATGAGAATCTTGACTCCATGTGTCACAAGGCTTGCTTTATTATTTTATGATATATAGTATATTAAAACTATACTAAAAGAATAGAAGAAAGGATTTCATCAGAAGGCTAGCTAAGAATAGAAAAATAATGATATCAAAGGCTTCTGACTGACTGAGACAGTCTGGACAGCTGGGCTTGTGATTGGCCATTAATTAGAAACAACCACATGAGACCAATCACAGCTCAACCTGTTGCATCCCACAGCAGCAGATAACCATTGTTTACATTTTGTTCCTCTCAGCTTCTCAGGAGAAAAAATCCTAAGGAAAGGATTTTTCATAAAACATATCCGTGACACTTAACCTCATCAGGGCCTACCCATTTATTTTGATTACCTCCAACAAAGCTTATATCTAACTAAAACCTCAGCTCCTCTAAAATCCCTAAATTCCTTAAAGTTTATGTCTCACCTGGGACACGTGTGGCATTAATGGTTTGGAAGTAGCAGGAGTGGGACTCAGGGGTGCCTGTGATAGCATGAGGTGAGTTGTGTAGCATCTCTTTTGCGCTTAACTGGAGAGCCACCCCCCAAGGTGACAGAAGGGGCTGGGTTATGTCTCTGATCCCCTGGGAGGGTGGGTGTTTGGCTGTGCTGCCCCAGGTGAGCGGGTGTTGTTCCAGGAGCCTGGATTTTCACCGGGGGAACGCACTACGGGCTGATGAAGTTCATTGGGGAGGTGGTCAGGGACAACACCATCAGCCGCAGCTCTGAGGAGAACGTGGTGGCCATCGGCATCGCCGCCTGGGGCATGATCTCCAACCGGGAATCGCTCATCCGCACGGCCAGCAGCGACGTAAGGAGCGGGGCACGGCCTGCTGGGAAGGGGGAAAGTTTCACCACAAGGAGGAAGTCTCACAGATATGTGTGCCTGGCAGAAAGATTTTTGAGTGTAGAATCTGAAGAAGGAATAAAAATGAAAGCAAGTTTTGATATAGAAGAAAAGAATTGCTGAGCCATTCTCACTGGATAACCAAGGAGGCAAAGGGTGTGTTAGTTAGAAGGGGTTTTATGGCTTAGGTTTTTATGGCAAAGGATAAACCCACCTCAAACAATAAGATGTTTTTACCAAGCAGAAAGATAGCACAGGCAAACAAGTCAGCAAGTGCTGCAAGCAGAAAAAAGGTCTCAGAAATTTCCACTGCGAGAAAACTGAAAAACAACTTCTAGCTTAAACTGTAATGTACTAACTTTTAGTGACTGGAGAATAGTAACATGAATATGGTAATTATAGTTATGATAGTCTATAGATAAAAGTTAAGGTATAGATTGGTTCTACTGCATTAAGATGCTCAGCAAAGAAAAGTATATAATGCATTGTAACCAAAAGAAAAGTATATAATGCCATGTAACCAAAACCAAAGGGTCTCCAGGGCTGCCTGCAGCTGGAGCTGACAGCTGTAGGGACAGCTCTGTCACCCACCACCCTGGATTGCTGTGACATCTTGGATGGAATAAAGTGCATTTTGGAGAGCTTCCTGGAGTCCAACATCCCTCATTTAGGCTCTTAGAGTGGGGTTATTAATGAGCTTAAAATTAAGGTTGGACAAACTGGGACTTCTAAGACTCCAGCTGTCTGCCCAGTGCTGCCACCACCACACTCACAGTTTAACCACATCCTCAAGTGCTGCATGGATGGGTTGGTGGGGAAAGAAAGAGGAGGCTTGGCCTCAAAACGCCAGGAATTCTTCCCAGAACAAGAGGAAAGTAAAATGTTCTCATGCCCAAGTTAGTCCCACACATCAGGCCTGGTGAGGAGGATTTCAGCTGTGCCAGGTTTTGGCATGTCTGTGTGGGAGTTCAGCTGCTCTAACTCCGTGTCTGGCATTGCTTTAGGGAATAACCCACTCCCGTGGTTATTCCAGCTCTGAATTCCCCGTGCACTCCCCCACAGCAGGGGTTCCCGTGAGCTAAGGCACACAGTAGGTACCTGCTGCTGCTGTTTAGGATCTTCATTACAGAATCACAGGATAATGAGGATGGAAGAGATCTCTAAGATCATCGAGTCCAACCTATGCCCTAACACCTCAACCAGACTGTAGCACCCAGTGCCATGTCCAGTCTTTTTTTAAACACATCCAGAGATGGTGATTCTACCACCTCCCTGGGAAGAGCATTCCAGTACTTTATTATTGTTTTGGTGAAAAATTTCTTCCTAATATCCAACCAATCCCTTCCCTGACAGAGCTTGAGGCTGTGTCCTCACCGACACTGCCATCCTTCCTGTCAGAAGCCCCTTGTCTCTTGTCCACCAAACATGACAGAACGTCTCCAAAAAACTATCCCACCACATAAATGACTTGTGTGTGTCCTTGAATATCTGTCAAACACTGTGTGTGCCCCCAGGGGAGCTACTTGGCCCACTACATCATGGATGACCTGAAGAGAGACCCCCTGTACTGCCTGGACAACAACCACACCCACCTGCTGCTGGTCGACAACGGCACCCACGGGCACCCCACCACCGAGGCCAAAGTGCGGACCCAGCTGGAGAAGTACATCTCAGAGAGGGTTATCCCAGGTATCCCCCCTCCTCCTGCTGCCTCTGCGTGCTTTGGGGCTGAGCCACAGGGATTTCCTTGCAATAAGAAAGTACTGGCAGCATCCTGTGGCTGCTGAGCTGGAAGGCATCTGTGTGTGAACTGCAGTGCATCTGGAGCTCTTTCAGGAGCAGCACCTTCCCTCATCTTCCTTTCTGTGTGTCCTCTGTGTCACAGCAAATGCTTCATTTCTGCCACACAGCCCTTCCCTCCCTTCCTCTTAGAAGCTGGCCCTTCTATATCCATCCCCTCTGTCCCTGAATTCCAGGTAGCTGGAGCACAGTTACACAGGAGCTGAAGTTAGGCTTTTCCCAAAATATTTATTTATGAGGGTGATTGAGACGCCTCCAACCTGCTGCTAAATAATTTCTCTTTCACCCACTTCTTTACCAAACATAAAAGAGAAATCAAAGGTCTTAGCAGGAAATTCCTAAAAAGCTTTTGGGTGTGTTGCTGTTTGGGTTTCGTTGTTTTGGGTTTTTTTTTGGAATGTCTCTCAGACACTAGCTCCAGTTACAGAATTCTTACTTTTCTTTTACAATTGGAAATACGAACTCAGAGGTTCTCTATCTTGAGTTTGTGATTAGACCCTTTCTCTGAGACTCAAAATTTTATTGTACAATAAAATTCCATTTTAAGGCCTTCAGAGATAGCAAGAATTAGGCTTTCTAGAAGGGAAAAGCTTCTGTTGGAGAAGGGTGTCTGAATGTTAGGCAAAACTGAGTTTTTGTTAGAAACATCTGTTAGTAACTCTGGCAAAATCAACGGCAAACTAGTATTTGCATGAATGGCTTGGAAATTCTTTCATTGTACTCAGGAAAAAAAAAATGTTCAAACTGCATTAGTTGATTTAATCTTTTTCCTTCTTTTTTTCTTTTTGCATATTTCACAGAATCTAATTATGGTGGGAAGATCCCAATTGTGTGTTTTGCCCAAGGTGGTGGGAAGGAGACTTTGAAAGTAAGTTCATTTCTTTTATTTATTTCCAGGAATGGCAACAGGGGCACTGCTCTGGTATTGAAGACTGATTGCTCCAAAAGAAACTTGATGAAGTAGAGAGTGCTGTTATTTACAGAAGCTTGCCTTGCACTTGCTACAGAAGGACCTTGTTTGCAATTTAAGCTTTTGAAGTTTGTTTCTGTTAAATTTTTTCTGCCTTGGGCTGACATCCTGGAAAAGTATGGGCTGGGACAGTTCAGTTGTCTCAGTTCTTCCACCCCACAGAATGTGAAGGGACATTAAAGACCACCCAATTCCATGGGCAGGGACACCTTCCACTATCCCAGGCTGCTCCAATCCCCATCCAACCCAGCCTTGGACACTTCCAGGGATCCAGGAGCAGCCACAGCTTCTCTGGGCACCCTGTGCCAGGGCCTTCCCACCCTCACAGTCAATCACTTCCTCCTGATGTAAATATAAATCTCTCCCCTTGTAGTTTAAAACCATACCCCCTTGTCCTATCACTATCTGCCCATGTAAAAAGTTTCTCTCCCTGTTTCTTATAAGTGCATTTTAAATACATCTGGAGTCTAGTTTAGATCTAGACCTGGTTTAAGTCTTGGCAGCTGAGCAGGGCAGGAGGGCTCTGCTGACTCTGACTCCTACAAGGAGAAGAACCAGGCATCACCTTCAAACAGAGGACAGGCAGGAGGAGGCTGAACAGAGCAAAGGAATTCCTTGAAACAGGATGTGTCAGTGACTCTGAGGGGAGGGGGAAAGGCAGATCCCTTCTGAATCTCTCTCAGGGTTAAAACCCAGGGTTGGTACTTGCCCGTCCACCTTGCCAGAGTGAGGATGAGTGGCCTGAAGGAGCAAAGGGACCTGACCCAGGGCTTTCAGAGTGAGGGGATGGGATGTCAGGCCATGTGGGAAAGGAACAGGAACAGTGAGGACAAGCTCTGACCAACTACAGGAAGAGCTGGTTTAGCCTGTACAAAGAGCTGGATTTTGCAAGAGAGTAGGATGCAGCAAAAATAAGTTGAAGCAGCATTATATTTATGATTTTGTTTTTTGTAGGTGTTATCTTGGTACTTCCTGTTCTCACCAGAGCTGTGCTGTTACTGTCAAGGTTAATCAAACTTGGCTTGTCAGGAGGGTAAACAATGTGATTCCAGAGCATGATCTCTGCTACCACTTTGTTGCTGGTGTTAATCAGTTGGTCTGAATCAGTGTGGGAAATTCCAGGTTGCTATCCCAGCCTCCCTGTATGTTTCCTGGGAGTTTGGTTCCATTCACATGGTGAATTTTGTCTTTGCCCAATTGTAGATGAATGCAGATGCAGTGTTAATCAGAGGTCCTGAGATGAAATGAAGCATCCAGTCAGGTTTTAGAGGAAAGCTGTGCTCAAAGGGTTGTGTTGAATATGTCCATTTCCTTTTAGCTTCAAATTGCTGATGTTTGAGAAAGGATTTGGCCATCACTGAAGGAGCTGACTGACTGCCAGGTGCTGTAGCTGTGCAGACTTTTGATTTCACATTTTTGGAGAAACCTCAAACCCACTGTTCAGCAGTGATACATAACACAGACTTAGTAGCTGCCTAACCAGAATGAATAAAAGCCTTGTTAAATCAAATGCATAATTCCTGGCAAGAGTTTCCTCTGGGAAGTACCTGGAAGATGGTTCAGTTCAGGGTTCATGCCTCTCTCTTGGCTATTTTATAGAATCATGATAACATTGAAGTTGGAAAAGACCTCTAAGATCCTGTGGTCAATCTAGCACCATTATCATGTTCACCACCAAACCATGTTCTCAGGTGCTACATCCACACATTTTTTGAACACTTCAGGGATGGTGACTTCCTTAAGCAGCTTGTTCCAATCCTTGACAACCCTTTCAGCAAAGACTTTTTTGTGATATCCAACCTAAACCTCTGCTGGTGCAACCTGAGGCTGCTTTATGTCATGCCGAGTTTTTATTTCTCAGTGTAGGAAGTGCACTGAGATATTCTGAGGTGAAGCCTTTTTTCAAGGAGTAAATTGAGTCTCTGACCAGCCCAGGTGACTCAGCAGAGTCCATGCTGTGGATGTTTGTCCTTTCCAAGCCTTGGTCCTGGCAGTGCTGGCCAGGAAAGGCTCCCTCTTCCTCAGCTTCTGTGGCTGGTGCATGATGACAAGAATCAGCATTAGCGAGGGAGAGGTAAAACTGCTCCAAGCTTCTGTTTGAAATTTCCCTGTGATGTAAACATGCACTTTAGCTGAACCCTTCTTTAGAAAACCCCTTTCATCTAGCTGATAAGAAAAGCCTCCCTGCCTTTGTCAGCGACCTGCTCCAGTTGACAGGAGGAATGTGCACACAGTTTTGATGACTGAGTTTTTGTGGTGGTTTTTTTTGTTTTGTTTTTTTGGGGGTTTTTTTTGGTTTTTTGTTTTTTGGTTTTTTTTTTTTTTTTTGTTCTCAAGAAACTCTCTTAACTAATCGCTGTTCTGTCTTTCCAGTGCCTGGTGATAACTTGCATTGATTCCCTTTGTGCAATTAGCTGGCAGCCAGCTCATGCTGTGACTCTGTTCTCAGTGCAGGGATAAAAATGCAATCAGTGTCTCCTATGGTCTTTGCCTTAATGGGTTAATGGTCCTTCCAGCATGATTCCAGCAGATTTTTGTCTTGCTGTTAATCCACGTACAATGTTGCTGTGTGAGAAATCATGTCAGTGGCTACTTGGAGACTTTTCAGTAACGTTAGAGTTTGATGTTCTTGTGATGCTATAGAAGTGTAAAAACTGCAGCTTCTGCCTCCGGCAAATAAATCCAGCGCCTTTGGTCACAGCTGAGCGATGCTGTGCCATAAAGCAGCAGTGGCTGTGGCTGGGCAGCACTGTTGTGTGACCTGAATGCCATTTCCACTTGGCAATTGTCCTGATCTGCTGATCCACTCTCAAGCTGAGCAGCCTGGCCTAGTGGAAGGTGTCCCAGTGGCAGGGGGTGGAACAAGATGTGCTTTGAGGTCCCTCCCAACACAAATTGTTCTGTGATTCTGTGAAAATTTGGCAGATGGTGATTTCTGACCCTCAGTCTCTCTGGGGCTCTCACAGCCCTCTCTCATCGGATGATGATGACGCTTTAAAGAGTTGTCACTGGTAAAGCATCAGTGGATAACAATAAAAATACCGCTGTGGACCGTGGGTTTCTGTTGCTCTCCAGGCTTCCTTACTCAATAGCAGGCTCCAGCAGCACTCATGCTCAAGTGCTGTCCTCTCCCCGTGTCTCCTCAGTCCATCAACGTGGCCATCAAGAGCAAGATCCCGTGCGTGGTGGTGGAGGGCTCGGGGCGCATCGCCGATGTCATCGCCAGCCTGCTGGAGGCTGAGGGCACTCTGGCCTCCTCCTGTGTCAAGGAGAGCCTGCTCAGGTTCCTGCCCCGCACCATCTCCCGGCTCTCCGAGGAGGAGACTGAGAGCTGGATCAAGTGGGTGAGTTGCTGCTGTGGGAGGAGGCTGGAGGGAGCAGCTGGGGGCTCCCGAGGCAGGGGAGTTGCTGTCAGGGGATACCTGCGGGGTGCACAGGGCTCCTGGCCATGTTACAGCTGTGCAGATTTAAAAAAGGAACATTCCCCACCTACAGGGATTGGAACAAAAGCCTTGGGGGGCTGCAATCAGGTCAGCGGGTGTGTGGTCACAGGAAAGCTAAGAAGGTTCCAGAAGGATCTCTTCCCTGTGGAGGGTGGAGCTGCTGGAGGCAGTGTTTGTTCCCTCACTCCTCACAGCTTCTGCTGGGCTGCCTTGGAGTGCACCTCCTCCTGCATCAGAAATGGCCAAGATTGTCTTCTATGTGCTAAAATGAAATGAACTGTACAAAGTTTCATTATGGGAGAAATTATCTGGTTTTGACAAAGCACAAGGAGCTAGAGACTGTTCTCTAACAAGCTGCTTGACATAAGTTGAAACTTGTGCTGTCACAATCTTTTCTACTTTAAGAGTCACTTCTAATTACTGAGATTATATCTTCTTGTTAAAGATGATTTGCATAGGGGAATCACAGTTATTTGTTGTATTTTCAGAGGATAATTAATGTTGTCCTTTGGTGACTTTAAAATCAAGCTCATTATCTACTTCTATTTGGGTTTGTTTAAATTTGCTAAAACCCAGGACTGATGAGGAGCAGCTTTGCTATGATGTGGTGACAAATTTCTTTTTAATAGGAGATCTGCTACTAAACAGCCTTGATAGCTTTGAAACACAACTTTTCTTTTTTTTTGTAGATCAAAGAAGTCCTTGAGAGCCCTCATTTACTGACAGTGATCAAAATAGAAGAAGCTGGAGATGAAATTGTGAGCAATGCCATTTCCTTTGCCCTGTACAAAGGCAAGTAATTGTTTTTCTGAGTTTGTTTGGGGATTTAAAAATAAATGGGAAAAGGATGGCTGTTTATCCTCTAGAAGAGGTTTCCCTAGAGCAGTGCCATCTCTCTAGAGCTCAGCTCCTGCCACAGTGTGGAGCCTGCTTGCCTCTGAAGGGGTTGAGCAGGCTGCAGCAGCAGTATGGGATCTCTCAGGGTGGGAAAGATCCAAACCAGGTAATTGGGAAGGCATCTTGGAGAGCCCTGGGGATGCTGACAGGGCCCCATTGGGAATCCTGCAGGATCTCCCTTGCGTAGAGAGCGCAGGACTCTGAGGAGCCTGAAGGAAGTGTTGTGCTGACCTTGGTCATGAGGTGCTCCTGGCAGCTCCTCTGTGGCCTGTCTTGGACCATAAATACATCCCTGAGCCTCCAGCTCCCAGCTGGGAAGATGTGCATGGGTGTGGGGAAATCCCCTTGGAAGGAGTCTTGTCCTGGTAGCATGTCACAGTCACATTCTCTGATAAAATCCCTTCACCCAGGATTTTCTCCTGGGAAGCTGAGAAGCATCAGAGAGAAAGGAAAACAAATTCTTATCTCATTTGCTTCTCCTGTGTTGTGCTCACATGTGGAATGTGTTTGGGGATTGTTTATCCAGCTGGTGATTGTTTCATTGGTTTCACGTGAATGGTTTTGACTCATTGGCCAGTCTGGGCCAAGCTGTGTCGAGGCTCTGGAAAGAGTCAGGAGTTTTCATTATTATCTTTTTAGCCTTCTGTAAGTATCCTTTCTGTATTCTTTAGTATAGTTTAGTTTAGTATTTTTTAATATAGTATCATAAAATAATAAATTAGCCTTCAGAGAACATGGAGTCATATTCATCATTCCTGCCTTCATCTGGGAACCCCACAAATACAACAGTAGTGTGAGAAGCAGAGGTGATAAATATGCCTGGCCTTGACCCAGAGGTTGTTCCTGCTCTGCAGCTTTCAGCACCAACGAGCACGACAGGGACAACTGGAACGGGCAGCTGAAGCTGCTGCTGGAGTGGAACCAGCTGGACCTGGCCAGTGATGAGATCTTCACCAACGACCGAAACTGGGAGGTACAGCCCCTCCTGAGGGAGTGCAGGGGCTCTGGGGAGGGACACAGCCCAACAGGAGCCCTGTCCCAGCACCTCAGCCTCTGTGCTCACAGTGTCTCCTGCTCCTGCACTGACACATCCATTCAGCCTGGAGAAGAGGAGGTCAGACCTCCTTGGGAGCTGCTGCTTCCTCACAGGGGCAGCTCCCATCTCTGCTGTGACAGGGACAGGACCCAGGGAGCAGCTGGAGCTGTGTCAGGGGATGTTTAGGTTGGATTTTAGGAAAAGGTTCTTCCCCCAGAGGGTGCTGGGCACTGCCCAGGCTCCCCCAGGGAATGGGTACAGCCCCAAGGCTGCCAGAGCCCAAGGAGCATTTGAACAATGCTCCCAGGGATGCACAAGGTGGGATTGTTGGGCTATCTGCAGGGCCAGGGGTGTCAGACTTGATGATCCTTGCAGATCCTTTCCAACTTGGGGTATTCCATATCTGTAAATGATCATTTTAGATCATTCCAAAATGATCCATTGTCACCTGTTTTTTTTTAAGTTCTTCTAAGCCTTCTGATGTTTACATTCTAGTAATGAACTTTCTCACACACTACATGTAAATAACTCATTGTTTTGCATTCTTTTATGGAGGAGGAGGAATTTGATGGACTGTTGGTTTGTCCAGTGTCATTGGAGAGGTGGCACTGTCACCCTCCAATCCACTGTCACTTTTGGAAATTGATAAATGTTGGAGTCAGAAAATTAAAAGGCCCTTTTTACCTTGGAAAGAGCAGCAAGTGCACGTCATGTTGTTTCATGTCCTACAGTGACAATCCATCATTCCATGATGATCAATTAATTGTACGATCAGTGGTTGCAAAGGTGATCTGCCCATGCCAGAAATGCTCTGGGCCATCCAGCCAGGGAACTGTGTACAAGAAGAAAACCTGATTGTGATGAAAACGTGACAGTGACCGTGTGTCAGGCCTTAGATAAGGTGTACATGTCTCACATGATCCCCAACCTTTGCTTTTCATTCCTCCCTAGTCCGCAGACCTGCAGGATGTGATGTTCACAGCCCTGGTGAAAGACAGGCCCAAGTTTGTCCGGCTCTTCCTGGAGAACGGCTTGGATCTGCGCAAGTTCCTGACCACAGAGGTCCTGAGGGAGCTCTACACCAACAACTTCAGCAGCCTGGTGTTCAAGAACCTGCAGATTGCCAAGAACTCCTACAACGACGCCCTCCTCACCTTTGTGTGGAAGATGGTGGAGGATTTCCGGAGAGGTTTCAAAAGATATTACAAGAACAGCAAGGATGAGATGGAGATACAGCTCTCAGTGAGTGATGAGCAGTTTGATCCTGCCCTGACTGAGGTTATCTGGCTGCAGTGGTTAAAGCAGGAAGTGCCTTTTACACAAATATTCTTTAGTACCAGCTTCAGGAAAAACAGGGAGGCTGATTCTTCCTCGTCAAATACAAGGCTTTAATAGAAACATCAAATATAGCCTAACTCACAGTAGGGTGTGACAAGTGGCAGAGAGCTGAGAGAAGGCATTGGTGAGGTGTCTGTGAAACAAAGAAAATACAAAAACAGGACAGTCTGTGCTCAGATTTGTTCCAGTTGAAAACACTTGGTGAGCTTAGGCTGAATTCTTCCTCTCTCTTTCAGGAGGAGTGTCCTATCACAAGGCACCCATTGCAAGCTCTGTTTATTTGGTCAGTTCTTCAGAACAAGAAAGAGTTGTCCAAAGTCATTTGGGAGCAAGTAAGTTGAGTTCTCCTTTATTTCTCTTTGCAGGCAGTGCAGTGGGGTTCTGTGCCTTCGGTTTATTGGCCTTTGAAGGCTCCACATCCAGCTTCAAACACAACACCACAAGAGATGATTGCTAGATGGCTCTCAGTAGGCTTTATATTGCCCATTTTGTGTCTGGGTGTAGACTTGATACTTTGATTTCCTAAGGTTGTGTGTGAGTCAGGAGTCCACATCCACTGTCTGTTGTCACCTGTGCCTAAGCTGGGATGCTGAACTCCCACCCATTCCACAGCATGGATGGGTTCTGATTCCAGGGGTTTGCTTGAAATCCAGCTTCTAATTTGGATTAGACAGTAATTTAATGATTGTAGGATCAAATAGATCATTCTGGACTGGGAACTGAGAAGGTGCAAGAGGGAGGAGAATTTTTAAAGGATTCCACCTGGTGTGGTGGAAGGTGTCCCTGCCTGTGGCAGGGGGTTGGGATGAGATGGCCTTTAAGGTCCTTTCCAACCCAAATCATTGTGCTTTCAGGGTTCTGTGATCATGTTCCCTTCTCAGAGGGATGTGCATGACTTCATTCTCTCTCCACAGACCAGAGGCTGCACTTTGGCAGCCCTGGGGGCCAGTAAGCTCCTGAAAAGCATGGCCAAGGTGAAGAATGATATAAATGCTGCTGGTGAGTCCGAGGAGCTGGCTAACGAGTACGAGACAAGAGCAGTGGGTAAGTGCCTGCTCTGTGAGTCCTTTAGAAACTCAGTGGGAAGGGTCAGAGAGCAGGGAATTAAAAACTAGATATCCAACATTAAATACATTTTTCCTTTATGGCAACATGTGATTTTACTGCTTGGAAATTCCTTCCACACCATTTGTTCCCAATAGAAATTTTGTGTCCTGACTTAAGAGCTTGGCTTCAAAAGGTGGGTGTTGTGAAGTGGGATTTTTTTGGGGTGGAGAACTTCTTTCATGGAGAATAAAAACTGCTTAGCTCCACTGGCAAGGCTGAAGAAGGATGCTCACAAACAGGAAGGAGAATATGGAAAAGGGGAAACTTTCCTAATGAATGCTGGTAGTATTCAGGTTGGGAAAAAACACCCTTCAGATTTGTGGGAGTACTTCTGGGGAGTGAGAACAAGTTGCAGGTAAAAAGTAGATTGATGGTTCTGTGACTTTATAAGGACCAGCTCAAGGCCACGCTGGAAATATCTTGCTTGTTTCCAGAGATTTCTCTTATTCCACAAAGCAAAAACTGCTTAAACAGACTTTTTTAAAGGTATCTACATCCCTCAGGCCTGATGATTTAGCAAGACACTAAGGAGTGAACAGTGCATTTCCCAGTGAAAAAGCATCACATTCTGACTATTTCAACCCTACTGTTAATTTTGGACTGACCATAATTCATCAGATCAGTGCCAAACAGAATTTAAGAAAAGACGATGAAGCAAGTAGATTTACTGAGTCATTTAAGGAGAAATTCACATTTTTTACTCAATTTTTTATTGCAGAACTAAATGCTCTCTGTGTGATTTAGTGTTACAGTTTTCCATCCAGGCTCAAACTCTGTATCAAAAGTTGAAGATGTGCAAGTGGGGTTGTAAAGGGATTTCAGCACAGTCATTCTGCAGCGCTGAAAATGTGATATAACAACTATTACACTAAAGATATTTGCACCCAAGTTGGTGGGAAATTGAAGTTGGAGCTGCTTCTTCCTTGCAGAGCTGTTCACCGAGTGCTACAGCAATGATGAAGAGCTGGCTGAGCAGCTGCTGACTTATTCCTGTGAAGCCTGGGGAGGGAGCAACTGCCTGGAGCTAGCAGTGGAGGCCAGAGACCAGCAGTTTATTGCCCAGCCAGGTGTGCAGGTAATGGCTCTGAGGGAAAGATGTGCAGGTCACTGTGGCTCTTGTGCTCCAACAGGGGCTCTTGGCTCCTCTACCCACAAATGTAAATCAGGAGGAGAAAAAAACCCTTGGCTTGGGGCTATAAATCATAATGAACTGGGTAATAAAGGCTGCCTGAAGTGATTTCTGCTCTTGGCTTGCACAGGGTGGATGTAATGCCCAGCATGAATGAGCATTGCATATAATGCAGTGGTTTAGTGTTTTATCAATCAGGTCAAGTCCTGCTCAGCCTCATTTTTAACTCCTCATCACGTAGATGAAGCATGGCTGCCCTAAGGAGCCAGCATTGCTGAGACCTTTCTGGTTTGCTGCAACAGAAATCTCTAGTATTTTGACTGAAATCTCAAAGTTTGGGGTTTATTTTTACCAAATCAAATGTTCTAAATAGCATTCCTAGGTGATTTTGTTGCTGTTAGCACAAATGAGGGTGTTTCCTTGTTCTCTGCAGAATTTCCTCTCCAAGCAGTGGTATGGAGAGATTTCAAGAGACACTAAGAACTGGAAGATTATACTGTGCCTGTTCTTTTTCCCTTTAATAGGCTGTGGTTTCATCTCATTCAGGTAATCAACTGACTTTTCATCAGTGGGAAAATTTTTCAGAGGGAAAGCAAGTTAAATAATTGTAGAATCTTAGGGCAAGTTGGGCTGGAATCATCCAGTCCAACCCTGTGCTCAGACAGGGTCAGCTGGAGCAGGTTGCCCAGGACTGTGCCCAGTTTTGGATCTCTCCAAGGGTGGAGACTCCACAGCCACTCTGGGGAAGCTGTTCTAGTGTTCAGTCAGTCTTAGATAAAGGGATTAAAAAGCCAAATGAGCTTTTGACAGTTTGTGTTTCACTCTGATCTTGGATTTAAGATCAGAGAATCACAGGATGGTTTGGGTTGGAAGGGACCTTAAAGCTCATCTTGTTCCACCCCCTGCCATGAGCAGGGAACACCTTCCACTATCCCAGGTGTCTCCAAGCCCCATCCAAGCTGGAAGATTACCAGTTTGCTGGAGTGCCTGAGGGCAGTGGATGCAGGATGTCTTTACCTCTGAAGTAACATCCTGGGCTAGACTTGGCACCCTTTGCTCTTTTGCTTTTAAGAAAACAGATGTTTCTAGCAATTAAAAGCTATGCTTTGAGACCTTTTCCCTCTTTTAATTCCTCAGGAAAAAGCCTGTGGAGAAGAGTAAGAAACTCTTCTTATATTATGTATCTTTCTTCACCTCCCCCTTTGTGGTCTTCTCCTGGAACGTCATCTTCTACATCGCTTTCCTGCTGCTCTTCGCCTACGTGCTGTTGATGGATTTCCAGAAGGAGCCCACGGCCCTGGAGATCATCCTCTACGTGCTGGTCTTCATTCTGCTTTGTGATGAAGTGAGACAAGTAGGCAGCTCCTGCAAGCCCAGAAAGTTTAGTGTTAGAGCCACAGCCTCGTGGCTTTTCCCCTCCAAGGCAGTGCAGGTGCTCAGGGGAGCCAATTCCCAGCAGGGCTGCTCAGGGCTCAGTGAGGGTTTTTTCCCCCTGGTGTTTAATTCCTGCCCGTGCACCAAGGGGATAATGATGCCAGTGCAGATGTTTCCCAGGGATGCCTGGCTTGCCAAGGTAGTTGGTAATAAAGGGTTAGATTTGGCACATTTATCTTGGTGCAGAGCTTTAGATTAATCATTTAGATTAGCTTTAGATTAAGTCATGCCTGCCTTTCTTCCCTACATTCCACCCCCTTTATTTTTTATTTTGCCAGTAAGCTGGATATCTTTATGCATTTTCATTTAGCTTTTAATCATCTGTACAGTTTTTGGTGGCTCAGTGTAGGGAGCAGCTGTGATGTGGGAACAGCATGTGGGGCTGCCTTTATAGCCAGCCACTTTGCTGGTATCTTCTCCTCACTTCACATGGAATCTGGTGGGTTTTGGGCAAGCTGGTCTCTGCCAGTCTGTGGCCAGAGCAGTGGGAGGATGCTGGGGCAGTCAGAAGAGCAGTGGGTGTGTGGCTTTGGTGCTGCTTTCTGACTCTGCTGTAAGGCCTGAATCCCCTCATGAGTGTTTGTGGGTGATCTGCTGGATCATCCCACCCTGCAATAATGTTGTTTTGCTTGAGCTCAGATGACATTTCTGATGCTGCTGTTACTGTGGTGTTTTCCCTTTTTAATAGTCAAGGTGGAACCCTGTTTATGGCAACTTTACTTGCTAAGAAAATGGGGGAAAAGTAAAAGACCTTTTTGCCATGAAAACACTAATGGAGTGTTTGTTTCTGCTGATTTAGGTTCTGGTGTCTCTGGACCTGTCCTTGCACGTCCTGTGTGTACCCAGCAAAAGTCCTGGGGAAAACCTTAGGGATAGAAACCTTATTTTCCTATCAATGCCCCTTTTTTCCTACTACCCTGAGCAGATAGAACTACTGCAATTCCCTTTAGTAACTGGTAGGCAGACTGTACCAATTTGGCAGTGGAGGCAGGTAAATTTGAGGATTTCAAGTTATCTGCAGACAGTGTTCTGGCTCCTGAGGAGGAGAAATGGAACAGAAAAGCAGAGCAGTGTCCCAATCCTCTAAACTTCTTGGGGAAATTCCTCCGTGGCTTCCCCTGAGATAGACCATGTGTGCGCTGCTCTAACTCTGCATCAAAATTGTGTCTGTGTCCTTTGTATTCAAAGAAAAAAAAGATAGGGGTATCTCAGATTGTGCTTTTACATCCAAGGCAAGTAAGAGCAGCTTGCCTGGGGTCCCATGTAGCTGCTGCAGTCAGATAACCAGTCCTGGAGAGAAACCAGCCCTTGGTCTGGAGCAGTGTCTGAACTGTAACCACTGGCTCAGCCCTGCTTTCACTTCTGGTGGTCCCAGGGATTTGTAAGTAGCTGGAGCTCTCCCAGTCCTGTTTAGAGTCCTAGAGAAATTGGAGAGGCCTTTTCCCTGCTGTCTCCTTAGGCACATGGAGGTAGCCTCCAGCCAGGTGAGTGGGTACACTGGTGGGGTGTGAAGAGCCCTGTTTTCTGCAGTGGAGGAGGAATCTGGACAGAACCTCTGAACTGCTTGGAATTGGGAGAACTGCACCTCAGTCCCAGATGTTTTGTTTGATTTAGGGAGCTACTGGGCAGAGACAGCACCTAGGAGAATACTCTTTTTGATTTCTGTTTGTTTCCCAGAGAAGCACTAAGGGCAGAATTGCCTTCCTTGGATATACCAGTTAGAGATTCACGGAGCAGTACTCTCCAAAACTTTGATTATTTCAGTGAAAATTGAAATTCAAAAGAATTATGACTGGGGATGCAGTTTATTTCTCCAGGCCTGGCAGAGGTTTGTCCTGGTGAAGCTTCTTGTCCTCATGAGTCACCTCAGAATTGACTCCTGAGGTTGGTTCTTGCACAGAGCTGGGATCCAGGCTGCTGTGCCAGTCAGTCTGGGAATGAGCAGGGATTCTCACTAGACTTGCAATTCAGAAATAGACAGCTCTGTAGTCAAAAGAATAAATTGAATCTGCATCTTGGATCCAAAGCATGTGCATGTAGCTGGGGGCAGATTAGTGAATGATCTCTGTGAAGGGAGAGAAGCCAGGATGCATCAGCTACCCCTAAACTGTGATCCCCTCCCCTCTGCAGTGCTTCCTGGGTCACACCAAGGCCCAAAAAACCAGCTTGCCAGTAACTTGTGGCATTGCTGGACACACTAAACCCCTCTTTCTGGGGAAACTGAAAGCCATCTGAACTCTGGTGTTATCTGTTGTGTGACAAAAAGCTATTTGGGCAAGGAAACTGTGCTGTGTGGAGGTTACTTTCTGTTCTTTTTCCTTCCCAGTGGTACATGAACGGCAGCAAGTATTTCTCAGACCTGTGGAATGTTATGGATACCCTTGCAATCTTCTACTTCATAGCAGGGATTGTGTTCAGGTGAGTAGTGCCTTCTCTTGTGGCCATGTTACAGCTTTGCTTCCCTTCCTTGGTGGATTTTGACTACAACCTGCAATGAAATTTTGGGGAGCAGCGTGTTCATGAAATTCCCTTTACGAAGGCCCCAAATACTGACAAAAACAAAAAACAAAAAAAAAAAAAAAACCAAACTCAGGGGATCTTTAGGATTTTCTGTGGCTCCTGTTACTGGCTATTTAGTATGACCACCTGGGCCTTGTGTTCTGTTTAAGAGGACTGTGATTGTCCCTACAGCAGCCTAACAATGTCATTAAATCCCAAAGCTGTTCTACACGATGGGGTCAGTTAAAAGCCATGGCAAAGAAATGATGGAAACACGTTTTCCAAAGGAATTGTTCAGCCAGCTGTAACTTAGTCCTTGTTGCCTCAGGGCAGTGGAGCAGTTGTTGCACTGTGGTGGTTTCACAGGGCTGTGGGAGTAGCTCCAGGTACAGATTTCTGTGCTGTTAATATCTTTAAGGGTAAGAAAAAAATGAGCAAGGCTGATGCATGTCAGGAAGGAAGGGTGTAAACAGAGTGTGCCTTAACCATCTCTGTCACCTGTCATTAGATGGGGGAGGCCATGGGGCCCTGCACAGCTGTGCTCTGCTTTCCAATTACTCACCTTCCACTCTCCATTTCAATGTTTCTGTGTGGTTTTACCTGATTTCTGCATGATTCACCCAAGGCTTCTCTTTGTTTTCTTCTGCTGTCTCCATCAGGCTTCACTCTGATGAAAGCTCTTGGTATTCCGGGAGAGTAATTTTCTGTTTGGACTACATAGTTTTTACCCTGAGGCTCATCCACATTTTCACAGTTAGCAGGAATCTAGGACCCAAAATTATTATGCTGCAGAGGATGGTAAGATTCTGGCAGCTATTCAAGAGAGTCTAAATAAATGATGATGTGACACTTTTTTTCCCCCTTCCCTCTTAAGAGCAAAATCACCATGTTCTGATGATGGCAGCAAGTTAAATCTGCTAAACAGGATGAATTAAGATTTAAAGGGATCTAATTAAGAGCAGGGCATTTTTCTGTGTCAAGAGAGAGAATAAGGATCAGGCTGAAGAACAGAAGACGAAATTTGCTTCCTGGTAGCTTTTGTCTTCCATACCTCAGACGTTTCAGTGGTATTTCTGTTGCTCCCATGAGTATTCCCCAAACAAGACAGTGATGATAGAGGGAACAGGGGGAGGATTTTGATCCTCCACTGCATCAGTTGTACCTGCATCACAAGTACCTGAGGAAGAGGGTGGTGAGGATCCTCTCATACAGTGCTAGAAATTCATGAGACCATTGGCCAGAGTGTCTGTGCTGTAAATGCTGGTTGGAAGCCATCCAGAGTGGCATTTCCAGAAGCTTTCTTCTCACAGGCATAAGGTGAGCCACAGTCCTTTTTACCTGCTTCCAGCTTTTGTGGAGCCTGTGTGATGCCAGGGGGATATCCTGTATTCCAAAACATGCCTTGCTTTTGTGGTTGCATAAATATGTTTGAAGTTCTCTGAATGGGAGCAGTCAGTTGTTACCATGTGTGTTGGTGAAACGAGGAGCAGAAAGCCATCCATGTGTGGCTGGCAACAAACCTGCAGTGGGGCACTGATTGATGCCTGTTGTCCCTTTTTCAGATGATAGATGTCTTCTTCTTCCTCTTCCTCTTTGCTGTGTGGATGGTGGCCTTTGGTGTGGCCAGGCAAGGCATCCTGAGGAAGAACGAGCACCGCTGGGAGTGGATCTTCCGCTCGGTCATCTACGAGCCCTACCTGGCCATGTTTGGCCAGTACCCTGATGATATTGATGGTATTTACCTTCTGGGGGTCTCTTCTGGCTGGGTCAAAGGCTCTGTACTCCTGAAGGTTGTCCAGACTGTGCTGGCCCCTTGCCTCCAAGTGTAAAGGGGAGCAGGGATGGAGGGATGGGGGCGGGAGCTGGGGCCGGGCCCATGTCGCGGTTTGGAAAGCCAGGTGTCTGCTAAGGAAGGCAGGAGCCTCCTCTGAAATGGAAAATGTAAAACCACCCCTCCCTTTTCTGAATTGCTATAAATTTTAAATTAAGGGGCTCTCAGGCAAAAAATACGGGAGCAGGGAATAACAATTCTTTAATAGGGAAGAAAATAAAAAGATAAACAATGCATTAAACACTGACAGAGTCAGAACATAACCTGATTCCCTGTGGGTCAGGGTGTTGGTAGCAGTCCCATTGGAATTGTGGCTGCAGTCCTAAAGGAGTATCAGGGGTGGTTCTGTTAGAGTAGGGATCCTGTAGAAAGGTGCAGTCTTCCTCTGAAGATCCAGGGAAAGAGAGCAGCTGTTCCTCTGGGGAATCCAGTAGAGAAAAGCCGTGCTGGTGTTCCAGAACCTCCAGATTATATCGGGGTAGAATGCTTGGCTCTCCCCTCTGGGCTCACATCTCACACTGGGATGCTGTAGTTCTTATCAGCCATGCAGGGACATTCAATAGCCTCTTATCAACTGCCATACAGATGGCAAATAGAACACAATTTTCTTGGCAATCCAGGACAGCCCAGCAGAACAGGAGCTCACTGTTTGCTCTCCCCTCTCTCTCTGAGGTACCACCTACAACTTCGACCACTGCACGTTTTCTGGGAACGAGTCCAAGCCGCTGTGCGTGGAGCTGGATGCCAACAACCAGCCCCGCTTCCCCGAGTGGATCACCATTCCCCTGGTGTGCATTTACATGCTCTCCACCAACATCCTCCTGGTCAACCTGCTCGTGGCCATGTTCGGGTGCGTACCCCAGGAGCCTTCCTGGCCATCCCAGCACTGGCATTTCCCTGGGAAAGGGAGTGCACTGCTGGAAAACAGCAGGAAGCCACCTCTCAGGTTGCTGTTGTTAATTGCTGCCCCAAGATGTGCAGGGTGTCTCTGCTTCGGCCTGCGCAACTGAAGAACGAGTCTGGACTCTTCGCTTTTCGGTCTTGAAGTTGTTTATTAATTCTTATCTATAAAATTTTCTTTCTGCCTAGCTGAGATCTGCTCTGCAGGGCAGCCACAGGCACTCTGACCGCTCCTGAGGCAGTGTTGTCCTTTTATACTACAAACTATGTATATCATATTTACACTTAATTCCCAATACCTATCACCTATGTTAGTGCAATTCTACTCCAAACCAATTCCAAAGTGCCAACATCACTGCAGAAAATGGAGAACAAGAAGAAGAAGAAAGGCTGGACATGCCCAGATTCCTCCATCTTGTCTCCATAACCCCCAGACCAAAAATCCTAAAATCTACATTTTCACCCTGTGATCATTTTGTTATTACACCATTCAAACCTGTGTGACTTTCATGTCCTCATACAAAGCTGGCAACTTGCTCCAGGGGTCAAAATCAAATCCCCAGGTGTTTTGGGCTTCATGCCAGGGTCTCCGAGCCCCCCAGTGGGGTCCTCAGCAACTCTGGACACCCAGAGGGATGCACTGAGTTCCGACAGCCACCCCTTGCCTCTGCATCTGTCCCAGCAGCCTGGGGGAGCTGGTGCAGTGTCCTGGGGAGGGATTGCTGCCTGTCCTTGGCCTCCATCTCTGAGCATCCTCTGAGCTGTGTGTGTGCTGTGAACCCCCGTGGGTCACACAGGGGGTGATGCTGGGTCAGGGCCTGGCCAGGTGTGAGCTGCTGCCCCAGTGACCTTGCTAGAGGGAGTAAATGAGTTATTCTCACTCTTCAGGACACTGTGGTTTTATTAACCTGAACTGGCTCCTGTGGTTGATGCCTTGCTGGGTTCATACAGTGCTTTGTGCGATGGATTTGATCCATGCCTGGAGTGTCCTTAATACCTCTACTACAAATCTTAGGAGCTTGTAAATTTCTTGTTAGTGTTCTAGTTTTAGATTGGTTTTGTTTTGTTTTCCCGAAGAAAGGAATTATATGCTCAGTTAATAAGACACAATATCTTGTGAAGAAGCATCCTGTTCTCATGTGTCTAGGCTAGAAGAAGATTGCTTAGAGCTGAGGTAGTAAAAGTACATGGAGCATTTTCTTCCTATTCAGATTTTTTCCCTACTGTCTTAGTTCCACCCATTTGCAAATTACTAAGAAGGAGAACAAGCTAAATAATCTCCTAGTCAAAAAATGAATGAATTTGGCCCCTAACATCAGAAGCTGCTGGGATGAGTCCAGAGGAGATTTTCCAAGGGCTGGAGCCCCTCTGTTCTGGAGCCAGCCTGGGAGAGCTGGGGGTGCTCACCTGGAGAGGAGAAGGCTCCAGAGAGACCTCAGAGCCCCTTCCAGGCCCTAAAGGGGCTCCAGGAGAGCTGGAGAGGGACTGGGGACAAGGGATGGAGGGACAGGACACAGAGAATGGCTCCCACTGCCAGAGGGCAGGGATGGATGGGATACTGGGAATTAGGAGTTGTTCCCTGGGAGGGTGGGCAGGCCCTGGCACAGGGTGCCCAGAGCAGCTGTGGCTGCCCCTGGCAGTGCCCAGGGCCAGGCTGGACAGGGCTTGGAGCAGACTGGGATGGTGGAAGGTGTCCCTGCCCATGGCAGGGGTGGAATGGGATGAGCTTTAAGGTCACTCCCAAGCCAAACCACTCTGGGATTCTGTGACTATAAAACCATGCCCTGGTACAGTAGAGGAATGCTCTGTTCTTGGCTCTGCTGCAGCTCTTTGGTGAATAACTCATGCTGGGTGTGTTCTCTCCTTCCCATCAGCTACACAGTTGGATCAGTGCAGGAGAACAATGACCAGGTGTGGAAGTTCCAGCGTTTTTTCCTGGTGCAGGAATACTGCAGTCGCCTGACCATCCCCTTCCCCTTTGTCATCTTTGCCTACATCTACATGGTGCTGAGGAAATGCTTCAAGTGCTGCTGTAACAAGGAAAGCAAAGAGCCATCCGTTTGTTGTGAGTTGGGTTTTTCCTTGTTGCCCAAAAGTCACCTCTGCAGCAGGTGCTTTGTAGTGCCTCTATGGCATCCTGTGCTTATTCCAGGCATTTTGAGCTGTGCTGGGAAATTTCCCAGGGCCATGTAGCCTCTGTCATGCAAATCCACTGTGCTGCTGGAAATCTCTTCAGTAAGATTCAAGTTTTTAAGTGAGATTTAGCCAGTGCTCTCTTGTCCAAGCCATTTCGATGTAGAATTGCTTTGTGTGTGTAAATCATTAAGACTTCAGATTAATCCTAACTCTTTAGGGCTGCCTGTGCTGTTTCCCAGCCTTGCAAGGCTTTTTGTAATTCATTCTGCTTGCTAGGGAGTGACTGAAAGAGAATAAACAGTTTCCATGTAGCCAAATGAGCAAACCACCTCAAAAATGTGGCAAGTCAGTTCTTGAGCTATTTCTCCTTTAATTTCTCTGTCAGAGGACACAGATAGGAATTGTTTTAACAAGCTTTCCCCCAATCTCTCCAGCAAATGTAGTGTTTCCTCAGGTGAGAGAGCATAAGTTGAGTTAATTGACAGGCCTGTTCCCATCCATCAGCAACCTGCCTGTTGCCCTGCAGCAGAAGCTGGATTTGTTACCAGTTTAGGAGGAAGAGCCTGCTTTGGCTATAAAATTGCTTAGCACTAAATCATTTTGGCTGTCCAAATTGCTGTGTGGATTCCTTCCACATTCCAGAAGCTGTTGGATAGCAGATATTCCTGCTCAAATGATGCACAGTGGATGTTGCAGCTCTGAAAGAATGGGAGAGTTAATTAGAGCCAGAAAATGATTGTGGTTTTGCTGATGATAGGAACTGAGAACTGTGTGGAGGAAGCACATTGGTGTGTTGGCTGTTGTAAAATCCTGCCTGCCCCATTTAACTCTTAAGGAAATGGTTGGGATTTGGGTGCTTAAATGCTTGTTGGAATGTGGGAGAACAGCTGAGGGGTGTGTGAGCTCAGAGCACTGGGTAGAAGAAAGGGACTTCAGCCCTGGCCTTCTTTTGTCTCAGTTAATTTTATTTTTTTCTTAAAAAAATGTGGTTTATGCTGCCCTCCTGGAACATGATAAAATGCTGAAGTATTACCCTGGAGGGCTTTGATGCCTCCAAGCGGGCTCCTCTGTGTCAACTCTTGAATTCACAGCACCACCACAAGATGCTTCTTAGAGAAGACAATTCTTCATCATTCTGGAAGGTTTCAGTTCAATGGAAAAATCATACATTGTGGTTCTTAGAAGTGTTACTCTTAATGATCCAGCATGGGATAATGTAGAAACAAATGGAAAGCTCAAACCCAGATGGGAACTTGCTAGAATGTGCTGTACCTGTGCTAACCAAGACTCAAAGAAGTCCAGAAAGGCTTTTGGGCTTGTAAGGTTGGGGGCGGGGGTTTCATGTTTGTTTGGCTGGTTTGGGGTTTTATGTTTGCTCATATTTTGTACTTTTAAGTGACTCTGGTTGCCAGGAGCATTCAGTGCAAGGTGTTGGTGTCACATCTGTCAGAGCTGAGTCAGGGGTGGGCAGTGGGGCTGTGAGTGCTCAGGATGTGGGGAAGGGAATCATTAACCTCAGAATGCACACACTGACCCAGCCTTTTTGCACCTTGGCTTTGGAAAGACAAATTAAGTGTTTTTTCTTCAAATACATTTCCCAGGCTCAAGAAATGAGGACAATGAAATCCTGGCATGGGAAGCTGTCATGAAGGAAAATTACCTAGTCAAAATCAATACAAAAGCAAATGATTCATCAGAAGAGTAAGCCTGCCCATCTTTGTCTTCATTCTCTTAATTTTCTGTTGAATATTGCTTGTGAAGGCAAGTTTTTAGCAGCTCTAAATGTTTACAAACTAATGAGTAAGTAAGCAAACTCAGCATAAAAAAATGCTTTTTATTTCTAAAGTGGAATGGTGCTTTTTTGTCTGCTGCAGAGAGGAAAATGTCTTCCCATGGTGTTTTGAGATCTCATCATGGGAAGCAGTACCACAGCTGACTCTTGCTGTAGCATTAGTTTAGGTTGGATATTAGGGAAAAGTTCTTTATGGAAAGGGTTGTCCAGCCTGTCCAGCCCTGGAACAGACTGCCCAGGGCAGTGGTGGCACTCCCACCTCAGGTTGGGGATTTAAAAGCTGTGTGAATGTGGCACTTGGGGACATGAGTTAGTGGTGGAATTGGTTGGACTCAATCTTTTCCAACTGAGGTAATTCTGTGGTTATACCTTTAGCAGAGAATGTTTGCTACTAGATCTGGAATCTCTGACGTTCCCACAGCAGTAATCCAGATGGAGATGTGTACTTAGTAGCATGAGTAGGGAAGACCTCTGAGGAGGGAAGATGATCTTTAGCATCATAGTATTTGGGGCTTGGACACTTAGACTTGGATGTTTCTTTGACTGCCAGCTCATGGAAACATTATATTTGAGATCTGTCTCACTGTTTTCAGAGTAATAGTATAAGAGAAAAAAGAAACTGAAAGAAAGCAAGAAAACAGAATGCTGCTAGAGAACAAAACCTGCTCTGTATGATTGCTTAACTTTGCTAACTTCTGGCAGCCTGAGTATTTCCCTTAATCAGAGAGAGCTGATAGGAATGGGCAAGAAAAACCAGACCCTTCCATATCTGTGGGCAGGAACATTGCTGTCGACAAATGAATGTTTAGGTTAAGACTACCCAGAGACATGCAGCATTGGATAAGAAGCCAAACAAATACCAAAACCATCTCCTTGGTACTGGAAGAAAAAGTGTCTTGAGAAGGAAAATGGAATAGCATCCTACTAATAGTAATTTGCATGTTAGTTCATTCACTTGTACTAAAAATGATGCCAGTCACGTGCAGCCCTGCTTCCCTGGGAGGATGGAGCCCTGAGGGGAGGTGGGGTGTGGTAATTGGCCAAGCTTTCCTTGGTATCCAGACTGATCCCTTTGCTCCTTGTTCTCCTTCTGCTTCTAGGATGGTGCATCGATTCAGACAGCTGGATGCAAAGGTACTTCTGTCTCAGATTGCTCTGAGGAATGCAATTCTCTCTGGTGAAGCAGGGAGTGTGCCATGGCAAGGAAAATGAGCCTCCCAGAGTCATGTGCAGTCCTTGTCACTGTCACCAGGGCCCCATTTTAATTGGGCTTTTTTACCGTGGTGTTTTGATTCCATGGACAGGAATGTGTAGGGAGTGTAGTGATTAGGACAAGAGGGAATGGTTTTGAACATAGAGCAGGTTTAGATGGGATAACGGGAAGAAATTCTTGGCTGTGAGAGTGGGCAAGGCCGGGTTGGATGGCTTGGAGCAGCCTGTGTCCCTGCCCACAGCAGGGGTGGAACACAATGAGCTATAAGGTCCCTTGCAAGCCACAAGAGCTTCATATTGTGCAGGAAAATGAAACAGACAGACACTTGCTCAGTGCTGGAGGAGTGTTTCTCAGTATTCCTTGTGGGACTGAATAAAATAGAAGTAATTTCCACCTTAAACTGCAGCATTCAGCTGTGTAACAGGCCCATGAAACACCAATGGGAAGAAGGGGTGTCACACACCTGACATGTCCCCTTCCCAAGGTGTCTGTCAAGTTTAGCTTCTGGTGCTGTTGGCATGAGGGAATTAAGCAATAGAAAGCTACCAATCTACCAGAGAGCACATTAAGAGAATTGCCATACAAATAATCTTTTTATAACTGTGATGCTGAAAAGACCTTCACAATGAGTGTTTTCTTAGGCTTGACTGAATTATCAATTTGGCCTCTGAAGTGGGGAGTGACTTTGGTATGAAGCACAGACTTTTGAGAAGCTCACAGGTGAAAAGAGCCACGTATACTTCAGAGTACATATTTTGGTTGCTATCAAATAATTTAGATTGCAAAATGATAGAATGATAGTTTGCTTCCCAAGACTGAAAGGGAAGTGGTGAGCCAGTCTGTGGCTAGTGATGCTGCTCTTGAAACTGAAAGGAGATCCTCCTAACCTTAATTCTCCCCTGAAAAGAAATACACATCTCTTGATTCCCTCTTCTGGTAACTGCTGGTTAACTCGCTGAAATACAGAGGCATCAGGGCTCGCTGCATTAATTGCCCTGATGAGCACTGTAATTGGGAGTGTCCTCTCCAGCACTCTTGGATTTGGTGCAAAACTTGAAGAGGCAATTACTCATTACTTCCTTTTCTCATTAGCATTGCTTTCCTTCAACTAGGTGGACTTTACCAAAATAACCTCCTTCTTCTTTTTTTTAAAGCTCTCTGATTTGAAAGGCCTTCTGAAAGAGATTTCCAGTAAAATTAAATGAGTGCAGCTGAAATCCAAGAGCAGCTACTGGAGCAGGGTAAGCCCTCTTTAAATCCATTCTCTGCCTTGAAAAAGTTTACCAGCATTTGTGGTGTTCAATTGGTGTGTCTTTGGAAGAAGAGCTAGTATTAATTGTTGATGCTTGTATTCATATTGTCTCATAGTGGGAAAGAAAGGAGACCGGAATTCTGTTCCTCATTTGTGTTTTTCTTTCTGAAAAATACAGTTTTCCATCTGGGTTTCTATCAATTTTGGCACTGTTTAAAATACCTTGTTTTGCTCACTTGCCTTTGAAAAACTATGACTAACCCAAGGTTATTTTAGTGGTCTTTGTGTTGGAGAGCCTCTAGAAAATGCAGGACTGCTGTGCTGGATCCTTTACCCCTGGTACCTTTTAACTGTGAAGAGCAGGCAACCCAAATAGAAAAGACAGAAGTGAGGGCAGGAGTAAGGTTTATTTTTCCATTATCAAAGTGGGGCATTAGGCTGGATCACTGCAGCCTTCCTGTGTCCTGTACAATAAGCTGCAGTGTGAGGAGCTGACCCAAAGCCTCCGGTCCAGCTGAAGATCTGGTCATCAGCCTCGTGTCCTTTCACCTCCAGTTTTAAGGAAGAATTGGCTTGGATCCCACAGTGGGATGTGAAAGGCAGAGAGAACACTGATGGATGCAGAGAACACTGTCATCTTTAGAGACAGCAGGTTAAGAAATGCAACTGTTGAATGGGATAATCTGGAACAACTTGATCAGCCTGGACATTAGGGCCTGGCTCCTTCTTCCCCAGAGTGGTTTTGTCCAGGAGAACTTAAACCTGTGCCACACATTCCCCAGTCAGCTCACCATTTTCCTGGGAAAACTGAATATTCACTTGACCTAAGTTCCATTTAGTCATGAATGACTTGCAACCACCTAATAAAATCTACAAGGATCACCAGTTCCTGGGCTGGTTCTAGGACGTGCTGGACTCCAAGTGGCCTAAAAAACAGGCTGTAGAATAGTGGAACTCTGGAGGCCATTTAGGCCAGCACAGATGAAAGGGAGCTGCAGTGTGGCTGGAAAACAGGCTGTAATTAGATACACTGGGGCAGCCTGGGACAAGGGACAGCAGCTTATGATGGAGCTTGTGGAAAGGGATCTCTCATTACAGATGACAGTGCCTTCAGAAGAATCCTAGAATCCCAGAATGGTTTGGGTTGGAAGGGACCTTAAAGCTCATGCAGTTCCACCCTCTGCCATGGGCAGGGACACCTTCCCCTGGACAAGGCATCCAAGTCACCTGGGCTGATGTGGAGAGGATGAAAGCAAAGCCTTGAGGTGGGCTGGGAGCTCTACTCTCCAATTCTTTCTGTTGCTCACACAGGTACCAATTCATGAAGAATAATTGCTCGGAGCTGGCAGTAACTCCCAAGCAGATGGCAACAGAGGCACCAGACTATCAATGTCTCGGCAGGAGTCAGCAGGATTTTCTTGCTATTTTTATTTTGTTGATCAAACAGCCCTTTCTGCTTGTTGCAAGGTTCTGGGGAAACGGGAGACGACTGCTTATCTCCTGACATGATTCCTGCATTACCCAAACTCTTCTCATCTGCCCTAATGTCCAGTGGCAGCAATTAGTCCTTGTAAGCCGCTGTTGCAAAGCACTCCTATTTCCAAGAGTTATACTACTGTTGCCAAAATTCCTTTGCTTTTCCATTTCACTCAAAGGGACCTGTGCATGGGTTTCCTTCAAGCACTAATTGCTTGTCTGAATGAATCCATCTCCCTTCCCATTCCATCCTGTAGTAGCTGGATCTTGCTTGTTCCTTGGGCTGTCTGTCAGACCTGCTGGGGTCTGGAATGCTGGTGTGCCAGAATGCAATGGATTTTGGCATCATCCCCCTGAGGAAAGCCTTTGGTCCAACCCTGCATCCCTATTTCAGACTGTACAAGAACATTGTGGATTTGTTCCCACCCTACCTGAAACCTTTCAGCACTGCAGAAGTTCAGCTATTACAGCCCTGCATGGAAGAGACATTAATTCATCCAGGAAGTGATTCCAAAGGCTTTGTGGGCAATCCTTGCTTGGTTTCATTAGTGAAAATTTGCATCCTGGGAATGTTGGAACTCATTTGACTTTTCCAATGTGCGTTTGCTGATGTTTGCATCTGGAAATGGAGAAGAGATTGTTGGAACCTTTAGACAGAGCAATGCTCGATATGGTGAGGTGGCGCTTTGTGCTTTCTGTCTAAAATAGCAGCTGAATTCTGTCACATTTGTTTGGTACAACTGAGAGCACAGCCAACTGAAGGCACTACAAAGAGCATTTATTAACATGGCAAAGCATTGTATCAATCCTCCTTCCCAGTGTCTAGGAATCATGGAATCATAGACTCACCAGAGAAAAGGACCTGCAAGGATCACAGAGCCCAACCCCTGGCCCTGCACAGACAGCCCAACAACCCCACCCTGGGACCATTGTTCAAATGTTCCTTGGGCTCTGGCAGCCTCAGGGCTGTGCCCATTCCCTGGGGAGCCTGGGCAGTGCCCAGCACCCTCTGGGGAAAGAACCTTTCCCTGATCTCCCACCTGACCCTGCCCTGACACAGCTCCAGCCATTCCCTCAGGTGCTGTCCCTGTCACAGAGAGCAGAGATTGGAGCTGTCCCTCGGGAGGAAGCTGCCAGCCATGCTGAGACCTCTTCCCTCTCTCTCCTCCTCCTCCTCTCCAAGCTGAACAAGCCAATTGACCTTAGCTGTTCCTCATACAGCTTCCCCTCCTGTCCCCTCATCATCTTCGTGCCCCTCTTTGGATACTCTCTGCTAGCTTTATATCCTTATGACATGTTCAGAGAGCTTGCTGCTCTTCTCTCCCTGCACCTCCTGACCCAGCTGTACTGTATGCTGTGCATGACACCATCCTGGGGGATCCAACACTAACAATAGCACTGGCACCTGTTTACATGGGAAAATACTTCCTGCTGAAAAGTAAAGGAGCCAGGCTTTCACTGATTCACATGGCAGTTAGCTTGCATCATAAATTCTTGAGATAAGGTTCCTTTCTGGAAATTATTTTCCTCGTATCGTTTGTCTGCCATGGATGTGAAAATTGTACTTTTTGTTCACTCCCTTCCTACATAAAACCTGTGGAATCCTTTGGACCCTTCAGGGAAATCCCAAGGGCCTTGTCTTGGAAGAATATACCATAGAGTCTCCACCTAGGCTGAAAGAGAAGACTTCTGCCATGGAGCCTTGCAACACTATGATCCACCCCAGTTCCTTCCCCCGTATGTCCCAAATTCTCATGGTTTCTGCTTTCTGTGTTTCCTCCTTGGTTGGGGTACCCCTGGTGGCCAGCCCTCTCTTCCCTGAAAGCCAATCCCTTTGCACTACCCTTTGTGCTGCCCCAATTGCCCGCTGACCCCTACTTAACCCGGTGCAGAGCATATCTCCCTGATCCCTTCAGCATGGTGGATGCAATAAACTTTTGCTGGAATACATCATACAAAGACCCTTCCTGTCCTTCCTCTGCTGAGCTATCTGTGCTCTGTGTGTGTGTGTGTGTGCATGGACTTGAAATAGCTACTCTTGTGGCCTTGCTCCAAACGGCTTCTGAAGGAGATGCTTCGAAGAAGGCTGCAGCATTTCTGCCACCCTGACACGTGGAAACAAAAACCTGCCGTGTGACTGCCCGAAGCTCTGGAGATCTGTTGTTGTGTGAATGTAACTGTGAAGCCATGTTCTGTCAGGTCTGAATTCTGGAGTCAGTCTAGGTCCAGTGCTGTACCCAGGGCCGCCAGCCGGCGCCTCACACGCTGCTCCCTTCCCAGAGGCCGCGCGGGCTCTTCTCCAGGCTCCCGTGGGCCCGAGCTGGGTGCCCATGGAGCCCCGGCCCGGCGGGGCTGCGGGCCGGCACCGCGGCTCCCCGGGCAGCAGCCGGCCCTCTGCCCCCTGCCCTCGGGAGCCCTTGGCCAGCGGCTGCTGGCCGCGCCTCAGGGCTCTGCGGCCAGGGGAGGCCGGGGCTGGGCGCAGGCAGCGCCCGGCCCAGGGGCTGAGCCCGCGCCAACCCTTCCCTCCTGCCGCTCTCTGCAGCTGGCAGAGGACAGGAGCCGAGCGGCCGAGCACCTGCGCCTGGCCCTGCGGTTCGTGGAGAGCCCACAGGAGCCCCTGCGAGAGGCGGCCGTCAGGTTCATGGGTGAGCCCCGAGCCCGGGCTCCCTCCCCGGCCCGGCCCGCCGCAGCTCGGCCCCAGCCCCGCCTGCTGCCCCGGCAGCGCCAGCCGGGCCCGGCGCCGTGGAGCCCCGGCTGGGCTGGGCATTGCTGCTGCCGCCCTCTGGCAGCCGTGCCCTGGGCCGGCAGCGTGCGGCAAGGGCCGGGCTGAGCCCTGCCGGGCCAGCAGCCCGTGTGGCCACAGCGCCGGCAGCGCCGCTGGCAGGGAGCTGTGCTGCTGGCGCCGTGACAGGCTCTGTGCTCACAGGCATCGCCGGGGCGCTCCTGAGGGGGCAGCAGCCAGAGCTGCAGCTGATCTGCACTGGTGAGTGAGGGCAGCGGGCTGACAGCGGGGGCTGTGGAGGGACCTGCAAGCCCTGCCCTGGCTTTGGAGGGCTCTGCTCACTCTGCGGAGGAGGGCTGAAGTGGGCAGAGCACACAGAGATTTCAGAGACACGTGGGGGAGTCATGGCAAGTTGCTCCCAGCTGATTCCAGTGTCTCCTACTCCCTTCTGGCTGGGATGGCCCTGTTCAGAAGGTCTTGTAGAGTTCCCTCAGATCCGGGCCGTTGCCTTGGCTCTGTTCCTCTCTTTTCAGCCCTTCGAGCCCGGAGGCAATGTGCCAGCCCATCCTGCTGTGACCTGGACAATCAAGCCGAGTTTCCCCAGAGAGCTCAAGAAGTAGGGACATCTTCTGGATCCAGTGAACCAGTGTCCCAAGAAGAGCACCAGGAGACACCCAAGAGGACACCACCTCCCAGCGCTGCTGGAAGTCCTGGCACAGCTGTTGCTGGGCACAGTTCTCGTGGCTTCAGCCCTCTCCCTGCCTGTTGATAGCTCCCTCCCTCCAGCCCTCATACACTGCCCATCCCCATTTTTTCCCTCTACTCTCCCTCCTTGTTGACGGCTCCCTCCCTCCATCCCTCAGACCCTCCCCACCCCTTTTTTCCCTCCCAGCTCCTCCCTTTGCTTTGCCTTATATTAATAAAAGTTTGGCTTCTGCACTTTGCCTGCATCTCTGTGGAGCTGAAGCAAACCCGGGGCCCTGGGACACACAGGCCCCTGCTGCCGTTCTCTGCCACGCCGTGTTTTGTGCACAGAGCCAGAGGAACGAGGGCAGGTCAGGCTGGAAAGGTCCCTGTGCTGAAGGTGCAGTTCCACAGCACTGTGCAGTTCCAGATCTTGCTGAGCACGCTGAAGGCCAGCAGTGGGACAAGGAGCCTGTGTGTGTCAGGGACCAAAGGCGTGTCTAAGGCCCTGCCATATCTGGTGCCCTGTTGTGCACGTCAACAAGATGACGAAGAGCAGAGAATGAAGGAAACCTGATGGTTTAACTGGTGGGAATTGGACCCTTGAGGGAAACAATGGACTGGTCAGTCGATGGGAAGTGAACCTGTGAAAGAGGAACGATCCACAATGGAGCTGGGGTTGGCATGGAGGGGGTATCACAGGTCATTGCAGCCTCATCTCACACACTGGCCAAGCGTGAGATGACCTTGTAACTGGAAAAACTCCACTGCCGAGGAGGAGATGTCAGGCCTGGTTCTGGGCTGGAGGGATGAAAAGGACAAAATGCCCGTCCTTTTGATGCAGGGGATGCTCTGAATGTGGGAGGCCTGCCTGCCCTTCCCACTGGAGCACCATGCTGAGATCCCCTGAGAGCAGCCCAGTGCTCCTTGCTCCTCTCTGCTGACCCGGGAGCGTTTGTCTGGTCCAGGGGTGGCCCTGGCTGTGTCAGGGCTGCTCCGTGGACACGAGACAGCCGGTCCTGTCCCGCTGGGTCCCAGCAGTGCCTGGCAGCAGCCCTGCACCCACGTCAGGATGCTGGCCAGGAGAGGCCCTGGAAGCTGAGGCAGCTGATTTTAAGCCTTGGCAGATACACACAGATCAAGGCCAACTGTGTTCCCTCCGGATACAGCAGTGCTGAGGGTTCTCCCTCATTCAAAGAAATCGGCAGACAAATGCATTGTCTGCCAAAAGCCCTTTTATTGAGCTGGCAGGAGGGCAGGGGTCTGCACCCACTAAAATGCTTCTCTGCCACGTGTAAATTTCAGTGGGTTTATGTAGGAATTGTATCAAAAATACCATCCCTCTTTACCCTGCTGAGGCAGGCGGCTAGAATTACATTGCATCAGATTCCTGTACTTGAAGTTAATGTCCAGGCACTGGCCAGGAGCGGCCTCCATGCCCTAAAGCAGCACTTCTTCCCCATGGCTTCCCTGCACAGGGCTCATTTTACACTTGCCCTTAGTTCTTCTGGTAGAATGTGTCTAAAGCTTTTTGTCAAGTCCCTCTCCTGTCAAGTTAGGCCTGCCGGGTTTTTCTTGTGCTAACTGGTGCAAAGTGCTTCTGTCTGTCTGTGCTAAGTACTTGTTTACTTATGTGAATTGTTTCTGCTTATGTCAAACAAAGGCCTTGTTTCATTGCCAAAGGTGCCTAAAGCCACCCACTCCTTGTGGCACCAGCTGCTTTCCTGTGGGATGTTCTACCTCCCCCAAGAGTGAAGAGGGAGCTGGAGACAGAGCTGGCCAGGCTGCTCTGGATCCTGTACCAGCGGCCCTGGCTGAGTGGAGCAGTCCGAGCTGAGCGCAGATGTGCCAGTGGAACAGCCGTGCCCAGGAAGGCTCGCTGGGAAGGGTGCTCCAGGAGCCACAGGCCTGGCAGCCTGGCTTTGCTGCCAGGGAAGGCCTTGGAGCAGATCCCCCTGAGTGCCATCCCACGGCACGTGCAGGGAACCAGGGGCTCTGCTGGAGGCTGGGAAAGCTCTGCGGAGGGACGGGCACAGCTGGGGCTCCTGGAGGGGATTGAGGGCTGCTGTGGGGGTGTTTGGGGGGTGGGTGTTGGGGGGCGTGTTGGGGAAGGTGAGAGGTCTGGGCTGGAATTTGAGTCAGTTTGAAGGCAGCACCTGTCCTTTGGCACAGCTTTGGTGTTGGAGGGCAGAAGGAATATCTGTGACCTTTTCTCTTAGTGGTCCTGATTCTCCTGCAGGGAACAAGAAAGGGTAGCTGTACTTTATTGGCCTCCTAGATATCTGTAGCACGGGAAGGATTAGCCCTTTTACCATCTACTCACTTATTTGGGCTACTTCTGTAACACTGGGTGGACTTTCATTCCTTGAGAGCTTTTATTCCGTAAGAGAATTAGGATATTATCATCCATGCATTGAAAATTGGTTGAAAATCAAAGACTGGACTTCTTTTTGCCTCTGTGTAGTGTTATGTTTTGTAAAGTAACAAGCAGTTGATGACGCTAATTCAAATGAGTTGGTGCTGTGAAATGAGAGGCACATTTCTAACTCTCATGTTCTCAGGCCATCCCAGTTACTGTGGGAAGTTTGTAATTTTTGGAACTACTTGAGTTGAGCAATGGGAGGTAAAGCTTTCCTGAAGTGAGGATTCTTTAATGCCAGATTCTTCTCTGCCTTCATGGCAAAGATGTTTTTGTGGTGCAGGCAATTACTTCAATGAGAAAATAATTCCAGCATGGAGGAAGAACTTCTGACAGAGAGCAAGTGTTGCCAGCAGTCGCTCCAGGTGCTCCGGCCATCAGCCCCTGCAGGAAGGAGCAGAGCCCCCAGTGCACGTGGGCTTTGGCTCCCTGTGGCACAGAAGCCCCCGGGGGCACAGGTCTCTGGGGCAGGAGACGGGCACCAGCGCTGCCAGGGCTCAGGGAGTGGCAGCTCTGCTTGGCCGGGGACTCTGCCACAGCTGCTGCTGTCAGCGCTGCCCGGGCCCCAGGGCTCAGAGCAGCATTCGTGCCCGGGCCCGCCCGTTCCTTGTGCCTGTCCCACCCGCGGGTTTAGGATGGCCACCAGCCGGGACGTGTCCCAAGGAGGCCGTGCCAGCTTCCCTGGAAGGCCCCGTGCCCTTCCCAGCACGGCTGCCTCGGCAGCCCTGGGGGCTCCTTCTGCTGCCCTGAGCCCGCAGAGCAGGGCAGCGTTTGCTGATGCTCTGGGCCCTTCCTAAAGATCCTGTCGGGCTGCCTTAGACACCTGGGGCCAGGCATTCCTTCCAGCCTGGGCCACTTTGGCTGGGCTGGGGGCGGCCCCAGGGCAGGTGGCGGTGTGTCACAAGGGCCCTTTGTGACACGTGGTGACATAGGAGCTGGCAGTGACAGGAGCAGGCCACAGTGCTCAGAGCACGCGACGGGACAGGACGGGACAGAGCGGTGCTGTGAGGCGCCCCCGCACAGCGCGCTCGTTCGTGTCCAACCCGGAGCTTTTCCGAGGCGTTACTCCCTCAGGTGACCTCGTGCAAAGGCTGCTGGCTTTGCTGACCCGTGGTCTTCCCGAGGCTTCTGTTTTGCAGGAGCCTGCGAGGCCAGACTGAGGGACCTGGTGACTCAGAACTTTTCTGAAGCATCTCCCATCCTCGCCGCTGGCACCCTCGAGGCCAGACCACAATCCTTGACAGGAGTCTCCTGTCCTTGTGGCAGGAGCCCTTGAGACCGAGTGCAGGACTTGCTCTCCTGCAGCCTTCCTGAGGCTTTCTCTTGAAGGTGCCTTCCAGGCACAACTGACAGACTTGGTGACTTGGAGCATTTCCAAGGCATCTCTCCTGCAAATAGCCACAAATCCAGGCAGAGATAAGATGCAGAGATGCCCAAGAGTGCCAGACTTGGCTTGGGTGGAGGAGGAAGAAGGCCCTGGAGTTGCCCCAGCAAAAGAGATCGAGGAGGTGGAGCAGTTCCAGCCACTGCAGGAGGGTGAGTGGCAGAGTTGGGCTGCAGGCCTGGTGCCTGCAGCCAGCTTGACCCCATGCCATGCCATGCCATGCCATGCCATGCCATGCCATGCCATGCCATGCCATGCCATGCCATGCCATGCCATGCCATGCCATGCCATGCCATGCCATGCCATCCCCTGGGGACATGCCCACGGACAGGATGGAACAGGGGCAGGGCAGACACCCCACAGGGGCCGTGCTCCATCCCCTGATGCATCCCGGGGCTCTCCCTGCCTGGGCAGTGCAGGGCTGGCCTGTGTTCTCCGGCCTCGCCCGCAGCCCCTCAGCTCTGGCTGCGTTTGCTCTTTGCCAGATGCAGCCCTGGAGCGCACACCAGAGCAGGAATCCAGCCGTGGCCGCTTCCGCAGCACAGCGCAGGTACCTGCAGCCACCCCCACCTGGGCTGGGCCTGCTGTCCCTGCTCAGCCCAGCACCGTGTGTGCAGCACTCCATGCAACATCCCCGGCTTCCTGCCCTGCTCCTACAGTTCGTCTGCAAATTCACGAAGAGCATTCAGCAGGAAGAGACCAGCACCATGGGCACTGGGCTCAGACCATGCTCTGAGCTCCTCAAACATAAGACCGGTGCCACCCTGCTGGCTTTGCTGGTGGAGAAGGGTGTTTCCAGGCCAGACCAAGTAAGTAGCCTGTGGCCAGGCTTCAATTCCCCCATGAGTCGCGTGGCTTCCCAACCCGCACCTGCTGGTTGCTGTGAGCCTTTGAGGCCATGGCAGTGCGCTGGGAAAGCTAGCACTTTTCTGGGGAAGCTGGAAACTTTGCTCCATCTGGCAGCTTTCCAACTCTCCCTGCGCCTTCTCCAGGTGCACTACCTCGCTGAGCTGCCTCCCAGCTCTCTGCCCTCTCACAGCCACAGCTGCCTGGGACGGTGCCCGTGCCCTGTGCTGCTGCCTGGGCCCAGCCCTGTGCGGCTCCGGGCTCCTGCTGGCCGGCTCCCTGTCACTGCCCTGTGCCTTTCAGGTCCTCGAGTGCCTGGACTTGAGGGAATGCAGTGACAGCGTTCTGGAGATCATGGCACAGAACCTGCAGAGCGAACACAGGGCCAGGCGTTGCTGTGCACTCCAAGGCCTCGTAGTGCTGGGCAAGAATCCCTCGATGGTGAGAAGGGGGCAGTGGCTGGAGCCGTGCAGGCAGCGTGGGGCTGGGCAACGCAGTCACTTGGCCTTGCCTGGGCTTCGGGCGCTGGGGCAGCTGCTCCCAGCTCTCCTGCCTCCCGCTTCAGCTGCCCCAGTGCTTCCAGACAGGCCTTTGGCCTCTGGGCCCTGCAGCAGCAGGGTGGCCTTTCACAGACTTGTGTTCCACACAGGCTGAAAAAATGTGGAGCCTGACTGAAAGTCTTGTGGAGCTCCTGCAGGAAAATGAGAGCAACGTGGTCAGGATGACCATTCTTCTACTTAGATATTTGCTCCTGGAAAATGGTGCCCCAATACCCACCCCCATCGCCCTGCAGCTGGCTGAGGGGCTCCTGCCACTCTTTGACCACGTAAGGCTCTGTGCCCACAGCCACGGCCACTGGCTGCTGCCCGGACACTTGGTGCCCTGAGGAGATGCAGGCCTCTGCCCTGGGGGCCTGAAGCAGCTGATGCTGAGGTCTTTTGCCCTTCCTTTCATACAGGATGATAGCCAGGTGCAGCTGAGCTCCATGTGTGTCTTTCAAGAGATGCTGGAGTTCTTAAGAGAAGATGGAAGAAAGGCCCTGAAGTCCCATGCGCGCCAGAGCCTACTCCCACTCTCCTTCCACTGCCATGATGAGAATCAGATTGTTGCTGAGGTAAGGACTTGTGGCCGGCTACTGTTCCCTTGGGAGGGGGCTGGGCAGCCTCCTGCCCTGGCACCTTGTGGGCTGCAGCCTCCTCCAGGCTGTGGCACTGGGATGCTCCTGTGCCCTGGCCTGTGGGGCCATCTGTGCCTCTCTGCTGCTCTCCAGGCCTCCCGGGAAACGCTGCATTCTGCAGCCAGATTCCTAAAGAGGAGGGATATCGAACAAATGCTACAGGTGGATCAGACATGGAGATTCGGCGAGGGCCTGGTAAGAGCAGCCAAGAACCCCCAGGCTCAGCCCGGAGAAGGCCCCTGAGGGCGGCGCTCGGTGTGCGGGGCTGGCAGCTGCGCCCCTGCCCGCTGCTGCAGCCAGAGGCCGCGCGGGCTCTGCTCCAGGCTCCCGTGGGCCCGAGCCGGGTGCCCATGGAGCCCCGGCCCGGCGGGGCTGCGGGCCGGCACCGCGGCTCCCCGGGCAGCAGCCGGCCCTCTGCCCCCTGCCCTCGGGAGCCCTTGGCCAGAGGCTGCTGGCCGCGCCTCAGGGCTCTGCGGCCAGGGGAGGCCGGGGCTGGGCGCAGGCAGCGCTCGGCCCAGGGGCTGAGCCCGCGCCAACCCTTCCCTCCCGCCGCTCTCTGCAGCTGGCAGAGGACAGGAGAAGAGCGGCCGAGCACCTACGCCAGGCGCTGCGCTACCTGGAGAGCCCACAGGAGCCCCTGCGAGAGGCGGCCGTCAGGTTCATGGGTGAGCCCCGAGCCCGGGCTCCCTCCCCGGCCCGGCCCGCCGCAGCTCGGCCCCAGCCCCGCCCGCTGTCCCGGCAGCGCCGCTGGCAGGGAGCTGTGCCGCTGGCGCCGTGACAGGCTCTGTGTTCACAGGCATCGCCGGGCGGCACCTGAGGGGGCAGCAGCCAGAGCTGCAGCTGATCTGCACTGGTGAGTGAGGGCAGCGGGTGACAGCGGGGGCAGCCGGCGGGAGCTGCAAGCCCTGCCCCGGCTGCGGAGGGCTCTGCTCCCGTGGGCAGAGCACACAGAGATTCCAGGGCCACGTGGGCCATTCGTGGCCAGCAGCTTCGGGTTAATCCCCTTGGTCCCTGCTCCTCTCTGACCATGGCAAGAGCCTGCCGGGGTGGCCCTGGCAGGGGGGCTCTCCTCGGCTCCCTGCAGATCTGGGATCTGACCTTGGCTCTATTCCTCTCTCTTGCAGCCCTTGAAGAAATGGCATATGACAGCAGTCCTGCCATCAGAAACCTGGCATCAGAAACTGTGTTCGTTCTCCGGGCTGTACAGAGAGCTCCGTACTCCACATGGCGTAAGCTGCGAGATCAGTTCTGCAGTGCATGGAAGAAACGGTGTCGTCTCTGCAGCAGAGCCTTGCTGTGCTGCTGGAGCTCTGTGGAGGGTTGATCTGGAAAACTCTGTCTGCTGGGGTCACTTGAGCCAGCAGGGATTTTCTTTTTCATCAAGATTTTTGTTTTCATGTTTTCATTTTTCCTTTGTATGTGAATAAAAAATACATTATAGTAGGCAGGCTCCCATGATCTTTTCCTTGCCAGGATCGGCAGGGCTTAGGGGAGGAGGATGAAAAGGTTGCCTGTGCTCAGCCAGCTGCCCAGGCGTGCAGTGCTGCCGGGCAAATGGCCAGAAGCCCCTTGGCCTCTGGTGGTTCTGCTGAAGCCTTTGTGCTGCCCACAGAGCGGCTGGGCAGGGGCCGGAGCTGTGGGGATCCCTGCCCGAGCGGTGCCTGGAGATGGCCACAAGCCCTGTGCCAGGCAGGAAGCGCCATCCGTGTCCTCCTGCCCGTGTGCTGCCGGCTGCCTTGCTGAGGGCTCCCAGGTGCCTCTGGATGGGGCTGCTCTGGAGCTGCTGTGGGGCTGCGGCGCTGCTGCCGGGCAGCTTGGCCGGGCTGGGGCAGCCCCTGAGGAGACGGGGCCACGAAGGGATGAGGTGCTGTGGAAGCAGCACCCTTCCGTGGGACGAGGCAGTGGGAAGGACCAAGGGGGATGTGTGAGGGAGCAGGTGGCAGGAGGCTACAAGGGGACAGGAGGCCCCTGAGGAGCCAGGGCAGTGGGAAGCCCTGAGGAATTGGGTGTCAGAGGGCACAAGCAACCCCCGGGCAGCCGCCTTGTCCCTCACCTCCGGCTGCTCTGGCGCTTCCCCAGAGCATCTCCCAGGCCTGCGGCAGAAGCCCTCGAGGCCGGGACACCACCCCAGCACGAGGGCGGGGACACCCCCGAGGTGCCCAGGCTGGGCTGGCTGGGCACAGGGAGGGCAGGGGGCTGCTGCCAGGGCAGGGTCACTGCATGCTGCCAATAAGGGGCAGGGGGCAGAGGCAGGGCTGGCGGCCAGCCCGGGCCCTGGCGGCTGCCCAGGCCACGGTGCCGTGACCGAGGCCGCCCTGACCCAGAGCTCTGGGCCCGCAGAGCTGCTGCCACTGTGGCGAGGGCGGCCGTGTCTCCTCCAGCAGGGCTGCGGAGTCGCTGTTGCCCCGGCGGCTCCGGGCCCCACAGAAACAGCACCAGAGCGGGCTCAGCAACAGCAGCACCCCGAAGGGCGGCACCTGCTCGGCCAGGCATCCGCACCCGCCGGGATGCCAGACGGGGGAGCCCGGGGGCACAATCGCCCCTGCTTTGGCAAAAGGCTCAGCAGAGCTGGCCACAATGGCTCTCTCTTGACTTGCCAGCCTCACAGCAACGCTTGGCTGCTTCAGCTGCCGCCTGTGCCCCTGTCTGACTTCCATGGCCGGGCTTGAGGGCAGACTCGCCTTCCACAGGCGGCGTCCCAAGGCAGCGGCATTGGTGCCATGGGCACAGAGGCACTCTGATGGGGCACCAGCCCTGCTGTGCTGCAGCTGCCCTCCCTCTCCTCCAGGCAGGCACCTCCAAGACACATGCAACAGCTCTGAAACAAAATCCTGGACTTGCTTGGAACAAAGGAGGCGCTGGAGAAGAGCTGGGACTTCCATGGGTCAGATTTACTCTCAGCTTGGGGAATCACAGAATGCCAGGACACTTTGCGCTGCAAAGTATCATAAAGATCATCCAGTTCCCACCACCCTGCCGTGGGCACAGGTGCTGTGCAGGCACAGCTGTCTATAGAACTGGAAGAACACTTTTCCATGTTTACCTTTTCCTCTCTTGCATTTCAAGCTAACATGAAAAATTCCGCCAGTTACAGCTGAATAGTGTAGCTTACAGGATTTGGAGTGTCCAGTGGGCCATGGTATGTTCATTCAGCCTTTGTTAGACCATCCAGATGGAGCTGAGCCCTGTGCAGCCCAGGCACAAGCAGCAGGCTGCTCCATTTCAGCATCCCAAAGTCTTTGGGGCTTCCTGTGCACCCTGAGGCTCCTGAATCCTGTGCATACTGACAGCCTGGTTAGAGAGAAAGCCAGATAAACTTTCCCAGAAATTGTTCTAGGGAGTTTGTAGAAGGCTGAGAGAAAGAATGAAAACAATCTTACAGCTGGTGTTTGAAAGAGTTGTTTTCTCATAAGATGGTTTACCAAAGGGTGGTTCCTAGTAAATCAAAGGGTGACAGGTAAGAGCCAACCAGGTTCTGGGTGAACAGTGTTGGTTCTTGCCTCGCCAGCAGTTTATATACAGTTGCGAACAGGACGGAACACTCTAGGACAGCGTCTCAAGCTTTATTTTTCCAGCATCAGTCCCATTCCCTTGTTACGACAATGCAGTAAAAGATGCTGACAGCTCACTGACCAAAAAGAGTGCCAAAGAAACTCAGCATTACAGCATAACATAAGACAAACGAAGTCCAAGTTTCATCCAATCACAGGAAGCAAGAGCATATTGACAGTAGCCCTTCCCAGTCACCTGCAGCCTATGTAGCTGTGACTAAAACAACAGCAGTTTTCTCTCTAACACAATGCCTCCTTCATAGAAGACAAAGCACAGAGCCTTATTCATATTTAACCTTCTAAATGTATACTTAAAATATACTTTTTGCAATTTAGGAAGACAGCTCACAGAGGCCTACTGTTTTGTTTCTCACGTCTACACTGCTGCTTAGAACTTTTTCTGCTGGCTTGGCATCTCACTGTCCTTACTGTTTTCGGGGCCTGTCTTTTTCAAAACTTTTTCAAAAACCCCCTAACCTATGGATCCCAACAGTTATAAATATCGGGAGATTGTAATAAAGGAAGCTTTTATGCCATCTGAAAATGCATGGAGTATGTCACGTGTTTATCCGTTCCATACTCAACGGTGACACAAATCCATTCTTGAATTCCCAGTTAGTGCTCTGCAGCACATTAGAACACAGGAATGGCCTTTTTGGCTCATTCTTGGGTTTGCTGCTCTTGTCTAAAGTAGTCATAAGGAGTATATGCCAATGTAAAAATTATAGCTGAACACCGGGGAATTTTTCTGTAATGTTTAAAACTAAACCCTTGTGTGACTGTTCAGAGACTCCAAAATCCACTGTAAAAATGACAGCTTTGGTACTTAAGAATCCCAGAAATGGCAGGGCTGGCAGGCAGAAATCTCTACATGTGATTTATCTGGTCAAGGATTTGTATGCTCATGCAGAAATTACAAAACTGTTAAAAGTAGTTTTCATTGGCAACCTCTCCTAAATGCCATCAGCACACTTACAGGGGACAGGGTAGGACACTGGGGACAGTCCTTGGCACTTAACGGCTTCAGATCTGGGAGAGAAATGTTTTGCCCAGCTTCACCCAGCAGTTCAGGTTTTCCCAGGGCTTGGATCACTTCGGGTCACTGCAGGTGGCTTTCACTAAATGCAAAAGGATGGAACAGCAGAACTTCTGGAGAGGGTGCCCTAGGGATAGGGTGAAAACCTTGAAAACAATCAGCAGGCTCTGGAAAACATAAAAAAAAATCCGAAAAAGATGTAGCCCTGTGACTTTTCAGGCTCTTTGGGTCTGGAGGAAATATTTGCCTTTTATCAGCTATGACACAGACAGATGGGCAGCACCTGGAGCGTTAAACACCACAGACTGGGCCAGTGTTTTGACCAGAAGAACTGACAGAAGATCACATTAAACATGACAGTGCCTCTGTACAATCGAATCACTGAGGGAAACTCAGCAGCTGATGGTGTTGTGGTGCTACTGCCAATCCCTTCCATGAGAAAATCCTTTCAGGACTGACTAACAGCTTCTGCCTTCTGACAGAGAGCAAGTGTTGCCAGCAGTCGCTCCAGGTGCTCCGGCCATCAGCCCCTGCAGGAAGGAGCAGAGCCCCCAATGCACGTGGGCTTTGGCTCCCTGTGGCACAGAAGCCCCTGGGGGCACAGGTCTCTGGGGCAGCAGACGGGCACCAGCGCTGCCAGGGCTCAGGGAGTGGCAGCTCTGCTTGGCCGGGGACTCTGCCACAGCTGCTGCTGTCAGCGCTGCCCGGGCCCCAGGGCTCAGAGCAGCATTCGTGCCCGGGCCCGCCCGTTCCTTGTGCCTGTCCCACCCGCGGGTTTAGGATGGCCACCAGCCGGGACGTGTCCCAAGGAGGCCGTGCCAGCTTCCCTGGAAGGCCCCGTGCCCTTCCCAGCGCGGCTGCCTCGGCAGCCCTGGGGGCTCCTTCTGCTGCCCTGAGCCCGCAGAGCAGGGCAGCGTTTGCTGATGCTCTGGGCCCTTCCTAAAGATCCTGTCGGGCTGCCTTAGACACCTGGGGCCAGGCATTCCTTCCAGCCTGGGCCACTTTGGCTGGGCTGGGGGCGGCCCCAGGGCAGGTGGCAGTGGGTGCAAGGGCCCTTTGTGACACGGTGCAGCGTGGCATGGAATGGGACAGGGTGTCCTTTGTGACACGTGGTGACATAGGAGCTGGCAGTGACAGGAGCAGGCCACAGTGCTCGGAGCACGCGACGGGACAGGACGGGACAGAGCGGTGCCGTGAGGAGCCCCCGCACAGCGCGCTCGTTCGTGTCCAACCCGGAGCCTTTCCGAGGCGTTGTTCCTACAGGTGACCTCGTGGACAGACTGCGGGCCTTGGTGGCCCGTGGCCTTCCCGAGGCTTCTCTTTTTCAGGTGCCCTCGAGGTCAGACTTGGTGGCTCAGAACTTTTCTGAGGCATCTCCCATCCTTCTGGCCTGTGCACTCGAGGCGTGACCGTGGGACTTAGTGACCAAAACCGTTTACGAGGTGTCTCCTGTCCTTGTGGCAGGAGCCCTCAAGACCAAAGTGCAGGACTTGCTGTCCTGCAGCCTTCCTGAGGCTTCTCTGTCTCAGATGCCTTCAAGGCACAACTAAAGGACTTACTGACTCAGTAATTTCACAAGGCATCTCTCTTTAAGGTGCCCTCAAGGACAGACTCTAGCATGGCAGGCCGATTTCTCAGCCTGTTTAAAATCTTTCGGAGGAAAAAAGAGAAAGATCCTGGAGCTGCCCCAGGAAAACAGCCTGAAGAGCCCAAGCACTTGCAGCCACTGAAGGAAGGTGAGTGGCAGATCTGGGCCACAGAGCTGATGGTGGCAGCCAGCTTGGCCCCATCCCATCCCATCCCATCCCATCCCATCCCATCCCATCCCATCCCATTCCATCCCATCCCATCCCATCCCCTGGGGACATGCCCACGGACAGGATGGAACAGGGGCAGGGCAGACACCCCGCAGTGGCCGTGCTCCATCCCCTGGGGCATCCCGGGGCTCTCCCTGCCTGGGGAGCGCAGGGCTGGCCTGTGTTCTCCGGCCTCTCCCGCAGCCCCTCAGCTCTGGCTGCGCTCGCTCTTTGCCAAATGCAGCCCTGGACAAGACACAAGAACAGGAACCCGGCCGTGGAGGCCGCTTCCGCAAAACCCTGAAGGTACCTGCAGCCACCCCCACCTGGGCTGGGCCTGCTGTCCCTGCTCAGCCCAGCACCACACTTGGAGCATGTCATGCAACATCCCTGCCTTCCCTGTCCTTTGTTCTCCTGCAGAGGTTCCGGAAATTCCTGCGCATTCGGCGTAGAGAGACCGGCAACACAGCAGCTCAGGGCACAGCCCAGCCTGACTCGGGGCTGACCGAGCTCCAGGCAGAGCCTGATGTCAGCCCAGATTCAGCTGAATGCTCACAACACTCTGAGGCTGCAATGAACGAGCACAGGGCAAAGGCTGACATGGCACTGACTGAGGATGTGCCCATCACCGGAGAGACTCGGGGCACCACAAATACTGACATCAAACCATGTTCAGCTGAGTGCTCACTAGACTTTGACACTGCAAAGAACCAAGACAGGACAAAGGCGGACAAGGCAGTGACTGACGATGTGGTTGTAACAAACACCAACACCGCAGAGACTGAGGACATCTCAAATACTGGCACCATGCCTGCTACCATTGTAATTCATGCCCCCACTAAGGACTTCTTCGAAGAGAGTTCTGTTCCTTTTCAGCAGCATGTAAGCAGCTTGGGGCCAGGTCTGGAGGCCTGCCAGGATCATGTGTCCCCTCAAGCCATGGTCACTGGGGCCCCTCAGCCTTTGAGGCCAGCACAGTGTGGCAGGAAGGGAAGCACCTCTTGGGGGAAGCTGGGGTGGTTGCTCCCTTGGAGAGCACTCAAAATCTCCCGCATGCCTCCTCCAGGTGCCAGCCATGGTAAGGAGCATTCACCAGAGGCTGGTGTCCTTTGTCACTGTGGATGCCGGGCTGCAAAGTGACATTGTGAGGCTGGCTGAAGAACACCCTGTGGACGTGGTGCTGACCCTCCTGCGCTGTGCCCCAACATGTGACAGGTACGGGGCCCACGTGCCTGGAGAGCTCAGGGCTCAGCAGCCTTTAGGGCCCATGGCCCTGCACAGCCTGTGCTCTGGGCTCTGCCAGACAGGCAGAGATCCAGGACCCTCGGGGCCCTCTGTTTCCCAAGCCTGCTGCCAATGCTCCCTCCCTGCCCCTCAGGGCTCCGGGGCTCTGGCACCTGGGTCCCCACAGCTGCACAGGGCATGGTACTGGGACTGAGATGCCCCTGACACAGAGCTCTGATCCCACAGAGCTGCTACAATGATGTGGAGAACCATAGGATCATCGAGACCAGCCGTGGAGAAAGTGCTGCCAGCACTGCTCTGTGTGATGGAGGATTGGCCTCTGCACAGCACGTGCACCTCTGATGGGGACGACAGGGACGTTTTTGCCCTGGCTGTGAGTTTCTAGAACTGGCCTCTGCTTACCACCCTGTTGTCTCTCCAGCAGCTCTCCATCCTCTCCATGCCTCAGGCGCTGGGCTGAACCCTGGGCTAGGGGCAGGCTCAGGGGGCACCAGGCCCGCTGCTCCTCCTGCATCTGCCCTTGGGCCCTGCCCCAGGGACACCTCGGCACTGAGCGCTGTCTTGGGCTGCTTCTTTTGCAGGCAACTCTGGTGCTCCGGGTTATCATGCCTGAGTGCCACAGCGCGATCCTGCTTTACTCCTCTCGCCTGTTTGTGGCTCTGCTCTTCCATGTTGTCATCACCACACAGCAGATGCCACCAGAGGAAGTTAATAATTTCTGGAGAGATTGTCGGGAGGAACACTGCGTTCCCAGCAAGCCCAACAGGTTCCAGTCCTTCTGTCCTTCTCATGCCCTTGTGGCCAGTGCCAGTGCTCCCAGTGTGACCTGGGCTTTGCTCTGCACACAGGTTTGCAGTGCAGGCCATGAAGGCTCTGCTCTGCCAACTGCGCTGTGACAATGAGGTGATGGCTATGGAGCGCAAGCGTGGCTGGGACACGCTGCTGTGTGCTGACACCCAGCACTATGCCATGGGTCTGCTGGCCAGGTGAGACCCCCTTCTCCCCATTGCCCCTGGCATTTGTGCCCTGTGCCCCACACAGTCCCTGTGGTCATGGGCCAGAGGGCCTCATCACTGAGGGATGGCCAAGCAGATTGGAAAAGGCTGGGAGAGGAGGGTGCCCAGAAGGGGAGATCTCCCACAGCACTCACATCCCCTCCAGGGATGCTGGAGAAAGACCAGAACTCTCTGAGTCATTCCTGGGAGAAGTTTGCCCCTCCATCTCATGGACTTGGTCCCTTTTTTGCCCTTCCAGGGAGATGCGCCGTGTCTCCCTCTCCTTGTGTTCTGGGATTGCTCTCCGCCTGCTTGGGCTGCTCAGCAGGGAGGAGCCACACTGGGAACTGCCCGCCCTGGCATTCCTTGTGGAGGTGAGCCTCAAGGCCAGCGCTGCCTGGCTGAGCTGCCTCCCAGCTCTCTGCCCTCTCACAGCCACAGCTGTCGGGACGGTGCCCGTGCCCTGTGCTGCTGCCTGGGCCCCGCCCTGTGCGGTTCTGGGCTCCTGCCGGCCGGCTCCCTGTCACTGCCCTGTGCCTTTCAGGTCCTCCAGTGCCTGGATTGGAGTGAAGCTGCTGACAGCACACTAGAGATCATGTCAAGGTACCTGCAGAGCGAGTGCAGGGAGCGGCGTCGCCTGGCGCTCAGAGGCCTCGTGGTGCTCAGCAAGGATCCTTCAGTGGTGAGGAGGGGGCAGTGGCTGAAGCTGCGCTGGGGAAAGCACCCCCTGGGCGTGCAGGGCTTCAGGAGCTGAGGCAGCTGCTCCCAGCTCTCCTGCCTCCCCTGCCCCAGTGCTTTGGGTCAGGCCTTTGGCCCATGGGCCCTGCAGCAGCAGGGTGGGCTTGCAGTGCCAGGGCGGTGTTGGTGGTGTAGCCGTCCATGGCTTCCCAGCACAGCCCTGGGTTCCACACAGGTCAAGCGTATATGCAGCGTGTCTCGAAGCCTTCTGGAGCTACTGAGTGATGCAGATGGAGAGGTGGTCAGAATGACGCTCTCTGTCTTGACTAATTTGCTCAAGAACAACGACATCCTGGTATCCGACACCACTGCCCCGAAGCTGGCTGAGGCGCTCCTGCTGCTATTTGACCACGTAAGGCTCTGTGTCCCCAGCTGTGGGCACTGGTTGCTGCCAAGAAACTTTGGGCCCTGTGGATTTTTGTACAGTTCACGTGGGCCTGGAGTAGCTGGTGCTGACTTTTTTGCCTTTCCTCTAGGACAACAGCCATGTGCAGCTGCTCTCACTTAATCTCTTCTTCAAGGTGATGGATTTGGTAGTTGACGAGGGAAAAAAGCCCCTTAAGTCAATTGTGTGCCAGAGCCTACCTCCACTCTTCTTCCACTGCCATGATGAGAATCGGCATGTGGCAGAGGTGAGGAATCATGGGCTGCTGGTGTCCCCCTGGGACGGGACTGGGCTGCTTCCTGCCCTGGCACCTTGCAGGCTGCAGCCTCCCACAGGCCTTGGCCACTGGGATGCTCCTGTGCCCTGGCCTGTGGGGCCATCTGTGCCTCTCTGCTGCTCTCCAGGCCTCCCGGGAAACGCTGCATTGTGCGGCCGGGTTCCTGAAGAAGAGGGAACTCAAGCAGCTGGTGGAGACAGAGAAGCTGATGACCTTTGCCGAGGTCCTGGTAAGAACAGCCGAGAATGCCCAGGCTCAGCCTGGAGAGGCCCCTGAGGGCGGCGCTCGGTGTGCGGGGCTGGCAGCTGTGCCCCTGCCCGCTGCTGCAGCCAGAGGCCGCGCGGGCTCTTCTCCAGGCTCCCGTGGGCCCGAGCCGGGTGCCCATGGAGCCCCGGCCCGGCGGGGCTGCGGGCCGGCACCGCGGCTCCCCGGGCAGCAGCCGGCCCTCTGCCCCCTGCCCTCGGGAGCCCTTGGCCAGAGGCTGCTGGCCGCGCCTCAGGGCTCTGCGGCCAGGGGAGGCCGGGGCTGGGCGCAGGCAGCGCCCGGCCCAGGGGCTGAGCCCGCGCCAACCCTTCCCTCCTGCCGCTCTCTGCAGCTGGCAGAGGACAGGAGCCGAGCGGCCGAGCACCTGCACCGGGCCCTGCGCTACCTGGAGAGCCCACAGGAGCCCCTGCGAGAGGCGGCCGTCATGTTCATGGGTGAGCCCCGAGCCCGGGCTCCCTCCCCGGCCCGGCCCGCCGCAGCTCGCCCCCAGCCCCGCCTGCTGCCCCGGCAGCGCCAGCCGGGCCCGGCGCCGTGGAGCCCCGGCTGGGCTGGGCATTGCTGCTGCCGCCCTCTGGCAGCCGTGCCCTGGGCCGGCAGCGTGCGGCAAGGGCCGGGCTGAGCCCTGCCGGGCCAGCAGCCCGTGTGGCCACAGCGCCGGCAGCGCCGCTGGCAGGGAGCTGTGCCACTGGTGCCGTGACAGGCTCTGTGCTCACAGGCATCGCCGGGGCGCTCCTGAGGGGGCAGCCAGGAGAGTTCCAGGTCGTCTGTGAGGGTGAGCGAGGGCAGCGGGCTGACAGCGGGGCCTGGTGCGGGGAGCTGCAATGCCTGGGCAGGGAGCTGCAATCCCTGTCCCGGCTGCGGTGGGCTTCACTCCTTTTGTGGATGAAGGGTGGCGTGGGCAGAGCGCACAGCGGTTTCAGGGACTCAGGGGAGCGGATTCGTGGCCAGTGGATCCAGTTGACACCCCCTCCCTTGTGGCTGTGGCAAGAGCTGGGTGGGATGGCCCTCGCAGGAGGGTCTCCTAGGATTCCCACAGACCCAGGCTCTTATCGTGGCTCTGTTCCTCTCTCTTCCAGCCCTTCAAGCCCTGAGGAGAGATGACAGCCCTTCGCAGACAAACATAGTTGTTCAACAGCTATTCTGTGAAAAAGCTGCAGAACTGGCTCAGAAGAACCAGCGTTTGCTTAAGACCTTCAAATGCAATGGAAGATGAGACTACCTTGAGACCAGAAGAGACCAGCTGGAGCTCGAGACACCTGAGCCTGCGGGAAACTTGCATTGCTTCAGCCCTCTCCCTGCTTATAGATAGCTCCCTCCCTCCAGCCCTCAGCCTCTGCCCAGCCCTTCTTTTTCCCTCCACTCTCCCTCCCTGTGGACAACTCTTTCCCTTTAGCCCTCAGATCCTGCCGATCCCCTTTTTTCCCTCCCAGTTCATCCCTTTGCTTCGCCTTCCATTAATAAACAGTTTGGCTTCTGCACTTTGCCTGCATCTCTGTGGAGCTGAAGCAAACCCGGGGCCCTGGGACACACAGGCCCCTTCTGCCATTCTCTGCCACGCCGTGTTTTGTGCACAGAGCCAGAGGAACGAGGGCAGGTCAGGCTGGAAAGGTCCCTGTGCTGAAGGTGCAGTTCCACAGCACTGTGCAGTTCCAGATCTTGCTGAGCACCTTAGAGCCCCTGAATTTTGGAAGAGCCAACCTGAGTATGCTCTGAACCCAGCTGAGAGGGATTCCATGGCAAGCATTCTTGGAGGGCAAAGGAGCTTGGAATGCTGGAAGTTTTCAAGAATAGCTTCCTGGAAGCACAGCAATGCTCCATCCCTGCACAGGATGAGGAAGAGGGCAGAACCAGGGAGCTTAACAGGGAGCTCTGGGTGTGCCTAAGGGCAAATGAAGCAGCAGCAGCACGGTGCCCGAGACTCGGACACGCGGCCGTGCCGGTGCCCAGAGTGCTGTCAGGCAGTGCCGGGATCCCGGCTGTGCTTCTGGTCCCCACAAGTGAGGAATGGCAGCCCCAGGCTCAGAGCCAGTCAGAAAGCAACCAAGGGAGAGCAGAGGGAGGGTACCCTTCCAGTCTCTCTCGGGCATGGCCGCACAACAGCCCCTGCTGCTCCTTCCTGCGCCGGTGTTTGGGCTGTGCTGGTGGCAGAGCCAGCCAGGCTGTGCTCTGCGTTCCAAAGCCTGTTGGGAGCGGGCATGAAAAGTGCTGTGTGCCCAGCAGAGAGACCTGGAAGGTGCTGCTGACAAGAGCCTCTAAACTAAATATAGGATCTTTCAGTTCAAATATGTGGTTTCCATTAGGAAGAAAGAGCTCCTCTGACTCTGTCAGTGCTTGTTTTGCTCTTTTTGCACTGCCTAATGCTTGGACCAGGAACTTCCACCAATTCCAAGGTCTGCAGTGGCAGTAGGGATTGCACAGTTGAAATGGGGGCAATGGAAGGACACATTAGAGTCCCATGCCTCCTTTGATGCCGTTATGTTTGCTCAGGAGTTGACAACATGAGAATTCAAGTTTTCTTCTCAGCTTGGGGAATCACAGAATGCCAGAACACTTTGTGCTGCAAAGTATCGTAAAGATCATCCAGTTCCCACCACCCTGCCGTGGGCACAGGTGCTGTGCAGGCACAGCTGTCACTAGAATTGGAAGAACACTTTTCCATGTTTACCTTTTCCTCTCCTGCATTTCAAGCTAACATGAAAAATTCCGCTGGTTACAGCTGAATAGTGTAGCTCACAGGATTTGGAACAGGAGTGTCCAGTGGGCCATGGTATGTTCATTCAGCCTTTGTTAGACCATCCAGATGGAGCTGAGCCCTGTGCAGCCCAGGCACAAGCAGCAGGCTGCTCCATTTCAGCATCCCAAAGTCTTTGGGGCTTCCTGTGCACCCTGAGGCTCCTGAATCCATTCTTGAATTCCCAGTTAGTGCTGGGCAGCTCACGAGAACACAGGAATGGCCTCTTTGGCTCATTCTTGGGTTTGCTGCTCCTGCCTAAAGTAACCATTAGGAGTATGTGCCAATGTAAAAGTACAGCTCAACACCTGGGTGTTTGTCTACAGTGTTTAAAACTAAACCCTTGTGTGAGAGACTCTGTTCAGAGACTCTGAAATCCAGGATGAAAATGACAGCGCTGGTATTTAAGAATCCCAGAAATGGTGACATGGGATTGTTCTGGTCAAGGATTTGTATGCTCATGCAGAAATGACAAAATAGTTAAAAGTAGTTTTCATTGGCAATACCTCTTAAATGGCATCAGCACACTTAGAGGGGACAGAGTAGGACACTGGGGACAGTCCTTGGCACTGAATGGCTTCAGATCTGGGAGAGAAATGTTTTGCCCAGCTTCACCCAGCAGTTCAGGTTTTCCCAGGGCTTGGATCACTTCGGGTCACTGCAGGTGGCTTTCAGTAAATGCAACAGGATGGAACAGCAGAACTTCTGGAGAGGGTGCCCTAGGGATAGGGTGAAAACCTTACACATGATCAGCAGGCTCTAGAAAACATTTTAGAAAAAAGCATAAAGAGACTTAGACCTGTGACTTTTCAGGCTCTTTGGGTCTGGAGGAAATATTTGCCTTGCATCAGCTACGACGCAGACAGACGGGCAGCACCTGGAGCGTTAAACACCACAGACTGGGCCAGTGTTTTTTCCAGAAGAACTGACAGAAGATCACACTAAACATGACAGTGCCTCTGTACCACTGAATCACTGAGGGAAACTCAGCAGCTGATGGTGTTGTGGTGCTACTGCCAATCCCTTCCATGAGAAAATCCTTTCAGGACTAACAGCTTCTGCCTTCTGACAGAGAGCAAGTGTTGCCAGCAGTTGCTCCAGGTGCTCCTGCCATCAGCCCCCAATGCACGTGGGCTTTGGCTCCCTGTGGCACAGAAGCCCCCGGGGGCACAGGTCTCTGGGGCAGGAGACGGGCACCAGCGCTGCCAGGGCTCGGGGGTGGCAGCTCTGCTTGGCCGGGGACTCTGCCACAGCTGCTGCTGTCAGCGCTGCCCGGGCCCCAGGGCTCAGAGCAGCATTCGTGCCCGGGCCCGCCCGTTCCTTGTGCCTGTCCCACCCGCGGGTTTAGGATGGCCACCAGCCGGGACGTGTCCCAAGGAGGCCGTGCCAGCTTCCCTGGAAGGCCCCGTGCCCTTCCCAGCGCGGCTGCCTCGGCAGCCCTGGGGGCTCCTTCTGCTGCCCTGAGCCCGCAGAGCAGGGCAGCGTTTGCTGATGCTCTGGGCCCTTCCTAAAGATCCTGTCGGGCTGCCTTAGACACCTGGGGCCAGGCATTCCTTCCAGCCTGGGCCACTTTGGCTGGGCTGGGGGCGGCCCCAGGGCAGGTGGCAGTGGGTGCAAGCACCCTTTGTGACACGGTGCAGCACGGTCACCGTGGCTTGGAACGGAACTGGGTGTCCAAGGGCCTTTTGTGACACGTGGGAAATAGAAGCTTGCCTGGGTGCTCAGAACACGCGACAGGACAGGACAGGACAGAGCGGTGCTGTGAGGAGCCCCCGCACAGCGCGCTCGTTCGTGTCCCACCCAGAGCTTTTCCGCGGTATTTTTCCTGTAGCTGACCTCGAGGCCAGACCACAGGACTTGCTGACCCGTGGTTTCCCCGAGGCTTCTGTTTTGCAGCTGCCCTTGAGGGCAGAGTGTGGGACTTGGTGCCCCGGAGCTTTTCCAAGGCATCTCTCCTACAAGTAGCTCGTGTCACTGACATGGAACACAGAACCCCAAGAGTGCACAAGATGGCCTGGGTGGAGGAAGAGGAAGAAGGCCCTGGAGCTGCCCCTGCCCAAGAGATCAAAGAGGTGGTGCCATTCTGTCCACTGCAGGAGGGTGAGTGGTAGAGCTGGTACACAGGAATGCTGCCTGCGGCCATCTTGGCTCCGCTCCATGCCATGCCATGCCATGCCATGCCAACCCCTGGGGACATGCCCACGGACAGGATGGAACAGGGGCCGGGCAGACACCCCACAGGGGCCGTGCTCCATCCCCTGGGGCATCCCGGGGCTCTCCCTGCCTGGGGAGCGCAGGGCTGGCCTGTGTTCTCCGGCCTCTCCCGCAGCCCCTCAGCTCTGGCTGCGCTCGCTCTTTGCCAGATGCAGCCCTGGAGCTCACACCAGAGCAGGAATCCAGCCGTGGCCGCTTCCGCAGCACAGCGCAGGTACCTGCAGCCACCCCCACCTGGGCTGGGCCTGCTGTCCCTGCTCAGCCCAGCACCGTGTGTGCAGCACTCCATGCAACATCCCCGGCTTCCTGCCCTGCTCCTACAGTTCATCTGCAAATTCATGAAGAGAATTCAACAGGAAGAGACCATCACCATGGGCACTGGGCTCAGAGCAAATTCAGAGGTCCTCGAACATGAGAGCAGTGCTGCCCTCCTGTCTATGCTTGCAGAGGAAGTTTTTTACAATCCAAAGCAAGTAAGCAGCCTGTGGGCAGGGTTTGATCCTCCCAGGAATTGCTTGGCCTCCCAAGCCACGCATGCTGGTTGCTGTGAGCCTTTGAGGCCACAAGGCAGTGCAGTGGGAAGGGAAGCACTTCTCTGGGGAAGCTGGGAACATTGCTCCCTCTGGCAGCTTTCCAAGTCTCCTTGTGCCTTCTCCAGGTGCCCGCCATGGTGAGCTTCATCCACCAGTGGCTCAAGGCCAATGAGTGTGCTGAGCACAGGCTGGACCAGGCCCTGCTGGATCTCACGGAAGCACAGCCAGATGACGCAGTGATGACGCTCCTGCGTGTGTCCCCGTCCTGTGACAGGTATGGGGCCCACCTGCCCAGAGGGCTCAGGCCTTCCCAGCCCATCCCCCTGATCAGCCTGTCCCAGGTGTCTGACCAACAGAGACATCCAGGGCCCTCTGGCTGCTGCCTTTCCCAGCCCTGGCACGTCAGCCCCTGAGCCTGCTGCCATGCTCCCTCCCTGTCCCTCAGGGGTCTGTCCCCACAGGGCTGGGCTGCCTGGCTGCTGCTGGCCAGGGCCAGTGGGCAGAGGCAGAACTGGCAGCCAGCTCAGCTCCCCCCGGTGCTGTGTCTGAGACCCCCCTGAGACAGAGCTCTGACCCCACAGAGCTGCCATGGCCATGTGGAAGACCATCATGGGCTCGCCCAGCACTGCAGAGCTTGCACAGCTGACACTCCTGGATGTGCTGGGGAGCTGGCCAGAGCACAGCACGTGCACCTCCGATGGGGACAAAACGGGTGTCTTTGCCCTGGCTGTGAGTTTCTGCAAGTGGCCTTTGCTGGCCCCAAGGCCGCCCCTCCAGAGCTCTCCTTCCTCCTTCCCCCACTGCATCTCCCTGCCTCAGGTGCTGGGCTGAAACCTGGCCCAGGGGCAGCTTCAGGCCCACCAGGCCCCGTGCTCCCCCTGCCTCTCTCCGGGCCTCTCCCTGCCAAGCTCGGGCCCTGCCACACGGACACCTCGGCACTGAGCGCTGTCTCAGGGGCTTTGTCCTTTGCAGGCAACTGTGGTGATATGGAAGATCCTCCAGGAGCCCCCTGTCCCATGTATATTGAAGGTGTATTTCCCCCGCCTATTTGTACATCTGCTCTTCCAAGTGTTCTTCAGCACTCTGGATATGCCAGAGGAGGTCAACACCTTCTGGAAGAGATGCCAGGAAGAGCACGGCCTTGCCACCAGCCCCAACAGGTGCTCCATCCCACTCCTCCTGTCCCTGCCACCGTGCCTGGGAAGGAGCCAGTGCTGCCAGTGTGACCTGGGCTTTGCTGTGCACACAGGTTTGCAGTGCAGACCCTGAAGTCCCTGCTCTGCCAAAAGCAGTACAATGATGTGGTGGTGGCAATGGAACGCAGGTGTGGCTGGGACACGCTGCTCTCTATTGACACCCACCACTATGCTGTGGGTCTGCTGGCCAGGTGAGACCCCCTTCTCCCCACTGCCTCTGACATTTGTGCCCTGTGCCCAGGTGTCCCACACAGTCCCTGTGGTCATGGGCCAGACGGCCTTGTCACTGAGGGATGGCCAAGCAGACTGGAAAATGCTGGGAGAGGAGGGTGGCCAAAAGGAGCCACCTCTGGAATAGCCCAGGTGCACTTGCAGGCTGCTGGGGAAAGACCTGAGCTGTGTGAGTCACTCCTGGGACAGGTTTTATTCTCTTGGCTCACAGTCTTGCTGACATTTTCTCCTGCCAGGGAGATGTCCTGTGTCTCCATACCCTCCTGTTCACGGATCCTTCGCTACCTGCTCCGGCTGCTCAGAACACGGGAGCCCCGCTGGGATCTGCCCGCCCTGGCATTCCTTGTGGAGGTGAGCCTCAAGGCCAGCGCTGCCTCCTGAGCTGCCTCCCAGCTCTCTGCCCTCTCACAGCCACAGCTGTCGGCACGGTGCCCGTGCCCTGTGCTGCTGCCTGGGCCCAGCCCTGTGCGGTTCCGGGCTCCTGCCGGCCGGCTCCCTGTCACTGCCCTGTGCCTTTCAGGTCCTCCAGTGCCTGGATTGGAGGGAATGTGATGCTGACAGAGTCCTGCAAATCTTCTCAAGGTACCTGCAGAGCGAGTGCAGGAAGAGGCGTCGCCTGGCGTTCAAGGCCCTTCTCAAGCTCACTGATTATCCCTTGATGGTGAGAAGGGGGCAGTGGCTGGAGCCGTGAAGGCAGCCGGGGGCTGGGCAACGCAGTCACTTGGCCTTGCCTGGGCTTCGGGCGCTGGGGCAGCTACTCCCAGCTCTCCTGCCTCCCGCTTCAGCTGCCCCAGTGCTTCCAGACAGGCCTTAGGCCTCTGGGCCCTGTGGCAGCAGGGTCGTGTTTCACAAACTTGTGTCCCACACAGACTAAAAAAATGTGGAGCCTGACTAAAAGACTTGTGGGGATCCTGCGGGATGAAGATGGAGAGATAGTTAAGATAACAGTCATGGTACTCAGCTTTATAATCTTGGAGAAGGACACACCAATACCCAGCCCCATCGCCCTGCACCTGGCTGAGGGGCTCCTGCCACTCTTTGACCATGTAAGGCTCTGTGCCCACAGCCACGGCCACTGGCTGCTGCCCGGACACTTGGTGCCCTGTGGATTTGCAGGCCTGCACCAGGTGAACCCCTCACAGCCCCTGCTGAGGTCTTCTTTTCTTCTCTTCATACAGGATAATAGCCAGGTTAAGCAGCTCTCCATCTTGCTCTTACGAACATTGCTGAGTCTTCCACTGGAAAAGAAAACAAAGGACCTGAAGACACAAGTGCGCCACAGCCTGCTCCCACTTTTCTTCCACTGCCATGATGGGAATCGGCGTGTGGCACAGGTGAGGACTTGTGGGCTGCTGGTGTGCCCCTGAGAGGGGACTCGGCTGCGTCCTGCTCTGGTCACCTCCCAGGCTGCAGCCTCCTCCAGACCTTAGCACTGGGATGCGGGTCCTGCACCCTGGGCTGTGGGGCCATATCCGGGACTCTGCTGCTCTCCAGGTTTCTCGGGAAACACTGCATTGTGTGGTCAAGTTCCTGAAGAGGAAAGATCTAGAAAAACTGGTGAAGAAGGAGAAACTCTGGATTTTCGCCAATTGCCTAGTAAGGATAGCCTGCAAGCCCCAGGCTCAGCCTGGAGAGGGCCCTGAGGGCGGCGCTCGGTGTGCGGGGCTGGCAGCTGCGCCCCTGCCCGCTGCTGCAGCCAGAGGCCGCGCGGGCTCTTCTCCAGGCTCCCGTGGGCCCGAGCCGGGTGCCCATGGAGCCCCGGCCCGGCGGGGCTGCGGGCCGGCACCGCGGCTCCCCGGGCAGCAGCCGGCCCTCTGCCCCTTGCCCTCGGGAGCCCTTGGCCAGCGGCTGCTGGCCGCGCCTCAGGGCTCTGCGGCCAGGGGAGGCCGGGGCTGGGCGCAGGCAGCGCCCGGCCCAGGGGCTGAGCCCGCGCCAACCCTTCCCTCCTGCCGCTCTCTGCAGCTGGCAGGGGACAGGAGAAAAGCGGCCGAGCACCTACGCCAGGCGCTGCCCTACCTGGAGAGCCCACAGGAGCCCCTGCGAGAGGCGGCCGTCAGGTTCATGGGTGAGCCCCGAGCCCGGGCTCCCTCCCCGGCCCGGCCCGCCGCAGCTCGGCCCCGGCCCCGCCTGCTGCCCCGGCAGCGCCGCTGGCAGGGAGCTGTGCCGCTGGCGCCGTGACAGGCTCTGTGTTCACAGGCATCGCCGGGCGGCACCTGAGGGGGCAGCAGCCAGAGCTGCAGCTGATCTGCACTGGTGAGTGAGGGCAGCGGGCTGACAGCGGGGCTGCCGGCGGGAGATGCAAGCCCTGCCCCGGCTGCGGAGGGCTCTGCTCCTTGAGCGGACGAGGGCTGGCCTGGGCAGAGCACACACACTGAGATTTCAGGGCCACATGGGCCATTCGTGGCTGCTCTTCGGGCTGATTCCCTTGGTCCCTGCTTCCTCCTGGCCATGGCAAGAGCCGGCTGGGATGGCTCTGGCAGGGGGCTCTCTTCAGCTCCCCACAGATCCGGGATCTAACCTTGGCTCTGTTCCTCTCTCTTACAGCCCTGGAAGACATGGCAAATGACATCAGCCTCTCCGTGAGAAGCCTGGCAATTCAGACTTTGCATATTGTCAGGGCAGTACACAGAGGTCGCTATTTCACCTTTAAGAATCTGCCCGATCTACTTCGCAGGGTGTGGAAGACAGGGCCACGTCTGCTGGGGCTCAGCTGGCTGTGCTGCTGGAGCTCTATGGAGAGATGATCCCAGAGGCTCTGTCTGCTGGTGCCACCTGAGCCAGCATGGATTTTTTCAGTTTGTTCAAGACCGTTCTTTTCTTATTTTTGTTTTTCTTTAGTATGTAAATATAGAATGTGTTATAATAGACAGAATCCCAGGATCTTTCTTTTGCTGCCCAGGATCTGTAGGGCATAGGGGAAGAGGGGAAAAGGGTGCTTGTGCTCAGCCAGCTGCCCAGGCGTGCGGTATTGCAGGGCAAATGGCCAGAAGCCCCTTGGCCTCTGGTGGTTCTGCTGAAGCCTTTGTGCTGCCCACAGAGCGGCTGGGCAGGGGCCGGAGCTGTGGGGATCCCTGCCCGAGCGGTGCCTGGAGATGGCCACAAGCCCTGTGCCAGGCAGGACGCGCCATCCGTGTCCTCCTGCCCGTGTGCTGCCGGCTGCCTTGCTGAGGGCTCCCAGGTGCCTCTGGATGGGGCTGCTCTGGAGCTGCTGTGGGGCTGCGGCGCTGCTGCCGGGCAGCTTGGCCGGGCTGGGGCAGCCCCTGAGGGGCTGGGGCGCTGGGCAGCCCTGAGCAATGGGCTGTCCGAGGCCACAAGCAGCCCCCTGGCAGCCGCCTTGTTCCTGACAGCCGGCTGCTCTGGCACTTCCTCAGTGGGCGGTTGGAGGGACCCCTGGAATCAGGCGTGGAACCCTGGTGCCAGCCTCTCCTCACTGTGTGGCCAGGAGCTGTGGGCCTGGGTGTGTGCCCTGCCTGTGCTCCAGACTGGAGCCCCCAGCCCCTCAGTCTTAGGCATTGAGCTCCACTGCCTTCTTGCTGAGTCTTGTTCCTGTTGCCATGGGGGAGGCTGAGCTCTGTGGCTTTAGGCCCCATTGAGCCAGAAGAGCAGCAGCTTTGAGCCCAGAGGGGCCACAGAAAGGCCCTATGGACAAAGGGCATTCCTGGCATTCCCTGGGCAGGGACACATGAGAGTGTGGCGGGCACCCTCAGGGTGCCACGCTGGCTTTGCACTGGGCCACCTCCCTGTGTGCAGGGCTGGCTCTTTGCTTTGCTGTCCTTTTGCCGTCGTCCTCCTTTGGCTGCCTGCAAAAAGGGGCAGCCCTATAAGGAGGGTGAAAGACCCTGTCTCCAACATCTCAAGGGGGAAATGGAGCTCTCCTGGCCCTCAGCCCACGCTGTCAGCAGAGCAGAGCCTTTTCCCCAGGCCTGGTGGCTTTCTGCCTGCTGCTGGCCCCTGGCCACCATGACCCACTGCACTCGCTCTGAGTCACCTACAGGATGGCTGGTGCCTCTTGATTTGCTGACGGGACATGAGGGTCACTGAGGGAAAGGTGGGTGTCCCAATGCTGAGGGCACACACAGGGTCACCGAGCAGACTTGAGCAGGTTGCAGGTGTCTTCTGTGTCACTGAAGGGAAGGCAGATGCCCCGTGTGTCCCTGAGGCGTCATGACGGTCTCTGAATGACGTGCAGATGCCCTGCATGCCACTGAGGCCAGTGAGAGTCCCTGAGGGGAGGCGAGTGTCTGTCGTGTCCCTCAGGGTACGGCGGTGTCACTGAGGGAACGGGAGCATCGCTGGAGGGGGACACGGGCACGCCGCGTGTGGCTGAGCGCACATGCCGCTGGCTGAAGGGACGCCAGGGCCGCTGAGGGGACGTGGGCTCGGCCCGAGGGACACGGCAGGGCCGGGCCGCTCCCCGCTGCGCCGCCGCCGCCCGCTGCCCTCAGCCGCAGGGAGCGTTTCCCGCCCAGGCGCGGGCGGCCCCGCCCCGCCGCTCCCTCAGCCGCGGGCGGCAGCTCCAACCCGCTGGGGCCGCGCCGCGGGGCCGGGCGCCGGGCGGCCTTCCAGAAGCCCCGGGGAGCTGCCCTGGCCCTGCCCTGCGCTCACACACACCGAGCAGCATGGGCCAGGGTTGCCTCAGCACCAGGGAGTGTTTCACTTTGCCAGGGGGAAAGCTGCAGTAGCTTACAGGGAGAACTTCATGGCATAGGAATGCTGCAATTACCTGGTGTCACCTGTAGGGCACGGATTGAACATTTGGGCTTTCAAGTTCATGTAATCACTGGACTGTGAGAATAATGAAACTGGAGGTGATCTGTCGAGTACATGTAGTGGATATTTGCGCAGGAAGATTTGGGGTGATCTCTAGGGGAATAAATTACTTTTGAGGAAACGTCTGAGTAATTCCTAGAGAGCAGATTGAGATCATTTTGTGACAAACCTGAGGTAAATATTAGGGCAAAGACAGAACATTTCGGGGGTAAAATCTCAGGTTCTCTGCCTTCCCACTGCCTCATCCTGTGCCCCAGCAGGGGAGCTTTGCCCTCCCTGTGCCCAGCCAGCCCAGCCTGGGCACCTCAGGGCTGCCCCCACCCTCCTGCTGGGGCCCGGCCTCGAGGGCTTCTGCCGCAGGCTTGGGAGATGCTCTGGGGAAGCACCAGAGCAGCCGGGGGCCAGGGACAAGGCGGCTGCCCGGGGGCTGCTTGTGCCCTCTGACACCCAATTCCTCAGGGCTTCCCGCTGCCCCGGCTCCTCAGGGGCCTCCTGGTGTTCTGCCAATTGACTGAGGCGATTTAAAGGACACAGCACTGGAAATAATGTTCTTCTTTTACTGTGAATGTGAAGATACCACAGTGTAAGATGATACATTCAATAAAAAATGTGCGCTTAGTTTTAATGACAAGCAAAAACAAGCATGGTAGTGCACCTAAATCAGTACTGTAAGAGAGAAAGGAGAGCCATTTAGAAAGATGCATCATCAATTGCCTAAATTGTTTATCATCTTGCAGATCTGCACTGGCTGGGGACCCCCATTTTACACCAGACACCTGGGGAACCATTCCCAGCAATTGGGAAAATCCTAGGTCATCCGTTCACCCAGAGATGAGGTCTCCAAATTTGCCCCAAAATTATGTCCAGCTTTTATAGGCCAAAAAGGGCAAGTCAATGTGACTCAATTATCATTTTAGCCCAGAAACCCCTGCAGCTGATGGCACACTTCACAATCAGCAGGGGACACAGCTAGGCCAAAGCCCAGACCTCTGCTGGGAGGCTTTCCCCTCAAATACCCTTCAAACAAACCTCTGTTCAAGTCAGTTGGGAAAGTTTCTTCAAAGGAGACATTGCTGGCACCTAACTACACAGGATTCATGAAAGTTTCTAAAGCAGATGTTTTCGAGTCAAAGAGCCAGCAGTAAGAGTCCTTGTGATCTATTTGTAGCTAAATCCCACTTAGGGGGATTTGAAGGAGTTTGGAATGACTTAGAGACTGGACCTCTTTGTTTTTTAGATGATGCCATTTCATTTTCTTATCTTCCACATAGACAGGAAGGGTGAGTTTGGCTCAGCACGTCACAAGACTTATAAGACCTTAAAAGGATTTATTGGCCAATCAACCTTGCCAACAAGGATATTTATGTTTGTCTTGGTTTGAAAAGACAGTGTCTGCTAAGGATAGCAGGAGCCTCCCCTGAAATGGAAAATGTGATCCCCTTCCCTCCAAACTGTTATAGGTTTGAAATTGAGGGGCTCTCAGGCAACGATATGGGAGCAGGAAAAACAGTTCTTTAGTAAGGAAGGGAAAAAACACCCAAAACAATGCAGAAATACAAAACGACACTGACAGAGTGAGAATATGGCCTGACTTCCTGTGGGTCAGGGTGTTGGTGGCAGTCCCATTAAAGGGTGGCTGCAGTCCTCCTGCAGAGACAGGTGTGGTTCTGCTGAAGCAGTGATCCTGTAGAAGGGTGGAGTTTTCCTCTGAAGATCCAGTGGTGGTGTAGATTGGTCTGGTCTTCCTCTGGGAATGCAGTGGGAAAGGGCTGCTCCTCTGGGGATCCAGTGGGAAAGGTGCTGTGGTGTTCCAACTGTCAGGTTATATCCAGGAAGGAATGCCTGGCTCCTCCCCCTGGGTGGAGCTTCTCCCAATGGGATGATGTAATTTTATCAGTCATGCAGTGACACTCAATGGCCCATGAACACAAGATATTTCCCTGAGGGAGGACTGGTTTGTGGGACAGGTAAAGAAAACTGCCCTACTTCTGACAGATGGCAAATGGAATACACACATTATCCTTCAATCCAGGACATGATCCACCCCTTATTCTCTTTCCATCTGCATCACAATGAAACCTTACACACACTTCTCACTTAAGACTGGGTTTCCCTGGGGTACACATCGGCTTTCTCCATTATTCTGCATTACCCATCAAGTGTAACCAGGTCCTTGAGAAAAACCAATCCCACAGATGGGTTTGTCTTTGCCTGAGGTGGGAATAATCCAAACAGTCTTTCCTAAAATACCTGTCATATGTACCACATGGACTTTATCTCCATCCACTGTGTGCAGGGGTTCAGACTGGGCAGGACCAGCTCGATTGATGGGCCTTCGGGTGTTGACCATCCAGGTGGCTTTTGCTAAGTTCATTTCCCAATTTCTGAAAGTTCCCTGGCCAACAGCCTTCAGGGTAGTCTGAAGTAGTCTGTTACACCGTTCAACTTTCCCAGTAGCTGGTGCATGGTAGGGGATATGGTATATCCATTCAATACCATCTTCCCTGGCCCAGGTGTTGATAAGGCCATTCATGAAATGGGTCCCATTGGCCACCTCAGTTCTCTCAGGGGTTCCATGTCTCCACAGGATTTGCTTTTCCAGGCCCAGGATGGTGTTCCAGGCAGTAGTGTGAAGCACAGGGTAGGTCTCCAACCATCCTGTGGAGGTTTCCACCATGGTCAGCACACAGTGCTTGCCTTGGCGTGTGTGGGGCAGTGTGATGTAGTCAATCTGCCAGGCCTCCCCATACTTGCACTTGGAGCACTGCCCACAATAGCACAGGGGCTTCACCTGCTGTGCCTGATGATCTCAGCACACGTCTCACAGTCACAGATAACCTGCAAAGCCCTGTCCATGGTTAAATTCACCCCTGGGTCTTGTGCCCACTTACAGGTGGCATCTCTGCCCTGATGACCTGAGGCATCATGGGCCCATCGAGCTAGGAACAACTCCCCCTCATGTTGCCAATCTAAGTCTATCTTTGACATCTCTATCTTTGCTGCCTGATCTACCTGCTCGTTGTTTTGGTGTTCCTCATTAGCCGGACTCTTGGGGACATGGGCATCTACATGATGGATTTTCACAGATTTTCTAGCCAAGAGGCAGTGTTTTTCCATTCACCAGCAGCCCAGATTGGTTTTCCTCTACGCTGCTGGTGGGCCTTTTTCCACCTTTCCAGCCAGCCCCACAGTGCATTAGTAACCATCCGCAAATCAGTATAAAGGTAGAGCTTTGGCCACTTCTCTCTTTCAGCAATGTCCATGGCTAGCTGAAAGGTTTTGAGTTCAGCAAGTTGACTTGATCCACCTTCTCATTCGGTAGCTTGAGCAACCTGTCATGTGGGGCTCCATACGGCTCCTTTCCACTTCCAGTTCATCCCTACGATGCGACAGGAACCGTCAGTGAAAAGAGCATAGCGTGTTTCCTCTGCTGGTAAATGGTTTTATGGTGGAGCTTCTTCAGTCCCTTGTCTCTTGTTCCTGCTCTTCTTTCTCAGTGAGACTACAGTTTTCACCTTCTGGCCAGTTTGTAATTATTTCCAGAATCCCAGGGCCATTCAGGTTTCCAATACGGGCGCGCTGTGTGATGAGGGCAATCCACTTGCTCCACACGGTGTTGGTGGCATGGTGGGTAGAGGGAACCTTTCCTTTGAACATCCACCCCAGCACCGGTAGTTGGGCTGCCAGGAGGAGTTGTGCTTCCGTGCCAATCACCTCTGAGGCAGCCTGGACTCCTTCATAGGCAGACAAGATTTCCTTCTCTGTGGGAGTGGAGTTGGCTTTGGACCCTCTGTAACTTCGGCTCCAGAATCCCAGTGGTTGGCCCCAAGTCTCCCCAGGCAGCTTCTGCCAAAGGCTCCAGGACAAGCCATTGTTCCTGGCTGCAGAGTAGAGCATGTTCTTCACCTCTGCTCCTGTCCTGACTGGGCCAAGGACCACTGCATGAGCGATCTCCTGCCTGATCTGGGCAAAGGCTTGCTGCTGTTCAGGACCCCAGTGGAAATCGTTCTTTTTTGTGGGGGACCAGGTAGAAAGGGCTCACAGTCTGGCTGTACTTGGAAATTTGCATTCTCCAAAATCTGTGCTGCCTAGGAAAGCTGGTGTTTCCTTCTTGCTGGTTGGTGGAGACATCGCGGTGATCTTGTTGATGACCTCAGGGGGAATCTGACGCCATCCATCTTGCCCCTTTGCTTCCAGGCACTGGATCTCTCGGGCAGGTCCCTTGACTTTGTTCTTCTTGATGGCAAAGTCAGCTTCCAGGGGAATCTGGATGATCCTCTTTCCTATTTGAGAGATACTTCCATTGCTGTGTTCCCCCACACAATGATGTCATCCATGTACTGCAGGTATTCTGGTGCCTCACCCTTTTCCAGTGCAGCCTGGATCAGTCCATGGCAGATGGTGGGGCTGTGCTTCCACCCCTGGGGCAGTCGGTTCCAGGTGTACTGCATGCCCCTCCAGGTGAAAGCAAACTGAGGCCTGCATTCTGCTGCCAGAGGAATGGAGAGAAACGCGATAGCAATGTCAGCAGTGCCGTACCACTTTGCTGCTTTGGACTCCAGCTCGTCCTGGAGTTCCAGCATGTCCGGCCCAGCAGCGCTCAGCGATGGAGTCGCTTCATTCAAGGCACGATAGTCCACAGTGAATCTCCATTCTCTGTCAGAATTGTGCCAGGCCAGATGGGACTGTTGAAGGGTGAGTGGGTTTTGTTGACCAGCCCTTGGCTCTCCAGCTCACGGATCATTTTGTGCATGGGGATCACGGCATCCCGATTTGTTCGATACTGCCGGTGTTGCACCGTCGAGGTGGCAATCGGCACTCATTGCTCTGCCACCTTCAGGAGTCCAACTGCAGATGGGTTTTCTGATAGCCCAGGCAAGGTGTTCAACTGCTTAATGTTCTCTGTCTCTCCAGCAGCTATTCCAAAAGCTCACCTGGGTCCCTTTGGGTCTTTCTAACAGCCCTTCCAGAGCAAGTCTATGCCCAGAATACACGGGGCCTCTGGGCTGGTCACAATAGGAATTTCTGCCACTCCTTCCCTGTCAGGCTCACCTTGGCTTCCAACAGGATCAGCTGCTGCAATCCCCCCGTCAACCCAGCAATGGAAACGGGTTCTGCCCCCACATGTCCTGAAGGGATTAGAGTACACTGTGCACCAGTATGGACAAAAGCCTTGTATATCTATGGCTCTGGTGTGCCAGGGATCCACACAGCCCAAAAGACACAATTTTCCCTGGCCTCTACCTGGCTAGAGGCAGGGCCTCTCTAGTCCTGGCTACCATTCCCTGCCTGGGCATATATTCTGGATGTTCCTTCAAGGGGATCTGACATATCATGCTCCCTTCTGCTATAGCTGGCAGCTCGGTCACGGGGAGCTGGGGCTGCATTCATTTGGGTGTAAATCCCTCCCTTAGTAGTTTCCTCCTTTAGCTTGAATACCCATGCTGCTAGGACAGAGATGAGTTTTCCATTCCAGCCTCTCATGTCTTGCCCATGTTCATACAGGAAGAACCACTGGTCGGGGTGTACTCCCTCTCCCTTGCTGGGGGATGTTGGGCTCTGACACTGGGGCCTCTGGTTTGCACTGGTGCCACATGGGAACTGTCCTTGCTCATCTCCTTCCTCATCTTCTCTCTGAATTTTTCCTGTTCATCCTTGAGACTCAACCACAGCAGAGACATGAGTGTGCATCAGGCCATGGATGATGGTCGCATCATTCCTGAGTTTGCTTGCTCCAGAACTCACAGTCTCTTGGTTATCCACAAAATGCATTGTTGCCATGAAGCTGGAGCATACACATGGCCCCTGCTGTGCATGGCTCCAGCACATTTGCACTGTGCTCCTGACCTTGTCAGGGTCATTATGTTGTCCATCCCTTGCAAAAAGTATCTCCAATACTGCCATTTGTCTCAGAGGTCAGAACTTTTCCTTTCTTTTTTCTTGGCCAGCACCCAGCCCTGTGCCCCCTCCAGAGCCCGGCCCCAGTGGCTGCTGGCTGCCTCACAGGGCTGTGTGGCCAGGGGAGGCCAGTGCTGGCCACAGGGAGAGCCCGGTCAAGGGGCTGAGCCTGCACCAGCTGCACCCTCCTGGCTCTCTGCAGCTGGCAGAGGAGAGGAGCAGAGCGGCCGAGCACCTGCGCCGGGCCCTGCTGTGCCAGGACAGCCCCAGGAGCCCCTGCGAGAGGCGGCCATCAGGTTCATGGGTGACTCACGAGCCCGGGCTCCCCTGCCTGCCCCGCCCCACCCCTCCCTGCCCCACCCTTCTCACCCTACCCAACCTCTGTCTGCCCAGCCCTGCCCAACCCTAATGTGCTCTGCCCTGTTCTGCTCCACCCAACCCCGCCTTGCCCTACATCGCTGTGCTCTGCCTTACACTGCTCCACCCAACCCCGCCCTGCTCCATCGTGCCCCACCCTACCCCACCCTGCCCCACCCTGCCCCACCCTATCGCACCTTGCCCCACCCTGCCCCACCCCACCCTGCACTGCTGTAGCCTTGCCCTACCGTGCCATGCTCCACCCTACACTGCTCCACCCAACCTGGGCCCACCCCACCCGGCCCCACCCTGCCCCACCCCACCCTGCCCCCCCGCTGCGCCCTGCCACACCCAGAAACATTCAACACCACCCTGCCCCACCCTGCCCAGAAGAACCCCACCCTGCCCCACCCAAACCCATCCTGCACCACCCTGCCCCACCCTGCCCCACCCAACCCCGCCCTGCCCCACCCTTCCCCACCCTGCCCCTCCCAACCCACCCCACTCCACCCCTCCCCACCCCACCACACCCAGCCTTTCCCTGCTTTAACCAACCCCACCCTGCCCCACCCTGCCCCTCTCTGCCCCACCCCACCCTGTCCTGTTCTGCTCTGCCCCACCTAACCCCACCCTGCCCCACCCCACCCCTCTCTGCCCCAACCCACCCAGCCATGCCCTGCCCCATCCCGCCCTGCCCTTCCCCTGCCCTGCCCCACCACACCCTGTCCTGTCCTGCTCTGCCCCACCTAACCCCACCCTGCCCCACCCTGCCCCGCCCTGCCCCACCCATCCAGCATCTGACATTGGCTCTGTTCCTTTCTCTTGCAGCCCCTGAAGGCCAGGCAGAGAACATCAGCCCTGACACCAGAAGCCTGGCTCCTGCTCACTGCCTCGCAGGCTGCAGCCTCCTCCTGGCCTTCATACAGAGACGTGGGCCCTGTGCCCTCGGCTCTGGTGCCATCTCTGGCTCTCTTCTGCTCTCCAGGCCTCCTAGGAAACGCTGCATTGTTCAGCCAGGTTCCTGAACAGGAAGGACCTCCAACAGATCCTGCAGTTGGATCTGACCTGGAGGTTTGGCAAGGGCCTGGTGAGGACAGCCTGGAAGCCACAGCCTCAGCTTGGAGAAGCCCCCTGACCACGCTGCTCAGTATGTGGGGCTGGCAGCTCCACCCCTGCCCAGTGCTTCAGCCATGGGCACCAGTGTGGAATCCTCTGATTCCTTCCCCCTCAGGGAAATCCCCAGAGCCCTGCCTTGGAGAGAATAACCATAGAGTTCCCCCACTTGGGCTGACACAAGGGTCTTCTTCATGGACTTTTGCTCAACAGTGATCCATCCCTGTTCTTTTCCCCATATGTCCCAACTTCCCCTGGTTTCTCTTTTCCCTGTTTCCTCATTGGTTGTGGTACTCCTGGTGGCAGGCCCTGTCTGCCCTGAAAGCCAATCCCTCTTGCCCTGTCCTTTGTACCACCCCCTACCCTCCCTACTTAAAACTTGTGCAGAGCACATGGTCTGTCTTTTGCCTCTGGTTCCCCTTTGGTGTGTTGAAATAAACCTCAGTGGAACTGACCATATAAAGGCCCCTCTGCCTCTCTTGGCTGAGCTAGCCATGGTGAGTGTGGGCTGTGTGGACTTGACTGCCTTGCCTGAATGCTCACCCAAGTGGCTTTTCCACAGGAGTTGCTTATTGGGAAATAGGTAGCAGCAACCAGCACCTAAACCCCACGCTGCTACAGGCATTCCTCCTGCCGTGCTCCTGTCCCCTCGGGACAGCTCTAGAGGTGGAAACCGCCTAAAAGCGGCGCAGAAGTGCTCCCTTCCTCCTGCCACCTCCAGTCCTCTCCTGTCCCCTTCTCAAACTGGTACTGGCCATGCCAGCCTGGGCTCTAAGTGAACCCCTTTTCCTACACCCCTTTATCCTGAACTGCCATCAACTTCTATTGGACAAGACGGCACAGATCACATGGACAGATCTCCCATTTTGAATCCGGTGGCACGAGATTGTCCCGCCTTGGCCACTCAGAAAGGCATCTAGGATGGTCCTCCTCCATTCCCTTTCCCATGCCCACCTCCTAGCCCTGCCCCTGCAGCGGGTGCCACCTCCACGCTCTCCAGGCCTTCTGGGAAAGACTGCATTGTTCAGCCAGATTCCTGCTCAGGATGGATATGCAAAAGAAGATGCAGGTAGATCAGACCTGGAGGTTCCCTGTGTGCCTGGTAAGGATGGCCTGGAAGGCCCAGCCTCAGGCTGGAGAAGGCCCCTGACCACGCTGCTCAATGTGTGCGCCCGGCAGCTGCGCCCCTGCCCAGTGCTGCACCCAGGGGCACCATCCTGCGCCCCACACGCCGTTCTCTTCCCTGGGCCATGCGGGCTCTGCTCCGGGCTCCTGTGGCCCCAAGCCAGGTGCCAATGGAGCCCTGGCCCGCGGGGCTGTGGGGCTGTGGCATTCACATTCTCTGAGCAGAGATGCAATCCTCACTAAAGGTTTTTTTCCTGGAGAAGCACAGAGAGAAGAAAGAGAAAACTATTCTTATCTCTACTTGCTGCTGCTGTTGTTTTTGCACATGTGGAATGTGTTAGGAATATTGTTTACCTGAAGGGAGTCCTTAATTACATTTTGGTGATGGTTGTTTATATTAATTGGCCTTTTGGGTCACAGCTGTGTCCTGGCTGTCAGCAGACAGACACAGAGTTTTCTTTAGTATTCTTTAGTATTCTTTAGTATTCTATGTATTATAGCATTTTTTAATATCGTATAGTATAATTTAATATAATACAGAGAATAATTTAATCTAATAATTGTTCAGCATTCTGAATCAATGGAGTCAGATGCAATCATTTCCTGCATCAAGGGAGCCCTGTTTATACTATACGGGGCAGGGTGGCATCACGGCTCCCCGGGCAGCAGCCGGCCCTCTGCCCCCTCCCCTAGAGAGCCCTTCCCTCCTGCCGCTCTCTGCAGCTGGCAGAGGACAGGAGAAGAGCGGCCGAGCACCTGCGCTGGGCCCTGCGGTTCCTGGAGAGCCCACAGGAGCCCCTGCGAGAGGCGGCCGTCAGGTTCATGGGTGAGCCCCGAGCCCGGGCTCCCTCCCCGGCCCGGCCCGGCGCAGCTCGGCCCCAGCCCCGCCTGCTGCCCCGGCAGCGCCGCTGGCAGGGAGCTGTGCCGCTGGCGCCGTGACAGGCTCTGTGTTCACAGGCATCACCGGGCGGCACCTGAGGGGGCAGCAGCAAGAGCTGCAGCTGATCTGCACTGGTGAGTGAGGGCAGCGGGCTGACAGCGGGGCTGCCGGCGGGAGCTGCAAGCCCTGCCCCGGCTGCGGAGGGCTCTGCTCCCGTGGGCAGAGCACACTGAGATTCCAGGGCCACGTGGGCCATTGGTGGCCAGCAGCTTTGGACTGATCCCCTTGCTCCCTGCTCCTCTCTGGCCATGACAAGAGCCTGCCGGGGTGGCCCTGGCAGGGGGCTCTCCTCGGCTCCCTGCAGATCTGGGATCTGACTATGGTTCTGTTCCTTTCTCTTGCAGCCCTTGAAGAAATGGCAAATGACATCAGCCTTTCTGTCAGAAGCCTGGCTCTTCAAAATTTACACATTCTCAGGGCAGAAGCTACAATTCGATATTCCATCTTAGAGAACCTGGAAGATCGGCTCCGCAGGGCGTGGAAGACAGGGCTTCGTGTCACAGGGCTTGGCCGCCTGTGCTGCTGGAGCTCTATGGAGAGATTGTTTTGTGGAGACAAAGAAAAGAACCCCACAACTTTGTTAAAGTTGTAAAAGCCGGTATGTTTATTACAGCGCTGGACGCATGCGGAGATAATGTTCTCCCCAAAAGGCATGCGTACCTCTTGGAACTTTAGGTCTCTTTTTATCCTCCTTTCAAATACATATGCATACAGTTTCACAATAGGTTCATACATATTCATTTTTACAGGATTTCGCGTGACATTTGCTGCTAGTTCCTTTTATCAGAAAGAATTCCTAGGTCAGGTCGACTTGGCCTTGCAGTAGATCTTGTTTATCTCTATCTATTTCTCCCTGTCTCCCTATTATGTCTGTTCTGCAGTTTTTCCTTCAGCTTTAACCTCAGAGACTTTTCACCTCTCCTGGACATTTCACCTAATTCAAAATGGGCTTTTACTCTAGGGATTTTTACTCTGTCTCAAGATGATCTGGGAGGCTCTGTCTGCTGGGCAACCTGAGCCACCAGGGATTTTCCTTGTTTTCAAGATTGTTCTTTTCTTCTTTTTGTTTTCCTTTTGTATGTAAATATAGAATGTGTTACAATTGACAGACTCCCAGGATCTTTCTTTTCCTGCCCAGGATCTGCAGGGCATAGTGAAAGAGGGGAAAAGGGTGCCTGTGCTCAGCCAGCTGCCCAGGCGTGCAGTGCTGCAGGGCAAATGGCCAGAAGCCCCTTGGCCTCTGGTGGTTCTGCTGAAGCCTTTGTGCTGCCCACAGAGCAGCTGGGCAGGGGCTGGAGCTGCGGGGATCCCTGCCAGAGCGGTGCCTGGAGATGGCCACAAGGCCTGTGCCAGGCAGGAAGCGCCATCCGTGTCCTCCTGCCCATGTGCTGCCGGCTGCCTTGCTGAGGGCTCCCAGGTGCCTCTGGATGGGGCTGCTCTGGAGCTGCTGTGGGGCTGCGGCGCTGCTGCCGGGCAGCTTGGCCGGGCTGGGGCAGCCCCTGAGGGGCTGGGGCGCTGGGCAGCCCTGAGCAATGGGCTGTCCGAGGCCACAAGCAGCCCCCTGGCAGCCGCCTTGTTCCTGCCAGAGCTGACTTGCAAGAGGGATCCTGGGCACTCTGCAACTAACAGCATCAGTGTTGGTGGAACTACAAGATCTGAGGGATTCTGTGATTCCCAAAGCTGAGAGCAAAACTACAATTGTACTCAAGTTCTCAACTGCTGAGGAAACATCACAGCATCAGAGGAGTTTTAGGACTCCACCTTAGCCTTCCATAGTCACCATGCCAACTTACCAGTCTCAAATTCAGCATCTTTGTCATCACTGCAGACTCTGGAATTGGTGCAAGTTCCTTATCCCAACATTAGGTGTGGCAAAACAGAGCTTCTGTTTCTGCCCTAGAATGCGTGGGATGGCTCCTTTGCCGTCCGGGCTCCCAAAGAACGAAACTGGACTCTTCGCTTTGCCGTCTTCCAGATGTTTATTAATTCTTATCAACAGAGTTTTCTCTCTGCCCGACTGGGGTCTGACCAGCAAGGCAGCCAAGGGCACTCTGACCACCCACAGGGCGGTCACGTCCCTTTATAGTACAAACTACGTATACAATATTTACCTATTCTTCCCAATACCTATCACCCTTATTAACAAGTGCACCATCACTACAAACCAATCCCAAAGTGCCAGCACCACCACGAAAATGGACGACAAGAAGAAGGAGGAAGAGCCACAAGACACACCCGGTTTCCTCTATCTTGCCTCCATAACCCCCCTGTACCAAATTCCTAAAGTCTATGTATCACCTTGTGAATATAATATTTCTACACCATTCAAACTCTTGTGACTCTTAATCCTTCATACCCAGGTGGTGCATCCTTAGATGGATCGAAATCAAGCCACCAGCTGCCTCTGGCAACGTTCCAAGACTGACGAGCCCCCCCCAAGGGTTCTCTCGGTTATTCAGATTATTCAGGACCTTGGGAGTGCGAGCTCCCACATTAGGTAGCCCAAAGGCAGCAGAACAGGCACTGGCAGAGCCAGAGGAGCTCTTTCTTGCTGAAGAAAACCACATATTTAAACTGCAAATGGTAGATTTGGGTTAGGTGCTCTTGTAAGCACCTTCCAGGACTCTCCACTGTGCACAGAGCACTTTTCATGCCTGCTCTGAACAGTCTTTGGAAAATTGAGCATGACCTGGCTCTGGGATCAGCAAGTCCCAAACACAGCAGGAGGAAGAAGCAGCAGCTGTTTTGCAGCCATGCCCAAGAGAGACTGGAAGGGTCTCCTCCCTCTGGCCTCACTTGGTTGGGTTTCTGACTGTGTATGAGGCAGGAGCTGTAATTCCTCAGTTGTGGGCACCAGAACTGCACCCAGGATCCCAGCACTGCCGGGCAGCGCTCAGTACAGTGGGACAGTCGTGTGTCAGCCCCTGTACTGCTGCTTCATTTGCTTCATTTTTAGTACACCCAAAGCTCACTGTAAATCGTGCTGGTCTCTGGTTCCGCCCTCTTCCTCTCCCTTTGTAGGGAAGGACCACTGCTGTGCTTTCAAGGAATCTATTCTTGGATAACTTCCAGCATTCCAAGCTCCTTTGCCCTCAGTGAACGCTTGCCCTGGAGTCCCTCACAGCTGGATTTAGAAAATACTGAAGTTGACTCTTCTAAAATCCAGGGTCTTCATCCTACTGCTGACCTTCAGTGTGCTCAGCAAGACCCTTAGGTCCCCAATGTTGTGAAACCAGATCTTCAGGGCAGGGACCTTTCCAGCCTGATGTGCTTTGCTTCTCTGCACAAAATGCAGCACAGAAGAGAGCAGCAGGACGGGGCCTGTGTGCTCCAGGGCTCAGGTTTTGATCCACTTCAGCTCCACAAAAATAGAAATGAGATGAAGAAGCTGAAATGTTTATTAATGGCAAAGCTTGGGAGAAGGGAACAAGCAGCTTCTGAGGGCTGCAGGGAGGGACCAGTAAAGAGGAAAGGCGAGCTCAGGCTTGCCCAGCATCAGCTGGGCCTGCAGCTCCAGCTGCTCTCCTCTGATCTCCAGGTTGTCTCCTCTTGCATGGGATCTGCTGCTGTCCTGGTTGTCTCGATCCAGAAGATGAACTTAGTGATGCAGCTCTTTCATCCAACATGACTTGAACGATCAGGTTTTTGTTGGAGGGGCTGTCATCTGTGCTAAGGGCTTGAAGGGCTGAAACAAGAAGACTCATGGTCAGAGTGAGGAAACCCCCTGAAAGAACCGGCCCACTCAGCTCTTGCCATGGCCTGAAGGAAGCAGGGCACAACAAGGATCAGCTAGAAGGTGCTGGCCACAAATCACACATCTCTGAAAAGGCTCCGTGCTCTCCCGATGCTGCCCCTCGTGCGCACAAGGAGCGGAGCCCGCCGCAGCCGGGCAGGGATTGCAGCTTCCCCTGGCAGCTCCCACTGACACCCGCTGGCCTCACTCACCCTCACAGATGAGCTGCAGCTCCTGCGGCTGTCCTCTCATGAGCATCCCGGCGATCCCTAGGGACACAGAGCCTGTCACGGCCCCTGGCCTGAGTCCTGAGGCCATGGGGAAGGGAGGGAGCGAGAGCCGGGCTCGGGGCTCACCCATGAACCTGACGGCCGCCTCTCGCAGGGGCTCCTGTGCGCTCTGCAGGTGCGGCAGGGCCCGGCGCAGGTGCTCGGCCGCTCGGCTCCTGTCCTCTGCCAGCTGCAGAGAGCGGCAGGGCACGGAGGGAAAGGGTTGATGAGGGCCCTGCCCCTGGGCCGGGCACTCCCTGCGGCCCCCCTGCCCACAGAGCCCTGAGGCCCGGCTGGTCAGCACCGGCCTTGGGGCCAGAGGAGCCTGGAGCAGAGCCTGCACGGCCCAGGCAAGGGAGCGGCGTGTGGGGCGCAGGCTGGTGGCCCTGCGTGCGGCACCGGGCAGGGGCCACAGCTGCCAGCCCCACAGACTGGGCGCCGTGGGCAGGCAGCTTCTCCAGGCATGGGGCTGGGCATTCCAGCCTGTCCTTACCAAGCACTCCGCAAAGCTCCACGGGTCGTCCATCTTCAGCAGCTGCTTGAGATCCTTCCTCTTCAGGAACTTCACTGCAGAAAGCAGCGTTTCCCGAGAGGCCTGCAGAGCAGCAGAGAGCCAGAGATGGCACCGCAGCCCAGGGCACAGGACCCGCATCTCTGTGCCAAGGCCAGGAGGAGGCTGGAGCCCCTCAGGTGCCAGGGGCTGGGGAGACGGCTGAGCCCCCTCCCATGGGGACACCCAGGAGGCCTCACCTGTGCCACACGCCCGTTCTCATTGTGGCAGTGGAAGAAGAGTGGGAGCAGGCTCTGGCTCACGTGAACCTTCAGGGCCTTTTTTCCCTTTGCCACTACCGATTCCATCACATCTCTGTAGAGGCGAATGGAGAGCCACTGCACATGACTGTTGTCCTGTTGGAAAGGAAAAAACTCAGCACTGGATTCTCCAGGCCCCCCTGTGCACAGGCCCAACAGGGCCACAGGGCACCACACGTCTGGGCAGCACCCAGGGGCCGTGGCTGGGGGCACAGAGCCTTACGCTGTCAAAGAGGGGCCGGAGCGCGTCAGCCAGTTTCGGGGCTGTGGGGCAGGATGTGAGGATATCCTTGTTCCGGAGTATATTTGTGAACACAGAGAGACTCATCTTGACCACCTCTATGTCTTCATTCCTCAGTAGCTCCATAAGGGGTTCAGAGAGGCTGCCCATTTTTTTGGCCTGTGTGGAACACAAGGCTGTGCTGTGAGTCCATGAAAAGCTTCACCACCAACACTGCTCCAGCAGTGCAACCCCACCCACCTGCCATGGAGTCTAGAGGCTGAAGGCCAGTCCCAAAGCACTCAGGCAGGTGAACAGCGACCCTAGAGAGCAGCTGCCACAGCTGCCAAAGCCCAGCCAAGCCCAAGGGGCTGCTTGCCCCAGCCCCACGCTGCCAGCACAGCTCCAGCTGCTGCCTCCTTCTCACCATTGAGGGGTCTTTGCTGAGAACCATGAGGCCTTTGAGCGCCAGGCGACGCATCTGCCTGGACTCGCTCTGCAGGTGCCTTGTCAAGATCTCCAGGATGCTGTTACCCCATTCGCTCAAGTCCAGGCAATCCAGGAGCTGAAAGGCACAGAGCAGGCACAGAGGTGCCCAGCTGGCAGGAGCTCAGAAGTGCACAGGGCCCAGCCAAGGCAGCAGCACAGGGCACGGGCAGTGTCCCAGGCAGCTGCGGCTACGGGAGGGCAGAGGGCTGGGAGGCAGCTGAGCCAGGCAGCGCTGGCCGTGGGGCTCACCTCCACCAGGAAGGCCAGGGCGGGCAGCTCCCAGCGTGGTTCCTCCCTGCTGAGCTGGCTGAGCAGGCAGAGTGCAATGCAGGAACAGAAAGGTTGGCAGACACGGCGCATCTCCCTGGCAGGGAGAAAAAGGCCCCATTGCTCCTGGGCCGGGCGGGCAAACCTCTCCCAGGGCTGACTGGCAGAGCTCTGGTCTATTCCTGAGCACCCCGAGCAGCCCGGGGGGCGCTTTGGGAGGCGGCTGTTCCCAGGCACCCTCCTCTGCCGGCCTTTTCCAGTCTGCTCATCCTTCCCTTGGTGACAAGGCCCTGCCGCCCATGACCACGGGGACTCTGTGGGGCGTTCTGGGCACAAAGGAGAGGGGTAGTGGGGAGAACGAGGTCTCACCTGGCCAGCAGACCCACTCCATAGTGGTGGGTGTCATCACAGAGCAGCGTGTCCCAGGCACACTTGCGTTCCATTGCCATCAGTAAATTCAGACATTGCAGATGGTGGAGCAATGCCTTCACAGTGTTCACTACAAAGCTGTGTGCAGGGCAGAGCCCGGGTTATGCTGGGACCCCCAGGTCCTGCCCTGGGGACGTGGGAGTGACAGGAGGACTGGGATGGAGCACCTGGTGGGGTTGGCAGCAATGCCGTTTTCCTCCTGACATCTTTTCCAGAATGTATTTACTTCCTCTGACATCTGCTCTGTACTGATGAAAACTTGGCCCAGCAGAGCCACGAGGAGATGGGGGGAATATTCCACAAATGGCTCTGGGCACCAGGGCAGGCGGAGAAGCTCCCAAATCACCCTGGTTGCCTGCAAAGGATAAACCATCTAGAGACAGCACTCAATATCGAGTGGCAAGGCCTGAGCATACAAGGGAGAGGCCAGGGGAGACACAGGGGGAGCGGCCGGCCTGGTAGCCCTGAACCCTGCCCCTAAGCCAGGTGTCAGCCCAGTGCCTGAGGCAGGGAGATACGTTGCACTGGGGGAGAGGATGGAGAGGCACTGGAGAAGCAACCTGCGTACAAGCAAAGGCCAGTTATGGAAACTCACAGCCAGGGCAAATACATCCTTGTTGTCCCCATCACAGGTGTCCATTTTTTGCAGTGGCCAGCCGTCCATCACACAGAGCAGGGTCAGCAGCACCTTTTCCATTGCTGTTCCTGATGAGGCTATGGCCTTCCACATGGATGCAGCACCTCTGCAGGACCAGAGCCGTGTGTCATGGGGGTCTCAGCCAGGGCACTGTGGCCTGGGCAGCCACAAGGACCCAGATGACAGAAACACAGTGCCCTGAGGGGTAGGCAGAGAGCATGTCAGGAGGCTTATGGGCTGGCAAGGCAGGGCTGGGAAATGGAGGCTCCAGTGGCTCCTGGAACTCTCTGCCTGTCTAGCAGAGCCCATGGGACTGGCTGTTCAGGGTTAGGCCTGAGCTCTGAAGGCAGGTGGGCCCTGTACCTGTCACATGATGGGGCACAGCGCAGGAGGGTCACTGCCACATCAGTGGGGTGTGCCTCAGCCAGCCGCAGGATGTCCATGAACAGCCTGTCGTCGTCTGGAGGCTCATTGGCCGCCAGCCTCTGGTGCATGTTCCTAATAAAGCCTGGCACCTGCACAAGGCACAGGGAGACTTGGAGAGCTGCCAGAGCAGCAACTTGCCCAGCTTCCCCTGAGAAGTGCTTCCCTTCCCACCTCACTGGGCTGGGCCTCAAAGGCTTGAGGTGCCACGCCACTCCTGGGGACACCCAGCCCTGGCCACAGGCTGCTCACTTGACTCGGACTGGAGACAACTCTCTCCCCAGACAGATGCAGGCTGGGAGCAGGAGGGATGCTCGGAGGGGCTGTGGGGCCAGGCTCTGCTGCATCCTTGGTAAACATGGCCAGCATCTCTCGACACCAAGAGAGGTTTGTAAACTTCTGCAAAAGAAGGAACAATAGGGAAGAGAGGCATGATCCATGGAGTGCTCCAATGGTGATGCTCGGCTGAGAAGGTGGGGATGGCTCTCAGTACCTGGCCTACAGAGCGCCAGCAGCTACGGGCAGGATCTAGCCCTTGTGTGGGGTCCTTGGCTGCATCTGGCAAAGAGCAAGGAATGCCAGAGCTGAAGAGCTGCAGGAGAGGCCAGAGAACACAGCTCAGCCCTGCAGTCTCCCCAGGCAGGTACAGCCCCAGGATGCCCCAGGATGCCCCAGGCTACCAGGGAGTCCAGCCCCAGCCCCTCTTCTGTCCTATCCATGGGCATGTCCACAGGGAAGGGATGGGATGGGATGGGGCAGGGTGAAGCTGGCTGCAGGCCAGCCCTGCGGCCCAGCTCTGTCACTCACTCTTCTGCAGCAGCTGGAGCTGCTCCAAGTCAGCACGTCGCTGGAGTGCGGCACCACAAGGGCAATTTTCCACCTTCTTGGGTGGGGTGGGAGGTCTCTCTGCCATGTCAATGTCTGGATTTAGGGCAAGATGCAGAAAAAAATGCCCTTGGAAAAGCTGTAGAGCAGTAAGAGCTGCAGCTGCACCTTGAAGAGAGCTACAAGAGAGAAGGCTTGGAATGGCTACAGGACAATAAGTGCTGCAGTTGTGCCTGAAGGCCTCATGCCACAGTGACAGGAAACATTTTGTAAAGGCTCTGGGACAGCAATTCCAACAAACTGCCATTCAGGGCACCTGCAACAGAGAAACCTTAGGAAGGCTATGGGTCACTGAGACCCACAGTCTGACCTCAATGTGACCTCCGTTGTTCCTTGGAAAAGCAAGGAACAGCGTGGCTGTGTGGGGGCTCCTCACAGCACTGCTCTGTTCCGCTGTGTGCACCGAGCACTGTGGCACCACCAGCACCTACGTCACGACGTGTCACAAAGGGTCACCCTTGCACACTCTGTCCCTTTCCATGCCACGGTGAGCACGGTGCGCTGTGTCACAGAGAGCCCCAGGACACACCTCCACGTGCCCTGGGGACACCCCCAGCCCACCCAAACTGCCCCAGCTTGCAGGCAAGACCTTGCCCCAAGTGTTGAAGACACAGGCCAACAGGAACTTTGGCAACGGCCCAAACAAGAAGCAGCTGCTCCTCTGCTCTGCCTGCTCAGGGCAGCAGAACGAGCCCCCACGGCTGCCAAGGCAGCAGAGCAGCAAGGGCACCGGGGCCTTCCACAGGCCCTGCCAGGGCCTCTTTGGGACCAGTCCCGCTGCTGGGTGACCGGCACACTCGCAGGGGCGTGACACAGACACGGCACGTGTGGCCCAGAGCACCAATGCTGCTCTGTGCCCTGGGCAGCACTGACAGCAGCAGCTGTGGCAGAGTCCCTGCCAAAGGAGATTTGCCATCCCCAAGGCCTGCCACTGCTGCTGCCTGTCTGCTGCCACAGAGACCTGTGGCCCTGGGGGACATCTCTGCCAGAGGACAGCCAAAGCCAACGGGCCTTGCTGTCTAGGCCATCTTTTCTGACAACAGGTGGCTGTTGGCAGGAGCACCTGGAGCAATTGGTGGCAGCACTGGGTATCCGTCAGAAGGCAGAAGCTGTTGTCCCTTCCTGGAGTGATTTTTGCTCAGAAGTGATTGTCTGCAGCACAAAACCACTATGCACTATTGACTTTCACAAGACAAATACATTCTTACAGAGAGACTGTCAAGTTGCCTTGTGTGCTTCTGGCTGTTTTTCTTGCTCTCTGCATAAAAACATCAGCCCAGCGTCTGATGGCCAATGCTGCGGGTGCTGCCCGTCTGGCTGTGGCCAGCAGCTGGTGTCCAAACACAAGCGGGTGCTTTCTGGGCAAGGGAAAGGACTGGCACCAGCAGCCATTTTCCCGGGTGAAGCTGGCAGGAAGCTGGGCAAGTGCAGAAGTCATTGGCATGACTCTGCTGGCATCAGAGAACCTGTGCTGTGTCTCTGATGATGCTGCCAGCACTGTGAAGGAAGAGCCAAGACAAGCGCTGGAAGCAGACACATCCTGCACTTTCTGCTCTTCCATGCACACGGAACACACTTGTTCCCCCAGCTCCAGAAGACTTGATGCAGGAACAAAACCATTCCTGCAGGAAGGACCAAAGGCCAAGGGCCGTTTGGCCAATTTCCCTTGCACACCGCACGCTTGGGCAACTAGCTGAGACCAAGCAGCCTTTTTCCTCTCTTCCCCATTGGCCTGAAGACCCTCTGCACCAAGAGAAAGCTCCTGGACACCCGGCTATCCAACAAGAGCAATTTAATGTTCCTCTAGTGGCTGAAGGGAAAGGAAGTGCTGGCAGAGGAGAGCTGTTCCCCGCAGGCTCAGGTGGCCCCAGCAGACGCAGCCTCCCGGATCAGTTCGGCACAGCGCCGCGGCAGGACACTCGGCCGCGGCCACACAGGAACGGCCGCGACTTCCAGAGGCGGCGCAGTTGGTCTCGCATCTTCTGCAGTCGGGAGGGGGGAACGCTCTGTACAGCTAAAAGGATGTACAGAGCTTGAAGCGCCAGGCATGAGATGGCTGGGCTGCTGTCATCCGTCATGCCCTGAAGGGCTGCAGAGAAAGAAACAGAGGCACACTCAGAAGCTGGATCTGCGGGCAGCTGGGGAGAGCCTCCAGCCTCGTCCATGCCACGCAGCTCCTGCCACAGCCTGGAGGAAGCAGGAGACAAGAAGGACGAGCTGGCAGCTGCTGGTCAGCAGTGTGCCGCAGGCCCCTGCAAGGTGTCTGTGCTGTGGCCACGCTGCCCTTGGGGCGCGCAGGGAGCGGAGGCGTCCCCGGGCGGGCCAGGGAACGCAGCTGCCAGCGGCAGCCCCCGCCCGCCGGGAGCCCGCGGGCCTCACTCACCCCTGCAGATGATGCGCAACTCCGGCTGCTGCCCTGTCACGTAGCGCCCGGCCATGCCTGGGGAACACAGAGCGCCTCCTGCCTTCAGAGCCACAGCTGCCGCACACGGCCGCTGCCAGCCCTGTGGCCACACGGGCTGCTGGCCCGGCAGGGCTCAGCCCGGCCCTTGCCGCACGCTGCCGGCCCAGGGCACGGCTGCCAGAGGGCGGCAGCAGCAATGCCCAGGCCAGCGGCGGCTGCACGTGCCCGCGCCCGGATCCTGCTGCCGGGACAGCGGGCGGGGCTGGGGCCGAGCTGCGCCGGGCCGGGCCGGGCCGGGGAGGGAGCCGGGCTCGGGACTCACCCATGAACCTGACGGCCGCCTCTCGCAGGGGTTCCTGTGCGCTCTGCAGGTGCGGCAGGGCCAGGCGCAGGTGCTCGGCCGCTCGGCTCCTGTCCTCTGCCAGCTGCAGAGAGCGGCAGGGCACGGAGGGAAAGGGTTGATGCGGGCCCTGCCCCTGGGCCCGGCGCTCCCTAGGGCCGGCGCTGCTCGCCCTGCCCACAGAGCCCTGAGGCCCGGCCGGCAGCCGCAGGCGCCGGGCTCGGGACGGGGCGGAGGGCGCTAGGAGCCGCGGTGCCGCCCCGCAGCAGAGCCCGGCCGGCTCGGGGCCCCGTCGGCACCGCGCTTGGGGCCAGGGGAGCCTGGAGCAGAGCCCGCACGGCCCAGGCAAGGGAGCGGCGTGTGGGGCGCAGGCTGGTGGCCCTGCGTGCGGCACCGGGCAGGGGCCGCAGCTGCCAGCCCCACAGACTGGGCGCCGTGGCCAGGCGGCTTCTCCAGGCATGGGGCTGGGCATTCCAGCCTGTCCTTACCAAGCGCTCCGCAAATCTCCACATCTGATCCGTCTTCAGCAGCTGCTTGAGATCCTTCCTCTTCAGGAACTTCACTGCAGAAAGCAGCGTTTCCCGAGAGGCCTGCAGAGCAGCAGAGAGCCAGAGATGGCACCGCAGCCCAGGGCACAGGACCCGCATCTCTGTGCCAAGGCCAGGAGGAGGCCGGAGCCCCTCAGGTGCCAGGGGCTGGGGAGACGGCTGAGCCCCCTCCCATGGGGACACCCAGGAGGCTTCACCTGTGCCACACGCCCGTTCTCATTGTGGCACTGGAAGAAGAGTGGGAGCAGGCTCTGGCTCACATGCTTCTTCAGGGGCTTTTCTCCCTTTGCCACTACCAGCGTGATCACGTCTCTGAAGAGGCGAATGGAGAGCAGCTGCACACGGCTGTTGTCCTGTTGGAAAGGAAGCAAAAGCCCTCCACGTCAGCTGCTGCAGGCCCCCCTGTGCCCAGGCCCAAGGCGCCACCCAAGTGCCCGTGGCTGGGGGCACAGAGCCTCACATTGTCAAAGAGGTGCCAGAGCGCCTCAGCCAGCTGCAGGGCGATGGGGCTGGCTATTGCCAGGTCTTTCTGCAGCAGCAGGAGGCTGAGCACAAGGAGGGTCATCTCAACGACGTCTTCATCCCTATCCCACAGGAGCTTCCCAAGGCTTTCATTCAGGCTGTACATGCTTGGATCCTGTGTGCAAAACAAGGCTGGGCAACCCCACGCTGCTGCAGGGCTCAGAGGCTGAAGGCCTGTCCCAAACACTCAGGCAGCTGAACCCTGGAGAGCTGGGAGCAGCTGCCACAGCTGCCAGAGCCCAGCTAAGCCCGAGGTGCTGCTTGCCCCAGCCCCACGCTGCCAGCACAGCTTCAGCTGCTGCCTCCTTCTCACCATCAAGGTGAGCACCACGAGGCCTCGGAGCACCACGCAACGCATCTGCCTGGACTCGCTCTGCAGGTGTCTTGTCAAGATCTCCAGGACTTTTTCACCGCATTCGCTCAAGTCCAGGCAATCCAGGAGCTGAAAGGCACAGAGCAGGCACAGAGGTGCCCAGCTGGCAGGAGCTCAGAAGTGCACAGGGCCCAGCCAAGGCAGCAGCACAGGGCACGGGCAGCGTCCCAGGCAGCTGCAGCTACAAGAGGGCAGAGGGCTGGGAGGCAGCTGAGCCAGGCAGCGCTGGCCGTGGGGCTCACCTCCACCAGGAAGGCCAGGGCGGGCAGTTCCCAGTCTGAAACGCCTTGGCTGAGCAGCTCAAAGAGGCAGGATGCCATGCCGCAACACCAGTTGATGGAGACGCGGCGCATCTCCCTGGCAGGGAGAAAAAGGCCCCATTGCTCGTGGGCCGGGCGGGCAAACCTCTCCCAGGGCTGACTGGCTGAGCTCTGCTCTGCTCCCGAGCAGCCCGGGGGCGCTTTGGGAGGCGGCTGTTCCCAGGCGCCCTCCTCTGCCGGCCTTTTCCAGGCTGCTCATCCCTCCCTTGGTGACAAGGCCCTGCCACCCATGAGCACAGGGACGGTGTGGGGCGTTGCAGGCACAAAAGAGGGGGGCGGTGGGGAGAACGAGGTCTCACCTGGCCAGCAGACGCACTGCACAGTGGTGGGTGTCGGCACAGAGCAGCATGTCCCAGGCACGGTTACGTTCCATGGACAGCACCACGTGCTCATAGCGCATTTGGCAGAGCAGGGCCTTCAGGGTCTGCAGCGCAAATCTGTGTGCAAAGCAAAGGCCAGGTGATGCTGGGAGCCCCGGCTCCCGCCCTGGGGGCACGGGAGGGATGGGGAGACTGGGAGGACTGGCATGGAGCACCTGTTGGGCTTGGCGGAGAGGCCGTGTTGCTCCTGGCATCCCTTCCAGAAGGTCTCAACCTCTTCTGGCGTGTCCTGCGTGCTGATGTATGCTTGGAGGAGCAGACGCAGAAAGAGATCGGGGAAATACTCCAGCACGACAGGCGAGTGCCAGGCCAGATTGAAGACTCTCCACAGGGCCACGGTTGCCTGCAAGAAATCCAACAGCCAGAGACAAGGCTCAGTGCCAAGGGCCCGAGCGTGCGAGGGAGAGCAGGGGGAAAGATGGGGAGAGCAGCCAGCCTGGTGCCCCTGACCCCTGCCCCTAAGGCAGGATTCAGCGCAGTGTCTGAGGCAGAAGGATGCAGCTGGGGGGAGGACAGAGAGCTGGCTGCTGCAGAGGTGGCCTGGGGGCTGGCAAAGGCCAGCTCCAGAAACTCACAGCCAGGGCAAAGACTCCTGCGTCGTCCCCGTCGGAGGTGTACACGCTGTCCACTGGCCAGGCGCTCAGCACATCGAGGAGCAGCTGCAGCGCCGGCTCCGCAGTCCTGCTCGAGGACATGATGGTTGCCCACATGGTGGCGGCAGCTCTGTGGGGTCAGAGCTCTGTGTCAGGGCGGGCTCGGCCACAGCGCCGTGGCCTGGGCAGCTGCAGGGGCCCGTGCTGGCCCTCAGCCCTGCCTCTGCCCACTGCCCCGGGCCGGCAGCACCCCGCCAGCCCACGTGGGTACAGAGGCCCCGAGGGGCAGGGAGAGAGAATGGCACCAGGCTCGGGAGCTGACATGGCAGCGCTGGAAAACAGAGGAGCCAGAGGATCCTGGAACTGCCTGCCTGTCTGGCAGTCAGCAGGGACAGGCTCTACAGGGTGACGGGCTGGTGAACTCCAAGGCCTCAAGGCACGTGGGGCTGCCCTACCTGTCACACGATGGGGCCCAGCGCAAGAGGGCGATCAGCACCTCAGAGGGGTATTCCTGGGTCAGCTCCAGAAGGGCCTTGTCCAGCCTGTGCCCAGCAGACTCATTGGCCGTGAGCCACTGGTGGATGGACCTCACCATGGCAGGCACCTGCAGAAGGCACGGGCAGACTCGGAGAGCTGCCAGAGCAGCAACACCCCCTGAGAAGTGCTTCCCTTCCAAACGCATCGGGCCGGGCCTCAAAGGCCAAGGGAGCCCGGCAGACCCGTCTTGAGGCGCCACACCAGTGCTGGGGCCATCGAGCCCTTGCCCCAGGCTGCTTACTTGCGTTGGATTGGAGATACCCTTCTCCACAAGCAAATCCAGCGTGGCAGCACCGGTCTCGGCATCGAGGAACGGAAGGTTGGCCAAGACGCCCGTGCCCGCACTGGTGGTCTCTTCCTGCCAAAGGCACGTGATGAATTAGCAGAGGGTCTGCAGGAGAAGGGCAGCAAGGGAGGCAGAATCCACGCAGCGCTCCAAGCCTGGTGCTTGGCTGAGCAGTGCCAGCAGGCCCAGCCCAGGTGGGGGTGGCTGCAGGTACCTGCGCCGTTCTGCCGAAGTGGCCACAGGTGGCTTCCTGTTCCTCTGTCCAGTCTTTGGCTTCATCTGGCAAAGAGCGAGCTCAGTCAGAGCTGAGGGGCAGCGGGAGAGGCCGGAGAACACAGGCCAGCCCTGTGCTCCCCAGGCAGGGAGAACCCTGGGATGGTCTAGAGGATGGAGCGCGGCTGCCAGGTGCTCCAGCCCAGCTTCTGTCCTATCCATGGATATGTCCACAGGCATGGGATGGGATGGGATGGGATGGGATGGGATGGGATGGGATGGGATGGGATGGGATGGGGCGGGGCCAAGCTGGCTACAGGCACCAGCCCTGCAGCCCAGCTCGGACACTCACTCTCCTGCAGCAGCTGGATCTGCTCCAGTTCTTCGAGCTGCTCTGCTGAGGTAGCTCCAGCCTCTTCCTCCTCCAGCCAGGCCAGCTTGGGCACGCTGGGGGGTCTCTGCTCCATGTCACTCTTTGCACTTAGGAGTGCTTGCTGAAGCAGAGAGGCCTGGGAAGCGCTGAAGATGAGCAAGTGCTGCAGTTGTGCCTTGAAGGCACCTGCAGCAGAGGAGCCTCGGCAAGGCTACAGGACAGGAAGTCCTGCAGTCTGTCCTCGAGGACACCAGCACGAGAGAAGTCTCAGGAAGGAAATAGGACTGCAAGTCCCGCAGTCCTTCCTCGAGGGCTCCGGCCGCAGGGATGGCAGACGCTTGGGAAATGCTCCACGTCACCGAGTCCCGCAGCCTGGCCTCGAGGTCACCTGCACTGGGAACGCCTCGCAAAAGCTCCGGGTCAGCAAGGAACGAGTTGGCTGTGGGGGGGCTCCTCACAGCACCGCTCTGTCCCGTCCTGTCCCGTCGCGTGCAACGAGCACTGTGGCGTGGCCGTGGCGCCGCCAGCACCTACGTCACGACGTGTCACAAAGGGTCACGCTTGCACACTCTGTCCCTTTCCATGCCACGGTGAGCATGGTGCACTGTGTCACAGAGAGCCCCAGGACACACCTCCACGTGTCCTGGGGACACCCCCAGCCCACCCAAACTGTCCCAGCTTGCTGGCAAGACCTTGCCCCAAGTGTTGAAGACACAGCCCAGCAGGAACTTCAGCAACGGCCCAAACAAGAAGCAGCTGCTCCTCTGCTCTGCCTGCTCAGGGCAGCAGAATGAGCCCCCACGGCTGCCAAGGCAGCAGAGCAGCAAGGGCACCGGGGCCTTCCACAGGCCCTGCCAGGGCCTCTTTGGGACCAGTCCCGCTGCTGCCTGGCCGGCACACTCGCAGGGGCGTGACACAGACACGGCACGTGTGGCCCAGAGCACCAATGCTGCTCTGTCCCCTGGGCAGTGCTGACAACAGCAGCTGTGGCAGAGTCCCTGCCAAAGGAGATTTGCCATCCCCAAGGCCTGCCACTGCTGCTGCCTGTCTCCTGCCACAGAGACCTGTGGCCCCGGGGGACATCTCTGCCAGAGGACAGCCAAAGCCAACGGGCCTTGCTGTCTATGCCATCTTTTCTGACAACAGGTGGCTGTTGGCAGGAGCACCTGGAGCAATTGGTGGCAGCACTGGGTATCCGTCAGAAGGCAGAAGCTGTTGTCCCTTCCTGGAATGATTTTCGCTCAGAAGTGATTGTCTGCAGCACAAAACCACCATCCACTATTGACTTTCACAAGACAAATACATTATTACAGAGAGACTGTCAAGTTGCCTTGTGTGCTTCTGGCTATTTTTCTTGCTCTCTGGATAAAAACATCAGCCCAGCATCTGATGGCCAATGCTCTGGGTGCTGCCTGTCTGGCTGTGGCCAGCAGCTGGTGTCCAAACACAAGCGGGTGCCTTCTGGGCAAGGGAAAGGACTGGCACCAGCAGCCATTTTCCCGGGTGAAGCTGGCAGGAAGCTGGGCAAGTGCAAAAGTTTGGCATGACTCTGCTGGCATCAGAGAACCTGTGCTGTGTCTCTGATGATGCTGCCAGCACTGTGAAGGAAGAGCCAAGACAGGCGCTGGAAGCAGACACATCCCGCACTTTCTGCTCTTCCATGCACACGGAACACACTTGTTCCCCCAGCTCCAGAAGACTTGATGCAGGAACGAAACCATTCCTGCAGGAAGGACCAAAGGCCAAGGGCCACCTTCCCTTGCACACCGCACGCTTGGGCAACTGGCTGAGACCAAGCAGCCTTTTTCCCCTCTTCCCCCTTGGCCTGAAGACCCTCTGCACCAAGAGAAGGCTCCTGGACACCCGGCTATCTAACAAGAGCAATTTAATGTTCCTCTAGTGACTGAAGGGAAAGGAAGTGCTGGCAGAGGAGAGCTGTTCCCCGCAGGCTCAGGCGGCCCCAGCAGACGCAGCCTCCCGGATCAGTTCGGCACAGCGCCGCGGCAGGACACTCGGCCGCGGCCACACGGGAACGGCCGCGACTTCCAGAGGCAGCGCAGTTGGTCTCGCATCTTCTGCAGTCGGGAGGAGGGAACGCTCTGTACAGCTAAAAGGATGTACAGAGCTTGAAGCGCCAGGCATGAGATGGCTGGGCTGCTGTCATCCGTCATGCCCTGAAGGGCTGCAGAGAGAGAAACAGAGGCACACTCAGAGGCTGGATCTGCGGGCAGCTGGGGAGAGCCTCCAGCCTCGTCCATGCCACGCAGCTCCTGCCACAGCCTGGAGGAAGCAGGAGACAAGAAGGACGAGCTGGCAGCTGCTGGCCAGGAATGTGCCGCAGGCCCCTGCAAGGTGTCTGTGCTGTGGCCACGCTGCCCTTGGGGCGCGCAGGGAGCGGAGGCGTCCCCGGGCGGGCCAGGGAACGCAGCTGCCAGCGGCAGCCCCCGCCCGCCGGGAGCCCGCGGGCCTCACTCACCCCTGCAGATGATGCGCAACTCCGGCTGCTGCCCTGTCACGTAGCGCCCGGCCATGCCTGGGGAACACAGAGCGCCTCCTGCCTTCAGAGCCACAGCTGCCGCACACGGCCGCTGCCAGCCCTGAGGCCACACGGGCTGCTGGCCCGGCAGGGCTCAGCCCGGCCCCTGGCGCACGCTGCCGGCCCAGGGCACGGCTGCCAGAGGGCGGCAGCAGCAATGCCCAGGCCAGCGGCGGCTGCACGTGCCCGCGCCCGGATCCTGCTGCCGGGACAGCGGGCGGGGCTGGGGCCGAGCTGCGCCGGGCCGGGCCGGGGAGGGAGCCGGGCTCGGGACTCACCCATGAACCTGACGGCCGCCTCTCGCAGGGGCTCCTGTGCGCTCTGCAGGTGCGGCAGGGCCAGGCGCAGGTGCTCGGCCGCTCGGCTCCTGTCCTCTGCCAGCTGCAGAGAGCGGCAGGGCACGGAGGGAAAGGGTTGATGCGGGCCCTGCCCCTGGGCCCGGCGCTCCCTAGGGCCGGCGCTGCTCGCCCTGCCCACAGAGCCCTGAGGCCCGGCCGGCAGCCGCAGGCGCCGGGCTCGGGACGGGGCGGAGGGCGCTAGGAGCCGCGGTGCCGCCCCGCAGCAGAGCCCGGCCGGCTCGGGGCCCCGTCGGCACCGCGTTTGGGGCCAGGGGAGCCTGGAGCAGAGCCCGCACGGCCCAGGCAAGGGAGCGGCGTGTGGGGCGCAGGCTGGTGGCCCTGCGTGCGGCACCGGGCAGGGGCCACAGCTGCCAGCCCCACAGACTGGGCGCCGTGGGCAGGCGGCTTCTCCAGGCATGGGGCTGGGCATTCCAGCCTGTCCTTACCAAGCGCTCCGCAAATCTCCACATCTGATCCGTCTTCAGCAGCTGCTTGAGATCCTTCCTCTTCAGGAACTTCACTGCAGAAAGCAGCGTTTCCCGAGAGGCCTGCAGAGCAGCAGAGAGCCAGAGATGGCACCGCAGCCCAGGGCACAGGACCCGCATCTCTGTGCCAAGGCCAGGAGGAGGCCGGAGCCCCTCAGGTGCCAGGGGCTGGGGAGACGGCTGAGCCCCCTCCCATGGGGACACCCAGGAGGCTTCACCTGTGCCACACGCCCGTTCTCATTGTGGCACTGGAAGAAGAGTGGGAGCAGGCTCTGGCTCACATGCTTCTTCAGGGGCTTTTCTCCCTTTGCCACTACCAGCGTGATCACGTCTCTGAAGAGGCGAATGGAGAGCAGCTGCACACGGCTGTTGTCCTGTTGGAAAGGAAGCAAAAGCCCTCCACGTCAGCTGCTGCAGGCCCCCCTGTGCCCAGGCCCAAGGCGCCACCCAAGTGCCCGTGGCTGGGGGCACAGAGCCTCACATTGTCAAAGAGGTGCCAGAGCGCCTCAGCCAGCTGCAGGGCGATGGGGCTGGCTATTGCCAGGTCTTTCTGCAGCAGCAGGAGGCTGAGCACAAGGAGGGTCATCTCAACGACGTCTTCATCCCTATCCCACAGGAGCTTCCCAAGGCTTTCATTCAGGCTGTACATGCTTGGATCCTGTGTGCAAAACAAGGCTGGGCAACCCCACGCTGCTGCAGGGCTCAGAGGCTGAAGGCCTGTCCCAAACACTCAGGCAGCTGAACCCTGGAGAGCTGGGAGCAGCTGCCACAGCTGCCAGAGCCCAGCTAAGCCCGAGGTGCTGCTTGCCCCAGCCCCACGCTGCCAGCACAGCTTCAGCTGCTGCCTCCTTCTCACCATCAAGGTGAGCACCACGAGGCCTCGGAGCACCACGCAACGCATCTGCCTGGACTCGCTCTGCAGGTGTCTTGTCAAGATCTCCAGGACTTTTTCACCGCATTCGCTCAAGTCCAGGCAATCCAGGAGCTGAAAGGCACAGAGCAGGCACAGAGGTGCCCAGCTGGCAGGAGCTCAGAAGTGCACAGGGCCCAGCCAAGGCAGCAGCACAGGGCACGGGCAGCGTCCCAGGCAGCTGCAGCTACAAGAGGGCAGAGGGCTGGGAGGCAGCTGAGCCAGGCAGCGCTGGCCGTGGGGCTCACCTCCACCAGGAAGGCCAGGGCGGGCAGTTCCCAGTCTGAAACGCCTTGGCTGAGCAGCTCAAAGAGGCAGGATGCCATGCCGTAACACCAGTTGATGGAGACGCGGCGCATCTCCCTGGCAGGGAGAAAAAGGCCCCATTGCTCGTGGGCTGGGCGGGCAAACCTCTCCCAGGGCTGACTGGCAGAGCTCTGCTCTGCTCCCGAGCAGCCCGGGGGCGCTTTGGGAGGCGGCTGTTCCCAGGCGCCCTCCTCTGCCGGCCTTTTCCAGGCTGCTCATCCCTCCCTTGGTGACAAGGCCCTGCCACCCATGAGCACAGGGACGGTGTGGGGCGTTGCAGGCACAAAAGAGGGGGGCGGTGGGGAGAACGAGGTCTCACCTGGCCAGCAGACGCACTGCACAGTGGTGGGTGTCGGCACAGAGCAGCATGTCCCAGGCACGGTTACGTTCCATGGACAGCACCACGTGCTCATAGCGCATTTGGCAGAGCAGGGCCTTCAGGGTCTGCAGCGCAAATCTGTGTGCAAAGCAAAGGCCAGGTGATGCTGGGAGCCCCGGCTCCCGCCCTGGGGGCACGGGAGGGATGGGGAGACTGGGAGGACTGGCATGGAGCACCTGTTGGGCTTGGCGGAGAGGCCGTGTTGCTCCTGGCATCCCTTCCAGAAGGTCTCAACCTCTTCTGGCGTGTCCTGCGTGCTGATGTATGCTTGGAGGAGCAGACGCAGAAAGAGATCGGGGAAATACTCCAGCACGACAGGCGAGCGCCAGGCCAGATTGAAGACTCTCCACAGGGCCACGGTTGCCTGCAAGAAATCCAACAGCCAGAGACAAGGCTCAGTGCCAAGGGCCCGAGCGTGCGAGGGAGAGCAGGGGGAAAGATGGGGAGAGCAGCCAGCCTGGTGCCCCTGACCCCTGCCCCTAAGGCAGGATTCAGCGCAGTGTCTGAGGCAGAAGGATGCAGCTGGGGGGAGGACAGAGAGCTGGCTGCTGCAGAGGTGGCCTGGGGGCTGGCAAAGGCCAGCTCCAGAAACTCACAGCCAGGGCAAAGACTCCTGCGTCGTCCCCGTCGGAGGTGTACACGCTGTCCACTGGCCAGGCGCTCAGCACATCGAGGAGCAGCTGCAGCGCCGGCTCCGCAGTCCTGCTCGAGGACATGATGGTTGCCCACATGGTGGCGGCAGCTCTGTGGGGTCAGAGCTCTGTGTCAGGGCGGGCTCGGCCACAGCGCCGTGGCCTGGGCAGCTGCAGGGGCCCGTGCTGGCCCTCAGCCCTGCCTCTGCCCACTGCCCCGGGCCGGCAGCACCCCGCCAGCCCACGTGGGTACAGAGGCCCCGAGGGGCAGGGAGAGAGAATGGCACCAGGCTCGGGAGCTGACATGGCAGCGCTGGAAAACAGAGGAGCCAGAGGATCCTGGAACTGCCTGCCTGTCTGGCAGTCAGCAGGGACAGGCTCTACAGGGTGACGGGCTGGTGAACTCCAAGGCCTCAAGGCACGTGGGGCTGCCCTACCTGTCACACGATGGGGCCCAGCGCAAGAGGGCGATCAGCACCTCAGAGGGGTATTCCTGGGTCAGCTCCAGAAGGGCCTTGTCCAGCCTGTGCCCAGCAGACTCATTGGCCGTGAGCCACTGGTGGATGGACCTCACCATGGCGGGCACCTGCAGAAGGCACGGGCAGACTCGGAGAGCTGCCAGAGCAGCAACACCCCCTGAGAAGTGCTTCCCTTCCAAACGCATCGGGCCGGGCCTCAAAGGCCAAGGGAGCCCGGCAGACCCGTCTTGAGGCGCCACACCAGTGCTGGGGCCATCGAGCCCTTGCCCCAGGCTGCTTACTTGCGTTGGATTGGAGATACCCTTCTCCACAAGCAAATCCAGCGTGGCAGCACCGGTCTCGGCATCGAGGAACGGAAGGTTGGCCAAGACGCCCGTGCCCACACTGGTGGTCTCTTCCTGCCAAAGGCACGTGATGAATTAGCAGAGGGTCTGCAGGAGAAGGGCAGCAAGGGAGGCAGAATCCACGCAGCGCTCCAAGCCTGGTGCTTGGCTGAGCAGTGCCAGCAGGCCCAGCCCAGGTGGGGGTGGCTGCAGGTACCTGCGCCGTTCTGCCGAAGTGGCCACAGGTGGCTTCCTGTTCCTCTGTCCAGTCTTTGGCTTCATCTGGCAAAGAGCGAGCTCAGTCAGAGCTGAGGGGCAGCGGGAGAGGCCGGAGAACACAGGCCAGCCCTGTGCTCCCCAGGCAGGGAGAACCCTGGGATGGTCTAGAGGATGGAGCGCGGCTGCCAGGTGCTCCAGCCCAGCTTCTGTCCTATCCATGGATATGTCCACAGGCATGGGATGGGATGGGATGGGATGGGATGGGATGGGATGGGATGGGATGGGATGGGGCGGGGCCAAGCTGGCTACAGGCACCAGCCCTGCAGCCCAGCTCGGACACTCACTCTCCTGCAGCAGCTGGATCTGCTCCAGTTCTTCGAGCTGCTCTGCTGAGGTAGCTCCAGCCTCTTCCTCCTCCAGCCAGGCCAGCTTGGGCACGCTGGGGGGTCTCTGCTCCATGTCACTCTTTGCACTTAGGAGTGCTTGCTGAAGCAGAGAGGCCTGGGAAGCGCTGAAGATGAGCAAGTGCTGCAGTTGTGCCTTGAAGGCACCTGCAGCAGAGGAGCCTCGGCAAGGCTACAGGACAGGAAGTCCTGCAGTCTGTCCTCGAGGACACCAGCACGAGAGAAGTCTCACAAAGGAAATAGGACTGCAAGTCCTGCAGTCCTTCCTCGAGGGCTCTGGCCGCAGGGATGGCAGACGCTTGGGAAATGCTCCACGTCACCGAGTCCCGCAGCCTGGCCTCGAGGTCACCTGCACAGGGAGCGCCTCGCAAAAGCTCCGGGTCAGCAAGGAACGAGTTGGCTGTGGGGGGGCTCCTCACAGCACCGCTCTGTCCCGTCCTGTCCCGTCGCGTGCAACGAGCACTGTGGCGTGGCCGTGGCGCCGCCAGCACCTACGTCACGACGTGTCACAAAGGGTCACGCTTGCACACTCTGTCCCTTTCCATGCCACGGTGAGCATGGTGCACTGTGTCACAGAGAGCCCCAGGACACACCTCCACGTGTCCTGGGGACACCCCCAGCCCACCCAAACTGTCCCAGCTTGCTGGCAAGACCTTGCCCCAAGTGTTGAAGACACAGCCCAGCAGGAACTTTGGCAACGGCCCAAACAAGAAGCAGCTGCTCCTCTGCTCTGCCTGCTCAGGGCAGCAGAATGAGCCCCCACGGCTGCCAAGGCAGCAGAGCAGCAAGGGCACCGGGGCCTTCCACAGGCCCTGCCAGGGCCTCTTTGGGACCAGTCCCGCTGCTGCCTGGCCGGCACACTCGCAGGGGCGTGACACAGACACGGCACGTGTGGCCCAGAGCACCAATGCTGCTCTGTCCCCTGGGCAGTGCTGACAACAGCAGCTGTGGCAGAGTCCCTGCCAAAGGAGATTTGCCATCCCCAAGGCCTGCCACTGCTGCTGCCTGTCTCCTGCCACAGAGACCTGTGGCCCCGGGGGACATCTCTGCCAGAGGACAGCCAAAGCCAACGGGCCTTGCTGTCTATGCCATCTTTTCTGACAACAGGTGGCTGTTGGCAGGAGCACCTGGAGCAATTGGTGGCAGCACTGGGTATCCGTCAGAAGGCAGAAGCTGTTGTCCCTTCCTGGAATGATTTTCGCTCAGAAGTGATTGTCTGCAGCACAAAACCACCATCCACTATTGACTTTCACAAGACAAATACATTCTTACAGAGAGACTGTCAAGGTGCCTTGTGTGCTTCTGGCTATTTTTCTTGCTCTCTGGATAAAAACATCAGCCCAGCATCTGATGGCCAATGCTCTGGGTGCTGCCTGTCTGGCTGTGGCCAGCAGCTGGTGTCCAAACACAAGCGGGTGCCTTCTGGGCAAGGGAAAGGACTGGCACCAGCAGCCATTTTCCCGGGTGAAGCTGGCAGGAAGCTGGGCAAGTGCAAAAGTTTGGCATGACTCTGCTGGCATCAGAGAACCTGTGCTGTGTCTCTGATGATGCTGCCAGCACTGTGAAGGAAGAGCCAAGACAGGCGCTGGAAGCAGACACATCCCGCACTTTCTGCTCTTCCATGCACACGGAACACACTTGTTCCCCCAGCTCCAGAAGACTTGATGCAGGAACGAAACCATTCCTGCAGGAAGGACCAAAGGCCAAGGGCCACCTTCCCTTGCACACCGCACGCTTGGGCAACTGGCTGAGACCAAGCAGCCTTTTTCCCCTCTTCCCCCTTGGCCTGAAGACCCTCTGCACCAAGAGAAGGCTCCTGGACACCCGGCTATCTAACAAGAGCAATTTAATGTTCCTCTAGTGGCTGAAGGGAAAGGAAGTGCTGGCAGAGGAGAGCTGTTCCCCGCAGGCTCAGGCGGCCCCAGCAGACGCAGCCTCCCGGATCAGTTCGGCACAGCGCCGCGGCAGGACACTCGGCCGCGGCCACACGGGAACGGCCGCGACTTCCAGAGGCAGCGCAGTTGGTCTCGCATCTTCTGCAGTCGGGAGGAGGGAACGCTCTGTACAGCTAAAAGGATGTACAGAGCTTGAAGCGCCAGGCATGAGATGGCTGGGCTGCTGTCATCCGTCATGCCCTGAAGGGCTGCAGAGAGAGAAACAGAGGCACACTCAGAGGCTGGATCTGCGGGCAGCTGGGGAGAGCCTCCAGCCTCGTCCATGCCACGCAGCTCCTGCCACAGCCTGGAGGAAGCAGGAGACAAGAAGGACGAGCTGGCAGCTGCTGGCCAGGAATGTGCCGCAGGCCCCTGCAAGGTGTCTGTGCTGTGGCCACGCTGCCCTTGGGGCGCGCAGGGAGCGGAGGCGTCCCCGGGCGGGCCAGGGAACGCAGCTGCCAGCGGCAGCCCCCGCCCGCCGGGAGCCCGCGGGCCTCACTCACCCCTGCAGATGATGCGCAACTCCGGCTGCTGCCCTGTCACGTAGCGCCCGGCCATGCCTGGGGAACACAGAGCGCCTCCTGCCTTCAGAGCCACAGCTGCCGCACACGGCCGCTGCCAGCCCTGAGGCCACACGGGCTGCTGGCCCGGCAGGGCTCAGCCCGGCCCCTGGCGCACGCTGCCGGCCCAGGGCACGGCTGCCAGAGGGCGGCAGCAGCAATGCCCAGGCCAGCGGCGGCTGCACGTGCCCGCGCCCGGATCCTGCTGCCGGGACAGCGGGCGGGGCTGGGGCCGAGCTGCGCCGGGCCGGGCCGGGGAGGGAGCCGGGCTCGGGACTCACCCATGAACCTGACGGCCGCCTCTCGCAGGGGTTCCTGTGCGCTCTGCAGGTGCGGCAGGGCCAGGCGCAGGTGCTCGGCCGCTCGGCTCCTGTCCTCTGCCAGCTGCAGAGAGTGGCAGGGCACGGAGGGAAAGGGTTGATGCGGGCCCTGCCCCTGGGCCGGGCGCTCCCTAGGGCCGGCGCTGCTCGCCCTGCCCACAGAGCCCTGAGGCCCGGCCGGCAGCCGCAGGCGCCGGGCTCGGGACGGGGCGGAGGGCGCTAGGAGCCGCGGTGCCGCCCCGCAGCAGAGCCCGGCCGGCTCGGGGCCCCGTCGGCACCGCGCTTGGGGCCAGGGGAGCCTGGAGCAGAGCCCGCACGGCCCAGGCAAGGGAGCGGCGTGTGGGGCGCAGGCTGGTGGCCCTGCGTGCGGCACCGGGCAGGGGCCACAGCTGCCAGCCCCACAGACTGGGCGCCGTGGCCAGGCGGCTTCTCCAGGCATGGGGCTGGGCATTCCAGCCTGTCCTTACCAAGCGCTCCGCAAATCTCCACATCTGATCCGTCTTCAGCAGCTGCTTGAGATCCTTCCTCTTCAGGAACTTCACTGCAGAAAGCAGCGTTTCCCGAGAGGCCTGCAGAGCAGCAGAGAGCCAGAGATGGCACCGCAGCCCAGGGCACAGGACCCGCATCTCTGTGCCAAGGCCAGGAGGAGGCTGGAGCCCCTCAGGTGCCAGGGGCTGGGGAGACGGCTGAGCCCCCTCCCATGGGGACACCCAGGAGGCTTCACCTGTGCCACACGCCCGTTCTCATTGTGGCACTGGAAGAAGAGCGGGAGCAGGCTCTGGCTCACATGCTTCTTCAGGGGCTTTTCTCCCTTTGCCACTACCAGCGTGATCACGTCTCTGAAGAGGCGAATGGAGAGCAGCTGCACACGGCTGTTGTCCTGTTGGAAAGGAAGCAAAAGCCCTCCACGTCAGCTGCTGCAGGCCCCCCTGCGCCCAGGCCCAAGGCGCCTCCCAGGTGCCCGTGGCTGGGGGCACAGAGCCTCACATTGTCAAAGAGGTGCCAGAGCGCCTCAGCCAGCTGCAGGGCGATGGGGCTGGCTATTGCCAGGTCTTTCTGCAGCAGCAGGAGGCTGAGCACAAGGAGGGTCATCTCAACGACGTCTTCATCCCTATCCCACAGGAGCTTCCCAAGGCTTTCATTCAGGCTGTACATGCTTGGATCCTGTGTGCAAAACAAGGCTGGGCAACCCCACGCTGCTGCAGGGCTCAGAGGCTGAAGGCCTGTCCCAAACACTCAGGCAGCTGAACCCTGGAGAGCTGGGAGCAGCTGCCACAGCTGCCAGAGCCCAGCTAAGCCCGAGGTGCTGCTTGCCCCAGCCCCACGCTGCCAGCACAGCTTCAGCTGCTGCCTCCTTCTCACCATCAAGGTGAGCACCACGAGGCCTCGGAGCACCACGCAACGCATCTGCCTGGACTCGCTCTGCAGGTGTCTTGTCAAGATCTCCAGGACTTTTTCACCGCATTCGCTCAAGTCCAGGCAATCCAGGAGCTGAAAGGCACAGAGCAGGCACAGAGGTGCCCAGCTGGCAGGAGCTCAGAAGTGCACAGGGCCCAGCCAAGGCAGCAGCAAAGGGCACAGGCAGCGTCCCAGGCAGCTGCGGCTACAAGAGGGCAGAGGGCTGGGAGGCAGCTGAGCCAGGCAGCGCTGGCCGTGGGGCTCACCTCCACCAGGAAGGCCAGGGCGGGCAGTTCCCAGTCTGAAACGCCTTGGCTGAGCAGCTCAAAGAGGCAGGATGCCATGCCGCAACACCAGTTGATGGAGACGCGGCGCATCTCCCTGGCAGGGAGAAAAAGGCCCCATTGCTCGTGGGCCGGGCGGGCAAACCTCTCCCAGGGCTGACTGGCAGAGCTCTGCTCTGCTCCCGAGCAGCCCGGGGGCGCTTTGGGAGGCGGCTGTTCCCAGGCGCCCTCCTCTGCCGGCCTTTTTCAGGCTGCTCATCCCTCCCTTGGTGACAAGGCCCTGCCACCCATGAGCACAGGGACGGTGTGGGGCGTTGCAGGCACAAAAGAGGGGGGCGGTGGGGAGAACGAGGTCTCACCTGGCCAGCAGACGCACTGCACAGTGGTGGGTGTCGGCACAGAGCAGCATGTCCCAGGCACGGTTACGTTCCATGGACAGCACCACGTGCTCATAGCGCATTTGGCAGAGCAGGGCCTTCAGGGTCTGCAGCGCAAATCTGTGTGCAAAGCAAAGGCCAGGTGATGCTGGGAGCCCCGGCTCCCGCCCTGGGGGCACGGGAGGGATGGGGAGACTGGGAGGACTGGCATGGAGAACCTGTTGGGCTTGGCGGAGAGGCCGTGTTGCTCCTGGCATCCCTTCCAGAAGGTCTCAACCTCTTCTGGCGTGTCCTGCGTGCTGATGTATGCTTGGAGGAGCAGACGCAGAAAGAGATCGGGGAAATACTCCAGCACGACAGGTGAGCGCCAGGCCAGATTGAAGACTCTCCACAGGGCCACAGTTGCCTGCAAGAAATCCAACAGCCAGAGACAAGGCTCAGTGCCAAGGGCCCGAGCGTGCGAGGGAGAGCAGGGGGAAAGATGGGGAGAGCAGCCAGCCTGGTGCCCCTGACCCCTGCCCCTAAGGCAGGATTCAGCGCAGTGTCTGAGGCAGAAGGATGCAGCTGGGGGGAGGACAGAGAGCTGGCTGCTGCAGAGGTGGCCTGGGGGCTGGCAAAGGCCAGCTCCAGAAACTCACAGCCAGGGCAAAGACTCCTGCGTCGTCCCCGTCGGAGGTGTACACGCTGTCCACTGGCCAGGCGCTCAGCACATCGAGGAGCAGCTGCAGCGCCGGCTCCGCAGTCCTGCTCGAGGACATGATGGTTGCCCACATGGTGGCGGCAGCTCTGTGGGGTCAGAGCTCTGTGTCAGGGCTGTCTCGGCCACAGCGCCGTGGCCTGGGCAGCTGCAGGGGCCCGTGCTGGCCCTCAGCCCTGCCTCTGCCCACTGCCCCGGGCCGGCAGCACCCCGCCAGCCCACGTGGGTACAGAGGCCCCGAGGGGCAGGGAGGGAGCATGGCACCAGGCTCAGGAGCTGACATGGCAGCGCTGGAAAACAGAGGAGCCAGAGGATCCTGGAACTGCCTGCCTGTCTGGCAGTCAGCAGGGACAGGCTCTACAGGGTGACGGGCCGGTGAAGCCCAAGGCCTCAAGGCACGTGGGGCTGCCCGACCTGTCACACGATGGGGCCCAGCGCAAGAGGGCGATCAGCACGTCACAGGGGTATTCCTGGGTCAGCTCCAGAAGGGCCTTGTCCAGCCTGTGCCCAGCAGACTCATTGGCCGTGAGCCACTGGTGGATGGACCTCACCATGGCGGGCACCTGCAGAAGGCACGGGCAGACTCGGAGAGCTGCCAGAGCAGCAACACCCCCTGAGAAGTGCTTCCCTTCCAAACGCATTGGGCCGGGCCTCAAAGGCCGAGGGAGCCCGGCAGACGCGGCTCGAGGCGCCACACCAGTGCTGGGGCCATCGAGCCCTTGCCCCAGGCTGCTTACTTGCGTTGGATTGGAGATACCCTTCTCCACAAGCAAATCCAGCGTGGCAGCACCGGTCTCGGCATCGAGGAATGGAAGGTTGGCCAAGACACCCGTGCCCGCACTGGTGGTCTCTTCCTGCCAAAGGCACGTGATGAATTAGCAGAGGGTCTGCAGGAGAAGGGCAGCAAGGGAGGCAGAATCCATGGAGCGCTCCAAGCCTGGTGCTTGGCTGAGCAGTGCCAGCAGGCCCAGCCCAGGTGGGGGTGGCTGCAGGTACCTGCGCCGTTCTGCCGAAGTGGCCACAGGTGGCTTCCTGTTCCTCTGTCCAGTCTTTGGCTTCATCTGGCAAAGAGCGAGCTCAGTCAGAGCTGAGGGGCTGCGGGAGAGGCCGGAGAACACAGGCCAGCCCTGTGCTCCCCAGGCAGGGAGAGCCCTGGGATGCCTCGGGGGATGGAGCGCGGCTGCCAGGTGCTCCAGCCCAGCTTCTGTCCTATTCATGGATATGTCCACAGGCATGGGATGGGATGGGATGGGATGGGATGGGATGGGATGGGATGGGATGGGATGGGATGGGATGGGATGGGGCGGGGCCAAGCTGGCTACAGGCACCAGCCCTGCAGCCCAGCTCGGACACTCACTCTCCTGCAGCAGCTGGATCTGCTCCAGTTCTTCGAGCTGCTCTGCTGAGGTAGCTCCAGCCTCTTCCTCCTCCAGCCAGGCCAGCTTGGGCACACTGGGGGGTCTCTGCTCCATGTCACTCTTTGCACTTAGGAGTGCTTGCTGAAGCAGAGAGGCCTGGGAAGCGCTGAAGATGAGCAAGTGCTGCAGTTGTGCCTTGAAGGCACCTGCAGCAGAGGAGCCTCGGCAAGGCTACAGGACAGGAAGTCCTGCAGTCTGTCCTCGAGGACACCAGCACGAGAGAAGTCTCAGGAAGGAAATAGGACTGCAAGTCCTGCAGTCCTTCCTCGAGGGCTCCGGCCGCAGGGATGGCAGACGCTTGGGAAATGCTCCACGTCACCGAGTCCCGCAGCCTGGCCTCGAGGTCACCTGCACAGGGAGCGCCTCGCAAAAGCTCCGGGTCAGCAAGGAACGAGTTGGCTGTGGGGGGGCTCCTCACAGCACCGCTCTGTCCCGTCCTGTCCCGTCGCGTGCAACGAGCACTGTGGCGTGGCCGTGGCGCCGCCAGCACCTACGTCACGACGTGTCACAAAGGGTCACGCTTGCACACTCTGTCCCTTTCCATGCCACAGTGAGCATGGTGCACTGTGTCACAGAGAGCCCCAGGACACACCTCCACGTGTCCTGGGGACACCCCCAGCCCACCCAAACTGCCCCAGCTTGCAGGCAAGACCTTGCCCCAAGTGTTGAAGACACAGGCCAGCAGGAACTTCAGCAACGGCCCAAACAAGAAGCAGCTGCTCCTCTGCTCTGCCTGCTCAGGGCAGCAGAATGAGCCCCCACGGCTGCCAAGGCAGCAGAGCAGCAAGGGCACCGGGGCCTTCCACAGGCCCTGCCAGGGCCTCTTTGGGACCAGTCCCGCTGCTGCCTGGCCGGCACACTCGCAGGGGCGTGACACAGACACGGCACGTGTGGCCCAGAGCACCAATGCTGCTCTGTGCCCTGGGCAGTGCTGACAGCAGCAGCTGTGGCAGAGTCCCTGCCAAAGGAGATTTGCCATCCCCAAGGCCTGCCACTGCTGCTGCCTGTCTCCTGCCACAGAGACCTGTGGCCCCGGGGGACATCTCTGCCAGAGGACAGCCAAAGCCAACGGGCCTTGCTGTCTATGCCATCTTTTCTGACAACAGGTGGCTGTTGGCAGGAGCACCTGGAGCAATTGGTGGCAGCACTGGGTATCCGTCAGAAGGCAGAAGCTGTTGTCCCTTCCTGGAATGATTTTCGCTCAGAAGTGATTGTCTGCAGCACAAAACCACCATCCACTATTGACTTTCACAAGACAAATACATTATTACAGAGAGACTGTCAAGTTGCCTTGTGTGCTTCTGGCTATTTTTCTTGCTCTCTGGATAAAAACATCAGCCCAGCGTCTGATGGCCAATGCTCTGGGTGCTGCCTGTCTGGCTGTGGCCAGCAGCTGGTGTCCAAACACAAGCGGGTGCCTTCTGGGCAAGGGAAAGGACTGGCACCAGCAGCCATTTTCCCGGGTGAAGCTGGCAGGAAGCTGGGCAAGTGCAAAAGTTTGGCATGACTCTGCTGGCATCAGAGAACCTGTGCTGTGTCTCTGATGATGCTGCCAGCACTGTGAAGGAAGAGCCAAGACAGGCGCTGGAAGCAGACACATCCTGCACTTTCTGCTCTTCCATGCACACGGAACACACTTGTTCCCCCAGCTCCAGAAGACTTGATGCAGGAACAAAACCATTCCTGCAGGAAGCACCAAAGGCCAAGGGCCGTTTGGCCAATTTTCCTGGCACACCGCACACTTGGGCAACTGGCTGAGACCAAGCAGCCTTTTTCCCCTCTTCCCCATTGGCCTGAAGACCCTCTGCACCAAGAGAAAGCTCCTGGACACCCGGCTATCCAACATCAGCAATTTAATGTTCCTCTAGAGGGTGAAGGGAAAGGAAGTGCTGGCAGAGGAGAGCTGTTCCCCGCAGGCTCAGGCGGCCCCAGCAGACGCAGCCTCCTGGATCAGTTCGGCAAAGCGCCGTGGCAGGACACTCGGCCGCGGCCACACAGGAACGGCCGCGACTTCCAGAGGCAGCGCAGTTGGTCTCGCATCTTCTGCAGTCGGGAGGAGGGAACGCTCTGTACAGCTAAAAGGATGTACAGAGCTTGAAGCGCCAGGCATGAGATGGCTGGGCTGCTGTCATCCGTCATGTCCTGAAGGGCTGCAGAGAGAGAAACAGAGGCACACTCAGAGGCTGGATCTGCGGGCCGCTGGGGAGAGCCTCCAGCCTCGTCCATGCCACGCAGCTCCTGCCACGGCCTGGAGGAAGCAGGAGACAAGAAGGACGAGCTGGCAGCTGCTGGCCAGGAATGTGCCGCAGGCCCCTGCAAGGTGTCTGTGCTGTGGCCACGCTGCCCTTGGGGCGCGCAGGGAGCGGAGGCGTCCCCGGGCGGGCCAGGGAACGCAGCTGCCAGCGGCAGCCCCCGCCCGCCGGGAGCCCGCGGGCCTCACTCACCCCTGCAGATGATGCGCAACTCCGGCTGCTGCCCTGTCACGTAGCGCCCGGCCATGCCTGGGGAACACAGAGCGCCTCCTGCCTTCAGAGCCACAGCTGCCGCACACGGCCGCTGCCAGCCCTGAGGCCACACGGGCTGCTGGCCCGGCAGGGCTCAGCCCGGCCCTTGCCGCACGCTGCCGGCCCAGGGCATGGCTGCCAGAGGGCGGCAGCAGCAATGCCCAGGCCAGCGGCGGCTGCACGTGCCCGCGCCCGGATCCTGCTGCCGGGACAGCAGGCGGGGCTGGGGCCGAGCTGCGCCGGGCCGGGCCGGGGAGGGAGCCGGGCTCGGGACTCACCCATGAACCTGACGGCCGCCTCTCGCAGGGGCTCCTGTGCGCTCTGCAGGTGCGGCAGGGCCAGGCGCAGGTGCTCGGCCGCTCGGCTCCTGTCCTCTGCCAGCTGCAGAGAGCGGCAGGGCACGGAGGGAAAGGGTTGATGATGGCCCTGTCCCTGGGCCGGGCGCTCCCTAGGGCCGGCGCTGCTCGCCCTGCCCACAGAGCCCTGAGGCCCGGCCGGCAGCCGCAGGCGCCGGGCTCGGGACGGGGCGGAGGGCGCTAGGAGCCGCGGTGCCGCCCCGCAGCAGAGCCCGGCCGGCTCGGGGCCCCGTCGGCACCACGCTTGGGGCCAGGGGAGCCTGGAGCAGAAGCCGCACGGCCCAGGCAAGGGAGCGGCGTGTGGGGCGCAGGCTGGTGCCCCTGCCTGTGGCACCGGGCAGGGGCCACAGCTGCCAGCCCCACAGACTGGGCGCCGTGGGCAGGCGGCTTCTCCAGGCATGGGGCTGGGCATTCCAGCCTGTCCTTACCAAGCGCTCCGCAAATCTCCACATCTGATCCGTCTTCAGCAGCTGCTTGAGATCCTTCCTCTTCAGGAACTTCACTGCAGAAAGCAGCGTTTCCCGAGAGGCCTGCAGAGCAGCAGAGAGCCAGAGATGGCACCGCAGCCCAGGGCACAGGACCCGCATCTCTGTGCCAAGGCCAGGAGGAGGCTGGAGCCCCTCAGGTGCCAGGGGCTGGGGAGACGGCTGAGCCCCCTCCCATGGGGACACCCAGGAGGCCTCACCTGTGCCACACGCCCGTTCTCATTGTGGCACTGGAAGAAGAGCGGGAGCAGGCTCTGGCTCACATGCTTCTTCAGGGGCTTTTCTCCCTTTGCCACTACCAGCGTGATCACGTCTCTGAAGAGGCGAATGGAGAGCAGCTGCACACGGCTGTTGTCCTGTTGGAAAGGAAGCAAAAGCCCTCCACGTCAGCTGCTGCAGGCCCCCCTGTGCCCAGGCCCAAGGCGCCACCCAAGTGCCCGTGGCTGGGGGCACAGAGCCTCACATTGTCAAAGAGGTGCCAGAGCGCCTCAGCCAGCTGCAGGGCGATGGGGCTGGCTATTGCCAGGTCTTTCTGCAGCAGCAGGAGGCTGAGCACAAGGAGGGTCATCTCAACGACGTCTTCATCCCTATCCCACAGGAGCTTCCCAAGGCTTTCATTCAGGCTGTACATGCTTGGATCCTGTGTGCAAAACAAGGCTGGGCAACCCCACGCTGCTGCAGGGCTCAGAGGCTGAAGGCCTGTCCCAAACACTCAGGCAGCTGAACCCTGGAGAGCTGGGAGCAGCTGCCACAGCTGCCAGAGCCCAGCTAAGCCCGAGGTGCTGCTTGCCCCAGCCCCACGCTGCCAGCACAGCTTCAGCTGCTGCCTCCTTCTCACCATCAAGGTGAGCACCACGAGGCCTCGGAGCACCACGCAACGCATCTGCCTGGACTCGCTCTGCAGGTGTCTTGTCAAGATCTCCAGGACTTTTTCACCGCATTCGCTCAAGTCCAGGCAATCCAGGAGCTGAAAGGCACAGAGCAGGCACAGAGGTGCCCAGCTGGCAGGAGCTCAGAAGTGCACAGGGCCCAGCCAAGGCAGCAGCAAAGGGCACAGGCAGCGTCCCAGGCAGCTGCGGCTACAAGAGGGCAGAGGGCTGGGAGGCAGCTGAGCCAGGCAGCGCTGGCCGTGGGGCTCACCTCCACCAGGAAGGCCAGGGCGGGCAGTTCCCAGTCTGAAACGCCTTCGCTGAGCAGCTCAAAGAGGCAGGATGCCATGCCGCAACACCAGTTGATGGAGACGCGGCGCATCTCCCTGGCAGGGAGAAAAAGGCCCCATTGCTCGTGGGCCAGGCGGGCAAACCTCTCCCAGGGCTGACTGGCTGAGCTCTGCTCTGCTCCCGAGCAGCCCGGGGGCGCTTTGGGAGGCGGCTGTTCCCAGGCGCCCTCCTCTGCCGGCCTTTTCCAGGCTGCTCATCCCTCCCTTGGTGACAAGGCCCTGCCACCCATGAGCACAGGGACGGCGTGGGGCGTTGCAGGCACAAAGAGAGGGGCGGTGGGGAGAACGAGGTCTCACCTGGCCAGCAGACGCACTGCACAGTGGTGGGTGTCGGCACAGAGCAGCATGTCCCAGGCACGGTTACGTTCCATGGACAGCACCACGTGCTCATAGCGCATTTGGCAGAGCAGGGCCTTCAGGGTCTGCAGCGCAAATCTGTGTGCAAAGCAAAGGCCAGGTGATGCTGGGAGCCCTGGCTCCTTCCCTGGGGGCATGGGAGGGATGGGGAACCTGGGAGGACTGGCATGGAGCACCTGTTGGGCTTGGCGGAGAGGCCGTGTTGCTCCTGACATCCCTTCCAGAAGGTCTCAACCTCTTCTGGCGTGTCCTGCGTGCTGATGTACGCTTGGAAGAGCAGACGCAGAAAGAGATCGGGGAAATACTCCAGCACGACAGGCGAGCGCCAGGCCAGATTGAAGACTCTCCACAGGGCCACAGTTGCCTGCAAGAAATCCAACAGCCAGAGACAAGGCTCAGTGCCAAGGGCCCGAGCGTGCGAGGGAGAGCAGGGGGAAAGATGGGGAGAGCAGCCAGCCTGGTGCCCCTGACCCCTGCCCCTAAGGCAGGATTCAGCGCAGTGTCTGAGGCAGAAGGATGCAGCTGGGGGGAGGACAGAGAGCTGGCTGCTGGAGAGGCGGCCTAGGGGCTGGCAAAGGCCAGCTCCAGAAACTCACAGCCAGGGCAAAGACTCCTGTGTCGTCCCCGTCGGAGGTGTACACGCTGTCCACTGGCCAGGCGCTCAGCACATCGAGGAGCAGCTGCAGCGCCGGCTCGGCAGTCCTGCTCGAGGACATGATGGTTGCCCACATGGTGGCGGCAGCTCTGTGGGGTCAGAGCTCTGTGTCAGGGCTGTCTCGGCCACAGCGCCGTGGCCTGGGCAGCTGCAGGGGCCCGTGCTGGCCCTCAGCCCTGCCTCTGCCCACTGCCCCGGGCCGGCAGCACCCCGCCAGCCCACGTGGGTACAGAGGCCCCGAGGGGCAGGGAGAGAGAATGGCACCAGGCTCGGGAGCTGCCATGGCAGTGCTGGAAAACAAAGGAGCCAGAGGATCCTGGAACTGCCTGCCTGTCTGGCAGTCAGCAGGGACAGGCTCTACAGGGTGACGGGCTGGTGAACTCCAAGGCCTCAGGGCACGTGGGGCTGCCCGACCTGTCACACGATGGGGCCCAGCGCAAGAGGGCGATCAGCACGTCACAGGGGTATTCCTGGGTCAGCTCCAGAAGGGCCTTGTCCAGCCTGTGCCCAGCAGACTCATTGGCCGTGAGCCACTGGTGGATGGACCTCACCATGGCGGGCACCTGCAGAAGGCACGGGCAGACTCGGAGAGCTGCCAGAGCAGCAACACCCCCTGAGAAGTGCTTCCCTTCCAAACGCATTGGGCCGGGCCTCAAAGGCCGAGGGAGCCCGGCAGACCCATCTTGAGGCGCCACACCAGTGCTGGGGCCATCGAGCCATTGCCCCAGGCTGCTTACTTGCGTTGCATTGGAGACACCCTTCTCCACAAGCACATCCAGCATGGCAGCACCGGTCTCGGCATCGAGGAACGGAAGGTTGGCCAAGACGCCCGTGCCCACACTGGTGGTCTCTTCCTGCCAAAGGCACGTGATGAATTAGCAGAGGGTCTGCAGGAGAAGGGCAGCAAGGGAGGCAGAATCCACGCAGCGCTCCAAGCCTGGTGCTTGGCTGAGCAGTGCCAGCAGGCCCAGCCCAGGTGGGGGTGGCTGCAGGTACCTGCGCCGTTCTGCCGAAGTGGCCACAGGTGGCTTCCTGTTCCTCTGTCCAGTCTTTGGCTTCATCTGGCAAAGAGCGAGCTCAGTCAGAGCTGAGGGGCTGCGGGAGAGGCCGGAGAACACAGGCCAGCCCTGTGCTCCCCAGGCAGGGAGAACCCTGGGATGGTCTAGAGGATGGAGCGCGGCTGCCAGGTGCTCCAGCCCAGCTTCTGTCCTATCCATGGATATGTCCACAGGCATGGGATGGGATGGGATGGGATGGGATGGGATGGGATGGGATGGGATGGGATGGGATGGGATGGGGCGGGGCCAAGCTGGCTACAGGCACCAGCCCTGCAGCCCAGCTCGGACACTCACTCTCCTGCAGCAGCTGGATCTGCTCCAGTTCTTCGAGCTGCTGTGCTGAGGTAGCTCCAGCCTCTTCCTCCTCCAGCCAGGCCAGCTTGGGCACGCTGGGGGGTCTCTGCTCCATGTCACTCTTTGCACTTAGGAGTGCTTGCTGAAGCAGAGAGGCCTGGGAAGCGCTGAAGATGAGCAAGTGCTGCAGTTGTGCCTTGAAGGCACCTGCAGCAGAGGAGCCTCGGCAAGGCTACAGGACAGGAAGTCCTGCAGTCTGTCCTCGAGGACACCAGCACGAGAGAAGTCTCACGAAGGAAATAGGACTGCAAGTCCCGCAGTCCTTCCTCGAGGGCTCCGGCCGCAGGGATGGCAGACGCTTGGGAAATGCTCCACGTCACCGAGTCCCGCAGCCTGGCCTCGAGGTCACCTGCACAGGGAGCGCCTCGCAAAAGCTCCGGGTCAGCAAGGAACGAGTTGGCTGTGGGGGGGCTCCTCACAGCACCGCTCTGTCCCGTCCTGTCCCGTCGCGTGCAACGAGCACTGTGGCGTGGCCGTGGCGCCGCCAGCACCTACGTCACGACGTGTCACAAAGGGTCACGCTTGCACACTCTGTCCCTTTCCATGCCACGGTGAGCATGGTGCACTGTGTCACAGAGAGCCCCAGGACACACCTCCACGTGTCCTGGGGACACCCCCAGCCCACCCAAACTGCCCCAGCTTGCAGGCAAGACCTTGCCCCAAGTGTTGAAGACACAGGCCAGCAGGAACTTCAGCAACGGCCCAAACAAGAAGCAGCTGCTCCTCTGCTCTGCCTGCTCAGGGCAGCAGAATGAGCCCCCACGGCTGCCAAGGCAGCAGAGCAGCAAGGGCACCGGGGCCTTCCACAGGCCCTGCCAGGGCCTCTTTGGGACCAGTCCCGCTGCTGCCTGGCCGGCACACTCGCAGGGGCGTGACACAGACACGGCACGTGTGGCCCAGAGCACCAATGCTGCTCTGTCCCCTGGGCAGTGCTGACAGCAGCAGCTGTGGCAGAGTCCCTGCCAAAGGAGATTTGCCATCCCCAAGGCCTGCCACTGCTGCTGCCTGTCTCCTGCCACAGAGACCTGTGGCCCCGGGGGACATCTCTGCCAGAGGACAGCCAAAGCCAACGGGCCTTGCTGTCTATGCCATCTTTTCTGACAACAGGTGGCTGTTGGCAGGAGCACCTGGAGCAATTGGTGGCAGCACTGGGTATCCGTCAGAAGGCAGAAGCTGTTGTCCCTTCCTGGAATGATTTTCGCTCAGAAGTGATTGTCTGCAGCACAAAACCACCATCCACTATTGACTTTCACAAGACAAATACATTATTACAGAGAGACTGTCAAGTTGCCTTGTGTGCTTCTGGCTATTTTTCTTGCTCTCTGGATAAAAACATCAGCCCAGCATCTGATGGCCAATGCTCTGGGTGCTGCCTGTCTGGCTGTGGCCAGCAGCTGGTGTCCAAACACAAGCGGGTGCCTTCTGGGCAAGGGAAAGGACTGGCACCAGCAGCCATTTTCCTGGGTGAAGCTGGCAGGAAGCTGGGCAAGTGCAAAAGTTTGGCATGACTCTGCTGGCATCAGAGAACCTGTGCTGTGTCTCTGATGATGCTGCCAGCACTGTGAAGGAAGAGCCAAGACAGGCGCTGGAAGCAGACACATCCCGCACTTTCTGCTCTTCCATGCACACGGAACACACTTGTTCCCCCAGCTCCAGAAGACTTGATGCAGGAACGAAACCATTCCTGCAGGAAGGACCAAAGGCCAAGGGCCACCTTCCCTTGCACACCGCACGCTTGGGCAACTGGCTGAGACCAAGCAGCCTTTTTCCCCTCTTCCCCCTTGGCCTGAAGACCCTCTGCACCAAGAGAAGGCTCCTGGACACCCGGCTATCTAACAAGAGCAATTTAATGTTCCTCTAGTGACTGAAGGGAAAGGAAGTGCTGGCAGAGGAGAGCTGTTCCCCGCAGGCTCAGGCGGCCCCAGCAGACGCAGCCTCCCGGATCAGTTCGGCACAGCGCCGCGGCAGGACACTCGGCCGCGGCCACACGGGAACGGCCGCGACTTCCAGAGGCGGCGCAGTTGGTCTCGCATCTTCTGCAGTCGGGAGGAGGGAACGCTCTGTACAGCTAAAAGGATGTACAGAGCTTGAAGCGCCAGGCATGAGATGGCTGGGCTGCTGTCATCCGTCATGCCCTGAAGGGCTGCAGAGAGAGAAACAGAGGCACACTCAGAGGCTGGATCTGCGGGCAGCTGGGGAGAGCCTCCAGCCTCGTCCATGCCACGCAGCTCCTGCCACGGCCTGGAGGAAGCAGGAGACAAGAAGGACGAGCTGGCAGCTGCTGGCCAGGAATGTGCCGCAGGCCCCTGCAAGGTGTCTGTGCTGTGGCCACGCTGCCCTTGGGGCGCGCAGGGAGCGGAGGCGTCCCCGGGCGGGCCAGGGAACGCAGCTGCCAGCGGCAGCCCCCGCCCGCCGGGAGCCCGCGGGCCTCACTCACCCCTGCAGATGATGCGCAACTCCGGCTGCTGCCCTGTCACGTAGCGCCCGGCCATGCCTGGGGAACACAGAGCGCCTCCTGCCTTCAGAGCCACAGCTGCCGCACACGGCCGCTGCCAGCCCTGAGGCCACACGGGCTGCTGGCCCGGCAGGGCTCAGCCCGGCCCTTGCCGCACGCTGCCGGCCCAGGGCACGGCTGCCAGAGGGCGGCAGCAGCAATGCCCAGGCCAGCGGCGGCTGCACGTGCCCGCGCCCGGATCCTGCTGCCGGGACAGCGGGCGGGGCTGGGGCCGAGCTGCGCCGGGCCGGGCCGGGGAGGGAGCCGGGCTCGGGGCTCACCCATGAACCTGACGGCCGCCTCTCGCAGGGGCTCCTGTGCGCTCTGCAGGTGCGGCAGGGCCAGGCGCAGGTGCTCGGCCGCTCGGCTCCTGTCCTCTGCCAGCTGCAGAGAGCGGCAGGGCACGGAGGGAAAGGGTTGATGATGGCCCTGTCCCTGGGCCGGGCGCTCCCTAGGGCCGGCGCTGCTCGCCCTGCCCACAGAGCCCTGAGGCCCGGCCGGCAGCCGCAGGCGCCGGGCTCGGGACGGGGCGGAGGGCGCTAGGAGCCGCGGTGCCGCCCCGCAGCAGAGCCCGGCCGGCTCGGGGCCCCGTCGGCACCGCGCTTGGGGCCAGGGGAGCCTGGAGCAGAGCCCGCACGGCCCAGGCAAGGGAGCGGCGTGTGGGGCGCAGGCTGGTGGCCCTGCGTGCGGCACCGGGCAGGGGCCACAGCTGCCAGCCCCACAGACTGGGCGCCATGGGCAGGCGGCTTCTCCAGGCATGGGGCTGGGCATTCCAGCCTGTCCTTACCAAGCGCTCCGCAAATCTCCACATCTGATCCGTCTTCAGCAGCTGCTTGAGATCCTTCCTCTTCAGGAACTTCACTGCAGAAAGCAGCGTTTCCCGAGAGGCCTGCAGAGCAGCAGAGAGCCAGAGATGGCACCGCAGCCCAGGGCACAGGACCCGCATCTCTGTGCCAAGGCCAGGAGGAGGCTGGAGCCCCTCAGGTGCCAGGGGCTGGGGAGACGGCTGAGCCCCCTCCCATGGGGACACCCAGGAGGCCTCACCTGTGCCACACGCCCGTTCTCATTGTGGCACTGGAAGAAGAGCGGGAGCAGGCTCTGGCTCACATGCTTCTTCAGGGGCTTTTCTCCCTTTGCCACTACCAGCGTGATCACGTCTCTGAAGAGGCGAATGGAGAGCAGCTGCACACGGCTGTTGTCCTGTTGGAAAGGAAGCAAAAGCCCTCCACGTCAGCTGCTGCAGGCCCCCCTGCGCCCAGGCCCAAGGCGCCTCCCAGGTGCCCGTGGCTGGGGGCACAGAGCCTCACATTGTCAAAGAGGTGCCAGAGCGCCTCAGCCAGCTGCAGGGCGATGGGGCTGGCTATTGCCAGGTCTTTCTGCAGCAGCAGGAGGCTGAGCACAAGGAGGGTCATCTCAACGATGTCTTCATCCCTATCCCACAGGAGCTTCCCAAGGCTTTCATTCAGGCTGTACATGCTTGGATCCTGTGTGCAAAACAAGGCTGGGCAACCCCACGCTGCTGCAGGGCTCAGAGGCTGAAGGCCTGTCCCAAACACTCAGGCAGCTGAACCCTGGAGAGCTGGGAGCAGCTGCCACAGCTGCCAGAGCCCAGCTAAGCCCGAGGTGCTGCTTGCCCCAGCCCCACGCTGCCAGCACAGCTTCAGCTGCTGCCTCCTTCTCACCATCAAGGTGAGCACCACGAGGCCTCGGAGCACCACGCAACGCATCTGCCTGGACTCGCTCTGCAGGTGTCTTGTCAAGATCTCCAGGACTTTTTCACCGCATTCGCTCAAGTCCAGGCAATCCAGGAGCTGAAAGGCACAGAGCAGGCACAGAGGTGCCCAGCTGGCAGGAGCTCAGAAGTGCACAGGGCCCAGCCAAGGCAGCAGCAAAGGGCACAGGCAGCGTCCCAGGCAGCTGCGGCTACAAGAGGGCAGAGGGCTGGGAGGCAGCTGAGCCAGGCAGCGCTGGCCGTGGGGCTCACCTCCACCAGGAAGGCCAGGGCGGGCAGTTCCCAGTCTGAAACGCCTTGGCTGAGCAGGTCAAAGAGGCAGGATGCCATGCCGCAACACCAGTTGATGGAGACGCGGCGCATCTCCCTGGCAGGGAGAAAAAGGCCCCATTGCTCGTGGGCCGGGCGGGCAAACCTCTCCCAGGGCTGACTGGCTGAGCTCTGCTCTGCTCCCGAGCAGCCCGGGGGCGCTTTGGGAGGCGGCTGTTCCCAGGCGCCCTCCTCTGCCGGCCTTTTCCAGGCTGCTCATCCCTCCCTTGGTGACAAGGCCCTGCCACCCATGAGCACAGGGACGGTGTGGGGCGTTGCAGGCACAAAAGAGGGGGGCGGTGGGGAGAACGAGGTCTCACCTGGCCAGCAGACGCACTGCACAGTGGTGGGTGTCGGCACAGAGCAGCGTGTCCCAGGCACGGTTACGTTCCATGGACAGCACCACGTGCTCATAGCGCATTTGGCAGAGCAGGGCCTTCAGGGTCTGCAGCGCAAATCTGTGTGCAAAGCAAAGGCCAGGTGATGCTGGGAGCCCCGGCTCCCGCCCTGGGGGCACGGGAGGGATGGGGAGACTGGGAGGACTGGCATGGAGAACCTGTTGGGCTTGGCGGAGAGGCCGTGTTGCTCCTGGCATCCCTTCCAGAAGGTCTCAACCTCTTCTGGCGTGTCCTGCGTGCTGATGTATGCTTGGAGGAGCAGACGCAGAAAGAGATCGGGGAAATACTCCAGCACGACAGGTGAGCGCCAGGCCAGATTGAAGACTCTCCACAGGGCCACAGTTGCCTGCAAGAAATCCAACAGCCAGAGACAAGGCTCAGTGCCAAGGGCCCGAGCGTGCGAGGGAGAGCAGGGGGAAAGATGGGGAGAGCAGCCAGCCTGGTGCCCCTGACCCCTGCCCCTAAGGCAGGATTCAGCGCAGTGTCTGAGGCAGAAGGATGCAGCTGGGGGGAGGACAGAGAGCTGGCTGCTGGAGAGGCGGCCTAGGGGCTGGCAAAGGCCAGCTCCAGAAACTCACAGCCAGGGCAAAGACTCCTGTGTCGTCCCCGTCGGAGGTGTACACGCTGTCCACTGGCCAGGCGCTCAGCACATCGAGGAGCAGCTGCAGCGCCGGCTCGGCAGTCCTGCTCGAGGACATGATGGTTGCCCACATGGTGGCGGCAGCTCTGTGGGGTCAGAGCTCTGTGTCAGGGCTGTCTCGGCCACAGCGCCGTGGCCTGGGCAGCTGCAGGGGCCCGTGCTGGCCCTCAGCCCTGCCTCTGCCCACTGCCCCGGGCCGGCAGCACCCCGCCAGCCCACGTGGGTACAGAGGCCCCGAGGGGCAGGGAGGGAGCATGGCACTAGGCTCAGGAGCTGACATGGCAGCGCTGGAAAACAGAGGAGCCAGAGGATCCTGGAACTGCCTGCCTGTCTGGCAGTCAGCAGGGACAGGCTCTACAGGGTGACGGGCTGGTGAACTCCAAGGCCTCAAGGCACGTGGGGCTGCCCTACCTGTCACACGATGGGGCCCAGCGCAAGAGGGCGATCAGCACGTCACAGGGGTATTCCTGGGTCAGCTCCAGAAGGGCCTTGTCCAGCCTGTGCCCAGCAGACTCATTGGCCGTGAGCCACTGGTGGATGGACCTCACCATGGCGGGCACCTGCAGAAGGCACGGGCAGACTCGGAGAGCTGCCAGAGCAGCAACACCCCCTGAGAAGTGCTTCCCTTCCAAACGCATTGGGCCGGGCCTCAAAGGCCGAGGGAGCCCGGCAGACGCGGCTCGAGGCGCCACACCAGTGCTGGGGCCATCGAGCCCTTGCCCCAGGCTGCTTACTTGCGTTGGATTGGAGATACCCTTCTCCACAAGCAAATCCAGCGTGGCAGCACCGGTCTCGGCATCGAGGAACGGAAGGTTGGCCAAGACGCCCGTGCCGGCACCGGCGGGCTCTTCCTGCCAAAGGCACGTGATGAATTAGCAGAGGGTCTGCAGGAGAAGGGCAGCAAGGGAGGCAGAATCCATGGAGCGCTCCAAGCCTGGTGCTTGGCTGAGCAGTGCCAGCAGGCCCAGCCCAGGTGGGGGTGGCTGCAGGTACCTGCGCCGTTCTGCCGAAGTGGCCACAGGTGGCTTCCTGTTCCTCTGTCCAGTCTTTGGCTTCATCTGGCAAAGAGCGAGCTCAGTCAGAGCTGAGGGGCTGCGGGAGAGGCCGGAGAACACAGGCCAGCCCTGTGCTCCCCAGGCAGGGAGAGCCCTGGGATGCCTCGGGGGATGGAGCGCGGCTGCCAGGTGCTCCAGCCCAGCTTCTGTCCTATCCATGGATATGTCCACAGGCATGGGATGGGATGGGATGGGATGGGATGGGATGGGGCGGGGCCAAGCTGGCTACAGGCACCAGCCCTGCAGCCCAGCTCGGACACTCACTCTCCTGCAGCAGCTGGATCTGCTCCAGTTCTTCGAGCTGCTCTGCTGAGGTAGCTCCAGCCTCTTCCTCCTCCAGCCAGGCCAGCTTGGGCACGCTGGGGGGTCTCTGCTCCATGTCACTCTTTGCACTTAGGAGTGCTTGCTGAAGCAGAGAGGCCTGGGAAGCGCTGAAGATGAGCAAGTGCTGCAGTTGTGCCTTGAAGGCACCTGCAGCAGAGGAGCCTCGGCAAGGCTACAGGACAGGAAGTCCTGCAGTCTGTCCTCGAGGACACCAGCACGAGAGAAGTCTCAGGAAGGAAATAGGACTGCAAGTCCCGCAGTCCTTCCTCGAGGGCTCCGGCCGCAGGGATGGCAGACGCTTGGGAAATGCTCCACGTCACCGAGTCCCGCAGCCTGGCCTCGAGGTCACCTGCACTGGGAACGCCTCGCAAAAGCTCCGGGTCAGCAAGGAACGAGTTGGCTGTGGGGGGGCTCCTCACAGCACCGCTCTGTCCCGTCCTGTCCCGTCGCGTGCAACGAGCACTGTGGCGTGGCCGTGGCGCCGCCAGCACCTACGTCACGACGTGTCACAAAGGGTCACGCTTGCACACTCTGTCCCTTTCCATGCCACGGTGAGCATGGTGCACTGTGTCACAGAGAGCCCCAGGACACACCTCCACGTGTCCTGGGGACACCCCCAGCCCACCCAAACTGCCCCAGCTTGCAGGCAAGACCTTGCCCCAAGTGTTGAAGACACAGGCCAGCAGGAACTTCAGCAACGGCCCAAACAAGAAGCAGCTGCTCCTCTGCTCTGCCTGCTCAGGGCAGCAGAATGAGCCCCCACGGCTGCCAAGGCAGCAGAGCAGCAAGGGCACCGGGGCCTTCCACAGGCCCTGCCAGGGCCTCTTTGGGACCAGTCCCGCTGCTGGGTGACCGGCACACTCGCAGGGGCGTGACACAGACACGGCACGTGTGGCCAAGAGCACCAATGCTGCTCTGTGCCCTGGGCAGTGCTGACAGCAGCAGCTGTGGCAGAGTCCCTGCCAAAGGAGATTTGCCATCCCCAAGGCCTGCCACTGCTGCTGCCTGTCTCCTGCCACAGAGACCTGTGGCCCCGGGGGACATCTCTGCCAGAGGACAGCCAAAGCCAACGGGCCTTGCTGTCTATGCCATCTTTTCTGACAACAGGTGGCTGTTGGCAGGAGCACCTGGAGCAATTGGTGGCAGCACTGGGTATCCGTCAGAAGGCAGAAGCTGTTGTCCCTTCCTGGAATGATTTTCGCTCAGAAGTGATTGTCTGCAGCACAAAACCACCATCCACTATTGACTTTCACAAGACAAATACATTATTACAGAGAGACTGTCAAGTTGCCTTGTGTGCTTCTGGCTATTTTTCTTGCTCTCTGCATAAAAACATTAGCCCAGCGTCTGATGGCCAATGCTCTGGGTGCTGCCTGTCTGGCTGTGGCCAGCAGCTGGTGTCCAAACACAAGCGGGTGCCTTCTGGGCAAGGGAAAGGACTGGCACCAGCAGCCATTTTCCCGGGTGAAGCTGGCAGGAAGCTGGGCAAGTGCAAAAGTTTGGCATGACTCTGCTGGCATCAGAGAACCTGTGCTGTGTCTCTGATGATGCTGCCAGCACTGTGAAGGAAGAGCCAAGACAGGCGCTGGAAGCAGACACATCCCGCACTTTCTGCTCTTCCATGCACACGGAACACACTTGTTCCCCCAGCTCCAGAAGACTTGATGCAGGAACGAAACCATTCCTGCAGGAAGGACCAAAGGCCAAGGGCCACCTTCCCTTGCACACCGCACGCTTGGGCAACTGGCTGAGACCAAGCAGCCTTTTTCCCCTCTTCCCCCTTGGCCTGAAGACCCTCTGCACCAAGAGAAGGCTCCTGGACACCCGGCTATCTAACAAGAGCAATTTAATGTTCCTCTAGTGACTGAAGGGAAAGGAAGTGCTGGCAGAGGAGAGCTGTTCCCCGCAGGCTCAGGCGGCCCCAGCAGACGCAGCCTCCCGGATCAGTTCGGCACAGCGCCGCGGCAGGACACTCGGCCGTGGCCACACGGGAACGGCCGCGACTTCCAGAGGCGGCGCAGTTGGTCTCGCATCTTCTGCAGTCGGGAGGAGGGAACGCTCTGTACAGCTAAAAGGATGTACAGAGCTTGAAGCGCCAGGCATGAGATGGCTGGGCTGCTGTCATCCGTCATGCCCTGAAGGGCTGCAGAGAGAGAAACAGAGGCACACTCAGAGGCTGGATCTGCGGGCAGCTGGGGAGAGCCTCCAGCCTCGTCCATGCCACGCAGCTCCTGCCACGGCCTGGAGGAAGCAGGAGACAAGAAGGACGAGCTGGCAGCTGCTGGCCAGGAATGTGCCGCAGGCCCCTGCAAGGTGTCTGTGCTGTGGCCACGCTGCCCTTGGGGCGCGCAGGGAGCGGAGGCGTCCCCGGGCGGGCCAGGGAACGCAGCTGCCAGCGGCAGCCCCCGCCCGCCGGGAGCCCGCGGGCCTCACTCACCCCTGCAGATGATGCGCAACTCCGGCTGCTGCCCTGTCACGTAGCGCCCGGCCATGCCTGGGGAACACAGAGCGCCTCCTGCCTTCAGAGCCACAGCTGCCGCACACGGCCGCTGCCAGCCCTGAGGCCACACGGGCTGCTGGCCCGGCAGGGCTCAGCCCGGCCCTTGCCGCACGCTGCCGGCCCAGGGCACGGCTGCCAGAGGGCGGCAGCAGCAATGCCCAGGCCAGCGGCGGCTGCACGTGCCCGCGCCCGGATCCTGCTGCCGGGACAGCGGGCGGGGCTGGGGCCGAGCTGCGCCGGGCCGGGCCGGGGAGGGAGCCGGGCTCGGGACTCACCCATGAACCTGACGGCCGCCTCTCGCAGGGGCTCCTGTGCGCTCTGCAGGTGCGGCAGGGCCCGGCGCAGGTGCTCGGCCGCTCGGCTCCTGTCCTCTGCCAGCTGCAGAGAGCGACGGGAGGGAAGGCTTGGCGCGGGCTCAGCCCCTGGGCCGGGCGCTGCCTGCGCCCAGCCCCGGCCTCCCCTGGCCGCAGAGCCCTGAGGCGCGGCCAGCAGCCGCTGGCCAAGGGCTCCCGAGGGCAGGGGGCAGAGGGCCGGCTGCTGCCCGGGGAGCCGCGGTGCCGGCCCGCAGCCCCGTATAGTATAAACAGGGCTCCCTCGATGCAGGAAATTATTTGCATCTGACTCCATTGATTCAGAATGCTGAACATTTGCTTTATTATTCAATATTATATTAAATTATTCTCTGCATTATAATCAATAATACTATACTATATTAAAAAGATGTTATACTACATAGAATAGTAAAGAATTCTAAAGAAAAATCTGTGACTGTCTGCCGACAGCCAGGACACAGCTTTGACCCAATAGGCCAATTAATATATACAACCATCACCAAAATGTAATTAAGGACTCCCTTTAGGTAAAAAATACTCCTAACACATTCCACATGCCAAAAAAACCCCATGAGCAGCAAATAGAGATAAGAATAATTTTCTCTTTCTTCTCTCTGTGCTTGTCCAGGAAAAAAACTGTGAGAGAGGATTATGTCTCTCTCTGTTCAGAGAATGTGAATGCCACAGCCCCACAGCCCCGCGGGCCAGGGCTCCATTGGCACCTGGCTTGGGGCCACAGGAGCCTGGAGCAGAGCCCGCGTGGCCCAGGGAAGAGAACGGCGTGTGGGGCGCAGGATGGTGCCCCTGGGTGCAGCACTGGGCAGGGGCGCAGCTGCCGGGCGCACACATTGAGCAGCGTGGTCAGGGGCCTTCTCCAGCCTGAGGCTGGGCCTTCCAGGCCGTCCTTACCAGGCCCACAGGGAACCTCCAGGTCTGATCTACCTGCATCTTCTTTTGGAGATCCATCCTGAGCAGGAATCCGGCTGAACAGTGCAGTCTTTCCCAGAAGGCCTGAAGAGCGTGGAGGTGGCACCCGCTGCAGGGGCAGGGCTAGGAGGTGGGCATGGGAAAGGGAATGGAGGACCATCCTAGATGCCTTTCTGAGTGGCCAAGGCGGGACAATCTCGTGCCACCGCATTCAAAATGGGAGATCTGTCCATGTGGTCTGTGCCGTCTTGTCCAATAGAAGTTGATGGCAGTTCAGGATAAAGGGGTGTAGGAAAAGGGGTTCACTTAGAGCCCAGGCTGGCATGGCCAGTACCAGCTTGAGAAGGGGACAGGAGAGGACTGGAGGTGGCAGGACGAAGGGAGCACTTCTGCGCCGCTTTTAGGCGGTTTCTACCTCTAGAGCTGTCCCGAGGGGACAGGAGCACGGCAGGAGGAATGCCTGTAGCAGCGTGGGGTTTAGGTGCTGGTTGCTGCTACCTATTTCCCAATAAGCAACTCCTGTGGAAAAGCCACTTGGGTGAGCATTCAGGCAAGGCAGTCAAGTCCACACAGCCCACACTCACCATGGCTAGCTCAGCCAAGAGAGGCAGAGGGGCCTTTATATGGTCAGTTCCACTGAGGTTTATTTCAACACACCAAAGGGGAACCAGAGGCAAAAGACAGACCATGTGCTCTGCACAAGGTTTAAGTAGGGAGGGTAGGGAGTGGTACAAAGGACAGGGCAAGAGGGATTGGCTTTCAGGGCAGACAGGGCCTGCCACCAGGAGTACCACAACCAAGGAGGAAACAGGGAAAAGAGAAACCAGGGGAAGTTGGGACATATGGGGAAAAGAACAGGGATGGATCACTGTTGAGCAAACGTCCATGAAGAAGACCTCTCTGTCAGCCCAAGTGGGGGAACTCTATGGTAATTCTCTCCAAGGCAGGGCTCTGGGGATTTCCCTGAGGGGGAAGGAATCAGAGGATTCCACACTGGTGCCCATGGCTGAAGCACTGGGCAGGGGTGGAGCTGCCAGCCCCATATACTGAGCAGCGCGGTCAGGGGGCTTCTCCAAGCTGAGGCTGTGGCTTCCAGGCTGTGCTCACCAGGCCCTTGCCAAACCTCCAGATCTGATCCAACTGCAGGATCTGTTGGAGGTCCTTCCTGTTCAGGAACCTGGCTGAACAATGCAGCGTTTCCTAGGAGGCCTGGAGAGCAGAAGAGAGCCAGAGATGGCACCAGAGCCGAGGGCACAGGGCCCACGTCTCTGTATCAAGGCCAGGAGGAGGCTGCAGCCTGCGAGGCAGTGAGCAGGAGCCAGGCTTCTGGTGTCAGGGCTGATGTTCTCTGCCTGGGCTTCAGGGGCTGCAAGAGAAAGGAACAGAGCCAATGTCAGATGCTGGATGGGTGGGGCAGGGTGGGGTGGGCCCAGGTTGGGTGGAGCAGTGTAGGGTGGAGCATGGCACGGTAGGGCAAGGCTACAGCAGTGCAGGGTGGGGTGGGGTAGGGCGGGGCACGATGGAGCAGGGTGGGGTTGTGTGGAGCAGTGAAAGGCAGAGCACAGCGATGTAGGGCAAGGCGGGGTTGGGTGGAGCAGAACAGGGCAGAGCACATTAGGGTTGGGCAGGGCTGGGCAGACAGAGGTTGGGTAGGTGGGGAAGGGTGGGGCAGGGAGGGGTGGGGCGGGGCGGGCAGGGGAGCCCGGGCTCGTGAGTCACCCATGAACCTGATGGCCGCCTCTCGCAGGGGCTCCTGGGGGCTGTCCTGGCACAGCAGGGGCCCGGCGCAGGTGCTCGGCCGCTCTGCTCCTCTCCTCTGCCAGCTGCAGAGAGCCAGGAGGGTGCAGCTGGTGCAGGCTCAGCCCCTTGACCGGGCTCTCCCTGTGGCCAGCACTGGCCTCCCCTGGCCACACAGCCCTGTGAGGCAGCCAGCAGCCACTGGGGCCGGGCTCTGGAGGGGGCACAGGGCTGGGTGCTGGCCAAGAAAAAAGAAAGGAAAAATTCTGACCTCTGAGACAAATGGCAGTATTGGAGATACTTTTTGCAAGGGATGGACAACATAATGACTCTGACAAGGTCAGGAGCACAGTGCAAATGTGCTGGAGCCGTGCACAGCAGGGGCCATGTGTATGCTCCAGCTTCATGGCAACAATGCATTTTGTGGATAACCAAGAGACGGTGAGTTCTGGAGCAAGCAAACTCAGGAATGATGCGACCATCATCCATGGCCTGATGCACACTCATGTCTCTGCTGTGGTTGAGTCTCAAGGATGAACAGGAAAAATTCAGAGAGAAGATGAGGAAGGAGATGAGCAAGGACAGTTCCCATGTGGCACCAGTGCAAACCAGAGGCCCCAGTGTCAGAGCCCAACATCCCCCAGCAAGGGAGAGGGAGTACACCCCAGGAGTGGACCTGTGGTTCTTCCTGTATGAACATGGGCAAGACATGAGAGGCTGGAATGGAAAACTCATCTCTGTCCTAGCAGCATGGGTATGCAAGCTAAAGGAGGAAACTACTAAGGGAGGGATTTACACCCAAATGAATGCAGCCCCAGCTCCCCGTGACCGAGCTGCCAGCTATAGCAGAAGGGAGCATGATATGTCAGATCCCCTTGAAGGAACATCCAGAATATATGCCCAGGCAGGGAATGGTAGCCAGGACTAGAGAGGCCCTGCCTCTAGCCAGGTAGAGGCCAGGGAAAATTGTGTCTTTTGGGCTGTGTGGATCCCTGGCACACCAGAGCCATAGATATACAAGGCTTTTGTCCATACTGGTGCACAGTGTACTCTAATCCCTTCAGGACATGTGGGGGCAGAACCCGTTTCCATTGCTGGGTTGACGGGGGGATTGCAGCAGCTGATCCTGTTGGAAGCCAAGGTGAGCCTGACTGGGAAGGAGTGGCAGAAATTCCTATTGTGACCAGCCCAGAGGCCCCGTGTATTCTGGGCATAGACTTGCTCTGGAAGGGCTGTTAGAAAGACCCAAAGGGACCCAGGTGAGCTTTTGGAATAGCTGCTGGAGAGACAGAGAACATTAAGCAGTTGAACACCTTGCCTGGGCTATCAGAAAACCCATCTGCAGTTGGACTCCTGAAGGTGGCAGAGCAATGAGTGCCGATTGCCACCTCGACGGTGCAACACCGGCAGTATCGAACAAATCGGGATGCCGTGATCCCCATGCACAAAATGATCCGTGAGCTGGAGAGCCAAGGGCTGGTCAACAAAACCCACTCACCCTTCAACAGTCCCATCTGGCCTGGCACAATTCTGACAGAGAATGGAGATTCACTGTGGACTATTGTGGCTTGAATGAAGCGACTCCATCGCTGAGCGCTGCTGGGCCGGACATGCTGGAACTCCAGGACGAGCTGGAGTCCAAAGCAGCAAAGTGGTACGGCACTGCTGACATTGCTATCGCGTTTCTCTCCATTCCTCTGGCAGCAGAATGCAGATCTCAGTTTGCTTTCACCTGGAGGGGCATGCAGTACACCTGGAACCAACTGTCCCAGGGGTGGAAGCACAGCCCCACCATCTGCCATGGACTGATCCAGGCTGCACTGGAAAAGGGTGAGGCGCCAGAACACCTGCAGTACATGGATGACATCATTGTGTGGGGGAACACAGCAATGGAAGTATCTCTCAAATAGGAAAGAGGATCATCCAGATTCCCCTGGAAGCTGACTTTGCCATCAAGAAGAACAAAGTCAAGGGACCTGCCTGAGAGATCCAGTGCCTGGAAGCAAAGGGGCAAGATGGATGGTGTCAGATTCCCCTGAGGTCATCAACAAGATCACCGCGATGTCTCCACCAACCAGCAAGAAGGAAACAACAGCCTTCCTAGGCAGCACAGATTTTGGAGAATGCACATTCCCAAGTACAGCCAGATTGGGAGCCCTTTCTACCTGGTCACCCACAAAAAAGACTGATTTCGACTGGGGCCCTGAACTCCAACAAGCCTTTGCCCAGATCAGGCAGGAGATCGCTCATGCAGTGGTCCTTGGCCCAGTCAGGACAGGAGCAGAGGTGAAGAACATGCTCTACTCTGCAGCCAGGAACAGAAGCTGCCTGGGGAGACTCGGGGCCAACCACTGGGATTCTGGAGCCGAAGTTACAGAGGGTCCAAAGCCAACTCCACTCCCACAGAGAAGGAAATCTTGGCCACCTGTGAAGGAGTCCAGGCTGCCTCAGAGGTGATTGGCACGGAAGCACAACTCCTCTTGGCAGCCCAACTACCGGTGCTGGGGTGGATGTTCAAAGGAAAGGTTCCCTCTACCCACCATGCCACCAACACCACATGGAGCAAGTGGATTGCCCTCATCACACGGTGCCCCTGTATTGGAAACCTGAATGGCCCTGGGATTCTGGAAATAATTACAAACTGGCCAGAAGGTGAAAACTTTGGTCTCACTGATGACGGGGAACAAGAAGTGACATGGGCTGAAAAAGCTCCACCATACAACCGACTGCCAGCAGAAGTTACACGAGACGCTCTTTTTACTGATGGTTCTTGCCGCATTGTGGGGATGAACTGGAAGTGGAAAGCAGCTGTATGGAGCCCCACATGACAGGTCACAGAGGCCACTGAAGGAGAAGGTGGATTGAGCCAACTTGCTGAACTCAAAGCTGTTCAACTGGCCCTGGACATTGCTGAGAGAGAGAAGTGGCCAAAGCTCTACATTTACACTGATTCCAGGATGGTAGCCAATGCTCTGTGGGGATGGCTGGAGAGGTGGAAAGAGGCTAACTGGCAGCATAGAGGAAAACCAATTTGGGCTGCTGATGAGTGGAAAGACATCGCTACCAGGGTAGAGAAGCTACCTGTGAAAGTCTGCCATGTATTTGCCCGTGTCCCCAAGAGTCGGGCTAATGAGGAACACCAAAACAACGAGCAGGTAGATCAGGCAGCAAAGATAGAGATGTCAAAGATAGACTTAGATTGGCAACATGAGGGGGGAGTTGTTCCTAGTTCGATGGGCCCATGATGCCTCAGGTCATCAGGGCAGTGATGCCACCTGTAAGTGGGCATGAGACCCAGGGGTGGATTTATCCATGGACAGGGCTTTGCAGGTTATCCGTGACTGTGAGATGTGTGCTGAGATCATCAGGCCCAGCAGGTGAAGCCCCTGTGCTATTGTGGGCAGTGCTCCAAGTGCAAGTATGGGGAGGCCTGGCAGATTGACTACATCACACTGCCCCACACACACCAAGGCAAGCACTGTGTGCTGACCATGGTGGAAACCTCCACAGGATGGTTGGAGACCTACCCTGTGCTTCACACTACTGCCTGGAACACCATCCGGGGCCTGGAAAAGCAAATCCTGTGGAGACATGGAACCCCTGAGAGAATTGAGTGGGCAATGGGACCCATTTCAAGAATGGCCTTATCAACACCTGGGCCAGGGAAGATGGTATTGAATGGATATACCATATCCCCTACCATGCACCAGCTGCTGGGAAAGTTGAACGGTGTAACAGACTACTTCAGACTACCCTGAAGGCTCTTGGCGGGGGAATTTTAGAAATTGGGAAATGAACTTAGCAAAAGCCACCTGGATGGTCAACACCTGAGGGCCCATCAATCGAGCTGGTCCTGCCCAGTCTGAACCCCTGCACACAGTGGATGGAGATAAAGTCCATGTGGTACATATGACAGGTATTTTAGGAAAGACTGTTTGGATTATTCCCACCTCAGGCAAAGACAAACCCATCTGTGGGATTGGTTTTGCTCAAGGACCCGGTTATACTTGGTGGGTAATGCAGAACGATGGAGAAAGCCGATGTGTACCCCAGGGAAACCCAGTCTTAAGTGAGAAGTGTGTGTAAGGTTTCATTGTGATGCAGATGGAAAGAGAATAAGGGGTGGATAATGTCCTGGATTGAAGGATAATGTGTGTATTTGCCATCTGTCAGAAGCAGGGCAGTTTTCTTTACCTGTCCCACAAACCAGTCCTCCCTCAGGGAAATATCTTGTGTTCATGGGCCATTGAGTGTCACTGCATGACTGATAAAATTACATCATCCCATTGGGAGAAGCTCCACCCAGGGGGAGGAGCCAGGCATTCCTTCCTGGATATAACTGGACAGTTGGAACACCACAGCACCTTTCCCACTGGATCCCCAGAGGAGCAGCCCTTTCCCACTGCATTCCCAGAGGAAGACCAGACCAATCTACACCAGCACTGGATCTTCAGAGGAAAACTCCACCCTTCTACAGGATCACTGCTTCAGCAGAACCACACCTGTCTCTGCAGGAGGACTGCAGCCACCCTTTAATGGGACTGCCACCAACACCCTGACCCACAGGGAGTCAGGCCATATTCTCACTCTGTCAGTGTCGTTTTGTATTTCTCCATTATTTTTTTTCCCTTCCTTACTAAAGAACTGTTATTCCTGCTCCCATATCTTTGCCTGAGAGCCCCTTAATTTCAAAGGGGCTCTATAACAGCTCAGAAGATGGGCGTTCACATTTTCCATTTCAGGGGAGCCTGTGCCTTCCTTAGCACAGATCTGTCTTTTCAAACCAAGACAAACATAAATATCCTTGCTGGCAATGTTTTATTGGCCAATAAATCCTTTTAAGGTCTTGTAACTAGAAGTCTTGTGACCTTCTGATCCAAACTCACCCTTCCTGTCTATATGGAAGATAAGAAAATGAAATGGCATCATCTAAAAAACAAAGAGGTCCAGTCTCTAAGTAATTCCAAACTCCTTCAAATCCCCCTAAGTGGGATTTAGCTACAAATAAATCATAAGGACTCTTACTGCTGGCTCTTTGACTCCAAAACAGCTGCTTTGGAAACTTTCATGAACCCTGTGTAGTTAGGTGCCAGCAATGTCTCATTTGAAGAAACTTTCCCAACTGACTTGAACAGAGGTTTGTTTGAAGGGTATTTGAGGGAAAGCCTCCCAGCAGAGGTCTGGGCTTTGGCCTAGCTGTGTCCCCTGCTGATTGTGAAGTGTGCCATCAGCTGCAGGGGTTTCTGGGCTTAAATGATAATTGAGTCACATTGACTTGCTCTTTTTGGCCTATAAAATCTGGACCCACTTTTGGGGCAAATTTGGAGACCTCATCTATGGGGGAATGGATGACCTAGGATTTTCTCAATTGCTGGGAATGGTTCCCAAGGTCTCTGATGTAAAATCGGGCTCTCCAGGCAGTGCAGATCTGAGGGATGAAAAAAAATTTAGGCAATTGATGATGCATCTTTCTAAATCGCTCTCCTTCCTCTCTTACAGTACTGATGTAGGGGCACTACCTTGCCTGGTTTTGCTTGTCATTAAAACCAAGCGCACATTTTTTATTGAATGTATCATGTTACATAATGGTATCTTCACATTCACAGTAAAAGAAGAACATTATTTCCAGTGGTGTGTCCTTTAAATAGCCTCAGTCAATTGGCAGAACACCAGGAGGCCCCTGAGGAGCCGGGGTGCTGGGAAGCCCTGAGGAGTTGGGTGTCAGAGGGCACGAGCAGCCCCCAGGCAGCCGCCTTGTCCCTGGCCCCCGGCTGCTCTGGCGCTTCCCCAGAGCGTCTCCCAAGCCTGCGACCAAAGCCCTCGAGGCCGGGCCCCAGCAGGAGGGTGGGGACACCCCCGAGGTGCCCTGTAGTAAACACTATGGACCTAGGTAAGGCCCCACGGAGAATCGAATAGTAGGAACTGCTGAGACAGCAACATAAGTTCCTGTCCCTCTGACCCCCGCCCCCTAGCTTATCTCTGTAACCCTAGAGGCTATGTTACCTAACCCTTACTATTGGTCAACTCTGGATCCCCCTTAACCCTATAAAAGGGGCATACTTTAGCCCATTTGACAGAAAAAGAGCTGTCGCTGGGACCCTTCCCAGATTCCCCCAAAAAAGCCATCTCTGTGGAACTGCCAGGACCTCCTTCTCCTCTCTCGCCATCTGCTGCAGCCTCAGCCTAGAGCAACCTACCCAGCAAGCTAGAGCTGAAATCATAAGAGAGCTGTGATCACTATAGAGCTGATAATCACCAAGCTTGCTAAAGGGGTTAGCCCACGGCAACTGGCCTCGAGCTAGCCTAGCTTTCGGGCACCCTGTGGCCCTGAAGACTGGGCTCCTGAGCTATCTTGCACTGCTTGATAATAAGGCCAGATTAGAGGCTTTATGATAGTGCCCAGGCTGGGCTGGCTGGGCACAGGGAGGGCAGGGGGCTGCTGCCAGGGCATGGTCACTGCGTGCTGCCAATAAGGGGCAGGGGGCAGAGGCAGGGCTGGCGGCCAGCCCGGGCCCTGGCGGCTGCCCAGGCCACGGTGCCGTGACCGAGGCCCCCTGACCCAGAGCTCTGGGCCCGCAGAGCTGCTGCCACCGTGGCGAGGGCGGCCGTGTCTCCTCCAGCAGGGCTGCGGAGTCGCTGCTGCCCCGGCGGCTCCGGGCCCCACAGAAACAGCACCAGAGCGGGCTCAGCAACAGCAGCACCCCGAAGGGCGGCACCTGCTCGGCCAGGCATCCGCACCCGCCGGGATGCCCGACGGGGGAGCCCGGGGGCACAATCGCCCCTGCTTTGGCAAAAGGCTCAGCAGAGCTGGCCACAATGGCTCTCTCTTGACTTGCCAGCCTCACAGCAACGCTTGGCTGCTTCAGCTGCCGCCTGTGCCCCTGTCTGACTTCCATGGCCGGGCTTGAGGGCAGACTCGCCTTCCCCAGGCGGCGTCCCAAGGCAGCGGCATTGGTGCCATGGGCACAGAGGCACTCTGATGGGGCACCAGCCCTGCTGTGCTGCAGCTGCCCTCCCTCTCCTCCAGGCAGGCACCTCCAAGACACATGTAACAGCTCTGAAACAAAATCCTGGACTTGCTTGGAACAAAGGCGGCGCTGGAGAAGAGCTGGGACTTCCATGGGTCAGATTTACTCTCCACTTGGGGAATCACAGAATGCCAGAACTCTTTGCGCTGCAAAGTATCGTAAAGATCATCCAGTTCCCACCACCCTGCTGTGGGCACAGGTGCTGTGCAGGCACAGCTGTCACTAGAATTGGAAGAACACTTTTCCATGTTTACCTTTTCCTCTCCTGCATTTCAAGCTAACATGAAAAATTCCACTGGTTACAGCTGAATTATGTAGCTCACAGGATTTGGAGTCTCCAGTGGGCTATGGTATGTTCATTCAGCCTTTGTTAGACCATCCAGATGGAGCTGAGCCCTGTGCAGCCCAGGCACAAGCAGCAGGCTGCTCCATTTCAGCATCCCAAAGTCTTTGGGGCTTCCTGTGCACCCTGAGGCTCCTGAATCCATTCTTGAATTCCCAGTTAGTGCTGGGCAGAACATGAGAACACAGGAATGGCCTCTTTGGCTCATTCTTGGGTTTGCTGCTCCTGCCTAAAGTAACCATTAGGAGTATGTGCCAATGTAAAGGTACAGCTCAACACCTGGGTGTTTGTCTAGTGTTTAAAACTAAACCCTGGTGTGAGAGACTCTGTTCAGAGACTCTGAAATCCAGGATGAAAATGAAATTATAAAAATGTTAAAATTTGGTGTTTTTTTTGTTTTTTTTTTGGCAACCTCTTTGAAATGGAATCAGCACACTTCCAAGGGAGAGGATATGACACTGGGGACAGTCCTTGGCACTTAATGGCTTCAGATCTGGGAGAGAAATGTTTTGCCCAGCTTCACCCAGCAGTTCAGGTTTTCCCAGGGCTTGGATCACTTCGGGTCACTGCAGGTGGCTTTCAGTAAATGCAAAAGGATGGAACAGCAGAACTTCTAGAGAAGGTGCCCTAGGGATAGGGTGAAAACCTTACAAATGATCAGCAGGCTCTGGAAAACATAAAAAAAAAATCAGAAAGAGATGTAGCCCTGTGACTTTTCAGGCTCTTTGTGTCTGGAGGAAATATTTGCCTTCTATCAGCTATGACACAGACAGATGGGCAGCACCTGGAGCATTGAACACCACAGACTGGGCCAGTGTTTTTCCCAGAAAAAGTGACAGAAGATCACATTGAAACATGACAGTGCCTCTGTACAATCGAATCACTGAGGGAAACTCAGCAGCTGATGGTGTTGTGGTGCTACTGCCAATGCCTTCCATGAGAAAATCCTTTCAGGACTGACTAACAGCTTCTGCCTTCTGACAGAGAGCAAGTGTTGCCAGCAGTTGCTCCAGGTGCTCCGGCCATCAGCCCCTGCAGGAAGGAGCAGAGCCCCCAATGCACGTGGGCTTTGGCTCCCTGTGGCACAGAAGCCCCTGGGGGCACAGGTCTCTGGGGCAGGAGACGGGCACCAGCGCTGCCAGGGCTCGGGGGTGGCAGCTCTGCTTGGCCGGGGACTCTGCCACAGCTGCTGCTGTCAGCGCTGCCCGGGCCCCAGGGCTCAGAGCAGCATTCGTGCCCGGGCCCGCCCGTTCCTTGTGCCTGTCCCACCCGCGGGTTTAGGATGGCCACCAGCCGGGACGTGTCCCAAGGAGGCCGTGCCAGCTTCCCTGGAAGGCCCCGTGCCCTTCCCAGCGCGGCTGCCTCGGCAGCCCTGGGGGCTCCTTCTGCTGCCCTGAGCCCGCAGAGCAGGGCAGCGTTTGCTGATGCTCTGGGCCCTTCCTAAAGATCCTGTCGGGCTGCCTTAGACACCTGGGGCCAGGCATTCCTTCCAGCCTGGGCCACTTTGGCTGGGCTGGGGGCAGCCCCAGGGCAGGTGGCAGCATGTCACAAACGCCCTTTGTGACACGGTGCAGCGTGGCATGGAATGGGACAGGGTGTCCTTTGTGACACGTGGTGACATAGGAGCTGGCAGTGACAGGAGCAGGCCACAGTGCTCGGAGCAGGCGACGGGACAGGACGGGACAGAGCGGTGCTGTGAGGCGCCCCCGCACAGCGCGCTCGTCCGTGTCCAACCCGGAGCTTTTCCGAGGCGTTGTTCCTACAGGTGACCTCATGGCAAGACTGTGGGCCTTGGTGGCCCGTGGCCTTCCCGAGGCTTCTCTTTTGCAGGTGCCCTTGAGGACTTCTTTACTTGGAGCTTTCGCAGGCCATCTCTCTAGAAGGTGCCCTTGAGGCCAGTCTCAGGCATGGCGGGCAGATTCCTCAACCTCTTCAAAATCTTGAGACGGAAAAAAAAGAGGAGCCCTGAAGCTGCCCCAGCACAACAGCCTGAAAAACTGGAGCAGTTCCAGCCACCACAGGATGGTGAGTCGTAGAGTTAATCCATAGGGCTGATGGCTATAGCCAGCTTGGCCCCATGCCATGCCACACCATGCCATGCCACGCCATGCCATGCCATGCCATGCCATGCCATGCCATGCCATGCCATGCCATGCCATGCCATGCCGTGCCATGCCATGCCATGCCATGCCATGCCATGCCATGCCATGCCATGCCATGCCATCCCCTGGGGACATGCCCACGGACAGGATGGAACAGGGGCAGGGCAGACACCCCGCAGTGGCCGTGCTCCATCCCCTGATGCATCCCGGGGCTCTCCCTGCCTGTGCAGTGCAGGGCTGGGCTGTGTTCTCCGGCCTCTCCCACAGCCCCTCAGCTCTGGCTGCGCTCGCTCTTTGCCAGATGCAGCCCTGGACAAGACACAAGAACAGGAACCCGGCCGTGGCTGCTTCTGCAAAACCCTGAAGGTACCTGCAGCCACCCCCACCTGGGCTGGGCCTGCTGTCCCTGCTCAGCCCAGCACCACGCTTGGAGCATGCCATGGAGCATCCCTGGCTTCCCTGTCCTTTGTTCTCCTGCAGAGGTTCCGGAAATTCCTGCGCATTCAGCGTAGAGAGACCGGCAACACAGCAGCTCAGGGCACAGCCCAGCGTGACTCCAAGCCGACCAAGTTCCAAGCAAAGGCTCACGCCAGCCCAGAATCAACAGCAGACTCAGGAAATAATGCAGTGAATAATCAAAGGGTGAAGGCTGTTCACAGAGCAGTGACTGAGAGCATGACCATCAGAAACACTGACACCCGAATGACTCAGGGCATCACAAACACTGGCACCACACCCACTCTCACTGGGATTCATGCTCCCTCTAAGGATTTTTTCGAGAGTGTTGTTTCTCTTCAGCACCAGGTAAGCAGCCTCAGGAAGGGCCTGGAGGCCTGCCAGGATCATGTGTCCCCTCAAGCCATGGTCACTGGGCCCCCTCAGCCTTTGACCAGCACAGTGTGGCAGGAAGGGAAGCACTTCTTGGGGGAAGCTGGGGAAGTTGCTCCCCGGACAATGCTCCAAGTCTTGTCCATGCCTCCTCCAGGTGCCAGCCATGGTAAGGAGCATTCACCAGAGGCTGGTGTCCTTTGACACTGTGGATGCCAGGCTGCAAAGTGACATTGTGAGGCTGGCTGAAGAATACCCTGCAGACGTGGTGCTGACCCTCCTGCGCTGTGCCCCAACATGTGACAGGTACGGGGCCCACGTGCCTGGAGAGCTCAGGGCTCAGCAGCCTTTAGGGCCCATGGCCCTGCACAGCCTGTGCTCTGGGCTCTGCCAGACAGGCAGAGAGGTCCAGGACCCTCGGGGCCCTCTGTTTCCCAAGCCTGCTGCCAATGCTCCCTCCCTGCCCCTCAGGGCTCCGGGGCTCTGTCACCTGGGCCCCTCACAGCTGCACAGGGCATGGTCCTGGGACTGAGATGCCCCTGACACAGAGCTCTGATCCCACAGAGCTGCTACAATGATGTGGAGAGCCATAGGATCATCGAGACCAGCCGTGGAGAAAGTGCTGCCAGCACTGCTCTGTGTGATGGAGGATTGGCCTCTGCACAGCACGTGCACCTCTGATGGGGACGACAGGGACGTTTTTGCCCTGGCTGTGAGTTTCTAGAACTGGCCTCTGCTTACCACCCTGTTGTCTCTCCAGCAGCTCTCCATCCTCTCCGTGCCTCAGGCACTGGGGCTGAACCCTGGGCTAGGGGCAGGCTCAGGGGGCACCAGGCCCGCTGCTCCTCCTGCATCTGCCCTTGGGCCCTGTCCCACGGACACCTCGGCACTGAGCGCTGCCTTGGGCTGCTTCTTTTGCAGGCAACTCTGGTGCTCTGGGTGATTGTCCAGGTGCCCGAGTGCCACGAGGCCATGACCCTTTATTCCTCCCGCCTGTTTGTGGCTCTGCTCTTCCATGTTGTCATCACCACACAGCAGATGCCACCAGAGGAAGTTGATAACTTCTGGGGAGATTGCCGGATGGAACACTGCGTTCCCAACAAGCTTAACAGGTCCCAGTCCTTCAGTCCTTCCCAAGTCCTTGTGGCCAGTGCCAGTGCTCCCAGTGTGACCTGGGCTTTGCTCTGCACACAGGTTTGCAGTGCAGGCCATGAAGGCTCTGCTCTGCCGACTGCACTGTGACAATGAGGTGATGGCTGTGGAGCGCAAGCGTGGTTGGAAGATGCTGCTGTGTGCTCACACCCAGCACTTTGCTGTGGCTCTGCTGGCCAGGTGAGACCCTCTTCTCCCCACTGCCCCTGGCATTCGTGCCCTGTGCCCCACACAGTCCCTGTGGTCATGGGCCAGAGGGCCTCGTCACTGAGGGACAGCCAAGGAGAAAGGAAAAGGCTGGGAGAGGAGGCTGCCCAGAAGGGGCTGCCTCCCACAGCACTCACATCCCCTCCAGGGATGCTGGAGAATGACCAGAACTCTCTGAGTCATTCCTGGGAGAGGTTTGTCCCCCACCTCAGGGTCTTGGTGCCTTTTTCCCCCTGCCAGGGAGATGCGCCGTAACTTGGTCCCTTTGTGCTCTCGCATCGCACTCCACTTGCTCCGGCAGCTCAGCAGGAAGGACCCATACTGGGATCTGCCCGCCCTGGCATTCCTGGTGGAGGTGAGCCTGGTGGCCAGCGCTGCCTGGCTGAGCTGCCTCCCAGCTCTCTGCCCTCTCACAGCCACAGCTGTCGGGACGGTGCCCGTGCCCTGTGCTGCTGCCTGGGCCCAGCCCTGTGCGGGTCTGGGCTCCTGCCGGCCGGCTCCCTGTCACTGCCCTGTGCCTTTCAGGTCCTCGAGTGCCTGGACTTGACACAATGTGGTGGCAGTGTCCTGAGGGTCTTGGCAAGGCACCTGTACAGTATGTGCAGGGAGCAGCGTCGCCTGGCGCTCAGAGGCCTCGTGGTGCTCAGCAAGGATCTCTTGATGGTGAGAAGGGGGCAGCAGCTGAAGCTGCGCTGGGGAAAGCAGCCCCCTGGGCGTGCAGGGCTTCAGGAGCTGAGGCAGCTGTTGCCAGCTCTCCTGCCTCCCCTGCCCCAGTGCTTTGGGTCAGGCCTTTGGCCCGTGGGACCTGCAGCAGCAGGGTGGGCTTGCAGTGCCAGGGCGGTGTTGGCGGTGCAGCCGTCCATGGCTTCCCAGCACAGCCTTGTGTTCCACACAGGCCAGGAGAATGTGCTGTCTGTCTCCAATCCTTCTGGATCTGCTAGAAGATGCAGATGAAGAGGTGATCAGCATGTCCCTTTCTGTGTTCACAAATGTGTTCCTGCACAAAGACATCTTTGTATCCAGCACCACTGCCCCAAAGCTGGCTGAGACACTCCTGCTGCTCTTTAACCATGTAAGGTTCTGCATCCTGAGCCACAGGCATTGGGTGCTTCCCCAACACTTGGTGCCCTGTGGATTTTTAGGCCTTTACCCAGGTGGGCCTGGAGTAGTTGATGTAGGTCTTTTTCTTTCCTCTAGGACAACAGCTATGTGCAGGTGCTCTCCATTCAACTCTTTAGCAAGGTGATAGAATTGGTAGTGTATGAGGGAAAAAATCTCCTGAAGGCATTTGTGAATGAGAGCCTGTGCCCACTTTCATTCTACTGTCACGATGTGAACTGGCACGTGGCAGAGGTGAGGTTTTCTGTGATGCTGGTGGATCTCTGAGAGGGGACTCAGCTGCCTCCTGCCCTGGCACCTTGTGGGCTGCAGCCTCCTCCAGGCTGTGGCACTGGGATGCTCCTGTGCCCTGGCCTGTGGGGCCATCTGTGCCTCTCTGCTGCTCTCCAGGCCTCCTGGGAAACGCTGCATTCTGCAGCCAGATTCCTAAAGAGGAGGGATATCGAACAAATGCTACAGGTGGATCAGACATGGAGGTTCGGCGAGGGCCTGGTAAGAGCAGCCGAGAACCCCCAGGCTCAGCCTGGAGAGGGCCCTGAGGGCGGCGCTCGGTGTGCGGGGCTGGCAGCTGCGCCCCTGCCCGCTGCTGCAGCCAGAGGCCGCGCGGGCTCTGCTCCAGGCTCCCGTGGGCCCGAGCCGGGTGCCCATGGAGCCCCGGCCCGGCGGGGCTGCGGGCCGGCACCGCGGCTCCCCGGGCAGCAGCCGGCCCTCTGCCCCCTGCCCTCGGGAGCCCTTGGCCAGCGGCTGCTGGCCGCGCCTCAGGGCTCTGCGGCCAGGGGAGGCCGGGGCTGGGTGCAGGCAGCGCCCGGCCCAGGGGCTGAGCCCGCGCCAACCCTTCCCTCCTGCCGCTCTCTGCAGCTGGCAGAGGACAGGAGAAGAGCGGCCGAGCACCTACGCCAGGCGCTGCCATACCTGCGGAGCCCACAGAAGCCCCTGCAAGAGGCGGCCGTCAGGTTCATGGATGAGCCCCGAGCCCGCGCTCCCTCCCCGGCCCGGCCCGCCGCAGCTCGGCCCCAGCCCCGCCTGCTGCCCCGGCAGCGCCAGCCGGGCCCGGCGCCGTGGAGCCCCGGCTGGGCTGGGCATTGCTGCTGCCGCCCTCTGGCAGCCGTGCCCTGGGCCGGCAGCGTGCGGCAAGGGCCGGGCTGAGCCCTGCCGGGCCAGCAGCCCGTGTGGCCACAGCGCCGGCAGCGCCGCTGGCAGGGAGCTGTGCTGCTGGCGCCGTGACAGGCTCTGTGTTCACAGGCACGGCCGGGCTCCCATGATGAAGAGGCAGCAGCAAGGGCTTCAGGATCTCAGTCAGGGTGAGCGAGGGAAGCGGGCTGGCCAGGCGAGCTGCAATGCCTGGGCAGGGAGCTGCAATCCCTGTCCTGGCTGCAGTGGGCTTTGCACCCTGTGTTGACAAGAGGTGGTGTGGGCAGAGCACACAGAGAGGGACGCAGGCAGAATTCCTGGCTAGCAGCTTGCTGCTGATCCTGTTGGCAACACCTCTCTCTTGGCAATGGCAAGAGTTGGGTGGGGTGGCCCTGGCAGGATGCTCTCCTGAGGTCACTGCAGATCCAGGCTCTGACCATGGCTCTCTTGCTCTGTGTTCCAGGCCTTGAATCCCCAAGAACAATGCCAGCCCATCCTGCTCTAACATTGAAAGTCATGCTAAATTAGCCCTAAGACCTGAAGAAACAAGGTCCTTTTGTGGATCCGGTGAACCAGTGTCCCAAGAACAGCGCCGGGAGACACTGAAGAGGACACCATCTCCCATGGCCACTGCAGCTGCAGGCACAGTTGATGACTGGCGCAGCTGAGCCTGTGGGAAGCTCGTGTGGCTTCAGCCCTCTCCCTGCCTGTAGATAGCTCCCTCCCTTCAGCCCTCAGACTCTGCCCATCCACTTTTTTCCTGCCATTCTCCCTCCCTTTTGACAGCTCCATCTCACCAGCCCTCAGACCATGCCTATTCCTGTGTTTTCCTTTCACTCTTCCTTTTGACAGCTCCATATCTCAAGCCCTCAGACCCTACCTGATGGAGAAGATGAGACAGGAAAACCTTATAAATATGATTGCCTAGCAAAAGATTTTGAGAATATAGAAACTCTAAGCGAGATTAAAATGAAAGCAAGCTTTAAGATCCCTTAGTTACTAAACAACGAGAAAACAGTAGTGTAGCCACTGAAAGTAATCCCCTTTAGATGAAACAATACCCTCTGCTTGCAGACAAATCCAAGGGTCAGAACAGACCCTACTAGCTTAGCAGGAGTCCAAAGAGTAGTTTTTAAAGTTTACAATGGAACACAGTATAGTAATGTAGTAATTCTTATAAGCTGTACAGGATGCTATAAACAAATGCTAAAGGATTTGTATATTGTACTAGATTAGTTAGTGAGAATTAGAATATTCAACACAGGAGAAGATTTATTGTATTGTAACAAGAACCTCACTCTCTTGCCCTTTTGCTCTCTTACCCTTTTATGCTCTTACCCTCTCATCCTCTCTCCCCCTCTCTTCTCTTGGGCCTGCTCTGAGGTGCAGCTGGCAGCTCCCAGCAGAGCCCTGCAGCCATGCCCTTTGCAGTAAACTCCTAGTTCCACGACATAGCTTCAAAAATCTCTTGTATCCCTCCATCCCAACTGTCCTACCCCCCAACACTCCTACACCTACCCATTCCCTTTTCCCCTCCCATATCAACCCTTTGCTTTGCATTTCATTAATAAATAGTTTGGCTTCTGCACTTTGCCTGCATCTCTGTGGAGCTGAAGCAAACCCGGGGCCCTGGGACACACAGGCCCCTGCTGCCGTTCTCTGCCACGCCGTGTTTTGTGCACAGAGCCAGAGGAACGAGGGCAGGTCAGGCTGGAAAGGTCCCTGTGCTGAAGGTGCAGTTCCACAGCACTGTGCAGTTCCAGATCTTGCTGAGCACGCTGAAGGCCAGCAGTGGGACAAGGAGCCTGTGTGTGTCAGGGACCAAAGGCGTGTCTAAGGCCCTGCCATATCTGGTGCCCTGTTGTGCACGTCAACAAGATGACGAAGAGCAGAGAATGAAGGAAACCTTATGGTTTAACTGGTGGGAATTGGACCCTTGAGGGAAACAATGGACTGGTCAGTCGATGGGAAGTGAACCTGTGAAAGAGGAACGATCCACAATGGAGCTGGGGTTGGCATGGAGGGGGTATCACAGGTCATTGCGGCCTCATCTCACACACTGGCCAAGCGTGAGATGACCTTGTAACTGGAAAAACTCCACTGCCGAGGAGGAGATGTCAGGCCTGGTTCTGGGCTGGAGGGATGAAAAGGACAAAATGCCCGTCCTTTTGATGCAGGGGATGCTCTGAATGTGGGAGGCCTGCCTGCCCTTCCCACTGGAGCACCATGCTGAGATGCCCTGAGAGCAGCCCAGTGCTCCTTGCTCCTCTCTGCTGACCCGGAAGCGTTTGTCTGGTCCAGGGGTGGCCCTGGCTGTGTCAGGGCTGCTCCGTGGACACGAGACAGCCGGTCCTGTCCCGCTGGGTCCCAGCAGTGCCTGGCAGCAGCCCTGCACCCACGTCAGGATGCTGGCCAGGAGAGGCCCTGGAAGCTGAGGCAGCTGATTTTAAGCCTTGGCAGATACACACAGATCAAGGCCAACTGTGTTCCCTCCGGATACAGCAGTGCTGAGGGTTCTCCCTCATTCAAAGAAATCGGCAGACAAATGCATTGTCTGCCAAAAGCCCTTTTATTGAGCTGGCAGGAGGGCAGGGGTCTGCACCCACTAAAATGCTTCTCTGCCACGTGTAAATTTCAGTGGGTTTATGTAGGAATTGTATCAAAAATACCACCCCTCTTTACCCTGCTGAGGCAGGCGGCTAGAATTACATTGCATCAGATTCCTGTACTTGAAGTTAATGTCCAGGCACTGGCCAGGAGCGGCCTCCATGCCCTAAAGCAGCACTTCTTCCTCATGGCTTCCCTGCACAGGGCTGATTCCATACTTGCCCTTAGTTCTTCTGGTAGAATGTGTCTAAAGCTTTTTGTCAAGTCCCTCTCCTGTCAAGTTAGGCCTGCCGGGTTTTTCTTGTGCTAACTGGTGCAAAGTGCTTCTGTCTGTCTGTGCTAAGTACTTGTTTACTTATGTGAATTGTTTCTGCTTATGTCAAACAAAGGCCTTGTTTCATTGCCAAAGGTGCCTGATGCCACCCACTCCTTGTGGCGGCCAGCTGCTTTCCTGTGGGATGTTCTACCTCCCCCAAGAGTGAAGAGGGAGCTGGAGACAGAGCTGGCCAGGCTGCTCTGGATCCTGTACCAGCAGCCCTGGCTGAGTGGAGCAGTCTGAGCTGAGCGCAGATGTGCCAGTGGAACAGCCGTGCCCAGGAAGGCTCGCTGGGAAGGGTGCTCCAGGAGCCACAGGCCTGGCAGCCTGGCTTTGCTGCCAGGGAAGGCCTTGGAGCAGATCCCCCTGAGTGCCATCCCACGGCACGTGCAGGGAACCAGGGGCTCTGCTGGAGGCTGGGAAAGCTCTGCGGAGGGACGGGCACAGCTGGGGCTCCTGGAGGGGATTGAGGGCTGCTGTGGGGGTGTTTGGGGGGTGGGTGTTGGGGGGCGTGTTGGGGAAGGTGAGAGGTCTGGGCTGGAATTTGAGTCAGTTTGAAGGCAGCACCTGTCCTTTGGCACAGCTTTGGTGTTGGAGGGCAGAAGGAATATCTGTGACCTTTTCTCTTAGTGGTCCTGCAGGGAACAAGAAAGGGTAGCTGTACTTTATTGGCCTCCTAGATATCTGTAGCATGGGAAGGATTAGCCCTTTTGTCATCTACTCACTTATTTGGGCTACTTCTGTAACACTGGGTGGACTTTCATTCCTTGAGAGCTTTTATTCCGTAAGAGAATTAGGATATTATCATCCATGCATTGAAAATTGTTTGAAAATCAAAGAATGGACTTCTTTTTGCCTCTGTGTAGTGTTATGTTTTGTAAAGTAACTCTCAGTTGATGACGTTAATGGAAATGAGTTGCTGCTGTGAAATGAGAGGCACATTTCTAACTCTCATGTTCTCACGCAATCCCAATTACTGTGGGAAGTTTGTAATTTTTGGAACTACTTGAGTTGAGCAATGGGAGGTAAAGCTTTCCTGAAGTGAGGATTCTTTAATGCCAGATTCTTCTCTGCCTTCATGGCAAAGATGTTTTTGTGGTGCAGGCAATTACTTCAATGAGAAAATAATTCCAGCATGGAGGAAGAACTTCTGACAGAGAGCAAGTGTTGCCAGCAGTTGCTCCAGGTGCTCCGGCCATCAGCCCCTGCAGGAAGGAGCAGAGCCCCCAGTGCACGTGGGCTTTGGCTCCCTGTGGCACAGAAGCCCCCGGGGGCACAGGTCTCTGGGGCAGGAGACGGGCACCAGCGCTGCCAGGGCTCAGGGAGTGGCAGCTCTGCTTGGCCGGGGACTCTGCCACAGCTGCTGCTGTCAGCGCTGCCCGGGCCCCAGGGCTCAGAGCAGCATTCGTGCCCGGGCCCACCCGTTCCTTGTGCCTGTCCCACCCGCGGGTTTAGGATGGCCACCAGCCGGGACGTGTCCCAAGGAGGCCGTGCCAGCTTCCCTGGAAGGCCCCGTGCCCTTCCCAGCGCGGCTGCCTCGGCAGCCCTGGGGGCTCCTTCTGCTGCCCTGAGCCCGCAGAGCAGGGCAGTGTTTGCTGATGCTCTGGGCCCTTCCTAAAGATCCTGTCGGGCTGCCTTAGACACCTGGGGCCAGGCATTCCTTCCAGCCTGGGCCACTTTGGCTGGGCTGGGGGCGGCCCCAGGGCAGGTGGCGGTGTGTCACAAGGGCCCTTTGTGACACGGTGCAGCGTGTCATGGAATGGGACAGGGTGTCCTTTGTGACACGTGGTGACATAGGAGCTGGCAGTGACAGGAGCAGGCCACAGTGCTCGGAGCAGGCGACGGGACAGGACGGGACAGAGCGGTGCCGTGAGGAGCCCCCGCACAGCGCGCTCGTTCGTGTCCAACCCGGAGCTTCTGAGCTCAAGGCCAGACCACAGGACTTGCTGCCCTGTGGTCTCCCTGAGGCTTTTCTTCTACAGGTGCCCTCGAGGCCAGACAACAATCCTTGACAGGAGTCTCCTGTCCTTGTGGCAGGAGCCCTTGAGACCGAGTGCAGGACTTGCTGTTCTGCAGCCTTCCTGAGGCACCTTCTTGAAGGTGCCTTCCAGGCACGACTGCAGGAGTTGGTGACTTGGAGCTTTTCCAAGGCATCTCTCCTGCAAATAGCCACAAATCCAGTCAGAGATATGGAGCAGAAAGCCCTGAGAGTGCCAAACTTGGCCTGGGTGGAGGAGGTGGAGAAAGAAGGCCCTGGAACTGCCCCAGCACAGAAAACCAAGCAGGTGGTGTCGTTCCAGCCATTGCAGGAGGGTGAGTGGCAGAGCTTGGCCGCAGGCCTGGTGCCTGCGGTCAGTTTGGCCCCATGCCATGCCATGCCATCCCCTGGGGACATGCCCACGGACAGAACGGAAGAGGGGCAGGGCAGACACCCCACAGTGGCCGTGCTCCATCCCCTGGGGCATCCCGGGGCTCTCCCTGCCTGGGCAGTGCAGGGCTGGGCTGTGTTCCCCAGCCTCTCCCGCAGCCCCTCAGCTCTGGCTGCGCTCGCTCTTTGCCAGATGCAGCCCTGGAGCGCACACCAGAGCAGGAATCCAGCCGTGGCCGCTTCCGCAGCACAGCGCAGGTACCTGCAGCCACCCCCACCTGGGCTGGGCCTGCTGTCCCTGCTCAGCCCAGCACCGTGTGTGCAGCACTCCATGCAACATCCCCGGCTTCCTGCCCTGCTCCTACAGTTCGTCTTGAAATTCATCAAGAGATTGCAGGAGGAAGAGACCAGCACCATGGGCACTGGGCACAGACCATACTCGCCCATCTTTGAAACCAAGACCAGTGCTGCCCTCCTGTCTATGCTTGCAGAGGAAGGTTTTTACAATCCAAAACAAGTAAGCAGCCTGTGGGCAGGATTTGATCCTCCCAGGAATTGCTTGGCCTCCCAGGCCACGCATGCTGGTTGCTGTGAGCCTTTGAGGCCACATGGCAGTGCAGTGGGAAGGGAAGCACTTCTCTGGGGAACCTGGGAACATTGCTCCCTCTGGCAGCTTTCCAAGTCTCCTTGTGCCTTCTCCAGGTGCCCGCCATGGTGAGCTTCATCCACCAGTGGCTCAAGGCCAATGATTGTGCTGAGCACAGGCTGGACCAGGCCCTGCTGGATCTCACGGAAGCACAGCCAGATGACGCAGTCATGACGCTCCTGCGTGTGTCCCCGCCCTGTGACAGGTATGGGGCCCACCTGCCCAGAGGGCTCAGGCCTCCCCAGCCCATCCCCCTGATCAGCCTGTCCCAGGTGTCTGACCAACAGAGACATCCAGGGCCCTCTGGCTGCTGCCTTTCCCAGCCCTGGCATGTCAGCCCCTGAGCCTGCTGCCATGCTCCCTCCCTGCCTCTCAGGGGTCTGTCCCCACAGGGCTGGGCTGCCTGGCTGCTGCTGGCCAGGGCCAGTGGGCAGAGGCAGAACTGGCAGCCAGCTCAGCTCCCCCCGGTGCTGTGTCTGAGACCCCCCTGAGACAGAGCTCTGACCCCACAGAGCTGCCTTGGCCATGTGGAAGACCATCATGGGCTCGCCCAGCACTGCAGAGCTTGCACAGCTGACACTCCTGGATGTGCTGGGGAGCTGGCCAGAGCACAGCACGTGCACCTCCAATGGGGACAAAACGGGTGTCTTTGCCCTGGCTGTGAGTTTCTGCAAGTGGCCTTTGCTGGCCCCAAGGCCACCCCTCCAGAGCTCTCCTTCCTCCTTCCCCCACTGCATCTCCCTGCCTCAGGCGCTGGCCTGAAACCTGGCCCAGGGGCAGCTTCAGGCCCACCAGGCCCCGTGCTCCCCCTGCCTCTCTCCGGGCCTCTCCCTGCCACGCTCGGGCCCTGCCACACGGACACCTCGGCACTGAGCGCTGTCTCGGGGGCTTTGTCCTTTGCAGGCAACCGTGGTGATGTGGAAGATCCTCCAGGTGCCCTGTCTGCCACGTATATTGAAGGTGTATTTCCCCCGCCTATTTGTGCATCTGCTCTTCCAAGTGTTCTTCAGCACTCTGGATATGCCAGAGGAGGTCAACACCTTCTGGAAGAGATGCCAAGAAGAGCACGGCCTTGCCACCAGCCCCAACAGGTGCTCCATCCCACTCCTCCTGTCCCTGCCACCGTGCCTGGGAAGGAGCCAGTGCTGCCAGTGTGACCTGGGCTTTGCTGTGCACACAGGTTTGCAGTGCAGACCCTGAAGTCCCTGCTCTGCCTTCTCTCTTGTGAGGATGTGGTGGTGGCAATGGAACGCAGGTGTGGCTGGGACACGCTGCTCTCTATTGACACCCACCACTTTGCCGTGGCTCTGCTGGCCAGGTGAGACCCCCTTCTCCCCACTGCCTCTGACATTTGTGCCCTGTGCCCAGGTGTCCCACACAGTCCCTGTGGTCATGGGCCAGAGGGCCTTGTCACTGAGGGACGGCCAAGCACACTGGAAAAGGCTGAGAGAGGAGGGTGGCCATGAGCAACCAACTCCCACATGGCCCAGGTCCCCTTGCTGGAACAGTGGTGGGGAAAGGTGAGAACTCTGTGAGGCACTCCTGGGAGAGATTTGTCCCACTGGCTCAAGGTCTTGTTTACTTTTTCCTCTTCTCAGAGAAATTCGCCACTCATCCATACACTTTTGTACCGGGATTGCATTCCATCTCTTCGGGCTACTCAGTAAAGAGATGCCATACTGGGATTTCCCTGCCCTGGCATTCCTTGTGGAGGTGAGCCTCAAGGCCAGCGCTGCCTGGCTGAGCTGCCTCCCAGCTCTCTGCCCTCTCACAGCCACAGCTGTCGGGACGGTGCCCGTGCCCTGTGCTGCTGCCTGGGCCCAGCCCTGTGCGGCTCCGGGCTCCTGCTGGCCGGCTCCCTGTCACTGCCCTGTGCCTTTCAGGTCCTCGAGTGCCTGGACTTGAGGGAATGCAGTGACAGCATTCTGGAGATCATGGCACAGAACCTGCAGAGCGAGCACAGGGCCAGGCGTTGCTTGGCACTCCGAGGCCTCATAGTGCTGGGCAAGAATCCCTCGATGGTGAGAAGGGGAGAGTGGCTGGAGCCGTGAAGGCACCGTGGGGCTGGGCAACGCAGTCGCTTGGCCTTGCCTGGGCTTCGGGCGCTGGGGCAGCTGCTCCCAGCTCTCCTGCCTCTCGCTTCAGCTGCCCCAGTGCTTCCAGACAGGCCTTTGGCCTCTGGGCCCTGTGGCAGCAGGGTGGTGTTTCACAAACTTGTGTTCCACACAGGCTGAAAAAATGTGGAGCCTGACTGAAAGTCTTGTGGAGCTCCTGCAGGAAAATGAGAGCAACGTGGTCAGGATGACCATTCTTCTACTTAGATATTTGCTCCTGGATAATGGTGCCCCAATACCCAGCCCCATCGCCCTGCAGCTGGCTGAGGGGCTCCTGCCACTCTTTGACCACGTAAGGCTCTGTGCCCACAGCCACGGCCACTGGCTGCTGCCCGGACACTTGGTGCCCTGAGGAGATGCAGGCCTCTGCCCTGAGGGCCTGAAGCAGGTGATGCTGAGGTCTTTTGCCCTTCCTTTCATACAGGATGATAGCCAGGTGCAGCTGAGCTCCATGTGTGTCTTTCAAGAGATGCTGGAGTTATTAACAGAAGATGGAAGAAAGGCCCTGAAGTCACAAGTGCGCCAGAGCCTACTCCCACTCTCCTTCCACTGCCATGATGAGAATCAGATTGTTGCTGAGGTAAGGACTTGTGGCCGGCTACTGTTCCCTTGGGAGGGGGCTGGGCTGCTTCCTGCCCTGGCACCTTGTGGGCTGCAGCCTCCTCCAGGCTGTGGCACTGGGATGCTCCTGTGCCCTGGCCTGTGGGGCCATCTGTGCCTCTCTGCTGCTCTCCAGGCCTCCCGGGAAACGCTGCATTCTGCAGCCAGATTCCTAAAGAGGAGGGATATCGAACAAATGCTACAGGTGGATCAGACATGGAGGTTCGGCGAGGGCCTGGTAAGAGCAGCCGAGAACCCCCAGGCTCAGCCCGGAGAGGCCCCTGAGGGCGGCGCTCGGTGTGCGGGGCTGGCAGCTGCGCCCCTGCCCGCTGCTGCAGCCAGAGGCCGCGCGGGCTCTGCTCCAGGCTCCCGTGGGCCCGAGCCGGGTGCCCATGGAGCCCCGGCCCGGCGGGGCTGCGGGCCGGCACCGCGGCTCCCCGGGCAGCAGCCGGCCCTCTGCCCCCTGCCCTCGGGAGCCCTTGGCCAGCGGCTGCTGGCCGCGCCTCAGGGCTCTGCGGCCAGGGGAGGCCGGGGCTGGGCGCAGGCAGCGCCCGGCCCAGGGGCTGAGCCCTCGCCAACCCTTCCCTCCTGCCGCTCTCTGCAGCTGGCAGAGGACAGGAGAAGAGCGGCCGAGCACCTGCGCCGGGCCCTGCCATACCTGCGGAGCCCACAGGAGCCCCTGCGAGAGGCGGCCGTCAGGTTCATGGGTGAGCCCCGAGCCCGGGCTCCCTCCCCGGCCCGGCCCGCCGCAGCTCGGCCCCAGCCCCGCCTGCTGCCCCGGCAGCGCCGCTGGCAGGGAGCTGTGCCGCTGGCGCCGTGACAGGCTCTGTGTTCACAGGCATGGCCGGGCGGCACCTGAGGGGGCAGCAGCCAGAGCTGCAGCTGATCTGCACTGGTGAGTGAGGGCAGCGGGTGACAGCGGGGACAGCCGGCGGGAGCTGCAATCCCTGTCCTGGCTGCGGAGGGCTCTGCTCCCGTGGGCAGAGCACACTGAGATTTCAGGGCCACGTGGGCCATTGGTGGCCAGCAGCTTTAGGCTGATCCCCTTGCTCCCTGCTCCTCTCTGGCCATGACAAGAGCCTGCCGGGGTGGCCCTGGCAGGGGGGCTCTCCTCGGCTCCCTGCAGATCTGGGATCTGACCTTGGCTCTGTTCCTCTCTCTTGCAGCCCTAGAAGAAATGGCATATGACACCAGTCCTTCAGTCAGAAATCTTGCAATCGAAACATGGTTAGTTCTCCAGGCTGTACAGAGAGCTCCGTACTCCACATGGCGTAAGCTGCGAGATCAGTTCCGTAGTGCATGGAAGAAACGGTGTCGTCTCTGCAGCAGAGCCTTGCTGTGCTGCTGGAGCTCTGTGGAGAGTTGATCTGGAAAACTCTGTCTGCTGGGGTCACTTGAGCCAGCAGGGATTTTCTTTCTCTTCAAGATTTTTGGTTTTGTATTTTCGTTTTTGTTTAGTATGTAAATATAGAATATGTTATAATAGACAGACTCCCTGGATGTTACTTCTGCTGCTCAGGATTGGCAGGGCATAGGGGAAGAGGGGAAAAGGGTGCTTGTGCTCAGCCAGCTGCCCAGGCGTGCGGTATTGCAGGGCAAATGGCCAGAAGCACCTTGGCCTGTGGTGGTTCTGCTGAAGCCTTTGTGCTGCCCACAGAGCGGCTGGGCAGGGGCCGGAGCTGTGGGGATCCCTGCCCGAGCGGTGCCTGGAGATGGCCACAAGGCCTGTGCCAGGCAGGAAGCGCCATCCGTGTCCTCCTGCCCGTGTGCTGCCGGCTGCCTTGCTGAGGGCTCCCAGGTGCCTCTGGATGGGGCTGCTGTGGAGCTGCTGTGGGGCTGCGGCGCTGCTGCCGGGCAGCTTGGCCGGGCTGGGGCAGCCCCTGAGGAGACGGGGCCACGAAGGGATGAGGTGCTGTGGAAGCAGCACCCTTCCATGGGACGAGGCAGTGGGAAGGACCAAGGGGGATGTGTGAGGGAGCGGGTGGCAGGAGGCTACAAGGGGACAGGAGGCCCCTGCGGAGCCAGGGCAGTGGGAAGCCCTGAGGAATTGGGTGTCAGAGGGCACAAGCAACCCCCGGGCAGCCGCCTTGTCCCTCACCTCCGGCTGCTCTGGCACTTCCCCAGAGCGTCTCCCAGGCCTGCGGCAGAAGCCCTCGAGGCCGGGACACCACCCCAGCACGAGGGCGGGGACACCCCCGAGGTGCCCAGGCTGGGCTGGCTGGGCACAGGGAGGGCAGGGGGCTGCTGCCAGGGCACGGCCACTGCGTGCTGCCAATAAGGGGCAGGGGGCAGAGGCAGGGCTGGCGGCCAGCCCGGGCCCTGGCGGCTGCCCAGGCCACGGTGCCGTGACCGAGGCCCCCTGACCCAGAGCTCTGGGCCCGCAGAGCTGCTGCCACCGTGGCGAGGGCGGCCGTGTCTCCTCCAGCAGGGCTGCGGAGTCGCTGCTGCCCCGGCGGCTCCGGGCCCCACAGAAACAGCACCAGAGCGGGCTCAGCAACAGCAGCACCCCGAAGGGCGGCACCTGCTCGGCCAGGCATCCGCACCCGCCGGGATGCCCGACGGGGGAGCCCGGGGGCACAATCGCCCCTGCTTTGGCAAAAGGCTCAGCAGAGCTGGCCACAATGGCTCTCTCTTGACTTGCCAGCCTCACAGCAACACTTGGCTGCTTCAGCTGCCGCCTGTGCCCCTGTCTGACTTCCATGGCCGGGCTTGAGGGCAGACTCGCCTTCCACAGGCGGCGTCCCAAGGCAGCGGCATTGGTGCCATGGGCACAGAGGCACTCTGATGGGGCACCAGCCCTGCTGTGCTGCAGCTGCCCTCCCTCTCCTCCAGGCAGGCACCTCCAAGACACATGCAACAGCTCTGAAACAAAATCCTGGACTTGCTTGGAACAAAGGAGGCGCTGGAGAAGAGCTGGGACTTCCATGGGTCAGATTTACTCGCCACTTGGGGAATCACAGAATGCCAGAACTCTTTGCGCTGCAAAGTATCGTAAAGATCATCCAGTTCCCACCACCCTGCTGTGGGCACAGGTGCTGTGCAGGCACAGCTGTCACTAGAATTGGAAGAACACTTTTCCATGTTTACCTTTTCCTCTCCTGCATTTCAAGCTAACATGAAAAATTCCACTGGTTACAGCTGAATTATGTAGCTTACAGGATTTGGAGTCTCCAGTGGGCTATGGTATGTTCATTCAGCCTTTGTTAGACCATCCAGATGGAGCTGAGCCCTGTGCAGCCCAGGCACAAGCAGCAGGCTGCTCCATTTCAGCATCCCAAAGTCTTTGGGGCTTCCTGTGCACCCTGAGGCTCCTGAATCCATTCTTGAATTCCCAGTTAGTGCTGGGCAGAACATGAGAACACAGGAATGGCCTCTTTGGCTCATTCTTGGGTTTGCTGCTCCTGCCTAAAGTAACCATTAGGAGTATGTGCCAATGTAAAGGTACAGCTCAACACCTGGGTGTTTGTCTAGTGTTTAAAACTAAACCCTGGTGTGAGAGACTCTGTTCAGAGACTCTGAAATCCAGGATGAAAATGAAATTATAAAAATGTTAAAATTTGGTGGTTTTTTTGTTTTTTTTTTGGCAACCTCTTTGAAATGGAATCAGCACACTTCCAAGGGAGAGGATATGACACTGGGGACAGTCCTTGGCACTTAATGGCTTCAGATCTGGGAGAGAAATGTTTTGCCCAGCTTCACCCAGCAGTTCAGGTTTTCCCAGGGCTTGGATCACTTCGGGTCACTGCAGGTGGCTTTCAGTAAATGCAAAAGGATGGAACAGCAGAACTTCTAGAGAAGGTGCCCTAGGGATAGGGTGAAAACCTTACAAATGATCAGCAGGCTCTGGAAAACATAAAAAAAAATCAGAAAGAGATGTAGCCCTGTGACTTTTCAGGCTCTTTGTGTCTGGAGGAAATACTTGCCTTCTATCAGCTATGACACAGACAGATGGGCAGCACCTGGAGCATTGAACACCACAGACTGGGCCAGTGTTTTTCCCAGAAAAAGTGACAGAAGATCACATTGAAACATGACAGTGCCTCTGTACAATCGAATCACTGAGGGAAACTCAGCAGCTGATGGTGTTGTGGTGCTACTGCCAATCCCTTCCATGAGAAAATCCTTTCAGGACTGACTAACAGCTTCTGCCTTCTGACAGAGAGCAAGTGTTGCCAGCAGTCGCTCCAGGTGCTCCGGCCATCAGCCCCTGCAGGAAGGAGCAGAGCCCCCAGTGCACGTGGGCTTTGGCTCCCTGTGGCACAGAAGCCCCCGGGGGCACAGCTCTCTGGGGCAGCAGACGGGCACCAGCGCTGCCAGGGCTCAGGGAGTGGCAGCTCTGCTTGGCCGGGGACTCTGCCACAGCTGCTGCTGTCAGCGCTGCCCGGGCCCCAGGGCTCAGAGCAGCATTCGTGCCCGGGCCCGCCCGTTCCTTGTGCCTGTCCCACCCGCGGGTTTAGGATGGCCACCAGCCGGGACGTGTCCCAAGGAGGCCGTGCCAGCTTCCCTGGAAGGCCCCGTGCCCTTCCCAGCGCGGCTGCCTCGGCAGCCCTGGGGGCTCCTTCTGCTGCCCTGAGCCCGCAGAGCAGGGCAGCGTTTGCTGATGCTCTGGGCCCTTCCTAAAGATCCTGTCGGGCTGCCTTAGACACCTGGGGCCAGGCATTCCTTCCAGCCTGGGCCACTTTGGCTGGGCTGGGGGCGGCCCCAGGGCAGGTGGCGGTGTGTCACAAGGGCCCTTTGTGACACGGTGCAGCGTGTCATGGAATGGGACAGGGTGTCCTTTGTGACACATGGTGACATAGGACCTGGTGGTGACAGGAGCAGGCCACAGTGCTCAGAGCATGTGACGGGACAGGACGGGACAGAGCGGTGCCGTGAGGAGCCCCCGCACAGCGCGCTCGTTCGTGTCCAACCCGGAGCTTTTCCGAGGCGTTGTTCCTACAGGTGACCTCATGGCAAGACTGTGGGCTTTGGTGGCCCGTGGCCTTCCCGAGGCTTCTCTTTTGCAGGTGCCCTTGAGGACTTCTTTACTTGGAGCTTTCGCAGGCCATCTCTCTAGAAGGTGCCCTTGAGGCCAGTCTCAGGCATGGCGGGCAGATTCCTCAACCTCTTCAAAATCTTGAGACGGAAAAAAAAGAGGAGCCCTAAAGCTGCCCCAGCACAACAGCCTGAAAAACTGGAGCAGTTCCAGCCACCACAGGATGGTGAGTCGTAGAGTTAATCCATAGGGCTGATGGCTATAGCCAGCTTGGCCCCATGCCATGCCACACCATGCCATGCCACGCCACGCCACGCCACGCCACGCCACGCCATGCCATGCCATGCCATGCCATGCCATGCCATGCCATGCCATGCCATGCCATGCCATGCCGTGCCATGCCATGCCATGCCATGCCATGCCATGCCATGCCATGCCATCCCCTGGGGACATGCCCACGGACAGGATGGAACAGGGGCAGGGCAGACACCCCACAGTGGCCGTGCTCCATCCCCTGGGGCATCCCGGGGCTCTCCCTGCCTGGGCAGTGCAGGGCTGGGCTGTGTTCTCCGGCCTCTCCCACAGCCCCTCAGCTCTGGCTGCGCTCGCTCTTTGCCAGATGCAGCCCTGGACAAGACACAAGAACAGGAACCCGGCCGTGGCTGCTTCTGCAAAACCCTGAAGGTACCTGCAGCCACCCCCACCTGGGCTGGGCCTGCTGTCCCTGCTCAGCCCAGCACCACGCTTGGAGCATGCCATGGAGCATCCCTGGCTTCCCTGTCCTTTGTTCTCCTGCAGAGGTTCCGGAAATTCCTGCGCATTCAGCGTAGAGAGACCGGCAACACAGCAGCTCAGGGCACAGCCCAGCGTGACTCCAAGCCGACCAAGTTCCAAGCAAAGGCTCACGCCAGCCCAGAATCAACAGCAGACTCAGGAAATAATGCAGTGAATAATCAAAGGGTGAAGGCTGTTCACAGAGCAGTGACTGAGAGCATGACCATCAGAAACACTGACACCCGAATGACTCAGGGCATCACAAACACTGGCACCACACCCACTCTCACTGGGATTCATGCTCCCTCTAAGGATTTTTTCGAGAGTGTTGTTTCTCTTCAGCACCAGGTAAGCAGCCTCAGGAAGGGCCTGGAGGCCTGCCAGGATCATGTGTCCCCTCAAGCCATGGTCACTGGGCCCCCTCAGCCTTTGACCAGCACAGTGTGGCAGGAAGGGAAGCACTTCTTGGGGGAAGCTGGGGAAGTTGCTCCCCGGACAATGCTCCAAGTCTTGTCCATGCCTCCTCCAGGTGCCAGCCATGGTAAGGAGCATTCACCAGAGGCTGGTGTCCTTTGTCACTGTGGATGCCGGGCTGCAAAGTGACATTGTGAGGCTGGCTGAAGAATACCCTGCAGACGTGGTGCTGACCCTCCTGCGCTGTGCCCCAACACGTGACAGGTACGGGGCCCACGTGCCTGGAGAGCTCAGGGCTCAGCAGCCTTTAGGGCCCATGGCCCTGCACAGCCTGTGCTCTGGGCTCTGCCAGACAGGCAGAGAGGTCCAGGACCCTCGGGGCCCTCTGTTTCCCAAGCCTGCTGCCAATGCTCCCTCCCTGCCCCTCAGGGCTCCGGGGCTCTGTCACCTGGGCCCCTCACAGCTGCACAGGGCATGGTCCTGGGACTGAGATGCCCCTGACACAGAGCTCTGATCCCACAGAGCTGCTACAATGATGTGGAGAGCCATAGGATCATCGAGACCAGCCGTGGAGAAAGTGCTGCCAGCACTGCTCTGTGTGATGGAGGATTGGCCTCTGCACAGCACGTGCACCTCTGATGGGGACGACAGGGACGTTTTTGCCCTGGCTGTGAGTTTCTAGAACTGGCCTCTGCTTACCACCCTGTTGTCTCTCCAGCAGCTCTCCATCCTCTCCGTGCCTCAGGCACTGGGGCTGAACCCTGGGCTAGGGGCAGGCTCAGGGGGCACCAGGCCCTCTGCTCCTCCTGCATCTGCCCTTGGGCCCTGTCCCACGGACACCTCGGCACTGAGCGCTGCCTTGGGCTGCTTCTTTTGCAGGCAACTCTGGTGCTCTGGGTGATTGTCCAGGTGCCCGAGTGCCACGAGGCCATGACCCTTTATTCCTCCCGCCTGTTTGTGGCTCTGCTCTTCCATGTTGTCATCACCACACAGCAGATGCCACCAGAGGAAGTTGATAACTTCTGGGGAGATTGCCGGATGGAACACTGCGTTCCCAGCAAGCCCAACAGGTTCCAGTCCTTCAGTCCTTCCCAAGTCCTTGTGGCCAGTGCCAGTGCTCCCAGTGTGACCTGGGCTTTGCTCTGCACACAGGTTTGCAGTGCAGGCCATGAAGGCTCTGCTCTGCCGACTGCACTGTGACAATGAGGTGATGGCTGTGGAGCGCAAGCGTGGTTGGAAGATGCTGCTGTGTGCTCACACCCAGCACTTTGCTGTGGCTCTGCTGGCCAGGTGAGACCCTCTTCTCCCCACTGCCCCTGGCATTCGTGCCCTGTGCCCCACACAGTCCCTGTGGTCATGGGCCAGAGGGCCTCGTCACTGAGGGACAGCCAAGGAGAAAGGAAAAGGCTGGGAGAGGAGGGTTCCCAGAAGGGGCTGCCTCCCACAGCACTCACATCCCCTCCAGGGATGCTGGAGAATGACCAGAACTCTCTGAGTCATTCCTGGGAGAGGTTTAGCCTCCCCACCTCAGGATCTTGGTGCCTTTTTCCCCCTGCCAGGGAGATGCGCCGTAACTTGGTCCCTTTGTGCTCTCGCATCGCACTCCACTTGCTCCGGCAGCTCAGCAGGAAGGACACAGACTGGGATCTGCCCGCCCTGGCATTCCTGGTGGAGGTGAGCCTGGTGGCCAGCGCTGCCTGGCTGAGCTGCCTCCCAGCTCTCTGCCCTCTCACAGCCACAGCTGTCGGGACGGTGCCCGTGCCCTGTGCTGCTGCCTGGGCCCAGCCCTGTGCGGCTCTGGGCTCCTGCCGGCCGGCTCCCTGTCACTGCCCTGTGCCTTTCAGGTCCTCGAGTGCCTGGACTTGACACAATGTGGTGGCAGCGTCTGGAAGATCTTGGCAAGGTACCTGCACAGCAAGTGCAGGGCGCGGCGTCGCCTGGCGCTCAGAGGCCTCGTGGTGGTCAGCAAGGATCTCTTGATGGTGAGAAGGGGGCAGCAGCTGAAGCTGCGCTGGGGAAAGCACCCCCTGGGCGTGCAGGGCTTCAGGAGCTGAGGCAGCTGCTGCCAGCTCTCCTGCCTCACCTGCCCCAGTGCTTTGGGTCAGGCCTTTGGCCCGTGGGACCTGCAGCAGCTGGGTGGGCTTGCAGTGCCAGGGTGGTGTTGGCGGTGCAGCCGTCCATGGCTTCCCAGCACAGCATTGTGTTCCACACAGGCCAGGAGAATGTGCTGTCTGTCTCCACGCCTTCTGGAGCTGCTGGGTGATGCAGATGGAGAGGTGATCAGCATGTCCCTTTCTGTGTTCACAAATGTGTTCCTGCACAAAGACATCTTTGTATCCAGCACCACTGCCCCAAAGCTGGCTGAGACACTCCTGCTGCTCTTTAACCATGTAAGGTTCTGCATCCTGAGCCACAGGCATTGGGTGCTTCCCCAACACTTGGTGCCCTGTGGATTTTTAGGCCTTTACCCAGGTGGGCCTGGAGTAGTTGATGTAGGTCTTTTTCTTTCCTCTAGGACAACAGCTATGTGCAGGTGCTCTCCATTCAACTCTTTAGCAAGGTGATAGAATTGGTAGTGTATGAGGGAAAAAATCTCCTGAAGGCATTTGTGAATGAGAGCCTGTGCCCACTTTCATTCTACTGTCACGATGTGAACTGGCATGTGGCAGAGGTGAGGTTTTCTGTGATGCTGGTGGATCTCTGAGAGGGGACTCAGCTGCCTCCTGCCCTGGCACCTTGTGGGCTGCAGCCTCCTCCAGGCTGTGGCACTGGGATGCTCCTGTGCCCTGGCCTGTGGGGCCATCTGTGCCTCTCTGCTGCTCTCCAGGCCTCCTGGGAAACGCTGCATTCTGCAGCCAGATTCCTAAAGAGGAGGGATATCGAACAAATGCTACAGGTGGATCAGACATGGAGGTTCGGCGAGGGCCTGGTAAGAGCAGCCGAGAACCCCCAGGCTCAGCCCGGAGAAGGCCCCTGAGGGCGGCGCTCGGTGTGCGGGGCTGGCAGCTGCGCCCCTGCCCGCTGCTGCAGCCAGAGGCCGCGCGGGCTCTTCTCCAGGCTCCCGTGGGCCCGAGCCGGGTGCCCATGGAGCCCCGGCCCGGCGGGGCTGCGGGCCGGCACCGCGGCTCCCCGGGCAGCAGCCGGCCCGCTGCTCCCTGCCCTCGGGAGCCCTTGGCCAGCGGCTGCTGGCCGCGCCTCAGGGCTCTGCGGCCAGGGGAGGCCGGGGCTGGGCGCAGGCAGCGCCCGGCCCAGGGGCTGAGCCCGCGCCAACCCTTCCCTCCCGCCGCTCTCTGCAGCTGGCAGAGGACAGGAGAAGAGCGGCCGAGCACCTACGCCAGGCGCTGCCATACCTGGAGAGCCCACAGGAGCCCCTGCGAGAGGCGGCCGTCAGGTTCATGGGTGAGCCCCGAGCCCGGGCTCCCTCCCCGGCCCGGCCCGCCGCAGCTCGGCCCCAGCCCCGCCTGCTGCCCCGGCAGCGCCAGCCGGGCCCGGCGCCGTGGAGCCCCGGCTGGGCTGGGCATTGCTGCTGCCGCCCTCTGGCAGCCGTGCCCTGGGCCGGCAGCGTGCGGCAAGGGCCGGGCTGAGCCCTGCCGGGCCAGCAGCCCGTGTGGCCACAGCGCCGGCAGCGCCGCTGGCAGGGAGCTGTGCCGCTGGCGCCGTGACAGGCTCTGTGTTCACAGGCACGGCCGGGCTCCCATGATGAAGAGGCAGCAGCAAGGGCTTCAGGATCTCAGTCAGGGTGAGCGAGGGAAGCGGGCTGGCCAGGCGAGCTGCAATGCCTGGGCAGGGAGCTGCAATCCCTGTCCTGGCTGCAGTGGGCTTTGCACCCTGTGTTGACAAGAGGTGGTGTGGGCAGAGCACACAGAGAGGGACGCAGGCAGAATTCCTGGCTAGCAGCTTGCTGCTGATCCTGTTGGCAACACCTCTCTCTTGGCAATGGCAAGAGTTGGGTGGGGTGGCCCTGGCAGGATGCTCTCCTGAGGTCACTGCAGATCCAGGCTCTGACCATGGCTCTCTTGCTCTGTGTTCCAGGCCTTGAATCCCCAAGAACAATGCCAGCCCATCCTGCTCTAACATTGAAAGTCATGCTAAATTAGCCCTAAGACCTGAAGAAACAAGGTCCTTTTGTGGATCCGGTGAACCAGTGTCCCAAGAACAGCGCCGGGAGACACTGACGAGGACACCATCTCCCATGGCCACTGCAGCTGCAGGCACAGTTGATGACTGGCGCAGCTGAGCCTGTGGGAAGCTCGTGTGGCTTCAGCCCTCTCCCTGCCTGTAGATAGCTCCCTCCCTTCAGCCCTCAGACTCTGCCCATCCACTTTTTTCCTGCCATTCTCCCTCCCTTTTGACAGCTCCATCTCACCAGCCCTCAGACCATGCCTATTCCTGTGTTTTCCTTTCACTCTTCCTTTTGACAGCTCCATATCTCAAGCCCTCAGACCCTACCTGATGGAGAAGATGAGACAGGAAAACCTTATAAATATGATTGCCTAGCAAAAGATTTTGAGAATATAGAAACTCTAAGCGAGATTAAAATGAAAGCAAGCTTTAAGATCCCTTAGTTACTAAACAACGAGAAAACAGTAGTGTAGCCACTGAAAGTAATCCCCTTTTGATGAAACAATACCCTCTGCTTGCAGACAAATCCAAGGGTCAGAACAGACCCTACTAGCTTAGCAGGAGTCCAAAGAGTAGTTTTTAAAGTTTACAATGGAACACAGTATAGTAATGTAGTAATTCTTATAAGCTGTACAGGATGCTATAAACAAATGCTAAAGGATTTGTATATTGTACTAGATTAGTTAGTGAGAATTAGAATATTCAACACAGGAGAAGATTTATTGTATTGTAACAAGAACCTCACTCTCTTGCCCTTTTGCTCTCTTACCCTTTTATGCTCTTACCCTCTCATCCTCTCTCCCCCTCTCTTCTCTTGGGCCTGCTCTGAGGTGCAGCTGGCAGCTCCCAGCAGAGCCCTGCAGCCATGCCCTTTGCAGTAAACTCCTAGTTCCACGACATAGCTTCAAAAATCTCTTGTATCCCTCCATCCCAACTGTCCTACCCCCCAACACTCCTACACCTACCCATTCCCTTTTCCCCTCCCATATCAACCCTTTGCTTTGCATTTCATTAATAAATAGTTTGGCTTCTGCACTTTGCCTGCATCTCTGTGGAGCTGAAGCAAACCCGGGGCCCTGGGACACACAGGCCCCTGCTGCCGTTCTCTGCCACGCCGTGTTTTGTGCACAGAGCCAGAGGAACGAGGGCAGGTCAGGCTGGAAAGGTCCCTGTGCTGAAGGTGCAGTTCCACAGCACTGTGCAGTTCCAGATCTTGCTGAGCACGCTGAAGGCCAGCAGTGGGACAAGGAGCCTGTGTGTGTCAGGGACCAAAGGCGTGTCTAAGGCCCTGCCATATCTGGTGCCCTGTTGTGCACGTCAACAAGATGACGAAGAGCAGAGAATGAAGGAAACCTTATGGTTTAACTGGTGGGAATTGGACCCTTGAGGGAAACAATGGACTGGTCAGTCGATGGGAAGTGAACCTGTGAAAGAGGAACGATCCACAATGGAGCTGGGGTTGGCATGGAGGGGGTATCACAGGTCATTGCGGCCTCATCTCACACACTGGCCAAGCGTGAGATGACCTTGTAACTGGAAAAACTCCTCTGCCGAGGAGGAGATGTCAGGCCTGGTTCTGGGCTGGAGGGATGAAAAGGACAAAATGCCCGTCCTTTTGATGCAGGGGATGCTCTGAATGTGGGAGGCCTGCCTGCCCTTCCCACTGGAGCACCATGCTGAGATGCCCTGAGAGCAGCCCAGTGCTCCTTGCTCCTCTCTGCTGACCCGGGAGCGTTTGTCTGGTCCAGGGGTGGCCCTGGCTGTGTCAGGGCTGCTCCGTGGACACGAGACAGCCGGTCCTGTCCCGCTGGGTCCCAGCAGTGCCTGGCAGCAGCCCTGCACCCACGTCAGGATGCTGGCCAGGAGAGGCCCTGGAAGCTGAGGCAGCTGATTTTAAGCCTTGGCAGATACACACAGATCAAGGCCAACTGTGTTCCCTCCGGATACAGCAGTGCTGAGGGTTCTCCCTCATTCAAAGAAATCGGCAGACAAATGCATTGTCTGCCAAAAGCCCTTTTATTGAGCTGGCAGGAGGGCAGGGGTCTGCACCCACTAAAATGCTTCTCTGCCACGTGTAAATTTCAGTGGGTTTATGTAGGAATTGTATCAAAAATACCACCCCTCTTTACCCTGCTGAGGCAGGCGGCTAGAATTACATTGCATCAGATTCCTGTACTTGAAGTTAATGTCCAGGCACTGGCCAGGGGTGGCCTCCATGCCCTAAAGCAGCACTTCTTCCTCATGGCTTCCCTGCACAGGGCTGATTCCATACTTGCCCTTAGTTCTTCTGGTAGAATGTGTCTAAAGCTTTTTGTCAAGTCCCTCTCCTGTCAAGTTAGGCCTGCCGGGTTTTTCTTGTGCTAACTGGTGCAAAGTGCTTCTGTCTGTCTGTGCTAAGTACTTGTTTACTTATGTGAATTGTTTCTGCTTATGTCAAACAAAGGCCTTGTTTCATTGCCAAAGGTGCCTAAAGCCACCCACTCCTTGTGGCACCAGCTGCTTTCCTGTGGGATGTTCTACCTCCCCCAAGAGTGAAGAGGGAGCTGGAGACAGAGCTGGCCAGGCTGCTCTGGATCCTGTACCAGCGGCCCTGGCTGAGTGGAGCAGTCCGAGCTGAGCGCAGATGTGCCAGTGGAACAGCCGTGCCCAGGAAGGCTCGCTGGGAAGGGGGCTCCAGGAGCCACAGGCCTGGCAGCCTGGCTTTGCTGCCAGGGAAGGCCTTGGAGCAGATCCCCCTGAGTGCCATCCCACGGCACGTGCAGGGAACCAGGGGCTCTGCTGGAGGCTGGGAAAGCTCTGCGGAGGGACGGGCACAGCTGGGGCTCCTGGAGGGGATTGAGGGCTGCTGTGGGGGTGTTTGGGGGGTGGGTGTTGGGGGGCGTGTTGGGGAAGGTGATGAAATAAACAGGGCAGGAGACTTTTTCTCCTTTTAATGCCTTTATTTAAAATGATCAGCTCAGCATTAAGGGGTGGCTCGGCAGGTCTGCAGCGTCTGTCGAGTCTCCCAGCGTGATGCCGAGGAGGCGGGTAATTCACAGCTCTGTCCACTAGGGGCAGAGCCGGGTATCCAGCTTAGATGTTACCCGGAACTCTACTTGACTCCGGCCAGCCCTGGGGGGTACTACGGTTGGGACAACTACCGAGCTCAGGGTGAGGGCCCACGAAGGTCTTCAAGGTCTTCAGTCATTCAGCATCTCGTTCTTCACCCGTGGACGCTATTTTAATCTTTTAATTTCTCTGTTAGCTCGCCGTTTTGGGGTTTTTTTCTGTCCGTCTGTAGCAGTCCCAGCATGCATTGGAAGGAAATTTGCATGGTCTCTGCCCCTGCTTCTCATTCTTGGGGAGATCTCCGCCTTTGTTACTCTAGGAGACGATATCAGCTCGGCTCGGCTAAGGTTTTCTACTAATACAAAGAGAGTCGTTAGCGCTTAACGACCCGTGATTACCATAACAAAAATCTCCTTCCCAGCTAAACCGGTTTGGTTACTTTTTCGACAAGCGGCAGTGGACCGGCTTGGGAACTTTTTAAAACTTCTCTGTTTACAAAAAAAAAAACACTGGCAAAATTTTGTTCATAACAGTCCCCCCTCTTTTTCTTTGATCGAGCTTAAATTTTAAGCTCGCATCAACTTGCAATGTTTTCTTAATGAAACCAGGGTAACAAACATTGTAATACAAGAACAATCTTCTAGATATACACACAGTGAAAAGAATTATTTTTTTCCCATACATCCCTTTTAAAGATTTCTAGATTATCTCGCTAACTTAGATCAAGTATAGGAGTTCGGTTATTCTGTTTAACACAGACATCGGGGTCTAATGACAATTTTGGATCTTTTCAATTTCTATTACACATTCTTTCAATTTCTAAGGGTTAATATTTTTTCCGTATACTCATAACATTTATACACCTTATAGTAAATACACTTGTTTTTCTTTTTCTTCAACAGCTTTTAATTCACAAACCTTCTTTTTACTGTTTTTACCATTTCTTTCCCTTTTGCTACATTTACTGAGCTTGTTTCAGCAGTATTATTCAAACTACATTAAAAGCACAACCAGGCTTCTCTTACAGGGCAATCTCCCAGGAGTGGCTGCCTAAAAGTGGCAATATTCTGCATTATCCAATATACTCTCTTATTTGAAAAAGGACCAATTGGGAGAGGTTAACACGATTAGGGTCAGAATTGATGTGGACTCTAGACAAGGAGCTCACTCCCTCCTTATAGAGGGCTGGTAGCATTCACTGCATGGCTTTCCTGGGCTCCCCAGAGCACCACCAGAAATCAGAGCCAGCATTGCCACCCTTCCCAAGAGTCCGGTATGGGTCATCACAGCTTGCCCACCCGGCCTTGCCTCTTGGGGAATTTTTACTAAGAAGCTTCCAAGCTCTTTAGAGTCTCTTCCACCTACCCTTCTGGTTAAACCTCTCTTGGTCTTTTCCCCACTGAATTTGGTTTCTCTTAGGGGAGTGCTCTGTAAAAGATTTACCTGGAGTCTTTTAAAGCTATATTACTTATTTACAGTTTTAAAGTTTACAAACAGATTCTACACACAAAACTATTATAAACCATTTCAAGTTATGTTAGAGCTCTGATGCCAATTATTTTCCCATACAGTCCAGTCTTTTTGACTCTTCTATCTGAGAGTCAACTTTAAATCTCTTGGTCTTTTTATCACAATGCACTCAGGTAAATTAACTTGTGACATAGCTGATTCTTGTCTAGTGCCCAGAGGTGAGAATAGTGTGGATTCTGGTCCAATGCCAGAGGGCCAGTGCTAGAGGGAAAGTGGGATGGCTGATGTTGGAGGGAAAGTGGGGTGGCTAATGCTAGAGGGATGCCAGAGGGCCAATGCTAGAGGGAAAGTGGGATGGCCAATGCCAGAGGGAAAATGGGGTGGCTAATGCCAGAGGGAAAATGGGGTGGCCAATGCTAGAGGGAAAGTGGGGTGGTTGATATTGGAGGGAAAGTGGGGTGGAGTCCGGTCCAATGCCAGATGTGGATTCTGGTCCAATGCCAGAGGGTGAAAGTGATGTGGGGTCTGGTGATGTAGGTCCAACCTTCTTCTTCTGGTCTGCAGTCCAATTAGCAACAAGAAGTACCTGAAACGGGCTTTCAAATATAGGTTAAGAATAGTTTATGATTCTATTAAAATTCAGTTTCTCCGGTTGATGTTATAATTGGTTAATTTCTCTTTTTCCATAGCTTGCATGTTTCTCATCAATTTCTGCATACTTTATATTTAGCAGGGAGTTGTATTTCCGTTAGCTAACTTAACTCCCAAAGTACTTTTATTCTCTTATTTTCTGTGTATTTAACTTCTTGGTTTTCTGTTTTATTTTCAAGATCTTATGTATTTATCTCTTGCCTCTGTTTCTCATTTTCACTAACAGCTTAAATACTACTTTTCTTTTTAGCTTCTTATACTCGAAACAAGATTTTTTTCTCTGTTTTTCCTTACACTAATTTTTGACACGATACACCTTTTTCTAAGGAGATGTGATAAGACTTATAATGCACAATCTACATTACTTATACTTTAGTTTATCTACATACACTCACTTTTATTTCTCGTTCACTTTCACACATTCTTTCACACTCTCAAAACACAAAGTGGATCTTTATTGCTAGAAATTACAGGTTCCTGTGGCCTCCCTCACTTTGGGGTTGGCCTCCAGGTCTCAGTATCTCTGGGCCTCTTGGAAAGGCCCTGACTCTGGTTGCCTCCAGTGCACATTCACCTGTGAGGCTGTCTGCCTGTCACTCATGCTCTTACAGCTACGGCTCTCTCACACATCTGGGGAACACTGGTTTGCAGGTCACACACACTTCTTTGAACTGCCCCCTTCCCACCTGCTCGGAAAGCTGAGGCTGACTTTGTTTGTGACTCACTCTCACACACACAACAGGACAACAATAAGGTACTTTTTACTTTCACATCACTTATTACAAGTTTAGGTGTTACTGGCCAGTTATTGGATATCTTTCTGCTTAGCTGTTTTGTTAACACTGTCCGAGCCAGTGCTTTATTCAAAAACACTTGTCCATCTGAGGTTAGACACTCTCCTTGTTGCTCTTGGAATAACTTCAAATCTTTTACAGCTTCTAATTCTTTTCTACTAAACACAGGCTCCTTTTTGCTTTTTCCTTTTTCAGGTGTAGTTTCTACTAGGAAAATTTTTACTGGATCTCCTGGTTCTAAAGCTGCTTCTTTTGCTATCTGATCAGCTAGTCGGTTTCTTCTAACTTCAAGGCTGTCTTTTCTTTGGTGCTCTTTTATGTGGACCACTGCTATTTCTGTAGGCCTCTGCAGAGCTTCCAATACTGCTCTGACTAGGCTCCCATGGGCTAAGCCTTTTCCTTCCAAACCCAAATACTCATGTTCTTCCCACATGTTCTCAAATGTATGAACTATCTCAAATGTACATTGGGATTCTGTATAAATAATTTCTTGGTCCCCTTCCAGCAAGTCCAGTCCTCTTTTCAGGGCATATATTTCACAGCTTTGGGCTGACCAATTTGGAGGTAGTTTCCCTTTTTCATTAATTTTCAATGTTTCCCCATCAATAATGGCATAACTTGAAGCTCTTTTCCCATCTACTGGTATAGGAGTATTGTGTGGTGACATACAGGGTTCTAAAATTCCCTCTTGCAACAGTTGTACAATATCTATGGCAAGCCCCCCCTTCTTTCCTTCTAGGGAAATCGGATACTGTTTAACCAGTGTGGGTGAAGTATCATCCTGCATCTTCATTGTTATGCCTCGCTTTCCCCTTTCAGCCCATACTTCAGGGTTTTTATTGAGACAGGACTTATCTGCTCTTGTATCAACCAAAAATTCGAATTCTCCATTTAGGGGTCCCACTTCAAAGTTTACCAAGGGTTCTTCTAGATGTTGCATCGGGTCTCCTAAAGGTGTAAAACTCTTGACACTCTTAATTGTCACCCCTAAGGAAACATATCTTGTTCCCTGGCTATTGCTTAATGCTAGACTGAGTTTTCTACAAAACCTTCTGACGTGTCCTGCCTTTTCACAGTAAGAGCAATGTCGTTCTCTCCAAGGGACTTGAGGTCTCTCTATCTCTCTTGTTCCTGACAGTTCAGGAGGCCTACCCCTGCCTCCTCCTGGTGGTGGCCCTGTCCACCCCACACTTTCTCTAGCTACCACAACCATGATTTTAGCTTTGGCCTCTGCTTTATCTTTGTCTCTCTTTAAATATGCTTTTAATACCTCTCTTAATAACTCATTTATGCTCTTCTCCTGCCAATCTTCAATTTTTCCCAATTTCTTTCGCATATCAGGCCAAGATTTGGTAACAAATTGGACTTCTAGTAGTACTTGACTTTCTGGGTTTATTCTAGAATACAACTGGAAGTTCTGCTTTAGGCGATTAAGCCAAGTAGCAGGAGCTTCATCCTTCTCTTGTGTACTCTCAAATGCCAATTTGGTATTAGTTCTTTTGGGAACCAACTCTTTGATTCTCCGAATTATCAAAGATCTATATTCTATCATGGCTTTCCTCCCTTCCTCCTGATTAGGATTCCAGCTGGGATCCGTTAGTGGCAACTTTTGTTCCCCCAATGGCACTTGGGGTCCCGGATGGTTATCTTTCTCCCAAATTCTTATGCCAGCCTCCCTAATTATCTGGACCTCCTCTGGGGAAAATAACATACTCAAAATGGAATTCATCTCTCCCCAAGTGTAGATATTTGGACCCAAGAATTGATCCACTTGGTGGGTTATGCCCACCGGGTCTCCAACTAAATGCCCTAACTCCTTCTTAAATCCTCTCATTTCAGAAGCAGTTAGAGGAGCGTTCACAAATCCAACACTTCCCCCTACCCCTCCCATAGGAACTTCTCTGAGGGGAAAGGGTCTCTCTGCCTTGGAGGTCTTGGATCTAGTACCACAGTACAGCCCAGCCAAACTACCAGTTTGAGGGATATCTATGTTTCTGCAGATCAGCAGGTGTATTTGGTGATAGCTGTTTACCAGACAAGGAGGCATTTGTGTCCCAACTAGGAGGTAAAGGGACAGCAATAGGAGGGGGAGAAAAGCTTGGGTACTAAGTGGAGTTGGAGAAGGGGTGGAGAATGCAGCAGGTGTAGTCGGGACTTGTGGTGGTGCCGAAGGAACTGGAGGAGCCGAACGGGGTAGTGAGGGAGTGGTCACCGAGGGAGATACCGGGTCTATAGGAGAAGCTGGGAAGATAGAGGGAGGAGTTTGAGCAGGCGGTAAAGAGATGGCAGTCAGGGGAAGAACTGAACTTGCCATTTGAGGGGCTTGAGGGAGAGGGTTATAACATGGAGGAGCAGCAGGAGGCAAATAGTCTAGGGGGTCCCATTTCTTACTAATTCCATCATCTCCTCCTTCATTCCCCTCTTTCCTTTGCACCTTACAAATCTGTACATCTTCCTCAAAAGCGCTCTTTAACCAGCAGGCTATATACAGTAGCTGCTCAGGATCAGTATCTCCTCGGGCTATCAGATAATTACTCAGTTGTTCACACATCCACCTGTCCTTTGTCCCACACCAAGGCCATCCTCCTTGCACTTCTAATTCTGGCCAGACTTCTATGCAGTAGTGGATCATCTTTACCTTATCTAAACCCTTCGTGGCTTCTATAGAATCCCATTTCTCTAACAATTCTCCTAAGGGACTATCAGGATGTATATTTCTCAGTCTCTTTCCTGTCTTTTTACTATTACCCCCTCCCATTTTTCAGGTCTCAACAGAAAAAAATCCCAAAGGTGTCTCTTACTGACAGGTACCTTCAAGAAAAATCTTATCTGGGGAGCTTCAACCCCCCCTCTACCGAACTTCAAATTTATGCCTGACGCTCAGGACTTTATATTTAAACAACTGCCTGATCTCTTGACTGCCAGACTTCCCTAACGTCCGGTCTTACGTCTATCAGGGCTTAAAGACTAACCCAGACTCCTTCGCTGGGATCTCTGCCTGACCCTTCTGTCAGAACTTAAAAAACCGAACCCAGACGCCTTCGCTGGGGTTCTAAACACACCCAGACGCCTTCGCTGGGATTCCAAACGCACCCAGACACCTTCGCTGGGATTCCAAACGCACCCAGACGCCTTCGCTGGGATTCCAAACGCACCCAGACACCTTCGCTGGGATTCCAAACGCACCCAGACGCCTTCGCTGGGATTCCAAACGCACCCAGACTCCTTCGCTGGGATTTTTGGTGCCTAACTTCTTTTGTTAGGACTTGGGTTGCCTGCAGGGCTTGTTCCTTGCCCGAATCCTTCTCGGGACTTCCAATCTGCGTGTCACTCACACAATTAATCCCTCCACACGCCCGGAGGGTTGCGTGCCACTCATACAATTTATGCCCTCTGCACGCCCAGAGGGGGTGCGCGCCACTCACACAACTAAGCCCTCTGCACGCCCAGAGGGGGGGGCCCTTCTTTCCCCCCGGGAGACGCCTCACTCACGCTAATTCCACACGCTTCCCCCTGGTCCTGGCCGGCCCCTTCGCAGGAGTCCGGAAACGCAGTACTGAGAGGTCCGCACTCACTTCGAGGGTCCGGCTGCCGGCCTCGTCTCACACACACACACTCGCTCGTCTCCCGCTCCCGCCACCGGATGTTCTCACCAATCCGGCGTTCCTCCGCGTCACTGGTCCTGAGCCGATCTTCTCTGGTCCTGGTAGCCAGCTGTCCTCGAGGTCCAAGATGGCCAGTCCTGGTGTCTTCTTCTGGTGTGGCAATCCCGGAAAGAGCCCCCAGCTGAAATAAACAGGGCAGGAGACTTTTTCTCCTTTTAATGCCTTTATTAAAAATGATCAGCTCAGCATTAAGGGGTGGCTCGGCAGGTCTGCAGCGTCTGTCGAGTCTCCCAGCGTGATGCCGAGGAGGCGGGTAATTCACAGCTCTGTCCACTAGGGGCAGAGCCGGGTATCCAGCTTAGATGTTACCCGGAACTCTACTTGACTCCGGCCAGCCCTGGGGGGGTACTACGGTTGGGACAACTACCGAGCTCAGGGTGAGGGCCCACGAAGGTCTTCAAGGTCTTCAGTCATTCAGCATCTCGTTCTTCACCCGTGGACGCTATTTTAATCTTTTAATTTCTCTGTTAGCTCGCCGTTTTGGGGTTTTTTTCTGTCCGTCTGTAGCAGTCCCAGCATGCATTGGAAGGAAATTTGCATGGTCTCTGCCCCTGCTTCTCATTCTTGGGGAGATCTCCGCCTTTGTTACTCTAGGAGACGATATCAGCTCGGCTCGGCTAAGGTTTTCTACTAATACAAAGAGAGTCGTTAGCGCTTAACGACCCGTGATTACCATAACAAAAATCTCCTTCCCAGCTAAACCGGTTTGGTTACTTTTTCGACAAGCGGCAGTGGACCGGCTTGGGAACTTTTTAAAACTTCTCTGTTTACAAAAAAAAAAAACACTGGCAAAATTTTGTTCATAACAGTGAGAGGTCTGGGCTGGAATTTGAGTCAGTTTGAAGGCAGCACCTGTCCTTTGGCACAGCTTTGGTGTTGGAGGGCAGAAGGAATATCTGTGACCTTTTCTCTTAGTGGTCCTGCAGGGAACAAGAAAGGGTAGCTGTACTTTATTGGCCTCCTAGATATCTGTAGCATGGGAAGGATTAGCCCTTTTGTCATCTACTCACTTATTTGGGCTACTTCTGTAACACTGGGTGGACTTTCATTCCTTGAGAGCTTTTATTCCGTAAGAGAATTAGGATATTATCATCCATGCATTGAAAATTGTTTGAAAATCAAAGAATGGACTTCTTTTTGCCTCTGTGTAGTGTTATGTTTTGTAAAGTAACTCTCAGTTGATGACGTTAATGGAAATGAGTTGCTGCTGTGAAATGAGAGGCACATTTCTAACTCTCATGTTCTCACGCAATCCCAATTACTGTGGGAAGTTTGTAATTTTTGGAACTACTTGAGTTGAGCAATGGGAGGTAAAGCTTTCCTGAAGTGAGGATTCTTTAATGCCAGATTCTTCTCTGCCTTCATGGCAAAGATGTTTTTGTGGTGCAGGCAATTACTTCAATGAGAAAATAATTCCAGCATGGAGGAAGAACTTCTGACAGAGAGCAAGTGTTGCCAGCAGTTGCTCCAGGTGCTCCGGCCATCAGCCCCTGCAGGAAGGAGCAGAGCCCCCAGTGCACGTGGGCTTTGGCTCCCTGTGGCACAGAAGCCCCCGGGGGCACAGGTCTCTGGGGCAGCAGACGGGCACCAGCGCTGCCAGGGCTCGGGGGTGGCAGCTCTGCTTGGCCGGGGACTCTGCCACAGCTGCTGCTGTCAGCGCTGCCCGGGCCCCAGGGCTCAGAGCAGCATCCGTGCCCGGGCCCGCCCGTTCCTTGTGCCTGTCCCACCCGCGGGTTTAGGACGGCCACCAGCCGGGACGTGTCCCAAGGAGGCCGTGCCAGCTTCCCTGGAAGGCCCCGTGCCCTTCCCAGCGCGGCTGCCTCGGCAGCCCTGGGGGCTCCTTCTGCTGCCCTGAGCCCGCAGAGCAGGGCAGCGTTTGCTGATGCTCTGAGCCCTTCCTAAAGATCCTGTCGGGCTGCCTTAGACACCTGGGGCCAGGCATTCCTTCCAGCCTGGGCCACTTTGGCTGGGCTGAGGGCGGCCCCAGGGCAGGTGGCAGTGTGTCACAAGGGCCCTTTGTGACACGGTGCAGCGTGGCATGGAATGGGACAGGGTGTCCTTTGTGACACGTGGTGACATAGGAGCTGGCAGTGACAGGAGCAGGCCACAGTGCTCGGAGCAGGCGACGGGACAGGACGGGACAGAGCGGTGCCGTGAGGAGCCCCCGCACAGCGCGCTCGTTCGTGTCCAACCCGGAGCTTCTGAGCTCAAGGCCAGACCACAGGACTTGCTGCCCTGTGGTCTCCCTGAGGCTTTTCTTCTACAGGTGCCCTCGAGGCCAGACAACAATCCTTGACAGGAGTCTCCTGTCCTTGTGGCAGGAGCCCTTGAGACCGAGTGCAGGACTTGCTGTTCTGCAGCCTTCCTGAGGCACCTTCTTGAAGGTGCCTTCCAGGCACGACTGCAGGAGTTGGTGACTTGGAGCTTTTCCAAGGCATCTCTCCTGCAAATAGCCACAAATCCAGTCAGAGATATGGAGCAGAAAGCCCTGAGAGTGCCAAACTTGGCCTGGGTGGAGGAGGTGGAGAAAGAAGGCCCTGGAACTGCCCCAGCACAGAAAACCAAGCAGGTGGTGTCGTTCCAGCCACTGCAGGAGGGTGAGTGGCAGAGCTTGGCCGCAGGCCTGGTGCCTGCGGTCAGTTTGGCCCCATGCCATGCCATGCCATCCCCTGGGGACATGCCCACGGACAGAACGGAAGAGGGGCAGGGCAGACACCCCACAGTGGCCGTGCTCCATCCCCTGGGGCATCCCGGGGCTCTCCCTGCCTGGGCAGTGCAGGGCTGGGCTGTGTTCCCCAGCCTCTCCCGCAGCCCCTCAGCTCTGGCTGCGCTCGCTCTTTGCCAGATGCAGCCCTGGAGCTCACACCAGAGCAGGAATCCAGCCATGGCCGCTTCCGCAGCACAGCACAGGTACCTGCAGCCACCCCCACCTGGGCTGGGCCTGCTGTCCCTGCTCAGCCCAGCACCGTGTGTGCAGCACTCCATGCAACATCCCCGGCTTCCTGCCCTGCTCCTACAGTTCGTCTTGAAATTCATCAAGAGATTGCAGGAGGAAGAGACCAGCACCATGGGCACTGGGCACAGACCATACTCGCCCATCTTTGAAACCAAGACCAGTGCTGCCCTCCTGTCTATGCTTGCAGAGGAAGGTTTTTACAATCCAAAACAAGTAAGCAGCCTGTGGGCAGGATTTGATCCTCCCAGGAATTGCTTGGCCTCCCAGGCCACGCATGCTGGTTGCTGTGAGCCTTTGAGGCCACATGGCAGTGCAGTGGGAAGGGAAGCACTTCTCTGGGGAACCTGGGAACATTGCTCCCTCTGGCAGCTTTCCAAGTCTCCTTGTGCCTTCTCCAGGTGCCCGCCATGGTGAGGTTCATCCACCAGTGGCTGATGGCCAATGATTGTGCTGAGCACAGGCTGGACCAGGCCCTGCTGGATCTCACGGAAGCACAGCCAGATGACGCAGTGATGACGCTCCTGCGTGTGTCCCCGCCCTGTGACAGGTATGGGGCCCACCTGCCCAGAGGGCTCAGGCCTCCCCAGCCCATCACCCTGTACAGCCTGGCCCAGGTGTCTGACCAACAGAGACTTCCAGGGCCCTCTGGCTGCTCCCTTTCCCAGCCCTGGCACGTCAGCCCCTGAGCCTGCTGCCATGCTCCCTCCCTGCCTCTCAGGGGCCTGTCCCCACAGGGCTGGGCTGCCTGGCTGCTGCTGGCCAGGGCCAGTGGGCAGAGGCAGAACTGGCAGCCAGCTCAGCTCCCCCCGGTGCTGTGTCTGAGACCCCCCTGAGACAGAGCTCTGACCCCACAGAGCTGCCTTGGCCATGTGGAAGACCATCATGGGCTCGCCCAGCACTGCAGAGCTGGCACAGCTGAGACTCCTGGATGTGCTGGGGAGCTGGCCAGAGCACAGCACGTGCACCTCCAATGGGGACAAAACGGGTGTCTTTGCCCTGGCTGTGAGTTTCTGCAAGTGGCCTTTGCTGGCCCCAAGGCCACCCCTCCAGAGCTCTCCTTCCTCCTTCCCCCACTGCATCTCCCTGCCTCAGGCGCTGGCCTGAAACCTGGCCCAGGGGCGGCTTCAGGCCCACCAGGCCCCGTGCTCCCCCTGCCTCTCTCCGGGCCTCTCCCTGCCAAGCTCGGGCCCTGCCACACGGACACCTCGGCACTGAGCGCTGTCTCGGGGGCTTTGTCCTTTGCAGGCAACCGTGGTGATGTGGAAGATCCTCCAGGTGCCCTGTCTGCCACGTATATTGAAGGTGTATTTCCCCCGCCTATTTGTACATCTGCTCTTCCAAGTGTTCTTCAGCACTCTGGATATGCCAGAGGAGGTCAACACCTTCTGGAAGAGATGCCAAGAAGAGCACGGCCTTGCCACCAGCCCCAACAGGTGCTCCATCCCACTCCTCCTGTCCCTGCCACCGTGCCTGGGAAGGAGCCAGTGCTGCCAGTGTGACCTGGGCTTTGCTGTGCACACAGGTTTGCAGTGCAGACCCTGAAGTCCCTGCTCTGCCTTCTCTCTTGTGAGGATGTGGTGGTGGCAATGGAACGCAGGTGTGGCTGGGACACGCTGCTCTCTATTGACACCCACCACTTTGCCGTGGCTCTGCTGGCCAGGTGAGACCCCCTTCTCCCCACTGCCTCTGACATTTGTGCCCTGTGCCCAGGTGTCCCACACAGTCCCTGTGGTCATGGGCCAGAGGGCCTTGTCACTGAGGGACGGCCAAGCACACTGGAAAAGGCTGAGAGAGGAGGGTGGCCATGAGCAACCAACTCCCACATGGCCCAGGTCCCCTTGCTGGAACAGTGGTGGGGAAAGGTGAGAACTCTGTGAGGCACTCCTGGGAGAGATTTGTCCCACTGGCTCAAGGTCTTGTTTACTTTTTCCTCTTCTCAGAGAAATTCGCCACTCATCCATACACTTTTGTACCGGGATTGCATTCCATCTCTTCGGGCTACTCAGTAAAGAGATGCCATACTGGGATTTCCCTGCCCTGGCATTCCTTGTGGAGGTGAGCCTCAAGGCCAGCGCTGCCTGGCTGAGCTGCCTCCCAGCTCTCTGCCCTCTCACAGCCACAGCTGTCGGGACGGTGCCCGTGCCCTGTGCTGCTGCCTGGGCCCAGCCCTGTGCGGCTCCGGGCTCCTGCCGGCCGGCTCCCTGTCACTGCCCTGTGCCTTTCAGGTCCTCGAGTGCCTGGACTTGAGGGAATGCAGTGACAGCATTCTGGAGATCATGGCACAGAACCTGCAGAGCGAGCACAGGGCCAGGCGTTGCTTGGCACTCCGAGGCCTCATAGTGCTGGGCAAGAATCCCTCGATGGTGAGAAGGGGAGAGTGGCTGGAGCCGTGAAGGCACCGTGGGGCTGGGCAACGCAGTCGCTTGGCCTTGCCTGGGCTTCGGGCGCTGGGGCAGCTGCTCCCAGCTCTCCTGCCTCCCGCTTCCGCTGCCCCAGTGCTTCCAGACAGGCCTTTGGCCTCTGGGCCCTGCAGCAGCAGGGTGGTGTTTCACAAACTTGTGTTCCACACAGGCTGAAAAAATGTGGAGCCTGACTGAAAGTCTTGTGGAGCTCCTGCAGGAAAATGAGAGCAACGTGGTCAGGATGACCATTCTTCTACTTAGATATTTGCTCCTGGATAATGGTGCCCCAATACCCAGCCCCATCGCCCTGCAGCTGGCTGAGGGGCTCCTGCCACTCTTTGACCATGTAAGGCTCTGTGCCCACAGCCACGGCCACTGGCTGCTGCCCGGACACTTGGTGCCCTGAGGAGATGCAGGCCTCTGCCCTGAGGGCCTGAAGCAGCTGATGCTGAGGTCTTTTGCCCTTCCTTTCATACAGGATGATAGCCAGGTGCAGCTGAGCTCCATGTGTGTCTTTCAAGAGATGCTGGAGTTATTAACAGAAGATGGAAGAAAGGCCCTGAAGTCACAAGTGCGCCAGAGCCTACTCCCACTCTCCTTCCACTGCCATGATGAGAATCAGATTGTTGCTGAGGTAAGGACTTGTGGCCGGCTACTGTTCCCTTGGGAGGGGGCTGGGCAGCCTCCTGCCCTGGCACCTTGTGGGCTGCAGCCTCCTCCAGGCTGTGGCACTGGGATGCTCCTGTGCCCTGGCCTGTGGGGCCATCTGTGCCTCTCTGCTGCTCTCCAGGCCTCCCGGGAAACGCTGCATTCTGCAGCCAGATTCCTAAAGAGGAGGGATATCGAACAAATGCTACAGGTGGATCAGACATGGAGGTTCGGCGAGGGCCTAGTAAGAGCAGCCGAGAACCCCCAGGCTCAGCCCGGAGAAGGCCCCTGAGGGCGGCGCTCGGTGTGCGGGGCTGGCAGCTGCGCCCCTGCCCGCTGCTGCAGCCAGAGGCCGCGCGGGCTCTTCTCCAGGCTCCCGTGGGCCCGAGCCGGGTGCCCATGGAGCCCCGGCCCGGCGGGGCTGCGGGCCGGCACCGCGGCTCCCCGGGCAGCAGCCGGCCCTCTGCCCCCTGCCCTCGGGAGCCCTTGGCCAGCGGCTGCTGGCCGCGCCTCAGGGCTCTGCGGCCAGGGGAGGCCGGGGCTGGGCGCAGGCAGCGCCCGGCCCAGGGGCTGAGCCCGCGCCAACCCTTCCCTCCCGCCGCTCTCTGCAGCTGGCAGAGGACGGGAGCCGAGCGGCCGAGCACCTGCGCCGGGCCCTGCGCTAACTGCGGAGCCCACAGGAGCCCCTGCGAGAGGCGGCCGTCAGGTTCATGGGTGAGCCCCGAGCCCGGGCTCCCTCCCCGGCCCGGCCCGCCGCAGCTCGGCCCCAGCCCCGCCTGCTGCCCCGGCAGCGCCGCTGGCAGGGAGCTGTGCTGCTGGCGCCGTGACAGGCTCTGTGTTCACAGGCATGGCCGGGCGGCACCTGAGGGGGCAGCAGCCAGAGCTGCAGCTGATCTGCACTGGTGAGTGAGGGCAGCGGGTGACAGCGGGGACAGCCGGCGGGAGCTGCAATCCTGCCCCGGCTGCGGAGGGCTCTGCTCCCGTGGGCAGAGCACACAGAGATTCCAGGGCCACGTGGGCCATTCGTGGCCAGCAGCTTCGGGTTAATCCCCTTGGTCCCTGCTCCTCTCTGACCATGGCAAGAGCCTGCCGGGGTGGCCCTGGCAGGGGGGCTCTCCTCGGCTCCCTGCAGATCTGGGATCTGACCTTGGCTCTGTTCCTCTCTCTTGCAGCCCTTGAAGAAATGGCATATGACAGCAGTCCTGCCATCAGAAACCTGGCATCAGAAACTGTGTTCGTTCTCCGGGCTGTACAGAGAGCTCCGTACTCCACATGGCGTAAGCTGCGAGATCAGTTCTGCAGTGCATGGAAGAAACGTCCTCGTCTCTGCAGCAGAGCCTTGCTGTGCTGCTGGAGCTCTGTGGAGGGTTGATCTGGAAGACTCTGTCTGCTGCGGCCACTTGAGCCAGCAGGGATTTTCTTTTTCATCAAGATTTTTGTTTTCATGTTTTCATTTTTCCTTTGTATGTGAATAAAAAATACATTATAGTAGGCAGGCTCCCATGATCTTTTCCTTGCCAGGATCGGCAGGGCTTAGGGGAGGAGGATGAAAAGGGTGCCTGTGCTCAGCCAGCTGCCCAGGCGTGCAGTGCTGCAGGGCAAATGGCCAGAAGCCCCTTGGCCTCTGGTGGTTCTGCTGAAGCCTTTGTGCTGCCCACAGAGCGGCTGGGCAGGGGCCGGAGCTGCGGGGATCCCTGCCAGAGCGGTGCCTGGAGATGGCCACAAGCCCTGTGCCAGGCAGGAAGCGCCATCCGTGTCCTCCTGCCCGTGTGCTGCCGGCTGCCTTGCTGAGGGCTCCCAGGTGCCTCTGGATGGGGCTGCTGTGGAGCTGCTGTGGGGCTGCGGCGCTGCTGCCGGGCAGCTTGGCCGGGCTGGGGCAGCCCCTGAGGAGACGGGGCCACGAAGGGATGAGGTGCTGTGGAAGCAGCACCCTTCCGTGGGACGAGGCAGTGGGAAGGACCAAGGGGGATGTGTGAGGGAGCGGGTGGCAGGAGGCTACAAGGGGACAGGAGGCCCCTGCGGAGCCAGGGCAGTGGGAAGCCCTGAGGAATTGGGTGTCAGAGGGCACAAGCAACCCCCGGGCAGCCGCCTTGTCCCTCACCTCCGGCTGCTCTGGCGCTTCCCCAGAGCGTCTCCCAGGCCTGCGGCAGAAGCCCTCGAGGCCGGGACACCACCCCAGCACGAGGGCGGGGACACCCCCGAGGTGCCCAGGCTGGGCTGGCTGGGCACAGGGAGGGCAGGGGGCTGCTGCCAGGGCACGGCCACTGCGTGCTGCCAATAAGGGGCAGGGGGCAGAGGCAGGGCTGGTGGCCAGCCCGGGCCCTGGCGGCTGCCCAGGCCACGGTGCCGTGACCGAGGCCCCCCTGACCCAGAGCTCTGGGCCCGCAGAGCTGCTGCCACCGTGGCGAGGGCGGCCGTGTCTCCTCCAGCGGGGCTGCGGAGTCGCTGCTGCCCCGGCGGCTCCGGGCCCCACAGAAACAGCACCAGAGCGGGCTCAGCAACAGCAGCACCCCGAAGGGCGGCACCTGCTCGGCCAGGCATCCGCACCCGCCGGGATGCCAGACGGGGGAGCCCGGGGGCACAATCGCCCCTGCTTTGGCAAAAGGCTCAGCAGAGCTGGCCACAATGGCTCTCTCTTGACTTGCCAGCCTCACAGCAACGCTTGGCTGCTTCAGCTGCCGCCTGTGCCCCTGACTGACTTCCATGGCCGGGCTTGAGGGCAGACTCGCCTTCCCCAGGCGGCGTCCCAAGGCAGCGGCATTGGTGCCATGGGCACAGAGGCACTCTGATGGGGCACCAGCCCTGCTGTGCTGCAGCTGCCCTCCCTCTCCTCCAGGCAGGCACCTCCAAGACACATGCAACAGCTCTGAAACAAAATCCTGGACTTGCTTGGAACAAAGGAGGCGCTGGAGAAGAGCTGGGACTTCCATGGGTCAGATTTACTCTCAGCTTGGGGAATCACAGAATGCCAGAACTCTTTGCGCTGCAAAGTATCGTAAAGATCATCCAGTTCCCACCACCCTGCCGTGGGCACAGGTGCTGTGCAGGCACAGCTGTCAATAGAACTGGAAGAACACTTTTCCATGTTTACCTTTTCCTCTCTTGCATTTCAAGCTAACATGAAAAATTCCGCCAGTTACAGCTGAATAGTGTAGCTCACAGGATTTGGAGTGTCCAGTGGGCCATGGTATGTTCATTCAGCCTTTGTTAGACCATCCAGATGGAGCTGAGCCCTGTGCAGCCCAGGCACAAGCAGCAGGCTGCTCCATTTCAGCATCCCAAAGTCTTTGGGGCTTCCTGTGCACCCTGAGGCTCCTGAATCCTGTGCATACTGACAGCCTGGTTAGAGAGAAAGCCAGATAAACTTTCCCAGAAATTGTTCTAGGGAGTTTGTAGAAGGCTGAGAGAAAGAATGAAAACAATCTTACAGCTGGTGTTTGAAAGAGTTGTTTTCTCATAAGATGGTTTACCAAAGGGTGGTTCCTAGTAAATCAAAGGGTGACAGGTAAGAGCCAACCGGGTTCTGGGTGAACAGTGTTGGTTCTTGCCTCGCCAGCAGTTTATATACAGTTGCGAACAGGACGGAACACTCTAGGACAGCGTCTCAAGCTTTATTTTTCCAGCATCAGTCCCATTCCCTTGTTACGACAATGCAGTAAAAGATGCTGACAGCTCACTGACCAAAAAGAGTGCCAAAGAAACTCAGCATTACAGCATAACATAAGACAAAATGAAGTCCAAGTTTCATCCAATCACAGGAAGCAAGAGCATATTGACAGTAGCCCTTCCCAGTCACCAGGCAGCCTATGTAGCTGTGACTAAAACAACAGCAGTTTTCTCTCTAACACAATGCCTCCTTCATAGAAGACAAAGCACAGAGCCTTATTCATATTTAACCTCTAAATGTATACTTAAAATATACTTTTGCAATTTAGGAAGACAGCTCACAGAGGCCTAGTGTTTTGTTTCTCACGTCTACCACTGCTGCTTAGAACTTTTTCTGCTGGCTTGGCATCTCACTGTCCTTACTGTTTTCGGGGCCTGTCTTTTTCAAAACTTTTTCAAAAACCCCCTAACCTATGGATCCCAACAGTTATACATATCGGAGATTGTAATAAAGAAGCTTTTATGCCGTCTGAAAATGCATGGAGTATGTCACTGTGTTTATCCGTTCCATACTCAACGGTGACACAAATCCATTCTTGAATTCCCAGTTAGTGCTCTGCAGCACATTAGAACACAGGAATGGCCTTTTTGGCTCATTCTTGGGTTTGCTGCTCTTGTCTAAAGTAGTCATAAGGAGTATAGGCCAATGTAAAAATTATAGCTGAACACCGGGGAATTTTTCTGTAATGTTTAAAACTAAACCTTGTGTGACTGTTCAGAGACTCCAAAATCCACTGTAAAAATGACAGCTTTGGTACTTAAGAATCCCAGAAATGGCAGGGGCTGGCATCCAGAAATCTCTACATGTGATTTATCTGGTCAAGGATTTGTATGCTCATGCAGAAATTACAAAACTGTTAAAAGTAGTTTTCATTGGCAACCTCTCCTAAATGCCATCAGCACACTTACAGGGGACAGGGTAGGACACTGGGGACAGTCCTTGGCACTTAACGGCTTCAGATCTGGGAGAGAAATGTTTTGCCCAGCTTCACCCAGCAGTTCAGGTTTTCCCAGGGCTTGGATCACTTCGGGTCACTGCAGGTGGCTTTCACTAAATGCAAAAGGATGGAACAGCAGAACTTCTGAGAAGGTGCCCTAGAGATAGGGGTGAAAACCTTGAAAACAATCAGCCAGGCTCTGGAAAACATAAAAAAAAATCCGAAAAAGATGTAGCCCTGTGACTTTTCAGGCTCTTTGGGTCTGGAGGAAATATTTTGCCTTTTATCAGCTATAACACAGACAGACGGGCAGCACCTGGAGCGTTGAACACCACAGACTGGGCCAGTGTTTTGACCAGAAGAACTGACAGAAGATCACATTAAACATGACAGTGCCTCTGTACAATCGAATCACTGAGGGAAACTCAGCAGCTGATGGTGTTGTGGTGCTTCTGCCAATGCCTTCCATGAGAAAATCCTTTCAGGACTGATCTAACAGCTTCTGCCTTCTGACAGAGAGCAAGTGTTGCCAGCAGTCGCTCCAGGTGCTCCCTGCCATCAGCCCCTGCAGGAAGGAGCAGAGCCCCCAATGCACGTGGGCCTTTGGCTCCCTGTGGCACAGAAGCCCCACGGGGGCACAGCTCTCTGGGGCAGCAGACGGGCACACCAGCGCTGCCAGGGCTCGGGGGTGGCAGCTCTGCTTGGCCGGGGACTCTGCCACAGCTGCTGCTGTCAGCGCTGCCCGGGCCCCAGGGCTCAGAGCAGCATATTCGTGCCCGGGCCCACCCGTTCCTTGTGCCTGTCCCACCGCGGGTTTAGGATGGCCACCAGCCATCCTCCCAAGGAGGCCGTGCCAGCTTCCCTGGAAGGCCCCGTGCCCTTCCCAGCGCGGGCTGCCTCGGCAGCCCTGGGGGCTCCTTCTGCTGCCCCTGAGCCCGCAGAGCAGGGCAGCGTTTGCTGATGCTCTGGGCCCTTCCTAAAGATCCTGTCGGGCTGCCTTAGACACCTGGGGCCAGGCATTCCTTCCAGCCTGGGCCACTTTGGCTGGGCTGGGGGCGGCCCCAGGCAGGTGGCAGTGTGTCACAAGGGCCCTTTGTGACACGGTCACCATGTCATGGAATGGGACAGGGTGTCCTTTGTGACACGTGGTGACATAGGAGCTGGCGGTGACAGGAGCAGGCCACAGTGCTCGGAGCAGGCGACGGGACAGGACGGACAGAGCGGTGCCGTGAGGAGCCCCCGCACAGCGCGCTCGTCAGTGTCCAACCCGGAGCTTTTCCGAGGCGTTGTTCCTACAGGTGACGCTCGTGGACAGACTGCGGGCCTTGGTGGCCCGTGGCCTTCCCGAGGCTTCTCTTTTTCAGGTGCCCTCGAGGTCAGACTTGGTGGCTCAGAACTTTTCTGAGGCATCTCCCATCCTTCTGGCCTGTGCACTCGAGGCGTGACCGTGGGACTTAGTGACCAAAACCATTTACGAGGTGTCTCCTGTCCTTGTGGCAGGAGCCCTCAAGACCAAAGTGCAGGACTTGCTGTCCTGCAACCTTCCTGAGGCTTCTCTGTCTCAGATGCCTTTAAGGCACAACTAAAGGACTTACTGACTCAGTAATTTCACAAGGCATCTCTCTTTAAGGTGCCCTCAAGGACAGACTCTAGCATGGCAGGCCGATTTCTCAGCCTGTTTAAAATCTTTCGGAGGAAAAAAGAGAAAGATCCTGGAGCTTGCCCCAGGAAAACAGCCTGAAGAGCCCAAGCACTTGCAGCCACTGAAGGAGGGTGAGTGGCAGATCTCGGCCACAGAGCTGATGGTGGCAGCCAGCTTGGCCCCATCCCATCCCATCCCATCCCATCCCATCCCATCCCATCCCATCCCCTGGGGACATGCCCCACGGACAGGATGGAACAGGGGCAGGGCAGACACCCCACAGTGGCCGTGCTCCATCCCCTGGGGCATCCTGGGGCTCTCCCTTGCCTGGGGAGCGCAGGGCTGGCCTGTGTCTCCGGCCTTGCCCGCAGCCCCTCAGCTCTGGCTGCGCTCTGCTCTTTGCCAGATGCAGCCCTGGACAAGACACAAGAACAGGAACCCAGCCGTGGAGGCCGCTTCCGCAAACCCTGAAGGTACCTGCAGCCACCCCCACCTGGGGCTGGGCCTGCTGTCCCTGCTCAGCCCAGCACCGCGCTTGGAGCATGTCATGCAACATCCCTGCCTTCCCTGTCCTTTGTTCTCCTGCAGAGGTTCCGGAAATTCCTGTGCATTCGGCACAGAAAAACCGGCACCACAGCAGCTCAGGGCACAGCCAGCCTGACTCCGGGGCTGACCGAGCTCCAGGCAGAGCCTGATGTCAGCCCAGATTCAGCTGAGTGCTCACAACACTCTGAGGCTGCAATGAACGAGCACAGGGCAAAGGCTGACATGGCACTGACTGAGGATGTGACAATCACCGGAGAGACTCGGGGCACCACAAATACTGACATCAAACCATGTTCAGCTGAGTGCTCACTAGACTTTGACACTGCAAAGAACCAAGACAGGACAAAGGCGGACAAGGCAGTGACTGAGGATGTGGTTGTAACAAACACCAACACGCAGAGACTGAGGACATCTCAAATACTGGCACCATGCCTGCTACCATTGTAATTCATGCCCCCACTAAGGACTTCTTCGAGAGAGAGTTCTGTTCCTTTTCAGCAGCATGTAAGCAGCTTGGGGCCAGGTCTGGAGGCCTGCCAGGATCATGTGCCCCCTCAAGCCGATGGTCACTGGGGCCCCTCAGCCTTTGAGGCCAGCACAGTGTGGCAGGAAGGGAAGCACCTCTTGGGGGAAGCTGGGTGGTTGCTCCCTTGGAGAGCACTCAAAATCTCCCCCCATGCCTCCTCCAGGTGCCAGGCATGGTAAGGGAGCATTCACCAGAGGCTGGTGTCCTTTGTCACTGTGGATGCCGGCTGCAAAGTGACATTGTGAGGCTGGCTGAAGAACACCCTGTGGACGTGGTGCTGACCCATCCCTGCGCTGTGCCCCAACATGTGACAGGTACGGGGCCCACGTGCCTGGAGAGCTCAGGGCTCAGCAGCCTTTAGGGCCCATGGCCCTGCACAGCCTGTGCTATGGGCTCTGCCAGACAGGCAGAGAGGTCCAGGACCCTCGGGGCCCTCTGTTTCCCAAGCCTGCTGCCAATGCTCCCTCCCTGCCCCTCAGGGGCTCCGGGGCTCTGGCACCTGGGCCCCCACAGCTGCACAGGGCATGGTACTGGGACTGAGATGCCCCTGACACAGAGCTCTGATCCCACAGAGCTGCTACAATGATGTGGAGAACCATAGGATCATCGAGACCAGCCGTGGAGAAAGTGCTGCCAGCACTGCTCTGTGTGATGGAGGATGGCCTCTGCACAGCGCGTGCACCTCTGATGGGGACGACAGGGACATTTGTGCCCTGACTGTGAGTTTCTAGAACTGGCCTCTGCCTTACCACCCTGTTGTCTCTCCAGCAGCTCTCCATCCTCTCTGTGCCTCAGGCGCTGGGCTGAACCCTGGGCTAGGGGCAGGCTCAGGGGGCACCAGGCCCGCTGCTCCTCCTGCATCTGCCCTTGGCCCTGCCCCAGGGACACCTCGGCACTGAGCGCTGCCTTGGGCTGCTTCTTTTGCAGGCAACTCTGGGTGCTCCGGGTTATCATGCCTGAGTGCCACAGCGCGATCCTGCTTTACTCCTCTCGCCTGTTTGTGGCTCTGCTCTTCCAATGTTGTCATCACCACACAGCAGATGCCACCAGAGGAAGTTGATAATTTCTGGAGAGATTGTCAGGAGGAACACTGCGTTCCCAGCAAGCCCAACAGGTTCCAGTCCTTCTGTCCTTCTCATGCCCTTGTGGCCAGTGCCAGCGCTCCCAGTGTGACCTGGGCTTTGCTCTGCACACAGGTTTGCAGTGCAGGCCATGAAGGCTCCTGCTCTACCGACTGCGCTGTGACAATGAGGTGATGGCTATGGAGCGCAAGCGTGGCTGGGTCACGCTGCTGTGTGCTCACACCCAGCACTATGCCATGGGTCTGCTGGCCAGGTGAGACCCCCTTCTCCCCATTGCCCCTGACATTTGTGCCCTGTGCCCCCCCAGTCCCTGTGGTCATGGGCCAGAGGGCCTCATCACTGAGGGATGGCCAAGCAGATTGGGAAAAGGCTGGGGAGGAGGGGTGCCCAGAAGGGGAGATCTCCCACAGCACTCACATCCCCTCCAGGGATGCTGGAGAAAGACCAGAACTCTCTGAGTCATTCCTGGGAGAAGTTTGCCCCTCCATCTCATGGACTTGGTCCCTTTTTTGCCCTTCCAGGGAGATGCGCCGTGTCTCCCTCTCCTTGTGTTCTGGGATTGCTCTCCGCCTGCTTGGGCTGCTCAGCAGGGAGGAGCCACACTGGGAACTGCCCGCCCTGGCATTCCTTGTGGAGGTGAGCCTCAAGGCCAGCGCTGCCTGGCTGAGCTGCCTCCCAGCTCTCTGCCCTCTCACAGCCACAGCTGTCGGGACGGTGCCCGTGCCCTGTGCTGCTGCCTGGGCCCAGCCCTGTGCGGTTCCGGGCTCCTGCTGGCCGGCTCCCTGTCACTGCCCTGTGCCTTTCAGGTCCTCCAGTGCCTGGATTGGAGTGAAGCTGCTGACAGCACACTAGAGATCATGTCAAGGTACCTGCAGAGCGAGTGCAGGGAGCGGCGTCGCCTGGCGCTCAGAGGCCTCGTGGTGCTCAGCAAGGATCCTTCAGTGGTGAGGAGGGGGCAGTGGCTGAAGCTGCGCTGGGGAAAGCAGCCCCCTGGGCGTGCAGGGCTTCAGGAGCTGAGGCAGCTGCTGCCAGCTCTCCTGCCTCCCCTGCCCCAGTGCTTTGGGTCAGGCCTTTGGCCTGTGGGCCCTGCAGCAGCAGGGTCGGCTTGCAGTGCCAGGGCGGTGCTGGCGGTGCAACCGTCCATGGCTTCCCAGCACAGCCCTGGGTTCCACACAGGTCAAGGGTATATGCAGCGTGTCTCGAAGCCTTCTGGAGCTGCTGAGTGATGCAGATGGAGAGGTGGTCAGAATGACGCTCTCTGTCTTGACTAATTTGCTCAAGAACAACGACATCCTGGTATCCGACACCACTGCCCCGAAGCTGGCTGAGGCGCTCCTGCTGCTATTTGACCACGTAAGGCTCTGTGTCCCCAGCTGTGGGCACTGGTTGCTGCCAAGAAACTTTGGGCCCTGTGGATTTTTGTACAGTTCACGTGGGCCTGGAGTAGCTGGTGCTGACTTTGTTGCCTTTCCTCTAGGACAACAGCCATGTGCAGCTGCTCTCACTTAATCTCTTCTTCAAGGTGATGGATTTGGTAGTTGACGAGGGAAAAAAGCCCCTTAAGTCAATTGTGTGCCAGAGCCTACCTCCACTCTTCTTCCACTGCCATGATGAGAATCGGCATGTGGCAGAGGTGAGGAATCATGGGCTGCTGGTGTCCCCCTGGGACGGGACTGGGCTGCTTCCTGCCCTGGCACCTTGCAGGCTGCAGCCTCCCACAGGCCTTGGCCACTGGGATGCTCCTGTGCCCGGGCCTGTGGGGCCATCTGTGCCTCTCTGCTGCTCTCCAGGCCTCCCGGGAAACGCTGCATTGTGCGGCCGGGTTCCTGAAGAAGAGGGAACTCAAGCAGCTGGTGGAGACAGAGAAGCTGATGACCTTTGCCGAGGTCCTGGTAAGAACAGCCGAGAATGCCCAGGCTCAGCCTGGAGAGGGCCCTGAGGGCGGCGCTCGGTGTGCGGGGCTGGCAGCTGTGCCCCTGCCCGCTGCTGCAGCCAGAGGCCGCGCGGGCTCTTCTCCAGGCTCCCGTGGGCCCGAGCCGGGTGCCCATGGAGCCCCGGCCCGGCGGGGCTGCGGGCCGGCACCGCGGCTCCCCGGGCAGCAGCCGGCCCTCTGCCCCCTGCCCTCGGGAGCCCTTGGCCAGCGGCTGCTGGCCGCGCCTCAGGGCTCTGCGGCCAGGGGAGGCCGGGGCTGGGCGCAGGCAGCGCCCGGCCCAGGGGCTGAGCCCGCGCCAACCCTTCCCTCCTGCCGCTCTCTGCAGCTGGCAGAGGACAGGAGCCGAGCGGCCGAGCACCTGCACCGGGCCCTGCGCTACCTGGAGAGCCCACAGGAGCCCCTGCGAGAGGCGGCCGTCATGTTCATGGGTGAGCCCCGAGCCCGGGCTCCCTCCCCGGCCCGGCCCGCCGCAGCTCGGCCCCAGCCCCGCCTGCTGCCCCGGCAGCGCCAGCCGGGCCCGGCGCCGTGGAGCCCCGGCTGGGCTGGGCATTGCTGCTGCCGCCCTCTGGCAGCCGTGCCCTGGGCCGGCAGCGTGCGGCAAGGGCCGGGCTGAGCCCTGCCGGGCCAGCAGCCCGTGTGGCCACAGCCCCGGCAGCGCCGCTGGCAGGGAGCTGTGCCGCTGGCGCCGTGACAGGCTCTGTGCTCACAGGCATCGCCGGGGCGCTCCTGAGGGGGCAGCCAGGAGAGTTCCAGGTCGTCTGTGAGGGTGAGCGAGGGCAGCGGGCTGACAGCGGGGCCTGGTGCGGGGAGCTGCAATGCCTGGGCAGGGAGCTGCAATCTCTGTCCCGGCTGCGGTGGGCTTCACTCCTTTTGTGGATGAAGGGTGGCGTGGGCAGAGTGCACAGCGGTTTCAGGGACTCAGGGGAGCGGATTCGTGGCCAGTGGATCCAGTTGACACCCCCTCCCTTGTGGCTGTGGCAAGAGCTGGGTGGGATGGCCCTCGCAGGAGGGTCTCCTAGGATTCCCACAGACCCAGGCTCTTACCGTGGCTCTGTTCCTCTCTCTTCCAGCCCTTCAAGCCCTGAGGAGAGATGACAGCCCTTCGCAGACAAACATAGTTGTTCAACAGCTATTCTGTGAAAAAGCTGCAGAACTGGCTCAGAAGAACCAGCGTTTGCTTAAGACCTTCAAATGCAATGGAAGATGAGACTACCTTGAGACCAGAAGAGACCAGCTGGAGCTCGAGACACCTGAGCCTGCGGGAAACTTGAATTGCTTCAGCCCTCTCCCTGCTTATAGATAGCTCCCTCCCTCCAGCCCTCAGCCTCTGCCCAGCCTTTCTTTTTCCCTCCACTCACCCTCCCTGTGGACAACTCTTTCCCTTTAGCCCTCAGCCTCTGCCCAGCCCTTCTTTTTCCCTCCACTCTCCCTCCCTGTTGACAGCTCTTTCCCTTTAGCCCTCAGATCCTGCCGATCCCCTTTTTTCCCTCCCAGTTCATCCCTTTGCTTCGCCTTCCATTAATAAACAGTTTGGCTTCTGCACTTTGCCTGCATCTCTGTGGAGCTGAAGCAAACCCGGGGCCCTGGGACACACAGGCCCCTGCTGCCGTTCTCTGCCACGCCGTGTTTTATGCACAGAGCCAGAGGAACGAGGGCAGGTCAGGCTGGAAAGGTCCCTGTGCTGAAGGTGCAGTTCCACAGCACTGTGCAGTTCCAGATCTTGCTGAGCACCTTAGAGCCCCTGAATTTTGGAAGAGCCAACCTGAGTATGCTCTGAACCCAGCTGAGAGGGATTCTATGGCAAGCATTCTTGGAGGGCAAAGGAGCTTGGAATGCTGGAAGTTTTCAAGAATAGCTTCCTGGAAGCACAGCAATGCTCCATCCCTGCACAGGATGAGGAAGAGGGCAGAACCAGGGAGCTTAACAGGGAGCTCTGGGTGTGCCTAAGGGCAAATGAAGCAGCAGCAGCACGGTGCCCGAGACTCGGACACGCGGCCGTGCCGGTGCCCGGAGCGCTGTCAGGCAGTGCCGGATCCCGGCTGTGCTTCTGGTCCCCACAAGTGAGGAATGGCAGCCCCAGGCTCAGAGCCAGTCAGAAAGCAACCAAGGGAGAGCAGAGGGAGGGCACCCTTCCAGTCTCTCTCGGGCATGGCCGCACAACAGCCCCTGCTGCTCCTTCCTGCGCCTGTGTTTGGGCTGTGCTGGTGGCAGAGCCAGCCAGGCTGTGCTCTGCGTTCCAAAGCCTGTTGGGAGCGGGCATGAAAAGCGCTGTGTGCCCAGCAGAGAGACCTGGAAGGTGCTGCTGACAAGAGCCTCTAAACTAAATATAGGATCTTTCAGTTCAAATATGTGGTTTCCATTAGGAAGAAAGAGCTCCTCTGACTCTGTCAGTGCTTGTTTTGCTCTTTTTGCACTGCCTAATGCTTGGACCAGGAACTTCCACCAATTCCAAGGTCTGCAGTGGCAGTAGGGATTGCGCAGTTGAAATGGGGGCAATGGAAGGACACATTAGAGTCCCATGCCTCCTTTGATGCCGTTATGTTTGCTCAGGAGTTGACAACATGAGGAGAATTCAAGTTTTCTTCTCAGCTTGGGGAATCACAGAATGCCAGAACTCTTTGCGCTGCAAAGTATCGTAAAGATCATCCAGTTCCCACCACCCTGCCGTGGGCACAGGTGCTGTGCAGGCACAGCTGTCACTAGAATTGGAAGAACACTTTTCCATGTTTACCTTTTCCTCTCCTGCATTTCAAGCTAACATGAAAAATTCCACTGGTTACAGCTGAATGGTGTAGCTCACAGGATTTGGAATAGGAGTGTCCAGTGGGCCATGGTATGTTCATTCAGCCTTTGTTAGACCGTCCAGATGGAGCTGAGCCCTGTGCAGCCCAGGCACAAGCAGCAGGCTGCTCCATTTCAGCATCCCAAAGTCTTTGGGGCTTCCTGTGCACCCTGAGGCTCCTGAATCCATTCTTGAATTCCCAGTTAGTGCTGGGCAGAACATGAGAACACAGGAATGGCCTCTTTGGCTCATTCTTGGGTTTGCTGCTCCTGCCTAAAGTAACCATTAGGAGTATGTGCCAATGTAAAGGTACAGCTCAACACCTGGGTGTTTCTCGGTGGTGTTTAAAACTAAACCCTTGTGTGAGAGACTCTGTTCAGAGACTCTGAAATCCAGGATGAAAATGACAGCGCTGGTATTTAAGAATCCCAGAAATGGTGACATGGGATTGTTCTGGTCAAGGATTTGTATGCTCATGCAGAAATGACAAAATAGTTAAAAGTAGTTTTCATTGGCAATACCTCTTAAATGGCATCAGCACACTTACAGGGGACAGGGTAGGACACTGGGGACAGTCCTTGGCACTGAATGGCTTCAGATCTGGGAGAGAAATGTTTTGCCCAGCTTCACCCAGCAGTTCAGGTTTTCCCAGGGCTTGGATCACTTCGGGTCACTGCAGGTGGCTTTCAGTAAATGCAACAGGATGGAACAGCAGAACTTCTGGAGAGGGTGCCCTAGGGATAGGGTGAAAACCTTACAAATGATCAGCAGGCTCTAGAAAACATTTTAGAAAAAAGCATAAAGAGACTTAGCCCTGTGACTTTTCAGGCTCTTTGGGTCTGGAGGAAATATTTGCCTTGCATCAGCTACGACGCAGACAGACGGGCAGCACCTGGAGCGTTAAACACCACAGACTGGGCCAGTGTTTTTTCCAGAAGAACTGACAGAAGATCACATTAAACATGACAGTGCCTCTGTACAATCGAATCACTGAGGGAAACTCAGCAGCTGATGGTGTTGTGGTGCTACTGCCAATCCCTTCCCTGAGAAAATCCTTTCAGGACTGACTAACAGCTTCTGCCTTCTGACAGAGAGCAAGTGTTGCCAGCAGTCGCTCCAGGTGCTCCGGCCATCAGCCCCTGCAGGAAGGAGCAGAGCCCCCAATGCACGTGGGCTTTGGCTCCCTGTGGCACAGAAGCCCCTGGGGGCACAGGTCTCTGGGGCAGGAGACGGGCACCAGCGCTGCCAGGGCTCGGGGGTGGCAGCTCTGCTTGGCCGGGGACTCTGCCACAGCTGCTGCTGTCAGTGCTGCCCGGGCCCCAGGGCTCAGAGCAGCATTCGTGCCCGGGCCCGCCCGTTCCTTGTGCCTGTCCCACCCGCGGGTTTAGGATGGCCACCAGCCGGGACGTGTCCCAAGGAGGCCGTGCCAGCTTCCCTGGAAGGCCCCGTGCCCTTCCCAGCGCGGCTGCCTTGGCAGCCCTGGGGGCTCCTTCTGCTGCCCGGAGCCCGCAGAGCAGGGCAGCGTTTGCTGATGCTCTGGGCCCTTCCTAAAGATCCTGTCGGGCTGCCTTAGACACCTGGGGCCAGGCATTCCTTCCAGCCTGGGCCACTTTGGCTGGGCTGGGGGCGGCCCCAGGGCAGGTGGCAGTGTGTGCAAGGGCCCTTTGTGACACGGTGCAGCACGGTCACCGTGGCTTGGAACGGAACTGGGTGTCCAAGGGCCTTTTGTGACACGTGGGAAATAGAAGCTTGCCTGGGTGCTCAGAACACGCGACAGGACAGGACAGGACAGAGCGGTGCTGTGAGGAGCCCCCGCACAGCACGCTCGTTCGTGTCCCACCCAGAGCTTTTCCGTGATATTTTTCCTGTAGCTGACCTCGAGGCCAGACCACAGGACTTGCTGACCCGTGGTTTCCCCGAGGCTTCTGTTTTGCAGCTGCCCTTGAGGGCAGAGTGTGGGACTTGGTGCCCCGGAGCTTTTCCAAGGCATCTCTCCTACAAGTAGCTCGTGTCACTGACATGGAACACAGAACCCCAAGAGTGCACAAGATGGCCTGGGTGGAGGAAGAGGAAGAAGGCCCAGGAGCTGCCCCTGCCCAAGAGATCAAAGAGGTGGTGCCATTCTGTCCACTGCAGGAGGGTGAGTGGTAGAGCTGGTACACAGGAATGCTGCCTGCAGCCATCTTGGCTCCGCTCCATGCCATGCCATGCCATGCCATGCCATGCCATGCCATGCCATGCCATGCCATGCCATGCCATGCCATGCCAACCCCTGGGGACATGCCCACGGACAGAACGGAAGAGGGGCCGGGCAGACACCCCACAGGGGCCGTGCTCCATCCCCTGATGCATCCCGGGGCTCTCCCTGCCTGGGGAGCGCAGGGCTGGCCTGTGTTCTCCGGCCTCTCCCGCAGCCCCTCAGCTCTGGCTGCGCTCGCTCTTTGCCAGATGCAGCCCTGGAGCTCACACCAGAGCAGGAATCCAGCCGTGGCCGCTTCCGCAGCACAGCGCAGGTACCTGCAGCCACCCCCACCTGGGCTGGGCCTGCTGTCCCTGCTCAACCCAGCACCGTGTGTGCAGCACTCCATGCAACATCCCCGGCTTCCTGCCCTGCTCCTACAGTTCATCTGCAAATTCATGAAGAGAATTCGACAGGAAGAGACCATCACCATGGGCACTGGGCTCAGAGCAAATTCAGAGGTCCTCGAACATGAGAGCAGTGCTGCCCTCCTGTCTATGCTTGCAGAGGAAGTTTTTTACAATCCAAAGCAAGTAAGCAGCCTGTGGGCAGGGTTTGATCCTCCCAGGAATTGCTTGGCCTCCCAAGCCACGCATGCTGGTTGCTGTGAGCCTTTGAGGCCACATGGCAGTGCAGTGGGAAGGGAAGCACTTCTCTGGGGAAGCTGGGAACATTGCTCCCTCTGGCAGCTTTCCAAGTCTCCTTGTGCCTTCTCCAGGTGCCCGCCATGGTGAGCTTCATCCACCAGTGGCTCAAGGCCAATGATTGTGCTGAGCACAGGCTGGACCAGGCCCTGCTGGATCTCACTGAAGCACAGCCAGATGACGCAGTCATGACGCTCCTGCGTGTGTCCCCGCCCTGTGACAGGTATGGGGCCCACCTGCCCAGAGGGCTCAGGCCTCCCCAGCCCATCCCCCTGATCAGCCTGTCCCAGGTGTCTGACCAACAGAGACTTCCAGGGCCCTCTGGCTGCTGCCTTTCCCAGCCCTGGCATGTCAGCCCCTGAGCCTGCTGCCATGCTCCCTCCCTGCCCCTCAGGGGTCTGTCCCCACAGGGCTGGGCTGCCTGGCTGCTGCTGGCCAGGGCCAGTGGGCAGAGGCAGAACTGGCAGCCAGCTCAGCTCCTCCCAGTGCTGTGTCTGAGACCCCCCTGAGACAGAGCTCTGACCCCACAGAGCTGCCTTGGCCATGTGGAAGACCATCATGGGCTCGCCCAGCACTGCAGAGCTGGCACAGCTGACACTCCTGGATGTGCTGGGGAGCTGGCCAGAGCACAGCACGTGCACCTCCGATGGGGACAAAACGGGTGTCTTTGCCCTGGCTGTGAGTTTCTGCAAGTGGCCTTTGCTGGCCCCAAGGCCGCCCCTCCAGAGCTCTCCTTCCTCCTTCCCCCACTGCATCTCCCTGCCTCAGGCACTGGCCTGAAACCTGGCCCAGGGCAGCTTCAGGCCCACCAGGCCCCGTGCTCCCCCTGCCTCTCTCCGGGCCTCTCCCTGCCCGGCTCGGGCCCTGCCACACGGACACCTCGGCACTGAGCGCTGTCTCGGGGGCTTTGTCCTTTGCAGGCAACCGTGGTGATGTGGAAGATCCTCCAGGAGCCCCCTGTCCCACGTATATTGAAGGTGTATTTCCCTCGCCTATTTGTGCATCTGCTCTTCCAAGTGTTCTTCAGCACAGAAGAGATGCCAGAGGAGGTCAACACCTTCTGGAAGAGATGCCAGGAAGAGCACGGCCTTGCCACCAGCCCCAACAGGTGCTCCATCCCACTCCTCCTGTCCCTGCCACCATGCCTGGGAAGGAGCCAGTGCTGCCAGTGTGACCTGGGCTTTGCTGTGCACACAGGTTTGCAGTGCAGACCCTGAAGTCCCTGCTCTGCCAAAAGCAGTACAACGATGTGGTGGTGGCAATGGAACGCAGGTGTGGCTGGGACACGCTGCTCTCTATTGACACCCACCACTATGCCGTGGGTCTGCTGGCCAGGTGAGACCCCCTTCTCCCCACTGCCTCTGACATTTGTGCTCTGTGCCCGGGGTGCCCCCCACAGTCCCTGTGGTCATGGGCCAGACGGCCTTGTCACTGAGGGACGGCCAAGCAGACTGGAAAAGGCTGGGAGAGGAGGGTGGCCAAAAGGAGTCGCCTCTGAAATAGCCCAGGTCCCCTTGCAGGCTGCTGGAGAAAGACCTGAGCTGTGTGAGTCACTCCTGGGACAGGTTTTATTCTCTTGGCTCACAGTCTTGCTGACATTTTCTCCTGCCAGGGAGATGTCCTGTGTCTCCATACCCTCCTGTTCACGGATCCTTCGCTACCTGCTCCAGCTGCTCAGAACACGGGAGCCCCGCTGGGATCTGCCCGCCCTGGCATTCCTTGTGGAGGTGAGCCTCAAGGCCAGCGCTGCCTCCTGAGCTGCCTCCCAGCTCTCTGCCCTCTCACAGCCACAGCTGTCGGGACGGTGCCCGTGCCCTGTGCTGCTGCCTGGGCCCAGCCCTGTGCGGTTCCAGGCTCCTGCTGGCCGGCTCCCTGTCACTGCCCTGTGCCTTTCAGGTCCTCGAGTGCCTGGACTTGAGGGAATGTGATGCTGACAGAGTCCTGCAAATCTTCTCAAGGTACCTGCAGAGCGAGTGCAGGAAGAGGCGTCGCCTGGCGTTCAAGGCCCTTCTCAAGCTCACTGATTGTCCCTTGATGGTGAGAAGGGGGCAGTGGCTGGAGCCGTGAAGGCAGCCGGGGGCTGGGCAACGCAGTCGCTTGGCCTTGCCTGGGCTTCGGGCGCTGGGGCAGCTGCTCCCAGCTCTCCTGCCTCCCGCTTCAGCTGCCCCAGTGCTTCCAGACAGGCCTTAGGCCTCTGGGCCCTGTGGCAGCAGGGTCGTGTTTCACAAACTTGTGTCCCACACAGACTAAAAAAATGTGGAGCCTGACTAAAAGACTTGTGGGGATCCTGCGGGATGAAGATGGAGAGATAGTTAAGATAACAGTCATGGTACTCAGCTTTATAATCTTGGAGAAGGACACACCAATACCCACCCCCATCGCCCTGCAGCTGGCTGAGGGGCTCCTGCCACTCTTTGACCATGTAAGGCTCTGTGCCCACAGCCACGGCCACTGGCTGCTGCCCGGACACTTGGTGCCCTGTGGATTTGCAGGCCTGCACCCAGGTGAACCCCTCACAGCCCCTGCTGAGGTCTTCTTTTCTTCTCTTCATACAGGATAATAGCCAGGTTAAGCAGCTCTCCATCTTGCTCTTACGAACATTGCTGAGTCTTCCACTGGAAAAGAAAACAAAGGACCTGAAGACACAAGTGCGCCACAGCCTGCTCCCACTTTTCTTCCACTGCCATGATGGGAATCGGCGTGTGGCACAGGTGAGGACTTGTGGGCTGCTGGTGTGCCCCTGGGAGGGGACTCGGCTGCGTCCTGCTCTGGTCACCTCCCAGGCTGCAGCCTCCTCCAGACCTTAGCACTGGGATGCGGGTCCTGCACCCTGGGCTGTGGGGCCATATCCGGGACTCTGCTGCTCTCCAGGTTTCTCGGGAAACACTGCATTGTGTGGTCAAGTTCCTGAAGAGGAAAGATCTAGAAAAACTGGTGAAGAAGGAGAAACTCTGGATTTTCGCCAATTGCCTAGTAAGGATAGCCTGCAAGCCCCAGGCTCAGCCTGGAGAGGGCCCTGAGGGCGGCGCTCGGTGTGCGGGGCTGGCAGCTGCGCCCCTGCCCGCTGCTGCAGCCAGAGGCCGCGCAGGCTCTTCTCCAGGCTCCCGTGGGCCCGAGCCGGGTGCCCATGGAGCCCCGGCCCGGCGGGGCTGCGGGCCGGCACCGCGGCTCCCCGGGCAGCAGCCGGCCCTCTGCCCCCTGCCCTCGGGAGCCCTTGGCCAGCGGCTGCGGGCCGCGCCTCAGGGCTCTGCGGCCAGGGGAGGCCGGGCTGGGCGCAGGCAGCGCCCGGCCCAGGGGCTGAGCCCGCGCCAACCCTTCCCTCCTGCCGCTCTCTGCAGCTGGCAGAGGACAGGAGAAAAGCGGCCGAGCACCTACGCCAGGCGCTGCCCTACCTGGAGAGCCCACAGGAGCCCCTGCGAGAGGCGGCCGTCAGGTTCATGGGTGAGCCCCGAGCCCGGGCTCCCTCCCCGGCCCGGCCCGCCGCAGCTCGGCCCCAGCCCCGCCTGCTGCCTCGGCAGCACCGCTGGCAGGGAGCTGTGCCGCTGGCGCCGTGACAGGCTCTGTGTTCACAGGCATCGCTGGGCGGCACCTGAGGGGGCAGCAGCCAGAGCTGCAGCTGATCTGCACTGGTGAGTGAGGGCAGCGGGCTGACAGCGGGGCTGCCGGCGGGAGCTGCAAGCCCTGCCCCGGCTGCGGAGCGCTCTGCTCCTTGAGCGGACGAGGGCTGGCCTGGGCAGAGCACACACACTGAGATTTCAGGGCCACATGGGCCATTCGTGGCTGCTCTTCGGGCTGATTCCCTTGGTCCCTGCTTCCTCCTGGCCATGGCAAGAGCCGGCTGGGATGGCTCTGGCAGGGGGCTCTCTTCAGCTCCCCACAGATCCGGGATCTAACCTTGGCTCTGTTCCTCTCTCTTGCAGCCCTGGAAGACATGGCAAATGACATCAGCCTCTCCGTGAGAAGCCTGGCAATTCAGACTTTGCATATTGTCAGGGCAGTACACAGAGGTCGCTATTTCACCTTTAAGAATCTGCCCGATCTACTTCGCAGGGTGTGGAAGACAGGGCCACGTCTGCTGGGGCTCAGCTGGCTGTGCTGCTGGAGCTCTATGGAGAGATGATCCCAGAGGCTCTGTCTGCTGGTGCCACCTGAGCCAGCATGGATTTTTTCAGTTTGTTCAAGACTGTTCTTTTCTTATTTTTGTTTTTCTTTAGTATGTAAATATAGAATGTGTTATAATAGACAGAATCCCAGGATCTTTCTTTTGCTGCCCAGGATCTGTAGGGCATAGGGAAGGAGCGGGAAAAGGGTGCTTGTGCTCAGCCAGCTGCCCAGGCGTGCGGTATTGCAGGGAAAATGGCCAGAAGCCCCTTGGCCTCTGGTGGTTCTGCTGAAGCCTTTGTGCTGCCCACAGAGCGGCCGGGCAGGGGCCGGAGCTGTGGGGATCCCTGCCAGAGCGGTGCCTGGAGATGGCCACAAGGCCTGTGCCAGGCAGGCAGCGCCATCCGTGTCCTCCTGCCCGTGTGCTGCCGGCTGCCTTGCTGAGGGCTCCCAGGTGCCTCTGGATGGGGCTGCTGTGGAGCTGCTGTGGGGCTGCGGCGCTGCTGCCGGGCAGCTTGGCCGGGCTGGGGCAGGGCCTGAGGGGCTGGGGCGCTGGCAAGCCCTGAGCAATGGGCTGTCCGAGGCCACAAGCAGCCCCCTGGCAGCCGCCTTGTTCCTGACAGCCGGCTGCTCTGGCGCTTCCTCAGTGGGCGGTTGGAGGGACCCCCTGGAATCAGGCGTGGAACCCTGGTGCCAGCCTCTCCTCACTGTGTGGCCAGGAGCTGTGGGCCTGGGTGTGTGCCCTGCCTGTGCTCCAGACTGGAGCCCCCAGCCCCTCAGTCTTAGGCATTGAGCTCCACTGCCTTCTTGCTGAGTCTTGTTCCTGTTGCCATGGGGGAGGCTGAGCTCTGTGGCTTTAGGCCCCATTGAGCCAGAAGAGCAGCAGCTTTGAGCCCAGAGGGGCCACAGAAAGGCCCTATGGACAAAGGGCATTCCTGGCATTCCCTGGGCAGGGACACATGAGAGTGTGGCGGGCACCCTCAGGGTGCCACGCTGGCTTTGCACTGGGCCACCTCCCTGTGTGCAGGGCTGGCTCTTTGCTTTGCTGTCCTTTTGCCGTCGTCCTCCTTTGGCTGCCTGCAAAAAGGGGCAGCCCTATAAGGAGGGTGAAAGGCCCTGTCTCCAACATCTCAAGGGGGAAATGGAGCTCTCCTGGCCCTCAGCCCACGCTGTCAGCAGAGCAGAGCCTTTTCCCCAGGCCTGGTGGCTTTCTGCCTGCTGCTGGCCCCTGGCCACCATGACCCACTGCACTCGCTCTGAGTCACCTACAGGATGGCTGGTGCCTCTTGATTTGCTGACGGGACATGAGGGTCACTGAGGGAAAGGTGGGTGTCCCAATGCTGAGGGCACACACAGGGTCACCGAGCAGACTTGAGCAGGTTGCAGGTGTCTTCTGTGTCACTGAAGGGAAGGCAGATGCCCCGTGTGTCCCTGAGGCGTCATGACGGTCTCTGAATGACGTGCAGATGCCCTGCATGCCACTGAGGCCAGTGAGAGTCCCTGAGGGGAGGCGGGTGTCTGTCGTGTCCCTCAGGGTACGGCGGTGTCACTGAGGGAACGGGAGCATCGCTGGAGGGGGACACGGGCACGCCGCGTGTGGCTGAGCGCACATGCCGCTGGCTGAAGGGACGCCAGGGCCGCTGAGGGGACGTGGGCTCGCCCCGAGGGACACGGCAGGGCCGGGCCGCTCCCCGCTGCGCCGCCGCCGCCCGCTGCCCTCAGCCGCAGGGAGCGTTTCCCGCCCAGGCGCGGGCGGCCCCGCCCCGCCGCTCCCTCAGCCGCGGGCGGCAGCTCCAACCCGCTGGGGCCGCGCCGCGGGGCCGGGCGCCGGGCGGCCTTCCAGAAGCCCCGGGGAGCTGCCCTGGCCCTGCCCTGCGCTCACACACACCGAGCAGCATGGGCCAGGGTTGCCTCAGCACCAGGGAGTGTTTCACTTTGCCAGGGCGAAAGCTGCAGTAGCTTACAGGGAGAACTTCATGGCATAGGAATGCTGCAATTACCTGGTGTCACCTGTAGGGCACGGATTGAACATTTGGCCTTTCAAGTTCATGTAATCACTGGACTGTGAGAATAATGAAACTGGAGGTGATCTGTCGAGTACATGTAGTGGATATTTGCGCAGGAAGATTTGGGGTGATCTCTAGGGGAATAAATTACTTTTGAGGAAACATCTGAGTAATTCCTAGAGAGCAGATTGAGATCATTTTGTGACAAACCTGAGGTAAATGTTAGGGCAGAGACAGAACATTTCGGGGGTAAAATCTCAGGTTCTCTGCCTTCCCACTGCCTCATCCTGTGCCCCAGCAGGGGAGCTTTGCCCTCCCTGTCCCCAGCCAGCCCAGCCTGGGCACCTCAGGGCTGCCCCCACCCTCCTGCTGGGGCCCGGCCTCGAGGGCTTCGGTCGCAGGCCGGGGAGATGCTCTGGGGAAGCACCAGAGCAGCCGGGGGCCAGGGACAAGGCGGCTGCCTGGGGGCTGCTCGTGCCCTCTGACACCCAATTCCTCAGGGCTTCCCAGCACCCCGGCTCCTCAGGGGCCTCCTGGTGTTCTGCCAATTGACTGAGGCGATTTAAAGGACACAGCACTGGAAATAATGTTCTTCTTTTACTGTGAATGTGAAGATACCACAGTGTAACATGATACATTCAATAAAAAATGTGCGCTTAGTTTTAATGACAAGCAAAAACAAGCATGGTAGTGCACCTAAATCAGTACTGTAAGAGAGAAAGGAGAGCCATTTAGAAAGATGCATCATCAATTGCCTAAATTGTTTATCATCTTGCAGATCTGCACTGGCTGGGGACCCCCATTTTACACCAGACACCTGGGGAACCATTCCCAGCAATTGGGAAAATCCTAGGTCATCCGTTCACCCAGAGATGAGGTCTCCAAATTTGCCCCAAAATTATGTCCAGCTTTTATAGGCCAAAAAGGGCAAGTCAATGTGACTCAATTATCATTTTGGCCCAGAAACACCTGCAGCTGATGGCACACTTCACAATCAGCAGGGGACACAGCTAGGCCAAAGCCCAGACCTCTGCTGGGAGGCTTTCCCCTCAAATACCCTTCAAACAAACCTCTGTTCAAGTCAGTTGGGAAAGTTTCTTCAAATGATCCATTGCTGGCACCTAACTACACAGGATTCATGAAAGTTTCTAAAGCAGATGTTTTGGAGTCAAAGAGCCAGCAGTAAGAGTCCTTGTGATCTATTTGTAGCTAAATCCCACTTAGGGGGATTTGAAGGAGTTTTGAATGACTTAGAGACCAGACCTCTTTGTTTTTTAGATGATGACATTTCATTTTCTTATCTTCCACATAGACAGGAAGGGTGAGTTTGGCTCAGTACGTCACAAGACTTATAAGACCTTAAAAGGATTTATTGGCCAATCAACCTTGCCAACAAGGATATTTATGTTTGTCTTGGTTTGAAAAGACAGTGTCTGCTAAGGATAGCAGGAGCCTCCCCTGAAATGGAAAATGTGATCCCCTTCCCTCCAAACTGTTATAGGTTTGAAATTGAGGGACTCTCAGGCAAAGATATGGGAGCAGGAATAACAGTTCTTTAATAGGGAAGGAAAAAAACACCCAAAGCAATGCAGAAATACAAAACGACACTGACAGAGTGAGAATATGGCCTGACTCCCTGTGGGTCAGGGTGTTGGTGGCAGTCCCATTAAAGGGTGGCTGCAGTCCTCCTGCAGAGACAGGTGTGGTTCTGCTGAAGCAGTGATCCTGTAGAAGGGTGGAGTTTTCCTCTGAAGATCCAGTGCTGGTGTAGATTGGTCTGGTCTTCCTCTGGGAATGCAGTGGGAAAGGGCTGCTCCTCTGGGGATCCAGTGGGAAAGGTGCTGTGGTGTTCCAACTGTCCGGTTATATCCAGGAAGGAATGCCTGGCTCCTCCCCCTGGGTGGAGCTTCTCCCAATGGGATGATGTAATTTTATCAGTCATGCAGTGACACTCAATGGCCCATGAACACAAGATATTTCCCCGAGGGAGGACTGGTTTGTGGGACAGGTAAAGAAAACTGCCCTGCTTCTGACAGATGGCAAATGGAATACACACATTATCCTTCAATCCAGGACATTATCCACCCCTTATTCTCTTTCCATCTGCATCACAATGAAACCTTACACACACTTCTCACTTAAGACTGGGTTTCCCTGGGGTACACATCGGCTTTCTCCATCGTTCGGCATTACCCACCAAGTGTAACCGGGTCCTTGAGCATAACCAATCCCACATACGGGTTTGTTTGCCTGAGGTGGGAATAATCCAAACAGTCTTTCCTAAAATACCTGTCATATGTACTACAGGGACTTTATCTCCATCCACTGTGTGCAGGGGTTCAGACTGGGCAGGACCAGCTCGATTGATGGGCCTTCGGGTGTTGACCATCCAGGTGGCTTTTGCTAAGTTCATTTCTCAATTTCTAAAAGTTCCCCCGCCAAGAGCCCTCAGGGTAGTCTGAAGTAGTCTGTTACACCGTTCAACTTTCCCAGCAGCTGGTGCATGGTAGGGGATATGGTATATCCATTCAATACCATCTTCCCTGGCCCAGGTGTTGATAAGGCCATTCTTGAAATGGGTCCCATTGGCCACCTCAGTTCTCTCAGGGGTTCCCTGTCTCCACAGGATTTGCTTTTCCAGGCCCAGGATGGTGTTCCAGGCAGTAGTGTGAAGCACAGGGTAGGTCTCCAACCATCCTGTGGAGGTTTCCACCATGGTCAGCACACAGTGCTTGCCTTGGCGTGTGTGGGGCAGTGTGATGTAGTCAATCTGCCAGGCCTCCCCATACTTGCACTTGGAGCACTGCCCACAATAGCACAGGGGCTTCACCTGCTGGGCCTGATGATCTCAGCACACGTCTCACAGTCACGGATAACCTGTAAAGCCCTGTCCATGGATAAATCCACCCCTGGGTCTCATGCCCACTTACAGGTGGCATCTCTGCCCTGATGACCTTAGGCATCATGGGCCCATCGAGCTAGGAACAACTCCCCCTCATGTTGCCAATCTAAGTCTATCTTTGACATCTCTATCTTTGCTGCCTGATCTACCTGCTCGTTGTTTTGGTGTTCCTCATTAGCCCGACTCTTGGGGACATGGGCATCTACATGATGGATTTTCACAGATTTTCTAGCCAAGAGGCAGTGTTTTTCCATTCACCAGCAGCCCAGATTGGTTTTCCTCTACGCTGCTGGTGGGCCTTTTTCCACCTTTCCAGCCAGCCCCACAGTGCATTGGCAACCATCCGCAAATCAGTATAAAGGTAGAGCTTTGGCCACTTCTCTCTTTCAGCAATGTCCATGGCTAGCTGAAAGGTTTTGAGTTCAGCAAGTTGACTTGATCCACCTTCTCATTCGGTAGCTTGAGCAACCTGTCATGTGGGGCTCCATACGGCTCCTTTCCACTTCCAGTTCATCCCTACGATGCGACAGGAGCCGTCAGTGAAAAGAGCACAGCGTGTTTCCTCTGCTGGTAAATGGTTTTATGGTGGAGCTTCTTCAGTCCCTTGTCTCTTGTTCCTGCTCCTCTTTTTCAGTGAGACTACAGTTTTCACCTTCCGGCCAGTTTGTAATTATTTCCAGAATCCCAGGGCCATTCAGGTTTCCAGTACGGGCGCGCTGTGTGATGAGGGCAATCCACTTGCTCCACACGGTGTTGGTGGCATGGTGGGTAGAGGGAACCTTTCCTTTGAACATCCACCCCAGCACCGGTAGTTGGGCTGCCAGGAGGAGTTGTGCTTCCGTGCCAATCACCTCTGAGGCAGCCAGGACTCCTTCATAGGCAGCCAAGATTTCCTTCTCTGTGGGAGTGGAGTTGGCTTTGGACCCTCTGTAACTTCGGCTCCAGAATCCCAGTGGTTGGCCCCGAGTCTCCCCAGGCAGCTTCTGCCAAAGGCTCCAGGACAAGCCATTGTTCCTGCCTGCAGAGTAGAGCATGTTCTTCACCTCTGCTCCTGTCCTGACTGGGCCAAGGACCACTGCATGAGCGATCTCCTGCCTGATCTGGGCAAAGGCTTGCTGCTGTTCAGGGCCCCAGTGGAAATCGTTCTTTTTTGTGGGGGACCAGGTAGAAAGGGCTCACAGTCTGGTTGTACTTGGGAATGTGCATTCTCCAAAATCTGTGCTGCCTAGGAAAGATTGTGTTTCCTTCTTGCTGGTTGGTGGAGACATCGCGGTGATCTTGTTGATGACCTCAGGGGGAATCTGACGCCATCCATCTTGCCCCTTTGCTTCCAGGCACTGGATCTCTCGGGCAGGTCCCTTGACTTTGTTCTTTTTGATGGCAAAGTCAGCTTCCAGGGGAATCTGGATGATCCTCTCTCCTATTTGAGAGATACTTCCATTGCTGTGTTCCCTCACACAATGATGTCATCCATGTACTGCAGGTGTTCTGGAGCCTCACCCTTTTCCAGTGCAGCCTGGATCGGTCCATGGCAGATGGTGGGGCTGTGCTTCCACCCCTGGGGCAGTCGGTTCCAGGTGTACTGCATGCCCCTCCAGGTGAAAGCAAACTGAGATCTGCATTCTGTGCCAGAGGAATGGAGAGAAACGCGATAGCAATGTCAGCAGTGCCATACCACTTTGCTGCCTTGGACTCCAGCTCGTCCTGGAGTTCCAGCATGTCCGGCCCAGCAGCGCTCAGTGGTGGAGTAGCTTCATTCAAGGCACGACAGTCCACAGTGAATCTCCATTCTCTGTCAGAATTGTGCCAGGCCAGATGGGACTGTTGAAGGGTGAGTGGGTTTTGTTGACCAGCCCTTGGCTCTCCAGCTCACAGATCATTTTGTGCATGGGGATCACGGCATCCCGATTTGTTCGATACTGCCGGTGTTGCACCGTCGAGGTGGCAATCGGCACTCATTGCTCTGCCACCTTCAGGAGTCCAACTGCAGATGGGTTTTCTGATAGCCCAGGCAAGGTGTTCAACTGCTTAATGTTCTCTGTCTTTCCAGCAGCTATTCCAAAAGCCCACCTGGGTCCCTTTGGGTCTTTCTAACCGCCCTTCCAGAGCAAGTCTATGCCCAGAATACACGGGGCCTCTGGGCTGGTCACAATAGGAATTTCTGCCACTCCTTCCCAGTCAGGCTCACCTTGGCTTCCAACAGGATCAGCTGCTGCAATCCCCCCGTCAACCCAGCAATGGAAACGGGTTCTGCCCCCACATGTCCTGAAGGGATTAGAGCACACTGTGCACCAGTATGGACAAAAGCCTTGTATATCTATGGCTCTGGTGTGCCAGGGATCCACACAGCCCAAAAGACACAATTTTCCCTGGCCTCTACCTGGCTAGAGGCAGGGCCTCTCTAGTCCTGGCTACCATTCCCTGCCTGGGCATATATTCTGGATGTTCCTTCAAGGGGATCTGACATATCATGCTCCCTTCTGCTATAGCTGGCAGCTTGGTCACGGGGAGCTGGGGCTGCATTCATTTGGGTGTAAATCCCTCCCTTAGCAGTTTCCTCCTTTAGCTTGCATACCCATGCTGCTGGGACAGAGATGAGTTTTCCATTCCAGCCTCTCAAGTCTTGCCCATGTTCATACAGGAAGAACCACAGGTCCACTCGTGGGGTGTACTCCCTCTCCCTTGCTGGGGGATGTTGGGCTCTGACACTGGGGCCTCTGGTTTGCACTGGTGCCACATGGGAACTGTCCTTGCTCATCTCCTTCTTCATCTTCTCTCTGAATTTTTCCTGTTCATCCTTGAGACTCAACCACAGCAGAGACATGAGTGTGCATCAGGCCATGGATGATGGTCGCATCATTCCTGAGTTTGCTTGCTCCAGAACTCACCGTCTCTTGGTTATCCACAAAATGCATTGTTGCCATGAAGCTGGAGCATACACATGGCCCCTGCTGTGCATGGCTCCACCACATTTGCACTGTGCTCCTGACCTTGTCAGGGTCATTATGTTGTCCATCCCTTGCAAAAAGTATCTCCAATACTGCCATTTGTCTCAGAGGTCAGAATTTTTCCTTTCTTTTTTCTTGGCCAGCACCCAGCCCTGTGCCCCCTCCAGAGCCCGGCCCCAGTGGCTGCTGGCTGCCTCACAGGGCTGTGTGGCCAGGGGAGGCCAGTGCTGGCCACAGGGAGAGCCCGGTCAAGGGGCTGAGCCTGCACCAGCTGCACCCTCCTGGCTCTCTGCAGCTGGCAGAGGAGAGGAGCAGAGCGGCCGAGCACCTGCGCCGGGCCCTGCTGTGCCAGGACAGCCCCAGGAGCCCCTGCGAGAGGCGGCCATCAGGTTCATGGGTGACTCACGAGCCCGGGCTCCCCTGCCTGCCCCGCCCCACCCCTCCCTGCCCCACCCTTCCCACCGTACCCAACCTCCGTCTGCCCAGCCCTGCCCAACCCTAATGTGCTCTGCCCTGTTCTGCTCCACCCAACCCCGCCTTGCCCTACATCGCTGTGCTCTGCCTTTCACTGCTCCACACAACCCCACCCTGCTCCATCGTGCCCCGCCCTACCCCACCCTGCCCCACCCTGCCCCACCCCACCCTGCACTGCTGTAGCCTTGCCCTACTGTGCCATGCTCCACCCTACACTGCTCCACCCAAGCTGGGCCCACCCCACCTGGCCCCACCCTGCCCCGCCCCACCCCCCCCACGAAACCCCACCCTGCCCCCCTGCTGCGCCCTGCCACACCCAGACACACCCAGCCCCACCCTGCCCCGCCCTGCCCAGAAGAACCCCGCCCTGCCCCACCCCAACCCACCCCACTCCACCCCTCCCCACCCCACCACACCCAGCCTTTCCCTGCTTTACCCAACCCCACCCTGCCCCACCCTTCCCCACTCAGCCCCACCCTGCCCCTCTCTGCCCCACCCCACCCTGTCCTGTCCCGCTCTGCCCCACCTAACCCCACCCTGCCCCACCCTGCCCCGCCCTGCCCCACCCATCCAGCATCTGACATTGGCTCTGTTCCTTTCTCTTGCAGCCCCTGAAGGCCAGGCAGAGAACATCAGCCCTGACGCCAGAAGCCTGGCTCCTGCTCACTGCCTTGCAGGCTGCAGCCTCGTCCTGGCCTTGATACAGAGACATGGGTCCTGTGCCCTCGGCTCTGGTGCCATCTCTGGCTCTCTTCTGCTCTCCAGGCCTCCTAGGAAACGCTGCATTGTTCAGCCAGGTTCCTGAACAGGAAGGACCTCCAACAGATCCTGCAGTTGGATCAGATCTGGAGGTTTGGCAAGGGCCTGGTGAGGACAGCCTGGAAGCCCCAGCCTCAGCCTGGAGAAGCCCCCTGACCGCGCTGCTCAGTGTGTGGGGCTGGCAGCTCCACCCCTGCCCAGTGCTTCAGCGTGGAATCCTCTGATTCCTTCCCCCTCAGGGAAATCCCCAGAGCCCTGCCTTGGAGAGAATTACCATAGAGTTCCCCCACTTGGGCTGACAGAGAGGTCTTCTTCATGGACGTTTGCTCAACAGTGATCCATCCCTGTTCTTTTCCCCATATGTCCCAACTTCCCCTGGTTTCTCTTTTCCCTGTTTCCTCCTTGGTTGTGGTACTCCTGGTGGCAGGCCCTGTCTGCCCTGAAAGCCAATCCCTCTTGCCCTGTCCTTTGTACCACTCCCTACCCTCCCTACTTAAACCTTGTGCAGAGCACATGGTCTGTCTTTTGCCTCTGGTTCCCCTTTGGTGTGTTGAAATAAACCTCAGTGGAACTGACCATATAAAGGCCCCTCTGCCTCTCTTGGCTGAGCTAGCCATGGTGAGTGTGGGCTGTGTGGACTTGACTGCCTTGCCTGAATGCTCACCCAAGTGGCTTTTCCACGGGAGTTGCTTATTGGGAAATAGGTAGCAGCAACCAGCACCTAAACCCCACGCTGCTACAGGCATTCCTCCCGCCGTGCTCCTGTCCCCTCGGGACAGCTCTAGAGGTAGAAACCGCCTAAAAGCGGCGCAGAAGTGCTCCCTTCCTCCTGCCACCTCCAGTCCTCTCCTGTCCCCTTCTCAAGCTGGTACTGGCCATGCCAGCCTGGGCTCTAAGTGAACCCCTTTTCCTACACCCCTTTATCCTGAACTGCCATCAACTTCTATTGGACAAGACGGCACAGACCACATGGACAGATCTCCCATTTTGAATGCGGTGGCACGAGATTGTCCCGCCTTGGCCACTCAGAAAGGCATCTAGGATGGTCCTCCATTCCCTTTCCCATGCCCACCTCCTAGCCCTGCCCCTGCAGCGGGTGCCACCTCCACGCTCTCCAGGCCTTCTGGGAAAGACTGCACTGTTCAGCCGGATTCCTGCTCAGGATGGATCTCCAAAAGAAGATGCAGGTAGATCAGACCTGGAGGTTCCCTGTGGGCCTGGTAAGGACGGCCTGGAAGGCCCAGCCTCAGGCTGGAGAAGGCCCCTGACCACGCTGCTCAATGTGTGCGCCCGGCAGCTGCGCCCCTGCCCAGTGCTGCACCCAGGGGCACCATCCTGCGCCCCACACGCCGTTCTCTTCCCTGGGCCACGCGGGCTCTGCTCCAGGCTCCTGTGGCCCCAAGCCAGGTGCCAATGGAGCCCTGGCCCGCGGGGCTGTGGGGCTGTGGCATTCACATTCTCTGAGCAGAGACGCAATCCTCACTAAAAGGTTTTTTTCCTGGAGAAGCACAGAGAGAAGAAAGAGAAAACTATTCTTATCTCTACTTGCTGCTGCTGTTGTTTTTGCACATGTGGAATGTGTTAGGAATATTGTTTACGTGAAGGGAGTCCTTAATTAGATTTTGGTGATGGTTGTTTATATTAATTGGCCTATTGGGTCACAGCTGTGTCCTGGCTGTCAGCAGACAGACACAGAGTTTTCTTTAGTATTCTTTAGTATTCTTTAGTATTCTATGTATTATAGCATTTTTTAATATCGTATAGTATAATTTAATATAATACAGAGAATAATTTAATCTAATAATTGTTCAGCATTCTGAATCAATGGAGTCAGATGCAATCATTTCCTGCATCAAGGGAGCCCTGTTTATACTATACGGGGCAGGGTGGCATCACAGCTCCCCGGGCAGCAGCCGGCCCTCTGCCCCCTCCCCTAGAGAGCCCTTCCCTCCTGCCGCTCTCTGCAGCTGGCAGAGGACAGGAGAAGAGCGGCCGAGCACCTGCGCTGGGCCCTGCGGTTCCTGGAGAGCCCACAGGAGCCCCTGCGAGAGGCGGCCGTCAGGTTCATGGGTGAGCCCCGAGCCCGGGCTCCCTCCCTGGCCCGGCCCGCCGCAGCTCGGCCCCAGCCCCGCCTGCTGCCCCGGCAGCGCCGCTGGCAGGGAGCTGTGCCGCTGGCACCGTGACAGGCTCTGTGTTCACAGGCATCGCTGGGCGGCACCTGAGGGGGCAGCAGCCAGAGCTGCAGCTGATCTGCACTGGTGAGTGAGGGCAGCGGGTGACAGCGGGGGCAGCTGGCGGGAGCTGCAAGCCCTGCCCCGGCTGCGGAGGGCTCTGCTCCCGTGGGCAGAGCACACTGAGATTCCAGGGCCACTTGGGCCATTGGTGGCCAGCAGCTTTGGGCTGATCCCCTTGGTCCCTGCTCCTCTCTGGCCATGGCAAGAGCCTGCCGGGGTGGCCCTGGCAGGGGGCTCTCCTCAGCTCCCTGCAGATCTGGGATCTGACTGTGGTTCTGTTCCTCTCTCTTGCAGCCCTTGAAGAAATGGCAAATGACATCAGCCTTTCTGTCAGAAGCCTGGCTCTTCAAAATTTACACATTCTCAGGGCAGAAGCTACAATTCGATATTCCATTTTAGAGAACCTGGAAGATCGGCTCTGCAGGGCGTGGAAGACAGGGCTTCGTGTCACAGGGCTTGGCCGCCTGTGCTGCTGGAGCTCTATGGAGAGATTGTTTTGTGGAGACAAAGAAAAGAACCCCACAACTTTGTTAAAGTTGTAAAAGCCGGTATGTTTATTACAGCGCTGGACGCATGCGGAGATAATGTTCTCCCCAAAAGGCATGCGTACCTCTTGGAACTTCAGGTCTCTTTTTATCCTCCTTTCAAATACATATGCATACAGTTTCACAATAGGTTCATACATATTCATTTTTACAGGATTTCGCGTGACAATTGCTGCTAGTTCCTTTTATCAGAAAGAATTCCTAGGTCAGGTCGACTTGGCCTTGCAGTAGATCTTGTTTATCTCTATCTATTTCTCCCTGTCTCCCTATTATGTCTGTTCTGCAGTTTTTCCTTCAGCTTTAACCTCAGAGACTTTTCACCTCTCCTGGACATTTCACCTAATTCAAAATGGGCTTTTATTCTAGGGATTTTTACTCTGTCTCAAGATGATCTGGGAGGCTCTGTCTGCTGGGCAACCTGAGCCACCAGGGATTTTCCTTGTTTTCAAGATTGTTCTTTTCTTCTTTTTGTTTTCCTTTTGTATGTAAATATAGAATGTGTTACAATTGACAGACTCCCAGGATCTTTCTTTTCCTGCCCAGGATCTGCAGGGCATAGTGAAAGAGGGGAAAAGGGTGCCTGTGCTCAGCCAGCTGCCCAGATGTGCAGTGCTGCAGGGAAAATGGCCAGAAGCCCCTTGGCCTCTGGTGGTTCTGCTGAAGCCTTTGTGCTGCCCACAGAGCAGCTGGGCAGGGGCTGGAGCTGCGGGGATCCCTGCCAGAGCGGTGCCTGGAGATGGCCACAAGGCCTGTGCCAGGCAGGAAGCGCCATCCGTGTCCTCCTGCCCGTGTGCTGCCGGCTGCCGTGCTGAGGGCTCCCAGGTGCCTCTGGATGGGGCTGCTCTGGAGCTGCTGTGGGGCTGCGGCGCTGCTGCCGGGCAGCTTGGCCGGGCTGGGGCAGCCCCTGAGGGGCTGGGGCGCTGGGCAGCCCTGAGCAATGGGCTGTCCGAGGCCACAAGCAGCCCCCTGGCAGCCACCTTGTTCCTGCCAGAGCTGACTTGCAAGAGGGATCCTGGGCACTCTGCAACTAACAGCATCAGTGTTGGTGGAACTACAAGATCTGAGGGATTCTGTGATTCCCAAAGCTGAGAGCAAAACTACAATTGTACTCAAGTTCTCAACTGCTGAGGAAACATCACAGCATCAGAGGAGTTTTAGGACTCCACCTTAGCCTTCCATAGTCACCATGCCAACTTACCAGTCTCAAATTCAGCATCTTTGTCATCACTGCAGACTCTGGAATTGGTGCAAGTTCCTTATCCCAACATTAGGTGTGGCAAAACAGAGCTTCTGTTTCTGCCCTAGAATGCGTGGGATGGCTCCTTTGCCGTCCGGGCTCCCAAAGAACGAAACTGGACTCTTCGCTTTGCCGTCTTCCAGATGTTTATTAATTCTTATCAACAGAGTTTTCTCTCTGCCCGACTGGGGTCTGACCAGCAAGGCAGCCAAGGGCACTCTGACCACCCACAGGGCGGTCACGTCCCTTTATAGTACAAACTACGTATACAATATTTACCTATTCTTCCCAATACCTATCACCCTTATTAACAAGTGCACCATCACTACAAACCAATCCCAAAGTGCCAGCACCACCACGAAAATGGACGACAAGAAGAAGGAGGAAGAGCCACAAGACACACCCGGTTTCCTCTATCTTGCCTCCATAACCCCCCTGTACCAAATTCCTAAAGTCTATGTATCACCTTGTGAATATAATATTTCTACACCATTCAAACTCTTGTGACTCTTAATCCTTCATACCCAGGTGGTGCATCCTTAGATGGATCGAAATCAAGCCACCAGCTGCCTCTGGCAACGTTCCAAGACTGACGAGCCCCCCCCAAGGGTTCTCTCGGTTATTCAGATTATTCAGGACCTTGGGAGTGCGAGCTCCCACATTAGGTAGCCCAAAGGCAGCAGAACAGGCACTGGCAGAGCCAGAGGAGCTCTTTCTTGCTGAAGAAAACCACATATTTAAACTGCAAATGGTAGATTTGGGTTAGGTGCTCTTGTAAGCACCTTCCAGGACTCTCCACTGTGCACAGAGCACTTTTCATGCCTGCTCTGAACAGTCTTTGGAAAATTGAGCATGACCTGGCTCTGGGATCAGCAAGTCCCAAACACAGCAGGAGGAAGAAGCAGCAGCTGTTTTGCAGCCATGCCCAAGAGAGACTGGAAGGGTCTCCTCCCTCTGGCCTCACTTGGTTGGGTTTCTGACTGTGTATGAGGCAGGAGCTGTAATTCCTCAGTTGTGGGCACCAGAACTGCACCCAGGATCCCAGCACTGCCGGGCAGCGCTCAGTACAGTGGGACAGTCGTGTGTCAGCCCCTGTACTGCTGCTTCATTTGCTTCATTTTTAGTACACCCAAAGCTCACTGTAAATCGTGCTGGTCTCTGGTTCCGCCCTCTTCCTCTCCCTTTGTAGGGAAGGACCACTGCTGTGCTTTCAAGGAATCTATTCTTGGATAACTTCCAGCATTCCAAGCTCCTTTGCCCTCAGTGAATGCTTGCCCTGGAGTCCCTCACAGCTGGATTTAGAAAATACTGAAGTTGACTCTTCTAAAATCCAGGGTCTTCATCCTACTGCTGACCTTCAGTGTGCTCAGCAAGACCCTTAGGTCCCCAATGTTGTGAAACCAGATCTTCAGGGCAGGGACCTTTCCAGCCTGATGTGCTTTGCTTCTCTGCACAAAATGCAGCACAGAAGAGAGCAGCAGGACGGGGCCTGTGTGCTCCAGGGCTCAGGTTTTGATCCACTTCAGCTCCACAAAAATAGAAATGAGATGAAGAAGCTGAAATGTTTATTAATGGCAAAGCTTGGGAGAAGGGAACAAGCAGCTTCTGAGGGCTGCAGGGAGGGACCAGTAAAGAGGAAAGGCGAGCTCAGGCTTGCCCAGCATCAGCTGGGCCTGCAGCTCCAGCTGCTGTCCTCTGATCTCCAGGTTGTCTCCTCTTGCATGGGATCTGCTGCTGTCCTGGTTGTCTCGATCCAGAAGATGAACTTAGTGATGCAGCTCTTTCATCCAACATGACTTGAACGATCAGGTTTTTGTTGGAGGGGCTGTCATCTGTGCTAAGGGCTTGAAGGGCTGAAACAAGAAGACTCATGGTCAGAGTGAGGAAACCCCCTGAAAGAACCGGCCCACTCAGCTCTTGCCATGGCCTGAAGGAAGCAGGGCACAACAAGGATCAGCTAGAAGGTGCTGGCCACAAATCACACATCTCTGAAAAGGCTCCGTGCTCTCCCGATGCTGCCCCTCGTGCGCACAAGGAGCGGAGCCCGCCGCAGCCGGGCAGGGATTGCAGCTTCCCCTGGTAGCTCCCACTGACACCCGCTGGCCTCACTCACCCTCACAGATGAGCTGCAGCTCCTGCGGCTGTCCTCTCATGAGCATCCCGGCGATCCCTAGGGACACAGAGCCTGTCACGGCCCCTGGCCCGGATCCTGAGGCCATGGGGAAGGGAGGGAGCGAGAGCCGGGCTCGGGGCTCACCCATGAACCTGACGGCCGCCTCTCGCAGGGGCTCCTGTGGGCTCCGCAGGTATGGCAGGGCCCGGCGCAGGTGCTCGGCCGCTCGGCTCCTGTCCTCTGCCAGCTGCAGAGAGCGGCAGGGCACGGAGGGAAAGGGTTGATGAGGGCCCTGCCCCTGGGCCGGGCACTCCCTGCGGCCCCCCTGCCCACAGAGCCCTGAGGCCCGGCTGGTCAGCACCGCGCTTGGGGCCAGAGGAGCCTGGAGCAGAGCCCGCACGGCCCAGGCAAGGGAGCGGCGTGTGGGGCGCAGGCTGGTGGCCCTGCGTGCGGCACCGGGCAGGGGCCACAGCTGCCAGCCCCACAGACTGGGCGCCGTGGGCAGGCGGCTTCTCCAGGCATGGGGCTGGGCATTCCAGCCTGTCCTTACCAAGCACTCCGCAAAGCTCCACGGGTCGTCCATCTTCAGCAGCTGCTTGAGATCCTTCCTCTTCAGGAACTTCACTGCAGAAAGCAGCGTTTCCCGAGAGGCCTGCAGAGCAGCAGAGAGCCAGAGATGGCACCGCAGCCCAGGGCACAGGACCCGCATCTCTGTGCCAAGGCCAGGAGGAGGCTGGAGCCCCTCAGGTGCCAGGGGCTGGGGAGACGGCTGAGCCCCCTCCCATGGGGACACCCAGGAGGCCTCACCTGTGCCACACGCCCGTTCTCATTGTGGCACTGGAAGAAGAGTGGGAGCAGGCTCTGGCTCACATGCTTCTTCAGGGGCTTTTCTCCCTTTGCCACTACCGATTCCATCACATCTTTGTAGAGGCGAATGGAGAGCCACTGCACATGACTGTTGTCCTGTTGGAAAGGAAAAAACTCAGCACTGGATTCTCCAGGCCCCCCTGTGCACAGGCCCAACAGGGCCACAGGGCACCACACGTCTGGGCAGCACCCAGGGGCCGTGGCTGGGGGCACAGAGCCTTACGCTGTCAAAGAGGGGCCGGAGCGCGTCAGCCAGTTTCGGGGCTGTGGGGCAGGATGTGAGGATATCCTTGTTCCGGAGTATATTTGTGAACACAGAGAGACTCATCTTGACCACCTCTATGTCTTCATTCCTCAGTAGCTCCATAAGTGGTTCAGAGAGGCTGCCCATTTTTTTGGCCTGTGTGGAACACAAGGCTGTGCTGTGAGTCCATGAAAAGCTTCACCACCAACACTGCTCCAGCAGTGCAACCCCACCCACCTGCCATGGAGTCTAGAGGCTGAAGGCCAGTCCCAAAGCACTCAGGCAGGTGAACAGCGACCCTAGAGAGCAGCTGCCACAGCTGCCAAAGCCCAGCCAAGCCCAAGGGGCTGCTTGCCCCAGCCCCACGCTGCCAGCACAGCTCCAGCTGCTGCCTCCTTCTCACCATTGAGGGGTCTTTGCTGAGAACCATGAGGCCTTTGAGCGCCAGGCGACGCATCTGCCTGGACTCGCTCTGCAGGTGCCTTGTCAAGATCTCCAGGATGCTGTTACCCCATTCGCTCAAGTCCAGGCAATCCAGGAGCCGAAAGGCACAGAGCAGGCACAGAGGTGCCCAGCTGGCAGGAGCTCAGAAGTGCACAGGGCCCAGCCAAGGCAGCAGCAAAGGGCACAGGCAGCGTCCCAGGCAGCTGCGGCTACGGGAGGGCAGAGGGCTGGGAGGCAGCTGAGCCAGGCAGCGCTGGCCGTGGGGCTCACCTCCACCAGGAAGGCCAGGGCGGGCAGCTCCCAGCGTGGTTCCTCCCTGCTGAGCTGGCTGAGCAGGCAGAGTGCAATGCAGGAACAGAAAGGTTGGCAGACACGGCGCATCTCCCTGGCAGGGAGAAAAAGGCCCCATTGCTCCTGGGCCGGGCGGGCAAACCTCCCCAGGGCTGACTGGCTGAGCTCTGCTCTGCTCCCGAGCAGCCCGGGGGCGCTTTGGGAGGCGGCTGTTCCCAGGCGCCCTCCTCTGCCGGCCTTTTCCAGTCTGCTCATCCTTCCCTTGGTGACAAGGCCCTGCCGCCCATGACCACGGGGACTCTGTGGGGCGTTCTGGGCACAAAGGAGAGGGGTGGTGGGGAGAACGAGGTCTCACCTGGCCAGCAGACCCACTCCATAGTGGTGGGTGTCATCACAGAGCAGCGTGTCCCAGGCACACTTGCGTTCCATTGCCATCAGTAAATTCAGACATTGCAGATGGTGGAGCAATGCCTTCACAGTGTTCACTACAAAGCTGTGTGCAGGGCAGAGCCCGGGTTATGCTGGGACCCCCAGGTCCTGCCCTGGGGACGTGGGAGTGACAGGAGGACTGGGATGGAGCACCTGGTGGGGTTGGCAGCAATGCCGTTTTCCTCCTGACATCTTTTCCAGAATGTATTTACTTCCTCTGACATCTGCTCTGTACTGATGAAAACTTGGCCCAGCAGAGCCACGAGGAGATGGGGGGAATATTCCACAAATGGCTCTGGGCACCAGGGCAGGCGGAGAAGCTCCCAAATCACCCTGGTTGCCTGCAAAGGATAAACCATCTAGAGACAGCACTCAATATCGAGTGGCAAGGCCTGAGCATACAAGGGAGAGGCCAGGGGAGACACAGGGGGAGCGGCCGGCCTGGTAGCCCTGAACCCTGCCCCTAAGCCAGGTGTCAGCCCAGTGCCTGAGGCAGGGAGATACGTTGCGCTGGGGGAGAGGATGGAGAGGCACTGGAGAAGCAACCTGCGTACAAGCAAAGGCCAGTTATGGAAACTCACAGCCAGGGCAAATACATCCTTGTTGTCCCCATCACAGGTGTCCATTTTTTGCAGTGGCCAGCCGTCCATCACACAGAGCAGGGTCAGCAGCACCTTTTCCATTGCTGTTCCTGATGAGGCTATGGCCTTCCACATGGATGCAGCACCTCTGCAGGACCAGAGCCGTGTGTCATGGGGGTCTCAGCCAGGGCACTGTGGCCTGGGCAGCCACAAGGACCCAGATGACAGAAACACAGTGCCCTGAGGGGTAGGCAGAGAGCATGTCAGGAGGCTTATGGGCTGGCAAGGCAGGGCTGGGAAATGGAGGCTCCAGTGGCTCCTGGAACTCTCTGCCTGTCTAGCAGAGCCCATGGGACTGGCTGTTCAGGGTTAGGCCTGAGCCCTGAAGGCAGGTGGGCCCTGTACCTGTCACATGATGGGGCACAGCGCAGGAGGGTCACTGGCACATCAGTGGGGTGTGCCTCAGCCAGCCGCAGGATGTCCATGAACAGCCACTCGTCTGGAGGCTCATTGGCCGCCAGCCTCTGGTGCATGTTCCTAACAAAGCCTGGCACCTGCACAAGGCACAGGGAGACTTGGAGAGCTGCCAGAGCAGCAACTTGCCCAGCTTCCCCTGAGAAGTGCTTCCCTTCCCACCTCACTGGGCTGGGCCTCAAAGGCTTGAGGTGCCACGCCACTCCTGGGGACACCCAGCCCTGGCCACAGGCTGCTCACTTGACTCGGACTGGAGACAACTCTCTCCCCAGACAGATGCAGGCTGGGAGCAGGAGGGATGCTCGGAGGGGCTGTGGGGCCAGGCTCTGCTGCATCCTTGGTAAACATGGCCAGCATCTCTCGACACCAAGAGAGGTTTGTAAACTTCTGCAAAAGAAGGAACAATAGGGAAGAGAGGCATGATCCATGGAGTGCTCCAATGGTGATGCTCGGCTGAGAAGGTGGGGATGGCTCTCAGTACCTGGCCTACAGAGCGCCAGCAGCTACGGGCAGGATCTAGCCCTTGTGTGGGGTCCTTGGCTGCATCTGGCAAAGAGCAAGGAATGCCAGAGCTGAAGAGCTGCAGGAGAGGCCAGAGAACACAGCTCAGCCCTGCAGTCTCCCCAGGCAGGTACAGCCCCAGGATGCCCCAGGATGCCCCAGGCTACCAGGGAGTCCAGCCCCAGCCCCTCTTCTGTCCTATCCATGGGCATGTCCACAGGGAAGGGATGGGATGGGATGGGGCAGGGTGAAGCTGGCTGCAGGCCAGCCCTGCGGCCCAGCTCTTTCACTCACTCTTCTGCAGCAGCTGGAGCTGCTCCAAGTCAGCACGTCGCTGGAGTGCGGCACCACAAGGGCAATTTTCCACCTTCTTGGGTGGGGTGGGAGGTCTCTCTGCCATGTCAATGTCTGGATTTAGGGCAAGATGCAGAAAAAAATGCCCTTGGAAAAGCTGTAGAGCAGTAAGAGCTGCAGCAGCACCTTGAAGAGAGCTACAAGAGAGAAGGCTTGGAATGGCTACAGGACAATAAGTGCTGCAGTTGTGCCTGAAGGCCTCATGCCACAGTGACAGGAAACATTTTGTAAAGGCTCTGGGACAGCAATTCCAACAAACTGCCATTCAGGGCACCTGCAACAGAGAAACCTTAGGAAGGCTATGGGTCACTGAGACCCACAGTCTGACCTCAATGTGACCTCCGTTGTTCCTTGGAAAAGCAAGGAACAGCGTGGCTGTGTGGGGGCTCCTCACAGCACTGCTCTGTTCCGCTGTGTGCACCGAGCACTGTGGCACCACCAGCACCTACGTCACGACGTGTCACAAAGGGTCACCCTTGCACACTCTGTCCCTTTCCATGCCACGGTGAGCACGGTGCGCTGTGTCACAGAGAGCCCCAGGACACACCTCCACGTGCCCTGGGGACACCCCCAGCCCACCCAAACTGCCCCAGCTTGCAGGCAAGACCTTGCCCCAAGTGTTGAAGACACAGGCCAACAGGAACTTTGGCAACGGCCCAAACAAGAAGCAGCTGCTCCTCTGCTCTGCCTGCTCAGGGCAGCAGAACGAGCCCCCACGGCTGCCAAGGCAGCAGAGCAGCAAGGGCACCGGGGCCTTCCACAGGCCCTGCCAGGGCCTCTTTGGGACCAGTCCCGCTGCTGGGTGACCGGCACACTCGCAGGGGCGTGACACAGACACGGCACGTGTGGCCCAGAGCACCAATGCTGCTCTGTGCCCTGGGCAGCACTGACAGCAGCAGCTGTGGCAGAGTCCCTGCCAAAGGAGATTTGCCATCCCCAAGGCCTGCCACTGCTGCTGCCTGTCTGCTGCCACAGAGACCTGTGGCCCTGGGGGACATCTCTGCCAGAGGACAGCCAAAGCCAACGGGCCTTGCTGTCTAGGCCATCTTTTCTGACAACAGGTGGCTGTTGGCAGGAGCACCTGGAGCAATTGGTGGCAGCACTGGGTATCCGTCAGAAGGCAGAAGCTGTTGTCCCTTCCTGGAGTGATTTTTGCTCAGAAGTGATTGTCTGCAGCACAAAACCACTATGCACTATTGACTTTCACAAGACAAATACATTCTTACAGAGAGACTGTCAAGTTGCCTTGTGTGCTTCTGGCTGTTTTTCTTGCTCTCTGCATAAAAACATCAGCCCAGCGTCTGATGGCCAATGCTCTGGGTGCTGCCCGTCTGGCTGTGGCCAGCAGCTGGTGTCCAAACACAAGCGGGTGCCTTCTGGGCAGGGGAAAGGACTGGCACCAGCAGCCATTTTCCCGGGTGAAGCTGGCAGGAAGCTGGGCAAGTGCAGAAGTCATTGGCATGACTCTGCTGGCATCAGAGAACCTGTGCTGTGTCTCTGACGATGCTGCCAGCACTGTGAAGGAAGAGCCAAGACAAGCGCTGGAAGCAGACACATCCTGCACTTTCTGCTCTTCCATGCACACGGAACACACTTGTTCCCCCAGCTCCAGAAGACTTGATGCAGGAACAAAACCATTCCTGCAGGAAGGACCAAAGGCCAAGGGCCGTTTGGCCAATTTCCCTTGCACACCGCACGCTTGGGCAACTGGCTGAGACCAAGCAGCCTTTTTCCTCTCTTCCCCATTGGCCTGAAGACCCTCTGCACCAAGAGAAAGCTCCTGGACACCCGGCTATCCAACAAGAGCAATTTAATGTTCCTCTAGTGGCTGAAGGGAAAGGAAGTGCTGGCAGAGGAGAGCTGTTCCCCGCAGGCTCAGGTGGCCCCAGCAGACGCAGCCTCCCGGATCAGTTCGGCACAGCGCCGCGGCAGGACACTCGGCCGCGGCCACACAGGAACGGCCGCGACTTCCAGAGGCGGCGCAGTTGGTCTCGCATCTTCTGCAGTCGGGAGGGGGGAACGCTCTGTACAGCTAAAAGGATGTACAGAGCTTGAAGCGCCAGGCATGAGATGGCTGGGCTGCTGTCATCCGTCATGCCCTGAAGGGCTGCAGAGAAAGAAACAGAGGCACACTCAGAAGCTGGATCTGCGGGCAGCTGGGGAGAGCCTCCAGCCTCGTCCATGCCACGCAGCTCCTGCCACAGGCTGGAGGAAGCAGGAGACAAGAAGGACGAGCTGGCAGCTGCTGGTCAGCAATGTGCCGCAGGCCCCTGCAAGGTGTCTGTGCTGTGGCCACGCTGCCCTTGGGGCGCGCAGGGAGCGGTGGCGTCCCCGGGCGGGCCAGGGAACGCAGCTGCCAGCGGCAGCCCCCGCCCGCCGGGAGCCCGCGGGCCTCACTCACCCCTGCAGATGATGCGCAACTCCGGCTGCTGCCCTGTCACGTAGCGCCCGGCCATGCCTGGGGAACACAGAGCGCCTCCTGCCTTCAGAGCCACAGCTGCCGCACACGGCCGCTGCCAGCCCTGAGGCCACACGGGCTGCTGGCCCGGCAGGGCTCAGCCCGGCCCCTGGCGCACGCTACCGGCCCAGGGCACGGCTGCCAGAGGGCGGCAGCAGCAATGCCCAGGCCAGCGGCGGCTGCACGTGCCCGCGCCCGGATCCTGCTGCCGGGACAGCGGGCGCGGCTGGGGCCGAGCTGCGCCGGGCCGGGCCGGGCCGGGGAGGGAGCCGGGCTCGGGACTCACCCATGAACCTGACGGCCGCCTCTCGCAGGGGCTCCTGTGCGCTCTGCAGGTGCGGCAGGGCCAGGCGCAGGTGCTCGGCCGCTCGGCTCCTGTCCTCTGCCAGCTGCAGAGAGCGGCAGGGCACGGAGGGAAAGGGTTGATGCGGGCCCTGCCCCTGGGCCCGGCGCTCCCTAGGGCCGGCGCTGCTCGCCCTGCCCACAGAGCCCTGAGGCCCGGCCGGCAGCCGCAGGCGCCGGGCTCGGGACGGGGCGGAGGGCGCTAGGAGCCGCGGTGCCGCCCCGCAGCAGAGCCCGGCCGGCTCGGGGCCCCGTCGGCACCGCGCTTGGGGCCAGGGGAGCCTGGAGCAGAGCCCGCACGGCCCAGGCAAGGGAGCGGCGTGTGGGGCGCAGGCTGGTGGCCCTGCGTGCGGCACCGGGCAGGGGCCACAGCTGCCAGCCCCACAGACTGGGCGCCGTGGGCAGGCGGCTTCTCCAGGCATGGGGATGGGCATTCCAGCCTGTCCTTACCAAGCGCTCCGCAAATCTCCACATCTGATCCGTCTTCAGCAGCTGCTTGAGATCCTTCCTCTTCAGGAACTTCACTGCAGAAAGCAGCGTTTCCCGAGAGGCCTGCAGAGCAGCAGAGAGCCAGAGATGGCACCGCAGCCCAGGGCACAGGACCCGCATCTCTGTGCCAAGGCCAGGAGGAGGCCGGAGCCCCTCAGGTGCCAGGGGCTGGGGAGACGGCTGAGCCCCCTCCCATGGGGACACCCAGGAGGCTTCACCTGTGCCACACGCCCGTTCTCATTGTGGCACTGGAAGAAGAGTGGGAGCAGGCTCTGGCTCACATGCTTCTTCAGGGGCTTTTCTCCCTTTGCCACTACCAGCGTGATCACGTCTCTGAAGAGGCGAATGGAGAGCAGCTGCACACGGCTGTTGTCCTGTTGGAAAGGAAGCAAAAGCCCTCCACGTCAGCTGCTGCAGGCCCCCCTGTGCCCAGGCCCAAGGCGCCACCCAAGTGCCCGTGGCTGGGGGCACAGAGCCTCACATTGTCAAAGAGGTGCCAGAGCGCCTCAGCCAGCTGCAGGGCGATGGGGCTGGCTATTGCCAGGTCTTTCTGCAGCAGCAGGAGGCTGAGCACAAGGAGGGTCATCTCAACGACGTCTTCATCCCTATCCCACAGGAGCTTCCCAAGGCTTTCATTCAGGCTGTACATGCTTGGATCCTGTGTGCAAAACAAGGCTGGGCAACCCCACGCTGCTGCAGGGCTCAGAGGCTGAAGGCCTGTCCCAAACACTCAGGCAGCTGAACCCTGGAGAGCTGGGAGCAGCTGCCACAGCTGCCAGAGCCCAGCTAAGCCCGAGGTGCTGCTTGCCCCAGCCCCACGCTGCCAGCACAGCTTCAGCTGCTGCCTCCTTCTCACCATCAAGGTGAGCACCACGAGGCCTCGGAGCACCACGCAACGCATCTGCCTGGACTCGCTCTGCAGGTGTCTTGTCAAGATCTCCAGGACTTTTTCACCGCATTCGCTCAAGTCCAGGCAATCCAGGAGCTGAAAGGCACAGAGCAGGCACAGAGGTGCCCAGCTGGCAGGAGCTCAGAAGTGCACAGGGCCCAGCCAAGGCAGCAGCACAGGGCACGGGCAGCGTCCCAGGCAGCTGCAGCTACAAGAGGGCAGAGGGCTGGGAGGCAGCTGAGCCAGGCAGCGCTGGCCGTGGGGCTCACCTCCACCAGGAAGGCCAGGGCGGGCAGTTCCCAGTCTGAAACGCCTTGGCTGAGCAGCTCAAAGAGGCAGGATGCCATGCCGCAACACCAGTTGATGGAGACGCGGCGCATCTCCCTGGCAGGGAGAAAAAGGCCCCATTGCTCGTGGGCCGGGCGGGCAAACCTCTCCCAGGGCTGACTGGCAGAGCTCTGCTCTGCTCCCGAGCAGCCCGGGGGCGCTTTGGGAGGCGGCTGTTCCCAGGCGCCCTCCTCTGCCGGCCTTTTCCAGGCTGCTCATCCCTCCCTTGGTGACAAGGCCCTGCCGCCCATGAGCACAGGGACGGTGTGGGGCGTTGCAGGCACAAAAGAGGGGGGCGGTGGGGAGAACGAGGTCTCACCTGGCCAGCAGACGCACTGCACAGTGGTGGGTGTCGGCACAGAGCAGCATGTCCCAGGCACGGTTACGTTCCATGGACAGCACCACGTGCTCATAGCGCATTTGGCAGAGCAGGGCCTTCAGGGTCTGCAGCGCAAATCTGTGTGCAAAGCAAAGGCCAGGTGATGCTGGGAGCCCCGGCTCCCGCCCTGGGGGCACGGGAGGGATGGGGAGACTGGGAGGACTGGCATGGAGCACCTGTTGGGCTTGGCGGAGAGGCCGTGTTGCTCCTGGCATCCCTTCCAGAAGGTCTCAACCTCTTCTGGCGTGTCCTGCGTGCTGATGTATGCTTGGAGGAGCAGACGCAGAAAGAGATCGGGGAAATACTCCAGCACGACAGGCGAGCGCCAGGCCAGATTGAAGACTCTCCACAGGGCCACGGTTGCCTGCAAGAAATCCAACAGCCAGAGACAAGGCTCAGTGCCAAGGGCCCGAGCGTGCGAGGGAGAGCAGGGGGAAAGATGGGGAGAGCAGCCAGCCTGGTGCCCCTGACCCCTGCCCCTAAGGCAGGATTCAGCGCAGTGTCTGAGGCAGAAGGATGCAGCTGGGGGGAGGACAGAGAGCTGGCTGCTGCAGAGGTGGCCTGGGGGCTGGCAAAGGCCAGCTCCAGAAACTCACAGCCAGGGCAAAGACTCCTGCGTCGTCCCCGTCGGAGGTGTACACGCTGTCCACTGGCCAGGCGCTCAGCACATCGAGGAGCAGCTGCAGCGCCGGCTCCGCAGTCCTGCTCGAGGACATGATGGTTGCCCACATGGTGGCGGCAGCTCTGTGGGGTCAGAGCTCTGTGTCAGGGCTGTCTCGGCCACAGCGCCGTGGCCTGGGCAGCTGCAGGGGCCCGTGCTGGCCCTCAGCCCTGCCTCTGCCCACTGCCCCGGGCCGGCAGCACCCCGCCAGCCCACGTGGGTACAGAGGCCCCGAGGGGCAGGGAGAGAGAATGGCACCAGGCTCAGGAGCTGACATGGCAGCGCTGGAAAACAGAGGAGCCAGAGGATCCTGGAACTGCCTGCCTGTCTGGCAGTCAGCAGGGACAGGCTCTACAGGGTGACGGGCCGGTGAACTCCAAGGCCTCAAGGCACGTGGGGCTGCCCGACCTGTCACACGATGGGGCCCAGCGCAAGAGGGCGATCAGCACGTCACAGGGGTATTCCTGGGTCAGCTCCAGAAGGGCCTTGTCCAGCCTGTGCCCAGCAGACTCATTGGCCGTGAGCCACTGGTGGATGGACCTCACCATGGCGGGCACCTGCAGAAGGCACGGGCAGACTCGGAGAGCTGCCAGAGCAGCAACACCCCCTGAGAAGTGCTTCCCTTCCAAACGCATCGGGCCGGGCCTCAAAGGCCAAGGGAGCCCGGCAGACCCGTCTTGAGGCGCCACACCAGTGCTGGGGCCATCGAGCCCTTGCCCCAGGCTGCTTACTTGCGTTGGATTGGAGATACCCTTCTCCACAAGCAAATCCAGCATGGCAGCACCGGTCTCGGCATCGAGGAACGGAAGGTTGGCCAAGACGCCCGTGCCCGCACTGGTGGTCTCTTCCTGCCAAAGGCACGTGATGAATTAGCAGAGGGTCTGCAGGAGAAGGGCAGCAAGGGAGGCAGAATCCACGCAGCGCTCCAAGCCTGGTGCTTGGCTGAGCAGTGCCAGCAGGCCCAGCCCAGGTGGGGGTGGCTGCAGGTACCTGCGCCGTTCTGCCGAAGTGGCCACAGGTGGCTTCCTGTTCCTCTGTCCAGTCTTTGGCTTCATCTGGCAAAGAGCGAGCTCAGTCAGAGCTGAGGGGCAGCGGGAGAGGCCGGAGAACACAGGCCAGCCCTGCGCTCCCCAGGCAGGGAGAGCCCTGGGATGCCTCGGGGGATGGAGCGCGGCTGCCAGGTGCTCCAGCCCAGCTTCTGTCCTATCCATGGATATGTCCACAGGCATGGGATGGGATGGGATGGGATGGGATGGGATGGGATGGGATGGGATGGGATGGGGCGGGGCCAAGCTGGCTACAGGCACCAGCCCTGCAGCCCAGCTCGGACACTCACTCTCCTGCAGCAGCTGGATCTGCTCCAGTTCTTCGAGCTGCTCTGCTGAGGTAGCTCCAGCCTCTTCCTCCTCCAGCCAGGCCAGCTTGGGCACGCTGGGGGGTCTCTGCTCCATGTCACTCTTTGCACTTAGGAGTGCTTGCTGAAGCAGAGAGGCCTGGGAAGCGCTGAAGATGAGCAAGTGCTGCAGTTGTGCCTTGAAGGCACCTGCAGCAGAGGAGCCTCGGCAAGGCTACAGGACAGGAAGTCCTGCAGTCTGTCCTCGAGGACACCAGCACGAGAGAAGTCTCACAAAGGAAATAGGACTGCAAGTCCTGCAGTCCTTCCTCGAGGGCTCTGGCCGCAGGGATGGCAGACGCTTGGGAAATGCTCCACGTCACCGAGTCCCGCAGCCTGGCCTCGAGGTCACCTGCACTGGGAACGCCTCGCAAAAGCTCCGGGTCAGCAAGGAACGAGTTGGCTGTGGGGGGGCTCCTCACAGCACCGCTCTGTCCCGTCCTGTCCCGTCGCGTGCAACGAGCACTGTGGCGTGGCCGTGGCGCCGCCAGCACCTACGTCACGACGTGTCACAAAGGGTCACGCTTGCACACTCTGTCCCTTTCCATGCCACGGTGAGCATGGTGCACTGTGTCACAGAGAGCCCCAGGACACACCTCCACGTGTCCTGGGGACACCCCCAGCCCACCCAAACTGCCCCAGCTTGCAGGCAAGACCTTGCCCCAAGTGTTGGAGACACAGGCCAGCAGGAACTTCAGCAACGGCCCAAACAAGAAGCAGCTGCTCCTCTGCTCTGCCTGCTCAGGGCAGCAGAATGAGCCCCCACGGCTGCCAAGGCAGCAGAGCAGCAAGGGCACCGGGGCCTTCCACAGGCCCTGCCAGGGCCTCTTTGGGACCAGTCCCGCTGCTGCCTGGCCGGCACACTCGCAGGGGCGTGACACAGACACGGCACGTGTGGCCAAGAGCACCAATGCTGCTCTGTGCCCTGGGCAGTGCTGACAGCAGCAGCTGTGGCAGAGTCCCTGCCAAAGGAGATTTGCCATCCCCAAGGCCTGCCACTGCTGCTGCCTGTCTGCTGCCACAGAGACCTGTGGCCCCGGGGGACATCTCTGCCAGAGGACAGCCAAAGCCAACGGGCCTTGCTGTCTATGCCATCTTTTCTGACAACAGGTGGCTGTTGGCAGGAGCACCTGGAGCAATTGGTGGCAGCACTGGGTATCCGTCAGAAGGCAGAAGCTGTTGTCCCTTCCTGGAATGATTTTCGCTCAGAAGTGATTGTCTGCAGCACAAAACCACCATCCACTATTGACTTTCACAAGACAAATACATTCTTACAGAGAGACTGTCAAGGTGCCTTGTGTGCTTCTGGCTATTTTTCTTGCTCTCTGGATAAAAACATCAGCCCAGCATCTGATGGCCAATGCTCTGGGTGCTGCCTGTCTGGCTGTGGCCAGCAGCTGGTGTCCAAACACAAGCGGGTGCCTTCTGGGCAAGGGAAAGGACTGGCACCAGCAGCCATTTTCCCGGGTGAAGCTGGCAGGAAGCTGGGCAAGTGCAAAAGTTTGGCATGACTCTGCTGGCATCAGAGAACCTGTGCTGTGTCTCTGATGATGCTGCCAGCACTGTGAAGGAAGAGCCAAGACAGGCGCTGGAAGCAGACACATCCCGCACTTTCTGCTCTTCCATGCACACGGAACACACTTGTTCCCCCAGCTCCAGAAGACTTGATGCAGGAACGAAACCATTCCTGCAGGAAGGACCAAAGGCCAAGGGCCACCTTCCCTTGCACACCGCACGCTTGGGCAACTGGCTGAGACCAAGCAGCCTTTTTCCCCTCTTCCCCCTTGGCCTGAAGACCCTCTGCACCAAGAGAAGGCTCCTGGACACCCGGCTATCTAACAAGAGCAATTTAATGTTCCTCTAGTGACTGAAGGGAAAGGAAGTGCTGGCAGAGGAGAGCTGTTCCCCGCAGGCTCAGGCGGCCCCAGCAGACGCAGCCTCCCGGATCAGTTCGGCACAGCGCCGCGGCAGGACACTCGGCCGCGGCCACACAGGAACGGCCGCGACTTCCAGAGGCGGCGCAGTTGGTCTCGCATCTTCTGCAGTCGGGAGGAGGGAACGCTCTGTACAGCTAAAAGGATGTACAGAGCTTGAAGCGCCAGGCATGAGATGGCTGGGCTGCTGTCATCCGTCATGCCCTGAAGGGCTGCAGAGAGAGAAACAGAGGCACACTCAGAGGCTGGATCTGCGGGCAGCTGGGGAGAGCCTCCAGCCTCGTCCATGCCACGCAGCTCCTGCCACGGCCTGGAGGAAGCAGGAGACAAGAAGGACGAGCTGGCAGCTGCTGGCCAGGAATGTGCCGCAGGCCCCTGCAAGGTGTCTGTGCTGTGGCCACGCTGCCCTTGGGGCGCGCAGGGAGCGGAGGCGTCCCCGGGCGGGCCAGGGAACGCAGCTGCCAGCGGCAGCCCCCGCCCGCCGGGAGCCCGCGGGCCTCACTCACCCCTGCAGATGATGCGCAACTCCGGCTGCTGCCCTGTCACGTAGCGCCCGGCCATGCCTGGGGAACACAGAGCGCCTCCTGCCTTCAGAGCCACAGCTGCCGCACACGGCCGCTGCCAGCCCTGAGGCCACACGGGCTGCTGGCCCGGCAGGGCTCAGCCCGGCCCTTGCCGCACGCTGCCGGCCCAGGGCACGGCTGCCAGAGGGCGGCAGCAGCAATGCCCAGGCCAGCGGCGGCTGCACGTGCCCGCGCCCGGATCCTGCTGCCGGGACAGCGGGCGCGGCTGGGGCCGAGCTGCGCCGGGCCGGGCCGGGGAGGGAGCCGGGCTCGGGACTCACCCATGAACCTGACGGCCGCCTCTCGCAGGGGTTCCTGTGCGCTCTGCAGGTGCGGCAGGGCCAGGCGCAGGTGCTCGGCCGCTCGGCTCCTGTCCTCTGCCAGCTGCAGAGAGCGGCAGGGCACGGAGGGAAAGGGTTGATGATGGCCCTGCCCCTGGGCCGGGCGCTCCCTAGGGCCGGCGCTGCTCGCCCTGCCCACAGAGCCCTGAGGCCCGGCCGGCAGCCGCAGGCGCCGGGCTCGGGACGGGGCGGAGGGCGCTAGGAGCCGCGGTGCCGCCCCGCAGCAGAGCCCGGCCGGCTCGGGGCCCCGTCGGCACCGCGCTTGGGGCCAGGGGAGCCTGGAGCAGAGCCCGCACGGCCCAGGCAAGGGAGCGGCGTGTGGGGCGCAGGCTGGTGGCCCTGCGTGCGGCACCGGGCAGGGGCCACAGCTGCCAGCCCCACAGACTGGGCGCCGTGGCCAGGCGGCTTCTCCAGGCATGGGGATGGGCATTCCAGCCTGTCCTTACCAAGCGCTCCGCAAATCTCCACATCTGATCCGTCTTCAGCAGCTGCTTGAGATCCTTCCTCTTCAGGAACTTCACTGCAGAAAGCAGCGTTTCCCGAGAGGCCTGCAGAGCAGCAGAGAGCCAGAGATGGCACCGCAGCCCAGGGCACAGGACCCGCATCTCTGTGCCAAGGCCAGGAGGAGGCCGGAGCCCCTCAGGTGCCAGGGGCTGGGGAGACGGCTGAGCCCCCTCCCATGGGGACACCCAGGAGGCCTCACCTGTGCCACACGCCCGTTCTCATTGTGGCACTGGAAGAAGAGCGGGAGCAGGCTCTGGCTCACATGCTTCTTCAGGGGCTTTTCTCCCTTTGCCACTACCAGCGTGATCACGTCTCTGAAGAGGCGAATGGAGAGCAGCTGCACACGGCTGTTGTCCTGTTGGAAAGGAAGCAAAAGCCCTCCACGTCAGCTGCTGCAGGCCCCCCTGTGCCCAGGCCCAAGGCGCCACCCAAGTGCCCGTGGCTGGGGGCACAGAGCCTCACATTGTCAAAGAGGTGCCAGAGCGCCTCAGCCAGCTGCAGGGCGATGGGGCTGGCTATTGCCAGGTCTTTCTGCAGCAGCAGGAGGCTGAGCACAAGGAGGGTCATCTCAACGACGTCTTCATCCCTATCCCACAGGAGCTTCCCAAGGCTTTCATTCAGGCTGTACATGCTTGGATCCTGTGTGCAAAACAAGGCTGGGCAACCCCACGCTGCTGCAGGGCTCAGAGGCTGAAGGCCTGTCCCAAACACTCAGGCAGCTGAACCCTGGAGAGCTGGGAGCAGCTGCCACAGCTGCCAGAGCCCAGCTAAGCCCGAGGTGCTGCTTGCCCCAGCCCCACGCTGCCAGCACAGCTTCAGCTGCTGCCTCCTTCTCACCATCAAGGTGAGCACCACGAGGCCTCGGAGCACCACGCAACGCATCTGCCTGGACTCGCTCTGCAGGTGTCTTGTCAAGATCTCCAGGACTTTTTCACCGCATTCGCTCAAGTCCAGGCAATCCAGGAGCTGAAAGGCACAGAGCAGGCACAGAGGTGCCCAGCTGGCAGGAGCTCAGAAGTGCACAGGGCCCAGCCAAGGCAGCAGCAAAGGGCACAGGCAGCGTCACAGGCAGCTGCGGCTACAAGAGGGCAGAGGGCTGGGAGGCAGCTGAGCCAGGCAGCGCTGGCCGTGGGGCTCACCTCCACCAGGAAGGCCAGGGCGGGCAGTTCCCAGTCTGAAACGCCTTGGCTGAGCAGGTCAAAGAGGCAGGATGCCATGCCGCAACACCAGTTGATGGAGACGCGGCGCATCTCCCTGGCAGGGAGAAAAAGGCCCCATTGCTCGTGGGCCGGGCGGGCAAACCTCTCCCAGGGCTGACTGGCAGAGCTCTGCTCTGCTCCCGAGCAGCCCGGGGGCGCTTTGGGAGGCGGCTGTTCCCAGGCGCCCTCCTCTGCCGGCCTTTTCCAGGCTGCTCATCCCTCCCTTGGTGACAAGGCCCTGCCGCCCATGAGCACAGGGACGGTGTGGGGCGTTGCAGGCACAAAAGAGGGGGGCGGTGGGGAGAACGAGGTCTCACCTGGCCAGCAGACGCACTGCACAGTGGTGGGTGTCGGCACAGAGCAGCATGTCCCAGGCACGGTTACGTTCCATGGACAGCACCACGTGCTCATAGCGCATTTGGCAGAGCAGGGCCTTCAGGGTCTGCAGCGCAAAGCTGTGTGCAGAGCAAAGGCCAGGTGACGCTGGGAGCCCCGGCTCCCGCCCTGGGGGCACGGGAGGGATGGGGAGACTGGGAGGACTGGCATGGAGAACCTGTTGGGCTTGGCGGAGAGGCCGTGTTGCTCCTGGCATCCCTTCCAGAAGGTCTCAACCTCTTCTGGCGTGTCCTGCGTGCTGATGTACGCTTGGAGGAGCAGACGCAGAAAGAGATCGGGGAAATACTCCAGCACGACAGGTGAGCGCCAGGCCAGATTGAAGACTCTCCACAGGGCCACAGTTGCCTGCAAGAAATCCAACAGCCAGAGACAAGGCTCAGTGCCAAGGGCCCGAGCGTGCGAGGGAGAGCAGGGGGAAAGATGGGGAGAGCAGCCAGCCTGGTGCCCCTGACCCCTGCCCCTAAGGCAGGATTCAGCGCAGTGTCTGAGGCAGAAGGATGCAGCTGGGGGGAGGACAGAGAGCTGGCTGCTGGAGAGGCGGCCTAGGGGCTGGCAAAGGCCAGCTCCAGAAACTCACAGCCAGGGCAAAGACTCCTGTGTCGTCCCCGTCGGAGGTGTACACGCTGTCCACTGGCCAGGCGCTCAGCACATCGAGGAGCAGCTGCAGCGCCGGCTCCGCAGTCCTGCTCGAGGACATGATGGTTGCCCACATGGTGGCGGCAGCTCTGTGGGGTCAGAGCTCTGTGTCAGGGCTGTCTCGGCCACAGCGCCGTGGCCTGGGCAGCTGCAGGGGCCCGTGCTGGCCCTCAGCCCTGCCTCTGCCCACTGCCCCGGGCCGGCAGCACCCCGCCAGCCCACGTGGGTACAGAGGCCCCGAGGGGCAGGGAGGGAGCATGGCACCAGGCTCAGGAGCTGACATGGCAGCGCTGGAAAACAGAGGAGCCAGAGGATCCTGGAACTGCCTGCCTGTCTGGCAGTCAGCAGGGACAGGCTCTACAGGGTGACGGGCCGGTGAACTCCAAGGCCTCAAGGCACGTGGGGCTGCCCGACCTGTCACACGATGGGGCCCAGCGCAAGAGGGCGATCAGCACGTCACAGGGGTATTCCTGGGTCAGCTCCAGAAGGGCCTTGTCCAGCCTGTGCCCAGCAGACTCATTGGCCGTGAGCCACTGGTGGATGGACCTCACCATGGCGGGCACCTGCAGAAGGCACGGGCAGACTCGGAGAGCTGCCAGAGCAGCAACACCCCCTGAGAAGTGCTTCCCTTCCAAACGCATTGGGCCGGGCCTCAAAGGCCGAGGGAGCCCGGCAGACGCGGCTCGAGGCGCCACACCAGTGCTGGGGCCATCGAGCCCTTGCCCCAGGCTGCTTACTTGCGTTGGATTGGAGATACCCTTCTCCACAAGCAAATCCAGCGTGGCAGCACCGGTCTCGGCATCGAGGAATGGAAGGTTGGCCAAGACACCCGTGCCCGCACTGGTGGTCTCTTCCTGCCAAAGGCACGTGATGAATTAGCAGAGGGTCTGCAGGAGAAGGGCAGCAAGGGAGGCAGAATCCATGGAGCGCTCCAAGCCTGGTGCTTGGCTGAGCAGTGCCAGCAGGCCCAGCCCAGGTGGGGGTGGCTGCAGGTACCTGCGCCGTTCTGCCGAAGTGGCCACAGGTGGCTTCCTGTTCCTCTGTCCAGTCTTTGGCTTCATCTGGCAAAGAGCGAGCTCAGTCAGAGCTGAGGGGCTGCGGGAGAGGCCGGAGAACACAGGCCAGCCCTGTGCTCCCCAGGCAGGGAGAGCCCTGGGATGCCTCGGGGGATGGAGCGCGGCTGCCAGGTGCTCCAGCCCAGCTTCTGTCCTATTCATGGATATGTCCACAGGCATGGGATGGGATGGGATGGGATGGGATGGGATGGGATGGGATGGGATGGGATGGGATGGGATGGGGCGGGGCCAAGCTGGCTACAGGCACCAGCCCTGCAGCCCAGCTCGGACACTCACTCTCCTGCAGCAGCTGGATCTGCTCCAGTTCTTCGAGCTGCTCTGCTGAGGTAGCTCCAGCCTCTTCCTCCTCCAGCCAGGCCAGCTTGGGCACACTGGGGGGTCTCTGCTCCATGTCACTCTTTGCACTTAGGAGTGCTTGCTGAAGCAGAGAGGCCTGGGAAGCGCTGAAGATGAGCAAGTGCTGCAGTTGTGCCTTGAAGGCACCTGCAGCAGAGGAGCCTCGGCAAGGCTACAGGACAGGAAGTCCTGCAGTCTGTCCTCGAGGGCACCAGCACGAGAGAAGTCTCAGGAAGGAAATAGGACTGCAAGTCCCGCAGTCCTTCCTCGAGGGCTCCGGCCGCAGGGATGGCAGACGCTTGGGAAATGCTCCACGTCACCGAGTCCCGCAGCCTGGCCTCGAGGTCACCTGCACAGGGAGCGCCTCGCAAAAGCTCCGGGTCAGCAAGGAACGAGTTGGCTGTGGGGGGGCTCCTCACAGCACCGCTCTGTCCCGTCCTGTCCCGTCGCGTGCAACGAGCACTGTGGCGTGGCCGTGGCGCCGCCAGCACCTACGTCACGACGTGTCACAAAGGGTCACGCTTGCACACTCTGTCCCTTTCCATGCCACGGTGAGCATGGTGCACTGTGTCACAGAGAGCCCCAGGACACACCTCCACGTGTCCTGGGGACACCCCCAGCCCACCCAAACTGCCCCAGCTTGCTGGCAAGACCTTGCCCCAAGTGTTGAAGACACAGGCCAGCAGGAACTTCAGCAACGGCCCAAACAAGAAGCAGCTGCTCCTCTGCTCTGCCTGCTCAGGGCAGCAGAATGAGCCCCCACGGCTGCCAAGGCAGCAGAGCAGCAAGGGCACCGGGGCCTTCCACAGGCCCTGCCAGGGCCTCTTTGGGACCAGTCCCGCTGCTGGGTGACCGGCACACTCGCAGGGGCGTGACACAGACACGGCACGTGTGGCCAAGAGCACCAATGCTGCTCTGTGCCCTGGGCAGTGCTGACAGCAGCAGCTGTGGCAGAGTCCCTGCCAAAGGAGATTTGCCATCCCCAAGGCCTGCCACTGCTGCTGCCTGTCTCCTGCCACAGAGACCTGTGGCCCCGGGGGACATCTCTGCCAGAGGACAGCCAAAGCCAACGGGCCTTGCTGTCTATGCCATCTTTTCTGACAACAGGTGGCTGTTGGCAGGAGCACCTGGAGCAATTGGTGGCAGCACTGGGTATCCGTCAGAAGGCAGAAGCTGTTGTCCCTTCCTGGAATGATTTTCGCTCAGAAGTGATTGTCTGCAGCACAAAACCACCATCCACTATTGACTTTCACAAGACAAATACATTCTTACAGAGAGACTGTCAAGTTGCCTTGTGTGCTTCTGGCTATTTTTCTTGCTCTCTGGATAAAAACATCAGCCCAGCGTCTGATGGCCAATGCTCTGGGTGCTGCCTGTCTGGCTGTGGCCAGCAGCTGGTGTCCAAACACAAGCGGGTGCCTTCTGGGCAAGGGAAAGGACTGGCACCAGCAGCCATTTTCCCGGGTGAAGCTGGCAGGAAGCTGGGCAAGTGCAAAAGTTTGGCATGACTCTGCTGGCATCAGAGAACCTGTGCTGTGTCTCTGATGATGCTGCCAGCACTGTGAAGGAAGAGCCAAGACAGGCGCTGGAAGCAGACACATCCTGCACTTTCTGCTCTTCCATGCACACGGAACACACTTGTTCCCCCAGCTCCAGAAGACTTGATGCAGGAACAAAACCATTCCTGCAGGAAGCACCAAAGGCCAAGGGCCACCTTCCCTTGCACACCGCACGCTTGGGCAACTGGCTGAGACCAAGCAGCCTTTTTCCCCTCTTCCCCCTTGGCCTGAAGACCCTCTGCACCAAGAGAAGGCTCCTGGACACCCGGCTATCTAACAAGAGCAATTTAATGTTCTTCTAGTGACTGAAGGGAAAGGAAGTGCTGGCAGAGGAGAGCTGTTCCCCGCAGGCTCAGGCGGCCCCAGCAGACGCAGCCTCCCGGATCAGTTCGGCACAGCGCCGCGGCAGGACACTCGGCCGCGGCCACACAGGAACGGCCGCGACTTCCAGAGGCAGCGCAGTTGGTCTCGCATCTTCTGCAGTCGGGAGGAGGGAACGCTCTGTACAGCTAAAAGGATGTACAGAGCTTGAAGCGCCAGGCATGAGATGGCTGGGCTGCTGTCATCCGTCATGCCCTGAAGGGCTGCAGAGAGAGAAACAGAGGCAGACTCAGAGGCTGGATCTGCGGGCAGCTGGGGAGAGCCTCCAGCCTCGTCCATGCCACGCAGCTCCTGCCACGGCCTGGAGGAAGCAGGAGACAAGAAGGACGAGCTGGCAGCTGCTGGCCAGGAATGTGCCGCAGGCCCCTGCAAGGTGTCTGTGCTGTGGCCACGCTGCCCTTGGGGCGCGCAGGGAGCGGAGGCGTCCCCGGGCGGGCCAGGGAACGCAGCTGCCAGCGGCAGCCCCCGCCCGCCGGGAGCCCGCGGGCCTCACTCACCCCTGCAGATGATGCGCAACTCCGGCTGCTGCCCTGTCACGTAGCGCCCGGCCATGCCTGGGGAACACAGAGCGCCTCCTGCCTTCAGAGCCACAGCTGCCGCACACGGCCGCTGCCAGCCCTGAGGCCACACGGGCTGCTGGCCCGGCAGGGCTCAGCCCGGCCCTTGCCGCACGCTGCCGGCCCAGGGCACGGCTGCCAGAGGGCGGCAGCAGCAATGCCCAGGCCAGCGGCGGCTGCACGTGCCCGCGCCCGGATCCTGCTGCCGGGACAGCGGGCGGGGCTGGGGCCGAGCTGCGCCGGGCCGGGCCGGGGAGGGAGCCGGGCTCGGGACTCACCCATGAACCTGACGGCCGCCTCTCGCAGGGGCTCCTGTGGGCTCCGCAGGTAGCGCAGGGCCCGGCGCAGGTGCTCGGCCGCTCGGCTCCTGTCCTCTGCCAGCTGCAGAGAGCGACGGGAGGGAAGGGTTGGCGCGGGCTCAGCCCCTGGGCCGGGCGCTGCCTGCGCCCAGCCCCGGCCTCCCCTGGCCGCAGAGCCCTGAGGCGCGGCCAGCAGCCGCTGGCCAAGGGCTGCCGAGGGCAGGGGGCAGAGGGCCGGCTGCTGCCCGGGGAGCCGCGGTGCCGGCCCGCAGCCCCGTATAGTATAAACAGGGCTCCCTCGATGCAGGAAATTATTTGCATCTGACTCCATTGATTCAGAATGCTGAACATTTGCTTTATTATTCAATATTATATTAAATTATTCTCTGCATTATAATCAATAATACTATACTATATTAAAAAGATGTTATACTACATAGAATAGTAAAGAATTCTAAAGAAAAATCTGTGACTGTCTGCCGACAGCCAGGACACAGCTTTGACCCAATAGGCCAATTAATATATACAACCATCACCAAAATGTAATTAAGGACTCCCTTTAGGTAAAAAATACTCCTAACACATTCCACATGCCAAAAAAACCCCATGAGCAGCAAATAGAGATAAGAATAATTTTCTCTTTCTTCTCTCTGTGCTTGTCCAGGAAAAAAACTGTGAGAGAGGATTATGTCTCTCTCTGTTCAGAGAATGTGAATGCCACAGCCCCACAGCCCCGCGGGCCAGGGCTCCATTGGCACCTGGCTTGGGGCCACAGGAGCCCGGAGCAGAGCCCGCGTGGCCCAGGGAAGAGAACGGCGTGTGGGGCGCAGGATGGTGCCCCTGGGTGCAGCACTGGGCAGGGGCGCAGCTGCCGGGCGCACACATTGAGCAGCGTGGTCAGGGGCCTTCTCCAGCCTGAGGCTGGGCCTTCCAGGCCGTCCTTACCAGGCCCACAGGGAACCTCCAGGTCTGATCTACCTGCATCTTCTTTTGGAGATCCATCCTGAGCAGGAATCTGGCTGAACAATGCAGTCTTTCCCAGAAGGCCTGAAGAGCGTGGAGGTGGCACCCGCTGCAGGGGCAGGGCTAGGAGGTGGGCATGGGAAAGGGAATGGAGGACCATCCTAGATGCCTTTCTGAGTGGCCAAGGCGGGACAATCTCGTGCCACAGCATTCAAAATGGGAGATCTGTCCATGTGGTCTGTGCCGTCTTGTCCAATAGAAGTTGATGGCAGTTCAGGATAAAGGGGTGTAGGAAAAGGGGTTCACTTAGAGCCCAGGCTGGCATGGCCAGTACCAGCTTGAGAAGGGGACAGGAGAGGACTGGAGGTGGCAGGAGGAAGGGAGCACTTCTGCGCCGCTTTTAGGCGGTTTCTACCTCTAGAGCTGTCCCGAGGGGACAGGAGCACGGCGGGAGGAATGCCTGTAGCAGCGTGGGGTTTAGGTGCTGGTTGCTGCTACCTATTTCCCAATAAGCAACTCCCGTGGAAAAGCCACTTGGGTGAGCATTCAGGCAAGGCAGTCAAGTCCACACAGCCCACACTCACCATGGCTAGCTCAGCCAAGAGAGGCAGAGGGGCCTTTATATGGTCAGTTCCACTGAGGTTTATTTCAACACACCAAAGGGGAACCAGAGGCAAAAGACAGACCATGTGCTCTGCACAAGGTTTAAGTAGGGAGGGTAGGGAGTGGTACAAAGGACAGGGCAAGAGGGATTGGCTTTCAGGGCAGACAGGGCCTGCCACCAGGAGTACCACAACCAAGGAGGAAACAGGGAAAAGAGAAACCAGGGGAAGTTGGGACATATGGGGAAAAGAACAGGGATGGATCACTGTTGAGCAAACGTCCATGAAGAAGACCTCTCTGTCAGCCCAAGTGGGGGAACTCTATGGTAATTCTCTCCAAGGCAGGGCTCTGGGGATTTCCCTGAGGGGGAAGGAATCAGAGGATTCCACACTGGTGCCCATGGCTGAAGCACTGGGCAGGGGTGGAGCTGCCAGCCCCACATACTGAGCAGCGTGGTCAGGGGGCTTCTCCAAGCTGAGGCTGTGGCTTCCAGGCTGTCCTCACCAGGCCCTTGCCAAACCTCCAGATCTGATCCAACTGCAGGATCTGTTGGAGGTCCTTCCTGTTCAGGAACCTGGCTGAACAATGCAGCGTTTCCTAGGAGGCCTGGAGAGCAGAAGAGAGCCAGAGATGGCACCAGAGCCGAGGGCACAGGGCCCACGTCTCTGTATCAAGGCCAGGAGGAGGCTGCAGCCTGCGAGGCAGTGAGCAGGAGCCAGGCTTCTGGCGTCAGGGCTGATGTTCTCTGCCTGGCCTTCAGGGGCTGCAAGAGAAAGGAACAGAGCCACGGTCAGATGCTGGATGGGTGGGGCAGGGTGGGGTGGGCCCAGGTTGGGTGGAGCAGTGTAGGGTGGAGCATGGCACGGTAGGGCAAGGCTACAGCAGTGCAGGGTGGGGTGGGGTAGGGCGGGGCACGATGGAGCAGGGTGGGGTTGTGTGGAGCAGTGAAAGGCAGAGCACAGCGATGTAGGGCAAGGCGGGGTTGGGTGGAGCAGAACAGGGCAGAGCACATTAGGGTTGGGCAGGGCTGGGCAGACAGAGGTTGGGTAGGGGGGGAAGGGTGGGGCAGAGAGGGGTCTGGCGGGGCAGGCAGGGGAGCCCGGGCTCGTGAGTCACCCATGAACCTGATGGCCGCCTCTCGCAGGGGCTCCTGGGGGCTGTCCTGGCACAGCAGGGCCCGGCGCAGGTGCTCGGCCGCTCTGCTCCTCTCCTCTGCCAGCTGCAGAGAGCCAGGAGGGTGCAGCTGGTGCAGGCTCAGCCCCTTGACCGGGCTCTCCCTGTGGCCAGCACTGGCCTCCCCTGGCCACACAGCCCTGTGAGGCAGCCAGCAGCCACTGGGGCCGGGCTCTGGAGGGGGCACAGGGCTGGGTGCTGGCCAAGAAAAAAGAAAGGAAAAATTCTGACCTCTGAGACAAATGGCAGTATTGGAGATACTTTTTGCAAGGGATGGACAACATAATGACTCTGACAAGGTCAGGAGCACAGTGCAAATGTGCTGGAGCCGTGCACAGCAGGGGCCATGTGTATGCTCCAGCTTCATGGCAACAATGCATTTTGTGGATAACCAAGAGACGGTGAGTTCTGGAGCAAGCAAACTCAGGAATGATGCGACCATCATCCATGGCCTGATGCACACTCATGTCTCTGCTGTGGTTGAGTCTCAAGGATGAACAGGAAAAATTCAGAGAGAAGATGAGGAAGGAGATGAGCAAGGACAGTTCCCATGTGGCACCAGTGCAAACCAGAGGCCCCAGTGTCAGAGCCCAACATCCCCCAGCAAGGGAGAGGGAGTACACCCCAGGAGTGGACCTGTGGTTCTTCCTGTATGAACATGGGCAAGACATGAGAGGCTGGAATGGAAAACTCATCTCTGTCCTAGCAGCATGGGTATGCAAGCTAAAGGAGGAAACTACTAAGGGAGGGATTTACACCCAAATGAATGCAGCCCCAGCTCCCCGTGACCGAGCTGCCAGCTATAGCAGAAGGGAGCATGATATGTCAGATCCCCTTGAAGGAACATCCAGAATATATGCCCAGGCAGGGAATGGTAGCCAGGACTAGAGAGGCCCTGCCTCTAGCCAGGTAGAGGCCAGGGAAAATTGTGTCTTTTGGGCTGTGTGGATCCCTGGCACACCAGAGCCATAGATATACAAGGCTTTTGTCCATACTGGTGCACAGTGTACTCTAATCCCTTCAGGACATGTGGGGGCAGAACCCGTTTCCATTGCTGGGTTGACGGGGGGATTGCAGCAGCTGATCCTGTTGGAAGCCAAGGTGAGCCTGACTGGGAAGGAGTGGCAGAAATTCCTATTGTGACCAGCCCAGAGGCCCCGTGTATTCTGGGCATAGACTTGCTCTGGAAGGGCTGTTAGAAAGACCCAAAGGGACCCAGGTGAGCTTTTGGAATAGCTGCTGGAGAGACAGAGAACATTAAGCAGTTGAACACCTTGCCTGGGCTATCAGAAAACCCATCTGCAGTTGGACTCCTGAAGGTGGCAGAGCAATGAGTGCCGATTGCCACCTCGACGGTGCAACACCGGCAGTATCGAACAAATCGGGATGCCGTGATCCCCCATGCACAAAATGATCCGTGAGCTGGAGAGCCAAGGGCTGGTCAACAAAACCCACTCACCCTTCAACAGTCCCATCTGGCCTGGCACAATTCTGACAGAGAATGGAGATTCACTGTGGGCTATTGTGGCTTGAATGAAGCGACTCCATCGCTGAGCGCTGCTGGGCCGGACATGCTGGAACTCCAGGACGAGCTGGAGTCCAAAGCAGCAAAGTGGTACAGCACTGCTGACATTGCTATCGCGTTTCTCTCCATTCCTCTGGCAGCAGAATGCAGATCTCAGTTTGCTTTCACCTGGAGGGGCATGCAGTACACCTGGAACCAACTGTCCCAGGGGTAGAAGCACAGCCCCACCATCTGCCATGGACTGATCCAGGCTGCACTGGAAAAGGGTGAGGCGCCAGAACACCTGCAGTACATGGATGACATCATTGTGTGAGGGAACACAGCAATGGAAGTATTTGAGAAAGGAGAGAGGATCATCCAGATTCCCCTGGAAGCTGACTTTGCCATCAAGAAGAACAAAGTCAAGGGACCTGCCTGAGAGATCCAGTGCCTGGAAGCAAAGGGGCAAGATGGATGGTGTCAGATTCCCCTGAGGTCATCAACAAGATCACCGCGATGTCTCCACCAACCAGCAAGAAGGAAACAACAGCCTTCCTAGGCAGCACAGATTTTGGAGAATGCACATTCCCAAGTACAGCCAGATTGGGAGCCCTTTCTACCTGGTCACCCACAAAAAAGACTGATTTCGACTGGGGCCCTGAACTCCAACAAGCCTTTGCCCAGATCAGGCAGGAGATCGCTCATGCAGTGGTCCTTGGCCCAGTCAGGACAGGAGCAGAGGTGAAGAACATGCTCTACTCTGCAGCCAGGAACAGAAGCTGCCTGGGGAGACTCGGGGCCAACCACTGGGATTCTGGAGCCGAAGTTACAGAGGGTCCAAAGCCAACTCCACTCCCACAGAGAAGGAAATCTTGGCCACCTGTGAAGGAGTCCAGGCTGCCTCAGAGGTGATTGGCACGGAAGCACAACTCCTCTTGGCAGCCCAACTACCGGTGCTGGGGTGGATGTTCAAAGGAAAGGTTCCCTCTACCCACCATGCCACCAACACCACATGGAGCAAGTGGATTGCCCTCATCACACGGTGCCCCTGTATTGGAAACCTGAATGGCCCTGGGATTCTGGAAATAATTACAAACTGGCCAGAAGGTGAAAACTTTGGTCTCACTGATGACGGGGAACAAGAAGTGACATGGGCTGAAAAAGCTCCACCATACAACCGACTGCCAGCAGAAGTTACACGAGACGCTCTTTTTACTGATGGTTCTTGCCGCATTGTGGGGATGAACTGGAAGTGGAAAGCAGCTGTATGGAGCCCCACATGACAGGTCACAGAGGCCACTGAAGGAGAAGGTGGATTGAGCCAACTTGCTGAACTCAAAGCTGTTCAACTGGCCCTGGACATTGCTGAGAGAGAGAAGTGGCCAAAGCTCTACATTTACACTGATTCCAGGATGGTAGCCAATGCTCTGTGGGGATGGCTGGAGAGGTGGAAAGAGGCTAACTGGCAGCATAGAGGAAAACCAATTTGGGCTGCTGATGAGTGGAAAGACATCGCTACCAGGGTAGAGAAGCTACCTGTGAAAGTCTGCCATGTATTTGCCCGTGTCCCCAAGAGTCGGGCTAATGAGGAACACCAAAACAACGAGCAGGTAGATCAGGCAGCAAAGATAGAGATGTCAAAGATAGACTTAGATTGGCAACATGAGGGGGAGTTGTTCCTAGTTCGATGGGCCCATGATGCCTCAGGTCATCAGGGCAGTGATGCCACCTGTAAGTGGGCATGAGACCCAGGGGTGGATTTATCCATGGACAGGGCTTTGCAGGTTATCCGTGACTGTGAGATGTGTACTGAGATCATCAGGCCCAGCAGGTGAAGCCCCTGTGCTATTGTGGGCAGTGCTCCAAGTGCAAGTATGGGGAGGCCTGGCAGATTGACTCCATCACACTGCCCCACACACACCAAGGCAAGCACTGTGTGCTGACCATGGTGGAAACCTCCACAGGATGGTTGGAGACCTACCCTGTGCTTCACACTACTGCCTGGAACACCATCCTGGGCCTGGAAAAGCAAATCCTGTGGAGACATGGAACCCCTGAGAGAACTGAGGTGGCCAATGGGACCCATTTCAAGAATGGCCTTATCAACACCTGGGCCAGGGAAGATGGTATTGAATGGATATACCATATCCCCTACCATGCACCAGCTGCTGGGAAAGTTGAACGGTGTAACAGACTACTTCAGACTACCCTGAAGGCTCTTGGCGGGGGAATTTTAGAAATTGGGAAATGAACTTAGCAAAAGCCACCTGGATGGTCAACACCTGAGGGCCCATCAATCGAGCTGGTCCTGCCCAGTCTGAACCCCTGCACACAGTGGATGGAGATAAAGTGCATGTGGTACATATGACAGGTATTTTAGGAAAGACTGTTTGGATTATTCCCACCTCAGGCAAACAAACCCATATGTGGGATTGGTTTTGCTCAAGGACCCGGTTACACTTGGTGGGTAATGCAGAACGATGGAGAAAGCCGATGTGTACCCCAGGGAAACCCAGTCTTAAGTGAGAAGTGTGTGTAAGGTTTCATTGTGATGCAGATGGAAAGAGAATAAGGGGTGGATAATGTCCTGGATTGAAGGATAATGTGTGTATTCCATTTGCCATCTGTCAGAAGCAGGGCAGTTTTCTTTACCTGTCCCACAAACCAGTCCTCCCTCAGGGAAATATCTTGTGTTCATGGGCCATTGAGTGTCACTGCATGACTGATAAAATTACATCATCCCATTGGGAGAAGCTCTGCCCAGGGGGAGGAGCCAGGCATTCCTTCCTGGATATAACCGGACAGTTGGAACACCACAGCACCTTTCCCACTGGATCCCCAGAGGAGCAGCCCTTTCCCACTGCATTCCCAGAGGAAGACCAGACCAATCTACACCAGCACTGGATCTTCAGAGGAAAACTCCACCCTTCTACAGGATCACTGCTTCAGCAGAACCACACCTGTCTCTGCAGGAGGACTGCAGCCACCCTTTAATGGGACTGCCACCAACACCCTGACCCACAGGGAGTCAGGCCATATTCTCACTCTGTCAGTGTCGTTTTGTATTTCTCCATTATTTTTTTTCCCTTCCTTACTAAAGAACTGTTATTCCTGCTCCCATATCTTTGCCTGAGAGCCCCTTAATTTCAAAGGGGCTCTATAACAGCTCAGAAGATGGGCGTTCACATTTTCCATTTCAGGGGAGCCTGTGCCTTCCTTAGCACAGATCTGTCTTTTCAAACCAAGACAAACATAAATATCCTTGCTGGCAATGTTTTATTGGCCAATAAATCCTTTTAAGGTCTTGTAACTAGAAGTCTTGTGACCTTCTGATCCAAACTCACCCTTCCTGTCTATATGGAAGATAAGAAAATGAAATGGCATCATCTAAAAAACAAAGAGGTCTGGTCTCTAAGTAATTCCAAACTCCTTCAAATCCCCCTAAGTGGGATTTAGCTACAAATAAATCATAAGGACTCTTACTGCTGGCTCTTTGACTCCAAAACAGCTGCTTTAGAAACTTTCATGAACCCTGTGTAGTTAGGTGCCAGCAATGTCTCATTTGAAGAAACTTTCCCAACTGACTTGAACAGAGGTTTGTTTGAAGGGTATTTGAGGGAAAGCCTCCCAGCAGAGGTCTGGGCTTTGGCCTAGCTGTGTCCCCTGCTGATTGTGAAGTGTGCCATCAGCTGCAGGGGTTTCTGGGCTTAAATGATAATTGAGTCACATTGACTTGCTCTTTTTGGCCTATAAAATCTGGACCCACTTTTGGGGCAAATTTGGAGACCTCATCTATGGGGGAATGGATGACCTAGGATTTTCTCAATTGCTGGGAATGGTTCCCAAGGTCTCTGATGTAAAATCGGGCTCTCCAGGCAGTGCAGATCTGAGGGATGAAAAAAAATTTAGGCAATTGATGATGCATCTTTCTAAATCGCTCTCCTTCCTCTCTTACAGTACTGATGTAGGGGCACTACCTTGCCTGGTTTTGCTTGTCATTAAAACCAAGCGCACATTTTTTATTGAATGTATCATGTTACATAATGGTATCTTCACATTCACAGTAAAAGAAGAACATTATTTCCAGTGGTGTGTGCTTTAAATAGCCTCAGTCAATTGGCAGAACACCAGGAGGCCCCTGAGGAGCCGGGGTGCTGGGAAGCCCTGAGGAATTGGGTGTCAGAGGGCACGAGCAGCCCCCAGGCAGCCGCCTTGTCCCTGGCCCCCGGCTGCTCTGGCGCTTCCCCAGAGCGTCTCCCAAGCCTGCGACCAAAGCCCTCGAGGCCGGGCCCCAGCAGGAGGGTGGGGACACCCCCGAGGTGCCCTGTAGTAAACACTATGGACCTAGGTAAGGCCCCACGGAGAATCGAATAGTAGGAACTGCTGAGACAGCAACATAAGTTCCTGTCCCTCTGACCCCCGCCCCCTAGCTTATCTCTGTAACCCTAGAGGCTATGTTACCTAACCCTTACTATTGGTCAACTCTGGATCCCCCTTAACCCTATAAAAGGGGCATACTTTAGCCCATTTGACAGAAAAAGAGCTGTCGCTGGGACCCTTCCCAGATTCCCCCAAAAAAGCCATCTCTGTGGAACTGCCAGGACCTCCTTCTCCTCTCTCGCCATCTGCTGCAGCCTCAGCCAAGAGCAACCTACCCAGCAAGCTAGAGCTGAAATCATAAGAGAGCTGTGATCACTATAGAGCTGATAATCACCAAGCTTGCTAAAGGGGTTAGCCCACGGCAACTGGCCTCGAGCTAGCCTAGCTTTCGGGCACCCTGTGGCCCTGAAGACTGGGCTCCTGAGCTATCTTGCACTGCTTGATAATAAGGCCAGATTAGAGGCTTTATGATAGTGCCCAGGCTGGGCTGGCTGGGCACAGGGAGGGCAGGGGGCTGCTGCCAGGGCACGGCCACTGCGTGCTGCCAATAAGGGGCAGGGGGCAGAGGCAGGGCTGGCGGCCAGCCCGGGCCCTGGCGGCTGCCCAGGCCACGGTGCCGTGACCGAGGCCCCCTGACCCAGAGCTCTGGGCCCGCAGAGCTGCTGCCACCGTGGCGAGGGCGGCCGTGTCTCCTCCAGCAGGGCTGCGGAGTCGCTGCTGCCCCGGCGGCTCCGGGCCCCACAGAAACAGCACCAGAGCGGGCTCAGCAACAGCAGCACCCCGAAGGGCGGCACCTGCTCGGCCAGGCATCCGCACCCGCCGGGATGCCAGACGGGGGAGCCCGGGGGCACAATCGCCCCTGCTTTGGCAAAAGGCTCAGCAGAGCTGGCCACAATGGCTCTCTCTTGACTTGCCAGCCTCACAGCAACGCTTGGCTGCTTCAGCTGCCGCCTGTGCCCCTGACTGACTTCCATGGCCGGGCTTGAGGGCAGACTCGCCTTCCCCAGGCGGCGTCCCAAGGCAGCGGCATTGGTGCCATGGGCACAGAGGCACTCTGATGGGGCACCAGCCCTGCTGTGCTGCAGCTGCCCTCCCTCTCCTCCAGGCAGGCACCTCCAAGACACATGTAACAGCTCTGAAACAAAATCCTGGACTTGCTTGGAACAAAGGCGGCGCTGGAGAAGAGCTGGGACTTCCATGGGTCAGATTTACTCTCCACTTGGGGAATCACAGAATGCCAGAACTCTTTGCGCTGCAAAGTATCGTAAAGATCATCCAGTTCCCACCACCCTGCTGTGGGCACAGGTGCTGTGCAGGCACAGCTGTCACTAGAATTGGAAGAACACTTTTCCATGTTTACCTTTTCCTCTCCTGCATTTCAAGCTAACATGAAAAATTCCACTGGTTACAGCTGAATTATGTAGCTCACAGGATTTGGAACAGGAGTGTCCAGTGGGCCATGGTATGTTCATTCAGCCTTTGTTAGACCATCCAGATGGAGCTGAGCCCTGTGCAGCCCAGGCACAAGCAGCAGGCTGCTCCATTTCAGCATCCCAAAGTCTTTGGGGCTTCCTGTGCACCCTGAGGCTCCTGAATCCATTCTTGAATTCCCAGTTAGTGCTGGGCAGAACATGAGAACACAGGAATGGCCTCTTTGGCTCATTCTTGGGTTTGCTGCTCCTGCCTAAAGTAACCATTAGGAGTATGTGCCAATGTAAAGGTACAGCTCAACACCTGGGTGTTTGTCTAGTGTTTAAAACTAAACCCTGGTGTGAGAGACTCTGTTCAGAGACTCTGAAATCCAGGATGAAAATGAAATTATAAAAATGTTAAAATTTGGTGTTTTTTTTGGTTTTTTTTTGGCAACCTCTTTGAAATGGAATCAGCACACTTCCAAGGGACAGGATATGACACTGGGGACAGTCCTTGGCACTTAATGGCTTCAGATCTGGGAGAGAAATGTTTTGCCCAGCTTCACCCAGCAGTTCAGGTTTTCCCAGGGCTTGGATCACTTCGGGTCACTGCAGGTGGCTTTCAGTAAATGCAAAAGGATGGAACAGCAGAACTTCTAGAGAAGGTGCCCTAGGGATAGGGTGAAAACCTTACAAATGATCAGCAGGCTCTGGAAAACATAAAAAAAAAATCAGAAAGAGATGTAGCCCTGTGACTTTTCAGGCTCTTTGTGTCTGGAGGAAATATTTGCCTTCTATCAGCTATGACACAGACAGATGGGCAGCACCTGGAGCATTGAACACCACAGACTGGGCCAGTGTTTTTCCCAGAAAAAGTGACAGAAGATCACATTGAAACATGACAGTGCCTCTGTACAATCGAATCACTGAGGGAAACTCAGCAGCTGATGGTGTTGTGGTGCTACTGCCAATCCCTTCCATGAGAAAATCCTTTCAGGACTGACTAACAGCTTCTGCCTTCTGACAGAGAGCAAGTGTTGCCAGCAGTCGCTCCAGGTGCTCCGGCCATCAGCCCCTGCAGGAAGGAGCAGAGCCCCCAGTGCACGTGGGCTTTGGCTCCCTGTGGCACAGAAGCCCCCGGGGGCACAGGTCTCTGGGGCAGCAGACGGGCACCAGCGCTGCCAGGGCTCAGGGGGGTGGCAGCTCTGCTTGGCCGGGGACTCTGCCACAGCTGCTGCTGTCAGCGCTGCCCGGGCCCCAGGGCTCAGAGCAGCATTCGTGCCCGGGCCCACCCGTTCCTTGTGCCTGTCCCACCCGCGGGTTTAGGATGGCCACCAGCCGGGACGTGTCCCAAGGAGGCCGTGCCAGCTTCCCTGGAAGGCCCCGTGCCCTTCCCAGCGCGGCTGCCTCGGCAGCCCTGGGGGCTCCTTCTGCTGCCCCGAGCCCGCAGAGCAGGGCAGCGTTTGCTGATGCTCTGGGCCCTTCCTAAAGATCCTGTCGGGCTGCCTTAGACACCTGGGGCCAGGCATTCCTTCCAGCCTGGGCCACTTTGGCTGGGCTGGGGGCGGCCCCAGGGCAGGTGGCAGCGTGTCACAAACGCCCTTTGTGACACGGTGCAGCGTGGCATGGAATGGGACAGGGTGCCCTTTGTGACACGTGGTGACATAGGACCTGGTGGTGACAGGAGCAGGCCACAGTGCTCGGAGCACGCGACGGGACAGGACGGGACAGAGCGGTGCTGTGAGGCGCCCCCGCACAGCGCGCTCGTTCGTGTCCAACCCGGAGCTTTTCCGAGGCGTTGTTCCTACAGGTGACCTCATGGCAAGACTGTGGGCCTTGGTGGCCCGTGGCCTTCCCGAGGCTTCTCTTTTGCAGGTGCCCTTGAGGACTTCTTTACTTGGAGCTTTCGCAGGCCATCTCTCTAGAAGGTGCCCTTGAGGCCAGTCTCAGGCATGGCGGGCAGATTCCTCAACCTCTTCAAAATCTTGAGACGGAAAAAAAAGAGGAGCCCTGAAGCTGCCCCAGCACAACAGCCTGAAAAACTGGAGCAGTTCCAGCCACCACAGGATGGTGAGTCGTAGAGTTAATCCATAGGGCTGATGGCTATAGCCAGCTTGGCCCCATGCCATGCCACACCATGCCATGCCACGCCATGCCATGCCATGCCATGCCATGCCATGCCATGCCATGCCATGCCATGCCATGCCATGCCGTGCCGTGCCATGCCATGCCATGCCATGCCATGCCATGCCATGCCATGCCATCCCCTGGGGACATGCCCACGGACAGGATGGAACAGGGGCAGGGCAGACACCCCACAGTGGCCGTGCTCCATCCCCTGATGCATCCCGGGGCTCTCCCTGCCTGTGCAGTGCAGGGCTGGGCTGTGTTCTCCGGCCTCTCCCACAGCCCCTCAGCTCTGGCTGCGCTCGCTCTTTGCCAGATGCAGCCCTGGACAAGACACAAGAACAGGAACCCGGCCGTGGCTGCTTCTGCAAAACCCTGAAGGTACCTGCAGCCACCCCCACCTGGGCTGGGCCTGCTGTCCCTGCTCAGCCCAGCACCACGCTTGGAGCATGCCATGGAGCATCCCTGGCTTCCCTGTCCTTTGTTCTCCTGCAGAGGTTCCGGAAATTCCTGCGCATTCAGCGTAGAGAGACCGGCAACACAGCAGCTCAGGGCACAGCCCAGCCTGACTCCAAGCCGACCAAGTTCCAAGCAAAGGCTCACGCCAGCCCAGAATCAACAGCAGACTCAGGAAATAATGCAGTGAATAATCAAAGGGTGAAGGCTGTTCACAGAGCAGTGACTGAGAGCATGACCATCAGAAACACTGACACCCGAATGACTCAGGGCATCACAAACACTGGCACCACACCCACTCTCACTGGGATTCATGCTCCCTCTAAGGATTTTTTCGAGAGTGTTGTTTCTCTTCAGCACCAGGTAAGCAGCCTCAGGAAGGGCCTGGAGGCCTGCCAGGATCATGTGTCCCCTCAAGCCATGGTCACTGGGCCCCCTCAGCCTTTGACCAGCACAGTGTGGCAGGAAGGGAAGCACTTCTTGGGGGAAGCTGGGGAAGTTGCTCCCCGGACAATGCTCCAAGTCTTGTCCATGCCTCCTCCAGGTGCCAGCCATGGTAAGGAGCATTCACCAGAGGCTGGTGTCCTTTGACACTGTGGATGCCAGGCTGCAAAGTGACATTGTGAGGCTGGCTGAAGAATACCCTGCAGACGTGGTGCTGACCCTCCTGCGCTGTGCCCCAACATGTGACAGGTACGGGGCCCACGTGCCTGGAGAGCTCAGGGCTCAGCAGCCTTTAGGGCCCATGGCCCTGCACAGCCTGTGCTATGGGCTCTGCCAGACAGGCAGAGAGGTCCAGGACCCTCGGGGCCCTCTGTTTCCCAAGCCTGCTGCCAATGCTCCCTCCCTGCCCCTCAGGGCTCCGGGGCTCTGGCACCTGGGCCCCTCACAGCTGCACAGGGCATGGTCCTGGGACTGAGATGCCCCTGACACAGAGCTCTGATCCCACAGAGCTGCTACAATGATGTGGAGAGCCATAGGATCATCGAGACCAGCCGTGGAGAAAGTGCTGCCAGCACTGCTCTGTGTGATGGAGGATTGGCCTCTGCACAGCACGTGCACCTCTGATGGGGACGACAGGGACGTTTTTGCCCTGGCTGTGAGTTTCTAGAACTGGCCTCTGCTTACCACCCTGTTGTCTCTCCAGCAGCTCTCCATCCTCTCCGTGCCTCAGGCACTGGGGCTGAACCCTGGGCTAGGGGCAGGCTCAGGGGGCACCAGGCCCGCTGCTCCTCCTGCATCTGCCCTTGGGCCCTGTCCCACGGACACCTCGGCACTGAGCGCTGCCTTGGGCTGCTTCTTTTGCAGGCAACTCTGGTGCTCTGGGTGATTGTCCAGGTGCCCGAGTGCCACGAGGCCATGACCCTTTATTCCTCCCGCCTGTTTGTGGCTCTGCTCTTCCATGTTGTCATCACCACACAGCAGATGCCACCAGAGGAAGTTGATAACTTCTGGGGAGATTGCCGGATGGAACACTGCGTTCCCAACAAGCTTAACAGGTCCCAGTCCTTCAGTCCTTCCCAAGTCCTTGTGGCCAGTGCCAGTGCTCCCAGTGTGACCTGGGCTTTGCTCTGCACACAGGTTTGCAGTGCAGGCCATGAAGGCTCTGCTCTGCCGACTGCACTGTGACAATGAGGTGATGGCTGTGGAGCGCAAGCGTGGTTGGAAGATGCTGCTGTGTGCTCACACCCAGCACTTTGCTGTGGCTCTGCTGGCCAGGTGAGACCCTCTTCTCCCCACTGCCCCTGGCATTCGTGCCCTGTGCCCCACACAGTCCCTGTGGTCATGGGCCAGAGGGCCTCATCACTGAGGGACAGCCAAGGAGAAAGGAAAAGGCTGGGAGAGGAGGGTTCCCAGAAGGGGCTGCCTCCCACAGCACTCACATCCCCTCCAGGGATGCTGGAGAATGACCAGAACTCTCTGAGTCATTCCTGGGAGAGGTTTGTCCCCCACCTCAGGGTCTTGGTGCCTTTTTCCCCCTGCCAGGGAGATGCGCCGTAACTTGGTCCCTTTGTGCTCTCGCATCGCACTCCACTTGCTCCGGCAGCTCAGCAGGAAGGACCCATACTGGGATCTGCCCGCCCTGGCATTCCTTGTGGAGGTGAGCCTGGTGGCCAGCGCTGCCTGGCTGAGCTGCCTCCCAGCTCTCTGCCCTCTCACAGCCACAGCTGCCTGGGACGGTGCCCGTGCCCTGTGCTGCTGCCTGGGCCCAGCCCTGTGCGGCTCTGGGCTCCTGCCGGCCGGCTCCCTGTCACTGCCCTGTGCCTTTCAGGTCCTCGAGTGCCTGGACTTGACACAATGTGGTGGCAGCGTCTGGATGATCTTGGCAAGGCACCTGTACAGTATGTGCAGGGAGCAGCGTCGCCTGGCGCTCAGAGGCCTCGTGGTGCTCAGCAAGGATCTCTTGATGGTGAGAAGGGGGCAGCAGCTGAAGCTGCGCTGGGGAAAGCAGCCCCCTGGGCGTGCAGGGCTTCAGGAGCTGAGGCAGCTGCTGCCAGCTCTCCTGCCTCACCTGCCCCAGTGCTTTGGGTCAGGCCTTTGGCCCGTGGGCCCTGCAGCAGCAGGGTGGGCTTGCCATGCCAGGGTGGTGTTGGCGGTGCAGCCGTCCATGGCTTCCCAGCACAGCCTTGTGTTCCACACAGGCCAGGAGAATGTGCTGTCTGTCTCCAATCCTTCTGGATCTGCTAGAAGATGCAGATGAAGAGGTGATCAGCATGTCCCTTTCTGTGTTCACAAATGTGTTCCTGCACAAAGACATCTTTGTATCCAGCACCACTGCCCCAAAGCTGGCTGAGACACTCCTGCTGCTCTTTAACCATGTAAGGTTCTGCATCCTGAGCCACAGGCATTGGGTGCTTCCCCAACACTTGGTGCCCTGTGGATTTTTAGGCCTTTACCCAGGTGGGCCTGGAGTAGTTGATGTAGGTCTTTTTCTTTCCTCTAGGACAACAGCTATGTGCAGGTGCTCTCCATTCAACTCTTTAGCAAGGTGATAGAATTGGTAGTGTATGAGGGAAAAAATCTCCTGAAGGCATTTGTGAATGAGAGCCTGTGCCCACTTTCATTCTACTGTCACGATGTGAACTGGCACGTGGCAGAGGTGAGGTTTTCTGTGATGCTGGTGGATCTCTGAGAGGGGACTCAGCTGCCTCCTGCCCTGGCACCTTGTGGGCTGCAGCCTCCTCCAGGCTGTGGCACTGGGATGCTCCTGTGCCCTGGCCTGTGGGGCCATCTGTGCCTCTCTGCTGCTCTCCAGGCCTCCCGGGAAACGCTGCATTCTGCAGCCAGATTCCTAAAGAGGAGGGATATCGAACAAATGCTACAGGTGGATCAGACATGGAGGTTCGGCGAGGGCCTGGTAAGAGCAGCCGAGAATGCCCAGGCTCAGCCCGGAGAAGGCCCCTGAGGGCGGCGCTCGGTGTGCGGGGCTGGCAGCTGCGCCCCTGCCCGCTGCTGCAGCCAGAGGCCGCGCGGGCTCTGCTCCAGGCTCCCGTGGGCCCGAGCCGGGTGCCCATGGAGCCCCGGCCCGGCGGGGCTGCGGGCCGGCACCGCGGCTCCCCGGGCAGCAGCCGGCCCTCTGCCCCCTGCCCTCGGGAGCCCTTGGCCAGCGGCTGCTGGCCGCGCCTCAGGGCTCTGCGGCCAGGGGAGGCCGGGGCTGGGTGCAGGCAGCGCCCGGCCCAGGGGCTGAGCCCGCGCCAACCCTTCCCTCCCGCCGCTCTCTGCAGCTGGCAGAGGACAGGAGAAGAGCGGCCGAGCACCTACGCCAGGCGCTGCCATACCTGCGGAGCCCACAGAAGCCCCTGCAAGAGGCGGCCGTCAGGTTCATGGATGAGCCCCGAGCCCGCGCTCCCTCCCCGGCCCGGCCCGCCGCAGCTCGGCCCCAGCCCCGCCTGCTGCCCCGGCAGCGCCAGCCGGGCCCGGCGCCGTGGAGCCCCGGCTGGGCTGGGCATTGCTGCTGCCGCCCTCTGGCAGCCGTGCCCTGGGCCGGCAGCGTGCGGCAAGGGCCGGGCTGAGCCCTGCCGGGCCAGCAGCCCGTGTGGCCACAGCGCCGGCAGCGCCGCTGGCAGGGAGCTGTGCCGCTGGCGCCGTGACAGGCTCTGTGTTCACAGGCACGGCCGGGCTCCCATGATGAAGAGGCAGCAGCAAGGGCTTCAGGATCTCAGTCAGGGTGAGCGAGGGAAGCGGGCTGGCCAGGCGAGCTGCAATGCCTGGGCAGGGAGCTGCAATCCCTGTCCTGGCTGCAGTGGGCTTTGCACCCTGTGTTGACAAGAGGTGGTGTGGGCAGAGCACACAGAGAGGGACGCAGGCAGAATTCCTGGCTAGCAGCTTGCTGCTGATCCTGTTGGCAACACCTCTCTCTTGGCAATGGCAAGAGTTGGGTGGGGTGGCCCTGGCAGGATGCTCTCCTGAGGTCACTGCAGATCCAGGCTCTGACCATGGCTCTCTTGCTCTGTGTTCCAGGCCTTGAATCCCCAAGAACAATGCCAGCCCATCCTGCTCTAACATTGAAAGTCATGCTAAATTAGCCCTAAGACCTGAAGAAACAAGGTCCTTTTGTGGATCCGGTGAACCAGTGTCCCAAGAACAGCGCCGGGAGACACTGACGAGGACACCATCTCCCATGGCCACTGCAGCTGCAGGCACAGTTGATGACTGGCGCAGCTGAGCCTGTGGGAAGCTCGTGTGGCTTCAGCCCTCTCCCTGCCTGTAGATAGCTCCCTCCCTTCAGCCCTCAGACTCTGCCCATCCACTTTTTTCCTGCCATTCTCCCTCCCTTTTGACAGCTCCATCTCACCAGCCCTCAGACCATGCCTATTCCTGTGTTTTCCTTTCACTCTTCCTTTTGACAGCTCCATATCTCAAGCCCTCAGACCCTACCTGATGGAGAAGATGAGACAGGAAAACCTTATAAATATGATTGCCTAGCAAAAGATTTTGAGAATATAGAAACTCTAAGCGAGATTAAAATGAAAGCAAGCTTTAAGATCCCTTAGTTACTAAACAACGAGAAAACAGTAGTGTAGCCACTGAAAGTAATCCGCTTTAGATGAAACAATACCCTCTGCTTGCAGACAAATCCAAGGGTCAGAACAGACCCTACTAGCTTAGCAGGAGTCCAAAGAGTAGTTTTTAAAGTTTACAATGGAACACAGTATAGTAATGTAGTAATTCTTATAAGCTGTACAGGATGCTATAAACAAATGCTAAAGGATTTGTATATTGTACTAGATTAGTTAGTGAGAATTAGAATATTCAACACAGGAGAAGATTTATTGTATTGTAACAAGAACCTCACTCTCTTGCCCTTTTGCTCTCTTACCCTTTTATGCTCTTACCCTCTCATCCTCTCTCCCCCTCTCTTCTCTTGGGCCTGCTCTGAGGTGCAGCTGGCAGCTCCCAGCAGAGCCCTGCAGCCATGCCCTTTGCAGTAAACTCCTAGTTCCACGACATAGCTTCAAAAATCTCTTGTATCCCTCCATCCCAACCGTCCTACCCCCCAACACTCCTACACCTACCCATTCCCTTTTCCCCTCCCATATCAACCCTTTGCTTTGCATTTCATTAATAAATAGTTTGGCTTCTGCACTTTGCCTGCATCTCTGTGGAGCTGAAGCAAACCCGGGGCCCTGGGACACACACAGGCCCCTGCTGCCGTTCTCTGCCACGCCGTGTTTTGTGCACAGAGCCAGAGGAACGAGGGCAGGTCAGGCTGGAAAGGTCCCTGTGCTGAAGGTGCAGTTCCACAGCACTGTGCAGTTCCAGATCTTGCTGAGCACGCTGAAGGCCAGCAGTGGGACAAGGAGCCTGTGTGTGTCAGGGACCAAAGGCGTGTCTAAGGCCCTGCCATATCTGGTGCCCTGTTGTGCACGTCAACAAGATGACGAAGAGCAGAGAATGAAGGAAACCTTATGGTTTAACTGGTGGGAATTGGACCCTTGAGGGAAACAATGGACTGGTCAGTCGATGGGAAGTGAACCTGTGAAAGAGGAACGATCCACAATGGAGCTGGGGTTGGCATGGAGGGGGTATCACAGGTCATTGCGGCCTCATCTCACACACTGGCCAAGCGTGAGATGACCTTGTAACTGGAAAAACTCCACTGCCGAGGAGGAGATGTCAGGCCTGGTTCTGGGCTGGAGGGATGAAAAGGACAAAATGCCCGTCCTTTTGATGCAGGGGATGCTCTGAATGTGGGAGGCCTGCCTGCCCTTCCCACTGGAGCACCATGCTGAGATGCCCTGAGAGCAGCCCAGTGCTCCTTGCTCCTCTCTGCTGACCCGGGAGCGTTTGTCTGGTCCAGGGGTGGCCCTGGCTGTGTCAGGGCTGCTCCGTGGACACGAGACAGCCGGTCCTGTCCCGCTGGGTCCCAGCAGTGCCTGGCAGCAGCCCTGCACCCACGTCAGGATGCTGGCCAGGAGAGGCCCTGGAAGCTGAGGCAGCTGATTTTAAGCCTTGGCAGATACACACAGATCAAGGCCAACTGTGTTCCCTCCGGATACAGCAGTGCTGAGGGTTCTCCCTCATTCAAAGAAATCGGCAGACAAATGCATTGTCTGCCAAAAGCCCTTTTATTGAGCTGGCAGGAGGGCAGGGGTCTGCACCCACTAAAATGCTTCTCTGCCACGTGTAAATTTCAGTGGGTTTATGTAGGAATTGTATCAAAAATACCACCCCTCTTTACCCTGCTGAGGCAGGCGGCTAGAATTACATTGCATCAGATTCCTGTACTTGAAGTTAATGTCCAGGCACTGGCCAGGGGTGGCCTCCATGCCCTAAAGCAGCACTTCTTCCTCATGGCTTCCCTGCACAGGGCTGATTCCATACTTGCCCTTAGTTCTTCTGGTAGAATGTGTCTAAAGCTTTTTGTCAAGTCCCTCTCCTGTCAAGTTAGGCCTGCCGGGTTTTTCTTGTGCTAACTGGTGCAAAGTGCTTCTGTCTGTCTGTGCTAAGTACTTGTTTACTTATGTGAATTGTTTCTGCTTATGTCAAACAAAGGCCTTGTTTCATTGCCAAAGGTGCCTGATGCCACCCACTCCTTGTGGCACCAGCTGCTTTCCTGTGGGATGTTCTACCTCCCCCAAGAGTGAAGAGGGAGCTGGAGACAGAGCTGGCCAGGCTGCTCTGGATCCTGTACCAGCGGCCCTGGCTGAGTGGAGCAGTCCGAGCTGAGCGCAGATGTGCCAGTGGAACAGCCGTGCCCAGGAAGGCTCGCTGGGAAGGGTGCTCCAGGAGCCACAGGCCTGGCAGCCTGGCTTTGCTGCCAGGGAAGGCCTTGGAGCAGATCCCCCTGAGTGCCATCCCACGGCACGTGCAGGGAACCAGGGGCTCTGCTGGAGGCTGGGAAAGCTCTGCGGAGGGACGGGCACAGCTGGGGCTCCTGGAGGGGATTGAGGGCTGCTGTGGGGGTGTTTGGGGGGTGGGTGTTGGGGGGCGTGTTGGGGAAGGTGAGAGGTCTGGGCTGGAATTTGAGTCAGTTTGAAGGCAGCACCTGTCCTTTGGCACAGCTTTGGTGTTGGAGGGCAGAAGGAATATCTGTGACCTTTTCTCTTAGTGGTCCTGCAGGGAACAAGAAAGGGTAGCTGTACTTTATTGGCCTCCTAGATATCTGTAGCATGGGAAGGATTAGCCCTTTTGTCATCTACTCACTTATTTGGGCTACTTCTGTAACACTGGGTGGACTTTCATTCCTTGAGAGCTTTTATTCCGTAAGAGAATTAGGATATTATCATCCATGCATTGAAAATTGTTTGAAAATCAAAGAATGGACTTCTTTTTGCCTCTGTGTAGTGTTATGTTTTGTAAAGTAACTCTCAGTTGATGACGTTAATGGAAATGAGTTGCTGCTGTGAAATGAGAGGCACATTTCTAACTCTCATGTTCTCAGGCAATCCCAATTACTGTGGGAAGTTTGTAATTTTTGGAACTACTTGAGTTGAGCAATGGGAGGTAAAGCTTTCCTGAAGTGAGGATTCTTTAATGCCAGATTCTTCTCTGCCTTCATGGCAAAGATGTTTTTGTGGTGCAGGCAATTACTTCAATGAGAAAATAATTCCAGCATGGAGGAAGAACTTCTGACAGAGAGCAAGTGTTGCCAGCAGTTGCTCCAGGTGCTCCGGCCATCAGCCCCTGCAGGAAGGAGCAGAGCCCCCAGTGCACGTGGGCTTTGGCTCCCTGTGGCACAGAAGCCCCCGGGGGCACAGGTCTCTGGGGCAGGAGACGGGCACCAGCGCTGCCAGGGCTCAGGGAGTGGCAGCTCTGCTTGGCCGGGGACTCTGCCACAGCTGCTGCTGTCAGCGCTGCCCGGGCCCCAGGGCTCAGAGCAGCATTCGTGCCCGGGCCCGCCCGTTCCTTGTGCCTGTCCCACCCGCGGGTTTAGGATGGCCACCAGCCGGGACGTGTCCCAAGGAGGCCGTGCCAGCTTCCCTGGAAGGCCCCGTGCCCTTCCCAGCGCGGCTGCCTCGGCAGCCCTGGGGGCTCCTTCTGCTGCCCTGAGCCCGCAGAGCAGGGCAGTGTTTGCTGATGCTCTGGGCCCTTCCTAAAGATCCTGTCGGGCTGCCTTAGACGCCTGGGGCCAGGCATTCCTTCCAGCCTGGGCCACTTTGGCTGGGCTGGGGGCGGCCCCAGGGCAGGTGGCAGTGCGTCACAAGGGCCCTTTGTGACACGGTGCAGCGTGTCATGGAATGGGACAGGGTGTCCTTTGTGACACGTGGTGACATAGGAGCTGGCAGTGACAGGAGCAGGCCACAGTGCTCGGAGCAGGCGACGGGACAGGACGGGACAGAGCGGTGCCGTGAGGAGCCCCCGCACAGCGCGCTCGTTCGTGTCCAACCCGGAGCTTCTGAGCTCAAGGCCAGACCACAGGACTTGCTGCCCTGTGGTCTCCCTGAGGCTTTTCTTCTACAGGTGCCCTCGAGGCCAGACAACAATCCTTGACAGGAGTCTCCTGTCCTTGTGGCAGGAGCCCTTGAGACCGAGTGCAGGACTTGCTGTTCTGCAGCCTTCCTGAGGCACCTTCTTGAAGGTGCCTTCCAGGCACGACTGCAGGAGTTGGTGACTTGGAGCTTTTCCAAGGCATCTCTCCTGCAAATAGCCACAAATCCAGTCAGAGATATGGAGCAGAAAGCCCTGAGAGTGCCAAACTTGGCCTGGGTGGAGGAGGTGGAGAAAGAAGGCCCTGGAACTGCCCCAGCACAGAAAACCAAGCAGGTGGTGTCGTTCCAGCCATTGCAGGAGGGTGAGTGGCAGAGCTTGGCCGCAGGCCTGGTGCCTGCGGTCAGTTTGGCCCCATGCCATGCCATGCCATCCCCTGGGGACATGCCCACGGACAGAACGGAAGAGGGGCAGGGCAGACACCCCACAGTGGCCGTGCTCCATCCCCTGGGGCATCCCGGGGCTCTCCCTGCCTGGGCAGTGCAGGGCTGGGCTGTGTTCCCCAGCCTCTCCCGCAGCCTCTCAGCTCTGGCTGCGCTCGCTCTTTGCCAGATGCAGCCCTGGAGCGCACACCAGAGCAGGAATCCAGCCGTGGCCGCTTCCGCAGCACAGCGCAGGTACCTGCAGCCACCCCCACCTGGGCTGGGCCTGCTGTCCCTGCTCAGCCCAGCACCGTGTGTGCAGCACTCCATGCAACATCCCCGGCTTCCTGCCCTGCTCCTACAGTTCGTCTTGAAATTCATCAAGAGATTGCAGGAGGAAGAGACCAGCACCATGGGCACTGGGCACAGACCATACTCGCCCATCTTTGAAACCAAGACCAGTGCTGCCCTCCTGTCTATGCTTGCAGAGGAAGGTTTTTACAATCCAAAACAAGTAAGCAGCCTGTGGGCAGGATTTGATCCTCCCAGGAATTGCTTGGCCTCCCAGGCCACGCATGCTGGTTGCTGTGAGCCTTTGAGGCCACATGGCAGTGCAGTGGGAAGGGAAGCACTTCTCTGGGGAACCTGGGAACATTGCTCCCTCTGGCAGCTTTCCAAGTCTCCTTGTGCCTTCTCCAGGTGCCCGCCATGGTGAGCTTCATCCACCAGTGGCTCAAGGCCAATGATTGTGCTGAGCACAGGCTGGACCAGGCCCTGCTGGATCTCACGGAAGCACAGCCAGATGACGCAGTGATGACGCTCCTGCGTGTGTCCCCGCCCTGTGACAGGTATGGGGCCCACCTGCCCAGAGGGCTAAGGCCTCCCCAGCCCATCCCCCTGATCAGCCTGTCCCAGGTGTCTGACCAACAGAGACTTCCAGGGCCCTCTGGCTGCTCCCTTTCCCAGCCCTGGCACGTCAGCCCCTGAGCCAGCTGCCATTCTCCCTCCCTGCCTCTCAGGGGCCTGTCCCCACAGGGCTGGGCTGCCTGGCTGCTGCTGGCCAGGGCCAGTGGGCAGAGGCAGAACTGGCAGCCAGCTCAGCTCCCCCCGGTGCTGTGTCTGAGACCCCCCTGAGACAGAGCTCTGACCCCACAGAGCTGCCTTGGCCATGTGGAAGACCATCATGGGCTCGCCCAGCACTGCAGAGCTTGCACAGCTGACACTCCTGGATGTGCTGGGGAGCTGGCCAGAGCACAGCACGTGCACCTCCAATGGGGACAAAACGGGTGTCTTTGCCCTGGCTGTGAGTTTCTGCAAGTGGCCTTTGCTGGCCCCAAGGCCACCCCTCCAGAGCTCTCCTTCCTCCTTCCCCCACTGCATCTCCCTGCCTCAGGCGCTGGCCTGAAACCTGGCCCAGGGGCAGCTTCAGGCCCACCAGGCCCCGTGCTCCCCCTGCCTCTCTCCGGGCCTCTCCCTGCCAAGCTCGGGCCCTGCCACACGGACACCTCGGCACTGAGCGCTGTCTCAGGGGCTTTGTCCTTTGCAGGCAACCGTGGTGATGTGGAAGATCCTCCAGGTGCCCTGTCTGCCACGGATATTGAAGGTGTATTTCCCCCGCCTATTTGTGCATCTGCTCTTCCAAGTGTTCTTCAGCACTCTGGATATGCCAGAGGAGGTCAACACCTTCTGGAAGAGATGCCAAGAAGAGCACGGCCTTGCCACCAGCCCCAACAGGTGCTCCATCCCACTCCTCCTGTCCCTGCCACCGTGCCTGGGAAGGAGCCAGTGCTGCCAGTGTGACCTGGGCTTTGCTGTGCACACAGGTTTGCAGTGCAGACCCTGAAGTCCCTGCTCTGCCTTCTCTCTTGTGAGGATGTGGTGGTGGCAATGGAACACAGGTGTGGCTGGGACACGCTGCTCTCTATTGACACCCACCACTTTGCCGTGGCTCTGCTGGCCAGGTGAGACCCCCTTCTCCCCACTGCCTCTGACATTTGTGCCCTGTGCCCAGGTGTCCCACACAGTCCCTGTGGTCATGGGCCAGAGGGCCTTGTCACTGAGGGACGGCCAAGCACACTGGAAAAGGCTGAGAGAGGAGGGTGGCCATGAGCAACCAACTCCCACATGGCCCAGGTCCCCTTGCTGGAACAGTGGTGGGGAAAGGTGAGAACTCTGTGAGGCACTCCTGGGAGAGATTTGTCCCACTGGCTCAAGGTCTTGTTTACTTTTTCCTCTTCTCAGAGAAATTCGCCACTCATCCATACACTTTTGTACCGGGATTGCATTCCATCTCTTCGGGCTACTCAGTAAAGAGATGCCATACTGGGATTTCCCTGCCCTGGCATTCCTTGTGGAGGTGAGCCTCAAGGCCAGCGCTGCCTGGCTGAGCTGCCTCCCAGCTCTCTGCCCTCTCACAGCCACAGCTGTCGGGACGGTGCCCGTGCCCTGTGCTGCTGCCTGGGCCCAGCCCTGTGCGGCTCCGGGCTCCTGCTGGCCGGCTCCCTGTCACTGCCCTGTGCCTTTCAGGTCCTCGAGTGCCTGGACTTGAGGGAATGCAGTGACAGCATTCTGGAGATCATGGCACAGAACCTGCAGAGCGAGCACAGGGCCAGGCGTTGCTTGGCACTCCGAGGCCTCATAGTGCTGGGCAAGAATCCCTCGATGGTGAGAAGGGGGCAGTGGCTGGAGCCGTGCAGGCACCGTGGGGCTGGGCAACGCAGTCGCTTGGCCTTGCCCGGGCTTCGGGCGCTGGGGCAGCTGCTCCCAGCTCTCCTGCCTCCCGCTTCCGCTGCCCCAGTGCTTCCAGACAGGCCTTTGGCCTCTGGGCCCTGCAGCAGCAGGGTGGTGTTTCACAAACTTGTGTTCCACACAGGCTGAAAAAATGTGGAGCCTGACTGAAAGTCTTGTGGAGCTCCTGCAGGAAAATGAGAGCAACGTGGTCAGGATGACCATTCTTCTACTTAGATATTTGCTCCTGGATAATGGTGCCCCAATACCCACCCCCATCGCCCTGCACCTGGCTGAGGGGCTCCTGCCACTCTTTGGCCATGTAAGGCTCTGTGCCCACAGCCACGGCCACTGGCTGCTGCCCGGACACTTGGTGCCCTGAGGAGATGCAGGCCTCTGCCCTGAGGGCCTGAAGCAGGTGATGCTGAGGTCTTTTGCCCTTCCTTTCATACAGGATGATAGCCAGGTGCAGCTGAGCTCCATGTGTGTCTTTCAAGAGATGCTGGAGTTATTAACAGAAGATGGAAGAAAGGCCCTGAAGTCACAAGTGCGCCAGAGCCTACTCCCACTCTCCTTCCACTGCCATGATGAGAATCAGATTGTTGCTGAGGTAAGGACTTGTGGCCGGCTACTGTTCCCTTGGGAGGGGGCTGGGCTGCTTCCTGCCCTGGCACCTTGTGGGCTGCAGCCTCCTCCAGGCTGTGGCACTGGGATGCTCCTGTGCCCTGGCCTGTGGGGCCATCTGTGCCTCTCTGCTGCTCTCCAGGCCTCCCGGGAAACGCTGCATTCTGCAGCCAGATTCCTAAAGAGGAGGGATATCGAACAAATGCTACAGGTGGATCAGACATGGAGGTTCGGCGAGGGCCTGGTAAGAGCAGCCGAGAACCCCCAGGCTCAGCCCGGAGAAGGCCCCTGAGGGCGGCGCTCGGTGTGCGGGGCTGGCAGCTGCGCCCCTGCCCGCTGCTGCAGCCAGAGGCCGCGCGGGCTCTTCTCCAGGCTCCCGTGGGCCCGAGCCGGGTGCCCATGGAGCCCCGGCCCGGCGGGGCTGCGGGCCGGCACCGCGGCTCCCCGGGCAGCAGCCGGCCCTCTGCCCCCTGCCCTCGGGAGCCCTTGGCCAGCGGCTGCTGGCCGCGCCTCAGGGCTCTGCGGCCAGGGGAGGCCGGGGCTGGGCGCAGGCAGCGCCCGGCCCAGGGGCTGAGCCCGCGCCAACCCTTCCCTCCTGCCGCTCTCTGCAGCTGGCAGAGGACAGGAGAAGAGCGGCCGAGCACCTGCGCCGGGCCCTGCCATACCTGCGGAGCCCACAGGAGCCCCTGCGAGAGGCGGCCGTCAGGTTCATGGGTGAGCCCCGAGCCCGCGCTCCCTCCCCGGCCCGGCCCGCCGCAGCTCGGCCCCAGCCCCGCCTGCTGTCCCGGCAGCGCCGCTGGCAGGGAGCTGTGCCGCTGGCGCCGTGACAGGCTCTGTGTTCACAGGCATGGCCGGGCGGCACCTGAGGGGGCAGCAGCCAGAGCTGCAGCTGATCTGCACTGGTGAGTGAGGGCAGCGGGTGACAGCGGGGACAGCCGGCGGGAGCTGCAATCCCTGTCCTGGCTGCGGAGGGCTCTGCTCCCGTGGGCAGAGCACACTGAGATTTCAGGGCCACGTGGGCCATTGGTGGCCAGCAGCTTTAGGCTGATCCCCTTGCTCCCTGCTCTTCTCTGGCCATGACAAGAGCCTGCCGGGGTGGCCCTGGCAGGGGGGCTCTCCTCGGCTCCCTGCAGATCTGGGATCTGACCTTGGCTCTGTTCCTCTCTCTTGCAGCCCTAGAAGAAATGGCATATGACACCAGTCCTTCAGTCAGAAATCTTGCAATCGAAACATGGTTAGTTCTCCAGGCTGTACAGAGAGCTCCGTACTCCACATGGCGTAAGCTGCGAGATCAGTTCCGTAGTGCATGGAAGAAACGGTGTCGTCTCTGCAGCAGAGCCTTGGTGTGCTGCTGGAGCTCTGTGGAGAGTTGATCTGGAAAACTCTGTCTGCTGGGGTCACTTGAGCCAGCAGGGATTTTCTTTCTCTTCAAGATTTTTGGTTTTGTATTTTCGTTTTTGTTTAGTATGTAAATATAGAATATGTTATAATAGACAGACTCCCTGGATGTTACTTCTGCTGCTCAGGATTGGCAGGGCATAGGGGAAGAGGGGAAAAGGGTGCTTGTGCTCAGCCAGCTGCCCAGGCGTGCGGTATTGCAGGGCAAATGGCCAGAAGCACCTTGGCCTCTGGTGGTTCTGCTGAAGCCTTTGTGCTGCCCACAGAGCGGCTGGGCAGGGGCCGGAGCTGTGGGGATCCCTGCCAGAGCGGTGCCTGGAGATGGCCACAAGCCCTGTGCCAGGCAGGAAGCGCCATCCGTGTCCTCCTGCCCGTGTGCTGCCGGCTGCCTTGCTGAGGGCTCCCAGGTGCCTCTGGATGGGGCTGCTCTGGAGCTGCTGTGGGGCTGCGGCGCTGCTGCCGGGCAGCTTGGCCGGGCTGGGGCAGCCCCTGAGGAGACGGGGCCACGAAGGGATGAGGTGCTGTGGAAGCAGCACCCTTCCATGGGACGAGGCAGTGGGAAGGACCAAGGTGGATGTGTGAGGGAGCGGGTGGCAGGAGGCTACAAGGGGACAGGAGGCCCCTGCGGAGCCAGGGCAGTGGGAAGCCCTGAGGAATTGGGTGTCAGAGGGCACAAGCAGCCCCCGGGCAGCCGCCTTGTCCCTCACCTCCGGCTGCTCTGGCGCTTCCCCAGAGCATCTCCCAGGCCTGCGGCAGAAGCCCTCGAGGCCGGGACACCACCCCAGCACGAGGGCGGGGACACCCCCGAGGTGCCCAGGCTGGGCTGGCTGGGCACAGGGAGGGCAGGGGGCTGCTGCCAGGGCACGGCCACTGCGTGCTGCCAATAAGGGGCAGGGGGCAGAGGCAGGGCTGGCGGCCAGCCCGGGCCCTGGCGGCTGCCCAGGCCACGGTGCCGTGACCGAGGCCCCCTGACCCAGAGCTCTGGGCCCGCAGAGCTGCTGCCACCGTGGCGAGGGCGGCCGTGTCTCCTCCAGCAGGGCTGCGGAGTCGCTGCTGCCCCGGCGGCTCCGGGCCCCACAGAAACAGCACCAGAGCGGGCTCAGCAACAGCAGCACCCCGAAGGGCGGCACCTGCTCGGCCAGGCATCCGCACCCGCCGGGATGCCCAACGGGGGAGCCCGGGGGCACAATCGCCCCTGCTTTGGCAAAAGGCTCAGCAGAGCTGGCCACAATGGCTCTCTCTTGACTTGCCAGCCTCACAGCAACGCTTGGCTGCTTCAGCTGCCGCCTGTGCCCCTGTCTGACTTCCATGGCCGGGCTTGAGGGCAGACTCGCCTTCCCCAGGCGGCGTCCCAAGGCAGCGGCATTGGTGCCATGGGCACAGAGGCACTCTGATGGGGCACCAGCCCTGCTGTGCTGCAGCTGCCCTCCCTCTCCTCCAGGCTGGCACCTCCAAGACACATGCAGCAGCTCTGAAACAAAATCCTGGACTTGCTTGGAACAAAGGCGGCGCTGGAGAAGAGCTGGGACTTCCATGGGTCAGATTTACTCTCCACTTGGGGAATCACAGAATGCCAGAACTCTTTGCGCTGCAAAGTATCGTAAAGATCATCCAGTTCCCACCACCCTGCCGTGGGCACAGGTGCTGTGCAGGCACAGCTGTCACTAGAATTGGAAGAACACTTTTCCATGTTTACCTTTTCCTCTCCTGCATTTCAAGCTAACATGAAAAATTCCGCCGGTTACAGCTGAATAGTGTAGCTCACAGGATTTGGAGTCCTGTGGGCCATGGTATGTTCATTCAGCCTTTGTTAGACCATCCAGATGGAGCTGAGCCCTGTGCAGCCCAGGCACAAGCAGCAGGCTGCTCCATTTCAGCATCCCAAAGTCTTTGGGGCTTCCTGTGCACCCTGAGGCTCCTGAATCCATTCTTGAATTCCCAGTTAGTGCTGGGCAGCTCACGAGAACACAGGAATGGCCTCTTTGGCTCATTCTTGGGTTTGCTGCTCCTGCCTAAAGTAACCATTAGGAGTATGTGCCAATGTAAAAGTACAGCTCAACACCTGGGTGTTTGTCTACAGTGTTTAAAACTAAACCCTTGTGTGAGAGACTCTGTTCAGAGACTCTGAAATCCAGGATGAAAATGACAGTGCTCATATTTAAGAATCCCAAAAATGGTGACATGTGATTTATCTGGTCAAGGATTTGAATGCTCATGCAGAAATGACAAAATAGTTAAAAGTAGTTTTCATTGGCAATACCTCTTAAATGGCATCAGCACACTTACAGGGGACAGAGTAGGACACTGGGGACAGTCCTTGGCACTGAATGGCTTCAGATCTGGGAGAGAAATGTTTTGCCCAGCTTCACCCAGCAGTTCAGGTTTTCCCAGGGCTTGGATCACTTCAGGTCACTGCAGGTGGCTTTCAGTAAATGCAAAAGGATGGAACAGCAGAACTTCAGGAGAGGGTGCCCTAGGGATAGACTGAAAACCTTGAAAAGATCAGCAGGCTCTGGAAAACTTGATAAAAAATTAGAGATGTAGCCCTGTGACTTTTCAAGCATGACTCTTTGGGTCTATAAGAAATATTTGCCTTGCATCAGTTACAATGTTGTGGCAATGACCCTGTAAGGTCTTTTCTTTCTGACAGGCACCGGAAGGCCTCTGGAACTTCAAATATTTGAAGTTTCAAAGGCTGAAAGCAATGAAATTAGGCCTCTCAGATTCTGCTGCAGGCTGTGATGTTTCAGAATACCCATCTGGGATGTGTTAATGTGGTTTTGTTTGCTTTAACCTGTGTTTTTTGTTGCTTCACTCTGAAAGTCCGTCTCCTGCAACACCAGTAGGAGTTGGGGAGGCTGAGGTTGTGTCCGTTGAACCTGAACTTCCAAGAGGATCAGACACTGCACAGAATGACAGAATCATTTTAATTCTTCTTGGAAAAGGTCGCCAAGACCTTTGAGTCCAACCTGTGCCTGATGCCCACCTTACCACCAGCCCAGGGCACTGAGTGCCATGTCCAAGTTTTCCTTGGACACCTCCTGGGATGGGCACTCCACACCACTCTGGGTAGCTCATTCCAATCCCTGAGCACCCTTTCCATGGAGAAATTCCTGCTGCTGTCCATCCTGAGCCTGCCCTGGCCCAGCCTGAGGCCGTTCCCTCTGCTCCTGTCCCTGTTCCCTGGAGCACAGCCTGATTCCCCTGGCTGTCCCCTCCAGGCAGGAGTTGTGCAGAGCCACAAGGGCCCCCCTGAGCCTCCTTTGCTCCAGGCTGAGCCCTTCCCAGCTCCCTCAGCCCCTCCTCGTATGACTTAAATGTGTGGCAGAGGACAGTGTGTTGGTTAGGACACTGTGTGAGCAGTTAGAGAAATTGGAATCTCAAAGGCTTCTTCTCCCTCCCAGGAGGTCAAGAGCTGGAGAATATTCAGCAGCCCACAGGCAGTGCCTGCATGGGCTGTATGAATTTCTGCCAATATCTCAAGGGACACACAGATGACTTAGGAAGAGAATCAAAGCTGAGACCGTTGTGTCTGTGAATTAGGAATCGGGTCTCAAATCCTCTGTTAGTCTGAGCAAAATTTAGAAGCCTTTCTCCTGCCTCTACCAGCTGATGTCAACATTAAGTCTTCTGCAGGTGTGGTGAAGTTACTCAGAGAATCATGGAACACTTTGGGTTGAAAGGGATCTGAAGGCCCATCTCCTCCTGATCTCCCCTGCCATGGGCAGGGACACCTTCCACTCTCCCGGGTTGCTCCAAGCCCCATCCAACCTGCCCTGGAACACTTTCCAGGATGGAGCAGCCACAGCTTCTCTGGGCAACCTGTGCCAGGGCCTCACCACCCTCACAGGGACAAATTTCTTCCCCATATCCCATCTAATCCTGCTCTCTGGCAGTGGGAAGCCATTCCCCCTTGTTCTGTTGTGCCATGCCTATGGTGAAGAGCTTCTCAGGGACCTTTTGGTTTCGCTAATGGCACACCATAAAAGCTATGGAAAAAAGAGGAATGTACTGCTGTGAATTTACTTGGTTTTTCTTTTATCAGAAGGGACACCATTAATTTTCATCTGTCATCTGAATGTCCAGGAAACAAGAGATCAGGAATAGCTCCTCAGTGCCTGGAATGCTGTTTAGACTGTTTTCAGCATACAGACATGTGATGATGCTGGATGATTTACATTTAAAAGGAAAATATGTCTTGTAATTACCAAAATTTCACTCATAAAAAGAAATTGTTGTTCCAGTTGTCTGGGAACAGAACTGACTTGATTGCTGGGAGTGAAAGGAGTCTGAAAATAGTCATCTAAGAGAGGCACTTTAATTTCCTCATTTCTTACTTAACCAACGCCTGTTTGGTGAGTAGATTAAATTGGATACAACTCCCTCCCTCTGCCCCAAGCTGCCTTGGCATCAGGAAATTGCTGGTGGCAGAGTCCAAGTTTAGTCCTGAAGCTGCCAATTCTCCATCTCACCTTTCATCACTTCCCTGTGTGCCATGACACCACTCTCCACCTGGTGCTTCCTAGCGGAGTCCTTTCCAGCAAGTGCTGGAAGCTGGGCACAAACAGAACGTGGAGAAAGTCTCAGACCTCCCCAGAAATCCAGAATTTGAGTGCAAATATGTAAAATTGGCTCCACCGCTTAAATATACTGAAATCAGAGATTGGAGGAGCTGGAATAGCAAACATCTCTGTTGTCCAGATGCTGTAAAGCCAGGGCTCTGCAGAGGAACTCTGATTTCATGAAGCAATTTCCAAGTCCCACTCGGCATTACTACCATCCTGCTGGCAGCATTTCTTAAGAGCTGCTCCAAGAGGACAGTCTTTAAAGTCTGCAGTTGGTTCAATATTTAAATTTACTCTTGCACTGGCTACAACACTGTGCCTCAGTGGTTGGGAAGGAATTTTACATACTCACCTTCTAGTGGTGTGTTAACTGGTCCCAGCATACAAAAGGCAAATCGTTGCCTTTTTAGGGATGAAGTGGAAAGCTAAATGTTATCCAGATCACTGCAGCAAGGGGAAAAACAAGGATCTTGGGCCTCTGAATGCCAAGGCCTTTCTGTTTGAGTGGTCTCATTCCACTGGGCAGACTTCCTTCCCCAGTTTCTGAAACAGCAGCACACAAAGAAGTGCAAACATCCATCCCAGAACTAAGATGGCAGGCAGAACACATAATGCTACTGCCACCCAGGCACCTCTTTGGCAAGGAATGTGGGGAGAAAGGAAAACACTGAAAGGAAAACACTCCCTCATTTGTTACAATCTCAGCACACACTTATTTCTGACAAAAGGTGCATTGAGTTTGGATCTTTCTGTCTCTAATTCCCAACCTTTCATAAGAAAAGAACTTGAGATATTGCTTTTAAATGAGAAGGATGAGTTTTAAAAATCAAAACACATTTATTTGATTAACATTCAGGAATCAAAATACTTTAATCAACTCTATGACCCATCTTCAATAGCAAAACAAAACCACTCCTTCTTCCAAATGACATTTGAGCCACAGAAAACATTGCAACACAGGATAATAATATAAAAATATTAGAACATTGGATCAGCTCAAATGCAGACACTGGTGAATGAAAATTATTACCATTTATTAACATTTTTGTGTCCTTTCTAACAGTATGAACTTTATTCAGCATTGTCTCTGGCTGATTGTAGAGAAACCGCAGCAGAAGTGGGTCAAAGAGCTCGCCTGGAGGCTTTCCCTTGACCTGAGGCAGCCTGGTCTGGCCTCTGGCAGCAGGAAAGATGGGCAGGGCACAAAAGGCTGTTCCTGAGAGTCTCCAGCTCACTTTAAACCCTTTGCATTGTGGTGCTCTGGCGTGGCCACAGCCACAGCACAACATTCCGGGCAAGGGTGTCCAATGTCGGGCAATTCGCTTTTCTGACCCAGAGATGGGGCAACTGGGAGGTGTTTTAAAGACTTTTATTCCATTTTCAGTCTCCCGTGAAGGGTGAGACAAATAAAAGAATAGAAAGAATAATAAAGTACTGGAATGCTCTTCCCAGGGAGGTGGTAGAATCACCATCTCTGGATGTGTTTAAAAAAAGACTGGACATGGCGCTTGGTGCTATAGTCTAGGTGAGGTGTTAGGGCACAGGTTGGACTCGATGATCTTAGAGGTCTCTTCCAACCTCATCATTCTGTGATTCTGTAATACAGATGTTATAAGTCACGCCATCACAATCAGAAGCCAACTATTTCCTAATTACAATACATTATAAGCGTTTCTTGGCCTATCAGCTTTTGCCACACCATGCTGTAAATGCCTTAAAGCCAGTCATCAAAATTACCCCTCTGGGGTCCCACTACAATACATTTTTCACAGTTCTATTTCTCCAAAGTATCCAGTCTTATTTGCAAGGCCATCCTTTGAAACTTGCTTCTAGCTCCATTTCTCTCTCAACAATATCTGTCCTATTCCATGGCATTTCTAAGTTGGCATTTCTCATCTCAAAGTTTGGCTGTGGATGCACAATGTGTGAGCCTTCTGTCAGGCCCTCAGAACTCTCTACAAATCCATTTCCCACAGTCCAAGAGCTAGGAGAGAGCATCTTCAGCTGCAGGGAACAAGGAGAATGGATGTAGAGAGAGGCTCCAGCTTTTGGCTGGGAAAAGTTTCAGTCAGCTTATTTGACCCCATTCCCAATGCTGAAATCCAAGCTGGCTGGCAAGAAGTGCCCACCCCTTTTCCTTTTTGCTTACAAGCAGGAGGAACGTTATGCTTTTTCTTATCAAATTTAAGCCTCCTGCAAGTTCTTCTGTTTGGGAAGTTCTTAAAATGGCCCCATGCCACAGAATTCAACAGCTGCAATTTGAAGGTTAATGAAGGAATTTCGCTCATATGGAAGAATATTTTCATATTTTCACTATTTTATAATTATATTTTTAAATTTATCTATATTTTTAAAGGTATTTAAAATTTAAAATTTAAAATTTACATGTTAAAATTTATTTTAATTTATATTTATATTTTTATGAAATTTTAATTACAATATTTCACATTTTCCCATATTTTCCTTCATTTTCACATATTTTCACATACTTTCCCACATTTTTCATTTTAGTATTTTCACTATTTTCATTATTTTATAAATATATTTTAAAATTTAGATACATTTAAAAAATTATTTCTATTTTAAAACTTAAAATTTACATTTTAAAATTTTAACACAGATTTATATTTATATTTATATTTATATTTATATTTATATTTATATTTATATTTATATTTATATTTATATTTATATTTATATTTATATTTATATTTATATTCATATTTATATTTATGTTTATGTTTATGTTTATGTTTATATTTATATAATTTTTAATTAAAATATTTCGTATTTTCACTAGTCTCACATATTTTCACTCATTTTTCCTTCAGAATGGACATGGTTACACCCACCTCTGCCTTGTGAACAGGCAGCAACAGGTGAGTTTGCTTGAAAGCTGCAGTTTCCAATATCATTTTCCAAAATTCCCATTAACTTTTGGGCTGAAACTGCGTGTCCCAGTGATCTGCCATGTGCCTGGTGTCTAGGACGCTTCTCATGGGTGCTTTGGTCTGCAGGGTGATGGTGGCAGAATTCCCCTCTGGTGCTGGGGATTCCTCAGGGAATGCCAGCTTGGAAGTGCTTCCAGGTGCTGCCAAGGACATGAAGGTCCTGGGTCCAGTGCTAAGGACAGAGTTGACTCACCCCATGGAAAACTAGTGGCTAAGAGAGAACAAAATGACTGCATTCTAGTAGCCTTTGGCTACAAACATATCAGGAATTCAGTGTTCCCCAGAGGGGAATTCAGTCCTGGGAAAAAGGCACCGCAGCCCATCGATTATCAGAGAATTACTGCTAAATGGAGAAAAGCTGACAACAAATATTTACTCTTGGATCAATTCTGTTTAAAGGGCAATGTTTGGAGCAGAGCTTGGACCCTGTGGGAAGGTCAGGCTGCATTTATATAAAGGCAGAGGGATATGCACTGGGAATCCTTGCTTGGAAAGGAAAAAGCCTGGAGGATTTTTGGAAGATACACAATGAGGATCCTAATTTTTCTCCTCGCTTTGAGTGTTTTCTCATGTTCAGGTAAGTTGGAGCCTTGTCCTCCTTTTTAGGGTGGTTTTGGGGGGGGAAAGTATGATCCTCCAATGGATTTCTGATGGAACTGTGCCTCCCTCTCAGGGTTCCCAGTGTATGACTACGACCTCCCTGTCACAGAGGAGGCTCTCAACGCTTCCATTGCCCGGATCAATTCCCAGTCATGGAGCAGAAACCTGTATGGTGTTGTCAGGAGCCGAGTCGTGGGAGTAAGTACACGGACAACAGAGATCCTTTACCTGAAATGAGCTTTCCTGGGATGGAAAACACCTTTTCACCCAGTCCTGGAAACCCAGGTTTAGTTGGAGTTGGCTGATGCTGCTTGAAAGAGGGTGCATTTGGGCCATTATCTGAAGTTACAGCTTCAGGAACCTAAATATCTTTTGTATGTATGTTTGTAATTAAGATACTTTAGGAATTCAGATTTTTCATGCCTAGAGTGGTTTTTCATGACTAGTTTTTCATGCCTAGTCCTTGAGGGTTGTCTTGTAGGATTTTGTTGAAAAGTGATGTTTTTAAACACCTCCAGCAAACTGCTTTGCTTTGGGCATCAAGCACCCTGGCTCATCTGAAGCTCTTCACTGGTTAAATGCCCCCACAATTCAGGATTCTTTCTCTGATCTTTATTTATGTAATTTGTCTCTATGCACCAATTCTGGTTTAAATCTGCTAGAGACTAAGTGCAAGCAAGAAACCCCTGTCTATTTTAATTTGTGGTGCTCAGAATTATACTGGATACTCCCCAAGTTAAGGAGTTCAAACCTCTTAATTCAAAGTTATGATGTCCATGCTCCTGAACACCCTCAGAACCTTCCTTTCTATTAAAACTTTTTAATTCAAAATTATGATGTCCATGCTCCTGAACACCCTCAGAACCTTCCTTTCTATTAAAACTTTTTAATTTAAAGTTATGATGTCCATGCTCCTGAAGACCCTCAGAACCTTTCTGTTCCTATAGGTGGCCTGTATCAAGTCTCTGCAAGAATGAATGTCAAGATGACATATGGATTTATGCAATTTGGATTAAAACCCCCAAGTATTTGAAAGTAGAGGGAGTTTGTGGTTTGTTGAGGGTTTTTTTGGGGCATTGCTTTTTAAATTTTCTTTTTAAGTCTCCCATCTTGAGCTAAAGTGTCACCATAAGACATGACACGGACACGCTGCTGTTCTCAAGGTAAAAAGGGGAAGTTCATTTGCTGACTCCAACATTTATAGATTTCCAAAAGTGACAGTGGATTGGAGGGTGACAGTGCCACCTCTCCAATGACACCGGCCAAACCAACAGTCCATCAAATTTCTCCTCCACCATAAAAGAAAGCAAAACAATAAGTTATTTACAGCAAGTGCATGAGAAAGTTCGTTACAAAAATGTAAGCATCAGAAGGCTTAGAAAATCTTAAAAAATCAGGGTGGCACTAAAGCATTGCTTGGACTATATGAAAAAAGAAAGGAATAAATCCAAAAGGACTAACGCTGTGTTGTGTTGACCCTGCTTTCACCAGGTGGACACGTGGGACAGCGATACTTACGGGTTAGATCTGCGCTTCAGCATCCGCGAGACCGTGTGCACCAAAGCTTCGGGGAGAGACCCCTCCACCTGTGACTTCCAAAGTGGCCCTTTCGTGGTAGGTGCCCCTGCTGGCCCTGGGAACCCCCCACTCCATGCAGGGGAAGGGTTGCAGCGCTGCTGGTGCTGAGAAGTGAGGGATGGCCGGCTGCTTTTGATGCAACCTGCAGCATGGGGTGGGCGTTGGGTGGGAAGCTCTTCTGCCTGCTCAGTGGGGAGGGCAGGGAGCTGAAAAGAGGATTTGTGTCTGGGAACAGCCTGTAGTAAAAGGTATGTGTGCTTTTGGGGCCAAATCCTCGAAGGAATGGCTTATTCTCTAAGTTAGGGGCTGATGTTTCACTTGCTTTCACCTGTCTGGGCACCACATGAAGGGTTACCTTCCATGTCGTGCAGATCCCCCCTCTGTGCTCACAGTGCTGATCTCTTTTGGATTTTTCACACTCAGCCTGAAATAAAAAGGCTCTTGATACAGATCTTGCTCTCCTCTGAGTCTTGAATCACCAGCTTTGGTGGAAATACGTTGTCCTTGAGTCTGTGCACAGACTTGGGACTTCTCTGTGCCCAGTTACTTGGGCCAAGCCACCTCTCTGCTCTGGAGCTAAGCAGCTCATGTGTGTGTAGATGGCACCATACAGAATTGTTGGTTTTTTTCTTTAAAAACTCAAAAGTTGGCTGCTGCAGTGTTATCCCTGTATCCTAAACTGACACAATCCTCCTCTTTTTCTTAGAGCAATATGGTAGTGCGAGGATGTGTTTTCCAAACTTGAGTGCAGGTTTTGCTGCAGGTTTTTTGTCCAGTTGCAGAGACAACATCTTTAAGGGTAGTTTAACTTCTAGAGCTGGGGCTGCTGTTGGCATAGCCCTGCACTGTCCTTCTCTTTGTGCTGAGCTGTGAAAAGGATGTGGAGGTTTTCTCCTACCCCGAGCAGGCTCAGAGGTTTGTACAACAAACACATAACTGGGGAGCCATAACGTGTTGTTGTATAATTGTTCTCGGGCTTCTTTCTCTTGGAATTTGTTTCTGAAATCCTTCTGCAGGTTCCCACCGCCGCTGAGGGCTGGTATTGGATGTTTGCTCTGTGAGATTGGCTCTGTTTTGTTCTGTTGCAGCCCACTGCTTCCTGCAGGAGCGTTGTGGAAGTCTCCGGGGGACTGATTGCCAACCTCACTGTGCGGTGCCATCGCAGCACGTTCAGCTCTGAATCCATGAGCAGCGAGGAGGTGAGGAAGGGGAAAACCCATTTTTGCTGCCTGGAGGAGTGAAAACTCTGCTTAGCCTCTTTTAAAGAGAAGTCCAGGTGTCTGTGTGCGCTCCTGTTCCAGGAGGAGGTTTGGATCAGGAAAGTGGCTGACATTTGAAATCCAGCTGCCAGCTATGACTCTGCCCTTTCCATCAGCTGAGGCTCTGCCCTTGCCTGGGAGAGTGTGACACTCTGTGGCAGTCTGGCACATCTATCACCGCCAGCACTTCCTTCCTTGAGTACAGGCCTGGAGAACAGTGACTGGCACTTCTTGGACACACACACAAATCCCTGTGGCTCTGGGTCTGCTACCAAACCCAGCTCCCAGCTGAGCACGTCATCGCAGGACATGTGGTCTGCTGAGATCTTTGTTCCCTTTTTGAGCTCTTTCGCCTTGAGGGTGTTTTTCAATGCTGACCTAACCTGGGAATTCCTACTGACTGTTTCCAAACTGTGCCAGGGTCCACTTTAGCCATGAACTGACTCTTGAACTTGTGTGTCTGCACTTAGGACACAGCTCTGCAGTGGGTGTTGTGCTTGAGGGAACACAATTTAACAAGCAAGGATATGGAGAGCTTTTATTTTTGGAAAATTCAGGGAGCTAAATGAAGAAGTTGAACTGTAGAATCACAGAATGGTTTGGGTTGGAAGGGACCTCTAAAGTCCATCCAGTTCCATCCCCTACCATGGGACACCTTCCACTAGCCCAAGTTGCTCCAAGCCCTGCCCAGCCTGGCCTGGAACACTTCCAGGGATCCAGGGGCAGCCACAGCTTCTCTGGGCACCCTGTGCCAGGGCCTGCCCACCCTCACAGGGATGGATTTCTCCCCAGTATCCCATCTCACCCTGCTCTCCTTCAGTTTAAGGCCATTCTTCCTTGTCCAGTCACTACAAGCCCTTGTGAAAAGTCCCTCTCCAGCCGCCTCATGAGCAAATAGGATTCTTTGTTACTTTTCCTTGGCTTGAATTGCCAAGTTAGCTCTTCATTATTTTTTTTTTCTTTAAAATCTCCATTCAGAGCTGGCTAGCGAGTGCACCCCAGGAAGCCTGGCTCTGCAGAGCAGAAAGACTGCATGTGGAGCTCTGGAATGTGTAACACAGGCTGGGATGTTCAGTCAGTCCTCTGTGGGTTGACATAACCATTGCTTAACAGGGCACTCAGCACAAACACTTGCTTTTACAAGCAGACATCTTCCCCCAAGTCTTCCTTAACCACCACTTAAAATTCAGTGCTGCTGCCATATTCCTGCTGGGGAATATATTTCCTGCAATGTTAATAAGGAATAAATGCCAAAGGGAATTACTGCACTTGAAAAGTAAAGTGTTTCCCTCTGCAGAGGGCTGCAGCAAGTGCACTGCAGCTCTTGCTGTGGAGCTGTGACTCTGCTCAGGGGATCTCAGCTTGGCTGAGGTGGTGTTGGTGCACCTGTGGTGGTGTTTGGATGGGGGAAGGAATTGTGATTTGTGACGGCGTTCACAGGGGTTTTCGGACGAGGGAAGAGACAGAGATCTGACTATGTTTCAGAAGGCATGATTTATTATTTTATTATATATATTACATTAAAAACTATACTAAAAGAATAGAAGAAAAGGTTTCATCAGAAGGCTAGCTAAGGTAAGAATAGAAAGGAATGATAACAAAGGTTTGTGGCTTGGACACTGTGTCTAAGCCAGCTGGGCTGTGATTGGCCATTAATTACAAACAACTCTATGAGACCAATCTCAGATCCACCTGCTGCATTCCACAGCAGCAGATAATCAATGTTTACATTTTGTTCCTGAGGCCTGTCAGCTTCTCAGGAGGAAAAAATCCTAAAGAAAGGATTTTTCATGGAAAGATGTCTGCGACAGTGATTAACTGAGGCTGGCATCACAGAGTAAACACCTTGAGTTTGACAGGATCATGGGGTCCGACCCCTGGATTGCAGGAGCACCAGAAGTAATCTTGTTATCAGCGAAATTAAGAATGAGGTTTGGAATTACTTTAGTGACCACCTCGTGCCTGAGGGGATGGAGAGGTGGGGCTTCTGGCCAGGTGTGGTTTTTAAAGAAATGTCTTTAATTTCCAGATGATGCACGTGCCCATAAGGACCCCTGACAGGTGGGGCAGCGCCCGCAGGGAAGGTAAGGCAGCTCTGCCATCCTGGAATGCCCTGACCTGTGTTCTCCTCTTGGAACATCTCCAGGTCCTCTGTATGAGGGAGAGGACAATGTCAAAGATCAGCTCTTTGCTCCTGCTCATGGTGTCTTGGTTTGAAAGGACAGGAGTCTGCTAAGGAAGGCAGGAGCCTCCCCTGTAATGGAGAATGTAAAGTCTCCCCACCCCTCCCAATTGCTATAAATTTTAAATTAAGGGGCTCTCAGGCAAAAATATGGGGGCAGGAAATAACAGTTCTTTAATAGGGAAAGGGAAAAAAATAAAAGGAAAGAATAAACAATGCAGTACACAGGAACAACACTGACAGAGTCAGAACCCAGCCTGACACCCTGTGGGTCAGGGTGTTGGTGGCAGTCCCATTGGAAATGTGGCTGGAGCCCTCCTGCAGTGCCAGGGGTGGTTCTTTTGGAGCAGGGGGATCTGTAGAGAAGGATGTATTCTTCCTCTGAAGATCCAGTGGAAGGAGAGGCAGCTGCTGTTCCTCTGGGGAATCCCATGGAGAAAGCCCTGCTGGTGTCTCAAAAACCTCTGGATTATATCTGGGTAGCAATGCTTGGCTCCTCCCTCTGGGCAGAGCATCTCCCAGTGGGATGTTACAGTTCTTATCAGCCATGCAGGGACATTCAATAGTCTGTTATCAGCAATGTCCCCTCCCCAGGGAGGTGTGAATGTGGGCACTCAAAGGCAAACTGCCCCCTGGACAAAGGTGATCTGCCACACAGATGGGAATGGAAAACATCTTGCATGGCAATTTTGAACACATGGGCAGCTGTTTTTTCCCTTGCAGAGGGGTGTCTAGTTTAGGGTGTGTGGAGGGCACTGTCCTGCCAAGCCAGGCCATGCTGAGGTTTATCCACTTTTTGGATTGCCAGATTTGTGCTCTCATAACCACTACTTGAGTGCAGAATGCAGTGCTGAATATTTTCTATTCTAGAATCACAGAGTGGTTTGGGTTAGAAGGGATCTGAAAGATCATCTCATTCCCCGCCCTGCTGTAGGCAGGGACACCTTCCACTATCCCAGGTTGCTCCAAGCCGTGTCCAACCTGGCCCTGGACACTTGCAGAGATCCAGGGGCAGCCACAGCTGCTCTGGGCAACAATCCACACAAGTCTGAAAGCATCTCACGCTTATGGATGTCTCCATGTTCTTTTTTTTTAGATGATGCCTTTGCTCCTGAAGCCTTCCCTTCAAGGGGAAGAGGCAGTGGCCATGGAGACTGGAACAAACCCAGCCACTTCAACCCTGACAGGATGGAATAACCTGGCCTGGGTGAGTGAGGCTTAGGGTTAGGGCTGGGAGAGTCAGAGAACCTACAGCTCCAGGAACACTGGGGCTGCAAAAGGCCATCCCAACTGTGAAAAATGCCAATCACTTGTTTTTAAAATTTTAAAAGTTTAATAGTAATAAAATGGTTATAAAAATAGCAATATAATTAGAGTAATAAAAATTTGGACAATTAGTATTAGGACAATAAAGACAATAAAAACAAAGAGTTAAGGACAGTCTGGGTACCTTTTCTGGGCAAAATAAGCCTGAAAAAGGACCCATATTAACAGAGGATTAACCCTTAAGAGCAACAGCCTGTTGCATATTCATACACCTCATACATGGTGCATAAATTCCATTCAAACACAGGATTCTGTCTGGGCAGTGTCAGCTTCTTCCTCTGAATCCTGATGGTGTCTTCAGGGCTGAGTGAGGCAGGAAGAAGTTCATTTCTTCTGATAAGGGAGCAATAAATTCTCTTTCTCTGAAAGATTCGGGTGTCCTGTGGCTGCTATCTGGTGCAAGTACCTCATTCCTCTCTTAAAAAAAATATCTTACATAGCATAGTTTCTATTTTAACATTTTGTTATAACCTAAAACTGTATTTAACACACTACTTAAGAAAATTGATACAGCGTCACTTTCTAACGTAACACATATAATATTCATTTGAATATTTGCAAAAAGCCAATCATAAAATAGGCATTTTTCACACAAGGACAAGGAGGGGCTGGAGCACATCCAGAGAAGGGATCTGGAGGAATGGTCCCGTCTTTGTGCCAAATCAAGTGCCCCAGGGCCACACAGCTCCTCAAACAAAAACTGAAGGGATCTGGGAGAGCCACGGTGGGGAGAAGCACTTGGAGCATCCGTGAAGGAGATGTTTGGAAGCCAATTAACGGGAACGCTAATGAAAGGCAGCCGTGATTTATTGGAGCTGGCAGCGCCTATCCTACAGAAATCACCTTTGCTGACCTGCCTCTGCGGCTCTGTGTGGGAGCAGCTCTAATTGCTGCTGATGCTTTACCTGCCCTCTTAGGGCCTTAATCTAAAGGGAAGTGGCTTGGAAGAGTTTTAGCAACACGGAATGAGCTCATTCTTTGGCGCGCTGAGCGGGTTTGAAGTAGCTGGGGAGAGGAAATCACTTAGTGCTCTGTCTTGGTGATTAAAAAGGCTTCTTCGGGTACATGTCATTAGCAGGTCTGCGTCCCTGCGCAGTGCCAGAACTGAGCGCTCCCTGCGTGTGGAGCTCAGCTCCAGCCTGCTGCGTTGGAAACCGAGACGCTTTTAGACGGAATTTAGCGCCGGTGACTCACCAAAAGCTAACACATGTTACTCATAAGCATATCCGTGGTAAACCTTGGTGTGCTGGAGGAGACAAGCCTCCTGCTCTCCTGGAAACGAGATATCAAAGAAAAACCCAGGCTCCCTGCTGTGTTTGTGAGAATCATTTCATTAAATCCATATGCTGTTTTGGTTTATCCCTGAGCCACTGAAGCCAATAGGCCTTTTTTAATCACTGCCTGTCTTCTTACAGGAATCTCTGACTTTTCTTTGCCTTTGGGCAGTGCTAGGTATCTTCAGTTCTCTGGCACTGGAGAAGAGCTATCCCCTTTCAGCAGCACTCAGAAATGCTTTGTGTTCTTGTGCCTAACTTCTAACAAATCTCCAAACCAAAAGCAAGATGTAAAACCTTCCTGAAAACAGAACGTGAAGCAAGCGGGGAGAAATTTATGGTTCTTGAAACCCAGAGCAGTTTGAAATTTAATACTTTCTGCAAGTGTCATTTATGGAGCTGTATTTCACGCAAGTGTCAGCTATGGAGCTGTTTTTTCCGAGGAGTTTCCTGGGTTTTGGACGTGTCAGAGGCAGATACATCAGGAGATTTAAAGAGAATATCAGCTCTACCCCCAAAGCCTCTTGTTTCTCTTGCTTTTATCAATTTGACTTATTAGTTGCAAAGCCTGGAAAGGAATCTTTCTGATTTTGCTGGTATCCAGAATTAGAGGATTTCGTTTGAAGCCAAAATTTAAACAGATTTCGTGTGTCTGAGGCCAGGAGAAGTTGTTCCCTGCTGTTTTTCCTGGGTTTTGGCATATGTGTGATCCTGGCTGGCATTATTACAAGCCATGCAGGGCTTGGTGGGGGCATGGGAAATGAGTGCTGAGTTTTGAAATGGCAGTAGGCTCGACTGGCTTGGCTTAGCTGAGAAGATTTTGGGGGAGGCTGGGGAAATAGCAATTTAATAATAGAAGACTTTCATCTCTTACTGAAAGAACCTGGTGCTGACAGGCAAAGCTAGACAAGTCCAGGTAAGGAATGAAATGTGATTTTTTTTTTCCCCTTTTACACACCAGAATGGGTAACTGACTGCTGCAAAAATTGCTCAGGCAAGTGGCTGACAGTTTTTCATGCTGGATTTTACATTTCTGAGCTAGGCCTTCTTATCTTTTTGGCTTCAGGAATTATTTCAGGAAAATTCCGTGCCTGACTTCGTGCAAGAAGCTAGTCTAAATGAACTCACTGGTGCTTTGTAGCTCTTTTTATTTATTAGAATGTGCTAAATATTCAGGGGGGGGGGGGAAATCAGTGCCATTGTTATATAAAGAACATTTTCAAGTCTGCAGTCTTCAGACCCACCAGTCTGCTGGTGCCTGCAGGAATTAGAAATTGAATATGAAAAACCCCATCAATGATTAATGAGCTTACTTCAGTGACAAGTCCTAATCAGATTTTCTGGATTTATTTCCCCGTCCATCTCCAGACTGGGGAGATTGTGAAATTCCCGTGGCATGCTCTGGGGCCAGCCTTCCCCATAAATAGTTCAGGGACACACGGGGGAAAAAGCTGCTGTACAAGAGCTGATCACCTGTTAACAACCTGAGCTGGGATCTGCTTGATGCTGCTCTGAATTGCAAAGAGGAGCCTAAAAATGGCTCAAACTTGCCAACCACCTTAATCCCCAGGGAGCACAAGGGCCCTGATGCTTTGCTGTTCCAAAACCACCTGCCTAAGGCAGCTTTTTCTTGTGCAGACCCGTGAATCGTATCTGGAGTCTCCCCAGCAATGCTTCATGTCCTTGAACAGGAAAATCAAGAAGCAAGTTCCTGCCCTTGCAAAATACAAGTAGATGGTGAATGCTGATTGTGTCTCGCTCGTTAATCACACCAGGAAAGTGGATTTTTAACAGGAAATCAGCTTCCTTCGGCATGGAGCTGAGGGGCTGTGATTTCCTCCTCGAGTGTTCTGTATTTTCCTTACAATTGCTCCCTAAGTGAGGACTCTGTCACCTGGCAGAGCTCGAAGCTGGCAGTCCTGAGGAGCCGATTAGCAGCACTGCACGTGCAGAAGTGGCATCCTTAAATATCAGAGTTGTTTTTTTAATGGAAGGGTGTCAGGCAGCATTGGGCCTCTTCTCATACCTAAGACATCCAGGAGCTGGCCTTCAGAGTGAAAGGGGTGCTTGTTTACCTGTCTCCTGTAAATACAACAGAGAACAGGGTTCACAGCCCTCCTGGGGCGTGGAAAACTGAGCTTTGATCCCCAGTGCCCTCATTAAGGAGCTGCTTGATTTTAGTTGTGGGTTTATATCCTCACGTCTTTGTGTTTGCCTCTCCCGTTCATCCACCCACTTTCTACGGTGCTCATAAAGCTGCTCATTGCTTTCTGTGGGAGAAAGAAAAAGGAAAAAAAAAAAAAGAAAAGTGAAGCAGCAGAGGGAAGGAGAATCCCTGCAGGGTGGGATCTGTTGTGAGCTCCGTGTCGGAAGAGCTTTGGGAGCAGTTTGGTGCTCGGGGAAATGTCAGGATGCTGTTTTATCGTGGTGGCCGAGTCCTCGGTGTCACCGGGCAGCTGTGATGTGCTGTGGCAGGGGACAGCGTGCTTTCATCTGTTCAGAGGGAAACAGGGCCAGGCAGGACCTGTCCTGCTGCTGGGGTCAGAGGTGTTGGAGCAGAGAGGGAATTGCTGTGACAGCCTGTGAACAGCAGCAATTTTGGTCTTGCCCTTTTGTCCCCTCTCTTCTCGATGTGTTTTGAAGGATTAGACCCACAGCCACATGGAGGAAATTGTTCCTGCTTAGGGAGGGCACGGAGCTTGGGTGATCCCTTACACTTCACAGGCCCCTTTGTCTAATTCCAGGAGAAATCCAACAGGGCTTTCTTCCCTGGAGGGACAGAAAGGGCTCTCAACCTATTGCTCAGTGCTGGGTTTTAGAAATGAACTCATCCAAGGATCACACGGTCAGGAAGGCCCTCTCAGAGCAGGGCTGTGTAGCTGAGGTTGGAATACCACGGGATAGAGATCCCTCATCCTCTTTGGGCTACACACAGGAGCCCTCTTGGGGGAAGACTTTCTCCTTAAACTGAGCTGGAATTTCCCGTGTTCCCTCTGGTTCCTGTTTCTCCTGTTGTCCCTTGGTCCCCAGCAATGATTGCAGTGGCTGGTGCTGGCATCCCCCATCTCCAGGGCTGCAGGCCTGGGCCTGGGCCTGGCTCCTGGCAGGATTCAGGCTCCTGGACAAACTGTTCTTAGAGAGTCACTATATTTAATCCCTTCCACACGTGGGGGACTCTCCCTTCTTGCCCGAATCTATCTCTAAAATTTTACTAACAAAATTGTCTCACAGAAGAAATTTCTCAAGTTGCCATGGTGACCAACTTGCTGAAGACACGGTGTAGGCTCCAGGGTGCTGGGGAAGCTGTCACATGTTCCCTTGGAAAAGCACATCTCCCATTTCTTCTGAATGTCATACTCTCCATTCAGATCCATTTCAGGGCAGACCATACATCAGCTTCTAGCCTCCACCATCTTTCCTTTCAGACTTGACAATATGTGTTGATTTGTGTCCCATGGGTCTTATTTCACTGTTGTTAATTTTTCTAACAGTCTCCTTCTTTTTATTACTTTTTTTTTTACCCTAATTAGCCACAGCCACGACATTTGTGCACATATGAAATGTTTTGCATGTGCTGGTTTCTTTTTGCAGATTCCACAGGGTGGGAAGCAAATTAATAAGCAACTTGTTGAAGCTGAATACACTTTTCCCAAGGATGGTTCTGAGACAAATTCTCAGACATTTCTCCTTCCTCTCTGTTTTAAAAGTAGATTGGAGAATGAGAAGAGTCAAGATTCAAAGATCCAGCATGGGAAGAAAGAACCTGATGCCTTGGCCTTTCCTTTTTGGTGAAAAAGCTGTTCTTCTGTGGAGTGAGAGTCTTTCCCCAAACTCACTTTTTGGCTCATGAGATGCTAAATACACCCTCATCCATCAACAGCCCTTCTGATGTGTTAGGTATCCCTGGGAGAACTCCAATTTAACTGTGTCCAGGACATTTCCACCATCCCATAATGATGCTATTAAAACCTCATTATTCCATTTGTTTGTTCTGTGTTTCTTTCTGCTTGCTTGTAATTTTCTGCGACGCTCCCGGCTAATTATTGATTATTCAAACGAATACACCCACACTCAATTCCTGTCTCTCCAGGCTGCAGCAGCAGCTGCGGACAGAGAGGCCTCTCTCCATCCAAATCCAGAGGCTGGAGTTGAAGCCCGCCAGGAATTTGGCTTTAATGGGCTCTTGGTCGCTAATGTGGAGAGCTGGGGGCTGCTAATGAGGGTGATTGTCAGGTACTAATGGCTTCTGGAGGTTAGAGCACACCTCTGATGGGTTCCTCAGCTGGGAAAGGTCTCACTCTCGTCCCCTTCTCTCCACCCCTGCACAGAGCCCACCCAAGGTTCTTATTTGTCACAGACATCTTTTATGGAAAATCCTTTCCTTAGGATTTTTCCTCCTGAGAAGCTGAGAGGCCTCAGGAACAAAATGTAAACATTGATTATCTGCTGCTGTGGAATGCAACAGGTGGATCTGGGATTGGCCCATGTTGGTTGTTTGTAATTAATGGCCAATCACAGCCCAGCTGGCTTGGACTCTCTGTCCGAGCCACAAGCCTTTGTTATCATTCTTTCCTATTCTATTCTTAGCCAGCCTTCTGATGAAACCTTTTCTTCTATTATTTTAGTATAGTTTTTAATGTAATATATATCATAAAATAATAAATCAAGCCTTCTGAAACATGGAGTCAGATCCGCGTCTCTTCCCCAATCCAAGAACCCCTGTGAACACCATCACCCTTACTGGGGTTTTTTAAGGCTTTATTTGTCAAAATCAACTTATTTTTCTCTCTAAAGACATTGTCCCACCCAGTTTGACTCTCACCTATTTTCCCCTCCTGACTGCAGCGAGGTAACCTGATTTGTAGGAATTTCCACCTCAAAAGCTTGAGAAGATGCAGTCAGAGCCCTCGATGACCACCGTGGTAGCAGGGAGCAGAGGGTGCTGACAAAGGTCTAACAGAGACTGTGATGTTTTCCTCTTCCATGGCTGTTTTGCTTTGCTTGGATGACCTTCATCCATGACCTTGCTTGGACTGGGAACCTTCTGGAACCTTCAAGCCAGGCTTCATGGGGCTTAGAGCAGCCTGGGATGGTGGGAGGTGTCCCTGCCCGTGGCAGGGGGGGTGGGATGAAATGAACTTTAAGGTCCCTTCCAACCCAAACCAGCCTGGCGTTCCATGATTGCTCTGAACGCCCAGTGCCAGAGTCCTCCATGATCTCTCTTCCAAATTTTTGCTGAGCATCTTCTTTCCCAATAGAACTGATTTCACCCATCTGTGCAGATTTTAGGTCGAACTGTGACTGGACAGGAACAGCCTAGGTGCTTTCTGAAACTCCTGAGCTCAAGAGATCGTGGCTTAGGTCTTTTTAGACGTGTCCTTCTGGCCCAGGTGAGCAGAAGACCTTTCTGGCCTGTTTCTCCAAGACCTGGCTTTGTTTCCTGGAAGGGATGAGGTGGATTGATAGAGGAAACAGCTTCAACTGGGCTTGTACTCTTCCCTGTTTCACTCTTGCTTTTCCCAGTTCCCCAACAGGCAGTTCTCAGGCCCAGGAGTTGGATTCAACAATCCTTGTGGGCCCCTCTGAGTCAGGATATTCTATGACTCTATATTTTGCTAATATGTGATAATTAAGTGTGCACGTCTCTAAAAAAAAAAAAAAAAAAAAAAAACACACAACCAAACCCCCACCTTTTTTTTCCTCTCTTTTTTTTTTCTTTTTTTCTTTTTTCTTCCCCCCCAGCCAAAATGATTGCAGTGTACTTTAAGCTCCTGGCTGCGCGCATGCAAATGCCTTCGCACCTAGGAGGAGCTGATGTGGCATCTGCTGTGCAGATGTTTATCTGGCAGCAGGGAGCAATATTTCCTTTCTCCACATCACTTCCCTGAGCCTTTCCTGGTCCCGAATTGCTGACTCAAGCACTCGGTGCTCCAACATACCAATGACCCTTGCTAGGGATGCTCCCTTCCAGCTCCCCTGGCTCAGAGCTTGGGCTGCGTAAGCAGACCTTGAGTTTTGTTGCTGGATTTTGCTTGGGGAGTGGAGATTTATGCAGCAGCAGGGACAGGGAGGGAGCTTTCCCCGCACCCTTAGAGGCACTACTTGCTCTGGAAGGAATGTGCAGAGTAGAAATTCTCTCCTCTTGCAAACTTTTAGGCTGTTCAGAAACTCTGAGGCAGCAAAAAGGGGAAAGGAGACGGCAAAGCCACAGGGGATGAGACTGAGGTCTCATCATTGCTGCATACAGGGACTTTGTTGGAGCTTTGTTGCCCTACCAGAAGGTGAAATGTTGTCACCCTTCTGAGGCAAAGCAGTTGTAGGATGAGGAAAGAAGTGAGAGTTTGGACCTGTGTAGTGATTTGGGGAATGAACAGGAGCAACTGCAGCTGCCCCCATGGGACAGGACACCGGCCCCTGCCCAGACCTCCAGCACTGCAGTCTGTCCCCAGGGAAGGGTGGAAAGTGCTGACTTCCTGCTCTCTGAGAAAAGCAGTAAAACCTGCATCCAGGGCAGAATCGCTCCTTTCACATTCATTTTCTCTGCTTGGTTTTTTTGTACACCCGACACTTTTTATGCTGACAGTGTCTGGGCAGGAATTCCCATGGTGTGGGATGGATGAAGGACAACGCCAGGCAGTGATGCTGCAGAAAAGCTGGGCTCAGTTCCCTTCTCTCCCTTCAGCCAGCACTTGTGGAATTTGGGCTGCAGGGTGCCACAGCGTCTCGTTTGCCAGACCCTCTTTTTGGCATCGTGGCACAGAGGCTCCTGTGATGGACACCCCACCTCTGGAAGTGTCAGGTTGGACAGTGCTTGGAGTAGCCTGATCTAGTGGAAGGTGCCCTGAGATGGTCTTTAAGGTCCCTTCCAGGCCGGTCTGTGACTCTGTGGTCACTGGAGTGGTTTGTGCCACCACAGGGCTGGCACTGGTGTGTTGGCAGCCGCACATCAAATTCTGCTTACGTGGGCTAGCTGGGAATGGGTGGAGCTACCAGCAACAGAGAGTGGCTCAGTCCTACATGGAACCAGCCAAAAAAATCTCCCAAAGAGCAGAGCTGATCAGCTGGATGGAGCCCAGCCCATGTCAGAGGGAAGGCTGTTGCTCATCCTGGAGGAATGTGGAGATTTCCGGGCGTACGCTCAGCTGTCAGCAGCTTCAGCTCAGGCTGCTCGTCCAGCCTGACCCCTGGATGATCTCTCTGAAACGAAGAAGAGGCATTAATTGCCAGGTCCATGTCCTGATTCAGAGTGGGGAGGCTGTTGGGAGCAGGACCCGAGTGCTTTCCCACCAGGAGCGTGGGGCTGGGGCGGGTCTGCAAGTGCCAGTTCAGCACGGACACTTGGGAGGGTCCCGAGGAGCCAGAGCTGTGCCGAGGATGGGGAACATCACACAAAGAACCAGGGGCAGATCCCAGGGCTGTCGGTGAGCCTGGCTGGACACTCCTGCTCCTGCTTCCCGCTGGTGCTGATGCCCGCTAGATGTCAGAATTGAACAAATGCAAGGGGAGGCAGCAGCTCCCTTCTCAAATTATTCCCCTTTCCCCTCCCTCCTTCTGATTTCTGGCCAGCTGTGTGATAAAATGACCTCTGTGCAAGGAGGGTCGGTGTGTTTAAGTGGTGAAGAGAACAGGGGATGCAGAGGAGAAAGGACTGAGACACAAAATCCTGGCCAGGTTGGAGTGCTTGTTTTGCCTGTGGCAGCCCAGAGCTTAAATTCTGCTCCAGGCACGAAGATGGTTTTGCTTTTTACTCTGTGGACAGTGGAATTTTCTTTCTCCTGCATGACAGACTTATCCTTTTTGATAAAATGGCATTAAATCAGATTTCCCAGCCTTGGCTATGCCGTGCTTCTGGTAAGAGGAAAGCTAGAGAAATAAATGCTGCTTGTCTCAGAGAGGGTTTGATTTCAGAGCTGAAGCCTTCTCCCTGTTCCCAGCTCCCATCTCAGCCCTTACTCAGGAGCTCAGCTCATTCACTGCAGCTGCTTAACTTCAGCAAGAGCATCCTAATGCCTCTTAAAGATTAGGTGTGCTAATTAATGCTTCCACAACCAGGAAGAAATCTGCTGCTGTCTGACATTCACAGCTGGCACAGTGTTTGCTCCTTTCAAACCTCCTGCTGGCTTTAAAATCCTGATTTTCCCCCTCCCTGGTTTTGGTTTGTTTTCTTTTTTCCCCCAGGACAAATTGTTGCCTGTGTCTCATGGCACAGTGGGAATTCTGTGAAGGAACTTGGCAATCATCACGTGGTGGAGGCTTCTGAGAGGGTGGTGGTGACGTGTCTGTGGGCACTGCTTGTCCCCTGTGACAAGCAAGGAGTCCAGGCTGGAAAACCAGTGTTAGACCTGGAAAGGGGAGCTTAAAACATGGGCCTTAACTCTCCCAAGGAAGTAAAGCTCCTGGAAGTTATCTAGATGTTCGTTGGAGATTAAATCAGGGGGAGATTAAACTGGGAGAAACGTAGCCCAAGATGGAAATCGGGATTTCTTGTTGGCCTCCAGAGACCAAACTGGTTTAGGGCATTATTTATCTGTGAGACTTGAAGGAGGAGACCACCAGGAAAACCACAAAGCCTGGCAGGATCCCAGGGATTACAGGCCTTGATTAATGACAGTTTAAAAAGAATCTTATGTGCTTGTGGAACATTTTTTCTGAGCAGAGGGAAGGTGGTGCTGCTGGCTGAGCCTCCTGATCTGCAATGAATAATGGAGAGGAAAAAGACCCCAGCATCCCAAATGGGAGGCTGTGGATTTAAAGAGTGAAGGAAACCCCATATTCACATCAAGCAGAGGTCCTGTGCAGAAGAATGGGGGCCAGAAACGTTTCAGCCTAGGGCTACATGCCACATGTGGGTTACTGGGATAGACTTGTTGAAACTTTTAGGGTGGAAAAGACCTTTAAAATCATTAAGTCCAACTTTAGATGGGGCAGCAAAACCCCAACAACTTTTTCTGTGCGTGTTTCAAAGGTCTTTAATTTCCTTTTGTGTTTGAATACTGCAGGCAGTCTTGTTCAAGGGTGAGAAACCTCCATTAGACAGGCTTGCCAGGAGCTTTGGGAGCAGATAGATTGGATAAAAAAAGACAAAACAGAAAACCCTGAGGTGGTCTCTGATGCAGGGGCTGCTAAGGAATTTTTTTTTACCTTTCCTGCTTAGTGGAATGGTCTTCCAGGGTACTTTGAAGGGAAGAAGCTCTGACTACAGGTAATGCTAGAACTGATTGCAAAAGCCTTTGAGTTGTTTGGTTTTCTAAGCGGGTGTTTTATTAATTGCCAGCTTTTTATCCTCTTGGAGAGAACAGGAAAAAAAAAAAAAAAAACCCACTTGTCCATGCAATTTTTTTCCAGCTTCTTGAGCTCTTTTAAAGCATTCACAGATCCTGCTGGTGAATTTTCTGGAACAGGCCCCACATCACCTTTCCTAGCAGAGGGAAAGGGACTCAAATACATGAGGTTTATGCAACAAGAAAGACACACACCCCCCTTTTAAAGGGTTGGAGCAGCAGATCTGTGTTCAGTGAACCAAAACACCGCTTTTTGTCCTAAAAGCTTACATTCCAAAGTTTGAAAATACACCCACAGAAGTGGAGGTGTCTGAGGAAAGACCAAGAGGGAGGGGTTGGGTGCTCTTTGGAGAGAGTCAGAGGTTTCAGTTCACTGGAAGAGGATGGAACCGAAGCTTGGAGCCAAAATAACAGGCCCTGGTTTTCTGCCACGATTGTATGACTGTATCTTTCTTTAAAATGAGCGTTCATTATGGCTATTTCATCACGAAATGACTCTGTAGTTCCTCTCTGCTGTTGGGCAACAGGCCGTGTCCCGACACTTCTGCATTTCTCTCTGGCTGAAACAGCTCTGCATAAAGCTGCCAGCGACCCAGTTCCCCTGAAAACTCCTATTTTTGAACAGAACTTGCTGTTTATCTGAAGCATTGCCTGGTGAGCCGGAGCAGAGATGCTCAGCGTGGTGCTCCTGCCTGCCTTCCACTGACATTTGCAGCCTTGGCTCTGCAGGAGAGGAGCAGCTCAGCTGGGAGCAGAGGGCTGGAATTCCGCAGGGATGTGCTGGGAGGCTGGAGCCGGCCAGGGTTTGAATGTGAATGCCGCTGGTGCACGAGGCTGCCTGTGTTCTGCATTCACAGCCACGCTCTGATCCCTGGCAGGGGATTCCAGAACCTGGGAACCTGGTTTGTGGGAGCTGGGTGGGATCCACCCCTCTGAGCAACCAGAGAAACTGCAAGGCTCAAGTCGTGGGCCTAAAACTCTCTCTTTTTTCTTTACTTGATGCCAGGGCTGTTCATTCTGTGGGACTTGTTGTGGGTGGTTTTCCTTCCATCCCCAAGCATTCCCAGACCTGCCACCCTTGGCACAGCCCCGGTGGAAGGAGCTGGGCTGGTTTCACCTTGAAGCTCCCAGAGCCAAGGGCCAGTCTGGCAAAAGTTTCTCCTGCTTGTGCCTCCCCTTTGCTCCTAGAGAGAAGGAGGAACAGAAGAGATCTGTGTTTACATGGAAGAGATGCTTTTCAGCTCTCAGCTAAGGGGAGGCATTTCTGCCCATATGTGAGATTTGCCAGGAGTGGGAAATTCACTCCTTAGCAGCCCATGACATATGGCAGAGCTCAGGAAAGGCTCAGCTGAAGGTCTTGTGAGCACTTTGCCCTGTCCTTCCTTGGATGTCTCCTCTCTTCCCCACGGGGAGAGCAGAGTGATGTGACTGCTTTGCCAAACCCACACCTCCCCAGCCCCTAAAGTGTTAAAAATTGTGGCAACAGCTTTGTTCCAGAGCTGGTAAATTATGTTCTGAATGGCTGAGCCCAGCCTGGGCCAGAACTCCATGCCATGCTCCCTTACACTAATCCCAATTAATGTCACCACAGGACACGCTGCTGTGTGGGGGCACAGAGCACAAACGTTCTGCCCTGATCACAGACACTTGCTAGCATGGAGTGCTGCCCACTTTGAGGTCACTTCCTCTTCTGAGTCCACTTTTAGAGGAGAATTAAACAAGTCAGCCACCATCTGGCTCCAAGGCACTGATTTTAGGGCACAACAATCCCAAAAAGTCTGTCTTCCCCTCATTTCTCCCCCCTCATCCTGCTCTTTGCTGATCAGGGACAGCCAGTTCAAGTGTGCAAGGGGAACACGAGCTGGGAACATGAAAGGCAGGGAGACAAGGCAGCTCTGAAACTAGGTTAGAGATGAAACGAGCCTGAAATTTGGCAGCTGCAGGCAAGGCTGGGTGGCCCAAGGGAAATGGCTGGAAATGATTGATGAGATAAATGATTAATGAAATAGTGAGATTAGCCCAGCGCGGGGCTGCGTTTCTGTTTGGATCAAGCCAAAGACACCAGCCAAGAGGAGCTGGGTGGGTGTGAGGGATGCAGAGGAACAAGTGCAAGGGCAGCATCTCCCAGAAGGGAAGGAGATCACTCAAGTCAGCCTCACGTTGGCTTTATTGCACCCCCTGGGGTTTAAAATGTGGCCCCCTGTTTGGAGAGTTGACTCATCATTTGGTTCAGGATTTGCCATCTGCACAGCTCTCTCTCTGTTCAGGCAGCTCAAATAGAAAGGATTTCATTTGAATCTCATTTTACACATTGGTTTTTCTCTTACCTTCCCTGCCATCCACTGAACACCTGGGCAGAGCTTTTTTTTTTTTTTTTTTTTGGTGTATTGGGAATTTTGTGTCTCCTGGGCTTCCAGGGGCTGTTTATATGGGGATAGTAGTAACTTTGGGGTGTGGGGGCATGCGTGTTCAGGTCCCATTCTGCTTTTTCCTGGCAGATATTTCTTTCAGGCAAGCAGGATGTTCCAATAACAGCTAATCTGTCACACTGATAGCTGTGTCAGTGGAGTCTAAATAAGAGATCAGTGTGTGTTTACCCCCCCACCAATTCCTTGGAAGATTTTGGAACCAGGGGAGTGCTTGTGGGAACTGGTTGCATCTGCTGTTAGATTAATAGAGTCAGCCCTTGGAATGACATAACCATGCCCTGGAGGGTTTGGGGTTCTTTGCCAGCTCAGAAGACAAATGCATCATTGTGTGATTCCTCTGTGTGATCCCCGTTGCTCAGACCCAAATGTGCTTACAGCACACAGCAGTGCCAACCCAACCTGCCCATTAGGAGGTGGCTTGAAGAACCTTCCTCTCTGGACCCATCAGGTGAACCTTTCTCTTTCCACAGTGCAGGCATAGGTGTTGGCTGGCATGGCCTAACAAGTGGCTATGCCCTCCAAAATAAAACACCAAGACTAGTGTGGGACATAGTAAAGGTAAGAAGATTTTCAGAAAGCTGGAAAAGCAGGCCTTAGAAAGAGCAGAGAAACAGAGAACTAGCTGCAGCTGCTGAAAGCAGGAAAAGTTACAATGGTATAACAAGCAAAGACATTAAACAATAGCTTGAGTTTCTGGCTTAGCTAAGGCAGACCTTAAAACAGCAGGAAAATATACTTAGCAAGATAGTAGAAGGTTTTAAGCTTAATAATGGAGTATTGTGTATTGTTAATAGAAAGAAGACAAGTGAACATTGTGTCAAGCAAGTGTATGTATACTTTTAGTAATTAGCTAGAACAATTGTCTGCAAACTTTAGCAATTGGCTGGAAAGTTTTAAAAGTGATTTTTAACAATGAAATCTCTGCCTGCTGCTGGCTGTATGTGAGCTTTGCCATCTTCCCACTGTCTCAACCATGTAATGAGGCTGATGCTGCAAATAAAGCTCAAAGAGCATACCCAGCAGCCCTGTCCTGATCGTGAGAAGAAAATAATCATGCCAACACAATTGGAGCAAAAGCTGCACCCAGGAGATGCTGTTTGTCCCAAAATTTAGAGCATCTCCTGGTTGTTCAATGCCAGCTGGCTGGGCTGGCTGGAGACTAAGTATGGATGTGCACATATCCATGCATGTGTATTTTTAGATATAAAAGTTTCTTCAATATCTACAGGGTTTTCTTCTCCCCCTGCACTCTGCAGTTCTTCAGCTGTTTCTGATTAGGAGGATGTTGATGTATGGAATATATACAATACAAAAATGCCATATTTCTTCACCTCTCCCTTTCCCTGAGTGACTGCTTTGAGAATCCTGGAAGCTGAGCTGATATTCTGAGTAACACCAGTCTGGGCTCTGTTCCTGCTTTTCCTGCTGCTAAATAGAGTCAGGGAGCTGCACAGGGAAAACCAGCTCTGTGTCAAGGTCATTCATTTCCCCAAGGACAATAAAATGCTGTGAAACTGATTGTCAGAGGACTAAAAAGTTGGATTTTTAAGCAGTTCTGTAACTATGTTGGTTACTCACTAGGCTGGATGCGAGCTCTGGAATTACTTGGAAAAAGGTTAAGGGGGAAAAAAATCCAATGTATTTATATGTTTTGGTCATCCTTTGCACCTTCTTAGCAACATTAAAACCGTGTTTGGGGGAGTGTCTGCTCTCTCAAGGCTGGGGTGGAGCCCTTGGGCTGGGAACCATCCTAGGAACCATCACCCATCACAACCGGGCTTTGCCACGTGCTTGGGCTCTGTGATGGTTCAATGCCAGCATGGCACAGCAGCTGTGCCTCTTTTTGGCTGAACATCAAGGCAGCCATCCTTGATGCCTTGGCAGGCATCCAAATGTCAGGTTTTTGGGGTGGGTTTTTCCTCTTCCTTTCTATGCCATCTAAATCTTTTTAAAATGAAGGGATTAAGACAAGAAAGCATAAATGGGATCTCTGTGTGATCGCTGCGTGCTCTCCTTCAGAGTTGGAGGCTGCAGAGTGATGTGAGCCCAGGAAAACCAGACCTTGCAGACTTTCCTTGGCTGCAAAGGTGGCTCCTGCTGAAATAGCCAAAGATTTGTCTCCAGTTGAAGCCTCCAGGGCATGGAACGCTACCAAGGGTCATGTTGGCAAAAGCAGCCCCTGACGTGGGATTGCTGCTGAGCTGGATGGGAAGCCTTTGAGAATAAAGATGTGTCATCCTCATGAGATGGAGAAAAAAGAGCTGTACAAGAGCCAGGTGCTCTGGTCTCTTCTGGGATGGGACTGGTTGAGATTTTGTGGTGCAAGGAATTAATTTTTCTTGTTTTCATAGAAACATAAAATGGCTTGTGTTGAAAAGGACCTTGAAGAGCATCCAGTTCAGGGACACCTTGCACTATCCCAGGGTGGCTCCCTGTCCAACCTGGCCTGGGACAACTTGCAGGGATCCAGGGACAGCCACAGCTTCTCTGGGCACCTGCCCACCCTCCCAGGGAGGAATTCCTTCCCAAAATCAAATCTAAACCTTCTTTGTGTAAGTGTAAAGCCATTCCCCTTGTCTTGGTACTTCAGGCCCTTACAAAAAGTCTCTCTCTGTCCTTCTTGCAGCTTCCCTTCAGGCACTGGAAGGCTGCAATTTCATCATCCCAGAGCCTCTTCTCCTCCAGGTGAACCCCCCAGCTCTCCCATTCTCTCTCCAGAGCAGAGGGCTCCATCCCTCAGACCATGCCTGTGGACTCTCTCCAGCAGCCCTGTGTCCTTCCTGTGCTGGAACCCCAGAGCTCAGCACTCAAGTGAGGTCTCACTGCTTTCCTGTAAGGTATTGGGAGCTGAAAACCCTCAGGAGAAATGTCACAGCCCCATTCCTTTCCTTCAGACTGCTCTGCAACCATTCCCTGGCTTCTGAAATCATCTTGCAGGCTCCCTGGGATGCTGGGAGTACAGAGGGTAGCTCTCAGCTCTTGCCATGCTCTTTTCCCACCTGTCCTCCTTCCCTTCTGCTGGATGTGACACACAATTCTCAGGGTGTTGGGAATCCTGACAGTTGCTGAAGTCTGTTTCAGAAGCCAGGCTGTACTTGTGATGATTTGAGGTTCCTTTGAGTGAAGTGGAGGAGAAGAAACAAATCATTTATTTAAAAAAGGATGGGCCAAAAGAAGAAAAATATGCAGAACGAGATGGAAGGCTGAAAGAGATTGACAGCGTGGTTTCATCAGCTGCTTGCTCTCACAGTAACCATATACTTTTTATCAAAAAAAAAAAAAAAAACAACCCAAAACCCCAGAAATATAAAAAACCAAAAATGAAAAAACAAACAAACAACAGCAACAACAAAAAAACAAACCCAAAACCCCTCCAAAAAAACAAATCAAAACAAACAAACAAACAAAAAACCCAAACCAACTCAAAAAATCCCACAAAAACCTCCACTTTTCCAAGTATCTTCATCCTGTATTTTGTTTGCTCTTGGTGTGAGTGGAAGGCAGTGCTTGATGCTCCTGTGCAAGTGGCAGCCAGTTTGCTGCAGGCACATTCCCAGGTAAAGGCATTGTGCAAATGTCAGAGGAGTGTCTCCAGACTTGAAAAATCAGCTGTCATTGCTTTCACCTTAACGTGAAATGAGATCAAAGGGGTGGGGAGAGGATAGGACAGCCAAAAACTGAACTCCAAGCCAAATTAGGTCTGCCTCTGAAAGCAGTTTTCTGTTCCAGAGGTCTCCCTCTCTGCACATGGGATGGGCTGGCCTTGGGCAGCTGCCAGATGCCCTCCTGGATGATCTCTCCCTGCTCCTTCTTGGCAGGACAGAGGGAGAAAATAAAGTGGAAAATCTCCTGGATCAAGACAAAGGCAGGGAGATCATCCATCAGTTACTGTCATGAGCAAAACTTGCCAGGGGAGAAATTAATTTAATTTATTGCTAAAATTTGTGCAGCCTGGAGAGGAGGAGACTGGAGGGAGGCCTGAGAGCAGAATTCAGCTTCCTCCCGAGGGACAGCTCCAATCTCTGCTCCCTGTGACAGGGACAGCACCTGAGGGAATGGCTGGAGCTGTGTCAGGGCAGGGTCAGGTGGGAGATCAGGGAAAGGTTCTTTCCCCAGAGGGTGCTGGGCACTGCCCAGGCTCCCCAGGGAACGGGCACAGCCCTGAGGCTGCCAGAGCGCAAGGAACGTTTGAACAATGGTCCCAGGGTGGGGTTGTTGGGCTGTCTGTGCAGGGCCAGGGGTTGGACTCCATGGTCCTTGTGGGTCCCTTCCAACCCAAATGATTCCATGATTAAAACAGATTTGAATGGTGAAAAACAAAGACAAAAATTCAACCAAGAATTTCTCTCCAACCCTCTTTGCCCAAGCTAGGCTTTGCTCCTTCATTCCCAACTCTTCTGTCCCTGTCCCCTGAGGGACTGGGAATGGTTGCAGTCAGCCCATAACATCTCTCCTCTGCCATTCCTCCTTCTTCCCACTTTTCCCCAGGAAGTACTGGGCAGAGGAAACAGAGCAGCTACAGCAGTGGAGGACTCGGGCCAAGCCATCCAAAATCTGGGCTGTGGACACATGCATTTATTCTTGGGGCTTTCCTTTCTAAGTCCAGTGCAGGAAACAGCACTGACCTTGTCTTGTGAAATATTTGGGGTTCAGTTGGTGTCTGTGCTACTTGAGGGTGTAATGACATTGCCAAGTTATTTCAAATTCCCACTTCCCTGTTTGTCCTGGCCTTGCAAGTGTAGTGTTTAATAAATCCTTTACAATGCTGAGCATTAAAAGCTGCTTAATAGCTTGTCACTTCAGGTTTGTGTTATTTCAGCATTTGCTTAAGTGCATTCATGATTTTGGCACTTCACTGTGGTATTTGCTGGGTCCCCAGGATGAAGGAGGAATTGAGAATCTGACTCCATGTTCTTAGAAGGCTAATTTATTATTTTATGCACTTATATTATATTAAAGAATGCTCTAGTAAAACTCTACTAAAGAATAGAGGAAGGATACAAAGAATGATAATGAAAACTCATGACTGACACAGCTGATGGTGATTGGCCATTAAGTCAAAACAATTCACATGGAACCAATCAAGCATTCACCTGTTGGATAAACAATCTCCAGACCACATTCCAAAGCAGCAAAACAGGGAGAAGCAATCAGATAATTGTTGTTTTCATTTTTCCCTGAGGCTTCTCAGCTTCCCAGGAGAAGAAATCCTGCTGAAGGGATTTTTCAGAAAATATGACACTTCACTCCAAGCCACCACAGACGTTTCAGCTCCTTGGCTCTTGCAGCAAGAGGAAGCAGGGCTGGGGGAAGATCACAAGGGTTGGCTTTCCTCTGGGGTGGGCAGGAATGTTCTGGCAAAAATAGGCAGCTTCCAGTTGAGCCAGCCTAGAGCATCTGAAGTCTGTGGTCCTCCCACTTCTTTTTTTCTCTGGCAGCCACTCCAGCAGCAGCAGCTGCTTCTTCAGCCCAGGCAGCTGAGCTCTTCTTCCAGAGCAGAGAAGCCTGGGCCCCACTCATCATCTCTGCTAAATGCCCCCACGTCACATCATGGCAAGCTGAGTTGGATGCCTCACTGAGAAAACCCCCAGATCCCTGGAAGCTGCCAGGACTTCAGCTGGATACCTGGAGGAAAGAACCTTTCTACCCTTCTCCTGGTTTTGTTTTCCCCTTTGAGCCATCACTTTTTCCTTGGGAAAATGTGTTTTGAGTGCCCAGCCTGCAATGTGTTGGATGTGAAAAATCTCTTTGCCAGGATTTCTTCTCCTGAATGCGGACCCAGCTTTTTGTTTAGAAGTTTTTTTGTGGTTACACCAGCCAGAACTGGCTGGGGTTCCTTTTCCAAAAGACTTGTAAATAAGCAGGGTAACCTGGGCTGGGTAGCTGGGCTCCAGAAGAAGCTGAACTCCAAACGATGAGGCAGGAGCAGCTCACAGAGCTCCAGATGCTCCTGCCTGCTGAAAGATGATGAAATAAATGGGTGTTGAGCTCCTGGTTATATAGATTTTGTCACCTATAACTGCCCTGAAATGGGTTCTGTAATCCAGCTTCTGAATCTTAGAGGAGAACTTCTTCCCCAAGCCCCTGAGTAACTGGCCATGATCTTTGCAATTGTAAATAATGCTCTGTTTCCCCTTGTCCCTGTCGTCTCTTCCTACCCTGCCCTGCTGGTGATGTATCAGGCCTCATCTGGATTGTTCTAAAATCCACATTAAGCATTTTTATTTGGTCAATCGGTGTTAATATACAGGCATTTTTCTTCTGTAAGGGAGATTCCTTCAACTCTTCCAGTTTCTGGCTTATTTCTAGGAAGCAGCAAAACATCATTGATAGAGCCCATTGGCAGTCTTGTTCTCTGAGAATTCCCCCACCTTTGTAAAACCTTTCTGAGAGCTCTTTTAAAACTGCTGCTTTATTTTTGGAGACCCTCTGCTTGAATATTGGACCTCAGAATATCTGACTGCTGAGCCAATACCAGATCCAATACTCCACAAGTTTCAGGTGGAGGATTTGCTTTTTGTCATGTGGGAAATTGACACTTCGACTTGGCAGGAGCTGCGAGGAAGGAGATTTCTTAGGATTTCTGTTGGAAAATGCTCCCTGATAATGCATGAGGAGGATGGGAACAGCTGCTGTGAGCTGGCAGTGCCCCTGGAGGCTCCTGGAGTTCAGAGAGCCAGGGCAGAGCAAGACAAGGGAAGGTGAAAGCAGCAGCTATGAGGAATGAGAACAAGCTCAGAATACCCTTTAGTCACAGCCTGTAGGGGTGCCAAGTGTAAATGTGAGCACTCCATATCACTGGCATCCAGATGAAAAGCAGAAAGGAGGGAGCTGATGAGATCCTGGAGTTAATGGGGTGTGCAGGAACACCATGGTGGATCCTGGGCAGCTCACAGGGCAGGGCTGGGAATTGAAGTGAGCTCCTGGGATTTCAGGAGCTCCTCCTCCCTGAGCTTTTGAGCGTGGTCACAAAGCCACTGCTGCATTTGAGGGGCTTGGGGTGTGTGTCCTACCCTGCCTGTGCCCCTGTGCCTGTTGCTGCGGCTTGTGTTCCCTGATTTTAAATTATTCAGGGAGAACGGGATGGCAGCTTGTTGAACCAGGAACCTGTTAGAGAGCGGGATCTGTGTGTGGAAGAGGCAGAGGGTTGCTGGAGCTGTGGGGGCTCCTTAAATTAGCTTTGTTCTTAACCTTGATACAAAGATAGGGTGGAAAAGTGGAAGTCCAAGTGTGGCCACATCCCTGGCCCAGACTTTTCCCATTTGGAACAGCCCTGCTGCAGTGCTGGCATTTCTGCACTTCCAGAAAGGGCTCCCGTTTCCTTACCCTGAGAATGACTTCAGCAGACACTAAAATTCACCCCATGGCTCAGAAAGTTGTGAAGTGAATGAGCTTAAAGGTGTGCATTTTAACCTGCCCTGTGCTCATCAGGGTGAAAAGCTGAACATTCTCTGCATGGAAGTGGGAAATTTGTTGATTGCCAGAGTCAGGAGTGGAGAAGAAGAACCTCTCTCCCCCTCATCCTTCTGTAGCTGTCGATGACAGACTGTAAGTGTCACCGTGTGAGTGTTGGCACCTTCCACCAGGGCTGCTGGGGAGCCACATTTTCCAGCATTTAGCTCCTGTGTGACATGTGAGAGGAGAAGGGCTTTGCTGTGCTGGCAGCAGGAGCTGGGCCCTGCGGAGGGAGGGGGTCTCCACCCTTCAGCAGGAGCAGCTGACCTTGGTAGCACGGGGGGTGGGATGTGGCTCTGGAAAAGTGCCACCTGGTGAGGGTGGCAGATGGCACAGAGCATCAGGTGCTGGTCTCCAGCCTCACAGTGACAGCTTTTCCTATTCCTGGCCCTCTCACAGCAAATGTGGGCAGCGATGGGTGATCTTGGGGCTGGCCTACTGCTCCCCCAAGAAGGTTCCTGCAGTAGCTGATCCTTCGCAGTGTTCACAGTCTGTTTAAATGGTGTTTGTGTCTCAGATTTTTGGGGGTGGATGGTGATGCTGCTGGAGATCACGGAATCATTCAGCTTGCAGAAGACCTTTGGAGTCCAACCACAAATGGTGTGACTTCAGCAAAGAGCTGGGACAGAGCAGAGCTGGATGCCAGAATTCCACTGGAGCTATCAAGGAGTCAGGTTGTCTGCCTTCAGCAACCTTCAGGATTATTTTTTTGGCCCCAAGATTAATTTTTATCTTGTAGTATGAATCAGCTGTGTCCTTAAGAAAGCAGGCAAAGCCACAAAACCTGACTCATTGCTCTTTGCATTCAGGCAAATCCTGGTGAGGCCAACACAAGTTTGAGGCAAAACGTCACTTGGACCTACCAGTCCCTCTACGCACTCCAGCTGGGAAGAAGGGGACACTGCTCCTATCCAGAGCTTCCTGGCAGGAGCCTTTCTGTGAAGTGTTGAGATCATTTAGAACATGACCATGCATACATAAGCTTCAGGAAATTCCTCTTTCACCCTTTAATGAGCTTGGTTCCCAGAAGTGTTTCTGCCACCCAGTCACGCACCAGTTAAAAAGTGACCTCTGCAAACCCCAGACTTGGTTCCCTGCATGGCACAGAATCACAGGATAATTTAGGTTGGAGAAGACCTCCAAGACCATCAAGTGCAACCTTGGTACCATCCAAGAAGTGCTATGACTTTTAAATATAAATCAGTGATGCTGTGGTGGTGGTAGAGATCAAGTCCCAGACCTGTTTGGGTTGGAAGGAACCTTAAAGATCCTCTGGTTCCAACCCCCTGCCATGGGCAGGGAATGTTTGGAAGTTAATTCCCATGGGCAGACCCCACACCATCCCCTGCTGGTGTTCCTGGCTCCTGTCTGTGAGGAATGAGTCAAGCCAAGCTCCAGGACCTGTCATTACTCGTGCCACTGAGGAGTGACTGTCAAATGTCCTGTCACACCTACAGTCCCCATCCCACTTCAGCTTTTGGAAAGCAAACAGCTTTGTGTCACATGTAAACTCTCTATTTTGGGTTACGTGACCCCTGCTGGTTTTCCAGTAACTTGCAATAAAAAATAAAAAACAAAACAAAACAAAACAAACCAACCCCAAAAAACAACAACAACAACAAAAAACCTTCCCTGAAGTTTCACACATTAAACTTCCCTGAAGTTTTACACATTAAACTTGACCAGGAGTTCCAAATTCAGGACAGGCTTTGCTGCCTGTCACTGCTCAGCCAAGGTGATAAAAATGGGTTTTGAAAGCTCTCCTTGCAGCAGTAATTGTGGGAACTTGGATTCTGCAGATGCTGAGCAGCCTGAAATGAGTCTTGAAATCACCTTTGGTACAGTTTACAGCAGATTTCTGAGAGACATGGTGAAGGAAGGAGCAAAACTCAGCATGCCTGGCACTTTGGGTGTCCCTTTAAATTATTTACCACGAAAATGATATTGTCTCATGGGCACCCCAAGGCCAGGTTGGATGGGTCTTGGAGCAATCTGGTCTAGTGGAAGTTGTCCCTGCCCATAGCAAGGCTGGAACAAGAGGAGTTTTAAGGTCCTTTCCAACCCAATCCATTCTGGGATTCTAGATTTCCATAACTTAGGATGAGACTGGTGTGGCCATCCCCTGTGTGCACCTGGAGAGTGATCCCTCTGTAACCCAGGGAGCTGGAGGCGCTTTTCCACTTGCCAAATCCCTCTTTAATGCCCTGCCTCGCCACTCGAATTAGAGCTTTATATTAAGCACACCACTTATTAATTAGCAACAATAACCATTGCCTTGTAAGATAATTATTTTGCCTAATAACAAAACACTTGCCAGGAAGGCTCTGCTTTTCCAGCAGCTCCAGCTTGCCCCTGGCTTTCCTGCTGCTTCCTTTCAAAGCTGACAGCTCTCAGTGTCTTTGGAGAGGCTTTTCCTGGGCAGGGTTGTTGTCACACTGCTCCAGTGATTGCTTTTCTGAGCTACCACAACTCAAACTGCTCCCCAAAGGCTTTGCTCAGACCTCTTCATGCAGCTTGCACCCTGTAGCTGTGGGGTATTTCAAATATGCATAAGCTACTGCTGTATTTCTGGGCTATTTATTTCCTAGTCAGCTGTCTGGTTTGTGATGGATTTTGTTTTTCTTTGTTTTCTCTCTCTCTCTTTTTATTATTTTTAAATTTATTTGGAGGGTTTTTATTTTATTTGGAGATAAATTCTCGTTGGGAAGTGCAAGTGGAGAGCAGAGCTGAATTTCAATTCTGGCTTGATACGTGGGCTTGGATTGTCTAAGCTGGCTGGGCTTGAGGCTGTGTCAACAGATTGAAAAGCACTAATTGAGACTTAGAAAAATGTATCCTGGGACATTTTCCAGGATGTTTTAACAGCAATGCACCTTGTAGGAATAACTGCAAGACATCCTAGATTGAAAATAAGAGGTAAAACCTTTGTTATCTTACCCAAGCAGCAGCTGGGAGTGTTGCTGAGGGTTGGCAGCTCAGCTCTGGCCCTGCCTGTGCTGCCTCCCACCTGCTGGTACCTCTGCTGAGGTTCCCTCCACTGGCCAGAAGATGCCAAGTGGGCATTTTTAGCTTCTTCATTGAACCCCTAGGAAGAGGATTTTTTAAAATTTGTATTTTAATTTGCACCTTTTCCGTGTCTTCCAGCACCAGAGCTCACACTGGGGGGAACTGAAATGCAATCTCAGAGCTCTGTGCAAGGGCTGGAGCTGCCTGGGACATCTGTTAATGCCATGGGCAGGCTCTGGAGCAGACAGGGCTGCTGACAGCAGACAGGAGAAGATCTGTCTGGACAGTGCTAATCACAGTCTCTGCCAGGCTGGCTCTGGGAGCCAGGCACAGATGGTTGCACTGCCTCCCTCCAAGTCCTTGTAGCTCACTGGTATTTTGTGAATCCATCTCGTTTTAGCACATTTTATGGCTTGTGCTCTCACCAGGCAGGGGCTGCTGGAGTTTTCCTCTGCAGTGACACCAAGCTGGCTGCTCAGATTGGAGTCCTGCCATGCTGGGGCAGCATTTGTTTCTCAGTGTTACCAAAAATTTGGTAAAACCAGTGGCCAGCATCTCCTGCTGTTTAAAAATGGCCCTTACCTGAAGGGGTTAACAGGAGAAATAGATCACTCTAGACTTGAGTAGTATTTCTGTATCTCCTTTCATCCCAATCAAAAGATCACTGGGAACTTGATTAGGAGGAAATGTAATGCAGATCATTGATGAAAATACCCTCTAACAGCTTTGCATCTGGAAATGATCTGAGAAATGCCATTGTTCACCGACAGCTGATTAACAGAAACTCTTCACGTAGTCATTAACATACCTAGCTGAGGACTCTCTAATTACCAGCTGAGTTAATGCTTTCACCAGGGTGACAAAGGGGACAAGTCAGACCCCATTTCCATTGGCTCTGGTAACAGAAATGGAGCTCTGAAGGTCACCCCGCAGTTTTGGGGCTGTGGCTCTCATCTCAACTGGGCACTTTGAGCTTCCCTGCAGCTAAGACCCAAAGTGGACTGTGAAGATCTCAGCCCCTGCGCAGCTCCCACATCTTTGTTCCCCAGATTTATTTTAATTTCTGGGAGAACATCTCATCTCCTTCGTTATTTCCATGATGGGAGCAGTGTGTTTTACTGGGAGAACATCTCATGTCCTTCATTACCTCCCTGGTGGAAGGGAAATAATTGTGTGTTTTAGCCCAACAGCTGCTCTTTGAACATGCAGAAACGTGGAATCCCAGGCTGGTTTGGTTTAGGAGGAGCCTTGAAGAGCACCTGGTTCCAACAAACACAGACAAATCACTTGCTGATCCCTGTGTGCTGAGTGACGGATACTGGGGGCAGTGTGTCCATGCAGGGGCTCTCCTGGAGGTCCCAGCTGCTTCCAATGGACTCTGCAGGAGGCACAGCTGGGCCCATCAGCCACAGGTGGGGCAGCTCTGGAAAAATGGTGTTTAAGGAAGGGCAAAGACTGCAGAGAGTAGTAGGGAGAGGGTTGTTGCTAGTGGAAGAGTGGTAGTGCAGAGTTTGTTGCGCTGGAAGGCTCAGTTCACACCCATTTCCTCCAGGAGCAGGGGTGTTTGGGAGTGCTGTTTGTGCACGTTCACAGAGATGCTGTTCTGTGGAAGATGATCCTCTTCCTCACCTCCAAACCACTGCTCTGCCTTTGCCAAGATAGGCCTGTGTGTGTGCATGCAAAATGAAATTAAGTGGAGAGGCTCTGCTTGCTGATTAAAATCAGTGTCTCTAAATAATTGCAATGTTAAGTGCTGCCTGTGCCCTGCAGAGCTGCCCTCTGATGTTTTCTCTTGGTTCAGCACTTAATGGGATCCTTGGGAGTGAGTGTTTGAGTGGGGCTGACTCACTCACTTTCTGAGGCCTGGGGCTGTGGGGTGGTTGTTGCTTTTACTCCTTGTTTCACAGCCCAGCTGAAGAGCAGAAAATACGCTTCAAACATGGGAATGTTCAGTGACAAATTTCTTAAGCACCCTGCCAGGACCCCGGCAGTGCAACAGGAGAGCTCCTTCCTGTGCTCCACATTCATGTTTCACCCCATTATGCCCTTCAGCACTTTTTCCTGGCAATGAATGCCCCGCTGAGATGCTTGGAGAACCTCAAGGATTCTCCCAGCGTTGTAATTGTTCTGGAACAAGCAAGGGATAGCTCCCGGAAAAGGAAGGATGTGGGTTGTTTCATAGCTTGGCTTTTTCTCCTTTGAAAGCACTGCTTTTGCAGGCAGTTACACTGTGCTAGCAGAACAAATTTCAGTGAACAGTTGATAAAATTCATAATTAATGAGCTTTGGCTACCACAATGCTGATTCTGTTCAAAATAAGCTTACATTCCATGCTTGCCTTTTTCCCAGCTACAAACGAATCTGCCTTTCAGTGGAATCAAATGTCACTTAGACATATGTAGCCTGGGGAGAAAGTGCATTCTTCAGCTGTTTAGTACCTGTCCCAGTCTGTTTGCAGGGATGTGTTGATTTTGGCCTTCTGGGCACAAAGTAGGAAGAAGAGAAACTTTTTCCTCTGTTCTCTCTAAAATGCTGCCTGTAGGGCAAGATGAGTTTTTATGGGATGAATGCTGAAAGCATGAAATGGATGGAGATGCCTGAGTGAGCTGGCTGTATTCCTTGCTTTCCCTGTTTCCCTGTCATTGCCCTCGTCTCCCCCTGAGGGAACATCCAAGGCCTTTTTCTGTGACTGGCCTGGGGACATCTCTTCGCCAGACAGCAGTGCAAGTGATGGGCTTGGAGGATGAGGAGGGCGTCACTGGTGGTGATGGTTGTGCTGCAAAGCTCCTGGCAGATATTACAGATATTTGTTTAGCTGTTGATGTGCCTGTGTTGCCTCCTTCTCCCCAAAGCAACATTTTTTTTTGCCCCCACAAATGGAGAAAACTGGGCTGGGAAGGAGGGAGCTGTAACGAGATGGAGTTCAAGGTCCCTTCCAGCCCAACCTGTTCTGTGATTATTCAGGCTGGCATCAGTGGATTAATTACCTGCAGAACACTATAAATCAGCCCTGGCTACTCAGGTAACCAGGAGAATTAAAGCTGAGTAAAGGTGGTCTGTGGAAGCTTAATTGGTGAGAAATGAAGGAAAGCTCAGCAGCCAGCTGAAGCAGGTTAAGAATGGAGGTGTGATTAGATGCTCACACCTGACAAGCCAGAGCAGGGGTTGTAGTCATCAAACCAGCCTTAGATTAGCTCTGCCCTGGCAGAGATGCTGTAGTTTATAATTTTTCATCTAATTGCGTGAGATGTGGTGAGAAAGTATCCCCCAGGGATGTGTCCTGTCAAGGAGGCCACAGTGTTTTCCTTCCTCCCAGATCTTGGACACTGTGTCTCATAGGAAATTTAATATGTGTCTAAGGAGGTTTAATTTTTCTAATAAATTAGAATTTTTTTCCTCAATTTTTTTCCCTACTGTGTCTACTGCAAACATTTGCCCTGCTGTTGGTTTGTTAAGAGACGCTGGCTGTGAGTTTTGTGTGGTTGCCACTAAATTCAGGGTGGGTGGGTGGGTGCAAGTGCCAGCTGATGCTGTGGAGACATCCATGGTCACTTAATTGCTGTACCTGAGCCCAGGTGAGGTCAGGCCAGGAGGCCCTGGAGGCATCACATGTGGATCAGTGCAGGGGTGATTGGCTACAAACCCTGTTGAAAGTCAGAAACACTGCTTTGGATGGCAGCAAAAGTGGAAAAGTAATGCTGATTTGGAGCTTTTAAAAGACTTTTTAAACTTCTGGGTCTTGGAACTAGATTATCTTTAAGGTCCCTTGCAACCCAAACCATTCCAGAACATCCTGCTTTGGGATGTCAAACAAACCCAATTACGGTAAAACCCAGGAAGCCTGCTTTTATTTTGCCTTTCAAATTTTCCTTTTCACCTGCTTTTTTATTTTTAATCTTTATGAGCTTTAAACAATCTCTCAGGTGGAGTGGAGTGTGCAGTGTGGGCAGTGTTATGAGCATTTGGTACCTCCTACAGATTTTGGCATGTGGGCAAAGGGTTTAATATTCCTTTAGTATCCCAGTCCCTTTATAGCAGTTTGCAGGGCATGAAAGAAAATCCAACTCTGCAGCAGAATTCAAAGGGGAAATAACGAATTGTGGTCTGTTTCAAATAATTAAAGCACCAGCTATTTAGTGATCTATCAAGGGGAATGAGGGAGTAATAAGACACTCTGTCCAATTTGTTTTAGAGCTGGAGTTGGAGTGCTCTGGTATAAAATTATAACCTCTGTATTAATCACAAGAATGTTCACTGTATCTAGGTCAAATCCACACATGAACCTCCACAAAACTTTTGCTTCATTCAGCTTTTTCATGATTACATTCTGGTGCCTTGGGGGAGGTAAAATACCTTTGATTTTAAAGAGGGGGGGAAAAGGGGGGGCATTTTTTATCCAGTTTCTCTTTAGCTTCTCCTTCCTGCTTCATTTTTTTAAAGCAGCAAGGATTTTCTTTTTAAAAAAGGAGGGAAGAAAAGGTTTGTTTTATGTATGTTTTTCACTGAAGGTTGCTCAAATTCAACCAGTTCTATTGTGCCTCTGGAAGGAGCCATAAAATTTCATTACAGCTTTTCCACAGAAACCAATTTGAGTGTCCAAGGCTTGGTCTTGTGGTTTAAAGATCTCTCCCTAGAATCAGTGTGTGCCTCTCTCCCATCCCTGCGTGGCTGCCAGGTTCAGTTCATGTCTACTGAAGTATTTCTTTGGGGACTGAAACCAATTAAAACTGTGATGAATTAGAGGCTCTGCCTTTGGGTTAGCTCTAAATCTTGGCTTTGTGTGCATGAGCATCCCACTCTGCAGGTGACTGTGAGGGTTGGCTGTGCTCTTTCTCAGTCTGATTTATACAGAGAATGATGAAGAGGGAGCTCCGGGGCATCCAATAACCTGCTTTTAGCTAAAATCTGAAGGGTAGTTGTTTTTTTTAGGATTTTGGTGTGGGTTTTGTTTCCCTCTTTTGTGCTAAAGAATCAAAGTGGCCATAAAAATAAGAAACAAATAACTCACTTTTAGCTCCTCTTTCTCCTTTTATATTAATATTAAATTGCTCTGGAAACATAACATCTCCTCAGGTTGGAGGCACCAGGAATAGCTCCTGCCTTGAATTTGGCAGCAATCCACCTTGTGTGGTGGGACTTGCAGTGTAATGTACACATTGTTACCCAAAAATTACCAAAAATACCCAGGGAGGGTCATGCGCTCCTAGGCGTGCTCACGGCTGGGTTTTACTGAGCTTTACACAAATCCTAGAGCTGCATCTCCCATTTCTGCCAATCAAAAGTACTCAGAGCTCCAGGGGCGAGCTGGCACCGTTTGGGAGCATGGATCCTATTTCCAAATTACTCCACTGGATGGTTTGGGAGGACAGTGCTGTGTCCAGTTCTGGCCCCTCAGTTTGGGAAGGATGTTGAGATGCTTGAGCCATCCAGAGCAGGGCAATGAGGCTGGTGAGGGGCTTGGAACACAAACCCAGTGAGGAATGTTTGAGGGAGCTGGAGCTGTTTAGCCAGGAGAAGAGGAGGCTCAGAGGTGACCTCATTGCTCTCTACAACTCCCTGAAGGGAGGTTGCAGACAGGTGGGGTTGGTCTCTGCCACCGGGCAGCACTGACAGAACCAGAGGACACAGTCCCCAGCAACCTCAGGGAAGGGGTAGGGTGGATATTAGGAAAAAATTTTTCACCAAAAGAATAATAAAATACTGGAATGCTCTTCCCAGGGAGGTGGTAGAATCACCAATTCTGGATGCATTTAAAAAAAAGACTGGACATGGCACTGGGTACTACAGTCTGGTTGAGGTGTTAGGGCATAGGATGGACTCGATGATCTTAGAGGTCTCTTCCAACCTCATTATTCTGTGATTCTGTGACCTTAAAGCCCATTTCTTCCCAAGGGCAAGGACATCTTCCACTGTCCCAGGCTGCTCCAAGCCCCAGCTTCCAGCCTGGCCTTGGGCACTGCCAGGGATCCAGGGGCAGCCACAGCTGCTCTGGGCACCCTGTGCCAGGGCCTCCCCGCCCTCCCAGGGAGCAATTCCTTCCCAATATCCCATCCATCCCTACCCTCTGGCACTGGGAGCCATTCCCTGTGTCCTGTCCCTCCATCCCTTGTCCCCAGCCCCTCTCCAGCTCTCCTGGAGCCCCTTCAGGCCCTGCAAGGGGCTCTGAGCTCTCCCTGGAGCCTTCTCCTCTCCAGGTGAACACCCCCAGCTCTCCCAGCCTGGCTCCAGAACAGAAGGTCAATGGTCATGTTGAAAACACTGCCCTAAAATCTCCTTTTTCTTTTAGGGAGTGCAATTTCACTTAGAAATCCATCCTGACTTGTGTTAACCTTGATCCCTGCACCGTTGTGCTGCAGCTGCTGAGCCCCGCCATGAGGCCTGGTCCTTTCCCCCTGTAAGCACTGTCTTGTCCTGTCCCTGAGGGGTGGCCCGTGTCCCTGAGGGGTGGCCCATGTCCCTGAGGGGTGGCCCGTGTCCCTGAGGGGTGGCCCGTGTCCCTGAGGGGTGGCTGGTGTCCCTGAGGGAGTCCTCCTGTCCCCAAGGGGTGGCCCATATCTCTGAGGGGTGGCTCATGTCCCTGAGGGACTGCTCATGTCCTCCAGGGGTGGCCCATGTCTCTGAGGGAGTGCTCATGTCCCTGAGGGATGGCCCGTGTCCCTGAAGGACTGCCCAGGTCCCTGAGGGGTGGCTGGTGTCCCCAAGGGGTGGCTCACGTCCCCGAGGGGTGGCCCATGTCCCTGAGGGACTGCTCATGTCCCTGAGGTGTGGCCTGTGTCCTTGAGGGGTGGCTCATGTGCCTGAGAGAGTGCTCATGTCCTAGAGGAGTGGCTCATGTCCCCAAGGACTGGTCTGTGTCCCTGAGGGACTTCTCATGTCCCCAAGGGGTGGCCCGTGTCCCTGAGGGACTGCTGATGTCCCCGAGGGGTGGCTCCTGTCCCTGAGGGGTGGCCCATGTCCCTGAGGGACAGCTTATGTCCCTGAGGTGTGGCCTGTGTCCCTGAGGGAGTGCTCATGTCCCCAAGGACTGGCCTGTGTCCCTGAGGGACTGCTGATGTCCCCAAGGGGTGGCTCGTGTCCCTGAGGGGTGGCTCATGTCCCTGAGGGAGTGCTGATGTCCCCAACGGGTGGCACGTGTCCCCGAGGGGTGGCCCATGTCCCTGAGGGACGGCTTATGTCCCTGAGCAGGGGCCAATGTCCCCAAGGGCTGGCCTGTGTCCCTGAGGGATGGCTTGTGTCCCTGAGGGAGTGCTGATGTCCCTGAGGTGGTGGCCCGTGTCCCCAAGGGCTCCCTCCTCTCCCCTGGATCAGTGACACCGTGGCAGGATGGTTCTGACTGCTCCATTTGTCTGCTGAAGGCTCGATCGAACTCGAGAGGACTCTGCTGAAATGGCTGCTTGTTCCCCCACATAATTACAAGGGAAATGCCCGTGGAGAGCCTGGCACAGCCTTGCCTTGCTGGATCACACAGGTGGCACTGGATGCTCATCCCTTGGGGACATCCCTTGTGTCCCTGCTGGGCTGCTTCACCTGCTCCCAGTGAGGAATTCATTGCTTTTCTCACCTGCCAGTTGCAGGTAGGGCTGCTTACCTTTCCCCCCGGGCAGCAGAGCAGCCTTTGATCAGAACAGACCCTTCTGACAGCCGTAGTCTGAATAAATAACTTTGCTTTGCTGCCTTTCCATTCTGATTTTGCTTTCCCTGGAGATCTGCACTCTCACCATCACCAAGAAAACACATTTATTTTTGAATGTGTAGCTAAGCTGGCAGCAATGTAACACCTTTTCAGCTCTTGCTTGGTGTAACTGCAAGAATAAATAGCTCCTTTCTCTTTCTAGTCTTGGGAATGTTTGAGCTTCCCGTGACTTTCCAGTAAAATTTGATTTAGGGGGAGTTGGAGCCACGTGTTGTTTGCATCTGACCCGAGGAGATTTTTATTGCTCTGGAGTGATAACTGCCTAGGGGAAATTGAAACCCCCAGAGTACAAATCCTTGTCACAGACACAAGGGAAGGCAGAGCTTGGGAAACCAAGGGGAAACCACTGGGAAACCAAGGACTGGGGAGATGGGAATGGCCACAAGTGGCTTCATGAAGTGCAGCAGGTAAGGAAGGAGCAGCAGCCTGCTGCTCTGATGGGCTTTGTCCTGGTGGAGGCACAGGAACAGAGGCGCTCATAGTGGCTTTTCATTATTCAGAGGAAAAACTGGAGCTGGGGTGTCCCATCTAGGACTGGCCAGAGTCAGGGGCTGAGCCCTGGCAGCTGAATCTTTACATGACTGTGCTTAATGGGATGAAAACTGGGTTGGGAGAGAGCTGCCAAGAGGTGTTTCCACCCTACAGGAAGATGCTTCCAAGGTTAATATCCAGCAGGTCACCCCTTTCGGAACTTTCGGTCTCAACCCTCTCCCTGAACTTACCTAATTCCCTAATTAACTCCCTGAAGGGCAATTAATGGTGCAAGGCTGGAAAGCTAGCACTCCCCTCTGCCAGAGCCATTCCACGTGGACCACCTCTGCTTGCTGAAACAGGAGACAACTTGCCCTCTTGACTGCATTTCCTAGCAGGTTTCTGGTTTTTTTTTTCCCCTTTCTCTGGCCTCCCACGTGGAAAATAATCCTTTCAACATGCAGATGGCAGCTCCCTTCACTGAGGGGCAGGCGTGTGCAGAAGGCTGAATTTTTACTTTATTCATAGAGCATGTGTGTGTGTTGCTTGCAGGGTGTTACTCTCAGTATTATGTTAAAAATAGCTAGTGCTAAGCTTCTAATTCTTAACCTTTTTTTTTTTTTTTCCTCAAGCTCCTGATTTCAGAGGCATTTGTGATTTATGGTGTAAAACTTTCCTGTGGTTGAGAGAGCTGGTCTAATTTTCCATGAAATATCTACAGCTTGCTTATAAAACTGGGTTCTGATGGCTAAAAACATGAAAATGCTTGGGGTCTTTTTGTAAATCTGCCGCAGTAGGCACTGGATTGCCATGTCCTGGTGCCTAAACCCACAGGATTCATAGAATATCTTGAGCTGGAAGAGATCCACAAAGGATCATTAGACCAGCTTCAGTTAGTCTGGAGAGAGCAGCAGTGCTGTTGGTGCATAACTGAACATTCTGGTCATGAGTGGGAGGATTAAAATCCTCCAGTGCAGCTAAAAGATGCCATTAGTGGGGTGAAAAAAGTGTATTTTTTTATATCTCCTAGCCTTTCTCCAATTCTTTGTGTAGCACAAGTGGCCTTTTGGATGGGCTGCATTTCTGGGCTTCTGCTCTGCAGGGAAAAAAGAAAGAAAAAGGAGGGGTTTGTTTGAAGCCTTCCTCCTGAGGTTGGTCCCACTTTGATGATTATTAGTGGGGTCCTGCCCCTGCTTTCCCTTCTGCTGGAACTATGGAAAACAAAAGGAATCCTGAAGAGCAAATGGCCTGGAGTGAGCTCCTCACAGGGCGGGGCGGGGGGGGATGGGGGGGGTGCTGATTCTACACTGGCCCAAAAGGGTTTGGGTTGGAAGGGACTTCAAAGCCCACCACATCCAGCCCTCAGCAGTGGCCAGGGACACCTTCCACTATGCCAGGCTGCTCCAGCCTGGCCTTGGACACTTCCAGGGATGGAGCAGACCACAGCCTGCACATCCCTGAGGATGAGTGTGAGTGAAGCCCTGTGGGGGACACAGGGAGCAGTGCCTGGCACCTGCAGCAAGACCCCGTGTCATGCTTGCCCTGGGCCATGGATGGGGACACAGGACCCTCTGGAGCTGAGGCTATCATGTCAATGCACGTGTAAATTCCAGCATCATCTTCCCCATGAAGTTATTAATGAAAATCATCACCCTCATTTGGAAGCTGCCATCACTTAGTAGATTAACCTTTATCAAGCAACTTTGCTATGCCAGCTGCACAGCAAAGTAATTACTTTTAATAGAATCTGCCCTTGATTTGAAGCCACAGGGGAAGCAATTAAATTTAACAAAGGCAAAAGCCATGACTTATAAATGAAGATGTATGGCTTTTGCTATCTGTTTCATAAATTCTATTGTATACAAGTATAAGAAAATACTCAGGTCCTCTCATGTTCTGGGGGGTTTGAAATGTGGCATTAGACTCTTGATCTCTGGGTGGATTGGATGTCATCAGAGCCAGCTCTGGGATTTGGCTTAGCATGGTTTACACATGGTTGAGTCACAAATGACTTGCAGGGGGTTTTGAGCCCTTGAGCTCCTCAAAACCTTCACACTCATGTTCAGCATGAAGAGTTTGCTTAATGGTTTCTTGGAGCACCTCATCTCTTACCTCTGCCTCTCTGCTGGGGGAGTGTTTTGCTTGAAACCAAGATGTGCCTCAAATACTTTTTGTGTCTGTGAACTTGCTCAGTTCAGGTTGTACCAGTGACAAGGGGCTGAGCCATGAATGTCCCCTGTAACTGTGTGATGGCCCTGAGACAGAATCCCTGAATGGCTTGGGTTGGAAGGGACCTTAAAGATCATTTCATTCCATGGGCAGGGACACCTTCCACTATCCCAGGTTGCTCCAAGCCCTCTCCAACCTCTCCTTGGACACTTCCAGGGGCAGCCGCAGCTGCTCTGGGCAGTGCCAGGGCCTGCCCACCCTCCCAGGGAACAATTCCTAATTCCCAATATCCCATCCATCCCTGCCATCTGGCACTGGGAGCTATTCCCTGTGTCCTCTCCCTCCATGCCTTGTCCCCAGTCCCTCCCCAGCTCTCCTGGAACCCCTTTAGGCCCTGGAAGGGGCTCTGAGCTCTCCCTGGATCCTTTTCTTCTCCAGGTGAGCACCCCCAGCTCTCCCAGCCTGTCTCCAGAGCACAGGGGCTCTGATCCCATTAAAACTCTGCCCTAAAATACCCTGCTGTGGGGCTGGGCAGCATCATGTGGCCCTTCCCAGACCTTGATGTCACAAGCCAAAAATAGAAATATACTTTATTTCTTTGGTTCAAACCTGCCATTCTCGGCTTGGCTGAGGTACAGGGAGGGCAGATCCTCATTTTCCATCCCTCTGGGCAGTGCTGCAGCTGCTCTGCTCTGTCCTGCCTGTTCCACCCCTGCGCTTACCGCCCTGAGGGATGCTGAGTTCCCAGGAATGCTGAGTGTTCCTGGAAATGCTCTGCCCGGGTGAAGGGTGGGATGTGCTTAGCAAATGGGAAGTGAAAAGCAGTGACAGGCTGCAGGCTGGGGTTTCTCACAGCTGTGAGGAGCAATGCTGTGTCCTGGGCTGTGTGTCAGAGCAGTTCCTCTCCCCTTTGCAGCTTGTTGTAGCTGGGCTGTTTGGGCTCAGAGCCCTGGCTTGGCTCTCTTCCTCCACTCCAGCTGTTATCTGCTAACCCAGATCTGCTCTGTAATCAAATAGCTCTGCCTGAGACTGAAGTTTCTATTTCTTTTGTAAAGCAGAAGAAGCCAGTGATCTCTGACTGGCTTAGTAGCGTAGCATCAAGTGTCCCAGCAGCCTTTCTGCTGATATTTTTTCCTATTTGTTCAGGCTGCTCGAGTTCTCTCCCCTCATTGTTTTCACCCTCTGGGGTGATCCCTGAATTCCAAACACTGCCCTTAAACAGCTGCTGTGCAAAAGTGCACGTGCAGCATCACAGCCTCTGTGTCAGCTGATTTCCCTCTTGTGAACTGTCAGCACAAAATTCAGGACATTGGTACCAAAGGAGGCAAATCCTTCATGGTGTCACATTTGACTTCCCGGGGTTATTTGGAGGAAAGGAGGTCTAGGGAGGAAAGGAGGTCTGGAGAGGAAGGGGAGGGTCCCTTACTGCCACTGAGTGTCCCAAAAGGTGTGTGGAAGTCTTTGGTATATTAACTTTTAACATGTTGATTCAGCCTGGAGAAAAGAAGGCTCCAGGGACACCTCATAGCCCCTTGCAGGGCCTAAAGGGGCTCCAGGAGAGCTGGAGAGAGACTGGGGACAAGGGATGGAGGGAGAGGACACAGGGAATGGCTCCCACTGCCAGAGGGCAGGGGTGGATGGGATATTGGGAATTAGGAATTGTTCCCTGGGAGGGTGGGCAGGCCCTGGCACAGGGTGCCCAGAGCAGCTGTGACTGCCCCTGGATCCCTGGCAGTGCCCAAGGCCAGTCTTGGAGCAGCCTGGGATAGTGGAAGATGTCCCTGCCCATGGCAGGGGTGGGATGGGATGGGCTTTAAGGTCCCTCCTAACCCAAAGCATTCCAGGATTGGAGATGCAGGAAGGCTGAGCTCACACAGGATGGATGGAGACAAGGTGAGCTCTGCAGGGGTGGTGACCCAGCCAAACTCCCTGGCCATGCCTGACCTTGGCTCCCCATGGAACTGATGTTTTAGGCAGCACAGCCAGCACAGGGAGAAGTGTGCCAGCTGCTGGGAAGGGAGCAGCTCGCTGAGAGGAAATGCTTCCATGATTTGCTCGGCAGCTCTGATTGCTCTCCTGGGAGCTTTGCTCCATCTCTCCCCCGCTGCTGCTGCCGGCAGACCCAGTGACCGCAGGGGCAGGGGCCGCACTGCCTCCCTTCCCAGTGACCCCACCTGGGAGAGGCCGATCCCTGTCCCTGGGTGCAGGACACAGCACAGTTAACATCTCCCTGGGAAAGAGATCCCGTTGGTTGTGATCCTCCTGGAGGGAGGGAGCGGGGCTGAGCTTTTGTGTTGCTGCTTTTGTCTCTGCCACAAAGGCGCCGGGGGTTTCCTCTGCCAGGGGTTCAGAGCCTTTCCTTTCCATCCAGTGGTTTTATTCCCCTTTGGGGAGGTGGGTTGCAATGGAGGGGATATTCTTTGGCTGGTTGAGTTAGTTGTTTCAAACACAAGAGAAAAAGAGAAGCATCTAAGGCTGCTTCCACTTTCTTTTGTGGGGAAGAGTCTGTACATGTTTCTGTACGTGTTTCTGAGCAGCTCCAGTCTGGCAGGGAGCAGCTGCCTGTGCACGTGAGAGGCCCATTAAGATTCAGTGCTGCTTCAAACCTCCCAGTCTATGCTCAAAACAGCTTTCTAAAAAGCAGGAGGAGGGAAAAAAAAAAAAAAAACAAACCCAAAAAAACCACCAAACCAAACCCACCAACAGCATTAAAAAGCAGCTTCCAAATTAGAATTGTTTGTTTCTCTCAGGAGAAACGGGAGCTGTTTTCCTGCATCCCTACAGAGCATCCTAATCCTGCTGCAAGTCTCTCCTGCTGCCAGGTGGCTTGGTCTGCTGGGAAATTGGTTGGATGTGTGGTAGGGAAGAGGTTGGATTCACCTTACAGGCAGGAAAGGATTAAATGTCATGTGGCTGCAGGAAAAAATGCTACAGAAATTAAGATCTTCAGCTGGGGCAGTACACTGACGTGAGAATACTGTATTTTATGTGTGCAGTAGAAATTAATCTGGATTAATTTAAGAGAATAAAGACAATGACAATCAGTCCTTTTGGGAGCAGAGGAGCTTTGTGTTTGGTTTGCTTTAACTGGCTGACGGAGTGGCTGCTCTCTGAAGGGTGTTGGTGCCCACGCTGTCTGTGGAAGCGAGTGCTCCCAGCAAACCCTTCCCTCTGCATTTGGGTTTGCCTGGGAATGGGGCAGTTCTGTAGGCACTATTATTCCATGGAAATGGAGAGAACCGTGAGGGAAAAGGCTCCAACATTAGCAGGGAGAAAGGGGAAGACAGCCCCGTGTTTGCACTCCCTTCTGCCAGGAGAACAAAGAGGGAAGAAACACCACTTCACGCTGGCATTTGCCCCGTGATCAAAAGCACTTCTGTGTTTTATAACCAGCTCCAGGGATTTATCACCAAGACTTCAGGATTCCCAAGGGGATTATGTGCACAGACGACAAAATTCCCTGGAGTACATAAAGTTGAAGTGGAGTTTTGAAAAGGATATAAACCTTCTCATCTGGGGCTCTGCCAGCTTTAACTGCTCGTGCTTTGGCAGACCCATGGGTGCCTGGGGACTGCAGTGCAGAGATCCTGGCAGGGAAAACTGCTTTTGGCCAAGGTGTACATCACCTGCAAAGCCCCTAACAAAGACAGGTTCCCTCCTGGGAATGGGTTTGACAGGCAGCTCCCAGAGCAGGGAGGAGGAATCGCTGATGGTGCTGCAGCACCAAATGCAGCAGAGCACTGAGGATGCAGCTCTGCACTGAAAATCTCCCCAGGGAGTGCAGGTGCACAGGTTTGCCTTTAAAAATCACCTTGCTGCAGTCTGTCTGCACTGCTGTGGCTCTGTCTTGGTGTCACTCTTGATTCTAAGTCACTTAGATTTTTTTTCTAAATTATTTTTCCCCTAGAAAAGCTTTAAATGGGTCTATATTTAGAGCAGGCTGCTTAAAGACTCTGACAGGAAATAATGATCTTAATAGGGCCCCCTGATACAGATCAGGAGTCTTCTACTTCTGATGTTCTGGAGTTTGAAACTTGAGGGTGTTTGGGTTTTGGGGATTATTTTAATTTTTCCCCCAGGTGCTGTGACCATCTTTTGGTGCAGTGCAATTGAATTTGAGACAAACTGTGTCTCCTTCAGGATGGGTTTGCTGTAAAAATTGTGGTGCAGTGCTGGGGGAGTTGAACCCTTCACTCTCCCTAAATCTGTACCAGAGGGGAGCCAGTGGTGGAGATGCCAGGGGTCCAAGCACTGCTTAGTTTGGTGACCTGTCTGAGGTGGAAATTTCTGTAAAATGTTATGGAGGAGCAAAATTCCTCCCCATGGGATGCAGCTGGGAGTCTGCCCCAAAAGGCTCTGCCATTTGTAGCTTCTCTCCTCCTTCCCCAAGGAATTATGGCTGGTTTGCATTTCACTGAAAATTTAAGGGTTCTGCTCTGAGCTTGGGGAGGAGGATTTCTGCCAGGAATGGTGATTTTGGTGTCTCCTTTCAGCTCTCATGGGTGTCCATGGATGCACTAAGCGTGGTGATGCCCTCCTGCCTCCACATCTGCTCTGGCTGGCTGTGTGGAAAGCTGCCTCCTTCCCAACAGCAGAGTCAGTGTTCTTGGTTCTTAACAGCTCCCAGATGAGCTGGTTCTCCACTGAAGCTTCTCCTGTGGCAGCAGAATTTCTGTTTTCTATATTTAATTTTTTTCCTGTGCCACTGGCCTGACACTTGCTATGGCCCATCATTCCAGCCCCTTATTTCCATTGGGTTACACAGCTTCAGCTCACCTCTGGAGCAGCACAGGCTGAATTTTTAGGAGCTTTTCTCAGTGTCCCATTAGCTGTTTGCTGTGTGGAAATAGTTGTTGAGTTAAGCTGACAACGGGAGCTTCTTGCAAACGAGGGGAAGACAAAATTGATGCTTTAAGCAGCGTTGTTGGAATGTTTATCTGCTTGAGCACATTATTGCAGCTGCTGCTGCTTTCCCAGCGCACGTGGAAGGCTGCAAGAATCCCTCTGTTCTCTGCTGAGTGCTTCCCTTTGCATCTGGAAGAGGGAGATGCCATGGTGGGCAGAATTAATAGCATCAATTGTTGAATGCTGCAGTTCTAACACAGCACAGATTATGGCATTTAAGTAGGTAGGATAAATATTAATTAAAATACGTGGTCTGAAAGACTTGGAAAATCAATTGCATTCCTCTAAGGAGCTTTCTTGTTGAGACTTTATTTTTTAATTCTTTCTAAGCCTTGCTCTCTTGCTGTGCTTGCTGAACTTCTGGGGGTTCTGCTGTGTCTCTAAGCAAATGCCCCAAAAACCCCAACAGTGGTGGGGATGGGGAGCTGTGAATTTCAGAGAGGAACTTTTAACATGCCTTAAATACAGTGTGGAATAGTGATGTTTAAAGGTGCCTCGCTGGAGATGGGACTCTGTTATCTGCACATCTTTTGTGCAGGATTCTCAGGGAATGAATTTGACTTGCTGCCTAAAGGCTGTAACAAAGACTTGCCCTTGTCCCTGTGGCTGTTCTGAGTTGCTGGCAGAAGGAATCGGTGTGGCTGTGTGTTTATTTACCTGTCAGGCCCTGAGCAGCCAGGATGCTGATGATGAACTGCCAGGCTGAGGGATCTGTCTGCAGGGATTGTAAAGTACTCCCAGGACAAGCAGGGCAGCAGGGACAGTAGTTCAGGTTCCATCCTCTTTGCTGTCTTTCTGGTACAATCTCCACAAAAAGCTGCTGCTCTCTTGGAATTGCTGCTCTTTGTTGCCTTGAGGGGAGCTGCCACAACCAAGGATGGAGTTGACTGGGAGCAGGGATGGGAAGAGTCAGTGCTCCCCCCCAAAAAACCGCCAAAGAAGCATGCTTGCCTCAAAACCTCCCTCTTGAAGCCCTTGTTGGGCTTTCCCAAAGCTCTGCCCTTCCCACTGGGACCTTTCCAACCTCTGCCTCTTCCTCAAGGACCTGTCTTGGGTTGCTGTTGATGATTGCTGCCCCGAGATGTGCAGGGTGTCTCTGCTTCGGCCCGTGCAACTGAAGAACGAGTCTGGACTCTTCACTTTTCCGTCTTGAGGTTGTTTATTAATTCTTATCTATAAAATTTTCTTTCTGCCTAGCCGAGATCTGCTCAGCAGGGCAGCCACAGGCACTCTGACCGCCCCTGAGGCGGTGTTGTCCTTTTATACTACAAACTATGTATATCATATTTACACTTAATTCCCAATACCCATCACCTATGTTAGACAGTGCAATTCTACTCCAAACCAATCCCAAAGTGCCAACATCACAGCAGAAAATGGAGAACAACAAGAAGAAGAAGAAAGGCTGGACACGCCAAACTTCCTCCATCTTGTCCCCAAAACCCCCATACCAAAAATCCTAAAATCTACATTTTCACCCGGTGATAATTTTGTTATTACACTATTCAAACCTGTGTGACTTTCATGTCCTCATGCAAAGCTGGCAACTTGCTCCAGGGGTCAAAATCAAATCCCCAGGTGTTTTGGGCTTCATACCAGGGTCTCCAAGCCCCCCAGCGGGGTCCTCAGCAACTCTGGACACCCAGAGGGATGCACTGAGTTCCGACAGACCTGCTCAAATATGGGTGGGCTTGTGCTTCCCAAGGCTTCAATGGGATTCCTCCAGCTGGTGTGGCTCCTGTGCTGTTTCTGAGTGCACTGGGGATGCTGTGCACAGCACACTGCTGGCAGCTGATTGCATCTCAGGGCGTGTGTCACTGTGATGAGATAATTACAGCAGGGCCTTCAAACCCATCAGCTGGATCCTTCCTGACAGGTGCCTGGTCTGAGGCGTGCTGGATGTGCTGTAGGCTCCAGGACAGCTGGAACCTGCCTCCAGAGATGAGATCAGGTGCTGGCTCTGGGCAGTGGTCACAGGAAACCCTGCTCAGCTGGACTTTGGTCTAAATAAGAACTGAGCTTGGATGAGGAGGGTTATATTCCTCCTCCTAGAGTTGCTTGATCTTTCTCTTTGCAAAGCACTCTTGAAAACAACTCTTTAGGGAATCATAGGATCCTAAAATATTCTGGGTTGGAAGGAAAACTTTAAAAAGTTTCACCTCATTTCATGCCACCCTGCCATGGCAGGGACACCTTCCACTATCCCAGGCTGCTCCAAGCCTTGTCCAGCCTGGCCTTGGACGCTTGCAGGGATCCAGGGGCAGCCACAGCTGCACTGGGCACCCTGTGCCAGGGCCTCATCATCCTCACAGGAAAAAATTTCTTCCTAATATCCAGTCTAAATCCACCCTCCTTCATCTTAAAGCCATTGGGAAGGAGCAGGTTGTTCCTTGGAAGTTTGCTGTAGGTACAGCTCCATGGTGATCATTTTATGGCTCTCCGGGCGTTCTACCTAAAGCCACTCTGTATCCTGAGTGGTTTTTGTTTTCTGTTCCCTCCCATCATCTCCCTATTGTATTTGGATTGCCCCCAGGCGTTGGGAGGAATGATGAATCTGACTCCATGTTCTCAACAGGCTAATTTATTACTTATGATACTATATTATATTAAAGAATACTATACTAAACTATACTAAAGAATACAGAAAGGATACTTACAGAATGCTAAAAAGATAATAACGAAAAGTCGTGATTCTTTCCAGACTGACACAGCTTGGCCCTGATTGGCCAAAGAGCCAAAACAACTCACAGCAGAATCCAATGGAACAATCACCTGTGGGTAAACAATCTCCAAACACATTCCACATGAGCACAGCACAGGAGAAGCAAATGAGATAAGAATTGTTTCCTTTTCTCTGAGGCTTCTCAGCTTCAGAGAATGTGAATGCCACACCTCCTTGCTATGGTTTACTTTTAGTTTTGGGGTTGTTTTTTTTTGCCCATTTTGTTAGTCAGTGGTAGCCTTAATTGCAGCTCATGAGCAGCATGGATTTCTTGTTGTCTCCTGGCTGCCCTGGTGCTGCAGCTCATGAGGCACTTGATGTGGCATTGCTGACACCTCTAATCAGAGCTATTACAGCCTTGACAAGCTCACTGCGCTGAATCAGTTGCCTCCAGCTTTGGGGTTTCCGTGCCACAAGTCAGCTCCCAGTGACTCTGTGTTTCCACTTGAAATCCTGTGTCATCCTCTGGCTGCCCTGCAGGCTCCTGCCCAGGGCTGGTCACAGGATCCCAGCATGTCCTGGGTGGAAAAGGACCTTAAACTCAGCCAATTCCCACCCCCTGGCCTGGGCTCAACACCTCCCACTACCCCAGGCGGCTCCAAGCCTTTCCAGCCTGGCCTTGGACACTTCCAGGGATCCAGGGGCAGCCACAGCTGCTCTGGGCTCTTTCTCAATGCTACTGAAATAGAATAAAAAAAAAAAAAAAAAAAAAGAGAGAGGAAGAGATAAGAGCACTTTAAACAGTCTTACAGCTGAAAGAAATGATCACGTTCATGGGCAACTTGCATAAAGCAAATTGAGTAGTCAAGTGCGTGTGCAGTAACTTTTTTTTTCTGCAAGTGATTAGAGTAATAAACCTCCTCCTGTCATCAGCTCTTGATGTGAAGAGACAGCAGGTAGTGCTTCTGGAGGTGAACAATGCAGCGCTGAGCCCTGAAGCTGCATTAACAGGATCATGAGGGAAGAATAAAGAAAAAGAAGACAGAAAAGTCTCTTCTTTAAAATCAAAGTTATTTCCAGGCCAGGAGGATGTTTAGGTTGCAGCTCCGACATTACCTGCTGTTGTGATCCCCTGGACCACAGGAGGTGCAGAGCTGCTGTCACCAAGCAAAGCCTGCAGTCAGGGATCCCCAGGGTGTTGGGGCTGAGAGAGACTTTAAGAAGGTTCCAAAATCTGCTGGTTTCGGAGTGTTGGAACCCTGGATGCTGAGACTTTTAAACTTTGTGTGCTTAAAGGCACAGACCCACAAGAGAACCCTGCATTTAACCTGAGGCTGTGGAGAGGCTTCCAAAATTGATTGATAGCACTGGGATTATGGGTGTGGAGTTGGTTAGAAGTGTGCAATGTCACAGGGTAGAAGACTCAAGAGTTTGGGATTTTATAATATAGCAATAAATATGAAGCAAGATGGAGGTTTTAGGGTGGAGGCTGGTTGTTCTTCTTTACCTTCCTCTTCTTTCTTCTTCACCTTCTTCTCCATGGGTTTGGGTGACATTCTGTAACTGGGCAGAAAAGTCCCCATTGCAGCTCTTTGGGATTGCAGTTATTGGGTTAAAAGGGAAAATAATCTAGGTGTCCTTTCTTAATTAGATAGTTTAGTCTTAAAAGACCTTGTAACAAGAGATTGTTGGCCATTTTGTGCCTTGCTGCCAAACTCATGGTTGTGAGAGTGTTTCACTGATAAGAAATAATAAACACTTGAGTCTGAACATGAACTACTGTCTCAAGTGCCTTCAATCCAGACCCAGAGAAACCAGTACTGGAGGGCAAATGTGTTTTCCTCTGCTTGTGGTAAATCCTGTTCCAGGATGACATGGACAACATGGAAGTGCTTGGCTGTGAGACAGGATAACCTTCTCCCCTTCACTGTACAAGTTTGGTGCCTTTATTAGCCTTAATATCCCTTCTTAAATTTTTAATCTCTGACATCCAGGACTTCAGCTTTCTTTTCAAGATGTTGATTTTGGAGCTTCTCTAGTCATCTTCCCTTAAGCTGCTGCTCCTTGTGTTCACTTCTGCACCTTTAAATCAGCTGGCAAGTGTCTTTTCATAAAGCTGGAGCCTCTCTCCAGATCAGCATTATTTAGAGATCAGATACTATCTGCTGATCAGTTGACTGATAGTGTGTGGAGTGGGCTCTTTTTTTAGCTAAAGCCAGCACTTCTCTAAAAATATTTCAACTTGAGCATTAAGCATCAAAGGATTTCTGATCACTGGGATTATTTAAGCATGGCACAGTGTTATCTTGCTGGGATTTCTCTTAAACTTCAGAGGCAGCTTCACAGGGGTGTTTGTAGTTAAAAAGTTGATGCTGCACGTGGCAAGCTCCAAGGCTGAACCCCCCGTGGCCTTGATGGGCTTCCCTGATCTGCTGCCCTGGATTTAGTGAAAATCTGGGAAGCTTCACATTCGTGTGGTGAATGCACAAGTCCTTCCTGCAGTGAATTTGTTTTTTGGTGGATTTTGCCCCACTTTTGGGACAGTTACGAGTTGTGCTCAAAAAAAGAGGACTGTCCCCTCATTGTCCCGAGGTTAAGCATGAAATGACTGAAAATTTTCTTAGATAGAGAGTGCTTTTAGCTGACAATTTGTATCTTGCTCATTCCTCTGTTAGAATAGCTGGGACAGTCTCATTTTGTGGGTCTGACCTGCTTTTCTGGTTCCTAGATGTGACCTTTTTGGCTCTATTTGGATATGTCTCTGTCTAGCAGGCTGATCTCCTTGAGATTTTCTCTATTTAGCCACCTCCAACAGTTTCCATTAGCTGCAAATTTAATCACAGCTTAGTTTCTGTTATCATAAAAGAGGTTAATCCCAAAATATTGGGGTATAAGACTGGGATAAGTAACCCTCAGGTTTCCCTGTCCCTGGAAGTGTCCAAGGCCAGGCTGGACAGGGCTTGGAGCAACCTGGGATAGGGGAATGGAGATGAGCTTTAAGGTCCCTTCCAACCCAAACCACTCCATGATTCTGTGATTCCCTGGACATTTCCCCTTCAAATGCTGGTTCCCTGTTGATAATGAAACTTTGAGAGCTATTAATGAACCAATTTAAGCTTGTTTTATAGCTTATGTTAATGTTGTTATAACAAATCACCCGAAATGGTGGCACCTGACTGACTCTGTTGCTTCCCAGACCTCTGGTGCTCAGAACAACTGAGATCTCTCCATCCAACTTATAAATAAAACCCATGTTACCTCAATGAAACCCCACATAATTAATATCAATAAATACTGCCATCCTTTAAATACTTCTTAATTTGGTTTCCCTCTGACCTCTGCAGTGCATCTAGGATTGATTCTGATGGTCTGTAAAATATTGACCTGGAGACTGGATGAAAAGGGAGGAAGCAATGGGAGATTTATGTGGGGAGATAAGAGATCACTGGAGAGCTGCAGGGGTTTTAGGGGGGTGTGGAGCTGGAGCAGACTTGCCTGGTGACCTTTGTGAGGCAGCAGAGGGCATGCATGTATTTAAAAGCTGATGTGTCATCTGGGGACACAATTTAGTGATGGCATTGGAAGTGCTGGGGCAATGGTTGGACTCTGATTTTCGGGGCCTTTTCCAGCCTAAATAATTCCAAGAGGAGGTAGTAATTTTCTGACTTTTAAGCCCACAGCAAAGACTGAGATAAGATATTGTTGGGACACCCTTCCAGCTATTTTTTTTTCTGTATAAAATGGAGGGGAGGAAATAAATTCAAACGAATTGGAGCTGCTGTGGCCAGAAAGGTCAGCTTTGCACTGGAGACCTTTGGGAGCTTCTGATGGACATAGCAGTGAAATGTTGGGAATTAGGACTTTGATAGAGGGCTTGAGACACGGCCCTGTCAATATTGGGGTGTTTCCCTGTGGAATTCATTGAAATGGCTGCTGGGGGTGCAAGATCTGGGAGGATTTATGGGATGTGCCTGCTGCTGGAGCAGTTTGACTCCCAAGAAGATCCTGCATGTTATTTGAAATGAATGGCCCCCAGAATAAGTGGAAAGTCCATGACTCTTTCTTTGGAGGTGCAAAGGAGCACAGAGGATATTCCCAGGGATGTCAGCCCCAAGGAGGTAAGGTGGAAGGCAGTGCCTGTGCCTGCCTAAACCCAGGAGAAATAATTAATCTCTGGATTATTCCTGGCATACCAGAAATAGCATCGCTCTTGCAAGGATTCCTTAAGCTCTTGTGAAGTTGTCTGGATGTTGAATTATTGGAGTCCCCCCCCTTCCCTTCCCTTCCCAATGAATACAAACTAGGAATGATAGAGCTGATTTGCATCAAATCCCTCCTTGCTTTTCCTTCTCCCCTTGGTGAAGATTACACAGCTCACATCACTCACTCTGGGCTTTCATCCCCAGGCCCTTCAAAGGAGCCTTCCTTGAATCATGGTATTTGTGGTTGTCTGGCACTTGCTTTCTTTTTTTTTCTTTTTTTTTTTTTTTCTTTTTTAGGGAAAATATTCTTGCTCTGACTTTTGTTAACTTCTGGTAACTTTGTTCCCTTGGCTCTGCTGGGTCTGAAATGTTCCACCTTTGAAGGCATAAGCCGGTATTTCATTAGTTTGGCATTTGCTTTGTCTGTGCATTAAAAGATTAGTGGGATTGCTTGCTCTGAAGCAGAGGCTGCCTTCCAGTTCAGCTGTCGCTCCTGATTTCCCTGCCCAGACAAAAGTCTGTGCACTTTTTGGTAAATTCTGACCCAAAAAAAAAAAAAATTCAGATAAGACTTTGCTGGGGAAGCTTTGGAAATGTCAGGGTGGATGTCTGGCACTGCTCCCCTGGTGAGGGTTTAGTGGGGAAGGAGCTTAGTGACAATCCCAAAGCTCAGGAGCAGGAGGACCCACTGGAGATACTCTCCTTGCAGGGCTTCCCCCCCTTTCCCACACAGGTTATGAGCGCTGACTCTTCCTTACACATTCCAATCATGCAAATGCCTCCCAGAAGGTTTCAGTGATACCAACTAGGTCAAATTTATGCTCTGTAAATGAGCAATTCCCATTTCTCTTGTTTATTACCCAGGTTTCTCACATCAGGGTAGAGGCAATTACAGAATTTTGTCTCATCCCTCGGTGACTTGATTAATGTTGTTCTTGACATCTTGGTTTCTTTGCGCTAAATGAAGAGTCATTTGTTGTCTCTTGCCTTCCTCCTCCTTCCCCTCCCCTCTTTCTCCTTTCATTTTTGCTTCTCCTGTTTGAAATCTTCCCTTTTCCCTCCCACAGGCTCCCAGAGGAGCCACTAACCCAGCCTGTTCCCCACGACCCCTTTCTGCAGCAGCAGGTTGCCTGAAACTTCCTCCTTTTTTTTGTTTGTTTTTTTTTTTTTCCTTGCCCAGATCACTTTCCAGGATGCTCCATCTGGGATGTGGTACCCTGTCGTGATTATCATAGAGCCATGGAATGGTTTGGGATGCAAGCAACACTTCAGGATCATAAATCCAACCCCATCCATGAGCAGGGACACCTTCCTCTAGATCCAGGCACATCTTGACCAATATTGGAGTGGGGTTTTTTTTGTTTGTTGCTGTTTACAACTCATATTTTTAATATTTTTTTTCTCTTTGTAACTTAGTGGTGGAGATTTTATTTTTTAAAAAGTTTTAACACTTGAGCTGGCTCCTGACCCAGGTGAACTGCTGCTTTTAAAAGCTCCCCCTGGGGAAAATCTCTCCCTCTAAATGCACACAGGTAGTCAGAGCAGCCTTGATCTTAATGCACCACAGAATTATGACCAGAAACTAGGGCAGGCATGGAAATAGGAGCTGTGGCTCCAGCCAGGGAATGCAGAGCCCAGCTGGAGGCTGCCTTGCTTGGAATGCTGGGCAGGTGTGAGTGCAGAGATGGGAATCCTGCTGAGTGATGCCTGAAGGGCCTCTCTGGTGCCCCACTGTGAGCAGGGATCAGTGGCAGGCAGGGGCTGCAGATCCCTTGGTCTGCTGGCTTCCAGTTCAAGTATTCCCTGTTCAGGGAAGGGAGGTGGAAGCATTCCAGTCCAAGGTGAAAGAGGCTAACATAGCTCCTGTCAATGCACGGATTTGTTTGGGTAGATGAAAATTTTCTTGAGATTTGTTTGGAGGAGATGAAAAACTCTGACAAGGATGAGGAGGTCCCAGGTCCAGAGCCCTCAGGAAGGGGAGAAGATCTCAGGCTCCATAGGGATGAATCAGTTTTGCTGTTTTTTCCCATGCAAGGAATGCTTGTCAGAAGAGAAAGACCATTTTTTGCTGATGCCTGACCTTTTCTTGTGCTTGCTTTTCTCTCTGGACCTGCATCACCTGGAGCTGGAATTTTTCTAGAGTTCAGTGTCTTTGGCAGAAAACCAAATGAGGTGGGCCTGGGATGATTGTGTAGGTCCTGTGGGCTGAAAAACTTCCAGGCAGCCCTAAAATAAATCCTTCTAGGCCTCCTTAAGGTGAAGAGCTTGCAATTTTGAGTTTGGAATTCTGGTCCCACACGTCAGTGGGCAGAGTGTTTTCCTGCACCATAGAAAAGCCTGGTACAGCTGCTCCTGTCCCTCCCAAAAACTTCTGAATGGGAATCTGCAAATGCTGCTGTGCCCAGGGGATCTCTGCTCTGTTCCTGCCTTCTAAAGTAGCCATGTGCAGAGGATGGAGCCCTGGAAAGCTGCTCAAAACATGGAGTGGCTCCTTCAGTGGAAGTGCCAGGGATACTTTTCCATGGAAGACTTCATAAAACCAAGATTTTCTCTTCTGCAAATGACTCCAGCCAGAGCAGCAGTAAGAGAATCCATCCCCAGAGTGGAGAAGTTGCTCTTTTCCCCTCAGACTTTGACAGATGGTGCAGATTAGTCTGGAGTTAATGCAAGGCTTGTCAGCTGCCCTGGGATCTCAACATCTGAGTGTGAATGTCAGGCACATCCACTGAGTAAATCTAGACAGCTCCTGAACTGGTTTCTTCTGAGCTAAAACCATGAATTTCAAAAGTCCCTCTTCAGATATTCCACCTTGGATTGCCCTTCTCACCGGTGGGAAAAAGTCAGTGTCTGCAATTTCTGCTTTTATGGCCTTGTGTCCATCAGAAGGCTGGATCACATCCTGCTGCATTGCAGATTCCTTGGACATATCCCTGATCCTTTTCCAGCCTTGCTGCCACTGGAGAAGACCCAATTGGTCCAACACAATTCCTTCTGTATCTTTTAAGTCTGTTTTTTTCCCAGCTGGTGCTCTGGCAGTCAGAGGCTTCCTGGCACAGGGATCTGGGGACATAAAATTCCAGATGAGCACCTTTGATTCCCTCAGACCATGATAATGCAGAGATGATTGACACCTACAGCTTTGGGAAGAGATGTGCTCAGCACTGATCCCAGGGGATGTGCCTTTCACCCAGGAAGCAGGAGAAGCAGAGCAGATCCACATGGAGCCCCAGGTGTATTCCAGGAGTTCTAGGAGTTGGGAAGAGCATCTGTCTTTGAGACAGGTACCTCTTGAATATCACCTTGTTCATGCCAACATTGGTGTCCAGCTCCAGGAGAGGATGGAGAAGCTCCAGGAGCGGCATCATGTGGAATATCCTGAGTTGGAAGGATTGAAACCCAGCTTCTGGCCCTGCACAGGACACCCCCAATATTGTGAACAAGGTGCCACAGCGAAGGCAGGAATTATGAATCTGACTCCATGTTCTCAGCAGGCTAATTTATTACTTTATGATGCTATATTATATTAAAGAATACTATACTCTACTAAAGAATACAGAAAGGATACTTACAGAATGCTAAAAAGATAATAATGAAAAGTCGTGATTCTTTCCAGACTGACACAGCTTGGCCCTGATTGGCCAAAGAGCCAAAACAACTCACAGCAGAACCCAATGGAACAATCACCTGTGGGTAAACAATCTCCAAACCCATTCCACATGAGCACAGCACAGGAGAAGCAAATGAGATAAGAATTGTTTTCCTTTTCTCTGAGGCTTCTCAACTTCCCAAGAGAAAAATCCTGGGTGAAGGGATTTTTTCAGAGAATGTGAATGGCACACCCCAGGAATTTCCACAGCATGCCTGCAGGCCTGAGAAGGCTGTGAGCTTCATCCTGAGTCCTGAACAGCAGTCCAGAGCATTTCGCAGCTGAAAGAGTTGGAATAAACCAGCTCACTGCAAATGTGCTGCTTGTCTTAGCCACGCTTGACTAAATCCTTCCCTGACTTCCTTCTGCCTCCACTCTTGCCACAAGTCCATGCAGATGAGGGGTCAGGAGCACCCCATCCCCATGGAGGTGTAATCAGCCATGAAAACCCATCTATAGGAGCCCAAATTTCATCCTTAGCTCTCAGCTCACAGAACTTTTACATGCCCTTACCTTGCCCTGGTGCAGGTCTGCTCCCGGAGGAGGTGGAGGACGCAGGGCAGTGAAACTGGATTTTTTTATTTTAGTCTCTCTCATGAAAGAGAGACTAAAAAATAGCTTGGAGGATTTGTGGAAAATCCTCTGTTGCATCTTTTGATGTCTCTTTATCTCAGGTTAGGGTGGGTTTTTTTTGGTTGTTTTTTTTGTGGCTTTTTTTTTTTGTGTTCTTGCGTTTTTTGATTTTTTTTTTCTTAATTTTTAGGGTGGAGTTTTTTTGCTTTTTGGGGGGTATTTTGTTGTTTTGGGGGTGGGTTTGTTTGGGTTTTTGGGAGGAGGTTGGGGTTTTTTGGGGCTTTTTTGTTTTGCTTTTTGTTTTGTTTTTTTTTGGTGGTTTTGGTTTTTTTTTATTTTTGGGGGTGGTATTTTGTTGTTTTTTGGGGGGTTTTTATTTTTTTTTGGGGGGGGGTTGGGTTTTTTGGGGGGGGGGGGTGGGGTTTTTTGGTGCTGGTTTTTGGGGTTTTTTTTTGTTGTTTTGTCTTGTTTTTGGGGGTTTTTTTCCCTTGTTGAGCATTCTTTCTGCCGAGACCTCGGGAGATGTTGGAGCGATGACCTCAGGGCAGGATCTCAATCATTCCGGCTGAAGAACCATTTCCAGAGCTTCAGTGGATGCAGGAATGTCCATCCCTGTTGACTGTGGAGGCACAGGAGATGGGATATCTCAACATCCTGGGCTCCAGCTCTGCATGATTACTACACCTAGCCCTTGGATCTGAGCCCTCCAGCTTTTTTCCCAGGTGACAGGGATCCAGTGCAGTGTTTTGACAGCTGAAACAGCCTGGAAATAACGAGCTGGAAGCAATGTTTTCTCTCCTGTCCTCTTCCCATTTGGAGAAGAAGATGTATCATGGAGCAGGCAAGGCTGGGGCTGTTTGCTCAGGGCTGCTGTTTAATCAGGGAGCTCTTCCCAGGGTCCTTTCCCAGCTTTGTCACACCCTGACAGCTCTGGATATGGTTTTCCCTCTTGCCTTTGGCTCAACAGAAGGACAAGCACCCAGGAAATGTGGCTCAGGTTTGACTGGTGCAACCATTTGCATGGCAATATTTATTTTATTTTTGTTTCTAGAGTGCTTTAATGCTTCCAGAGCTCTCTTCTGCTTCTGCAGCCATAATTCTGCTGTCTTTATTTCTGTTCTACCAGGCCCTGCAGCAGGATTTTCCATTTGAATGGCTGCAGTTTTAAACTCATCTATCATTTTTATGGGAGTTCAGAGATATCTCATGGAAATCATTGCCAGGGAGAGCAGGGAATTTCAGTTTACATCCATTCACACGTGGGTTTGCCTCGAGTCAACACCAAGAGTTGGACAAGAACTGGAATGTAAAACTGTGTTGGCCATGGATAGCATAGTAAATGCCTGGAGAATTAGAATAATAGTAGGGAAAAAAAATACAGGATCTGGGATTTGTTGTGGTTCTTCCTCATGATAGCACATTTGTCTGTCTTTTCAACATTAAGAATATTTTGGTTTAGGAGAGACCTAAAAGCTCATCAGTGGACACCAAGTGATGCTTGGCTTGTTCCAAAATAATCCCCATGGAGGGAATCCTGTTGAGTTTCTTTTCTCCTCTTCCAACAAAAACCTTGGGTGGGTGTATAAAAGGAAGAGGCTGGATGTGGGGAACCAAAAAGTCACTGAAAACCCCAGCCCAGTGCGAGATGCAGTCCTGGAATATCCTAATGTGGAGTTCTGAATTGTCTCAGTGGGATCACAGTTAAAATATTCAGGATAACCACGAAAAGCAGCCTGCCTGCCCTTTTACCTCATCTTCCTTTCAGTGTGACATTTCAAAGGTGTTTTGTTCCTGAAACACCTGTTCCCAAAGGGAATATTTGTGTGTTTTGGTGTTCTCTCAGGCTGTTTTGGTTAATTGCAGAGGTTGAATATCCCAGGATTTCTGCCTGGTTCAGACCCCTGTGTGTAATGATGCAGAATGTTCTTTCTCTGCACTGTGCACTTAATTCTGAGTGTCACTCTCAAAGAAAATACAAATAAATGCAGCTATTAGCGTGGAAAGCAGCTTTGGCTGGGGCAGGGAAGTGCCAGGTCGTGGTTTTAACTCCCCCCTCTGTGCAGAACAGCAGCTCAGTGATAATTCCACCCCACCCTCAGCCTGCCTCTGGCTGAGCACAGGGTTTGGTTTTTTCATCTTTTGCATCTGCAATCATCCAGCAGGGAGGTGGAGGTGTCCCATTCCTGGAAGAGTTCAAGGCCAGGCTGGGCTTGGAGGAACCTGGGCCAGTGGGAGGTGTCCCTGCTCATGGCAGGGGTGGAATGAGATGGGACTTAAGGTCTCTTCCCATCCAAACTCTTCGGGGATTCTCTGGAGGGATCAGACTCGTGCCTTCCAAGGCAGGAATTAGGTCCTGCTGCTCTTCCTCCTTCCAATTAATGATGGGCTGATTTTCAAATGAATTAAATCAGTGTCTCACAAAGCCTGGTGAAAAAGTTGAGGCAAAATCACCGGGATTTGGGATTCCAGTGTGGGATTTCTTTAATCTGCTGGGACTGCCCTTTGGCCCTGCTCCCATCTGCTGTTGGGTGCTCTGCACCACGAGGCTGTGGTGGACATGGACCCACAGCAGGTGAGCCTCAGCTGCTGGAAAGGTTCCTTGGAATGGGCTTTTTCCTGGGAGATCCTGGAGCTGTGCTGCACTAGGGCTGTTTCTCAGGATGTGCCTGACTCCCTGACCCTGGGTGGCAGCTGCCCAGCCTGTGAGGAGCTGGCTCCTGGAGAGAATGCCAGCAGATGGTGCTGGACATGCAGGAACCAGGATGTGGAGAGGCAGGAAAAGCCTTTGTCCTGTGCCTCCAGCTGTGCCCGTTTGCCTGGAGTGCAGGGATGGGGCTGGGGCTGAACTCCATCTCTTTGGGGATGCTCCTCTGCAAGTCCTTCCAGGTGCAGTAATCTCTCACAGAGCCACCAGCTCCATCTTGGCAATTAGGTGTCCCAAGTCCTTTTGCCTGATGGAAAAATCATTTGGAGCTTGCTTGCTCGGGTTTTTTTAAAAAAAATTTAATTTTTCTTTGTGGTTTGTTGGGGTTTTTTTGTGTGTGTGTGTGTTTTTGTGTGTGTTTTGTGTTTTTTTGTTTGTTTTTGAGGTTTTTGGGGGCTTTTTATTCGTTTGGGGGGAGCTTTTTTGGGGGGGTTTTGGGGGGCTTTTGGGGGAGTTTTGATTTTTTTTTTGTTTTGGTTTTGGGTGTTTTTTGGGGGGAGAGGGGTTGGGGAGGTTTTTTGGGGAATTTTGGTGTAATTTTGAGGGTTTTTGAGGGGTTGTTTTGTTTATTTGTTGGAGTTTTTTGTGTTTTGCTTGGTTTGGGTATTCATTTTTTTATTTAGAGGAGTGAAAAATGAGCTGTGCTTACAGAAGCATGAGTCAGACTGGCAGCGCAAGCAATTTGCAGGATTGTTTGCTTATCAGCAACCCAAATCTGCCCCAGCACTGGGCTTTTTTGCTGTTCTTACAAGTGTTTAGGAGTCAGATCCTGTGACTTTTGCTCTGATAGTCACCCAAGACTTGAGATAATGAAGCAACCATGACAACAGCAGAGCTTTCCCTCAGAGAGGAGCCTGTGGAGCAGCTCTGGTGCAACATCTGCACAGCCACTGCTGGAGAATGTCAGGGTATTTCTGTAATCGATGACTTCCATGCAGTAATTTTGGCTGATGATCACTTATTCCATAATACCATCCTCAGAGGGAATGATTTCACAGCAGATATTTTTCTGGGGACTATTAAGACTTTAATTTTTTATTTTTATTTTTTTGCCCAAAGGCTCTGTGAAAGTGATGCTGTTGTAATGTGATCCATGCAACCACGTTTATTTCTGGGACAAATAATGGAATCAAAGAATGGATTGGGTTGGAAAGGACCTGAAAAAAACAATCTCATTCCCACCCCGTGCCATGGGCAGGGACACCTTCCACTGTCCCAAGCTGCTCCAAGCGTTGTCCAACCAGGCCTTGGACACTTCCAGGGATCCAGGGGCAGCCCCAGCTGCTCTGGGCACCCTGTGCCAGGGCCTGCCCACCCTCAGTGGGAAGAATTTCTTCCTAATCTTCAGTGTATGGTGGGACAACTTTTCCTTCTGCAGGACCGAGAAGTTGCTTTTGTTTCCAAAGCAATCCACAGCCCTTGGAGGGACTGTAAAATCCTTACTGTAATCTTTTCCTTTTGCAGTATTGCATTGTCCCTTTGGGGCAGGGAGGAGAGGTGTCAATGGGGGGCAGAGCCTGTGCATCAGCAATTTTTGGCTTTATAGGGCCTCAGCTTGTATCTCCTTTCCTGTCTAAGGCTGAATTCTCTAAGTCAGCTTTCCTGTCCCCACACACATGGTTAACCTGACCACCAGTAATGGCTGAGGGGACACATCCTGGTTTTTCACCCTCTGGAGTGGATTTGCCATAGAAACGGTCTCCTTCATCACCCATGAAGTGTGAGTGGGTGATGCCAAACCCTTTGGAGAGCCCCTTGAAGAGGGAATTCTTTCCTGGACACCAGTGGGATGGTGTCTTGGTTTGAAAAGACAGGTCTGTGCTAAGGAAGGCACAGGCTCCCCTGAAATGGAAAATGTGAACTGTTATAATTTTGAAATTAGGGGCTCTCAGGCAAAGATATGGGAGCAGGAATAACAGTTCTTTAGTAGGGAAGGAAAAAAAACCCAAAGCAATGCAGAAATACAAAATGACACTGACAGAGTGAGAATATGGCCTGACTCCCTGTGGGTCAGGGTGTTGGTGGCAGTCCCATTAAAGGGTGGCTGCAGTCCTCCTGCAGAGACAGGTGTGGTTCTGCTGAAGCAGTGATCCTGTAGAAGGGTGGAGTTTTCCTCTGAAGATCCAGTGCTGGTGTAGATTGGTCAAGTCTTCCTCTGGGAATGCAGTGGGAAAGGGCTGCTCCTCTGGGGATCCAGTGGGAAAGGTGCTGTGGTGTTCCAACTGTCCAGTTATATCCAGGAAGGAATGCCTGGCTCCTCCCCCTGGGTGGAGCTTCTCCCAATGGGATGATGTAATTTTATCAGTCATGCAGTGACACTCAATGGCCCATGAACACAAGATATTTCCCTGAGGGAGGACTGGTTTGTGGGACAGGTAAAGAAAACTGCCCAATGGACAGAAGATAACTGCCCCACCTCTAACAGATGGAAATAGAATACACACCCCCGGCCACATCTTCCAACCTAAGACAGATGGGAGGGAGCTGCATGGCTCACTCAGTGAATTCCAGAGGCTGGAGGTTGATTCCCAATGAGAAGCCTCCCCAGTGGCTTGGGAAGCCATGGTTCTCGTGGAAGTGTTTTGCCTGTGCAGGGCTGAACGCATCAGATCAGTTTGAACGTGCTTGATGCCACAAATCAGCACCTGCTCGGCAGTGAGCCTTGGCATGTGTTCTATTTTTGGGTGCAGAATAAGGGAGCCATTCATCTCGAGCTGATTTGCAAGGATAAACTGGAGTGGGAGAACAGCAGTGACTCAGCTCAGCGTTCTGGGGTGAGTTCAGCACTAACCTCTATTAATGATTTAGCACAGCCATTGAAAACGTGGGGAAATCAGCTGCTCTGTGGAATTCTGATGTCCTGGCTGGCTTCAGTCTCCAGGCATGAAGTGTCACCTCTGTTTTGAATATTTTTGTCTCTTTATTGGTGACAATGGACAAATGTGCACCTGGTTGGCTTAAGCATTCCTTGATCTGATCCCCTCCCGTCAAGGACACATTTTCCTTGCTCCGGCCCTTTCCTGCTCTCTGGGACACTTATCTGGAAGGACAAATCCTGGCGTGGATCTGACTTGTCTGGTTTTGTTTCTGGCAGGCATGGTGAGGCCCTGGCACAGGTTTCCCAGAGGAGCTGTGGCTGGCCCATCCCTGGAAATATCCAAGGCTGAATTGGACAGGGTGTGGAGCAACCTGGGATGGTGGAAGGTGTCTCTGCCCATGGCAGGGAGCTGGAACTAGGTGGTCTTTCACATCCCTTCCAATCCAAGTCATGTTGGAATTTCTATGAATTCCTCTAGAAACTTGTCTTGCACCCCTGGGAATTGTGGGAGTTGCCCAAATTTGTTGCTGCTGTGAGGTCTGTCCCGCTTGCTGCTCCTCAGGTGCCTTGTTGAGAAGGGTGTGGGTGCCCTCTAGAAGGAAACTGGGCATTGGCCTTGGCCTGGGGAGTGGTATCTCTTTCTGGGGAGGGGAGGGAGGCAGACTGAGGCTTCCTCCCAGAGGGAATTTTGACTTTTGGGGAATGCATGGTGGTGCAGGGAGGAGGATCGCTGGCAGGGTGTCCCTGCAGCCTAGAGAAGGGCAAGGGGACTGGCATCAGCCAAGGCATGGATCCACAGGCAGATCCTCCAGAGCCAGGCTGTTCCTCCCCCAGAAGCAGCCCTGTGTTCCCTCAGGATAACAGATTTCCACACATCCCAGTTTCACATCCCCGGGGGATTGCAGCGCTTGAGATGATCGCTCACTGCCGTGTGCACTCTGCGAGTCAGTCACGAGCAGGGTGGGTGGTTTATTTTCTGAATTTTAAAGGGTGTTTATGCACTGGAGGATTCAAAATGAATAATTCTGGCTGCTCTAAAGCAATTAGCTTCTTTCATCGAGCAGCCTTCAAAGAAAATGTTGCTGCAGACAAGCCATTAGGGAAGCAGATGAAATACTCTGGGGCTCAGATTGTTGGGAAGGGACCAATCCTGCAATTCCTCTCCCACAGGGAAATCAAGTTTTCTATAAAATTGCCCATCAGCTGTCAGAAGCTGGCATTTGTGCCTTTCTGGAATGGCTGGTGTAGATTGGAAGCTCTCCTTGAAGCAGGGCTCCAAGGTTTGTTGGTTAGCAATGCACCAGGGTGCATCCAATTGGAGCTGCTGAGGCCAGGTGGAGACCTGCCTCTCTGTTTGCCATGATGTTCCGACTTCCCACCCCAAATTTTGGCCTGGCCTTGAAAAGGAGCATGATTTCCCGCCCTTGATTGTGCCTACGAGTGTGAGGAGCGACAGGGCTGTGGGATGGAGAGGATTGAACATGCTGGCTCTGGAGAGAGGGATTTCCCTGCCTCTGCCTCAGGAGGGACACTGAGGCATTAAGCAGCTGACTGGGTTTATTAAAAAGCCCAAAAAAAACCCCCATATCAAAAAGCTGTTTAAAGCTTTGTTGTGCCTTGCCTGTCCTTGCACCAAGCTTTGCACATCTGTTTGGCTGCAGGGCCGAGTGCTGATCCTCCACGGACACTCAGGATTGGGTTTCTTTGCATCCTGTGCTGCCAAATCCAACTGGATTTGGCCCCTCTGGGCTGCCATGATCTATTAGAATCAGGATGAGCACCAGCCTGGATGCTGGTGGCTGCCCTGGTAGCTCAGACAGAGCTCTCTGGATGCAGAGTCACAGCCAGGAGCATCACACTCTGTGTTTAGTGTGACTTATTCCCTGTGGACAACATCCTGTCTGGGCAAAAGGGGTTTGCTTTTAATTCTGCGTGAGATGCACCTTGCAGCTGGCTGCAAAATCAGCTATGCCTGGTACTTGGAGAGGAAACACAGCTGGAAGTGCCCAAGGCCAGGCTGGATGGGGCTTGGAGCAACCTGGGACAGTGGAAGGTTGTCCCTGGAATGGCAGGGGGTGGAATGGGATGAGCTTTTAGGTCCCTTCCAGCACAAGCTATTCTATGACTCTCCTCTCCTGAAGGTGCTGTTGGCAGATTTGTCTCTTAGCCCTTGTCCCATGGCAACAGATATTCCCAAAAAATTTGTTTCAGGCACTCCCATGGCAGGGGTGAAGGTGCCTCCACTGGGACACCCAGCTGTGCTTCTCTCACCTGGCCCAGGAGGTGCAGCTTGCAAACCCTCCTGACAGGAGCATCCATCATTTGGGATTTAATCCCAAAACAGGAGCATCCCATTTGGGATTTAATCCCAAATTCTCTTTGGGGGACAGGTGTGGGGCACAGCTTGACCAGCAGTGGCCTGGCTCTGTTGGTGTGACACAGCAGAGAGGAACAGTTCAGGGTCTGGCTGGAGTGTGTGAAACATTTAGGGGAGGAGTTGTGATTTATGATGAAGCCTCAGAGCCCAGTGTGACTGCAGCATTTGGCTGCCTCTCTGTGTATTCATCTCCTGGTTTTTTTTTGTAAATTCTCCGTGTTTTATTTCACATTCCACCTCCCCCTGTTGAGCCTGGCAGTCTGGAAACAAGGCTCTGAGAGGGTTTGGCCAACCAGAGTCAACTGGTGCCATTCCTGGGTCATTTTGGGTATTCTGCTGATCACTACACTCTTACTGCAGCCCTCCAGCCTGTGAGAGTGGGAAATCCCTTTCCTGGGCTTGGAGTTCAGGGAATGAGCCCATCTCTGTGCACCTGACCTGGCTGTGACCATGGGAAGGCCAAACTCCAGCCCTGCTTTTGCTCATTCTGCCTCTCCCTGCATCATGTCCTTGTTTTGGCAGCCTCCCTGTCTGGTTATCCAGCCTGAAACTCTCAGGGGCCAACTTCTCCTAATGGAGATCAGGAATCTGGGTCACTGCTTATGGGCTGAAGGGTGGAATTAAGCAGCACTTGTTTGATAAGCTTGCTCCCTGTAATGAGAAAACATCCTGGTGTGTTGCAGAAGGTGCCTTTGAAGCCTCAAGAGATCCTGGAGAAAGGCAAAATAGAGAGGGGGAGGGGTGGGGGAAATCTAATCCCAAATTTAATTGGCATGAAGGAGTTGCCATTTGTGTGTGAGGATTCTGTGCCGGCGTGGTGGCTGTGCTGTGACTGTGGCAGGACTGAGTGACACTGGCTCTGTGCTCCCTTTGCCATGGGCCAGTGTCACTTCCCTCTCACCCTGCAGATCAGCGTTTTCCTCAGGGATTGGATCACATTTCAGCCCTGAGGTTCTCAAAGCGCATGGATGACAATTCGCCTGTAAACTGACGCGGCCTTGCCAGCATGATGCCTCAGGTTTGAGCTTTTATAGTTTCAGATTCTGTGCTGCTTTAGAGTGTACTTCTGAGCTTCGTATGAGGGCATGGTGAGCTCTCTGCACAGAGCAGGGAGACAAAACAATTCCTGCTCTAGCTGGGCACCAAGGACAAATGATCCAAATCCAAGGCCCAAGAGCATAAACAATGTGGGCTGAAGAGAGAAAAACAAGCAGGATGGGACTTGATGGGCTAAAGCTGGAATTGGACAATGAACTGCAGGATGCAAATGGAGCAGAACTTACAAAAGTGGCAGACCCCGTGACCAGTTGTCCATTTTGTGACCATTTTGGTTCATCTTGGGTGCAGCCCTGGCTGGGCTCTTGTGCTGCCCAGGGTGGATCCGTTGAGGAGATCCTTTTAATCAATACCTACTTTATTCTTTAACTCTGTCCACTCTCTGTTCTAGGTCAGCCTTCACAAGGCATCAAGAAGGAGCACCACCAGCTGAACTGAATTTCTGCCTGTCCGTGGGTCTCAGTGCATTGAATCAGAATATTTCAGGTTGGAAGGAACCTTAAAGCTCATCTCTTTCCAACTCCCTGCCATGGGCAGGGACATCTTCCACTGTCCCAGCCCTGTCCAACCTGGCCTTGGACACTTCCAGGGATCCAGGGACAGCCACAGCTTCTCTGGGCACCCTGTGCCAGGGCCTGCCCACCCTGCCAGGGAACAATTCCTAATTCCCAATATCCCATCCGTCCCTGCCCTCTGGCACCGCCTCTCTCCTTGCCCAAGGCCCAGGTTGGCCAGCAGACCTTCTGATTGTTCATTAGAGTCAACATCCTCCAGACTGAGCCCTTGAAATCTGCCCCGTTCTTGTTTCTTTGTCAGAGCTTGGAGTTCCAGGTAAGTTAAATGTACCTTTTCAAAAGTTATGAGCAGTGCTCTGTCAAGAGGAATGAATAAGGAATGTGCACAGTGTGAGTTCACCAGAGTTCATAAAATATTTGTAATTCCCCCGTCGTCCCTGGAGTTCACACTGACTCAGGAACCGAAACCAGAGGCCAGGTTTTAAAAGCTTTTGTGTTTACAAAAACCAGTGCTTGTCTTTGGTCATCATATCTGACAGCTGAACTGTTTTTTTCCAGTGGAAAGGAAGGGTCATTTTTATAGCCAGATATAGCAAATGTGAACTCTGACCGTAGGCAGGGCAGCCTGAAGGTACCAGAAGTTTTATTTCTGGGTTTCAAGTTGAGAGGAATTCTGGAGGTGAGTGGGTTCTCAGACTGCCTGCTGCAGCAGCAGGTGTGGCTCTTGGAGGGGAAAGGTGATGAATGCAGGTGGTGGAGCTGATACAGAGCCCTGAGAGGAAGAAGTGAACATCTGGGTGTGCAATTCCTGACCCTGCTGGTGGAGGGGAGAGCTGGCCACGGTGTCTGCTGATGGTGACACCAGCATCCCTCTCTGCCACCTCCTTGGCCAAGGGCTGCAGCTCCTGCCAGCATTTTGGGCTGCCCTGGCCGACCTCAACCCTGATTTATTTTCTGTGCCTGAGTTCAGCTTCCATGAGTTCATCTGGGTACAGTTCTAGTGAGTGTTGCACTTTCTTGCCTGGGTTTTTCTGTGTGTTTTATCAGGGGACACTGCAGCCTGCTGAGCTCTGTAAAATCCAGTTTTTGGAGGCAGAGGAAGAGGTGCACATCTTAATTTGACATCTGTTTAATTGCTGTCTGCTGGCACAGGGCTGGGCTTGGGTGCAGGACCTCAGCTCTTCACATGGGTGGTGTGAGGGCTCCCTGTGCGTGTCCCCAGTATCGCCCTGTACAGAATTCACACAGAATCACAGAATTACTGAGTTGGAAGAGACCTTCAAGATCATTGAGTCCAACCCAGCCCCAACACCTCAACTAAACTCTGGCAATCAGAGCCACATCCAGTCTCTTTTTAAACACACACAGGGATGGTGACTCCACCACCTCCCTGGGCTGCCCATCCAGCCAGCTCTGAGCCCAGCACAGAGTGCCCCTCTATAGGAGTGTGTCTTTTGTTGAGGAGGGACAAAATTATTTTTTTTGTTTCTTTAAAAAGGAAAGAAGCTTAGAAGTTTTTCTTTTCGATTAGGTGAAAAAAAGACACTTCATAGGCTTAAGGGACTTCACCTCAAACTTAAGGACAGAAGCCAAAAAGTCCCGCCTGGGCAATTTACTAGAAAAGGATGTGAACAAAGAAACTAATCGCTTTTGTAAAGTGTTTTACCAGGAGCAAGAACGTCTGGCACCTGGCTCGGTTTTCCTGTTGGTTATTTTGCCTTTTATTAAACCTTTTTGTTTCCAACACTCCAACAGAAGCCATCCTGCTGATTTGTATGCCTCCAAGGGTAGCTGAGCTATCTTGGGTGTGTTATAGATGTCCAAGGGCTCCTTAGACCTGGCTCAAAGAAGTTCCTATAACACTCCTGTCCCAGCCTGGGCAGCTGGACCCAACTCCAGAGCATCCTGCATTCCTTGGCATTCCTCCACAGCTTCTCCTCCTCTCCCTCACTGCTGGCTGCCTCCCTGAGTGACCAAACCAGGCTGGGTGTCCCTTGGCCTAGCAGAAATCCCTTTTTCCTTCCCTTTTCCTCCCACCTGCCCAGTCCCTCTGCCTCTCCTGCCCCACTATTCCTGCCCAGCCTTTCTGCTGCAGCAGCTTCCAACAAAAACCCCTCTGTGTCCGTGTCTAGTGCTAGATGTGAGACTGGTATTTACTGTTTTGTGTGTGGTTGTAGTAGGTATTGTAATGGCTGTGGTTAATTGTGTATTTGTAGGAATTACTAGTGATGTTTGGGTTAAAATTGGTTTTTTAATGGTAATTTGTTGAAATAATTGTTGGGTAAATGATAAGGTTTATGATGTGACATGTGTTTTTTAAATATAATTTTAAAAATTTGTCTTTTTTGGTTGTTTTAATAACTTTTATTGGTATTCTATAATGAAAGTTATATAAATATTAATATAAAATATATTAATTTGGAAGTTGTCAAGGTATAGAATGACTTAAGGATAAGAGGTTGGGCTTCCTTGGGAGGTGTTTAATAATTTTGTTAATTGTGTGTGGTTTTGGTTTCTAAAGGATTTTTTGGGTAATTGTTACTACTTGTTTTGTCATGTGGTGGTGTTTTGTGTTGGTAAATCTGTTTTTTGAAAGTACATTTTTATTTATATTCGATCTGGAATGGTATTGACTGCTATAGTGTTGGTTTTTTTTACATTTGGGATAATGATTGATTGTTTTAACAGGTGCTGGACAGTTCTTTATTGCATGTTTAGGTTTAAGTATATTATATTATTTATGATATAAAGTATATTATAATTATGCTATTATAAATTATTATAATTATATTATAGAGTATATATATAATACAATTATATTCTAAACTATTATGTTATAATTATTATAATATAAAGTATATTATTTTTAATATAAAGTATATGATAGTATTTATATTATAAAGTATATTATATTATTTTTATTGGCTTGTGGCATTGTTTTGGGACAGTTTATAATAAGAGTATTGAATGTTTTTGTAGGTTTGTCACTTAGTACTTCTGTTTGAGTAGTAAATCTCACGTCTTAATTTTAATAAAAATTTTAACAAAAGTTAGTTCTTCCCATGCTGCAGTCAGGGGATGATGGGAAAGCGAGCACAGTGAGAGCAGAGGGGCCAGGTTGTTCCTCCTACACCACATTTAAGTGCAATAAATAAACAAGAAAATAAAAAATAAATAAAAATAAATAAAAATAAATAAAAATAAATAAAAATAAATAAAAATAAATAAAAATAAAAATAAATAAAAATAAATAAAAATAAATAAAATGCTAACAGCAGTGCCACTGCTGGGCTTAAATGTGGCTCTTGCTAATGGTGCCTTCCTCAACAGGGTTTTTTCTCTGTGATGCTGTTTGAGGTTATTGATAAGGGCTGGTTGTCCTCACTGGGGTGGTGCATGGTCTAATCAAGCCCATTCCTATTAAGAATGATGCTGGTGAGCCAACTCCTGTCCCAGCATCAGCAAGAATTTGTAGGAAATTGGAGGAAAACCTGTGTGGGCTTGGAAGTTTTGTGACTTCTGAGGGGCTCTGAGGCAGCCAGATCCTCAGATGGTGAGGACCAGGCTCATGTTTTTCACTAAAAGTCACGTTTACTTTTGTGGGGCTTTTTGCCTGGCTTAAAATCAGTTGGGCTGAGCTGGTTTTGAAAGCCTGGCACAGTCACCAGAGTGCCTTAAGGGAGGCTTGAAGGTAAAATCCCAGAACCCTCAAGGCTGGAAAAGGCCTCCAGGATCACAGAATCCAACCTCTGACCCAGCACTGCCAAGCCCAGCATTAAACCACCCACCAGGATTTTCAAATCCTGCTCTCAAAACACCTGGAGCTGTCCTGGACCAGAGGAAATTTTAGGCTTTTTCTGGTGGGTTTTGACCTCCTGTCTGTGTTTCAGTAGTATTAGGCAGTTTACTCCCAGGTGTTTACTGGGGTGAACTTCTCAAGGAAGATGAAATGCAGGTGAGCTGTTGTTACAGCAGCCCATTTAAACTTTTACGCCAAATATTGAGCTGTAAAGTGCTGCTGCACTGTCACATCCCACACTGGTGAGCTCTGGCACCAGTGAGGGATGCTGGAACTGGATCAATAGAAGGGGAAAAGTGCACTCTGAGTAAAGTAAGAAGTGTTGTCAGCTTGCTGTAACAAAGAGGAAAATGCCTGTGGAGTTCAGAGGGATCAGGGCTGGGCAAGTTGGAGAAAGTTCAGCAGGTGAAACACTTTGTGGCTGGAGGCATGACCAGCCAGAGTGGCCATCAAATTTTCAAGCAGGAGAAGTTAAAAGGTGGCAAAGCACCCTGCTGAAAGGTGAGGGGTGCTTCAGAGGGGAAGTTATATCCCTGTGTTTTGGCTTGGCACCTGTCAGTGCTTTCTTTGTGCTGCTAGTGCACAAATTTTATCAATTAATTTTATTAATCAATCCCTTTTGTTTCTCCTGTGCCTTACAATGCAGCCTGCTCAGTAATTGTGGAGCTGCTCTGCTTCCCTCAGATGGAATGGACAATCCTTCCCAACTCCAAGCACCTTGTCCCAAGCCTTTCCCACTGCCATGAGTGGAGAGGAGACATGTGGCTCCTGCTTGAGGAGAGCACAAGAGGCATTTCCATCCTGAAGGCAGTGGCTGGAAGGGCTGCCTGGGCTCTGACCTGCTGCAGGTTGGTGTGTCTTAGGGAAAGAGGCTGAAATCTGGGGAAAAAAAAAGCAAATGTGGGCTCCTCAGCTTCCACATCTTCCTGCTTGACAACACAAAGACACAATAAGAGCAATTTGTGGCTAAGAAAATCTCTGCTCTAATGTTTCCTATTTCTTCTGGAGGAGGCATTCTCATGTCATGGAGAGGTGTGCTGCTGGAAGCTGGAGGAGGGGGACAAAGCTTGAGACACTCCCCTTGATTCTTCCCATCCTTTGTGGAATAGGGATGCACTGGGATCCACCTCTGCATTGAGGTGTGGTGGTCCATGTCCAGCAGCATCTGGGAGCCTACAGGTAACTGAGCTCTGGGGCTGTGAGGTTTCCTGTCCTGTGCCCATGTCCTGTCCATAGGTGCTCCTGCATGTGTATGGTTAGTGGGAATTTTATGGTATTATTGTGGTGATGTGAATGTAATGGAATCATTTTTGTAGTGAGAATTTTAGGTGGTCCAAGGAGAGCTCAGACTTAGACATTTCTTTTTTTTCTCTTGATGCATCCAGTGAGCCACCATCCTCCGAGGCTGGAACAGCAGCTCAGGGACACATCAAGCCAAAAAATCTTGTACTGGAGTAAAGAGTGGGCTAGGTTTGACGTGGGTTTTTTAAGTAAAACCACTTCAAATGGTGCTAGGGTAAAAAAAAAAGATTAACATCTCCTTTGCAGTCTGAAATTATGGACTTTGTGCTGGAGAGCAGGCTCCCAGACCACCCTTTTCTATTTATTGCCCATAGCAATTTCCTCGGCCTTCAGGAGCTTCAGGGTAAACTGAGCCCTGTAATTACCCTGGATATTACCAGGACACTTCCTCCACCCCTCTGAAAACTACTGTGAAGTTTCTGCTGTAACTAAAGCTTCTCTTGCAAAAGGCAGGACAGAAAAAACAAGTTTTTAGAGGTGTTTATGAGTGCAGGACAGCTGCCTCCAAGAGAGCCAGGCTGCAGTTAAGCCATGTCTTTATGGTTGTTGCATCTCTTTTTGGCGTTCCTCCCTGCCCTTTATTCCCAGAGTATTCCCATGGGACAGGTGCTTAATAATTTTGTTGATTGTGTGTGGTCTTGGCGCCTAAAAGATTTTTGGGTAGTTGTTACTATTTGTCTTGTCGTGTGGTGGTGTTTTGTGTTGGTAAATTTGTTTTTTGGAAGTTTATTTTTGTTTATGTTCTATCTGGAATAGTATTGACTGGTATAGTGTCTTTTTTTTTTTTTTTTTACATTTGGGATAACAATGGATTGTTTTAACAGGTACTGGACAGTTCTTTATTGCATGTTTAGGTTTGTTATACTGAAAGTATATTATATTATTTGTATTGGTTCGTGGTATTGTTTTGGGATGGTTTATAGTGAGAATATTGCATGTTTGCCCCACCCCTGGAAGTGTTCCAGGCTGGGTTGGAAGGGGCTTGGAGCAATCTGGGCTAGTGGAAGATACCCCTGCCCATGGCAGGGGTGGAATGAGATGAACTTTGTGATCCCTTCCCACCCAAACCATTCTGGGATGATTCCTATGCCAAAACCATCTCTGCACCATTACAGATGTTATTTATGCCTCACCTGAGCGTGTCAGTCCTGTATTTACCATTTGTGCCAGATTTAGGAGCATCCCACCATCTGCATGTCATGGAAGAGCCCTCCTTGATAGGAGAAGCAGTTTGGTAGCTCAGAGCCAGGCAGGGAAAGTTCCTTTCATCTGCTCCAGGGCAGGTTTAGATGGATAGTAGGAAAAGGTGAAGAGGTGGTCAGGCCTTGGAACAGGGCTGCCCAGGGCAGTGGTGGAGGCAGCATCCCTGGAAGTGTCCAAAGGATGTCCCACTGTGTTCTGCTCTCTGTGGGTAACACTGCACACACAGAGCCTGGAGCACGCTGTGGGCTTGTGAGCATCCTGAAAGGCCTTCTGAAAAACAAGGTTCATTCTCCTGTAAAAATTTTAAAAGTCCAATAAAATACAATGGGAGACAAAGACAATAAAGCAAAGATTTATGGCCAGGTACCTCTTGGCATTCAGCCAAGACATTCTGGCTATTTTGGAAACACCCTTTGTATGCCATTTCTATTGCATCTGCCTGTTCCCTATTCAGAAACAATTATGCATATTAAACGTTTCCCCTGTTGGGAAGGATGAAAGTTTGACAAGAAAGTCTCACAGATATGAATGCTTGACAGAAAGATTTTTGAATGTAGAATCTGAAGAAGAAATAGAAATGGAAGCAAGTTAAGATATAGAAGAAAAGAATTGCTGAGCCAGTCTCACTGGATAACCAAGAAGGCAAAGGGTGTGTTAGTTAGAAGGGGTTTTTATGGCTTAGAGCAAAGGATAAACCCACCCCAAACAAGAAGATGTTTTTACCAAGCAGAAAGACAGCACAGGCAAACAAGTCAGCAAATGCTGCAAGTAGAAAAAAGGTCTCAGAAATTTCCACTGCAAGAAAACTGAAAAACAACTTCCAGCTTAAACTGTGATGTACTAACTTTTAGTGACTGGAGAACAGGAACATGAATATGGTAATTACAGTAGTTATGATAGGCTATAGATAATAGTTAAGGTATGGATTGGTTCTGCTGTATGAAGATGCTCAGCAAAGAAAAGTATAAAATGCATTGTAACCAAAACCAAAGGGTCTCCAGGACTGCCTGCAGCTGGAGCTGACAGCTGTGGGCACAGCTCTGTCACCCACAACCCTGGACTGCTGGAACCTCTTGGATGGAATAAACTGCATTTTGGAGAGCTGCCTGGAGTCCCACATCCCTCATTTCGGCTCTTACATTCCCCAAACCACTTTACATGTTCCAAGAACTGTTTAACATGGCTCCTCCTCGGGTCTGCCTTTTTACAGTTGTGGTTTTAGTCCATTCTTATCATCACCTCCACTTTGGGCTTTGGTCCATGTTAACTTCAGACCGTGAGTGCTGATAGCTGGCACATCTGTAGCAGGTGTCCTCATCACTTGTTCATTGGGTGTTATCTCATCCAAGCAGGCATTTCAACACAAGCATACTTATATCAGATCACAAGATCTTTATAGCAAAGCTACTTTACACCACACATATAGAATCCATTTTAATATTTGCAAAAAGCCAATAGTATAATATGTATGTATAACAGAAGGGACACACAGGTGGGAAGCTGTGGGTGCTCCAGGAAGGTGAAATGCAGGTGAGCTGTTGTTACAGCAGCCCATTTAAACTTTTACACCAAATATTGAGCTGTAAAGTGCTGCTGCACAGTTACATCCCACATTTGTGAGCTCTGGCACCAGTGAGGAGGCAGCTGCTGAGGAGGCAGCCTGAGGTCCTGTGGCTGGAACCCAGGTCAGACCCTGCTGAGTGCTGGCCCAGGAGGTTTTGGGGGAACACCAGCTGAGTCCAGCTGTCCTTGTCCCCAGCAGAAAGGTGCCTTCATCCTCTGCCAAAGGCAACTGTCCCCCCTGGCTGCCTGGAGTCCTGGTGGAGCAGATAACTCCACATCTGCTCTGCTTCAAAGCCTGGGCTGGGCCAGCTCCGTGCTCAGACACACGTGGCATGAATTAGGGTGTGAAAAATGCCAATCACTTGTTTTTAAAATTTTAAAAGTTTAATAGTAATAAAATGGTTATAAAAATAGTAATACAATTAGAGTAATAATAATTTGGACAATTTGAATTAGGACAATATGAGACAACAAACACAAAGAGTCACAGACATCTGGGTACGTTTTTCCTGGGCAGTGTGAGCCCAAAAGAGGACACCCATTAACAGAGGATTAACCCTTAAAAGCAACAGCCTGTTGCATATTCATACACCTCATACATGGTGCATAAATTCCATTCAAACACAGGATTCTGTCTGGGCAGTGTCAGCTTCTTCCTCTGAATCCTAACAGCGCCTTTGAGGTTGGAAGAAGTTTGTTTCTTCTGATAATGGAGCAATAAATTCTTTTTCTCTGAACGATTCAGGTGTCCTGTGGCTGCTATCTTGCTGCAAGTCTTTTCTTTAAAAAAAGTATCCTACATAGCATTGTTTCTATTTTAACAATTTTTTGTAACCTAAAACTATATTTAACACAGTACTTAAGAGAATTAATACAGCATTGCTTTCTAACACAACACATATAATATTCATTTGAATATTTGCGAAAAGCCAATCATAAAATACATGCAGTTTCACAAGGGGATGGATTAGTGGGAATGTGTGTGTGCAATGAGGTGCCCAGCACATCCCAGCAGCGCAGGGTGCAGTGCCTCTCTGCTGTGCTGCTGCTCCAGAGGGGGAAAGTGTGTTTTTCCCCTTTCCTTTGCAGCTTCTGAGATGCATTTTTGGTGGGGATTCGACCCACCAGGCAGGGAGCAAAGTTAATCTTTGAAGGGGAGCTTGGTGGGGAGGGAGAACACATCTCATTAAAAGTCAGCTGGGAAAAAACCCTCCAGGATTGCACACATATTTTGCAGAGCAGCTCCTCGTGTTGCTCAGCCTGCTGGAAGCCAAAGCACTGGCAAAGATTTCCCTCAGCCACAGAGGATCCTGTAAATTACCCTGAGCTGGGCTCTGCACCTCTGTGAACACCTCAGAGCTTCTTGGAGGTTGCTCCTGGTACTTGACCCTCATCAGAAATTATTTGGGATGGTGGAAGGGCAGGAGCCACCATGAAGCCTGATTTAGCAGCTTCCCAAAAAAAGGTTTTCCAGGGCAGGGTTGAGGCCTGGGCACGAGGGAGGCAGGAGGGCAGGGAACATCTCTGTGTCACTGTGTCCTGCTCCTGTGGTGCCACAGTGGGAGGATGGCAGGACAAAGCTTCAGGTGGCAGCTTGAATGCAAGGGCTGCCATCAGTGCAGGCTTCAAATAGAGAGGGGAATTTTTATTTCGTTCACTGCTCCAAACCCTTCTCTTCCACTTCCCTGCTGGGATGGACGCATTCAGCAGCGGGAGACTGCGGGCACGGGCTGGCAGGGAATCTCATGGACCAATTTTCCCTGCCTTTCTAGGTTCCTGTTAAATTGCAGGAGCCCACGTTTGATCCCAGCCCCCACAGCTCCAGCAGGAGAGGTGAGAGCAGAGCTGCCATCCTGTCATGCTTTGTGCTGTGCTTTCCTTCCACAGGTGAGAGATGTGGGGTGGAAGGAACCCAAAATTCCATCTCATTCCACTCCCACTATCCCAGGCTGCTCCAAGCCCTGTCCAACCTGGCCTTGAACACTTCCAGGGGTGAGGAATCTGAGGCTTCTCTGGGCACCCTGTGTCAGGGCCTGCCCACCCTCCCAGGGAGCAATTCCTAATTCCCAATCTCCCATCCATCCCTGCCCTCTGGCACTGGGAGCCATTCCCTGTGTCCTGTCCCTCCATGCCTTGCTCCCCAGTCCCTCTCCAGCTCTCCTGGAGCCCCTTTAGGCCCTGGAAGGGGCTCTGAGCTCTCCCTGGAGCCTTCTCCTCTCCAGGTGAGCACATCCAGTTTCAGCCTGGCTCCAGAGCAGAGGGGTTCCAGCCCTTGGAGCATCTTTGTGAGGCAGGCTCCACTCAGTCTCCCTTGAGCTTGGTTGGGAAGAGCCTTCTCAGTTACTGGGTCACTCCTTGGGGGAAATGGGACATGCAGGGATCTGAACCATCCTGGGGGCTGTCCAGTCCTAGGTTGCTGTGTGGGACCCGGATGTGTCAGGGTTAGGGTCCCCTAACTTTGGTGCTGTGGCTCAGCTCCCTTTCCTGGCTGGTTTATCTCCCAGGGTTCAGACTGCCTCTGAGATCTTTGGGCAGAAAAAGTGTTCTGCTGTTAGTCATTTCTGGAAAACGTGAAGTTGTGGGTAGGCAGCACTTGGGTGGAGAGCTGGAGCCATCTGCTCTGCAGACTGGATTCCAGTGTCCCCCCAACATTCCCCCCATCCCTGGCTGAGCAAGCCAAAGCAGCAGAGAAGACCCTTCCCAATGCAATCCTGAGGTGTTTGTGAGGGTCCCCAGGATGAGGTGAGAGATGAGAATCTGACTCCATGTTCTCAGAGGGCTGATATATTATATTATATTATATTATATTATATTATATTATATTATATTATATTATATTATATTATATTATATTATATTATATTATATTATATTATATTATATTATATATCATATCATATCATATCATATCATATCATATCATATCATATCATATTATATTCTTACATACCATATCATATTATATCATAGAATGCTACATTAAAACTATACTAAACAAAGAGAAAGGATACATCAGGAGGCTTAACAAGAATGAAATAATAAAAACTCGTGACTGACTCAGAGAGTCTGACACGGCTAGCCATGATTGGCCATTAAATTAAAACAATTCACATGGAACCAATGAAACTTTCACCTGTTGATAAACAATGTCCAGGCCACATTCTAAAGCAGCAAACACAGGAGCAGCAATCAGATAATTGTTGTTTTCATTCCTCTCTGAGGCTTCTCAGCTTCCCAGGAGAAAATGCTGGGCAAAGAGGATTTTTCAGAAAATATCATGGTGACACAATCCCATAATAAACACCCGGCTGGGCAGCCAACAACCCTCTCTCTGTGCTAAAAACCTTTAAGCAGTGCCCGACACAGTCTCCCAGCAATGCAGAGAAAAAGGTGAAGTCACTTAGGATTGACATTTATACTGAGAGAGAGAAAAGAAAATGACTCATTCCCCACAGCCTAAGGGCAAATTCAGTGGCTTCTGCATCTCAGCCGGCTCTGTTGGTTAACTTGAAAGGAATCCCTTTAAATTCCCATTCCCTTTCTCAATGCAGCGGTTCTCCTTTGCTGATTGACTCATTTCCTGGAAATCTCTGAGCATATGCAGCCTTCCTGGCGCTGTGGATTCAGGACCATTGTATGGTGGAAGTGTGTTTTACCTGGAGGGGTTCTTCACCACCAGCCTTGGAAAAGGGGTAAAAATCCTGGTGCTCCAAGGAACTCCAAGGAGCAATAGGTGCTGTTTGTAACTTTCCCTTTGGGTTCTGGGGTGGGTTTGGTCTTTCATTTGTTATCAAAGCTCTCTGTTGGACTTTGAGGTTTGTTTAGGAGAGTGGGATAGAGGTGGGGTGCTGTAGTTTTGTCCTGGATGCAAAAAAAATCATTTTTAGTTCGATGTAAGAAAAGCGTTGAGATGAGCTCATCCTTTAAAGATGACTGGAACCTCTGCAGCCGTGAAATTCCTGCCTCATTTTTCCCCCAAAGGGTGCAGCAGTGGCTGTGTTAAAAAACTAAGTTTATTATACTGCAAAGTCTCAGTTGCATCAGAATTTGGTGGCAGATTCCCATTTTGCGGGAGAAAAGAGCAGCTTGGATTCTCCTCCACCGTGCAGGGGAGATGAAGAACAGTCTGGAAACCCCAAACTTTTTTTGGTTAGGAATGGACTCGTGGGAGGCGTAATTCTGTGTAAGGGTGGGATTCTGGGGGTAAAGAGAGGCAGAACTGGGAGCTGGGCTGGCACCATTTCCACGCGCTGTCCTATTGAGAACAGAATGCAGAATTCTGTGGCAGGATTCCTTGCAGAAAGCAGGCATCCCCCCTCTCAAAGCTCGCAGCCAAAGAGCAGCTGGTTTCTGCTGCAGGGGATGACACAGGATGTTTGGATTTGGGATGCAGATGATGCCGGGTGCTGCAGGATTCCGTTTCAAGCTGTCACAGCAGCCACGTGGTGATGAAGTATCTCCAGTTTGGAGATGCCGCCTCCCAGCTGGGGTAAAGCAGCCTGGATTCCTCCAAGGCTGTGATGGTTTGTGTGCTGCTTCCTTGTGGAATTTTTAGGGTTTTTTTTTTTTTTTTTTTGTTCAGGTTGGGGTTAAATCTGTGAGATGGTATTTTTTTGTTTGCGTTCAGATGTTTATTAGTTTTTATTTATATTATAGTTTTTAAAATTGTGAGTTTTACGGTACTTTAATAAGCTAAAAATGGAGTTCTGCCTTTTTCTTTATAAGTTTTTTTTAAGGATAAACTGTCTAATTAAGAAATGACACTTAAATTATTTTTACTTTTAGCTTAATGACCTACTACTTGTGGTCTGCAACGTCGACTTTTAATTTAATTACACAATACTACTCAAACTTATGAAGAAGAAGGTAAAGAAGAAGGACTAGTTGCTGCCCTAAAACCTCTATCTTGTTTTATATATTACTATATTCTAAACCTTAATCTCTAAGTTTTCTACTATGTGATATGACACACTTCTGTTCAAACTCCACACCCATAATTTTAGTTCTGTCATTCAATTTTGGAAGCCTTCTCCACAGCCTCGGGTCAAATGCAGTGTTCTCTTGGGGGTCAGTGCCTGGCAGCACAGAAAGTCTAAAATTCTCAGCAGCCAGGGTTCCATCACTTCTTTTGTACAGGGAAAAATGGAAAAATACATTTTCTGGAGGGAAAATGTTCTCTGCAAACATGCAGGAGCCCCCCTGTCAGGAGTTCTTGTGCTGCTGAATGAGAGCAGAGGAGTTTTGGGAGAGGTGTGTGCCTCACCCAAGCCATAGGATGCTGGTGGCTGTGCCCACCGTCCCTCCCCTTCCAGTGTAGCTCATCTTGGTTTAGATTTAGATTGGATTTTAAGTAAAATTTCTTCATGGAAAGAAGCTGTTCAGAGCAATGATGGAGTCCCCATCCCTGGAAGGATTTAAGCCACGTAGATGTGGCACTTGGGCATGTGGGTTAGTGGTGGCCTTGGCAGTGCTGGACTCGATGACCTCGGGGGCTTTTCCACCCCAAATGATGCCATGATTGATCCCTCACCCTCCTCTGAGCTGCAGACTGGAGAACTGCAGCCAAGCCTGTGCTTCTGGTGCAGTGCTAATGGGAATTGAGAGCACTGGGAACCTCTTTTTATATGGAAAAACCTCAATTTCATAGCCTGCCAGCAGAAACTCTGAACCTCCAACCTGTGCTTCCCTTCCTGCTTCTCCCCATCCCTGCAGAGGTGAAGCCACTCCACTGTAAATCTGTTCAAATATTCATGCAGGAGGCTGAAGCTCTGCACTAAAAAGCGTGGCCCAGAGAGAGGGAGAGGTCATTTGTCTGCAGAGAGTTCAATCAATTCCCTGCTGAATCACTCTCCAGTTTGGATCCCTACTGGGGAGAGGGAGCCCCGTGCAGGGCTGGGATCTCTCCATGCTGGAGCAGGCAGTGCCCATCTGCAGCTGGCCAGCTCTTCTGGGGACACCACGCTGGGAGAGAGGCCAGGAGAGCCCCAGGCCTGTGGTCTGACCCTCAGCTGGATAACAGCCCTGTTTCTGTGGGAAAGGCAGCCTTTCCAAGCCTTCTGAGGGGTTCATGCAGCCCCTCTGGGATCAGAGAGCGGGTCCTCCCCTCCACCATGGGGCTGCTTTGTCTCTTGTGTCACCCTCTGCCCCGTGGGTGCTGCTGCAGCATCCTCAGTCCTGGGCAAGCCCAGGCCTCTCCATTTCCTTATCTCCACATTTTCAGGTCCTCCCCACAGTGAGGGGAGGGGTTTTTAAGTTTTTTTTTAGCCCCCTAGGTATCTCCTAGGCTGTTATCTCCTTTAACCATTACCTGGCTGAGCAAGGCTTGCTGAACCCCACCAATCCCCCCCCCCCCATAAACAAGACCTGTGTTGTTAATTGTTAATTGTTGATCAGCTTGCTCCAGGTTTCAGCTTCTCTGGGAATGGCCTGCCATGAGCTCGACGGAATGCAGATGCAGGTCCTGTGGAGTGGAAAGGATTCCTTCCCTGCTCCTGTCTCTTGCCTTGCTGTGTGCCGCCTCCAGGCCCAGCCATCGGTGAGTTTTGAGGAGCAGAAGGTGTCACAGACATCTTTTATGAAAAATCCTTTCTTTAGGATTTTTCCTCCTGAGAAGCTGAGGCCTCAGGAACAAAATGTAAACATTGATTATCTGCTGCTGTGGAATGCAACAGGTGCATCTGTGATTGGTCTCATAGAGTTGTTTCTAATTAATGGCCAATCACAGTCAGCTGTCTTGGACTCTCTGTCTGAGACAGAAGCTTTTATTATCAATCTTTGCTATTCTATTCTTAGCTAGCCTTCTGATGAAACCTTTTCTTCTATTCTTTTAGTATAGTTTTAATGTAATATATATCATAAAATAATAAATCAAGCCTTCTGAAACATGGAGTCAGATTCTCGTCTCTTCCCCAGTCTGAAAACCCCTGTGAACACGGTTACAGAAGGGATGCTCAGGGCTGGATCAGAAGGAAAGGACACTGCCTCACACAGCCAGGGTTCTCCTGGCTGAGCTTGGTGCTTGGAAGTCTTGGAAGGACAATCTGGGGCTGCTTTCCTGCACCTAGAACAGGCTTCCCAGGGAATGGTCACACTCCCAATGCTGCCAGGACTCAGGGAGCTTTAGGGCCATGTCTCAGGGATGGGATTGTTGGGGTGGGCTCCATCCCTGTTGGTCCTTCCCAAGAAGGATTGCTGTGGTTGACCACATGTAACTTGGGCCTTGAGCTCAGCTAAGCTGGGCCGGTGGCACTGAAGGATGTGAGAATTCCTAATTTTCCTTCTCCTTTCAAGGAAAGCAGCCTAATTAAGCTTCCTAACATCTAATTAGTTTTCACAGATTGCTCACAAATAATTATCAGTGGTGCAGAGGGCTGTTAAGTCACTCCCTGCTCCAAGGCTTGTGGAAAGGGAAAGGAGTAGGAACCTCTCTGCTCCGAGGCTTTGCCCCCCTCACTTTACAAAACTAGGATGGATATCACCCCCAAAAAGCTTTTTTTTTTTTTTTTTTTTTTTTTTTGGCTATTAAGCTTTCCTAATAGGAGAAAGGTTTTGAACCACATTTTAAAACCTGGCTTTATGTGCAGAGGCTGAGAGAGCAAAGCCAGGCCTGGAGCTCTGGGAACCTCCTCACTACCAGGGTGGGGAGGCAGCAAAGATTGATCCAGAATCCCTTTAATCTGCATCTAAAAATGTGCTGTGTGCATCGTGGGGCAGGGTTGGGAGGTTTTGGAGCAGCTGAGGGAGCTGGGAAGGGGCTCAGCCTGGAGCAAAGAAGGCTCAGGGGGCCCTTGTGGCTCTGCACAGCTCCTGCCAGGAGGGGAATGGTTGGGCTGTGCTCCAGGGAACAGGGACAGGAGGAGAGAAAACGGGCTCAGGCTGGGCCAGGGGAGGTTTAGGCTGGGAAGGATTTCTCCATGGAAAGGATGCTCAGGCCTTGGCAGGGGCTGCCCAGGGTAGTGGAGTCCCCATCCCTGGAGGTGCTCAAGAGGCACTTGGATCTTGCCATGGGGATGTGGTTCTCTGGTGGCCTTGGCTGTGCTTGGGGACTTGACGATCTTGGAGGTCTTTTCCAAGCTTAACGATTCCATAATTCTTTACTGGTTTAAGAGAAAAGCAGAACTTGTGTCACGATGTGTTCCTAAGCACAGAACAATCCTTTTCCAGCTCTGGAAGTGCCCGGGCTCCCTCCTGCACCCGAGACCTGTCTGGGCTGTGCTGATTTAAACAGGGCAAGTCACCGTGGCATGAACCGGCTGCCTGCTCCCCTGCCCGGGCATCAGCCCCTTCCCAGAGCTGGGAATGCTCAGCCACTGTGGAGACACTTCCCCGGCAGGCACAGCCCCGCTCCCAGGAGGACGCCTGGCAGTGTGAGTGTCTTTGCTGTCTCCTCGAATTAGGCACCGAGGACAGGAGCTGGACGCAGACACCCTGCTGGCAGAGAGGCAGACTGAGCTGGCTCTCCCTGCTTTTTGGGGCTGCAGCTTTCCCAGCATGGCCCTGAGCCCTGGAGATTTCATATCCCTGTCCTTTGTGGGTCTTGCTAGCCTAGAGCCTGTGACAAACCTAGCCATGGCCACGGGCTGCTAGCAGCAGGGAAAATCCCCTCTGTCATAATCTCACACCTCCCTGGCTGCCCTAACAAAGCCCGTGCTCAGGGGAGCACAAACCCACCCTTTCCCGGGGTTGCTTGGGCTTGCTTTCCTCAATCCCTTCTTTGTTTTTCATTCCTGAGCCCTAACACAGGCAAGAAAGGAGCTGGAACCAGGATCCCTGGAGGCAAGGAAGCTATTGTCCTAAAAACAAAGGAACTTTTCCTCACGTGCACCAACAACAATAGGAAGTGCCCCAGAGCCTTTACTTCATCCTGGACTGGGCTTCCTGATGTTTTCCAGGATGCTTGTCTGGTCTGGTGTAGCCAGAAATGGCAAACTACATATTCCCTCTCGCCAATCCTAAAAGAGTGCTGCTCCTCCTCAGGAGCAAGAAAGCAGAGCTGGTGCAGCAGGTTTCTCCCCAACAGGTGAGAAATGGTGCCACAGTCTCGTGGATTTTGGAGAAATCTTTCTTCAGGACTTCCCCCTGCCCTCGCCAGCACCTTTAGAAGTTGCTGTGTTTCATTTTTTTTTTTTTTTTTTTTTTTGCGGGGGGGGGGAGAGGAGCAGGAGGAGAGGCATGCCTGAGGTCTGCAGACAGGTTAAAACCCCGGAGGAATGTTTTTCACCACCTTCACTTGGCAGCAGACACAGGCTCAGAGCTGCTGGGAGCCTCCTGGGATGCTCCAGGGTCGGAATTGAAAACGGACACGGACGCTGCCAGTGCCTGCTCACGTTTTCCCAGCAGTCCCAAAGTGAAGAGAAGTTGGGTTTTGGTTTTTTTTTCCTTTCCTAGGAGGTATTGGCATTCCTCCAAGCACGGAGGGACCAGATGGAGCAGTAACACAGCTAAAACTGGGTGGGGGGAGGAGGGGAAGGGAGTATCTGTTAAGGAGTTGGCTTGAAAATAAGATCATGGAAACCAGCTGTTGCTTCAAGGAAGGGTTTTGCTGCTGATTCTAGAAGAGGACAGCACACCGGCTGATGGAAGAAGCCAGTCCTGAAGACCAGCTGTGTTTGGGCTGCATTTCGGGAGGTTGGGAGGTCAAATGCAGGGACACTGAGCAGTGCATGGGGGGATCTCTCTGCTGCAAAGCACAACATCTCGCTGGCTTTCTCTCTTCTGGGCTGCTTTGGGGGGGCTCAGAGGGGCAACAATCCCCCCCACAAAACCTCCAGCAGTCAGGATCAGGAATTCCTCCCGACACATCTTCCCTGGTGTGCCACTGGAGCCGCCCCTCCTGCAGATCAGCTCCCTGTGATGCAGATCTGGGAAGACACATCCTTAGGTAACCATTTATGTAAGCGGCTTTGTGTTGAGGTTCCACAGCTCTGAGAGCCCCCCCAGGCATCTCTGACCCGTGGCAAACACCCCGTTTATCCCAGCATCCTGCAGTGGACACTGCCCTGCCTTCCTTGCAGCAGCTCTGCCTCCCGTTTTCCATCCGGTGCTGGATTTTCGGGATTGCCATGGAGATGGAGGCCAGTGTGACAGGCGTCAGGCAAACAACATGAGACAGTCTGTGTCCTGGGGGATAAACTTGGCACTCTGAAAGGCATCCCGGGCACAGAATTCCCATTAACACCATCCTGTGTAGTGCTTTGAAAACTGATCTCACACTTAGGAGTGGGCTTGAGAGGGGGGAGGGACAAAAACCAGGATTAGGGCACAGAGAGGGGCATTGCTGCTCCGTGAGGACAGGAAAAGGCCTGGCAGCAGAGGCGATTTCTGCATTCCTGCCTCAGCTGCTGTTGCAGGAGCAGCCCAGGAATTCTTGTCCTTTCCCTGATGCCCTGCTGTGTTTTATGCAGGATTTTCTTACATGGGATACAAGGCAAGTGATTCCAGGCGACTCTGGGCCAGGGTGCCAGGCGGGATTTGGGCTTGGAGCAGACCTGGAGGATGTTGTACTCCCCTTTGGATGGCCACAAAACCCCAGCAGATCACAGGTATGGGGAGCAAAGCCCCAGCTCAGCATACAACTCGTTCCTTATGTAATTGTGCTGTGATGGCCATTGGCACAGGAGCCGGGATTTATGTCTGAAACAGCGAGTGTAGGAATTCCGTCTCCTTGGTGATGGATCCAACCAATGGAAAACACACACACACACACACAAAAAGGACTCTAAACCCATCCTTGGGCCTTGCTTTTATTTTCAGAGTGGAGGACAGTGAATTAGGCTGGCCTGTGGCTATGAGCAGGATGTAGGTGTGCCTAACGTGGCTCTGGCCTCCACCTGAGCCATCCCAAACCAGGCTCAGCTATCCCAGGAGCTGCTGTGGAGAGGAGAATTAGGATTAAAAAGTCATGTGCCTGTAATGAGAGCCCTTCCTGGCACCCTGTGCACTGTCCTTACCACACAGTCTCCCCTCCAAACTCCCAGAAACGGTGCTGAGTTTGGGTGTAAGTAACTCCTGCCTTGCCTGCCGAGCCCTGGACTGAACCCAGCATTAATAAAAATTAAACTGCCTGTGTTAACACACCAGGTGAGGAGAAACAGCCCAGGTGATCCACAGCAAAGAGGGAGCTGCTGACCTTTGAAGCCCTCTGAGGCTCTCGGGGAGGAGCCAGAGTTTAGGACAGCAGGAGCATCATCATCTCCCCAGCATGGTGCAGCTGCCTAGGGTCAGGCCACCCTGGCTTTGGGCAGTTGCAGGAGGGGCTGGATGGCAAATCCATGGTTTTATGGAATGATGCTGGTGGTCTCTTTCCAGCACAGGGTTTTCCAAGTGGCAGTGAGGGGTCTTGGAGTTTTCCATGGTGGTTGGGAGCATCTCAGGGTGAGGGTTTGGCTCGTGGTGCTGCTGGTTGGACACGGAGGGGTCGAGAGCAAGGGGCAAGTTTTGGAGCAAAGCACCTCAACAGCGCTTCTGCCCTCCTGGATGTTGGTAATCCTTGGATCTGGTGCTCTTGGTTTAAAGCCAAGAAGGCTCACTGTTTTCCAGAGGTGGCCACATCTCCCCACTGCTGCTGTCACCCGTGTGCCTGGGGAGCAGCACCGTGTCCCCAGCTGGCTCTCCTGCCTTGACAACACCAAACCAAACATCACCTGCCTCATCTGAGCAGACTGGAGAGGAAGATTAGCCTGCCCAGGTGGAAAGTTTCCCAAGGAAAATATCAGAGCCCCGTTTTCTTTCTGCTTAATGAACATTGTGACCCTCGCTCCCCAAGTTATTCCAGTAATGCCCCAGGATCCTAATTAAGGCTGAGCCCAGCGGCTCTTGGCATTGTGTAAACACATGGGAAGACTCCAGCCCTTCTCTAGGAAGCTTCTCATCCAGTTTGGTTTAGGCAAATGCATCCATTGAAACTCTCCTTTTTTATTTTTTCCCCCCTTAACTTTTTCAGCAGCCCCACAATGGAGGCTTTCATCTCCACCTCTTGTGTGTATTCCAGTGTCATGCCCTCTGCTTTCAAAGGCTTAGGTTTGCCTTTAATTGTGTCGAGAGCTTTTGTCTCTAAGCCTTTAATAATGGATTTTTTTTTTCTCCTCTGCCAAAAGAGGAATTTTGTTTCTTTGCTGGCTTTTCTTCTAAAGCTGAAGTGACAGTTCCCTCTTCTCAGTGAGATTTACAAAGCTTATCTTTTAATTTTCAAGAGCCAAACAGCAGAAGGCGGGGGGGGGGGGAAGGAGGAATGAAACGTCATCGTGGCTTTTAAACACTGTCGCTAGGAGAAGGCTTAATGATCTGGAAATAAATAAACTGCACACTCAGGGGCTGCTTCCATTTACTGACACCAAACTGCTGCTCCTGGTGGGCACGGGGATGGGGCCAAAGCCGGCACGTCCTGGTGGCTCCTTTCCTCTGGGCACGGGCAGGATGGAATCCTGGAATGGTTTGGGTTGGAAGGGACCTTAAAGATCATCCAGTTCTACCCTCCTGCCATGAAGCATCTTCCACCATCCCAGGCTGGTCCAGGCCCCAATGTCCAGCCTGGCCTTGGACACTGCCAGGGATCCAGGGGCAGCCACAGCTGCTCTGGGAATTCCATCCCAGCCCCTCCCCACCCTCCCAGGGAACAATTCCTTCCCATAACTGTGGCAGGAAACTGAGGCACGAGGAAGGAAATACCCCGTGTCCAGCTTGAGGGATGATTTGAGCTCATCTCCAAGGGTTTGAAATGAGACGGCCAAGAGGAATATCGTGTTCCTTCTTCCCTGAACTCACTGCCAAACCCTGCCAACCATGTTACACCTCACGGCAGGCAGGGTTTGCCTCAGCTCTGGGGTGGGACAGCCCTGGGATTGCCATCAAGGCTCTGGGGGATGAGGTGGGACAGGAGGATTTTCCAATCTTTCCTGCCCATGCCCAGCCCATGGTGGTTGTGCAGGAAACACAGGTCTGGGGAGGGATTCCCACTGGAACATGGATTAAACTGCTTCATGTTGGTTGAACACTGACTTACCCCAGCTGGGCTGGTGCTAGAGCAGGTGTGAAGTTCAGCGTAGGATTTGCTCCATTCCATGGGTTTTTTTTTTTTTTGTTTTTATTGGTTTTTGTTGGTTTTTTGGTTTGGTTTTTTTTTTGTTTGTTTGTTTGGTTTGGTTTAGTTTGGTTTGGTTTGGTTTGTTGTTGGATTTTTTTGAGTGTGACAACTCAGAGCTAGTTTGTGGTCACTGCACTGGGACAGCTAGGCTTGAAATGAGTTCCAGCAGAGAAAAATCATGTTTTTCAGCTGATCCCAGGGGTTATGTGCTTCATCCCTCAGGATTGCCATCCTCAGCCTCAGTGGTGAAGGATTGGTGGAGCAGAGAACTCCAGCTCCCTCACAAGGATCCCAGGGATCCTGAAGGCATAAATCCTTGGGCAAACCACTGACTGTTGTGAGTATTGAGGAAAATGGGATTCCCAGAAGATGCCTTTCACTTTAATGATGAAATAAATAAGGAAGCAGCCTTCTGTCTGGCTGAGCTGGCAGCTCAGGCACAGATCCAAGGGAAGCCAACCTAGCTGTCAGTTTTCCAGCCTGTTTGCCCCTCCTCTGGAGCAGCCTGGGATGTGTCTGGGAGCTGGGCTCTGTGCAGGAAGCAGAGGGACAGGCACTGCTGAGTTCCTGCTCGTCCTTGGATGGGCACAGAATGGCCCAGACCCCCCCAAAGTGTGCTCTGCCATCAGGAGCTGGGGCTTCCTGCTGGCCAGGAGATTTCTCCAGGCTCAGGTCGCTCCCACTCAGGCAGAATTCATGGGAAATGAGCTCTGGATCCTCTGGTGAGAGGTTCCTCATATCAGGAGCAATCAGGCAGAGGATGCCAGGGCTGGGAGGTGTTGCAGACAGCTTTTATGGAAAATCCTTTCCTTAGGATTTTTCCTCCTGAGAAGCTGAGAGGCCTCAGGAATGAAATGTAAACAATGGTTATCTGCTGCTGTGGAATGCAACAGGTGGATCTGGGATTGGTCTCATGTGGTTGTTTCTAATTAATGGCCAAGCACAGCCCAGCTGGCTCGGACAGAGAGCAGAGCCAGAAGACTGTGTTATCATTCTTTGCTATTCTATTCTTAGCCAGCCTTCCAATGAAATCCTTTCTTCTTTTAGTATACTTTTAATATAATATATATCATAAAACAATAAATCAAGCCTTCTGAAACATGGAGTCAGATCCCCATCTCTTCCCTCATCCAAGAACCCCTGTGAACACCGTCACACGGAGGTGCAAGGCACAAAGTGTTGTTAGAGGACACAGTCTCCAGCTACATCAGGGAAGGGATAGGTTGGATTTTAGGAAAAAAAATTCAGGGAAAGAATAACAAAGTACTGGAATGCTCTTCCCAGGGAGTTGGTAGAATCACCAATCCTGGATGTGTTTAAAAAAAGACTGGACATGGCACAGGGTGCTATAGTCTAGGTGAGGTGTTGGGGCACAGGTTGGACTCGATGATCTTAGGGGTCTCTTCCAACCTCATCATTCTGTGATTCTGTGATTCCATGATTCTGTGGTCCTGTGATTCCGTGGTTCTGTGATTCCGTGATTCCGTGATTCTGATGTTCCGTGATTCCATGATTACGTGATTCCGTGGTTCTGTAGTTCTGTGGTTCTGTGATTCCGTGGTTCCCTGATTCTGTGGTTCTGTGATTCTTTGATTCCATGATTCCGTGGTTCTATGATTCCGTGGTTCTGTGGTTCTATGGTTCCATGATTCCGTGGTTCTGTGGTTCTGTGATTCCATGATTCCGTGGTTCTGCAATTTTGTGGTTCTGTGACTCCATGGTTCTGGGGTTCTGTGATTCCGTGATTCTGAGGTTCTGTGATTCCGTGGTTCTGTGATTCTGTGGTTCTGTGATTCCGTGATTCTGAGGGTCTGTGATTCTGTGATTCTTTGGTTCTCTGATTCCATGATTCAGTGTTTTTTTGGTTCTGGGATTCCGTGGTTCCGTGGTTCTGCGATTCTGCGGTTCTGTGATTCTGTGGTTCTGTGGTTCTCTGATGCCGTACTTCTGTAATTCTGTGATTCCATGATTCCGTGGTTCTGCGATTTTGTGGTTCTGTGATTCTGTGATTCCGTGATTCCGTGGTTTTGTGATGCCGTAGTTCTGTAATTCTGTGATTCCGTGGTTCTGCGATTCCGTGATTCCGTGATTCTGAGGTTTTGTGGTTCTGTGATTCTGTGATTCTTTGGTTCTCTGATTCCGTGATTCTGTGATTCTGGGATTCTGGGATTCTTTGGTTTCGTGGTTCTGTGATGCCGTAGTTCTGTAATTCTGTGATTCCATGATTCCGTCGTTCTGCGATTTTGTGATTCTTTGGTTCTGTGGTTCTGTGGTTCTGTGATGCCGTAGTTCTGTAATTCTGTGATTCCATGATTCCGTGTTTCTGCAATTTTGTGGTTCGGTGATTCCGTGATTCCATGATTCTGTGATTCTGTGGTTCTAGGATGCCGTAGTTCTGTAATTCTGTGATTCCGTGATTCTGTGGTTTTGGGGTTCCGTGATTCCGTGGTTCCGTGATTCTGTGGTTCTGTGATTATGTGATTCCGTGATTCCGTGGTTCTGTGATTCCGTAATTCCGTGATTCTGATGTTCTGGGATTCCATGATTACGTGATTCCGTGGTTCTGTAGTTCTGTGGTTCTGTGATTCCGTGATTCTGTGATTCTGTGGTTCCGTGATTCCGTGGTTCTGCGATTCCGTGGTTCCCTGATTCTGTGGTTCTGTGATTCTTTGATTCCGTGATTCTGTGATTCCATGGTTCTGGGGTTCTGCGATTTTGTGGTTCGGTGACCCTGTGATTCTGTGATTCCGTGATTCCATGATTCTGAGGTTCTGTGGTTCTGTGATGCCGTGGTTCTGCGATTTTGTGGTTCTGTGATTCCGTGAATCCATGATTCTGTGATTCCGTGGTTCTGCGATTCTGCGGTTCTGTGATTCTGTGGTTCCATGGTTCTCTGATGCCGTAGTTCTGTAATTCTGCAATTCCATGATTCCGTGGTTCTGCGATTTTGTGGTTCTGTGATTCTGTGATTCCGTGATTCCGTGGTTCTGCGATTCTGTGATTCCATGATTCCATGGTTCTGCGATTCTGTGATTCCGTGATTCCGTGATTCTGAGGTTTTGTGGTTCTGTGATTCTGTGATTCTTTGGTTCTCTGATTCCGTGATTCTGTGGTTCCGTGGTTCTGTAATTCTGTGATTCCATGATTCCATCGTTCTGCGATTTTGTGATTCTTTGGTTCTCTGATTCCATGGTTCTGGGGTTCGGTGACCCTGTGATTCTGTGATTCCGTGATTCCATGATTCTGAGGTTCTGTGGTTCTGTGATGCCGTGGTTCTGCGATTTTGTGGTTCTGTGATTCCGTGAATCCATGATTCTGTGATTCCGTGGTTCTGCGATTCTGCGGTTCTGTGATTCTGTGGTTCCATGGTTCTCTGATGCCGTAGTTCTGTAATTCTGCGATTCCATGATTCCGTGGTTCTGCGATTTTGTGGTTCTGTGATTCTGTGATTCCGTGATTCTGTGGTTCTGTGATTCCGTGGTTCTGCGATTCTGTGATTCCGTGATTCCGTGGTTCTGCGATTCTGTGATTCCGTGATTCCGTGATTCTGAGGTTTTGTGGTTCTGTGATTCTGTGGTTTTGTGGTTCTGTGATTCTGTGATTCTTTGGTTCTCTGATTCCGTGATTCTGTGGTTCCGTGGTTCTGTAATTCTGTGATTCCATGATTCCATCGTTCTGCGATTTTGTGATTCTTTGGTTCTCTGATTCCGTGGTTCTGGGGTTCTGTGATTCGTTGATTGTGTGATTCTGGGGTTCTGTGATTCCGTGATTCCGTGATTCTGCGATTCCGTAATTCTGAGACCCTGTGATTCTGTGATTCCGTGATTCTGTGATTCTCTGGTTTTGTGATTCCGTGATTCCGTGATTCCGTGATTCTGAGGTTCTGTGATTCCGTGATTCTGTGGTTCTGTGGTTCTGTGATTCTGTGGTTCTTTGGTTCTTTGGTTCTGTGGTTCTGTGGTTCTGTGGTTCCGTGATTCTGTGATTCTCTGGTTTTGTGATTCCATGGTTCTGTGGTTCTATGATTCCGTGATTCCGTGATTCCGTGGTTCTTTGGTTCTCTGGTTCTGTGATTCTGTGATTCCGTGATTCTGTGATTCTCTGGTTTTGTGATTCCATGATTCTGTAATTCTGTTATTCTGTGATTCCATGATTCCGTGGTTCTGTGATTCCGTGGTTCTGTGATTCCGTGATTCTTTGATTCCATGATTCTGTGGTTCTATGATTTTATGAGTCCGTGGTTCTGTGGTTCTGTGATTCCGTGATTCTGTGGTTCTGTGATTCCGTGGTTCCATGGTTCTGTGGTTCTGTGATTCCATGGTTCTGAGGTTCTGTGATTCCGTGATTCTGTGGTTCCGGGGTTCCGTGGTTCTGTGATTCTGTGGTTCTGGGGTTCTGTCCTGGCAGGAGCAGCGTGTCCCTGGGAGCCGGGGCTGTGCTGGAAGGGCAGCCAGCCATGCCAGACCAGCTGGGGGTGCTAACAGGCCACAGGCCTCCCCACCCTCCTGCCAAACCATTCACGCTTTATTCCGGTGCCTTCAGCTCTTTATTCCCCCTCCCTTTCCAAGGCTGGGCCTGTGCTCTGGCTCGGTGGCTGTTCCAGCTGAGCTCGGGGTCTTCTCCCTTGCTGGGGCACCAAACTGCTTCCATGCCTCTGGGAAAGGGGGATGGATGAGAGCTGGGCTGGCTTGGATGGGAACCTCACCCTCCCAACCACTGCCTTATGTAGCACAATATCCCCTCTGTCCTGGGAAGACTGAAGGGTTTAATCCTAAAATAGACATTTCAACAAATTTTTTAAATTTTTTTTATTTTTATTTTTTGAAAGCATCTGAAAGCTGCTGCCGTCATTTCAGGCAGAGGGAACTCATTCTGAAACCTCTGGAGCTGCTGTGTGAAATGGGATCATCTCCTGCAGCACCCACGTGCTGTTGGATTAAGCTCTTTTCTGACCCAGAGATGGGGTAACTGAAAGGTGTTTTAAAAACTTTTATTCCATTTTCAGTCTCATGTGAAGGGTGAGACAATACAGATGTTACAATTCACAGCATTACTGTCAGAATTTAACTATTTCCTAATTACAAAACACTATAGGTGTTTCTTGGCCCATCAGCTTTGTTGTAAATGGCTTAGAGCAAATCATCTAAAATTACTCTTCATGGGCCCTACTACAATGCATCTTCATAGTTCTATTTCTTTAAAGTCTTATTTGCAAGGCCATCCTTTGAAACTTGTGTTTAGTTCAGTTTCTCTCTCAACAATGTTTGTCTAATTCTACGGTGTTTTAAAGTAATTTTTGAGTTATTTTTTAATCTCAAGGTTTGCAAACAGATGTACGGTATGTGAGCCTTCTGGCAGGTTTTGAGGACTTTCTACAAATCCATTTCTCACAATGTGCCTTCCAGCACTTCTCATCCCAGATTCTCATTCTCATCCCAGCTCCTGATCCCATCCTGGCCTGCGAGTGATGCAGCCTCTCCTGAGCACTGGGAATTTGGCTGAAATCCCTGTTTAGCAGCTCAGGCAGCTCTCTGATGGCTCTGTGGTGGTTTTAGTGGTCAGCTTCGTGGCTCTAAACCTGGACAGCAATGCATGGCAAATAACTCCCAAGGCCTGGCTTGTTTCATCTCATTTTTTAATGTTTTATTTACTGATTTTATTTACTGAATTATATATTACCCTTTTTTTTAAAAAAAAATTCCTTCTTCTTTACAACCTGCTTCACTTTGCATTTTAATTCCATTCCCCTGCCCAAAACACACTGCCCAAACCTCCAGACTCTCCAGCAGCCATTCCAGATCCAAGCTTTGAAAGGGGAATGGTTTCCCATTGACAGAGGGCAGGGTTAGAGTTAGATGGGATAACAGGAGGGAATTGTTCCCTGGGAGGGTGGGCAGGCCCTGGCACAGGGTGCCCAGAGCAGCTGTGGCTGCCCCTGGATCCCTGGAAGTGCCCAAGGCCAGGTTGGATGGGGCTTGGAACAAGCTGGGACAGTGGAGGGTGTCCCTGGAATGGCAGGGAGAGGAATGGGATAAGCTTTAAGTCCCTTCCAGCCCAACCCATTCGATGATATTATGAAATTAATAAGATTGTTCCTTTCCACAATCATCTTTTCGTGGTTTTGGGGGTTCTGCCCTCCTTGCAGACCCCGTTCTAGGTTCTAGGTCAGGTGAGGAGGAGGATGGAGCTCTCCTGGGCAGCCCGGGCAGGCTCATCCCAATCCAGCGCCTTCCTCCTGCTGCCCAGCAGCTGACCAGACAAAGAGCTGTGCCTGAGCCAAGCCAGCTCGTACTGCTGCAGCCTGCCAGCTTTGGAAACGGCAAAATTCTCCCTGAGATGAAAGGATCAGGAACCTCCAGCTGCTGGAATTCCTCTGCTCTTTGATCCGCTCCGCTTCCCAGCGCCTTGGCTCCCCGCGCTCCCGGCAGCCGGACAGGCTGGTTCCCACAGAGGGAATTCCAGGGTGACTGGAGCCTTCCAGACCTTTTCCCCTTGCCCTTCCCTGGCTGAGGGCCTAGAGGAAGACCAGTCAGTGTCCAGGCATGCAGCAGGCCTGGGCTTTGGAGGAGTGCACGGGCTCGGGTGGATGCATGAGGAATTAGGTGGCGTTTTTGGGAGCAGGCATCCTGAAAGGAGGAAGAAGAGGAGAACTCCCTGTCCCTGGGACCAGCACAACCAGTTCAAAGGCAGCTGTGTGACCACTAGGAAATTCTTGTCGTGCTGGGAATTGTCATAATGCCACAGATTAAATGAAGCAACCCCTCACTGGAAGGAAAAAAAAAAAAAAACAAGCGGAAGGGAATTGGAGAGGATGGTGGTTTTGTTTTTTTTTTAAGAGGAGAAGAATTATTAGAAGTCCAGGGAGGTTGTAGACTCCCTTCCAGTGCTTAAAGAGATTGTGAGAGAGATGGAGAGGGACTTAGTACAAGGAGGAATGGCTCCCACTGCCAAAGGGCAGGGATGGATGGGATATTGGGAATTAGGAATTGTTCCCTGTCAGGGTAGGCAGGCCCTGGCACAGGGTGCCCAGCGCAGCTGGGGCTGCCCCTGGATCCCTGGCAGTGTCCAAGGCCAGGCTGGATGGGGCTTGGAGCAGCCTGGGATAGTGGAAAGTGTCCCTGCCCATGGAATGAGATGATTTTTAAGGTCCCTCCCAACCCCAACCATTCTGTGATTCTGATTCGGTGTTTTAATTGTTATTGACAGTCAGCTTGTTAGGAAAGCAACATCTCACTATTGCACATAAGTTATCCGTTCAAACCACACTGTTTTTTTCCTGCTGTACCCCTTTTCCCCCACCTTTCCAGAGCAGCAGGCTGCTCTCCCTCCCAGCCCTGGTGTTTTCCCAGGGGGTCAAGGGCACCACGATTTCCTGAACGCTGCCCTGAGCAGCCTCTGGCCATCATTCAGGGACAGGGTGCAGAGTGTGATGCTCCCTGTCCTCAAATCCCCTCAAATCCCCAAAATGTAAGGCTCATAAATCACCTTTCAGCGGGGGCTGAGGGCTCTGAGGGCGGGATGCCCTGTCCTGTTTGAATGACACCCGTGTCACACCGTGGCACATCAGAGGGCACACCAGCCCCCCCAGCTGTGCTGAACACAGAGGAGATGTCATTTCTATGGTGACACAGCCTCGAGAGCACCTAATCTGGATTTATTGAGGTCGTAAGCGTGACTTAGCACGGCGCTCCCCAGACTGCAGGATAAATAGAAGTCTTCTATTTATAAAGCTGCCAATCTGGCACCGCTCGCTCTGAGCACTAAAAATAAAGACTTTGTGCAGAGCGAGCTGGATTGATGGGTGCTCTCCTGGCATTGTCTGGGAAGCAGCCCCTGATCCTGTGGCACACTCAGTGCTTGGCAGGGCTCCTGCAGAGCTTTGCTGAGCCACCACCTCTCCGTGGGGCTGAGCATGGCTTTCAGCTGCATGGGAGAGGTTCCTCCTTCCCCTTTGGGTGGTCTGACTGTGTCCCCACAAACTCTGCCAGCCTGGGGCAGGAATGATGAGCTCTGGTAATGCAGCTGGATGAGCAGAGCCCAGGGAAAAGGGGGACTGTTGAGCTGGAGCTGCCTGGTGCACATTTCTGTTCCCCCTGTGATGGCGTTCACAGGGGTCTTAGGATGAGGGAAGAGATGAGGATCTGACTCCACGTTTCAGAAGGCTTGTTTTATTATTTTATGATATATATTACATTAAAAATATACTAAAAGAATAGAAGAAAGGATTTCCTCAGAAAGCTAGCTAAGAATAGAATAGGAAGGAATGATAACAAAGGTTTGTGGCTTGGACTCTCTGTCCGAGCCAGCTGGGCTGTGGTTGGCCATTAATTACAAACATCCAACATGGGCCCATCACAGATGCACCTGTTCCATTCCACAGCAGCAGATAACCATTGTTTACATTTTGTTCCTGAGGTCTCTCAGCTTCTCAGGAGGAAAAATCCTAAGGAAAGGATTTTCCATAAAGGATGTCTGCGACACCCCCCAAGTCACATCCTTCTCTCCAGAGCAGGCACCGAGGCTGACACAGCAGCACAGACAACCCCAGCCTGGCACAGCCACTGCAGTAACCCCAGGTACCCCAGCACATGGAGCTGGGTTAATCTGTGAAGGGATCTGCTTGTTCAAGCTGCGGATAAACCCCCTGTGCAAAGATCCACCGTGGATCTCCCCTCCTGGGAGTGAAGCGAGCCTCACCTTCTGACGATACCGAGTTTAACACCAAACCTGATTTTTTCTTTAATATGAAATCTTATTGCTCCATGTAAAATCTTAGCTTTCCCCTGCCAGCCCACCTAGATCCTGCTCCCTGTAATGGTGAGTGGCTCCAATATTTGTTCTCTCCAAAAGGGAAGCAGAAACCTGGATTTTATCGTTTCCACTGTTGTGTAAAAGATCTTAGAGCAGATACCTGCTGTTGTGATTTAACACCTGCCTGGCTTCTCTCACAACGTTTCCTGAGGTTGAATTTATGTTCAGAGCCCTTCAGGCTCCCCTTTCCTGCTGTTTCCAGCTGCTGAGGTCCGTGACCATCCCTGTTGGACCCGTCTGCCCCACACACAGCTCTGCTGGCAGGAGCAGAATCACAGAACGTCCAGAGCTGGAAGGGACACACAGGGATCATCAGCTCCAGTTCCTGATCCTGCACAGGACACCCCGAGGAGAATCCCATGGTGAGAAGTGCCACAGGTGCTCCTCACAGGTCTCCTCTCAGCAGAGCTGGCTGCAGGAGGTGACCCAGGGGAGAGGAGCAGCTTCTGCTCCTTCAGCTGCTGCCCAGCAGTCCTGTGGACACTTTGTTGTGCCCCTGGGGCAGAGGAGAGCACGGTGCCCATCCCATGGTTTGAGCTGGAACGTGGGCTCAGACGTGACACAGAACTGCCAGATGTTCCCCTAAACCCCTTATCAGGTTTGTTGTGTTTTCCTTTTGATTTTTTCTCTGCCTGGGATTTCACTCATTTTGAAGAGGGTAGAAGCCACACAGGGGAAAAGTTGTTCTGAAGCCTCCTGACTTGAAGGAGACAACAAGAACTCACATGATGGGGTCTGAAAAGGAGGAGGAGGAGGAGGCTGTGACCTGGAGGGGACCAGCAGGGACACACCGTGGTGCTGTGGGTGGTCACACCAGGCTAGACCACTCTAAGTCTGAGATTGGGAATGAAGTGCAGCCCTCCAGAGCTGCCTGCAGAAGTTTGGAGCCCGGGGAGGGGGACAGTGAGTGCCAGGCAGGCAGGTGGCAGCTTGGTGGCAATTGCACAGTTGGGCAGCCTTGGAGAAGAGAGCCAGAAGGCCGAGCCATTCCGGCACAGTGAGTGCAGCTAAGTGCTGCCATATGGCTCCTTTAGCAGAGGAAGAAGCACGCAGGGAGTGAGGAATCCCGCTGCTTTTCCTTGGAAATGAACTCCCCATTTCTCCTGCAAGCGCTGGAAAAACCTTGGTGGCCAGCAGGAGTTGGCAATTCCAGAGCCACAGCTCTGCCTCAGCCACCCTTGAGGGCATTCCCAAGGGTGGGAAACCTGATGTGGATCAGGCAGGGGGAGGAAAAAGTGTTGATCAGTGACGGGTGTTAAACCTCTGCCATGCCAGGTGGGAGGGAGGGGGAAGAGGAGGTTGCTGCTGGCTAAAAAGTGCTTTGACCTGTCAGAAACCACTGCAGCCAGAAAAGCAGATCCCAACAGTTTGATTTCCTGCAGGGCTTTTGATGGGAGTCAGGAGGAGAGTAGGCAAATGTTTTCCAGCAAGGGCAGGAAAGAAAACAGTGGGATTTTCTGCTTCATTTAGTAAATCCATTGCTTTTGTCCCCAGCCTGCCTTAACCCTTCCACCTCCACCAGCATCTCTGGTGTGGGGTTACCAACACAGGCAGAAAAGTGACCTGCTGGCAAAACTTTTGCTTCTCTCTTTGCAGATGGAGAGGCAAAAATCAGAGCCCAGGCAGCACGGTTTTGTTGGAATATTAGCTGACCAAAGACTGTAAAAATACCGGACCCAGCTAACCTGAGTTTCTGCACCTGCAAAACACTGTGTCCTTGGGCATAGCTGTGGTGCGATAATAAGTAGTGAAAGGGACATGAGAAAAAGAGATGTAACTCCTAAAGAATGAGGAAGAGCTGATATGGCAGCATAACCAATAATCTGTTTAGATTACAGAATATTCATGAGCTTATTACTGCTGTAAATAAGTATCTGGTGCCCTGATCAATAAACGGAGCTTGCTGATCACTCATATTGAGGGCTTGAGTTTCCCTGCGCTGTGACACGGTTTAGTCCTGAATTTTGGCAGTGCAGGGCTGGACTCAGTGATCTCAGGGGCCTTTTCCAACTTCAGTGATCCCAAGACAGCAGCTCTGGTGTCAGAGCATTCCTGAGCAGAGTGTTTCTTTTGGGGAAGAGCATCCTTTGGTGAGCAGGCCCGGGGAAAGGCTTGGAGCTGCAGCAGGGACAGCCGGTGGGTGGGAGGAGGGAAGATGTGGAGCTCTGCAGCAGGACAGACAGAAACACGTGTGCTGGGGGGCTGGGGATCTCTAAGGGCTGGAGGCTGGAGTTTGCTTACTTGTAGATTGCACTGGCAGAGGAAGATTTCCTCTCCCACATACCAGGCCCGTTCCAGACAAACCCCACAGCTCCCAGCCTGCAGCATGTCGTCTGTTTGCTTGGGGTTTAAATCTCGGCTCTGAAATCACAGCAGTGCACAGAATACCTGCTCTTAGCCCTTGCAAAAGGGTCTTTTTTCTTTTTTTCCAAAAGGTTTGCCACCAGGGCTGCTGGTGAAGAAGGAAGCTTTCAAACCGTGGAAGCCTGGAAAACAGAAGGGAACAAACACCTGGGGCCAGTTAAAACATCTCCAGCAAGCCACCAGGGTCTGGGGACATTCCCAGTGCTTCAGTGCATGTGGCAGGATCAAAACTCCAAACCACAGCTCCCACTGTGTCCTCTGCCACAGTCAGGCTTGGGGATCAGAGAGTCCCAGAATGGTTTGGGGTGGAAGAGACTTAAAGCCCATCTTATTCCACCCCCTGCCATGGGCAGGGACATCTTCCACTGTCCCAGGGGCTCCAATCCCCAGTGTCCAGCCTGGCCTTGGGCACTGCCAGGGATCCAGGGGCAGCCACAGCTGTGCCAGGGCCTGCCCACCCTCCCAGGGAACAATTCCCAATTCCCAATATCCCATCCATCCCTGCCCTCTGGCAGTGGGAGCCATTCCCTGTGTCCTGTCCCTCCATGCCTTGTCCCCAGCCCCTCTCCAGCTCTCCTGGAGCCCCTTCAGGCCCTGCAAGGGGCTCTGAGGTGTCCCTGGAGCCTCCTCCTCTGCAGGTGAGCACCCCCAGCTCTCCCAGCCTGGCTGCAGCCCTTGGAGCATCCCCGTGGCCTCCTCTGGGCTCCCTCCATCTCCTTCCTGTGCTGCACTTGTTCTCCCTTCAAGCCAGTGCTGGTGCCTGAGCTGTGCTTTTCCTGCTGCATGTCCAGCTGTCCCATACGCCTCTCCTGGCCTGGCCATGGCTTCACTGCCACCAGTGTCCCCTGCCAGGTGCCTTTGTCCAGATCTGTCTCTCCAGCAGGTTTCCCCATCTCCACACCCAGCTCTCCCTTTTTGCATTATTAACTCCCACAGTGTGCAGCAGCTCCTCTTCCACAGTCTGTCTTTTCCCTCTGCCTCCCCCGAGCTCCACAGGCTCCTCTGTAATTATTGCAGCCACCACTGGCCCAGCCAGAGGCACAGAAAGGCACCGAGCCCTTGGCAGGACCACGCAGTCCACGTAGGCAGGGTGTGGTTTCACAGACGTGTCACAGCATCCTTTATGGAAAATCCTTTCCTTTAGGATTTTTTCCTCCTGAGAAGCTGAGAGGCCTCAGGAACAAAATGTAAACAATGGTTATCTGCTGCTGTGGAATGCAACAGGTGCATCTGTGATTGGTCTCATGTGGTTGTTTCTAATTAATGGCCAATCACAGTCAGCTGGCTCGGACAGAGAGTCTGAGCCACAAGCCTTTGTTATCATTCTTTCCTATTCTATTCTTAGCCAGCCTTCTGATGAAATCCTTTCTTCTATTCTTCTAGTATAGTTCTAATGTAATATATATCATAAAATAATAAATCAAGCCTTCTGAAACATGGAGTCAGATCCCCATCTCTTCCCTCATCCTGAGACCCCTGTGAACGCCGTCACACAGGGGCTCTCTGCAGCAGCTCAGTTGGGTTTGAGAGCCAGCAGAAAATTCCAAGGCTGGCAGGGTGGGAGGCATCCATGAACACCAGGTGGGATGCAGGCTGTGCGTCCCAACTGCGGTTTGCCTGGATGGACACACAGACAATCTGGACTGTTTGCATTCATCCCAGGCGTTGTTCTCACCTGAGCAAAACACCTTCAGGACACTGTGGAGATTTTAAAAATAATTAGCAGCCAAATTCTAACAATTTTAACAAATGTTGGGTTTAAACCTGCTGGTTGCTTTTTTTTCCTGTCCCCATCCATCTCAGTGTCCCAAACGTAATTTTTTTTTTTAAAAGATGCTTCACCTGGGAGGTTGGATGGGGCTTGGAGCAACCTGGGCTAGTGGAAGGTGTCAGGGGGTGTGCAAACCCAGGGCACCACAGGGAATATTTCTCTGTCTGCTCTGGGGTGCCCTGACCCCCAGGGCAGCACTGACTCTGACCCTCATCCATGGAGAAAGTTTCCCAGAGCTCAAGATAGACTGGAATCCACAAAAAATGTGAAATAGATTGTAGAGAGCAGTGCAGGTGTATGACTTGGTGAGAAATTCAGGTTTTGGGATTTTTAGTGTGTTGTGGATGGAAGCAAGATGGAGGGCACAGGGTGTCATCCTGGGTTTCTTCTTCATGCTTCCTCATGAGTTTGGGTGGCATTTTGTAATTGGGTGGAAAAATCCACATTGCAGCTCTTTGGGATTGCAGTTGTTGGGTTAAAAGGGGAAATAATCCAGGTGTCAATTCTTAATTGGATGGTTTAGCTTTAAACGACCTTGTACCAAGAGACTGTTGGCATTTTCGTGGTGCTATTCCAGCGCGCTGAGCCTGGTAAGGACAGCGTGCAAAACTTTAGATAACAATAAACAAGAACCTGAGGACAGAAAAAATCCAGTGGGTCTCTCTTTCCTGACACAAGACCACTCCAGGAGGGTCTCCCTGGATAGGGGAGCGCCCTGGGAGGGCCCAGCCTGAGCCCCAGGAGTCGGGGAATCTGGCAAGGGGGCGGAACGGGATGGGCTTTAGGGTCCCTTTAAATCCAAATTTTCCGTGCTGATCCCAAGACCTGGGAGCTCTCCCCTCTGCCCTGGTGGCACCCAAAGCTGTGCTCCAGCGGCTGGCTGGGAGTGGCTCTGTGATCCGTGAGTCTCTGAGCACTCATGGGAAGAGATCCCACAGATTATCTCCTTCCACGGCGGAAATATTCCACTTATTTTTATCCTCCGTTTCCTGCCTGCCAGCCAGTTAATTATCCCTCAGAGGACTTTCTCTGCGAGTCTTTTTCGGGAAGGAAACTTGGCGAGTGCTGCCCGAACGTCCTTGTCCATCTGAATGAGAACAGTGGAGTCAATTTTAGTACCTTCTGGAGAAAAACACTTTTTTTCTGGGTTTTTTTTCCCCTCTTTTATTTTTTTTTTTGTTTTTGTTTTGGGGTCCTTTTTTTGGTTGTTTTCTTTTTTTGGGGGGGGTTGGGTTTTTTTGTTGGTTTATTTTTTTTTTTTTTTTGGTTGGTTGGTTTTTTTGTTGGTTTTTTTTTTTGTTGTTGTTGTTTTTGAGGCTGTGGTTGTTTTTCCCTGTTTGTGTCAAGCTGCCAGTAACAGTTTTCCTGCCTGGACCTTCTCTCCCACGATGCGCATGCAGGCAGCCTTCTCTGCAGGGCGAGGGTGAAGAGGAGGCCCTTGCGCTCCAGAACATCCATGGATGGACACCTGGGCTCTCTCCAGACCTGCTCATCCAGGGCCGGGGCCATCCCTGTGCTCTCCTGATCATCAGCCTCCTTCATGGACGTCCTTGAGGAAGCATCTGAAAACGCAAACCATTTTTGTTGCCACGGCGACCCCTCTTCTGGAAATGGGGATAACGTTCCCAGGAGGTCAGAGCTGCCTTCTGAGAGGTGCTGGGTGCTAGTGGCAGCAGCACAGGGCACAGCCACCCTCTGCCAGGCCCCCAGAGCTGCAGCTGGTTGAGATCACTGGATTAAACACAGTTTGTGGAGTCTGTTTTCATGGAGATACATAGGGAAGGTTGGGTTATCCTCCCTGGATGCTGGCTTTTGGCAGTCAAAGGTGGATTCTGGAATTTCGTGCTAGAAGGGATCAGGGAGGGACCGAGTGTTTCAACACCTCCAGAAGCCCAGGCCAAACGGGATGGGTGCTTTGTAACACATCACCCCTGCAGTCTCTGTGTCCTGAACTCAAATGGCCTCTGGATCAAACCCCAGGGAAAGGCTGCCAAGGTTGGCATTGTGCTGCTGGAATTGCCCTCCTGGGTCTTACCTTTGTGGGATGGCGTGTAAGAGCCGAAATGAGGGATGTGGGACTCCAGGCAGCTCTCCAAAATGCAGTTTATTCCATCCAAGATGTCACAGCAGTCCAGGGTCGTGAGTGACAGAGCTGTGCCTACAGCTGTCAGCTCCAGCTGCAGGCAGGCCTGGAGACCCTTTGGTTTTGGTTACATGGCATTATATACTTTTCTTTTGGTTACAATGCATTATATACTTTGCTGAGCATCTTCATACAGTAGAACCAATCTATACCTTAACTATTATCTATAGCCTATCACAACTACTGTAATTACCATATTCATGTTCCTGTTCTCCAGTCACTAAAAGTTAGTACATCACAGTTTAAGCTGGAAGTTGTTTTTCAGTTTTCTTGCAGTGAAAAAATTCTGAGACCTTTTTTCTACTTGCAGCATTTGCTGACTTGTTTGCCTGTGCTATCTTTCTGCTTGGTAAAAACATCTTCTTGTTTGGGGTGGGTTTATCCTTTGCTCTAAGCCATAAAAACCCCTTCTAACTAACACACCCTTTGCCTTCTTGGTTATCCAGTGAGACTGGCTCAGCAATTCTTTTCTTCTATATCAAAACTTGCTTCCATCTCTATTTCTTCTTCAGATTCTACATTCAAAAATCTTTCTGCTAAGCACACATATCTGTGAGACTTCCTTGTCAAACTTTCATCCTTCCCAACAATGGTGTCTCCTGGTCTGGGCATTGCTTTAGGCAGGGGTGATCTCTGTTTATCTTTAAAACCATCAAACAAATCAGGACAAGCTGCTCTCTTCTCTGAGGCACCTCAGATATTTGGGGCTTCTCTCCTCCATGCTGACTCCTGTATCACCTCCTAAAATGACAGTTTTCCTAGTGCATGTTGGTGGAAGTTCCCATAGAGCTGAAGAAGGGCATCAGGCCTCAACTCATAATTGATTTGGCTCCCGTCTCTCACGGGGCTTCGCCAGACGTTTAATGCACCAAAATTTTGCCTGGAGCAGCTCCTTCCCCGTCTCCAGGAATCACTTCCAGCCCGCTGTGGTGCCCAGGCACAGCCAGGCAGAGGCTGGAAGGCGCCCAAGCACCTTGGCAGGTTGGGGAGCGTGGGTGAATCACGGCGCCGGGGCGCGCTGGCTGGCCGTGGGAGGTGAGGCACAGAACCCTCCTGCTCCTTCCCCTGCAGCGCCAGGGAGCTCCTGCAGGCACCGTGGGCATCTCCAGAGGGTCAGCAGCTCCCTTCTGCCTCCAAGGCGCTGAGCTGGTGTCTCTGTGTCCAGCAGGAATTCCTAATAGGAGCTGTGAGCGCTCAGGAAGCAGCGCCCAAGGAAGGAGCTGCCTCTGAGATGCTGCTGGGGTGGCAGCATCCACGTCCCACGATGAATTCCTGGGAAATTCTCTCTCAGGACATTTGGATCTGGTTGCTCTTGAGCGAAACCTCCTGTCCAGCGCTGTCCAGCCATGCTCTTATCCCTGCCCTTTTCCAGGGGATGGCTGCAGAGGTCCTGAGGGCTCACACGGATTTGTCCTTGGCAGCTTTTTTGGGCCACATTCTGTGTTGGAGCCCTGTCTGCTGAGAATTTCAGACTTTCTGTGCTGACAGGCACTGACCCCCAAGAGAACACTGCATTTGACCCGAGGCTGTGGAAAAGGCTTCCAAAATTGAACGATAGAACTAAAATTATGCGTGTAGAGTTTGAATAGAAGTGTGTGATATCACAGGGTGGAAAACTTAGAGTTTAAGGGTTTAGAATATGGTAATATAGATAAAACAAGATGGAGGTTTAAGGGCAGAGGTTTGTCTTTCTTATCCTTCTTCTTCTCCTTCTTCTTCACCTTCTTCTTCATCTTCTTCTTCACCTTCTTCTTCACCTTCTTCACCTTCTTCTCCATGGGTTTGGGTGGTTTTGTGTAATTGCTTGTTGCTGCCAGCATGGGGGAGATTCGGTTTGGCTTTTAGCAGAGTTTTGGACCTGTTCTGATTGGGATGGGGGGACCTTGGCTCTGCCAGAGATGGTCTTCACACAAAAACACATCTTTGGGTGCTTGAGCCTGAAGGGGTCTCATTAACTTATTCTCTGTTTATAGGCCCAGCTTCATGCTCACCTTTTAAAAGCAAAAAGCTGATTAATGAGGAATGTTCTTGCCCAGATCATTGCTGACTCCTACTCAGAGGTGCTGCCACCCTCAGCCAAAACCATGGACTGATGTCCAGTTTGAGCCTCCATCCCCTGGCTTTGGCTCCTCTGGCCTCCTCCTCAGACAGAAGGACTGATTTTAGGCAAGGTGAGTTGTGACACTGTTTTGAACAATAAACATCTCACTGATATCACAAGCTTGAGTAGATGGAGCCAAAAGGCATTTTATTGATAAGGGATTTGTTTTTTTCCCCTTCCCAATGAAGGGAGCCAACCTGAGCATTGCTGTAGAAATTTCAGGTGGGCTGGAAGCAGGATGAACAACAGGATGTGTTCAGAGGTGAACAGAAGTGCTCAGGGACTCAGTTTGGAACTGACTTCATTAATGGAACTGGCTTCATTAATATCTTTCCTAATCAGCTGGGCTCACACGGAGGAGCACATGGATCACTTCTGCAGCTGGGGCTGGGAAGAGCACAGGAGGGAGAGGGCCTGGATGTACCAGAGGGAGGATGGAGTGACCTCGGGGCCCTTCAGGAGAAGCAGAGTGAGGTGATGTCATGCAGGTAGTGCGCTCGCATCTTTTATCTGCTAACAACATCTCTTTAATCCCTATTAATAAAACTTGGCCCTATTTGCTGGACTCTGGTCCGTGTGAACGGCCACAGGGAGAGGAAGTGGGCTAGAAGCTGATTGCAGGATGGCTGCAGGCACAGGAGGATGTTGCTAGCGCAGTGCTGGGAGATGGATTTAGCAGACAGGGAAGTTCTGCTGCCTCCCTTTGAGGCTTTGGTTACAGCTTGTCCAGCAAACAGCTCGGGGAGAGCAGCTGGAAGAGGTGTGGAGGAGCACAGGGGGATGCTGGAATTGGAAAGCTGATTGTGGGTACATGGCGCAGACAGCTTTTATGGAAAATCCTTTCCTTAGGATTTTTCCTCCTGAGAAGCTGAGAGGCCTCAGGAACAAAATGTAAACAATGGTTATCTGCTGCTGTGGAATGGAACAGGTGGATCTGTGATTGGCCCATGTTGGTTGTTTGTAATTAATGGCCAATCACAGTCAGCTGGCTTGGACAGAGAGTCCGAGATGAAACCTTTGTTATCCTTCTTTGCTATTCTATTCTTAGCTAGCCTTCTGAGGAAATCCTTTCTTCTATTCTTTTAGTATAGTTTTAATGTAATATATATCATAAAATAATAAATCAGCCTTCTGAAACAAGGAGTCAGATCCTCATCTTTTCCCTCAACCCGAGTCCCCTGTGAAAGCGCTCACAGGTGCAATTTGCAGAGGTTGGTGTGTCTGGACACCGTGCCATGGGATGGGAACGAGGGCTGGGCTTGGAGCAGGCTGGGAACCCATCAGGGATGCCATGGGAGCTCTGCCCTGGGTGAGGGCACGCCCGGGGCAGGCTGGAGGCTGGCAGGGAGGAGCTGACTGCACTCTGCTGGTTTCCCTCTGCCAGCCTGGCTGACATCTGCGCCCACACCTGTCTGCCCGCACCGACATCTCCTCCAACCATCTCCGCTGGCTCCAGCCTCTCTCCAAACCTGGAATCTCCCTGCTCCCTCCCTTCCCAGCTTGCCACACAGGAGCATCATTAAAGGCTGCCTGGGCAAGGGAATTATCCTGCTGGTTTTTGCGGAGCTGGGGTAATACTGGAGTAATTAATTCGTGTGACTCAGTGCTCCCAGTGCCGGCAGTAATGCTGGAGCATCCCTGCACTGGTGGGAGGTTCAGGATCAGGACTGCTCACCCTTTGCCTCTGGGGTGAGAAGTGCACTCTCAGCAGTGCCTGGCAATTCCCTCTGCCCCGTGGGCTTTCCCACAAAGTGGGAAACTGTGATTCCCACAACTGTGACTCCCACAATTGTGATTCCTGTTGCTTCCGAGTGCTTGGAGGGAGGGTCTAATTTTTGCAACACGCAGGCACCAGATATTGTGTTCAGCTCAAAGGTGGTAATGTAAATCTCTCTCTTTTTTTTTTTTTTTTTCTTACACCAGGGTTATTACCTCAATCAAATATTTATTTACAGCACATGTTGGCAAAGGCAGACTTGACATAAAACAATTCACTCCTCGTGTGTTGCTTTTAATGGGATTATTCTGCAGAGTAACTGAGCCTCCTTTGCCCAGACTGTTGTGGCTGCCCCTGGATCCCTGGAAGTGCCCAAGGCAAGGCTGGACAGGGCTTGGAGCAGCCTGGGATAGTGGAAAGTGCCCCTGCCCATGGCAGAGGGTGATTTTTAAGGTTCCTTCCAACCCAGATCGTGCTGTGATTCCATGATCCAGTCTGAGATGGGAGGATCAGGATGTAGCTGGGTCTGTGTGGCCATGGACACATCCAGACAGAGAACTTCAGGCACTGGGAGAGGCAGAAGCAGCAGGAGCCTTTTTTTTCTTAGGAAAACATTCACTAGCAACTTCTGGTAGCAAATGGGGGATTGCTCCAGGATGCACAGCTGAAGGATGCACTGCTCCAAATCACAGATTATTCCTCTGTTTAAGGCAAGGCATGGGGGGAAAAAACCAAGAGTTGCAATCTGCCCTGGCTGGATAAAGTGCCTGTACAGTCAGCAGATCATGAGTTTTAGGAGGCCTCGTGTTTATCCCTTCAGGTCCTGACCCAGGAGAGTGGAAGGAAACCTGCTGGCAATGGAAATGTCTGGGTTCTGTGCTTGGGATGACACAGCTGCACAGATGTGGTCAGCCTGCATGCCAAGGCACAGGAATGAGGGGAAAGCTGTGTTTCCTGAGCTCTCCCTAGCCTGTGCTTGCTCTTAAGCCCATCTCCTGGCAATGGATCCCTTCCTCCTTGCCACGGGATCGTGGGGAGATAACATTTCCCTGCAGGGAAGCTGACTGATGTCTCCATGTGCTGCTGACTGAGCTGGGTGGTTTGTGGCTTCCCCACGCTCAGGAATTTTGGCCTCCCCCCAGCTCCTGTGCCAAAGATGGTCTCCATGGCCTCATCTTCATCTTATCCCTCTCCCTGGCGCTGTGAGCAACAGAGAGCACATCCCTTGGATGATCTGGTGCCCTCTCAGCGTTGGGGGACGGCACCAGGATCATCTGGGTGAGTCCCCAAGGACACGGAGGGGCAGAGCTGCTGTTGGCAGCCAGGCACCTCTTCCCCCAGTGCTCCTGTGCCACGTGGACGCTGCTTCTCCAATTTCCCAGCTGAAGGGGAAGTGCCACAGCAGCGCTGCATGCAGAGGAGCAGCCTTGTGACCGTGACACATCTCATTAGTCAGCTCCCAGGGAGGGCAGGATAGGTTTGCAGGAGGATTTCAGCTCCATGGGAGCTGGACGCTGGTGGAGAGCAGGGATTAGGTCATGGAGACGTGATCCCACTCTGGCTGCACTAATTCTCCACGGTGCTGACGAATGTGTGGTAAAGGATCCAGCAGGAATCCTGGCCCCAGTGTGTGCTTTTCCATGGCCTCCCAGCCTGGTGGGCACCACCACAAAGCACCACAGTGTCCCAGGGACTTGGCAGTGAATTCTCATCCTTGGTCTCCTTGCTGGACACGTTGGGCCATGTCCCTTCCTGAGGTTCCTCACCTGCTGCCAGGGGCATTTTTGAGAGTTGCAGGTTGCACCCCCTGTGTCATTCCCACCTTCCCAAGGTGAAGGTCGTTCCTTTGCGCCTTTGCTTTTCCCTCATTTTCTTCAGTGGGATCTCTGACTGCTCAGGGCTGAGGTTTTGAAGGGTGGTGGAGCAGAGGAGGCAGCAGCCGAGTGCAAACTGATCTGTGCTGTCCCACATCTCTTGCCCAAGAGCATTCCTGTAGGGAGCTACTCCACAAAGGAGTCTGCAGGAGTGGTGCCTTGTGGGATGGGAGAGAATTGTCTGACCCTGTACAGGGAAGGAATATAACAGGGAATAGAGCAAGGAACAAGGCTGACTCCAAGCCCAGATGAATGGTGAAATCATGGAGTGCAAGACACATGGAAAATGTTCATGCTGAGCCCCTGCTGAGCTGCTGTCCTAGGCTGGAAGATGTGGCTGGGGGTGTGTGTTCTATTGCCATCTGTTAGAGGTGGGGCAGTTCTCTCTTCTCTTCTCTTCTCTTCTCTTCTCTTCTCTTCTCTTCTCTTCTCTTCTCTTCTCTTCTCTTCTCTTCTCTTCTCTTCTCTTCTCTTCTCTTCTCTTTTCTCTTCTCTTCTCTTTTCTCTTCTCTCTCTTCTCTTCTTTTTCTCTTCATTGGGCAGTTTTCTTTACCTGTCCCACAAACCAGTCCTCCCTCAGGGAAATATCTTGTGTTCATGGGCCATTGAGTGTCACTGCATGACTGATAAAATTACATCATCCCATTGGGAGAAGCTCCACCCAGGGGGAGGAGCCAGGCATTCCTTCCTGGATATAACCTGACAGTTGGAACACCACAGCACCTTTCCCACTGGATCCCCAGAGGAGCAGCCCTTTCCCACTGCATTCCCAGAGGAAGGCCAGACCAATCTACACCAGCACTGGATCTTCAGAGGAAAACTCCACCCTTCTACAGGATCACTGCTTCAGCAGAACCACACCTGTCTCTGCAGGAGGACTGCAGCCACCCTTTAATGGGACTGCCACCAATACCCTGACCCACAGGGAGTCAGGCCATATTCTCACTCTGTCAGTGTCGTTTTGTATTTCTGCATTGCTTTGGGGTTTGTTTTTTTTTTTCCTTCCCTACTAAAGAACTGTTATCCCTGCTCCCATATCTTTCCCCGAGAGCTTTTTAATTTCAAAATTATAACAATTTGGAGGGAAGGGGATCACATTTTCTATTTCAGAGGAGTCTCCTGCCTTCCTTAGCAGACACCTGTCTTTTCAAACCAAGGCAGTTGCCAAGCAGGAAAAGCCCATGCCAGCTCTCACAGCTCTCCCTTGCTCTGCCTGTTGGAATTGCTGTCTCCAGCCTTTGGCTTCCAGCTGGGATGTCCTCCCCAGCAGACCTGACGTCTCTGCTGTGAGTTTATCCAGCTGTTATCAGCAGATGCCCTTCCTTGGTGACTCATGCCCTGCTCCCTGACCACATCCCCTTCTCCCATTGCCCCCACCCACCACAACTGAGTCACTTGGCCTCCTGACACAAGCCAGGAGCTCTTCCTCCAGCCATGGAGACACTTCTGGCCCAGCCTGATGTAAGCTCCTCCTGAGCTCCTTTTCCCAAGCAGGCTCTGGAGTGGGAATTTGCTGCCTCGTTGCCAGGCTGGCCCTGGTACACAGATTTACCCAGACTCTTCTTGTCCCTTAGTGCATTCCCCACAAGGACCAGTCCAACCCAGTGGTACTGGAGGTCATCCAACAGCCCAGCACGCCCCAGCCTTGGCTGGTTTGTGTTTCAGATGGGACTTGAGAAGGTGGGAGCTGTGAAAACCCCGTGCTCAAAAGCCCTTCCCACCTTCTGAGCATCCTGGAGCTGCAGGAAGCCACTTTCTGGTGTTATCCCATAAAAACAGCATTTTCAGCTGCTAAAGGAGGGAATTTTAGCATGAGAGGAACACTGAAAATTAAGGGGTCAATTTCCTTGCACCCAGTTTAGGGCTATCCCTGTGCCTCTCTACACCATTAAAAGCTGGTGCAATTTCATCCTCCCAGTCTCTTTTTGAAGCCCTGTGGTGGAGCTTCCTGGCCACAGTGAATACAAACATCAACCTCTCTGCACAGCCATAAAACAAAACAAGGTCACTTTTCACATGGCTGTCACTGCCCTTGATCTGGGGAAAGAGGAGCTGCCAAAAAATCCACCTCCCAGCCCTTTCCTTGGAGAAGGAGCGTGGTGTGTGTGCAATCCTGGGCTGGCAGGAGCTGGATCAGACCTTGCTTTAGTCATCCTGAGTGAGCAGGCACAGCCCCTGCCTCTGCTGAGGTCAGGCCCGGTGAAGGGGGAAGATGGATATCGGCTTAGCCTGGAATGTGATAACAATCCTTGCACACCCTCCCAGATCCTGCAGGCAAGCCTGGAAACCCGGGGCTCTTTCTTGTCCAGGCAGGATTGTTGTTTCTCCCGAGGTGGGCTGGCTCCTGCCCCTGTCCCCTCCCTGTCCCCTCCCTCGAGGGCACAGAGCTTCCTGCAGGAAAGCTCTGCCAGGGCACAGAGCTGGAGCTCAGCTGCCCAAGCAGCCTCCCCAGTGGCCCATCTTCTTCTGGGAGCCCCAGTTAGGAGCTCTGGGCCTGGATGGACACCTTGTGCTGTCCCTGATTGATGCCAGGAGGAAATCCTCCTGATGGAAGCACCTTTCCATTGGGAAAGACAGTTTCCATCTGTCTTTCCCACATCTGCCTCATCTACTTGGTGCTGACGTTCTCCCTTCCCTACCTCCCTCTTCCTCCTTCTTCTCCATGTTTTTCCAGTCCATCCATAGCTGCATTTCCCCCTTCCTGGATCTCCCATTTTACTTTTTCATACCCTGCTGCATCCCAGAGGATTGAGCTCCTTTCCTGGCAGCTCTCCCTGCGGGTTTGGCTGCTCCCTGAGCCTGGAAGGGCTTTGCAGATGTGTGTAAACACCTCCTCGCTGCTGCCAGAAACCACTGCACTGTTCCTGCTGCAGGAAAGGACAGGATAAATGCACTGCTTTGGTTTCCTGCTGGAGCAGGACAGGGCAGTATCCCTCCCAAAAGCAGCTGTTTAGCTCCAGAAACTACACAAGACGACACAGGAGTGTCGCAGACATCTTTTCATGAAAATCCTTTCCTTAGGATTATTTCCTGCTGAGAAGCTGAGAGGCTTCAGGAGCAAAATGTAAACAATGGTTATCTGCTGCTGTGGAATGCAACAGGTGCATCTGTGATTGGATGTTTATAATTAATGGCCAATCCCAGCCCAGTTAGCTTGGACTCTGTCCGAGACGCAGACCTTTATTATTCATTCCTTTCTATTCTTAGCTTATTCTTAGCTTATTCTTATTCATCTCCTTCTGAGATGAAACTTTTCCTTCTATTATTTTTCGTATGGTTTTAATATAATGTATATCATAAAATAATAAATCAGCCTTCTGAACATGGAGTCAACATTCTCATCTCTTCCTTCACCTGAAAACCCCTGGGAACACCGTCACACAAGAGTGGGATTGTTCCAGAATTTTTGGAGGCTGGATGGCAGTGCAGTTGTGGTAAAGCAGTCATTGCTCAGAAATGTCCTTTGTTTTCCTGGTGGGTTTTGTTTTTCCCGTCTTTCTCCTCTGCTTCCCTTATAATTAGGTGCTGCAGGCTCCAAAGGTGCTGCTTGCTCCCAGGATTGCCTTTCCCAGGAGTGGATTCTGGAATGACCACTGAGCTCAAGTCCATCTCATGGCTGCTGCAGCTTCCTGGAGGGGTTTCTTCCCAAATTCCCACCCCTCTTGCCATCAAGGGGACAACACTCAGAAGAGAACAGTGAGGGCCACAAAGTGCCAAAGTCACCTCAGCTGTTCAGCTGCCCTGGGTCTCAAAGCAGCTGAGCCACATGTGATTCACCCAGAGCCAGAAGCACAGCAGGACCACAAATCTCATTTTCTCTGTCCCTGCCCGGTGCTGTGACCTCTCCTGAACTCCCTGCTCACCCTGCATTCCCTGCAGAGAGGAGGGAATGCACCTGGAGGGATGCTCCACACTGAAGGCTCTGCAGACAGGGACATCCCAGCAGCACCAGGCTGAGCCCAGCTCTGCTGCTCCTGGCTGGCACTGCAGGGAGGAAAGAGGGACAGAATGCAGGGGATAAGGCTGGGAATCCTGCATCCCTCGCTCCTGCTGCTTGGGTCGTGGCAGGAGGAAGGAATTTACAGCCCGGTGCTGCATGGCTCAGTGAGAAACAGAGATACAGAAATACAGGAATACAGGAATGCAGGAATACAGAAATACAGAAATACAGGAATACAGAAGAGCAGGAATACAGAAATACGGGAATACAGAAATACAGGAATACAGAAATACAGGAATACAGGAATGCAGGAATACAGAAATAAAATAATACAGGAATCCAGAAAACCAGGAATACAGGAATAAAGAAATACAGAAATGCAGGAATACAGAAATACAGGAATACAGGAATACAGAAATGCAGGAATACAGAAATACATGAATACAGAAATGCAGTAATGCAGGAATACAGAAATACAGGAATACAGAAATGCAGGGATACAGAAATACAGAAATGCAGGAATACAGAAATACAGGAATACAGTAATGCAGGAATACAGGAATACAGGAATACAGAAATAAAGAAATACAGGAATACAGGAATACAGAAATATAGAAATACAGGAATACAGAAATAAAGAAATACAGGAATCCAGAAAACCAGGAATACAGGAACACAGAAATATAGGAATACAGAAATTCAGGAATACAGAAATACAGAAATACAAAATACAGGAATACAGAAATACAGAAATGCAGGAATACAGAAATACAGAAATGCAGAAATGCATGAATACAGGAATACAGAAATAGAGAAATACAGGAATACAGAAATACAAGAATTCAGAAAAACAGGAATACAGGAACACAGAAATACAGAAATGCAGAAATACAGGCATACAGACATACAGGAATACAGGAATACAGAACTACAGGATTACAGGAATACAGGAATACAGAAATGCAGGAATACAGAACTACATAAATACATAAATACATAAAGAAATACAGGAATCCAGAAAAACTGGAATACAGAAATAAAGAAATATTGGAATCCAGAAAAACAGAAATGCAGGAATACAGGAATACAGAAACACAGAAATGCAGGAATACAGAAATAATACAGAAATACAGGAATACAGGAACACAGGAATACAGAAATAGAGAAATAAATACAAAAATACAGAAATACAGAAATGCAGGAATACAGAAATACAGAAATGCAGGAATACAGAAATACAGGCTGGGTGGGGAAGGGATGGAGTGCAGCCCTGCAGAGAAGGACTGGCTAAGAAGCTCAGCAGGACCCAGGCATTGCATCCCAGAAAATCCCCATGCCCTGGGCTGATCCCACAGCCCGGGCAGCGGGAAGGGGGGAATCCTCTCCCTCTGTCCTGCTCAGGTGAGACCCCACCTGCAGAGCTGTGTCCAGCCCTGGGGTCAAAGCAGGAGGTTGTGGAGCTGCCCTACAGCTCCAAGGGCCGGAGCCAGGCTGGGAGAGCTGGGAATGTTCACCTAGAGAAGGCTCCAGGGAGAGCTCAGAGCCTAAAGGGGCTCCAGGAGAGCTGGAGAGGGACTGGGGACAAGGGATGGAGGGACAGGACACAGGGAATGGCTCCCAGTGCCAGAGGGCAGGGATGGATGGGATATTGGGAATTGGGAATTGTTCCCTGAGAGGGTGGAGAGGGGCTGGGATGGAATTCCCAGAGCAGCTGTGGCTGCCCCTGGATCCCTGGCAGTGCCCAAGGCCAGGTTGGATGGGGTTGGAGCAACCTGGGACAGTGGAAGGTGTCCCTGCCATGGCAGGTGTGGAATGGGATGGGCTTTAAGTCTCTTCCACCGCAAACCATTCTGGGATTCTGTGATTCCCCAAGCCTTGGGAACCAGCAGTGGGATCAACATGTACTGAGATGGTTTCCTACAGCTTTGCCCCAAGACCAGGCCATTGAAATCACCAAGGTGCAGAGCCTTGGCTAAATAAAGCAGTTTCCTCCTGCCTGGGCTGGCAAACCATGAATTACTCTTTGTGTGACAAGGAAGGAAGGGAGAAGCAGAAGGGCAATCCTTTGGGGAAACGTGCTATAGCTGATAATGGTCCTTCAGGAGTACCCAGAAATTCAGGGAGATGGCAGGAGAGCAGCTCCTTCCCAGGCTTTGCCCTGGGATCAGCAAGGGCTGGCTGTGCCTGGCGCTGATTTTCAGTCTTGAAAACCAGCAGCCTTCAGCTTGGAAGAAGAGGAGGGGAATTCCCAGTGCTGGGGATTTCCTTTGGCTTCTGTTGGAGCTGGGGTGACAACCAGCTTGGGGACCTGCTGGCCTGGCCCCCACAGCTGTGGAGCACCATCCCTGCTGTTCTGGGGCTGCTCCCGTGCCAGGAGCTGCTTGTTTTGGTGGCACTGGGGTGGTGGCATCCCCTGGGGGCATTTCTGTGGTACTGGGGTGGAGACATTGCCCGAGGACTCTTCTGTGGGGCTGGGACAATGACATCTCCTGGGGTGTCCCTGTGGCACTGGGACAATGACATTTCCTGGGATGGTGGCATCTCCTGAGGGCATTTAACTGAGTTTGTCCTCAGAGGTCACCTTGAGATTACTGCCAACATCGGGCTTGTAGGTGAACATTGGAGCTACGAGAAGGAGCTCAGCAGGTTACAAAGAGGTTTGGCAATTCTAGAGTTTATTGCACCAAGAGGTTTGCTGATAGGAACACAGTTCAGTACAGGAGAATTACGACCAGGGAGAATAATTCCTAAAAACAGCACTAACAGGGGATAACGTTCTCTGGATGCGTTTCCAGAGGGTTTCCCTGGTCAGGACTTGCAGTGAGACACCAGAATTCCCCCTTTCTCCTTGGAGCTGGGAGTTGGCCAAGGCTTTGAGGAGCCCAGAGTGGGATGCCCAGCCCTGCCTTTGTCCTGGCACCAGGACTTTGTGCAGGAGGAGCTGCTTGCCAGCTTGAGGCATCCCTGGCTCTGGGACAAAGCTCCCTTTCACCTTGGAGCATCCGGAGCACAAAATGGGGCAGCAATTCCTGCTGCAAGCTGGGGCCTGCTGCACGGGTGGCCAGCAGCCAGGGATTGTTAATTTGTTCATCAGGCATTTTGCTGCTGGGATTTTGCTGCTGTGCAGGAATTTGTTCGCACCAGGGGGGCTTTGTGTCTGGCTGAGCCCCCTGGGAGGCTGCTGGGAGCCGTGGTACCAGGAATGTGTGGGGCAGGAACCAGCCAGAATGCAGGCAAAACCTCCTGCTGGACTGATCCCACCAGAATCCAGGCAAAACCTCCTGCAGAACTGATCCTGATCCCTGATCCCAATCACGATCCCGACCCTGATCCCTGATCCTGATCCCTGATCCTGATCCTGATCCTGGTCCTGCCAGAATCCAGGCAAAACCTCCTGCTGAACTGATCCTCTTTCTGCAGCAGATCCTGGCCAACATTTTTTGCTTGTGAGAGGAATAGTGGATTTGTCTTTCCAAACCAGCACTGGGAGATAAAAGAAACAATGGGAAGGATTGCACTGGTTGGTGAATGGAAAAAGAGATTTCCTTTTGGAAATAAACTTTAGGTTGGCTGATAAATGAAATCGGACATTGAAAAAAGAAAGAAACAATGGGGAAGAAAAACTTCTAAATTCCATAAGAATTAGAAATTAAAAGGGAAATTAATTTAATTAGAAATTAAAAGAATTAGAAATTAAAAGTTGTATATTGGAGGAAAGTCTTTGGTATCAGGTGTTTTGGGAAGTCTGAACCTCTCAAGTACCTCAGCCAATGGGGAAAGAGAGAAGGGAAATGAGGCTGGGAGATTGGGATAAAAAGGAGGCTGCATCCTCCAAAAATGTGAGAGACCCCGAGGCTATGCCCCATGGCCTCTCCCTTTATTGGAATAAAGTTACAGGACTCCTCTGTCTCCTTTTTGGACACAAACCTCTGGTGTTTGTGGGTTAATTTTCCTGATTGCAAAATAGGAGGCTGGAACTTCTCCCACACAGAAGGAGACCTGGAGCTGGGATTTCCACTGCCACCTCCTGCCTCTGTGGGGTGAAACCAGCACTCCTGCCCTTCCCCTCCCCTCCAGACCTCTCTAATTGGGGTTTGGACAGCTGGGGGGAGCTTGGGAAGGTCCCAGGCGCTGCAGCCTGCTCAGGAAATGGGCTTTTCCTTAGGCACTTCCACAGAGCTCTAATTAAATTACGGGATTGGAGCCATCTCAGTGCTCACTCATCTGCTGCCAAGCGCTCCTTCCAAGGGAGTGCCCTCCATGAAAGGGAAAGCTGCCCCTGCAGGGCCAGGGGTCCCTCCCTGATGGCACTGCCCTGCAGATGGGCTGGCTGGAGCTGCCATCCATCCCTCCATCCCCTGATCCCCGGCTGCGGGGAGATCCAGCATGGATAATCCCTTCAAAGGGGCAGTTGGCACAGACAGCAAAACTGAACAGGATTTTCTGAGAGGAGCAAGATCACAGAGGCATCCCTGAGGTCGGAAAAGCCCTCTCAGCTCGAGTGCAGCCACCACACCGTGTCCCCAAGGTGCCCTGTAAATATCACAACCCACAGAAAGGGAGCAGAAAGGGCAGGGAACAAGACTTTGCCCTCTAGGAAGCACAACCAAACAAGCACAACCAATATTTTTATTTTTAAAATGAAAATACATTTTTATTTTTATATTTTTAATATATTTTCATATATTTTATATTAAGATATTAAATATAAATATATATTTTAAAATGAAATTATATTCTTATTTTTATATATTTTATATATAATATAAATATATAATATATATAAAATATAATATACTTTTATATTTTATATATATTATATTAAAATATTATATATAAATATATATATTTTTAATAAAGATATATTTTTACATAAAATATTATATTTATTTTTAAAATAAAAATATATCCCAGCAGCCAGCAGCAGAATAAACTGCACGGTGCAAAATGGAGTTCCCTTCATTTGGCTTTTTTTTTTTTTGTTGGCAGATGACAAAAATTTCCCATCCCATGGCAGACCTGGGCTGGGCCCATGGATTAGAGAGAGATTTGGGAGGTTTCTCAGCTCACATTTTCACACTGGTGAAAATCCTCCCTGAGAAGGAGCATCTTCCTACAATTCCAGTTGATCCCTGGAGGTGCTTAAACCCCAAACAAGGGCTTGGAGCAGTGGCCTCCAGGGATCTTCTCCCATGGAATTGCCCTGGTTTGGTGATCCCCGTGTCCTGCAGAGCTCCTGTGAAAAACGCCAATCACTTGGTTTTAAAATGTTGAAAATTTAATAGTAATAAAATTGTAATAAAAATAGTAATATAACTAGAGTAATAATAATTTGGACAATTTGGATTAGGACAGTATGAGACAATGAGAACAAAGAGTTAAGGATGGTCTGGGTACATATTTCTGGGCAAAATAAGCCTGAAAAAGGACCCACGTTAACAGAGGATTAACCCTTAAAGGCAACAGCCTGTTGCATATTCATACACCTCATACATGGTGCATAAATTCCATTCAAACACAGGATTCTGTCTGGGCAGTGTCAGCTTCTTCCTCTGAATCCTGACAGCATCTTCAGGGCTGAGCAAGGTGGGAAGAAGTTCGTTTCTTCTGATAATGGGGCAATAAATTCTCTTTCTCTGAAAGATTCGGGTGTCCTGTGGCTGCTATCTTGGTGCAATCACCTCATTCCTCTCTTTTAAAAAGTATCTTACATAGCATAGTTTCTATTGTAACATTTTGTTATAACCTAAAACTGTATTTAACACACTACTTAAGAGAATTAATACAGCACAACTTTCTAACACAACACATATAATATTCATTTGAATATTTGCAAAAAGCCATTCATAAAATAGGCGTTTTTCACAGTTCCCATTTCCCCTCCTCCCCAGCTCTGTTGATCCTCAGCAAACCCATGGCATGGGAAAGGATATCCCTAACCCTGCCCAGACCCCACCATGGAGAGGGGAGCCTTAAAGCTTTGGAGCCAGGACCAAATATTTACCTTCCCCAGGGTTTGCCTGGGGGAATTCAGGTAGCAGAGCCAGGGGGGAATGGTCAGGGGAGATGTTTGGAGCTGTTTGCTTTCCAAACCGGACCAGCAAGTGCCTGAGGAACTACCTGGATGCCAGAGAATGCTCAGCCATAAATCTTATTAACAGTGCAGCAATGCAGGTGGGAGGGAAGGGAAATAAAAGGAGACAAATGAGGAGGGGGACGGGTCTGGAATGATAAAGAAAGGGAAGGGGCAAAGCCTGGTTTGTAACCAGAGGTTTTTATGGGCAGGGCTTCAGCTCTGTGAGGAAATCAGCTGGAACAGGTCTGGCAGGATGGCTCTCCAAGAGAGAGCTCTTCTTGCAGAACAGCAGTGATTTGCATTCTAAATAAAAGGCTCAGGAGCAGCTATTTCAGGAGCTCTCCCTGCGCTAGGGCAGGAAGAGGGGAGCTGGAGGGAGCAGAACACAAACCAGCACCTGCCTTGGAGGAGGGAAGGGATCCAAAAGGTTGGAGGGCACATTTCCACGCCTGCTCCCCTCTGAGGCAGGACAGCCAGGCTTGGTTTGCCATGGAATCCCAGAACGGTTTGGGTTGGGAGGGACCTTCAAAACCATCCCATTCCACCCCCTGCCATTCCAGGGACACCTTCCACTGTCCCAGGCTGCTCCAAGCCCCATCCAGCCTGGCCCTGGGACATTTCCAGGGATCCAGGGGCAGCCACAGCTGCTCTGGTCAGTATGTGCCAGGGCCTCAGCACCCTTTTCATTTGTTGCTTTTCTTGCCTGTTTTGCCCTATCTGTGGTGCAGGGACAGTGTGCTGTCCCTGTGTCCCAAACCCAGCCACTCTGACCCTGGAAATTGCTCTGAGGAAGGGCTGGGAGCTCTGAGAAGGGAAACACCTCTGTTTGCAGAGTGAGGGGGTGGTTCCAAGCTGCCTGTGCCCACTCCAGGCTCTCCCAGCCACATGGCAAGGCTTCAAAAATCTTCCTGCTGGTCACCAGGAGCATCTCATGGCAAATGGAGCGGGGTCAGAGGGCCAGCAGGAATCACAGCCTCACAGGAGGATGCCCCCAGCACTTCCCTTCCTCTGGAGGACTGGTACTGGCTTTAGCAGGAGCCTGGGCCACGCTGCAGCCCTTGCAACCCTGCGAGGTGCCAGCGTGCCCAATTTTCCAGTCAGCTCCAGCTTTGGCTGCAGTCCATGCCAGGCTGGCGAGGTGAGAAATCCGCCTGGGGCAGGCTGTTTGCCCGAGGAGGAGGTGGGAGAAGGCTTTCAGACAGCAAGGCTGTGCCCCCAGGCACGTTTCCAGGCTCCAAAATCCATTTCCCAGCCATGCTGATGCCCAGGCTCCATCCCTGCTGCGCGTGTTATAGATGGATCATGAGATGATTGGCTCTCGCAATTAAGGGATAACTATTGTGTGAATATTAAGAAAGCTTTAGTGATGCATAGTTATGTTATTGTAGTTTAGATGTCCTCTCTTCTCCCCATAGTTCCCCGTCTTGGTTTGGAAAGACAGGAGTTTGCTAAGGAAGGCAGGAGCCTCCCCTGAAATGGAGAATGTAAACCCTCCCCACCCCTCCAAATCACTATAAATTTTAAATTAAGGGGCTCTCAGGCAAAAATATGGGAGCAGGAAATAACAGTTCTTTAATAGGGAAAGGAAAAAAAATAAAAGGATAAAATGAACAATGCAGTACACATGAACAAGACTGACAGAGTCAGAGCCCAGCCTGACACCCTGTGGGTCAGGCTGTTGGTGGCAGTCCCATTGGAAATGTGGCTGCAGCCCTCCTGCAGTGTCAGGGGTGGTTCTGTTGGAGCAAGGGGGATCTGCAGAGAAGGATGTATTCTTCCTCTGAAGATCCCGTGGAAGGAGAGGCAGCTGCTGTTCCTCTGGGGAATCCCGTGGAGAAAGCCCTGCTGGTGTCTCCAAACCTCTGGATTATATCTGGGTAGCAATGCTTGGCTCCTCCCTCTGGGCAGAGCATCTCCCAGTGGGATGTTACAGTTCTTATCAGCCATGCAGTGACATTCAATAGTCTGTTATCAGCAATGTCCCCTCCCCAGGGAGGTGTGAATGTGGGCACTCAAAGGCAAACTGCCCCCTTGACAAAGGTGATCTGCCACACAGATGGTAATGGAATACATCTTGCATGGCAATCTTCAACATTATCCACTTTCCCCCCTGTATTGTTGCCATCAGACAGCCTGGGCTGTCCAGGACAGGTACAAAGAAGCTGCACAGGTGTCTCTTGCATGGGGCAGTTGGGAATGGAAAAGCTTGGGGGTGCTTAGGGGGTGCGGCATGGCAACACCTGACCTCCAATCCAGTTACAAGAAAGCAGTTTCCACTGATAAATGGCAAAGAAGAGCTGACTGACAGACCTTGGGAGGGCCAGGGCTGGCTGATGCAACCCCAGGGGTATAAAAGATTCAGCATCCATCTTGAAGACAAACCAGCCACGAGGTATCCATGAGGGCAATTCCCACTGCTGGGAATTTTCCCTTATGTGAAAAATGTGTATTTTATGATTGGCTTTTGCAAATATTAAAATGAATGTTATATGTGTTATGTTAGAAAGCTATGCTGCATTAATTTTCTTAAGTACTGTGTTAAATATAGTTTTAGGTTACAACATAATGTTAAAATAGAAACTCTGCCACATAAGATGCTTCTTTTAAAGAAAGGACTCGCAGTGAGATAGCAGCCACAGGACACCTGAATCAATCAAAGAAAGAGAAATTTATTGCCCCATTATCAGAAGAACTGAACTTCTTCCTGCCTTGCTCAGCCCTGAAGATGCTGTCAGGATTCTGGGGAAGAAGCTGACACTGACCAGACAGAATCCTGTGTTTGAATGGAATTTTTGCACCATGTATGAGGTGTATGAATATGCAACAGACTTTGCTTTTAAGGGTTAATCCTCTGTTAACATGGGTCCTTTTTCAGGCTTATTTTGCCCAGAAAAGGTACCCAGACCATCCTTAACTCTTTGTTCTCATTGTCTTGTATTGTCCAAATTGTCCAAATTTTTATTACTGTAATTATATTGCTATTTTTATAAGCATTTTATTACCATTAAACTTCTAAAATTTTAAAACCAAGCGATTGGTGTTTTTCACACTTATGTAATCCTTTGTTGTATTTTTTGTCAGGGTTTAATAAACCTTTCTGAATTTTCAGTGTGAGCAGTTGTCCCTCACACACGTGTGTGTCAGGAAGCAGAACCGCAGCTCCACCGCTCCTGGATTTTACCTAAATGGGGAAAAGGGACAGTGCAAAGCTGCTGCAGAGCTCCTGCTGGGTGGGAAATGTGTCCGTGCATGCCAGGAGAGGGCTTGGACACGGAGTGCCTTGAGCAAGCCGAGGTGGTGCCCAGATCCAAGCTGCCATCTGCTCCCTGAAGGACAGGCTGGCGTTCCCGGGCACCGGCGCCACATCCAGCCCTTGGCTTCTGGTTATCAGCTGGTGACAAGGGCTGCTGGCAGGAGCAGGGCCAGGATTTAAAAGCTGTGATCCAAACCCTGCTCTGCTGCTTGTTCTGGGTCACCTGCAAGGCCAGGCAGAGCTTATTTTCAGAGTCTGGCCGGGGAATGGCTGAAACCTGATGGATTTATAGCGGGGAGAGCCAGAGAGCGTGGCAGTCGCTGCTTCAGCTCCCTGGGAATTCAGAGGGGAGGAGGGGGTCAGCACAGATGGGGACAGCTCTGCCTTGCTCTTGATTTTTCTTTCCTGGTGTAGTGGCATTTTGCTGGAACATCAGTGTCACAGCCATATTTTCTGAAAAATCCCTTTGCCAGGATTTCTTCTGCTGGGAAGCTGAGAAGCCTCAGAGAAAAATGAAAACAAGAATGATCTCATTTGCTTCTCCTGTGTTTTGCTGCTTTGGAATGTGGTCTGGACATTGTTTACCAACTGGTCATTGCTTCATTGGTTCCATGTGAATTGTTTTAACTTAATGACCAATCACTGTCAGGCTGTGTCGAGGCTCTGGAGAGCATCGAGTTTTTCATTATCATTCTTGCAGCCTTCTGCTTGTATCCTTTCTGTATTCTTTAGTATAGCTTAGAATTGTATTCTTTAATATAATATGGATCATAGAATAATAAATTAGCCTTCTGAGAACATGGAGTCAGGTTCATTCCCTCCTGCCACGGGTGACCCCAGAAAATACCACACATCAACTTTTTTTTTTTAATAGCAAGTGCCAGAAAATATTTTAGAAACCAGCCAGTTTGCTGCTATTCTCTAAACGTTGTGCCTTCCAGACCTCCCAAAATAAACTGCTATGGCCACAGGCAGCCTTTGCTTTGGTAGCCCAAGCTGCCGTGGATGAAAACACACTGGACCATCAGTCAGGCTGCTCCTGGCTACCAAAAAGCCCTTCGGACTGGCAGCATCCAACATTGATGGTTTCTGTGAGTGGACGCAGGGAATGGCTTCCCACTGCCAGAGAGCAGGGGTAGATGGGATATTGGGAAGGAATTCCTCCCTGGGAGGGTGGGAAGGCCCTGGCACAGGGTGCCCAGAGCAGCTGTGGCTGCCCCTGGATCCCTGGAAGTGTTCAAGGAGAGGATGGATGGGGCTTGGAGCAACCTGGGACAGTGGAAGGTGTCCCTGCCCATGGCTGGGGGTTAGAACTGGATGGTTTGAAGGTCCCTCCCAACCCAAATCTTTTGATGATGATGATGATGGGTCTCTGATTTTTTCCAGCCTTGAGGGCTGGGAAGTTGCCTGTGCTGAAAGCCTGGGTAAGAGCAAGTTGGGGAAAAGAGCTTTAGGAAGCATCTCTAAAGTGTTTTGTTGATGCATTTCCGCTATTTTTCTCAAGCCTGAGGGGGTTGATATGCAAGTGAAAAGAGTTTCCTTGCTTTCCAGCTCCTCAAGGGCTGCTCCAGGCAGGCATCTTCAGGAAAGCTGCTCTGAATTGACTTCCAAATGAGAGTAATTAAAGCAAATGAGGCCTTTGCAGGGAAGAGCTCCAGGTAATTGTCCTGGGGCAGCTCTCAGGCTGTGCTGGGGATGGGATGCTTTAAGATGGTTTATGTGAAAAGTGCATATAATATGGCTCTACGCAGATATTTACTGTATGTATTATGTTGTATTGATTAGTAGTGCTGTATTAACATTTTAATAGTATGGTGAATATAGTTTTGTAGTTAAAATAGAAGCTGTGTATGTGGGATATTTTTTTTTAAGAGAGGAATGAGGTACTCACACCGATATAGAAGCCACAGGACACCTGAATCTTTCAGAGAAAGAGAATTTATTGCCCCATTATCAGAAGAAATGAACTTCTTCCCACCTTGCTCAGCCCAGAAGATGCTGCCAGGATTCAGAGGAAGAAGCTGACACTGCCCAGACAGAATCCTGTGTTTGAATGGAATTTATGCACCATGTATGAGGTGTATGAATATGCAACAGGCTGTTGCCTTTAAGGGTTAATCCTCTGTTAACATGGGTCCTTTTTTGGGCTTATTTTGCCCAGAAAAGGTACCCAGACCATCCTTAACTCTTTGTTCTTATTGTCTCCTATTGTCCTAATCGTCATTGTCCAAATTATTATTACTCTAATTATATTACTCTTTTTATAAGCATTTTATTACTATTAAACTTCTAAAATTTTAAAACCAAGTGATTGGCGTTTTTCACAGTTCAACACTGCACAGACTTCTCCCTCCTTCCCATTATTTCCCATTTCCACAAGGCCACAGCGCCTGGGATGTCCCCAGCATCCCAACCTGCTTTAAGGGACCGCTGCCTGAGTCACTCCAGGTTTTAAGGAGGTTTAGTGTCCCCCACACCCCTGGAGCAGAAGGAACAAGGTGGGATTTGGAGTCCTGGAAACTCTGGAGTGCTGATTCCTTTCCTCACCAAAAACCAGAGGCTGATTTTGCAACCTTAGCGCAAAGCAAGGAGCAGAAAGCACCAAATGTGGCAAGAGCTGCCAATTTCACAACAATCGGCAAGAAGCAGTGAACTGAAATATCCCCTTGAACTGAAATATTCCCTAAGGCTGGGGGAAATGTCAAGCCTGAGCGGTTGTAACTCTTTCTTGGGTTTGGTTTGTTTTTTTTTTTACCTGCATTCACACATTGCATCCCTCCTTGGGGATGTCTCTGCTCCTCCGACACTTCCTGACCTTTCTCAAAATGTTCCTCCACCTCCAGCAGGGGAGCAAGAGGCTTTGCCGTGCCTCAGTTCTCCTTCTCACCCCTGCCAGCGCTGCTTTCCCTCTCAAATTGTCACCCTTTGCAGTGGAGGCTGCTGCTTGTTCTGGGGCTGGCTCCAGAGCCCACCTGGAGCTCTGGGGAGTTTTACCCTCACTGCCCCTGGCCAGCTTGGAGGAGGGACAGTTTAGATTGGATATCAGGAGGAATTTCCTCGTGGAAAGCCTGGCCAGGGCAGTGGTGGAATGCTGGAAGGGCTCAGCGTGTGGATGTGGCACTTGGGGACATGGTTTTGGTGGGGATGGCAGTGTTTAGGCTCATGGTTGGGACTGATGATCTTTTTCAACCTTTGCTCCTCCTTCTTCAGCTCCCTGTTTTTTACCCAGGCTCTGAAGACCTCTCCTAAATATTGCTATTTTCTTGGATTTGTGGTGTTGCTCTTTCACTGCTCCTTTCACTGCTCCTATTTCTTTTTTTAATTTTTTTTTGAAGGGGGGTGGGGAGTGAAATGTGATAAAAGGAAGTAGCAGGAAAGGTTTCTCTTTCTGTTCCTCTTTTTTTTTTTAATTTTTTTTTCTTAAAGCCAGAAATGAGCTAATGGAAAATAGGAAAAGAGCATGAAAATGCCCCAATTCTTTCAAAAATAGCTCCTGGGTAATTTCTACCCTCAATCACAGATTTTTGTGCGCCAGTAAAAAAACACAAACTGCATTTCTCCTGTGGAACTGGGCGGGGGGGATTTTCCTTTGTCCACATGCCTTGGGCACTGACCTGGGGAGGTGGGGAGGCTTTCCCTGGGTGTTTGGTGGCTTTGAAAGCCCCGTTGTTCCCTCACAGGGATCCTTTATGCTGATCCTGCACATTCTGTGGGCATCTGTCAGCAGGGGAGGGCGGGGGAAATGGCTGGAATGGGTAACAAAGCAGATGAAAACAATCCCTGCTGGCCTCTGCATAATAACCAGATGATATTAAGCCTAAACCCAGCTGAAAACAGTTAATAATGAATGGGCATTAATTAGAGCTAAATTACAGGGGAAGGTGCGGGCCGGGCTCTCCATGCGATTACAGGCCCGGAATTCCGAACGGGGAGAATCTGCCAGGCTGAGAATGAAGGATCAGAGGCTGGAGGAGCAACCAGGACTGGGGCAGGGTTTAGGCAATGCCCTGGACAGGGAAGAGGCCAGAGGAGGATTAAGAGGGAGCTCAGACAGCTCCTTTGGGTTGGCCACACACCCCCAGGCCCGGAGCTGGGCTGGGCCCAGGAGGTTTGGGATGAGTCCTGGTGGGAATGAGATATTCGCTGGAGACCCCTCATGGTGACAACAGGAGGGAAGGGGCAAAACTGGGGCTGGCCCAAGGCTGGATCGGACCCTGATGTGCTGTGTGAATGAGGAGGGAGAGGCAGAGCTGCCCTCAGCTGGGCCAGGGAGGAGCTGGAAGTGAGGATGTGATCCAAGGAGGAGCTGCGGCTGGAACACAGCCCCTCACCAGCACTGCCAGACTGGGGGGCTCAGGCCACCAAGGGCCATTGTTGTCACTGTAATGAAGTAATGTCACTAGTAATGAAGGGATGGCGCTATTTTCAGGCTCAGAAGGATTTATTGCTCAGACAAACATCAGTCTCAGAGGCTGCGAGATTTTAGAGGCACAAGCAGTCGGCCATAGCTCCAAAGTTGTCACAAATTCTTTGTTACAAGGCAATTCAGAACTTTCTAACCCAATAGACAGTTGCCACAAAGTTTATTTTGCTTTTCTAACCTATCACCGTTACTTACTTCTATTGCACTGTGGGTATTTTTATCCAATGGGATATTATCACATGTACACACAGATGCTTCTATTATAACCTCTAAACTCTCAGTTTACTCTGTACAGCTACATCCTTACATTATAAACCCTTCACCAGCTCATCAGTACAGTTTCCTACTCTATAAACCCTTCATCATCTCATCAATAAACTTTCCTACATTATAAACCCTTCTCCAGCTTATCAGTACAGTTTCCTACTCTATAAACCCTTCGCCATCTTATCAATGCAGTTTCTCACTCACTTAAGGCGTATTCTTACAACTACAGAAATGCAAGTTTATGGTTTTTCTGCTTTAATGTCTGTGTGCTTTATTTTTATATCAATCCAAGTTTCTTCCAAGGCTGCAGATCAAACCCTTCAGTGTCTGTGGAAGTTTTTATTTTACCAATTCCCACCAAGGGTTCCTCTGAACCAGCAGCCTCACACTCTCGAGGACAGAAACCTCAGTTTTGAACCTCACCAAGTGTTGAAAGCAGCTTTGGAATGTGCCATCTTCCAAACACCCCAAACACCTTTTTTTTAAAACCTTTTTTGTGTCTCCTCCCATCTTCCATTATGACAGTAATATTAAAAAAAATAGACTAAAATTGAAGTGAAATGGTATTTTGAGGGCTTTTTATTTCTATGTTTTTTGTTTTAAACGTGTTTCAAGAAGATTTGGAATGCACCATCTTCCAAACACCAACTATGAGGAAAAACATAGGTGATGGGTATTGGAAAGTTATTGTAAACATTGTATATGTAGTTTTTAGTATAAAGACATAACATTGCCCCAGGGGCAGGCAGAGTGCCTTGGACTGTCTTGGTGAGCTGACCTCGTCAGGGCAGGAAAAAAATTTTTTATAGATAAGATAAAATAAACAACCTTGAGATCGAGAAATGAAGAGCCCTGACTCCTTCTTTAAGTGCCGGGCTGGGAGAACAGACTTTCAAACTTTTCTCAGGGTCACTCTGGCAAGCTAATGATCCCGACACAGACCCAGCCCAGAGGAAGGAGCCAGGGAAAAGGAGCTGGCAAAGCTCCATCTCCTGGGCACAGCCCTGCCAGGAGCAGCCAGTCCCTGGCTTGGAGCAGGAATTCCAGGCGTGTCCCTGCAGGCAGAGCACGAGGGATGCTCCCCACATCCCCACACCGGTGGGCAGGGCTGGGTTTGCTGCCTCCAAGGAGCAGCAGGAGGGAGCCTCGATCCCCAAATGCTGATCCGGCCGCGGAGAATGAGCCGAGCCCAGAAATATTTTGGTTATCCTTTTCCAAAGGAATTTGTATTTGCAGAGGCTTGAGCAGAGAGCAGCAGGATGGTTTGGGCCGGGAGGGATTTCAGAGATCACCTCATTCCAGCTTCCCTTGTTTCCTGGTGCCAGGCCCAGGCATGCTGAGAGCAAGCGCAATTTCGTGGGATGCTGGGCTGAGGTTTAATAGTTCTGGAAAGAAATCAAAACCTTTTAGTCCTCAGAGGTGCAGTGGATCCCCCACAGTTCCAGCATTGACACCTGATGTCTCAAAGAACGTGGCTCTGTTTTGAATTTCTGCCACTTAAATCGTGGAATATCCTGAATTTGGAAGGGGACCCACAAGGATCATAGACTCATGGAGTGTCAATATTAAAGATTTCAGCAGGATGATGGGGTCCTGGTGTGTAGGAAACTGCTTTCAACCCATTCAGCTGTGTCCAAGATTATTTCTTTTCCCTTCCTGACCTGCAGGGATTATTCTGGAAAAACAATTCTTCAGATGCTATGGCAGGAGGAATAAAAATAGCTGAACAGATGAACTAGCCTCCCTGGCAGTACAAATACTTCCAAGTGCTCACAGAACAGGGGAAAATGAAGCCTGTAGCAGGAAACAGAGGGAATCCCTACACAAAAGAAGGAAATTTGGGAAGAATGACTAATCTAGGAGAGGAAGCTAGGTGCAGTGGCTGGCTGCTAGCACAGCCAGTGTCTCCCAAAGCATCAATGTGCCTGTCCAGCAGGGCAAAACCACCTGGAATAGCTGACATTCTTGTAGGAGCAGGGCTCCTGGGATCTCCAGGGGGCTGGGGGACAGAGGCTCTGAGGGGTCAGGGGAAGAGTGGAGTGGGATGAAAGCAGAGATTTGCCTTTGCATGCCAGCCTGGGAAGAGCTTGCAGCAGGGTGACATCAAGGTGATTTATGAGGGAAGCCAAATTAAGGTTGCCAGTGCTGGGAGCTGTTTTTCCAGGCAGGAGTGATGACAGGAGCAGAGCTTGCTGGCTCCTGCAGCCTCCTGTGGGCGCCTGCCCTGTGCCCTGAGCCTCTCCTTGCAGGAGGCACCAGGGTGCCCACAGCAAGCAGAGACACCTCTGATCCATTTCTCCCATCCCATCCATCCCCTCTGCAGTGCCAGCAGAGCTGCCCTCCCTTCCCAGGGCTCTCCACCCTTGGAATTCCAGGGGAGGGAGCTGTGGGGCTCCAGCTTTGGCTTTAACCACAATTATTCAGGGGAATGGTTTGGCATGGTGATGAACAAGGGCTCATATTTCAGAGGTGACTTGGTAGGCTCTGAGGAAGTGGGAGAAGAGATAAGAAAATGAGGAGAAGCTGGGAAACAGGCCATCACTATCCCTTCCACCTGGAGCAAAGGATTGGGCAGCATTGCACGGATGAAACTGATGAGAAACCACTCAGCTTCATCTGCAGCTTTCTCCTGCCAACACATGAGCTCATCAGGGGGAATAAATTCCTGCAGAGCCCCCTGCACAGCCCATTCCTGACCTTTTGGAGAGCAGCATCCCACTGGCTTGGGGGTGCCACATGAGCAAAGGCACTGGAGGATCTCTGCTGCAGAGCTGGTGTCCCACCTTGGCCGCTGCCAGCCCTTCCCTGTGTGCCAGGCTGGTCAGAGCCCACTGAACCCCACCCTACTGCCTTCAGGGGGGAATTGGCTGCTCCAGCACAGCTCAGAGTCACCGGGCTCAGCCCCTGTCACCCTCCTGTACATGGATTCAGGATTCTGAGACCTTGACCCTGCCACTTTGAATTTCTGGGGAGCAGCGCTGGGGTCTGGAGGGCGGAGTGGCTGCAGTGCCTGGGGCTTGGGTCAGGCCAGAGCAGGCTCCTGGCCCCAGGTCAGTGATGGATGGATGTGCCAGGCCCAGACAGGACTTATCTCAGCTATTTGGGTTATTCCAGGCATCTGCCTTATCTCGGTGTCCAGCCCTCCCTGTGATCCTGGATTGCAGAGAACAGGTTTCATCCCCTTCAGACTTTAACTTTCAGCTGATCCTTTCTTCCTCTCCATCAGGGAGCTAAGGGGACAAGTCAGATGTCCCTATCCACGGCAGGGGGGTTGGAACGAGATGTTCTCTAAGGTTCTTTCCAACCCAAACCACCCTGGGATTCCATGAATTCATGGGTTGGCTTTGAACAGGGAGGTGCAGTTACCCATGCAGGCTGGAAGAGGCACAGTGGGAGCCCATGCAGGAGGGGAGATGGGCTTGTCATGCTGACCCCTCTCTCTTCTCTTTTATGCATCCTAAAATCCCCTTTCCCCTGGTCTTTTAGGCTGGGGGTGGTGCCTGGGCTTTGGTCACTGCTCCCCTTCAGCCTGTTTGAATTACAAGTCCTTCAGAGGGAGATGTTCTCTCCTCTCTGCCCCTGGATATCTTTTCCAAAAGGCCAGTGTCTCCTGGGTGATCACAGGAGCTGGTGGTTGGAACATTCGGGGTCTGGGTCCATTTGGGTTTCTGTCTGGGCTGTCTGGGTCCATTGGGATTCCACCTCTGGCTCGATTCTTGGATATCTCACGGGGAGTGATTCATGCCTGGGCCTCTCTTTGTGTAACAGCTCTCTGTGATGTGTAATAAGAGCTGAGAGAGTGAGTGAGTGATGAATTCTTCCCTCACTCAGGGTATTTTTAGCCTTTTCTCTTTCTCCTCCAGCGAGTCACCTATTTTCGCACAGCTTGTGGGCGCTCCGTGTCAGCGAGGCTCCAGCTCCTCTGCCAGGGCTGGGGACACTGCCCAGAGGCTCCAGAGCTCCTCAGCAATGAGGATGGTGCACTTTAAGATCCCCCTGTGTGTGTGGAATCGAGCTGGAAGCCACGAGAACTCGCAGTTCCCTCTTCATTTTCGGTGGCCCCCAAGGTCACATTTCCCATCTGCTCCTCCGCAGACTCACGTTTCCCTTCTCACTCTGCACGGGAGCTGGCTCTCAGTATCCTGCTCTGGAAGCTGGGATTCTGCTGGGATCATCCCTCCCCAGGTGCACCAGAGCAGGTGGGATGAGATCCAGAGCATCTCTTTGGGTTTTTCACACATAATGTGGGCCAGCACAGATTTTCACCAGGAGCTAATTACTACTCCTCTGTCCCAAAAATGTGCCTGGAGACATTTCCTCCTGGAGGGCTCAGGAAAGGGGAGCAGGTCACCAGCTAAGTTGTCAAGGTGGCCATTTGCCCATCCATTCATGGATCCATCCAGCCCTCCATCATCTATCCATCCATGGATCCATCCTTGGATACATCCATCCATCCTCCATCATCCCTCCATCCATCCTCCATCATCCATCCATCCATCCATCCATCCATCCATCCATCCATCCATCCATCCATCCATCCATCATCCATCCATCCATCATGCATCCATCATCCATCCATCCATCCATCCCTCCATCCATCCCTCCATCCATCCATCCATCCATCCATCCATCCATCCATCCATCCATCATCCATCCCATATGGAAAGCTGGATTCACAGGGATGGACGCTTGCACAACGGAGCTTCCAGCCTTAGGTGGCTCTCCTGTCTAGGCAGAATAAACAATTACATGTTTTAAATACTTCATTTGTAACATTCTTCAAGGAGAGTTTTGTGTCTCCTTCCATCTTCCATTGTAGAAGTAATATTAAAAAAAACAGACTAAAATTGAAGTTCAATGGTATTTTGAGGGCTTTTTATTTCTGTGCTTAACTTGCTGCTCCTGTTTTTCCCCCCACATTTTGCTTTTGTTGTTGTTGTTGTTGTTTTGTTGGGTTTTTTTACACTGAGACAGCCTTTCCCTGGCCATGCTCCCTCTCCAGGCTGCTCCAGGTTATCCCTCCCCTTTCCCTCCCTCTGCCCGGGGCGGTTTCCCTGTGCCATCCTCCTGCAGCTCTGTGCCCTCCTCCTCCTCCTCCTCCTCCCACAGCCTGATTTATGGGGTTTATCTTTCCCTTTCACACCTCTGCTCCCTGCATAGCCGGAATTCCTCAGGGAGGGGGCTGTGCGCCACCGGGAGGGGCTTCCTGCTTCCCTGGGCCACTCCAGATGCCACCAAGGGGTCCCTCAGCTCATCCATCCTCTGCCCGAGGGGCTGGGAAAGGAAGGAGAGGGGTCTCCAGGGGGAGAAGGCAACACCAGGGTCACCCCCTGCCCTTGGGGATGCGCTGCTCCGCCCAGCCCATCCCAAAATCTCATCTGTATCCTTCTCTGGAGCTGGGGAGATGTGCTGGATCTCCCCTGGGATGGGGGTGATGGGGTCAGGGAGAGGCCAGTGACAGCAGGACAGGAATCCTGCTTTTCCCAGTCTCACCAGTCCTTCCCTTTTCCCTTCCCACCCCCTGCACAGGATCTCTCAGGTTTGCACCTGGTAGAGCCAGGGCTAACACACAATGAGGGCTGGAGAACATCCCAAATTCCTGAGGCTGCTCCTGCACAGGATCTCTCAGCTTTACACCTGGACAACGAGGGCTGGAGAATATCCCACATTCCTGAGGCTGCTCCTGCTTGTCTGTGTTGGCAGCTTTTCCCTCTCCCTCCATGTCCAAGGGGTCAGGATGAAGGAGCACTGCTCTGCCACAGCTCACCTCCCAGGGCACAAAAAGGACCATTTTGGAGGTGGGCCAGGTCCAGCTCCCTTGGGGGATTCCTGCATCCCGTGCAGGAGCCAGGATTGTCCCTCTCTGGTGTCTCCCTGCCTGGCTCTGAGCCTGGGGATGGATCAGCAGGGACCCAGGCTGAGGCTGGGACACAGATTGGGACACAGATTCATCCATCATCACCCTCCATCCCCGATTCCCCTCCTCTCCAACAGCTGAGCAAGAGTGGGGGAGCTCATCCCTCCGTGCCCTGTGGGAATTGCTCTTCCCTGGGAGTTCAAGTCTCCCAGACCGGAGTGAAATGGTCACTGGAATTTTCATTTATCCAATCTGCAGGCAGGGGAGGAGCAGCCACCACTCCCCAGCACCTCCACAGCAACCAAGGACACCAAATGAGGCCACAGGGACTGAGGCTTTTCCATCTGGGAAATGCACCTTGGCTTTGCCAGCCTTTCACCCCTGACAGAGCTTTAGGGCCAGGGATCCCCTTTTAGGGACGTCTCTGATGCCAAGAATGGGAGCAGGCAGTGTTTGGGTCAGCTGGGATGGCTCCCACAGGGGTTTCCCACACCTGCTGGTGTTCCAGGTCTCCTTTTTTCCCTTGGAGGAGGCAGAACACCTGATTTGCCACTCTGCACTTTGGGAATGTCACGGCTCAGAACCTCACACTCAGGACGGCGATTGGAGTTACTCATTACACTCACAGTGGTGGGGTGCAGCTCTCAAAGGGTGACAAGTGACAAGCTCAAAGCTCTGGGAGAACAGGGCTTCATCTCCAGCTCCTTGTGGGGGGAAAACCTCATCCTGCTGGGGCTGGGTCCCTGCAGTCACCCTCTGCTCCCTCCCACTGCCCCACCTCACTTGTGAGCATGACTTCTGGTGCAACTTCTGCTGTTGGAAGGGACAAAACCACTTCCAGCAAGCTACAACTCCGTTGTAGTTTTATTGATATTAGCTGGAGTAAGTTTAGGGTTATCCTTTATATTTAAAGCAATGGTGGGAGGTTTGGAGAGCCTGTGTGAGTGGTTTGTGCTGATGGAGACTATCAGAATCACCAAATCCTGGAATAATTTGGGTTGCAAACCTTAAATCTCATCCCATTCCACTTCTTCCAGGGCAGGGACACCTTCCACTGTCCCAGGGTGCTCCAAGCCCCATCCAAGCTGGCCTGGGACGGTGGAAGGCGCCCCTGCCCTGGAAGAAGTGGAATGGGATGAGATTTAAGGTCCTTGCAACACAAATTATCCTGGGATTTGGTGATTCTGATGGTCTCCTCCTGTCTCACCCTGGGAATGGTTGCCATGGGGCTTCCCTGTGTTTTGGCTGATGTGGTGCTTGATGTATCCATGGATTTGCTCAGCTCTGCCCGTAGGAATTCCAGCTTGTATTTCTTCCTCCTCCTCCTCCTCCCACTAAGATCGTGTCTGATGAGCGGCCTGGCTGGGAAAACGTGACTGGGATTGGTTTTGTTGCTGTTGATTGGAGATTCTCCCACTGTTTTGTCCCAGGAGTCGATTTCCTTGCAATTCTTCCACACTGAGGACTTGCTGCTTTCCCTTTTCTCAGACATTGGGCCTTGGCTTAAAACTGAATTAAAACTGGGCTTAAAACTGAATTTTTTTCACGCTGTTCTTTTCTCACAGAGCTCGCTGTGAGAGCTCAGCCAGGGCTGGGGGGCGTTCATCCTCTCTGCTTGCTTCCCATTCCTGCTCTCCCGTCCCATTTCTTGGGATACCCTGTGTCATCAGGTCAGCCTGAAAATCACCTGGGAAACTGTCCCGGGAAGCCTGGAGCAAACCTGGGAATTGTCCCTGCTGGGAGAGGTGGGGAAGGAGGGGCCAAGCCTGCAGGGAATGGGATTTTGGGACTCGCTGTCTGCATTGCACCCCGTGCATGTCCAGAGCTTGTTTGTGAGCAATTAAGGCAGAGCCTTAAGCAGAGCTGGAGAGCACGATTAAGTAATTAACGGTAATTAAAGGCGCGTTATCCGTGGATGTGCGGAGTGAGGAATTCAGGGCCAGGCTTAACCCCTCCCTGCTCTGAAAAGGCGCAGATCATCCCCTTTTGAGATGGAGAGAAGGGGGAAAATTAAAATATCTGAGCCTTGCAGGATTCCCTGCTGTTATTTTCCCAATCAGACCTGAACATGCCAAGGCTCCTCTCACCCAAAATGGAAACTTTTAAAGGATTTTCCTTTTCAGAGTTGTGCCACACACTGCAAAGCTCCCAGGCCTCCTCCCGCTGTTCCAGGCAATAAATCTATTTATTGAAGCTCTTCTTTCACAAGTTCTATATTTGCCCTTGCTAGGGCTTTTCTATGGAAAAAATAAAAACCCAAATAAATGTGTCAGGGCTCCTGGTTTCTGCCAGCACCAGGAGGGGTTTGGAGAGTGAGTTATTACACTGGACCTGGAAGCTGGATTTGTCTCTGCTGTGTTCCCAAGAACCAGTCTGTAGGGAAAAGCCAGCCTAGGATCTGCAAGGATGCAAAAGAATACAGGTTATGGGGGAATTTGGGGAGAAAAGTAATTTTTTTTGTTTTTTTTTTTTTTTCTAATTTAGCAATTGGATCCACAGTGGGTTGCTTAAAAGCCAAAGGGAGGACTCAGGAGGGTCCCCACATGAATTAATCCCCCTGGGATAATCAGGAATTACTTTTCTGGGTAGGGCAAAGCCTCAGGAGCAAGGCTGAGGGGAATGAGAGACCAAACTCCTTTTGCCTGCTGCTCTCCCTCTCCTTGTTATCCACACATAAATCACCCACATTCTTTGCAAGCCAGATCTTGACTTGAGGGAGCTCTGATCCTCAGAAATTCACCACTTTTCCTGCACATTTCCTCATACCAGGAGCTCCAAGGAGGGCAGCAGCTTGGAAGCAGGGGGGAAAATGGGATGAGGTTTCTCCTGCTGCCATTTCTGAGAGTTTCTGGGATTCCTGGGCTGCCAATACCGGACGTTTGTGGATCCCCGGCGAGAAAACAGCCCCAGCATGGAGAATCCCCCTTTGTGGCCTGCCCAAATTTCATCACACACCTCCAATAATGCAAAATTCCTTCCAGAATTCCCAGGGCAGAGCCACCTCAGAGTGAGCACGACCCATCCCAGCAGTGTTGTCTCAGCACTGCCCGAGGTCACTGCAGCTCCCTTCTCGTCCCCCCTCACCGTGGCACTTTGCCACCAGCATTTCCATGAAATGGCTCCTTTTTTGATGAATCCTTGGGGTTTTTGTGGGTTGGTTTTTGGTGGTTTTTTTTTTTTTTTTTGTTTCTTTTTTTTTTGTGGGTGGCCAGGGAAGAGCAGCACTGGCTGCTTTCCAAGCAGCTCCTCTGCAGATGCCAAGGTTTGCACAGGGGCCTCTCTTTCCCCCCCTGGTTAATGGATCACCAGGACATGACCTCATGACCTGACTGAGGCTGCTGGGAACAGGGGCTGGATCAACACCCAACATTCCCACCCCATGGGCAACATTCCCACTTCAGGGCTTGCTGGAAATTTGGGGTGCCCAGACAAACAGACCTCCCCAAAACACCTCATTCTAGCCCCAAAAAAGCATCCCTGCCACCTCGAGCTGAGAGTATCTGGGGGATACCCTGAGTTTCTTATCCCAGAGCAGAAATAATTTGGGTCCCAGTAATTTAATGGGGACATGGACAACCTCTGTGATTGCCTCCACAAACACATCCATGGTGTGGGGAAAGGCATGACCCAGCGCAAGATGGGAAAAGCTGTGGGCTGGAGATGCCAAGCACCAGGAGAAACACAGAACTGGGGAATCAGAAAAGCTCTTTAGGATCATGGGGTCCAAACACCCTGCCCAAAACTGCCAAGGTCATCACTAAACCGTGTCCCCAAGTGTCACATCCACAGCTCAAAGCTCCTCTGCAAGAGGGGCGGAAGGAGCTGAGGGAATATTTGCAATATTTCCTTCCCTGTGTGCAGTTTTATATATATATTATATATATATATATACATATATATATATATATAAACCAGAATATGGATGGGAAATAAGCACCCATATATAAATATACATAAATATCTGTAAACCCCCCCCCACATATCCAGAACTTCTTTACCAGGAATTACAAATAAGGAACTTGAATATCTCAGCAGACACAGCCCTGCCTTCTCCCACGTCACTGTCTCCATTATCCAGCTAAAACTAAAGGAGCCTCGAGCACCCAAGTCTCCCATGGACGGCAAACATCAAGCCTTGGTGTCAGGACTTTTCTTTTTTTGCCCCCCAATCCTCCTGATAGGTTTATGGCCCCCTCATGCTCCACATTGTTAAACTAGGACCTCCTCACCAGCACTAATGCTTGGATCTCCCCCACTGCACCCCAGGAGCTCCCTGGGACACAGAAAATGCTGAAAATGATGAAAATGCTGATGCTCAGGTGGAACAAACAGTTTTAGCCCTCCCCCCCGCCTTGCCCTCACAGGGGAAGAAGGGCGGGGCTCCAGGGGGGTGGTTTGCCCTGCAGGAGGTTCTGCAGATGATGAGGGACAAATTCTCAGCTTTTGGGCTCTCTGCATCCCAGCCCTGTGATGGGCAGTGCCTCCAAAGAGGCTGGGCTGGGTGGGGAGATGTTGGGTGGGAAGGTGTTTGTTTGGTGGGAAGGTGTTTGGGGGGGAAGATGTTTGTTTGGTGGGAAGATGTATTTTGGGAAGGTGTTTGGTGGGAAGATATTTGGTGGGAAGATGTTTGGTGAAATGCTTGGCGGGAAAGTGTTTGGTGGGAAATGTTTGGTGAGAAGATGTCTGGTGGGATGGTGTTGGGTGGGAAGATGTTGGGTGAGATGTTTGGTGGGAAAGTGTTTGGTGGGAAGGTGTCTGATGGGAAGGTGTTTGGTGGGAAGACGATGTTTGGTGGGAAGGTGTTTGGCGGGAAATGTTTGGTGAGAAGATGTTTCGTGGGAAGATGGTGTTTGGTGGGAAGGTGTTAGGTGGGAAATGTTTGGTTGGAAGATGTTTGCTTGGTGGGAAGATGTCTTTTGGGAAGTTGTTTGGTGGGAAATGTTTGGCGGGGAGATGTTTGGTGAGAAGATGTTTGGGTGGTTAGATGTTTTTTGGGAAGGTGTTTGGGCGGGAAGGTGTTTGGTGGGAAGATGATGTTTGATGGGAAGATGATGTTTTTTGGGAAGATGTTGGGTGGAAAGATGTTTGGGTGAGAATGTGTTTGGTGGGAAGATGTTAAGTGACATGTTTGGTGGGAAAGTGTTTGGTGGGCAGGTGTCTGATGGGAAGATGTTTGGTGGGAAATGTTTGCTTGGAAGATGTTTGCTTGGTGGGGAGATGTTGGGTGGGAAGGTGTTTTGTGGGAAGATATTTGGTGGGAAGGTGTTTGGGTGGGAAGGTGTTTTGTGGGAAGATATTTGGTGGGAAGGTGTTTGGGTGGGAAGATATTTGGTGGGAAGGTGTTTGGTGGGAAGGTGTCTGATGGGAAGATGTTTGGTGGGAAATGTTTGGTTGGACAATGTTTGCTTGGTGGGAAGATGTTTGTTGGGAAATGTTTGGTGAGAAGATGTTTGGGTGGGAAGATGTTTGGTGGGAAGGTATTTGTTGGAAAGGTGTTTGGTGGGAAGATTTTTTGGGGAATATGTTTGGTGAAAAGGTGTTTGGTGAGAAGATACGTGGTGGGAAGATGTTGGGTGGGAAGATGTTTGCTTGGTAGGAAAAGTTTGGTGGGGAGATATTTGGTGGGAAGAGGTTTTGTGGGAAGATGTTTGGAAGATATTTGGTGAGAAGACGTTTGGGTGGGAAGATGTTTGTTTGGTGGGAAGGTGTTTGGTTGGGAAGGTGTTGGGTGAGAAGTTGTTTGGTGGGAAGATGTCTTGGTGGAAGGTGATGTTTGGTGGGAAGATATTGGGTGGGAAGATGTTTGGTGGGAAGGTATTTGTTTGGTGGGAAGGAGTTTGGTGGGAAGGTGTTTGGTGAGAAGATTTTGGGTCGGAAGATGATGTTTGGTGGGAAGATGATGTTTTTTGGGAAGATATTGGGTGGGAAGATGTTTGGTGGGAAGGTGTTTGGGTGGGAAGGAGTTTGGTGGGAAGATGTTTGATTGGTGGGAAGATGTTTAGTGGGAAATGTTTGGGCGGGCAGATGTTTGTTTGGAAGATATTTGGTGAGAAGATGTTTGGGTAGGAAGATGTTGGGTGGGAAGGTGTTTGTTGGGAAGACGTTTGGTGGCAGAGTCTGCAGGGAAAACCCGCAGAGGATGATTTTATCCCATCCTTGGCACCCCATTCCCAGTCTGAGCTACCCTGGAGCTGCTGGCAGTCCCAGAAGGAGCACAGCAGGTCCCAGGGCTGGGCTGAAGTCTCCCCAGCTCCATGGAACCATCAGGGGCTGCTGCTGGGCCATTCCTGGGAGAGAAGGAATGTCCAGGAGCACAGGAAAGGCTGAAGGCCACTTGTTCTGGAGATGTGGATGGGGAACAGCCCAGCACAGGCTCCAAGGAGAAACTGAGGAAGGAATTCCTGGCTTGGAGGGCAGTGAGGCCCTGGCACAGGGTGCCCAGAGCAGCTGTGGCTGCCCCTGGATCCCTGGAAATGTCCAAGGCCAGGCTGGAGGAACATGGACTAGTGGAAGGTATCCCTGCCCATGGCACTGGATGAGCTTAACGCCTTTCCAACCCAAACCATTCTGGAATTCTGTGGTTGTGCGTGGGTTGTTATTTCGGTGTCTATTTCTCCCCAGCCCCCACTGTCCTCTCCAGCAGCTCCCTCCAAGCACCCAGGTGTTTTCCAAGGATGCTTGGGAAGAGCACAGCCCATCCTGGCAGGATGGACACCTGCAGCACTGCCGCTCCCTCTGCACATTCCCACCGTGTGACGGCGTTCACAGGGCTCCCAGGATGAGGGAAGAGACGAGGATCTGACTCCATGTTTCGGAAGGCTTGGTTTATTATTTTATGATATATATTACATTAAAACTACGCTAAAAGAATAGAAGAAAGGTTTCATCAGAAGGCTGGCTAAGAATAGAATAGAAAAGGAATGATAACAAAGGCTTGTGGCTCAGCTCTCTGTCCAAGCCAGCTGACTGTGATTGGCCATTAATTACAAACAACCAACATGGGCCAATCACAGATCCACCTGTTGCACAGGGTGCCAATGCCATCCCCACAGCCGTGGGCTCAGGGGTGGGGATGGGTTTCACCTTTCCTATCGCAGCTATCCCTGCATGATGGGGCTGCAGGAGATCATTTCATCATTTCAGAGAGCTCAGAAGTGAAACCAGAGTGGCCCGGAGCTGCTGGGAGCTGAGAAAATACACCCAGCCAGCCCCAGTGCAGCTCTGGTGGCCCAATTTGGGGTGCCCAGGCAAAGAGACCCCCCCCAAAACACCTCGTTCTAGCCCAAAAAAGCACCCCTGCCACCTCCAGATGAGAGTCTGGGGGATATCCTGAGTTTCTTATTCCAGAGCAGAAATAATTTCCCAATAATAATTTGGGACCCAAATAATCATTTGGGACCAAATAATCATTTAGGACCCAATACTAATTTGGGACCACATAGTAATTCGGGACCCAATAGTAATTCGGGACCCAATAATGATTTGGGACCCAATAATGTGGCCACGGCAGGGCAGGAGCACCTGGATCTGCAGGAATCTCCCCCCCCACCCTCATCCCTCAGCCCCTTTTTCCACCAGGGAAGGGACAGTCCTGCAGGTTGAGCATCTTTACCATGCGGATCAGAGAATCACACCAGCCCCAGTTTCTTTCTGAAAACCCAGGGAGGAGGAAAAATGCTGCAAATTTCCTTTTATTCTTGTGGAAAAGAAGTCTGGGGGGCGAGTAATGTGACCAGGGTTAGGCAGGAGTGTAAAAAACCTGCATTTAGGCCCAGCTTTGCATCCTGCTCTCTTCCTGGCAGCAAAATACTTGAAAGCAATGCCAGGTGGGATCAGGAGCTTTGGGACTGCCTGATTCCCCAGTCCCCATCTTTTTGGGAATGCTCCAGCATCACGGGAACCAGAGCAGCTCATCCCAGGTGCAAAATTCGGGCTGAGCAATAAAAATAATCCCAGAATGGTTTGGGGTGGAAAAGACCTTAAAGCTCATCCCATTGCACCCCCTGCCATGGGCAGGGACTCCTTACACTGTCCCAGGGTGCTCCAAGCCCTGTCCAGCCTGGCCTTGGACACTTCCAGGGATCTAGAGGCAGCCCCAGCTGCTCTGGGCACCCTGTGCCTCACCACCCTTTTATTTATTTATTTACTGTTTTATTTATTTTATTTTATTTTTATTTTATTTTATTTTATTTTATACTGTTTTTATCACTATTTATTAATAAAGATGTGCATTATAATATTGTTAATATCAATAATTTATTTATTTACTGGTCTATCTGTTTATTTATTTTATTTTATTTATTTACTGTTTTATCACTATTTATTAATAGATATGCATTATAATATTGTTGATATCAGTAATTTATTTATTTACTGTTTTATCACTATTTATTAATAAAGACATGCATTATAATATTGTTAATATCAATAATTTATTTATTTACTGTTTTATTTATTTGTTTATTTATAATTTTATTTTATTTATTTACTGTTTTGATCACTATTTATTAATAAAGATATGCATTATAATATTGTTAATATCAACAATAATAATTAGAATTCCTACCTATGATATCATTCACAGCAATAAATAAGGATGGCTAATAACAAAGGGGAAGAATCCAATCTGTGGGCTGACGGAAGAGCTCTCTGCCCTCCCCACAAATTCCCATCGTTTTGGGAAGCTGTGGGATGCCATCAGTCAGGGAGGGACACGGGATTCCTCCTGCTCCCATGGGGGTGTCCAGGCTCCTAACTCACCTTTCCAGCAGCGTTTCAATGTCACTGCTGGAGAGCTGGATGGGCTTGGTGAGCTTCCCCGCCTGAATCCTCGCACCCGTGTCTGAGGGAAGCAAACACAGGCTAAGCTGAAATAAACAGAATGGTTTGTTAGAGCAAATATTCCCAGGCTGAGCTCTCCATATTCAAACATCCTCCTGCTGAAATGTCTCAATTTTGCTCTGCCAGGCCAGCACAAGGGGGTTTTTTTGGCATGGCGTGTGTGCAAAGTGCTTGAAGGGCCTCAGCAGTGGCCTTAAGCTGCTCAGACAAAAACTCCTGCTGATTTGGGGGTAATTCCCATTGAAGAAATTCCAGGATGGGGCTGCCCGAAACAGAGCAAACAACACTTGAATCACCGTGGGATTTTTTTCTTTCTTCTGGCAGAGGTTTCTAGCCTGTTTTAAAGGGCTGGGAGGTGTCGCAGACATGTTTTATGAAAAATCCTTTCCTTAGGATTCTTCCTCTTGAGAAGCTGAGAGGCCTCAGGAACAAAATGTAAACAATGGTTATCTGCTGCTGTGGAATGCAACAGGTGCATCTGTGATTGGTCTCATGTGGTTGTTTCTAATTAATGGCCAATCACACTCAGCTGGCTCGGACAGAGAGCCCGAGCCACAAACTTTTGTCATCATTCTTTGCTATCCTTAGCCAGCCTGCTGATGAAACTTTTTCTTCTATTCTTCTAGTGTAGTTTTAATGTAATATATATCATAAAATAATAAATCAAGCCTTCTGAAACGTGGAGTCAGATCCTCGTTTCTTCCCTCATCCTGGAACCCCTGTGAGCACCGTCATCCTCAGCCCACCCCCAAAATTTGGCCAGGAGCACCTGGTGCTGTGCAGCAGCTGCCAGTGCCCTGCTCTGTGCTCCAAGCATCCCGTGCCCTCCGGATTGCATTAACCAGGATGATCCTTTTAAAGATCCTTGCTTGGGGAGCAAATCCCATTTGAAATAAAGCAGAGGGATTTGGCTTAACGAGGCAAAGCCAGGCAGGAGAGGCAGAAGGAGCTGTGGGGCTGGCACAGCACGGGGCAAGGGCCTGCAGCAGAGGGGCTCCGGGGCTGGAGGAGATGTCGGGAAGGAGGAGGAGTGTGAGAAACGCCAGTCACTTGTCTTTAAAACTTTAGAAGTTTAATAGTAATATAATGGTTATAAAAATAGTAATACAATTAGAGTAATAGTAATTTGGACAAATTGCATTAGGACAATATGAGACAATGGAAACAAAGAGTTACAGACGTCCGGGTACCTTTTTCTGGGCATCACCAGCCCGAAAAAGGACGCTCGTTAACAGAGGATTAACCCTTAAAAGCAACAGCCTGTTGCATATTCATACACCTCATACATGATGCATAAATTCCATTCAAACACAGGATTCTGTCTGGTCAGGGTCAGCTTCTTCCTCTGAATCCTGACAGCATCTCCAGGGCTGAGCGAGGTGGGAAGAAATTCATTTCTCCTGATAAGGGGGCAATAAATTCTCTTTCTCTGAAAGATTCAGGTGTTCTGTGGCTGCTATCTGGCTGCGAGTCCTTTCTTTAAAAAAAGTATCCTACATAGCACAGTTTCTATTGTAACATTTTTTAGAACCGAAAACTATATTTAACACAGTACTTAAGAGAATTGATGCAGCATCGCTTTCTACCACAACACATATGATATCCATTTGAATATTTGCGAAAAGCCAATCATAAAATACATGCATTTTTCAGAAGGAGGAAGGAGGAGGAGATGGCTGCTTGGAAAAGTGGGGTACACCCTGGGGACACTCAGAGATCACTCAGCAGCCGTCCCTGGAGCCCTGCAGAGAGGAGGATCCACCGGGGACACACTGGAGCCTCATCTCTGCTCACTGCTGTCCTGACCCCATCTCCTGCCGCTCCCAGCCCTGATCCATCCTCTTGGAACGTCCCAGCTCCTTCTCAGCTGACACTGCCCACTGCCCAACTGCTCCCTCGCTGCTTCATGTCTGTGAAAAACGCGTATTTTATGATTGGCTTTTCGCAAATATTAAAATGAATATTATATGTGTTGTGTTAGAAAGTTGTGCTGTATTAATTCTCTTAAGTAGTGTGTTAAATATAGTTTTAGGTTATAACAAAATGTTACAATAGAAACTATGCTACGTAGGATACTTTTTTTAAAGAAAGGACTTGCAGTAAGATAGCAGCCACAGGACACCTGAATCTTTCACAGAAAGAGAATTTATTGCCCCATTATCAGGAGAAATGAACTTCTTCCCGCCTCGCTCAGCCCTGAAGATGCTGTCAGGATTCAGAGGAAGAAGCTGACACTGACCAGACAAAATCCTGTGTTTGAATGGAATTTATGCACCATGTATGAGGTGTATGAATATGCAACAGGCTGTTGCTCTTAAGGGTTAATCCTCTGTTAACGTGGGTCCTTTTTCAGGCTTATTTTGCCCAGAAAAATGTACCCAGACCATCCTTAAATCTTTGTTCTTATTGTCTCCTATTGTCCTAAATCCTAATTGTCCAAATTTTTATTACTCTAATTATATTACTCTTTTGATAACCTATTTTATTACTATTAAACTTTTAAAAATTTTAGAAAACAAGTGACTGGCGTTTCTCACACTGTCCCGTGCAGGGACTGCAGAGCCCTTGGGCACTGCCTGCCAGCTCCATGTGCCACCAGGGTCCCCAAACACCACACTGGGGACTGTCCCTTGCTGTCAGCCCCATCCACCAGGGCCAGCAGCCCCTTGTGCCACGCTCTGGTGACAATATCCTCGTGACAACCGTCCCCAGCGTGCCCTCCCCTGCTGACAGAGGCCCTCTGGCTCCCAGGAGGGTGTCCCTGGGAGCACCAGGAGCCCCTTCCTGCAAAGCCTGGGACCATCTGTAACTCTGGTTTTTATGATCAGGTAGTGTCCTAATCTCAATCATCCAAATTTTTATTGCTCTAATTTATATTACCGTTTTTATTTTGTTACTACTAAACCATTTTATTTTCCCCCTTTAAAACCTCCCCCAGCTCCGTGTGGTGCCCAAGGGACCAAAGTCCAGCTCCCCTGGCTCACAGATAAACCAAGGGACGCAATGTCAGCGTCCACACCTCCAGGCCAGCTGGAAAACACCCAAAAATCAGCTGGAAAGCCCCCAGAAATCAGCTCCTGCCAGGTGGGATGGGTGAGGACAAATCCCTTCAGGCTGAGGAAGGTGTGGGCACTGCTGGGCCTTCAGATCCATGAAAGCAGGAGGAGCATGCGGTGTCCCATGGAAAACGGGACAGGAGGATGGGCAGGAGCATCTCCAGGAGCACTGGGACGTGTGGCACAGGGACAGGAGCCCCTCGTGGGCGAGGAGGGAGCCCGTGGGGAGCACTGCACCTTCCAGAGGCTCTCTGCAGGGTCGGGGGGGAACTGACCAACGCGCAACTCAAAATCCTGGAGTGCCACGGTCCAGCTCAGCTCCGAGGGATTTCTGAGCCTGGACAGCAGCGCTGGGTGAGCCTTTGGGTTCAGAGCCATGAAATCTCCAGAGCTGGAAGGGACCCATAAGGAACAGAGTCCAACCCCTGGCCCTGCACAGACAGCCCAACAATTCCACCCTGGGACCACTGTCCAAATGTTCCTTGGGCTCTGGCAGCCTCCCCATTCCCTGGGGAGCCTGGGCAGCGCCCAGCACCCTCCGGGGGAAGAACCTTTTCCTAAAATCCAGCCTGAGCATCCCCCTGGCACAGCTCCAGCCCTGCCCTGGGCTCCTGTCACCCCTCAGAGCCCCCCAGGGCTGACCCTGCAGAGCAGACACCCCATCCCCTCACCCCAGCACCGAGCACCCCAAGCCCTTCCCAGTCTCACTTTCACAAGTCAGGCTCATCACTTCCCCTCTGGCTGCCTCGTCATCATGTAAAAAAAATAAAAAAAATTTTAAAAATTAAAAAAAAAAAAAAAAGAAAGTCGTTTGCCACCCAGCTCCACCGCTCCCCCCCCAAAATGCCACGCTGGGTTTCCTGTGTCAGCAGCCACCCAGGAGCAGAGGCAGCCTGGAGCGGTGTCTGCAGCATCCTGTTCCCAAGTGCTGCTTTAACCCCTGCAGACCTGGCTCTCTGCCACCGAGGCCACCACCCGTTCAAAAAAAAAAAAAAAAAAAAAAAGCCACGCTGGGCAAAAATGGGAACTTTCTCTCTGCGTGGATTTTAAAACCCAGATTTAAAACATCAGAGGAGGCGGTGGAACAAAATCCCTCCCACCCCCCCACCAAGAAGCATCCTCCTCCTCCTCCTCTCTCACAGACAGCAGCAGAGATGCAGAGACATTAAGTGACCTGCCAAAGAGCTCAGATTTCATTAGCCAGCAAATTACGGATGTCCCCCATGTCCTAGCGGGCTGCCATGTGACACTGGATCCTCAGCAGTCACTCCTCTGTCCCCTTGTCTCCTCTCCTCGGCGAGGCACAGGACCCTCCTTCAAACCACACCAAACGCAGCACTGGTACTGAGAAATGAGCAGAACACTGAGTTTTGGTTGGGTTTTTTTTTTTTTTTTGTTGTCTTTTTTTTTTTTTTTATCAGGCCCTTTCATTGTATAAATAATTTATTTCAGTTCACAGCGTTATGTCTGCATCTTAAAAAAAAAAGAAAAAGAAAAAAAGGGAAGACAAGAGACTGACGGACAATGGCAAGGGCAGGACATGGGACATCATGGATGGGAACACAGGGAATATAATGGACCTGGGGGAGTGAGACCTGCCAAAAAACCCAGGCCATCCAGAATCTGAGAGGATGCACAGAGCCCAGACAGCTCCCCCTTGGGGGGCTGCTCTGCTGAGGCCCCAGTTCTTGCAGCCCACCGAGGGCGATGCTCACCTTCACACAAGGGGGGGAAAGGGGGTGGAACATCACGGAAACACCACGGAAGCCAGGAGCTGCTCGTTGGAAAAGTCTTTTTAATTATTGCAGGAAGCAGAGAGCGGCTGCCAAGGGCACGGGCGCGGCGGCGTCCCACCCGAGCCTCCCAGCCCTCTGCCATCTCTCTCCAAGGGGATGCTCAGCTGTTCCTGGGTGGAACACGGGCTCCCAGGAAGGAGCCAGCTCCATAAAAAAAACAAAAACAAACAGCTTTTCCATCTGCTAAACCAGGAGGTAAAAAAAGCCCACCACCACCAACAGCCTCCACGTGTCGTCCCTACAACCTGCTGGCCCTGGGGCTGCTGGGGTGCACACAGCTTCTACGTTTCTGCCAAAAATGGGTTAATACACGTGGCTTCTGTGGCATCAAAAATAAATAATTATTTTCTTTTTTTCTTTTTTCTCTCTCTCTCTCTCGACAGCAAGTACCAAAGTGTTGGAGGTGAAGACAAAGCAGGGAAACCCGAGGGAGCGGGAAGAGAGCCACCTGAAGGGATGGGACCAGCCCACACGCATCGGGAACTCAAATCCCACAAGGGGAGAAGAAACAACTCCTGCTGCAACATTTGTTCCCTAACAAACCCCCCGCCCCCCCCCGGCCCCCCAAAAATGCTGTTTGGAAGGTGCTCGTCGCTGCAAGGGGAGGATCAACCCCCCCCCTAAACCCGAAGGGCTTTGGCGCTTTCCCCGTGGCTGCTCTGGGAAGGGCTGGTGTGAAATCACCAGAAAATCCTGCCTGTCTCCAAACCCAGCACATCTGGCCCCTGAGGGCTGCCTGCTCCAGCCCTGCGGGAAGCCGGGACCCCCGGGGCACGGGCAGCGAGGGGATTTTGGTGCCCAGCCTCGTGCAGGTATGAAACGCTCACCGGCGGCTCTGCAGGCACGGCTTGCCCCTGTGGCTGCTGGGGGCTTTCGATCGGCTTCGAATCTTTATTAGAAACCTACCACAACCCCCCCGCCATGCCTCTACACCCCTCTGCCATCTTCCCTTTCCAGCAGAGGTTGTTTCTTTTTTTTTTTTTTTTTGCAGGCTCTGGCCGTGTCTGTCTGTCCGTCCATCCATCCTGCCCTGCCATGACCCTCCCTGACTTGGCCTCCTGCCCCACTGCGGAGCAGCACAGCGGGCAGAGCCCCGAATTCTGATTTTTTTGGGGGGTTTTGCTAAGTAATCCCCCCGGTTTGGATCACCTGGAGCACCCTGAGCACGGGGGCAATGCCCACCCGCGGGGGCTTTGCTGCAGAGGGTGACACCGCCGAGCCTCTGAGAAACGGGGGGTCCTGCACAGCGCCCCCCCAGCGCTCCCAGCAGCGTTCACCCCAAACCCTCGGCTCCTTTTCCCAGCCTTTTCTTTGAGCCAAGAGCGCTGTGCACCATCCGGCACCCCAGTGTCGCATCCTCCCCCCCAAGCCAAGGGCTGCCCGTCCTTCCTCTGCACCCTAAAACACCAACCAGGGTGGGTGGGTGTCCCCACACCCACCACACCCACCCCTCCGAGACATTATCTTGCTGGTCCCAACTCCCCCATCCAAGCTTTCAACACCCCTTCCCAGGGATGGATCCAGGGATGCGGGGATGCAGGGCTGCAAGCCCCCTGCCCGCTGACCTTGCCGAGCCACGCTTCATCCTCACCCCCGCTCCCCGCCCCAAAACGCGTGTGGGGGGCTGGCACCGACACCCCCAAATCCGCCGTGAGAGATCCACAAGCACGCTGGGCTCCGCTCGATCGCGCTCCAGCAGGGTCCTGCCCCGCCGGCTCCCCGGCACACAAAGGCGGTCCCGGAGATGCAGAGCGGGGGATCTGGATTGATCCCGGAGGGGGACTGATCCCCGTTTTCCGCGTTTCCAGCCCAAGGGAGTCCGGATCAGACCCTCAGGAGCACAGAGAGGGGAGAGGGGCGCTCCGGGATCTGGGCTCGGCTGGCGGGAGCCGCTTTGTTATCATCACTATTGTCTGTCCTTTGGGGGAAGGAAGGGGGGTTAAAAAAATGAAGAAGGGGAGGAGGAGAAAAAGAAAAATTAAAAAAAAAAAAAAAAGAGAACGATTAAACCCAAAAGAATCGCTTTGGTTCTGTCTCCCCCTCGGTTCCTTTGTCTGCTTCCCCCATCCCTCCCCGCCTCGGCCGGGGCTTCTACCGCTTCTTCTTCTGCTTGAGGGACTTCCTGCGCTTGAGGATCATCTCGTAGAGCTTGTCCATGCCCTCCGTCAGCCCCTCGCCGATGATGGCGCAGGCGGGCTGGATGTGGTAGGTGGTGGAAGGGGTCAGCTCGTGGAGCGCCAGCTGCTTCTCGATCTCGGCCACCGGCAGCGACTTGGGCAGGTCCTGCTTGTTGGCGATGACCAGCAGCGGCGTGCCCTGGTTCTCGGCGAACTTGGTCACCTTGTGCAGCTCCGTCTTGGCCTCCTCCAGCCGGTCCACGTCCACTGAGTCCACCACGTAGATGATGCCATCGGTGCAGCGGCTGTAGGACTTCCAGAGCGGGCGCAGCTTCTCCTGGCCGCCCACGTCCCAGAAGTGGCAGCTGATGCCCTTGGCCGTCCCGTTGCTGAGCCGGATCTTCTCCGTGTTGAAGCCGATGGTGGGCACGGTGTTGACGAACTCGTTGAACTTGAGGCGGTAGAGCACCGTGGTCTTGCCCGCCGAGTCCAGGCCCAGCATGACGATGTGCAGGGACTGGAAGGCGGAGATGTTGGAGGAGATGTTCCCCATGGCCACGGCTCCCGGCCGCGCTCACAGCCCCGCGCCCATCGCCGCGCCGCCGGCCCGCAGCGGGGGCACGGCCCGGGGCGGCGCAGCCAGCCGGGATCCGGGATCGGGGATGGGGATACGGGATCGGGGATACGGGATCGGGGATCTGCTCCACGCGGCGGCAGCGCGCCGGGACTGCCGAGCCTCGCCCCGCCCGGCAGGAGGAGGAGGAGGAGGAGGGAAAGGAGGAGGAGGAAGAGAAAGAGGAGGAGGAGGAGGGGCTGCGCCGCCGCCTTCCTCCCGCCCCGCCCCTCGCCCTGCCCGCAGCGCCCCTGCCCGAGCTCACCTGGCCCTGCCCGAGCTCACCTGGCCCTGCCCGAGCTCACCTGGCCCTGCCCGAGCTCCTGCTCCTCGGGGACAGCCATCCCCCCGCGCTTGGTTGTCCTTATGTTTGTCACCGCGAGCGGCCGCAGCGAGCAGTAAAAAACACCCCTTAAAGCACTTAACCACCCTTAACCCACCCCAGGGTGGGGCTGCTCCACCTCTGGAAGTGCCCATGGCCAGGTTGGACACTGGGGCTTGGAGCAACCTGGGAGAGTGGAAAGCGTCCCTGCCCATGGGATGAGATGCTTTTTTCAGGCCCCTTCCACCCCAAACCGTTCTGGGGTTGTTCCTTGCAGGTGAGACACCAGGGGCTGCACCAGAAGCTGCTCAGGCACAGCTTTCTTCAGGGACACCCGGCAGCAGCAACGATTCGAGCTGGAAAGCAGCAGAGCAGTGTGCAGCATCTGTGTCCCGTGTCACAGAGAGATGCCACAGGGGGAAAACCTCACCTGTGCTGCACCCAGGCTGGCACTAATGTTGATCTCCGCTGTTAATGCCTTTTGGGTCTCGTATTTTGTGAAGGTTGTGATCCCCTTCAACCCCCGACAAAGCTCCTGAAATTCTGGACAGCTGAGCCTGTCCCAGTTACTCACAGGAGGGACCTTAGAGGTGGACTCCCAACTAAAGACCCAGTTCCAACCCCCTGCCACACCTTGCACTACCCCAGGTTGCTCCAAGCCCCGTCCAGCCTGACCCTGGACGCTTCCAGGCAGCCCCAGCTTTTCTGGGCAGAACCTGAGCCAGAGCTCCGGCTTTTATTTCTGCTCTGGCTCCCGAGCCAAAACGCAGCAGCAGGCTGGGTGCCACAATATTACCCATTGCCTCTTTTACAGCCTCTGTAAAATAAATATCGACTCGATGTGACAGCTCAGCCAAAGGCCCCAGAGAAAGAAGAGCACTGCAGAAGACAGATACTGCTTTTAATTTAGGATGCTTTCACCCCTCAGCGTGCGGTGAGGATTTGTTGGGCTGGAGTGGGATCGTTCCTCACACCCATGTTTCGTCCCAAGGATGCGTGTGGAGGCCCTGTGTGGAGATAAGGCTCCCTATTAATACATGACACCATTAAACATGCAGGCAGCCTGCTCCTGCAGCCCTCAGAGGTGACACTGGGCACAGTTTTGTGGAAATCACCGAGTGGTGACAGCGGGAAAAGAGCAGGGAACTCTGTGCCCCCACTGTGCAGGTGGGGAGAAACACGAGTGAGAGGCCACTGCCCATCCAAAGCCGAGGCACGGGCACTGGATGGGCTGGAAAATGGAAATATTTTGTGCAGCAGGGCTGCCCCAGACTGATCTCTGAGCTGGCGTGAGCTCAGGCTTTAATCTGCCACCACGCCAAAGGAATGAGGTTCCCGGAGCACGTGGAGGAAAGCTGTAAGCGATCACCTGACTCCAGGAGCCGGAGCTTTAAGGAATAATAACTTTAAAATTGCCAGAAACAGAGGAACAGGGTCATATCTGTGAGTGGCAGATCCAGCACTGGCTCCGCTCTCATCTCCTCTGCCCGAATCGCTCCGGCCAAAGCTTCCTCAGAGGCTGCAGTTCAGGATAATCCCAAAGCATCCCGGGCTGCTCCCGGAATTAGTGGCTCATCTGTGCGCAGTGGGGCTGGGATTTAGGAATTCAGCACCGGGCCCTGAGCCCCTGCTCGGGGCCGGGAGTGCAGGAGATGCTGTTCCAGCCAGGGAATCTCCCCTCTCCATCCCGGTGCTGGGCACAGCTCGGAGCCTCAAGAAAAGCCCCACAGGCCACCGAAATTCCTTTCCCCGCCATCCGAAGTCTAAAGGGGAGCCTTCCCTCCCGCGCACCCCTCCTTTTTTTTTCTAAATAAAGGCGAGATTTGGTGGCCAGGCCGATCAGGCCTGGGGGTGTTCTCCAAAGCGGCCCCAGATGAGACAATCCCGAGGGGCTGGCGATGAACGGGAGCGGTGAATTATGCTGCTGCTAATGCCAGCTATCCATAAATAAGCTGGTAAAACCTCCGCGGAATATTAAGCGCAGGAATAAACAGCGGTTAATCGCAGCTCAGAGGAGCCGGCCAAGTCCATTCGGTGGCAAATTTAGGGAGAGGAAACCCATCTTTTCCGTAATACCCCCTCGCCTCCTCTCGCTGCTTTTTCTCCCCCCGTGGCCGCCCTTCCCCTCCTATCAAGGTTAAGCAGCCAAGGTTAAAGGCAGCATTAGCATCTAAATGTGCGTCTGAGGATGTGACAAAGGCTCCGCTGCTGGTCCCCAACATTTCGCTCCGGCGGCGCGAAGGCTGTCGCTGCCATAGTAACTGTTTTCAGACATGGCAATTATTTCTTCCCAGCTTTCCCCCATCCCATCTCCCTTCCCCCAGCTCATCCTGCGCTTCCAACTGTCTTTTTTTCATTCTCTAATTTTTTTTTTTTTTTTTTTTTCCTTTTTTTTCGGGGGGGAAATACAAAGAGTCCCGGAGCTGAGGAGGGAGGGATGCTCCCCGCGCGGGGATTATCCCTAATAGTGACTTTTAATCTGCATCCAATTAGCCCTTCGTCACCCGGGCAAAGCGAAACCTCGGAGCTTTCTGCCAAATCTCGTGAGCTGGAGAGGGGGAAGATGGATTTGCAGGGAGCATCCCAGCTCTCAGGATCCTCTCTGCCCGCCCTGCTCCTTCCTTTGTGGCATCGCTTGTCCCGATCCGCTGCCTTTTGTTCCCGCGTTCGGGGCAGAGACACCAGCCCAGACAAAGCGGGGCTGTAATTAGGGCTGCCCCCGTTGCTGGGGATAATGAATTGTGATATGTGAAGGTTAATTCATGCTGTATAAATTAATATATGTAGTTATAAAATATAATGGAATAGATATACCAACCTGGTGGAATAGAGATACTAGTGGAATAGACGTACCAACCTCCCCAGCCAGGAACAGTGTCCTATTCAAGTTATAACTAACTCTGGGCAGCGCCGAGATTGTATCAAGCTTGCTTTATACAATGGGAATTCCCCTGCGCGGGACGCTCATCCTGTTATAAGTAAAAAATCTGCCAAATTTTTTTTTTGGGGGGGGGGGGGGGGGAAGGGGGTTGCAGAGTGAAACCAGTTAAACCAGTTGCTGCCAAGGTGAAGTTCTCCCTGTTTGTTATTGTAATCACCGGTCGTTTTCGTTATTTGCTCCTTTTGTATCGGGTAAGGCCCTGCCTGGGGCTAGGTTGTCCTTCTCACCAGACGGTGAGAGGAGGGGACATGGGGGGAGCATCAGAGAGGATGCAAAATAACCTCGGGACCAGCATGCCATGGGAGGCCACCCCACCAAACTTACCGAAAGGACCCCAGAAAACAACGAGCCAACAAAGAATTAAGGGATCAGAGCGATGTCTGGACGTGAGCAACAGAGTGCTGACCCTGCAGAGATGCTGAGAACCTTCGTTGCCCCTCGCCCTGAGCAAAGACCTCAGCTGGAACCAAGAGGCTGAGACTGGAAAACTCAAAAGTTGGAAAAAATACAGGGGCTACGTCCACTGCTTTTGTGAGGATGGGACCCCCAGATTTGCCCTTTAGTGGACAAAGCTGCATATTTCTCCTCCTCCTCCTTCTCCCAACCTTGAGCTGATCACTTTTAATAAAGGCACTAAAAAGGAGAACAAGTCTCCTGCCCTGTTTATTTCAATCCTGCTTTTTGAGCCCTGATGGAGGGGGAAAGACCTGGGGGAGGCTTTTGCCGTGGTCAGCATCCTCTCCTTCCTCCCTTCACACGCTCTTTTTTGCCTTTCCGAGGCGTTAAATGGAGGGAAAAGAGCTCCGCGGGTTTAACCTGGGTGACACAGCCAGGCTGCCCCCGGAAAGGGTTAATGGGGGAGAGCAGAGCAACACGGGGCAACAAGGAGAGACAGACAGACAGACACTACAGATTTAACTGAGATGATCCCTCTGAGCGCTCCGTTGGCACCCCTGCATGAATTTCTCCAGTGGTTTCTGGGCACAGCCTCCCCTGCGTGTTTTCTGTGCTTTGTCTCACCCTCCAGCCCTCCATCCCCACCCGCTGCTCCCCACAGCTCCTGGGGCCAGCACCACGGTCTGGTGGCTCAGAGGTGTCTCCAGGTGGATGGAGGATGGAAGGCTGCACGGAGGAAGGGCTGGAGGGGCGACAAAAGCAGTGTCGTAGCGGAGAAATTACTAAATCCACAGATCTCCTAATGCAGGAGTGGGAAATAATCCCTTCATCTGCAGCACAGCAGCAGCTCAGCTTCTTTTCGTGACCTCAGATGCCTCCTCAGGCCAAGCAAGGTCCTCCAAGGACCAGCCTGAGGCTGACTTTTACAGCTTCGGCCCCAGGAAACACCGAAACAGCCACACAGCCAGGAGGAACAAACCCTTCCTCCAAGAGAGTTGGTGTCAAAAACTTCCCAATGTGGTGAATAGGCATGATTTGTGCTGATAAAATTGAAACAGTAATCAATATTGATACAGTAATTAATATTTGGGAATAAATAAAACAGTTAAAAGTTGTAATGCCAAGAGAAGAGAGGGAGAGGAGGGGCTCCACCCCCTCCCTGTAGATGTTCTCAAGGACCACAGGAAGAGGCCGAAGATGCAGTTGCTAAAAATGAGCAAAACCTGGTTGGGTCCCAGAAAAATGCTAATTATAAGGGATTTATTGCCTTGATATGTAGATGCAGTGATACGTTAGTCTTGGCTTGTATTGTACTGGCTTGGTGCGCATGTGGAACCCAAAGGTGAAATCGAGGACACAGAGGAAGACTACGGAATCTTCATCCGACGACCCCCAAAAGACTTGTGCGACCCCCAAACTGAGTGGTGGTGGTAAAGGTGGTGATGAGGGCGGAGATAGGAACACGACGAACTGAAAATGGAGGAGATGATATTAACACATGGCATATGAGGGGGAATTTTCACTTGGCAAGCTCCTACGTGAGGTGGCACGGGTCCCTGAGCCCTGCACTCCGTACCCCGCGGTTATTTTTGCTTATGCGCCATTATTGGAACCAAATTATCCCTTATTTTAATCAAATTATACATTGTATCCAATTTTATATCTCTTTTTAAACTATTCAATTAAAATTGTTACTACCTTTAATATTGTTTGGGTTTTTCTGTGATGGGATAATTGGGCAAACATAATGCCAAGGCACCCAGGAGTGAGGCAGCTGGAGGAGCACAGGACCAGGACAGGCATGTATTAGAAATATTTTATTTTATAGGGTTTTGTTTTTTTTTAAACTTCATGAATTCACACCCACGATGTGGCTTTTACCCTTCTGGGCATCCTGGGGCAGGATGCCTCAGCTCACTGATTTTTGCAAGGATAAAGAGAGGTGTGAAAACTGCCCGGGAATGCCCTCTGCCAACTCTCGCAGCCCAAGCACAGCCTCGCGGTTAACCCGTGGCTGTGATATCCACCAAAAAAATCCCTCTTCTTGCGCTTTCCTTTCACTGCAGCCCCAACTCTGCTCATCCCTCTCCGGGTCCAGCTGAGCAGTTAAAAAAAAAAGTTTAAAAAATTCCTAAATTAAAAAAAAAAAAGTAACCTTTAAGCTTTTCTTAGAAACAAAACCTTTTTTTCTGCTGTAACACAAAAACTACATTAAAAAAACAAAACCCAATAACTTAGAAAATATTATATTAAAAAGTAACATAAACAAAAACAACAAATAAAAAATAATAATGCCCTCAGTCTTCAATAAAAAAAATCTCTGTTCTCAAAACCTCTCAACCCCAAAAAGTACATTTAACAAAAAACTAATATCCCCAAAATAAAAAACTATTAATTTTTTAAAACTAAACAAAACATCCTTTAAAAAAAACCCTAAAATCAACTCTAATCCATGCACAATAATAAAAACACTACACATTTAAAAAAGTCACAATAATAAATATTCTCCAAACAATACCACATATAACATAAAAACACAGAAAGTTTCAACTGTGTTTCCTAAAAAAACCTGTAATACAAAAAACCTTCTCTCTTCTTAATAAACTAAAGATTAATTATCTAAAAAGTAATAATGAATTAAAAACAATTATCTAAAAATAATAACTAAATTAAAACTCTAAAATTCTATTTTGTATAATAGTAAAATTAAAAACATGTTTTTAAAATTTTTCATTCTAAGTTCTGTATGTTCCTTTTTTCATATTGTAAGTTAATAAAGTTCTTTCCTTTATTCCTAAACTAAAACCTACTTTATTTCTAATCACATCTCCCAACAAACATTACAAAAAATATGTTTTAATAAAAACACTAACGTTACACCAACGTCAAACCATGACATTTTTGGTTTTCTATTTTTTCCCTAAACATCTGTGCTCACATTTGGATGTCCTGCCCGGCTGCTTGGAATAAAATCCTGGAGTGTGGGGAGTGAGGAAAGAAGGATTTCCTCCTTGTGATCCTTTTAGGGGTTGAGGTGTTGGTGCTTTTAGGGTTGATCTGCTGCATCCGGGACTCTGTGCTCCCCAAATCCCTGCTGCACCCAGAAGGGTGCCAAGGAGTCAAAGAGTCATTTAGGCTGGGAAAGATTTGTCAGATCACTGAGTTCAACCATGACAGGTTGAAATTGTTCCCTGTGAGGAGGAACAATTCACAGGGTACCCAGGGAGGCTGGGGCTGTCCCTGGATCCCTGGGAGTGTTCCCAGGCCAGGATGGATGAGGCTTGGGATAGTGGAAGGTGTGGATAGTGGAACAAAATGGTTTTTTTTTTCAGGTCCCTTCCAACCCAAACCATTCTTAAAATCACCTTGTTCCACCCCCTGCCACAGGCAGGGACACCTTCCACTGTCCCAGGCTGCTCCAAGTCCTGTCCAACCCGGCCTCCCTCATTCCTGTCCTGAATAATTCTGGGTAATAATTGCCCCTTCCTACCGTGGCAAAATTCCTGACCAAAGCAGTTTTGCCTGGGGAAGGAGCTGGCCATGCAGATTTCACCCTATAATTTTTCTGTGACTCTCTGTCCCAAGCCAAAAAAAAAAAAAAAATGGAAAGTGGATTAGCCCTGCTGCCAGTGATAAGCAGAGGAGACTTAGAAAAACCCTCAATTTCCCAGCACCCATTCCCAGGGCAGTAAATCTTGGAGCTGTGGAGAGAGGGAAAAGCACAGGGCTGGTGGAGATTTAGGGCTCATGAATCACCCGGGGCTCAACAGCATCTCAAATTGCCTCCTCGGGTGATTTGCACCACAAATTTCTGCTTAGCACCCCAAAATGTCAGAGCACTTTATTTGCTGCCTGTCCTCTATTTTTTTTTTTTTTTTTTTTATTTCTTGGCTGGTGGGTTGGGATTTTTTTTCTGCCTTAAAGGAGCTGCTCCATGGCCGGAGGGGGGAAATCCAGCTCCGTGCCATTTAGTAAGTGCAGGGCTGTTTTCTGAGCCTCATTTAGGGAAAAACACACCAGGATCAAGGAGAAGGTCGGATCCCAGCTCCTAACCCACACCTGACCGGTGCCAGGCATCCCCAAATTCCCTCTGCAGCAGCAGCTTGAGGGAAGCAAAGCCTGGGAGCGGGAAGGGTGAGGTTTGTGCAGGGCTGGCTGGGGACAGGGAGGATCCCTGCTGTCCCCAGGTGCTGCGGGCAGTGGGAAAAGCCCAGGTCCAAGGTCTTAGGAGCAGAGCTGGAGAAGGGCAGGGTTATCCCCCTCCAGGCAGAGGGGATCTGGTGTCCTGGCTCATCCAGGGGGGAGAGAAGGGTTTTGCCTGATCCCTGCTTTCATGGAGACGCCTTGGAGCACATCCCAGGGCCTAAAGAGGCTCCAAGGAAGCTGGAGAGGGACTTGGGACAAGGCATGGAGAGATAGGACACAGGGAATGGCTCCCAGTGCCAGAGGACAGGGATGGATGGGATATTGGGAAGGAATTGTTCCCTGTGAGGGTGCTGAGGCCCTGGCACAGGGTGCCCAGAGCAGCTGTGGCTGTCCCTGGATCCCTGGAAGTGCCCAAGGGGAGGATGGATGGGGCTTGGAGCACCCTGGGACAGTGGAAAGTGTCCCTGCCCATGGCGAGGGGTGGATGATTTTGAAGGTCCCTCCCAACCCAAATCCTTTGATGATGATGATGATGGGTCTGATTTTTTCCAGCCTTGAGGGCTGGGAAGTTGCCTGTCCTGAAAGCCTGGGTAAGAGCAAGCTGGGGAAAAGAGCTTTATGAAGCATCCTTAAAGTGCTTTGTTGATGCGTTTCTGCTATTTTTCCAAGCCTGAGGGGGCTGATATGCAACTGAAAAGAGTTTCTGTTGTTTTCCAGCTCCTCAGGGGCTGCTCCAGGCAGGCATCTTCAGGAAAGCTGCTGGGCTGGTGGAAGGTGCTCCTGCTCCTGCCTGCTGGGCAGGGGAGGAATCTTGTGGCAGACATCCTTTATGGAAAATCCTTTCCTTAGGATTTTTCCTCCTGAGAAGCTGACAGGCCTCAGGAACAAAATGTAAACAATGATTATCTGCTGCTGTGGAATGCAACAGGTGCATCTGTGATGGGCCCATGTTGGTTGTTTCTAATTAATGGCCAAGCACAGCCCAGCTGGCTTAGACATAGAGCCCAAGCCACAAACTTTTGTCATCATTCTTTGCTATTCTATTCTTAGCCAGCCTTCTGATGAAACATTTTCTTCTATTCTTTTAGTACAGTTTTAATGTAATACATATAATAAAATAATAAATCAAGCCTTCTGAAACATGGAGTCAACATTCTCATCTCTTCCCCAATCCAAGAAGCCCTGTGAACACCGTCACAGAATCTGAGCTGAGAGCTGCCCTCTCCTGGCCTCCTGCGCTGTCAGGAAGTTTCTCTGGCTGGATGGAGGAGTGGGTGAAGAGCTGGGGCAGGAATTTCTCCAAGCATCCTGCACTTCACCACCCGAGGTCAGCTGAGATCCACGGGCTGGCCTGGACAAGCCACCCCGGGGGCAAACTGCTGCAAGGGCACAGCTGCAGCTTGGTTTTCCCATGGGATATTCCCAAGGAGTGGTCTGTGATGGTGTTCACAGAGGTCTCAGGTTGAGGGAAGAGATGAGGATCTGACTCCATGTTTCAGAAGGTTTGATTTATTATTTTTATTATATATATTACATTAAAACTATACTAAAAGAATAGAAGAAAGGATTTCCTCAGAAGGCTAGATAATAATAGAATAGGAAAGAATGATAACAAAGGTTTGTGGCTCAGACAGAGTCTGAGCCAGCTGACTGTGCTTGGCCATTAATTAGAAACAACCAACATGGGCCAATCACAGATCCACCTGTTGCATTCCACAGCAGCAGATAACCATTGGTTACATTTTGTTCCTGAGGCCTCTCAGCTTCTCAGGAGGAAAAAATCCTAAGGAAAGGATTTTCCATAAAAGATGTCTGCGACATCAGCTTGTGCTCCCTGGGCAGGGAAGGGATTGAACACCAGTCCCCCCTCCTTGCAACCCACGTCTCCCTGGAATGAATTTTCCCGAGGGATGTTCCCCACGTGGCCACCTGTGTGACAGCCACACCATCGAGGGGTGTCTCCTGCATCCACAAATCGCCACCAAGGGGACTTTGGTACCAAACAAATTCCCCGAGGCACAGAAACCTCCCCCTGTCCTTGGCAGCAGAATCAGAACCAGCCCCAGAGGGTCAGGGCCAAATTTTACGCCCAGAGATGTTGGCAAATGCAGATCACATTTTCCTCCCTCCTGCTTTTGAGGACACCAAAGCCAAAAAAACCTAAAAGCAGCGGCGTTTAACTGGCCACGGGAGGCTCAGCAAGGCAGGCAAAAGCAGTTTTCTGGGGCCACCTGGTGATGGAGCAGGGACAAGCCTTGCTTTGGGATTTCGGGAACCCAAAGAAGCCCTTCACACCCGGCACCTCTGAGGTCTGGCCCTTCTCTTCCCATCAGAATTTGAGCCTAAATCCGAGTTTACATCACTGCTTGTGACCCCACGTTTCAGGTGCACTTTGGGTTCTGCCTGCCTTTATCCCTATTTTCAGTCAGTAAAAAGCTGGTGCGCAGAATAAATAGAATAAATAACTCAGAGCGATGGCAGATGACCCACGGGGAGGGTTTTTTTTTTGGTTGCTGAGAAAGGCAGCACCCTGTTCACCCCAATTACCCCGTGGGGCAGCCACAACCAGGCTGGGAATCAGGAATTTCATGGGATCAGAGTGGCTTGGGTTGGAAAGCACCTTGAAGCCCGCCCCGTTCCACACCCATGGGTGCTGCGGGAGCACAAGGGGGGTTTCCATTAAAGGATAAGGGCAAAACATCCAGAGCCATGGGCGAGCACAGAGTTCCCTTCCACTGCTGGAATTCCCCTCGTCCTTTGTGTGCCGTGTCGCTAGAGGGAAGCGTCGGACTGTGGGATGGAGCAGAGCCCGAGGTGTCCCCGCTGTCCCCCCTTCCATGCACTTTCCTGGCTCATTTTAGGGGTCAATCCTGGATCAGATCCCCTTAAAATATTTATAAATATTATATATATATATATGTGTGTGTGTGTGTGTGTATATGTGTGTATATATATATATGTGTGTGTATATATATGAATATATATATGTATATGTATATATGTATATATATGTATATGAATATATATAAAATATATATGTATATGAATATAATATATATATACATATATAAAATATATATTCATATATTATATTCATATATATTCATATATATATTATATTCATATATATAATATATATATTCATATATATGTTATATTCATATATATACATATATATTATATATATACACATATATAATATATATTCATACATATATTATATTCATATATATACATATATATAATATATCTATTCATATATATACACACACATATATATAATATATATTCATATATATACATATATATGTAATATATATGCACACACACACACACATATATATATATATAAATGATGGACCTTTGGCTGCTCCTGGATCCCTGGAAGTGTCCAAAGTCAGGCTGGACGGGGCTTGGAGCAACTCGGAACAGTGGAAGGTGTCCCTGCCCATGAACTGGATGGATTTTAAGGTCCTTTCCCACCTCATCCGGGCTGGAATTCTGTGATTCCTGCCCGGCTCCCATCGCCCCAGCGTGGTTCAGCAGAGGGAGCAGCATCCCTGTGTCCCAGGCTGCTGCTCCTCCTACAGCTTCACACTCATTCCCAGCACATCCCTGACTCCAGGTGGGTCAAAAATAGCTGAACTCCTCCCCAGGCTGCTCCATCCCTGGATACCAAACCCAATCTGGGAGACAAAAAACAGGAAAAAAACACCCGAAAGACTATGAATAAATAAATAAATAAATATGCTGTAAATAAATAAATAAATAAATAAATGTGCTTCTTATAAATAAATAAATAAATGCGCTCCTAATAAATAAATAAATAAATATGCTCTTATTCAACGATACCTTAAATAAACCCTGCTTCCCCTCTTATGCATTCAGGTCTGGTGTAAAGTTTTCCTGTAGACTGGGGATGCATAAGAAGCAATTTAAATGGAGGAAATTAATTAATTAGTGTCAAGAACACGGAGCCCATTCACCAAAAGGGAAGGCTCCGGGGAATTTAGATTTGTCTCCGGTTTTTGGTTTTTGGTTTTTTTTCTGTCTCTGCCTTTGAAAAGATGAATATTTCTTAGAGGTTTTTTTATCAGCCAGCAATCTGTGGGAATAAAGCAAGAAGCCAGGTCTTCTGAGAGACAGACAGTGTCACCACTATTTCTGTCTGCATTTCCTGAGATATTTTAGATTATTCTGTTGAAACCCTGGGAGAGGCAATTAATTGTTAATTTTGGCTTTCCTTGAAAAAAAAAAAAAACCAAAGGCTTGTAGAGCTAGTTGCAGATTTGAGAGGTAAGAGCCATGAGCAGGGAATATTCCTCCATGATTTTTAAGGAACTGAGCCAGGGTCTTGGGCTGTTTGAGGTTGCTGACCCTGGAGGAGGCTGGAGGATGGCATTTTCAGGATGGTTTGGTCAGGAATTGGCACTGAAGGAGGACATAAGCCAGTCCACAGGGATTTGTTTTTTTCCTTTTGTTAGACTGGAACAAAATCGCCGCTCTCTTGTTAAATAAAGCAAAAAATTCCGGCGTGAGCCACAGCTGTAACCAGGTATGGACACCAGGAACAGCCTGGTCCAGTGGAAGGTGCCTGGAATGGGATGAGCTTTAAGGTCCTTCCCAACCCAAACCCAACCCATCCTGGGATTCCATGAGCTTGCCCAGAGCCATTCCTGTTGGAATTCAGGACACCTGGACTGCCAAGGGACACCTTCCACTGTCTGCCAGGGGGCTCAGGGACCCTGGCACAGAGCCCAGGACGCCTGTGGGTTTGATTATGACCCATGGAGCAAATTACCAACCTTAGATGAAGATCTGCAAGCCACGACAGTTTAAACAGAATGATAGCAAACTTATCACGGGGTGAAAAAATAGATTTTTGGGGTTTTTAGAATGGGGGTTCAGGGGGCAAGATGGTGGAATCTGAGCATGTCCAGTCTTTCTTCTTCTTGGCCTCCATCTTCTGCTGTGATGTTGGCACTTTTAGATTTGTTCAGAGTAGAAGCTCACTGTCTAACATAGGTGATGGGTATTGGAAAGTAATGGTAAATAATGTACAGGTAGTTTTTAGTATAAAAAGATAACACTGCCCCGGGGGAGGCAGAGTGCCTTGGGCTGTCCTCCTGAGCAGACCCTGGATGGATAGGAGCAAGAATTTTATAGATAAGATACAATAAACAACCTTGAGACTGAGAAATGAAGAGCTCTGACTCCTTCTTCAAGCACAGGGCTGGGAAAAGAGAATTTCTAACTTACCTTGGGGTCACTCTGAGCAGTGAGAGAACCTGAGACATTCCCACCTGCAGGAGGTGCATTGATCCCGGAGGTTTTGGTGAGCAGGAGGGATGCTGAGGCGCCTGACAGGAGCCAATCCTCATTTTCCAGGCTCTCACCTCACCTGATAAATTTAACAAGGCTCAGCATGGATCACTGGAAGTGGCTGCCCTTTCCTAATGCAGCTTTACACGGGTGACAAAAGCCATTTTACGCCTGTCCTGCAGTTTGGACAGGGCTTGGAGCAACCTGGGACAGCGGAAGGTGTCCCTGCCCATGGCAGGGGTTTGGGACCAGATGTTTTTTCAGGTCCCTTCCAACCCAAACCATTCTGGGATTTAATGATCTCCCAAGAATTGCTTCTCCAACCATTTCCAGCTTCCCTGGAGCCCGGGGCACATTTCAACATTGACCAACCACTTCCAGGTGAGGAGCTGCACCCTGGAGGAGTCACCTCCTCTGGCCTGAGCTGTGCTCTGCCCCTCCCTGAGAACATCCAGAATGTCTGGAGGAAGGAGCATCTTCCCCTGAGGAGCAGCCCCAAAAATCCCAGCCCTTTGCACACACCCAGATTGCCTGGAGAGGAGGAGCTGGGAGCCCAGGGAAGCTGGGAACTCCTCAGCCATTTCCAGCAGGAAGGAAAGGCAGCACTCCCCCAGGAATTTGGGATGTCTCCCAAACTTCAGGGATGTGAATGTACATCGAGTTTTACCCAAATCCTCAGCAGAGCTTGGTGTGTGTGTGGTCTGGCATCTGCTGCTCTGCAAATGGGAGTGCTTCCCACGTGGATCAGAGGGAAATTGGATGCTTGGGGTATGAGCTCAGGCTTGGAAAGGTGCTGTCACTCCAAGCTACTCTCCTGACAGATGCTTTTTTCAGGTCCCTTCCAACCTAAACTATCCTGGGATTCTGTGAGTCTGTTTCAGTGCAAAGGCACCAGAGGTTCAAGTTTTTGGAAACCTCTGCAGATTCCCAAATCCCAGCCAGGACAGCTGACAAGGTAATTTTTGTTTGAATGCTGTGGAAAGGAGGGAATGCAGCACCTGGCTGGGTGACAGTCACTGTTGCATGCCCCAGGGCATCACCCAGGAGTTCTCCTCCCTGGAAAGGGACACACCAGCCATGAAAGCTGAAAAAAAAAAAAAAATCTGTTCTAGGAGGTTGGAATTTTTTTTTTTTTTTTATTTTGTCAAAAGAGATAAATGTCCCAGCTCGTGCAGCAGGGAGAGATGGAAACGGCTTGACCTCCCTCATTAGCATCACTTTAGACTAGAGCAAAGAAGCTGGGAAAAGGAGTCTGGCGATTTGTTCTCCTTTAAAAATGTCCCTGTCATCACGCTCCATTATTTATACCAGCAGCACTGCTGGCACCGAGCCTGGGCTGGGAGGAAAAATAATACAGAGACGTCCTGCACTCACTCCCTGCTGCTGCTTTCCCTGCCCTCCCTCTGAAGGAGACAGGATCTGGGAGCAAAGCCCCGCCTGGGACCTGCCCAGAGCTGTCCCAGCACTTGATGTGACACCCATCCCATGAGCTGGTGACCTTGGGGACTTATGGTCCTATGGGGACCACAGGATTTATGGGATAACACTGGAAAGGGTTGCCTGGGTCTGGGGCACAGAGCTGCAGCAGCCTCAGGATTTGGGGCAGCTCCTCCTTGCTGAGATGCCCCCGTCAGCCTCACCTCTTCCCAGGATGGTGCTTGGAAAGTCACAGCCTGGGGGCTTGTTGGGTTTAAAATTTGCTTTTGTGGATTGGCCTTTGGCTTCTGTTGGGGTAGCAGGGTCAGGCACTGCTGCTTAACCCCAAAGCTGCTCCACCTGAGCGGCTCCACATTTTCTGAGTGTTTCACTCTTAGGGCTTGGAGATTCTCCCCACAAATTTCACCTGCCAGCTGTTTTTAAAGACTAGGCAAAATTAAGGACAGACGCTTCAAGCTTTGGTGCAAAACACAAAAATCCTCATTTTTTACACCTTTTGTGTCACAGACATCTCTGATGGAAAATCCTTTCCTTAGGATTTTTCCTCCTGAGAAGCTGAAAGGCCTCAGGAACAAAATGAAAACATGGATTACCTGCTGCTGTGGGATGCAGCAGGTGCATCTGTGATGGGCCCATGTTGGTTGTTTCTAATTAATGGCCAATCACAGTCAGCTGGCTTGGACAGAGAGCTGAGCCACAAGCCTTTGTTATCATCCCTTCCAATTCTATTCTTAGCCAGCTTTCTGATGAAATCCTTTCTTCTATTCTTTTAGTATAGTTTTAATGTAATAAATATCATAAAATAACAAATCAAGCCTTCTGAAACATGGAGTCAGGTCCTCATCTCTTCCCTCATCCTAAGACCCCTGTGAACACCGTCACACTTTTGTAGCAGGAGGGAACCCTCCAGCCTTTTCCCAGCTCTGCCTTCACTTCTCACCCCTGCTCTGAGCCTTTCTGCTGTTAATTCCCATCGATCTCAGACCATTTTCAGGCCTTTGACAAATTCCGTCTGGTGCAAACTCCAGCTCTGACTTTCCATGGAGGTCACCAGGGACACGAGGACCTGCTAATTTTCCTCCTGAACTTTCTCAGCCCTCCAGAGGCAGCAGTGACTCAGCTGCTGCAATCAGGAAATAACAGGGAATGGCAGGAACACCCACTGGGAAATACCCAAAGAATCACATTTCTCTTTAAAAACACTTTTACTGTGACCTGCTCGCCAGCACCAATGATTGTCACTCAGCCAAGTGCTGGGCTGCATTCCCTCCTTTCCACAGCATTCAAACAAAAATTACCTTGTCAGCTGTCCTGGCTGGGATTTGGGAATCTGCAGAGGTTTCCAAAAGCTTGGACCTCTGGTGCCTTTGCACTGAAACGGACTCACAGAATCCCAGGATAGTTTAGGTTGGAAGGGACCTGAAAAAACCATCTTGTTCCACATGGGCAGGGACACCTTCCACTGTCCCAGGGTGCTCCAAGCCCCAGTGTCCAACCAACTTCCAGGGATCCAGGAGCAGCCACAGCAGCTCTGGGCACCCTGTGCCAGGGCCTCAGCACCCTCCCAGGGAACAATTCCCAATTCCCAATATCCCATCCATCCCTGCCCTCTGGCAGTGGGAGCCATTCCCTGTGTCCTGTCCCTCCATCCCTTGTCCCCAAGTCCCTCCTCAGCTCTCCTGGAGCCCCCTTAGGCCCTGGAAAGGCTCTGAGGTCTGTTGATTTTAACCCTTTGGGGACGGAGAGCTGGGTTTTGCTAGCGGTTTGGGGAAGCCGTGGGATGGGAGGAGATAATCTGAGATAAAGCCTCCACCCTCACCTCCCCCCAGAGAAGCTATGGGTGGCTTTGCAAAGGCAAAGCACAGCCTGATGAAGTGAGCTGTATTCCTTTGGGACAGCACACTTGGAGAGGAAGAGAAACTGTGCCGGCATCCCAGCTTTTCCCAGGGAAGGCAGCACAGCCTGATTGCAGCCATGGCCTTCCTCCCCTGAGGATCGGCCACACCATCTCCAGTTGCTGCTCTCCCCATTCATTTCAAACCTTCCAGGCTCCAGCAGTTAGCCAGCTCTGAATTCCTGCTTTTTCTACGTTTTCCATGGGATGTGTGAAGGGCTTGTGCCCAAAAGGTGCAGCGACCTCCAGGTTGCTGCAGAATTCAGGAGTTGGGCAGGACAAGGACAAAGCCTTCTTGGGAAGGGATGGCTGTGCTGGGAGTGCTGCCTCCACCTTCCTGTCTCTGCTCCTGTGAAATGCTGAGGATCCACATGAAACTCCCAGAATTCTGCTGTTGGAGGTGATCTCTGCCTCAGCACAATTTAATATCGGAGCACTTGACCGTGCAGCCTCTTAATGTTCTTTTTTCTTTTTATTTTTTTCCAGCAGGGAGACTCCATAAAGCTGATGGCAAAAATTGCCTCTGCTGCTGTGCTGGCAATCAGGCTGCAAAACAAATTGTCATATAAAGAGAGGGGAATGGTAATGGAACTGCCTTTTTTTCCATGTTTGCTATTGAAGCAGTCTGCAGTGTTTTGCGGGGATGAGAGATATCCATCAGAGAACAGGCACATCTGCATTTTCTGGGAACACAGGAGGCACGTTGGAGCTGAGCACAGTGTTTAGGGGCAGGAAATATCAGCCCCATCCTTGCCCTGCACCCTGGATGTGCAGTGGGACGGAGTCTCATCATTCCCCATTTGCCTCTCCCACCAGCTGTGCCTCCTTGGGCTCTCTCACAGGACATTCCCCTGTCCCCTCTCCTTGGCCAGGTGAAAAACGCCAGTCACTTGTTTTTAAAATTTTTAAAAGTTTAATAGTAATAAAATGGTTATAAAATGAGAAATACAATTAGAGTAATAATAATTTGGACAATTTGAATTAGGACAATATGAGACAATAAAAACTAAGAGTTACGGACAGTCCGGGTACCTTTTTCTGGGCAAAATAAGTCTGAAAAAGGACCCACGTTAACAGAGGATTAACCCTTTAGAACAACAGCCTGTTGCATATTCATACACCTCATACATGGTGCATAAATTCCATTCAAACACAGGATTCTGTCTGGACAGTGTCAGCTTCTTCCTCTGAATCCTAACAGCGCATTTGAGGCGGGAAGAAGTTTGTTTCTTCTGATAATGGAGCAATAAATTCTCTTTCTCTGAAAGATTCAGGTGTCCTGTGGCTGCTATCTGGCTGCGAGTCCTTTCTTTTAAACAAAGCATATTACATAGCATAGTTCCTATTTTAACAATTTTTATAAACTAAAACTGTATTTAACACAGTACTTAAGAGAATTAATACAGCATTGCTTTCTAACACAACACATATAATATTCATTTGAATATTTGCGAAAAGCCAATCATAAAATACATGCATTTTTACAGCCAGGTGAGCATTTCCTCCAAGATGCTGATCCTCTGTGCTCCTCTCCTCACCACCTTCCCTGTTTGAGCTAAATTATCCTGCTCACCTGCATGGTGTCATTAAAAATTAACCCTCCTCTGGTTTTGACCAGGAGCAGGGAAGGCTGGAGCTGCTCATCACAGCCATCTCCAGCTTTTCTCCCCACCCTGCTCCAGAATTGAGATATCAAGAGACAAGTTCAATTATTTCAAGGCGAGATCAGACTTCTCCACTGTAATGAGTATCAGTGGGATTTGGGCTGGTTTTTTAAATGCTGTCACTCCCATCCACATGAAAACAGGATCCTTTAGTGCCTGCTTGCTCCAGAGGAATGAGCTGCTTTCCACAGCTCAGGAAGGAGTGGATTTGCAGCATTTTTTCCCAAAGTCTTGGTCCCAAAGACGTCATTTCTCAGGAGGTGGCCAGTCCCTTCCCCTTGGTGTGCCACCACATTATTCCCACCACATTACCCTCACTCCAGGCCTTCCCTGAGCACCTGCAGCACTTTGTGTCATACAAAGCTCTGTCAGGAGCTGGTGGGATGAATGTTTTAACCCCCTGGCCTGCAGCACTTGGCCACGAGGGTTATTGCTGGAGGTCTCTGCAAAAAAACCTGAGCTGGAGGGTGGCTCCCAGCTGCCTTGTTAGGCTGGATATTGCTTTTCACCTGAAATCAGAGCTGCTTTATTGACTTGGAGATGCCTGGCTCGCAGGCAGCCAGCCTTTAATGCATACTAATGAAGAAAACAAGTGTTTTCCCCCAGAAGTGTCACGTGTTTCCCCCACAGCTCAGCCCAAGAGATAACATCAAAGTGGTACAATTTAATGAACCTGCTCCCTTTACAGTGTGCAGCATAATTTACTGGCTGCTATGCAGGGAAAGGAACCCTCACTGCTGGTGAGGCTTTTCAGTCTATTCCTCTGATTTTAATAAGTTACAACTTATCTTGTGCCATTTGGGGGAAGAATGTGAGAGATGGAATGATAAAACAGTGATTCATCCCACACTGGGAGGTTTATTTAAAAAAAAAACTAAAAAAAACCAAACTAGCAAAACCCTGACCTTTCAGCTACATGTGTGAAAAGGAAGGAAAAAACAATTCTGTCGAAAGAGATTCCTTCTATGCCAGACAGAAGGGCTCAAACCCAGTGTATTGTAAATTAACAGTGATTTTGATGAAGGGGAGAGAATCATGTATTTGACTTTATGGATATTAGAAGGTTAATTAATTACTTCTTTATATTATACTAGGTGCATTTTATTTAAACTGAATTTGTTAAGTATTTATTTTGTATATATTTGCTTATATTGCATTGAATTTTGCGACTGTCAGTTGACAGTTTTGACACACATATACAGTTGGTTTTGATAGGTTAAGGAAACAAAACATTTTTGTTTTGGATAAATAATTTTTATATTGTATTTTACTTTGGTATAATATAGGTACAGCAAGTGATAAGAATTGTGGGGTTTGGGGTTTTTTTTTTGAGGTTTAGAGAATGTGAATTTTAGAAATTTTTGGGAAGAACTGTGCTTTGCTTTTCTCTGTGAAGAGAAACGTGGTAACACCAGTGTGTTATGGGGGAGTGTGCACATCCCAGCCCCTCTCCTGATGTCCCTGGCCTCTTCTCCAAGGAAAAACTACCAATAGCAAAAGAGGGAAGGGCCTCAAGCTGTGCCAGGGAAGTTTCAGGCTGGATTTTTAGGAAGAATCTCTTCACTGAAGGAGCAGTCAGGCTTTGGGGCAGTGCTGGAGTCACCATCCCTGCAATGTCCAAGCAATGAACAGATGTGGCCACGTGATTCAGCAAGCATTGGTTAAAGGTTGGACTTGATCACTTGGGAGGTTTTTCCAGCATTAACCATCCCAATATTCCATAGCACTGTGTCCTGGGAGGCCACCAGCCCTTATCCCTGCTGCTGTGAGGAGAGGGACTAAAGGACAGGGTGGGCACAGGAGGAGTGGGAGCCTTCCTCCCTCAGCACTGAGCCCTGAGGGGGCCAAGGAGCCTGGCCTGTGTTTCCACTGCCATTTCTGGTCACCTGCCTGTCCCAGAGAGCCTTCCAGGGGCTGCTGGTGAAGCCAGGAGAGGCATCTTCCTCATGGAGTCATGGAATGGTTTGGATTGGAAGAGATCATCTCATCCCACCCCTGCCATGGCAGGGACACCTTCCACGATCCCAGGTTGCTCCAAGCCCTGTCCAGCCTGGCCTTGGGCACTGCCAGGGATCCAGGGGCAGCCACAGCTGCTCTGGGAATTCCATCCCAGCCCCTCTCCACCCTCCCAGGGAACAATTCCCAATTCTTAATATCCCATCCAGCCCTGCCCTCTGGTGCTGGGAGCCATTCCCTGTGTCCTGTCCCTCCATCCCTTGTCCCCAGTCCCTCTCCAGCTCCCCTGGAGCCCCTTTAGGTCCTGGAAGGGGCTCTGAGGTGTCCCTGGAGCCTTCTCCTTTCCAGGTGAGTCTTGAGTTTCTGTGCTTGAGATGACTCAAGCACAGAAACCCTCAGGTATTAGAAAGTCTCTTTTTTTCCAGCCCCGTGACCGAAGAAAAAGTTGAGATTCCTCAGTTCTGCTTTTCAAGGTTGTTTATTTTCTCTTATCTATTCCATTCTTTCTCTGACCTGCTGAGGTCTGTCCAGCAGGTCGGGTTGTGGCACAGTCCCTGCCCTTGGGGTGGTGTTAACTTTTTATACTAAGAACCACGTGTACTTTATTCACAATAATTTTCCAATGCCTATCACCTATGTTAGACAGTCTGTCTCTACTCTAAACCAATCCAAAAGTGTCACCATCACAGCAGAAGACATAGGACAAGAAGAAGGAGAAGAAGGACAGGACACACCCAGATTCCTCCATCTTGCCTCTTCAACCCCCATTCTAAATCCCCAAAATTCTGCTTTTTAACCCTGCGACAAATTCACTATCATTCTACTCAAACTCTTGTGCCTTGTAGATCTTCACACAAAGTTGGTAATTTTTTCCAAGGGCTAAAATTGAAGGCACAGGTGTTCTTGACTCTGTGCCAAGGTCTCTGAGTCTTTTATTAGGGTCTGGAGTCCTCCAGGGCAGCCAGAGGAGTGTCTTGGGTTCTGACAGGTGAGCACCCCCAGCTCTCCCAGCATGGCCTCATTGGAGAAGATAAAGAAAACAACAACCCAGGCCCTCATCTCTGCCTCTCCCTGGGGAAACATTCCCTGCTTTCTGGGATTGTGCCCACCCTTTCTGGCAGGTTTAAGAGCGTTTGGGTGCCTGAGTTCCCTTGTCCTGCTCTCACCGAGCTGCTGGGATCCATTGCTGGGCCCTCATGCGCTTCTGGCTTTTCCTTTATGAGGAGGAGCCTGGCTTTGGAGGGGCAGGGCACAGGAACAGGTTTATAATGGAGCCATCAATTCCTGGTGTGGGAGAAAAAAGTCAGAAGCCCTCAGCTCTGCCTTGCTCCATCCAAAGGATTCACAGCTCCTGAGGTGACATTTTAGAGCACGAGGGGAGGAGGAGGAAGCCATGAAGGTGGTGTCCAATCAAAGGCATTGTTCTCTCCCTGGGGAAACATTCCCTGTTTTTCAGTCCCTGCATTGTGCCCACCCTTTCTGCCAGGTTTAAGAGCGTTTGGGTGCCTGAGTTCCCTTGTCCTCTGGGCACGAGGGGAAGAGGGGCCTGAGGAGGAAGCTGTCATGGTGGTGCCCAACCAAAGGCATTGTTCTCTCCCTGGGGAAACATTCCCTGTTTTCTGGGATTGTGCCCACCCTTTCTGGCAAGTTTAAGAGCAATTAGGTGCCTGAGTTCCCTTGTCCTGCTCTCACCAAGCTGCTGGGATCCATTGCTGGGCCCTCATGCGCTTCTGGCCTTTCCTTCATGAGGAGGAGCCTGGCTTTGGAGGGGCAGGGCACAGGAACAGGTTTGTAATGGAGCCATCCTTCCCTCTGGTGCGGGAAAAAAAAAGCAGGAAGCCCTCAGGTCTCCCTTGCTCCATCCAAAGGAATCACAGCTCCTGAGGTGACATTTTAGAGCATGAGGGGAGGAGGAGGAAGCCATGAAGGTGGTGCCCAACCAAAGGCATTGTTCTCTCCCTGGGGAAACATTCCCTGTTTTCTGGGATTGTGCCCACCCTTTCTGGCAGGTTTATGAGCAATTAGGTGCCTGAGTTCCCTTGTCCTGCTCTCACCGAGCTGCTGGGATCCATTGCTGGGCCCTCATGCGCTTCTGGCTTTTCCTTCATGAGGAGGAGCCTGGCTTTGGAGGGGCAGGGCACAGAATAGGTTCATAATGGAGCCATCCTTCCCTCTGGTGCGGGAAAAAAAAAGCAGGAAGCCCTCAGGTCTCCCTTGCTCCATCCAAAGGAATCACAGCTCCTGAGGTGACATTTTAGAGCATGAGGGGAGGAAGAGAAGGAGGAGGAGGAAGCCATGAAGGTGGTGTCCAACCAAGGGCATTGTTCTCTTTTCTTGGGGGCCACGCAAATGGCAAAACATTAATATTTGCTTTTCCATTTCCCCCTGAGCCCCATTGTTTGAGGGCTGGGCCCGGAGACAGCTTTGCAGCTCACCTCTGTTTACTCTGGGCTGGGCCTGTCCCTTCCTCATGGTCCAGGGGGAAGGAAAGGCTGATTCCTCCTGGCCTGAGGGGACCCATTGTCCCTCTGCTCTGCCCTCCCTCCTGCGTGAAAAAAGCCAATCACTTGTTTTCAAAATTTTAAAAGTTTAAGAGTAATGAAATGGTTTAGGAGTAATTAAATAAAAATAGTAATTGTGAAAAAAAATGTGTATTTTATCATTGGCTTTTCACAAATATTCAAGTGAATATTATATGTGTTATGTTAGAAAGTTGTGCTGTATTAATTCTCTTAAGTAGTGTGTTAAATATAGTTTTGGGTTATAAGATAAGGTTAAAGTAGAAACTATTCTATGTGAGATATTTTTTTAAAGAAAGGACTCACACCGAAGTAGCAGCCACAGGACACCTGAATCTTTCAGAGAAAGAGAATTTATTGCTCCATTAGCAGAAGAAACAAACTTCTTCCCACCTTGCTCAGCCCTGAAGATGCTGTCAGGATTCAGAGGAAGAAGCTGACACTGCCCAGACAGAATCCTGTGTTTGAATGGAATTTATGCACCATGTATGAGGTGTATGAATATGCAACAGGCTGTTGCTTTTAAGGGTTAACCCTCTGTTAACTTGGGTCCTTTTTCGGGCTTATTTTGCCCAGAAAAGGTACCCAGACTGTCTGTAACTCTAAATTGTCTCATATTGTCCTAAATCCTAATTGTCCAAATTTTTATTACTCTAATTTTATTGCTATTTTATAACCATTTTATTACTATTAAACTTCTAAAATTTAAAAAAACAAGTGATTGGAGTTTTCCACAGTAATATAATGATGCATAAATTCCATTCAAACACAGGATTCTGCTGGTCAGTGTCAACTTCTTCCTCTGAATCCTTTTCAGGGCTGAGCAAGGTGGGAAGAACTTAATTTCTTCTGATAAGGGAGAAAAAAATTATTTTTGTCTGAAAGATTTAGGTGTCCTGTGGCAAGTACCTCATTCCTTTCTTTAAAAATATATCCCACATACCTAGTTTGTATTTTGACATTAAGTTATAACCTAAAACTATATTTAACATGCTACTTAAGCAAATTAATACAGCATAACTTTCTAACACAACACATATAATATTCATTTTAATATTTGCAAGAAGCCAATCATAAAATACACATTTTTCACATCTTGCATTGTGGGGCTGTGTATTTTCTTTTTTAGCAGCTCAGCACTGCTTAAAAGGCAGGCCTGGCCCGAGCACAAATGGTTGGCTTGCTGAGAGGCTCAGCCCGAGTGGGAAGGGATCCAGGGACAGAGCAGGTCAAAAAAATAAAAAAAATCCCACTTGGCTTATTGCTTCACAGTTTCTGACAGCTCACCCCCTGTTTTTAGCAGTGGCCATGTGAGCTCATCGTGCTCAGCCTCTTCTTGTTCTGCTTGCCTTGAAACAAGCTCAACTCAAATCTGATTTTATATGTATCAAAAAAAAAAAAAAATCATATTTCCAAGGATTTTTTTTTTTATGTCAGGAAGAGGTAAGGATTCCTCCTCTTTCCTTTCAACTCTGCCAGCCCCGCTCTTTGCAGGTGGTGGCATCTTCAGCAGGAAGATTTGCAGGGCTGCCCCTCAGCTGTGGTTTCTGCCTCCAGCTCAGCAAGCTGCTGGCTTTTACCACTTGTTGCATACAATAAAAAAAAAGCCTTATAAAATACGGTTTAGACCTTGGTACTCTAGCTAACCTAGCAGTTAGCTTGTGACTTTCTTGTGAAAAATTATAAGAATGAAAACAGTTAGCAAAACAAGCTATTCTGGTAAGAAAACTGTTTGCACCTGTAATAAATAAGAAATGTGAATGGGGATCAGTGAACAAAACTTGTGAACTAAGCAAAAATAGAGAGATGTGACAGACACACACCCTGGCCATTTACAGACCAAAAAACTGAGTGTCAGCCAGTTGTCAGCCAGTTAGGTCTAACACAGTGCCTTCTGATATTTCCTATAAATATCAGCTTTGTGAATAAAGAATTGGCTTTTCTGCATGAAGAAACTGAGTCCCAGCTGTTTTATTGCAGCCTACCCCTTATTAAGAATTGCACCCTGTCTCTCTGACTCGATTTTTATTTTCATTCCAGAAGAGCAAAGCCATGGCACGAGATCTGCATCCTGCTGAGCCCCCCCAAGCACCTTTGCTGCCCCAAAAAGCAAGAATTTTCCCTTCCCTGGAGGCAGGGAAAGCAAGGAGGCCTCTCCTGCCCAAACTCACCAGCACATGTTTGTTCGCTGCATGATTTAACAACCACAATTACAAGGTTGGATTGACCCTGCGTCCAGGAAAGACCCTTGCTGGCATTTCTCACCCTCTGTGAAGGAGGGAAGTTTCCCTCCTTCCCCTCACCCAGGCCCATGGCATCTGTTGGGGATTTTTAAGCAGTAAAAACCCTCTTTGGATTCATTGTTCTGTGTCAGCTCACAGCTTCCGTTCCTCCTTAGTCCAGCCAGGAGGTTTCTGCATCAGCAACAGACCCAATCCCATCGAGATTTTTTAACCTGGCATTGTGGGACTGGAGCACAAGGGGGACAAGGAAGAGGAAATTCGGGTTTAAGGGCAGAAGGGGGATGCTTTTTGCTCTGTTTTCTCCACGTGTGCTGCGTGCCCAGGCTGGATCCAGGATCCAGAGTGACCCAAGCCCAGCAGCAGCTCCAAGCCCTCCACGCTGGGTGGGTGTGAATGGCTCTGGAGGGTGAGTTTGGAGACATGGACCAAAGGGCAGGTGGCACCTGGGGCATCCTTACCTCCTGCTCGTGCTTAAAACTGGGAATTGTGCACTGAGAGACAGGTGGGACCGTGGCAGAAAATGGGAACGGAGCAGAAAGGTGGGAAGACAGCAGAGGATGGGAAGACACTGCCCCTTGTGCCTCAGCTCCAATTCCCAGCCTGCCCCAAACACACGCAGCAGGCGCGGTGCCAGGGTGAGTTAATTGGCATGTAATCCCATTTCTGAGGGCAGCACAGGCCCCAGCCCATTCACAGCACCTCTCTTAATTAAGACCAGCTCTAAGCCTCTTCAAACAAGGTGCCTGGCAAGCTGGGGATGGAGCCAGGCCACTGGTTTGCTTTTGATGCCCTGCATCCAGAGCTTACTGGGAGCCAGTGTCAGGGCAGAGAGTTGTCCCCACTGCAGAGCAAGCCACACTGTGCTCTTACAAAATCATGGAGTTATGGAATGGTCCGGGTGGAAGGGGGCATTAAAACCCATCTCATTCCATCCCCCTGCCATGGGCAGGGACACCTTCCACCATCCCAGGCTGCTCCAAGTCCCAGTGTCCAACCTGTCCTTGGGCACTTCCAGGGATCCAGGGGCAGCCACAGCTTCTCTGGGCTGCTGAAATGAAGGAGAAGCAAAGACATCCCTCCCTGAAGGGCCTTAGAGGAGGTCTGGCAGCCCAAATTTACTGCAGGCATCATGCAACTCGTTAGTTTTCATTAAGTGCAGCTCCTGGAGCCAAGTGGGAATCACAGCTTTTGTTAAAGGAGCTGTCAGTCTCACACAAGAGGCAGAAAGCAGAGAGAGCTCAGAGCTGGAACAGAAAGCAAGTAAAACTCCAATATTTTCGCTTTGTAATGAATACAATTAATTATGCTGAAGCTCTTTGCATAATCCCACAGTTGTCTGAGGGAGTTTGCCAGAGCAAGCAGTTCTGACACGCTGCATGCAGAAACTGCCCTTTTGACTCCACAAGGATATTGAAGATGTTCTGGTAAATATTTACATTTTTTAATCTCCACTGCTAATCAGAGCTGAGATTATTGCAGTCACAGGAGTTTATTAAAATAAACTCTGCCCTGGTTGCTTGCTTTCTGCATCTGCTGGGGTTTTTTACCCCACCCCCAGCTGTCCAGATGCCAAGGAAGCTGGGATTTTATCAGGGTTAGATTTGTTGCAATACTGCCGTTTCTGTAGTAGTTTGAAAAGGTTTGGTCCCCAGGGGCAGATGTTATTCCAAAATTAGATGTCACCCAAATCTATCTTTATGCTGAAATTACTGAAATACGGGGAATCTTGGGGCAGAAATTACTCTGCAGGGTTTTTTCTTCCTTGAAGCTGCTGTTTATCGGGAAAAGCTGATTTTATCACGAGGAGGGGGCAGTGTGAGCTCACATGGAGTGGTCTCAGCCCATATTCAAGGTCAGGCTCCTCCTGCAGCCCCTGGAAGGGCTCCTTTGGCCCCATTCCATGGGACTGGCCTGGGTTATCAGCACTCATGCATCATCTCACCACAGAGCCCCTGGGGCTGGCTCATAAATGCTCCCAGGCCAAACTCAACGCTCTGGGTGTGCAGTGGGGAGGGATTTGCATCCCTGAGCTGGGAAGACCCAGCGCTGATGGATCCCTGCTCCTGCCCAGGCCTTGCAAACCTGCTGGGCTGTGCTGGGATGCTCTCAGCAGGGCTTCACCTGGGCTCCAGCAGGAGCCTGGGCCCTCTCTGGGAAATCTCCTCCCCAGGGGAAAGGGTTCAGTGATTTTTTCCTGCTTCAGACAGCCAAAAAAAAAACCTAACTAAAAGGCAAAGGAGAGCTCCCTCCCTCTGTCTGTGCTGCAGACAACACAGTCCATGGATGGGAAAGCTGATGCTCTTCTCTCTGTTTTTGAATACAGCCACCCCAGCCATTTCACCCCTTCTCCTTTTCCCTTCCTTCACTCTCAGATCTAGTTTTAAAGGCGCAAAAACTTATTTCTGGGCTAAACAGATGGATGGGGATACAATTCAGCATCATAAAGTCACCCCAGGACGCTGCTTTGCAGGTTGAAAATTAAGCCCAGTCTGGGTCTGTGCTGCAGAGTGCCTTGGACCAGTGCCTGGGATTTATGGGGTGGTTTGTCCAACCAGGACCCACAAAGGGCCAGGAAAAAGAGCATTTTAAAAGCAGGCAGGGTTCTGTAAATGCCTCTTGAAGCCTTGGATTTCTTGCCACAGCCGTCCTTGCTGCCAGGGCTCGCTCTGCCCCTTGCACAGCAAGATTTGTGAGGGGGGAGAAGCAAAGGCTGCGTGTCCCGAGCTGCTAAAAGCAAGGACAAATAATTGCAGAGCCCAGCAGTCAGTGAGGACAGAATAAATGAGCTGTTTGGAAATCACAGCAGGGCTCAGCACTGCATCTCCAAGCCACTGCCTGTGCCCCAGAGTCAGGGAGCTCTGGGATCTCTCCTGCCTTCAGGTGTCTTTGGGTTTTTTGCTCTTTAATGTCAGCCCTGCCAATTCTGCGGCTTCTCTGGGCACATTCTGTCAGTGCTGCTGAGTTCAGGCTCTGGGCAGAGGTGAGAAGCCCTCGGATCATCCTTAAGGGGAAGGAAAAGCATCACACTTGGTTTGACATGACTTTCCACTGGGGATGGGCCCGTCAGAAACTGGGGCAGTGCCACCAAGTGAGCTTGTGGCTGAACCCTCAAACAAGCTGGGGAGGGAAAACATCACCTCAGGAACACCTCAGGGGGGGAAAAAAATTAGGAAAAACTCCTATATTTCAGTTTTCTATGTGAAAGAAACGAATTGCTGCTGTCATCCATCCCCCCCTGGCAGTGCCAGGCTGTCTTGCAGAGAAGGCTCACCCACCTTTTCGAGTCTGTCGGATAATTTTGACCTTGCTGCAGATCAGACTGGGCGTGTGGGGCTGTCAGCAGACAGGGTGAGGAGGGAGGGGAGGGAAGAACATTCGGTTCGGCGCCGTGGGAACGAGGCAGTGTGAAAAACAGGGAGCAATCCGCGAACAGATGGAGGGGGAAGCGGTGAGGACTGGCGGGCTCTGCTGCATTAATGATGTTAATAAGCAGCGAGGAGTGATTAATGAATTACATCCAACGGATTGGGGTCAGCTGGGGGCACGCCGGGGCAGTGCTGCCCCTGCTCTGCAGGCAGGAATGGAGCTGTGGGCAAATGGGTGCCTCCCCCACAGCATTTTGGAGCAGGGAGGTCTTTCCCAGACTCTGGATAAAGCCCCTGCCTGGCTGAAGTGCCTGGTACCCTTCCCTGCACAGGGGGAAACACAGGGAGAGGAAAATGTCCAGAGGGGCTGGCCCCAGGGTGCTCTCCTGAGCTTTCCCAGGTGCAGGACACCTCAGAGCAGGCTTTGAGTGATGTGGGGTGCAGGAGATGAGCCTTGGAGGGCAGGGCTGCCTTTCCAGGATGTGCTCCTCCACAGAGGATGGGACACAGCTGCAGCCAGCATGGGATTTGCTGGAAACCCCTTCCTCAGGGAGCTTCCAAACCAGGCCAGGGGCTTTCAGCACTGCTGTGGTCTCATCCTGCTGGGTGCCCTGAGCTCAGGGACCTTTAATTGCTGAATCACAGAATCACTGAGGCTGGAGAAGCTCTGTAAGACTCCAGCCTTTCCCCCAGCGCTGCCAAGGCCACCACCAGCCACGTCCCCAAGTGCCACCTCCATTGGGCTTTTCCATCCCTGGGCAGCCTGGGCAAGTCCTTTCAGAGAAGAAATGTTCCATGATGTCCAATCTAGACCAGGCTGGACAGGGCTTGGGGCGCCCTGGGAGAGTGGAAGATGGCCCTGCCCAGAGCAGGGGCGCAACCAGATGAGCTTTGAGGTCCGTTCCAGCCCATCCCAGTCTGGGGTTCTGGGATTCCATACGATCCCAATCACTCACAGCCTGGCTGTTCTTCCTTGCTAGGCTCAGCTTTCTGCTCTGGCTGCCAGGCTGGGCAGAGATGTTTACTCACCACTTAATTAATCTCTGCTGCTGCAGCCTGGAGGGCCTGGAGACGCTCAGCTGAGGCTGTGTGGTGCTCACATTCCTGCTGGGCTGCCAGGCAAACAAGGCAGGACCTCCGTGGATTACATCATTTTCCCCAAAGAACCTCCTGCCATGCAGACATGGAAAAGTATCTTAAAGGAAGCTGGTCATGCCCAGATGGGAAAAATGCATGTATTTTATGATTGGCTTTTCGCAAATATTCAAATGGATATTATGTGTGTTGTGTTAGAAAGCAATGCTGTATTAACTCTCTTAAGCACTGTGTTAAATATAGTTTTAGGTTATAAAAATTGTTAAAATAGGAACTATGCTGTGTAAGATGCTTTGTTTAAAAGAAAGGACTCGCAGCCAGGTATCAGCCACGGGACACTCAAATCTTTCAGAGAAAGAGAATTTATTGCTCCATTATCAGAAGAAATGAACTTCTTCCTGCCTCGAAGGCTCTGTCAGGATTCAGAGGAAGAAGCTGACACTGCCCAGACTGAATCCTGTGTTTGAATGGAATTTAAGCATTATGTATGAAGTGTATGAATATGCAACAGGCTGTTGTTCTTAAGGGTCAATCCTCTGTTAATATGGGTCCTTTTTCAGGCTTATTTTGCCCAGAAAAAGGTACCTGGACGTCCATAACTCTTTGTTTCTATTGTCTCATATTGTCCTAATTCAATTTGTCCAAATTGTTATTACTCTACTTGTGTTACTATTTTTATAACCATTTTATTACTATTAAACTTTTAAAAATTTTTAAAACAAGTGACTGGCGTTTTTCACACCAGAGAAAAAAAACCAGGAATAAAGCAGGTGAACTCTTCCATGGTCTCACATGAACCAAGAGAAAGACACAGATGGAATTCAAAGCATCCTTGAATTAACTACTGATTAAAATGTCCACCAGTGATGGTGCTGCTGCCCAGGGTGCTCAAGGTGGGCACCAGGAGCTTTACTCCAGGTGGAGGCTGTGGAGTAAATGGACTTTTTGACCATCGAGCCATAGAGTTCATGGACTTTTTGAGAGGAAGGATGGCACAGGGATCAGCATGGGACACCCAGATCCTGCCGCTGACCATGGTGGGACACCCAGCAAGCACTTGTTCTGTGTCTCCTTTGGGGCAGATGGACCAGGGAGCATCTTCAGGCCTCCTGCCCTGTCCTCAGCCCAGCTCAGACATCTCAGCTGGAAGAACCCTCTGAGATCGAGTCCAACCCCTCCCTCAGCTCTGCCAAGGCCACCACTAACCCATGTCCCCAGGTGCCACATCCACACTTGTTTTAAATCCCTCCAGGGGTCGTGACTCCACCACCACCACCCCAGGCAGCCCGTGCCAGGGATTGACTACTCTTTCCACAAAGAGATTTTTCCTAATACCTGATCACCAAGCAGGCAACACAACCCTCTACTCACAAAGCCAGCCAGGAAAGGGTATCCATGGATATTGCTGTGACTCCTCAAGGCATCTTCCAGCTCCTTTAAAGGTCCCTTCCAACCCAAACTGTTCTATGGTGACTCAAGAGAAAGGAAACTGAGCTGCAATTTCCACAGGCAACCTGAAGCTGCAACAGCCCCAGCTGTTTAAAAATAAATAAATCCTTGTCTCCAGGACAAGCTGCTCTAGTCAGGACTAATTGCAGGAGGTTTCTTGAACTCTGGCCATGGTAACAGCACTTGGCTCTGGGCTTCTGCCACCAGCAGGTCTCCAGGCACTTCCCAGAGGAAATCAGTGCATATTCCATAGATTAATGCAGGAGAAATGACGGCTCAAAACGTCCCCAAACTCGTGTCTTTGCTAGGTAACAGCCTGGGGAGGGTTTACCCCTCTCCCTCTCAGCTTTGCACCCCCCTGGGGTCTGTCTGTCTGTCTGTCTGTCTGTCTGTGTGGTCACATCTGTGCCTGCTCAGCTGCCTGCTTGATCCCACAACATCTGCAGGACACCTGCATTGGGTCTCCCTGGGAATATTTATGGGAATTTATCCGTCAGCAACAGAGGCCAGGGTGTGGCCCAGCAGAAATTTTGTTGGGACCCAGGACACTCCTCTGGCTGCCCTGGAGGACTCCAAACCATAACAAAAGACTCAGAGACCTTGGCACAGAGTCAAGAACACCTGTGCCTTCAGTTTTAGCCCGTGGGAACAATTACCAACTTTGTGTGAAGATTTACAAGCCACAAGAGTTTGAGTAGAATGATAGTGAATTTTTCACAGGGTGAAAAAGCAGAATTTTGGGGATTTAGAATGGGGGTTGAAGAGGCAAGATGGAGGAATCTGGGCATGTCCTGTCCTTCTTCTCCTTCTTCTTTTCCTCCATCTTCTGCTGTGATGGTGACACTTCTGGATTGGTTTAGAGTAGAGACAGACTGTCTAACATAGGTGATAGGTATTGGAAAATTATTGTCAATAAAGTACACGTGGTTCTTAGTATAAAAAGCCAACACCACCCCAAGGGCAGGGACTGTGCCACAACCCAACCTGCTGGACAGATCTCAGCAGGTCAGAGAAAGATAAGAAAAAATAAACAAACTTGAAAAGGAGGACTGAGGAACCTCAACTTTTTCTTCGGTCACGGGGCTGGGAAAAAAGAGACTTTCTACTACCTGCGGGGCCATCTCAACCACAGAAACCTGAGAAAATTTAGCTGAAATACAGCCTTTTGCTTGGTCTCAGGAATGAATAGTTTCACAGGGGTTCAATAGTTTTGGCTGACATGCCATTAATTTCAGGCTCTCGTTAGCGAGGAGGAGCTGATGCTAATTGTGCGGGGCCAGGTGATGCTTGAAACAGGATCTGTGTGGGCATTGTTGTAACTGATCCTTGGCTGCTCGGGAAGCCTTGGCTGGGGCCTGAATGGCTCTCCAAATATAAATATTTGCCTGTGGATGGATGCCTCATTATTAATTTAAAGCCTGCCATAAATCATGAGCTCAGAAATGCAGAGTTAAGCTTCGCAGGCAAAAATAGATGTGGCCTCTTGCACGGGGAGCCGTTCCCGACTACGCTTCCATAATTGGATCACGCTGAAATGGATACCTTAAATTTAGTTACAAAAGGCTAACAAGAATAAAATGCCAGCAATTTATCACAGGCACGGTGCTATATTTAAAGCTGTCAGCATTCCTGGACTATAAAGTGATTATAAATCCCAGTGATTTGTAACCGGCCATAGGAACCCGCTTCCACGCTGACATCCAACACCCGGCTTCTCCACGCTGGCAGCCCTGGATTCAGCCAGGTAATTAAGCCTTCACCTCCTTTTCAGTTCAGGAATAAGCCTGCTGCTCCCACAGGTCTGAATGCACTGCCAATTCCAGGCCCAAACTTAATTGATTTCCTTCAGTAATCGATACCTTGCTGTCGGTCTGGAGGTGGAGGTGCCAGGACGCTGCTCTCACGTCCCATTTCACTGAAATGAAAATAAAGCAGTTGCCTGGCCCTGTTCTGGGGCTGTGGCAGCTCATTAGCTGACACATGAGAGGAGCAGCAGACAAAAAAACTCAGTGGAGTGTGCTTTTCCATGAGCCTTTCTGAGGAATCTTTAGAAACAGACACACAATAATCCATAGTTGGATACCTCTTCAATCCCCGGAGCTTGTTGGCATCGCCAGCCTGTAAAAAAAGGGATAAAAATCTTGGAAGCGAGCAGGGAATGACTGTGCTTGGCTGAGGTTTCTTCCAGGTCTTCACTGGTTCATGCCCTGGAGCGAGGGAGTTTACCTTGTTTTAAAAACTCATTTAGAACTTAATCTCCAACCTCTAGGAAGGTGGTGCTTCGCTTCTCCTCACCTCGGTAAAGGACTTTTCCATGGATAAAAGCCACAGAAGAATTTTTAATTTAAACTCAACTACACCTGCCCTCCATTCTGCAACCTGTTAGGATTTCAGAACCTTGATTTTCTAAAAGTTTCCCCTTTTTTATTTTTTTATTTTTGGAGTTACAACCAAACCCAGGTTTGTACATAAGAGGTGCTGGAATTGAGAGCTGATGTCAGCTTGCCAGAGTCTGAAACTCTTACTGATGTCTTCTTATAAAAGCCAGAAATGGAGCACTGATGTCTCCTAAGAAATTCGATTAAACTAAATATTAAATATTAATTATGTTATTAAAGATTTGAAAAATTAATATTTTTATAATTGAAACAATGTTTTATTCAAATATATTTTCACCTTTGCTTGCTGTGACATTGAGATATTTTACTTGCTGAAGACCCACACAATGGAAAGAGTTTTGCTTGAGTCATGATACAGATAATCCTGAAGGAGCCTGGAATTTGGGAAATTGGCCACCAAATAAGCCAGGGAGCAAAGCCTCTGCCTGTGGCCCTGCTCCCCTTCATGTTTTCATTTCCTACCTTCATTCCTTCTCCCTTTTGTGATCTCAAACCCCTGGAATGCACTTATTTATTAGCAAGCTAAAGAACAATAAGCAAAAAAATGCAATAAAAGAAGAAACTGCTCCTAAACCTCCCTTGCCAAGCATGTGAATCCTTCAGGAAACTAATCCACTCCACAGCTCAGCAAATCACGGAGGAATGTGAGCTGTCCCATGGGATTAAAGAGCCCTCAGGAAGGCTGCTGAGGTTTGGGGTGGGGAACCCCATTTCACCACTTCTGTGCTGGGTAGTTTTCCATGTTTTCTAACAAGAATTGTGCTTATCAGTTTGGTTTTTTTTTTTCCACAGCCCAAAAGCTCTTTGTTTTCTTGCTACAAAGCCAGGATGCCCATGAAGTGTGGATTTGTCCCTGGAGGTCCAACCATGCTGCAGGAACCTCAGCACTATTCAGAGAAGCCTGGAATCGTTTCAGTTGGAAAAGCCCTCTGAAATCATCGAGTCAAACCATCAAGCCACCACCCAAATTCCAAATTTTCCACTTCCCAGGAAAGATTTTTCAGGGAAGGCTTCATGTCTGTGCCCAGATCAAGGCAAAAATCCTCTTGCGGCGATGGCTGAGCAGCAGGAAAGAGCAGGGTCAAAACCGGGCCAAGTTCAGCCCTGCTCTTAGTGAGGCTGGAGAGAATTTCAGCTTCCCCATCCTCTTGCTCACCAGGCATCTCAGAGAGGTTTTGGAAGAGGGCCTTGCCTTCAGACAAGGCTGAGCTCATGGGATTCGTGGATGTGAGGAGAGAGAGAGACAATCTCCCCCAGCTGAGACGAGCATCTAAAGGTGTTGCAAGAGAGCTGGAGAGAGAGGTCGGATGTGGGCAGGGGGCCAAAGGCTTCACACTGAGGGACAGTAAAGTTAGATGGGATATTGGGAATTAGGAATTGTTCCCTGAGGGTGGGCAGGCCCAGAGCAGCTGTGGCTGCCCCTGGATCCCTGGAAGTGTCCAAAGCCAGGCTGGACAGGGCTTGGAGCATCCTGGGACAGTGGAAGGTGTTCTTGCCCTGGAATGAGATGAGCTTTAAGGCCCCTTCCAACCCAACCCAAACCATTCCATGATTCATGACTTTCTATTATTCCATTCTAATAAAATTCCTTCTTTCCAGATGATCCAGCTCTTGTTCACCCCACTCCCACATCCCCTTGGATGGCCACGTGTGGTTCCCAGCCAACAGTTCAGCCCTGGAGCAGGGTCCAGGAGACTCCTCGGGGCGCATTGATGGAATTGGTTTTCCTAGGAATTCAGTTCCCAAGGGAAAAGTGTAGCATTTCCCAAAGCTGTGCCTGGGTGGTCAAATATATCTGGCAAACATGTGAGTTTATTTCGGTAGTGCCAAAGGGACAGGGACATTTTCAGAGGGAGAAGAGGCACAGGGGTGTGTCAGCTGTGGAAACAAGGAAAAGAATGGGCAGCGGGGTGGTGTTCTGGTTCTTGAGCCCAAACCTTCAACACATCAGCACCAAAGTCACGGATAGGTTTTTAATGGGACCTCTCACTTGTTTTTCTACTTATCTTCCAGGCAGAAAGGTCTGCTGCTGCTGCCGGTAAAACTTGTACAGGTGCGTGGAATTTTGCTGCCCGAGAAAGATGCTCAGTCTCCTCCCTGTTTCCTTTCCATTTCCTCCAAGATTCCTCACAAACCGAGCCCCGGGTTTTTAGCAGGCATTTGCCATGTCTGCCCCCAAACATCAACACTTCACAGCCGGCAGACGCTTCTCAGCTAACAGACTTCTCTTTGACATCTCTCTCGCACAAAAAAAGCAGGGAAAGCAGCAGCTTCCCTCCCCCCTTCCCTGCCGCCTCGCCGGCTCCTTTGGAGATCCCGACTGCCGGCGTGACTCATCCATATCCAGGTGCCAATAGCAAACGGCAGGGAGGGCTGGCTTTTGATGTTCCAGGTGAATTTATGTTCCTAATCATCGTTCCTTGGACGGAGTGAAGAGGCCTCAGCCAAGCAGGCATCCCAACGGCGGGGCTGATGGCTGCGAGGGACGTTTTCCTCCCTCTGTTAACTTATCAAGTGCGTGGTTAATGGCAAACATTAATTAAGGCAGGAGGCTGAGCCAGCGGGATAGGTTGTGACTTCCTTTGGGAAGCAGTTTAACGGCCTTGATATCCCAAATGTCCTCAGAGCAGGCAGGGGACAACATCCAGCCCTGAGTGAGGAGATGGGGCTGAACTGACAGCAGAGAAGGACCAAGCCAAGTGGCCGAGGCCTTCTGAGGGTTATGAAACCTTCTTCTGGAAAGATCTTCCTGTCACAGACATCCCTTATGGAAAATCCTTTCCTTAGGATTTTTCCTCCTGAGAAGGGGAGCGGCCTCAGGAACAAAATGTAAACAATGGTTATCTGCTGCTGTGGAATGCAACAGGTGGATCTGGGATTGGTCTCATACAGTTGTTTCTAATTAATGGCCAATCACAGTCAGCTGGCTCGGACAGAGAGCCGAGCCACAAGCCTTTGTTATCATTCTTTGCTATTCTATTCTTAGCCAGCCTTCTGATGAAATCCTTTCTTCTATTCTTTTAGTATAGTTTTAATGTAATATATATCATAAAATAATAAATCAAGCCTTCTGAAACATGGAGTCAGATCCTCGTCTCTTCCCTCAACCTGAGACCCCTGTGAACACCGTCACATCTTCCCACCCTGAAAGCAGAGTTCAGGATGCTCCTTTAAAGTGAGGTTGCTCAGCGGTGCTTTGGATGTCTCCACGTGTGTTCCTGCCCGCAGAGACTTCAGAGCTGGCCTTTGAAGTTGTCCACCCTGCTCTGGCTCTGACCCTCCCGGCCCAAAAATAGCTCCTCTCAGTCACAGAAAATATCAAAGGTGCTGGACAATGGCTGGGTCCCCGTTCTCCCTGGAGGCAGTGGGAACTCTGCCATGGTCTGGAGAGAACGTGATCGGACCAGCAGGGCCCTGGGACACTCCTCTTGGTCTTAGGGGCACGTTTCCTCTTGGGGACACGCGGCCAAAGCCAGGCTCCACGTGGTGGCCTGTGGGACAGCAGCTGTGAGACAGGTCACCTGGCCCAGAGAGGGGACAGCAAAGCTGTCACAGGAGCTCCCAGACCGGTGCCAATGGGCTGGTCAGAGCCAGAGCTGCAGCAACAAGGTTGTCCCAGCCCACAGGTCCTTCTCCACCCAACCCACACATCCTACATCGCCCAACCCACATGTCCTACACCATCCCAACACACAGGTGGTCCACCACCCAAACCACAGATTCTACACCTTCCCAACCTAAAAATTCTTCTCCGTTCCAACCCCACCTCCTACACCATCCCATCTAGATTCTTCTCCACCCAACCTACATGTCCTACACTGACCAACCCTCACCTCCTACACCATCCCAACATACAGCTCTTTCTCCATCCAACCCACAGGTCCAGCACCATCCCAAACTGCAGGTCCCTCTCCATCCAACACACAGGTCCAATTCCAGCCCATCCTACACACCATACACCTTACTAACCTACAGATCCTCCTCCATCCAACACACAGGTCCAATGCCATCCTGACCTACAGGTCCTCCTCCACCCAACCCACACCTCCTACACCATCCCAACCTACATATTCTTCTCCATTCCAACCCCACCTCCTACACCATCCCATCTAGATTCTTCTCCACCCAACCTACATGTCCTACACTGACCAACCCACAGGTCCAACACCATCCCAAACTGCAGGTCCCTCTCCATCCAACACACAGGTCCAGTTCCAGCCCATCCTACACGCCACACACCTTACTAACCTACAGATCCTCCTCCATCCAACCCACAGATCCTACACCTTCCCAGCTTAAGGCTCTTCTCCATCCAACCCACAGGACTGACACCATCCCAACCCACAGGTCCTTCTCCATCCAACCCACAGATTCCACACCATCTCAACCTACAGGTTCATCTCCACTCAAACTAGACATCCTACACCACCCAACCCACAGGTCCTACACCTCTCTAACCTACAGATCCTTCTCTGTCCAGCCCACAGCCATGATCAGAGTCACACAGATGTCATCACCCCACATGGCTTTGCTGCATGCCCAGTCCAACCTGAAGTCCACTGGAAACCCCAGATTGTTCCTTGTTCATGTGACTTCACAATCTCCACTCTCATTTTTTAAAGTCTAAAAGTCTTTTGGGGAAATTGCTGTCATGTACTGGGAACACTTTACTCCCTCATAGTGAGACAGACCCTGTGAAAGCCCAGCCTGTCTAAATTTTTACTGGTTTTTGGGGGCTTGAGGGGGTTTTGCTGGGTTAAAAAATATATTAGCTCTTCTCACAGATCTTGTCTTACCAGTGACCTTGGACTATCAGAGCCACAACAGCTCTGCCATTAGGAAAAAATCATCTTTTGAGCCTGTGGCTGGGAATACTGACAAAATCCAAACTAAGTGCCAATTTCTCTGCTGGAGCTCGGGCTCCATCAGAAGAAACTCGCAGTGGTGTTTCAGTTCACAACCTTCTCTACAGGCGACACAGTCCAACTTTAGAGACGATGAGACAAAAATAAGCGGAGGAAGCTCAACACGGGAACACAATCAAAGGCACTGAGCCTTTTAAGATAGCGTCTGCCCCGATGTTTACGGAGTCCTCCCTAAGCCAGGAGACTTCTTCTGGACTTCAGAGACTCAGTGCTGCTCTGTTCTTGTTTATGGCCCTGATGCCAAAGAAAACTGAGGGGCAGATAAGCACCGTGCACCCTGCCATGCTCTGTCAATGGACTCTTCCTTGGGATTAAGTGCCTGGACAACATAAAAGTGTTTTCATTCTGCTTTATGTCCTCATCTGCCTCCAGAACAATTATTTTCGGAGTTGTACAGGAACACAGGCTCAGTAGGACTTGGGTTTTGTTCCTGCTTTTCCATCGAGCTACAACGGAGAGCCCACGTGCAGTGTCTCACTCTCGCTCCCACACCATGGCATTGTCCTCATGGGCTCCTCTTGGAATTGTCCCTCGTGTGTGGGAATTTGCTTACCTGAATCCAGAGCCCGCCAAGGAATGGCTCCCCTTGGAAAAGCAGACATATTTAAAGGGAGCTTCCACTGCAGCCACTCAATGTTCAGTCTCTTTGTGCATCTGGACCCTAACTAGAGAAGGGAATGGTGGATCGGGAGCTGGAATTTGGTAGAACTGGCAAAAGAGCTTCACCCCAGGCTTGCAGTCTCCTGGGGTTAACCATGATTAGTGCCTCCAATCCCACTGGTTGGATACAATGGGATAGAAGCCCTCTAACTGCGTGTTAATTACAGTTAATTGCTCGCCAGGAAGGGACTCTAGCTGATTGTGGGAGGCAGTGATAGCTGGAGGAGGAGCAGGGTCTCTGTGGATGGTGATGCCCGGGTCACCTTCCTCCTCCGCCACCTGGGCTGAGTCCAAGTGTCCACGGCTCCAATCCTGCCAGAGCTCTGGGAGCCTTTGGACAATGCTCCCAGGGATGCGCAGGGTGGGATTGTCGGGGTGTGCGTGCAGGGCCAGGGGTTGGACTGGAAGGGATATTCTGTGGTTCCAACCCTGCACTGCTCTGGCTTGCCTGGGTCTGTGCTCTGCTCCCAGGCTGCTTTTTGGCTGGTCCCATCCCTTGCTGGCCAAGCCAGCCTCGTTGGGAAAGGGGAGCACTGACCTTCTCCTGCTTCAGGCCTCTGAGAGCCCCTCAGACCCTTTCTCCCCGCGGGAATTCCAGACCAGTATCAGCTTGAGGCTTTGCAGGTGAGGCGCAGGGAAAGGGAGGATGAAGAGAGATGGGGTTGGGGAGAGCTGGGATATGTGGTGGGAAGGGAGGATGGGTGTGCACGCCCACCGAATTCCATGGAAAAACTGCCCCAGGAGGAGGGAGTTTGAGAGGGAAAGGGAGCACGGCCAGCAGAAGGCAGAGCCTGAAGGATGAATGTGGGGGGCCCGGGGGTTTGGCTCTGGTGGGTTTGCTGTTGCAGGGAGGAATGCGAGCAATTCCTTGGCAGGGTTTCTCCGCGGGATATTAGCATTAGAAAGGGGCTCCCCGAGCAGGGAGAGTTCAGATGTTGCTGGCTCAGTTCACCCTCTCTGGGGGTCTTGGGCTGCTCTGCCCTTTTCCACTTCATACAGCCCAAGGATCAGCTGATTCCTGCGCAAAAATTCCTACCCCAAAACCACCTGAGGAGGACAGCTGGCAGGATAACATCCCAGTCAGCATCCCAAAACTCCTTGGCCTCTCTCTGTGGGCAGAGTGCAACCCAGAGCCTGCAGGAAAAGGGCTCCTGGCAAGGGCAAAACAACAGATTGATGCTTTCTTTCCTTTCCTGGCATGATGAGGGGATCCCAAGTGAGTCTTTTTTGTCTCTCCTGGCTCTGGTCCACGTTAGGAATTTAAACCTAATGAGTCTGTGATCACGTCCAGGGCACGCAGGGATGGATGGGGAATCTAGACCTCAAGGACAGGTATTTTTAAGGCACAAATGTGGATGGAGCCCAGGGAGATATCTCCCCCTGACTACTGAATGGGGATATTCTTTTTTGGGAGGGGAAAAACCAACCTCTGTGCCTCCCTTTTACAGCAAGTTGTAAAACTTTACTGCTTGTCCAGCAAGATCAGCACCTGCCCCCTTCTGGGAAAAGGAGTTTTACTGTCATTGGAGCAGATTCACCTGAGCACCTCAGGGCTCAGGGGTGCTGGGCACAAATCCACACCCTAGATCACTTGTAACAGCCCTTTGGAAAAGGCCTCTCCTCTCACCCCTCACTGCTCTGGGAAATCCCATCACAATCCAAAGGGAGCTGGGAGTTGTTCACCATCCTCCCCTCCTCGGGGGCAGCTCCTCCAACCCAGATTAGATTAAACTGAACCAAAAAAACAAAAAAAAGACCTCCCGACTCTGCAGCTGCAGAGGAGCCAAGAATTCGCGGGTTTTCATGATCCTGGGTCCGGGCTGCAATTTCTTCTGCATTCCTGTGGCCGCCCACGTGCCTTGAACAATGAATGTGCCCCGTTTCAGGGTCCATCCGGAGTGTTTGTAAACTGAAAATTGCCCTTTGAGCTGGCGAAAGCCCCTGGGGTGGCAGAAATGGAGCTGGCAGCCCTTATCCACAAGGATAAGGAGCTGTGCAGGCTCCTGGAACGAGGGCAGAGAGGAAGCAGCCTCCAGGCGTAGCCACAGCTTCTCCCCTTGGGGCCTCCAGGTTTTGGAGCCACATTGCCACGGAGGGAAGGGGAGCAATCCTGATTTTCTTGGGAGATTCTCCTAAACCAGCGCAGGAAGAGCACCCCACTGCTCCTTTGCACCTTTAACCCTGTGGAGATGCCATTCCTGTTCCTTGTTTGTGCGCCAGCCCTTGCTCCGCCACAGCATACCGTGATCTCCTTTGGGGTTGCGCGGTCAGCCCTCTTCCCACTCCCCCAAAAAAAACTGGGGAAAAAACCCCGGAGAGTTTCATGCCCTCGGTAAATGATACACCAGGTCTGCCAAGCAGAGAGCCAGGAGATTTTGGGGATAAGGAGGGGAATGTTAATGGTGAATTAGCCAGTGGAGCGTGGCACTAATCAGGAAAGGTGATCACGCTTTGCTCAAGGTCTGTGACTGCCCCTGGGTCACCCAAATCATAGCTGTGACCCTCATGGGCAGGGCAGGGATGGAAAACAGGGAGCTGAGCTGCTTTTTTCAGGACCAAATGAAAGTCTCAAAATGAGCGACGCGGGCGCCTGGAAGCCCATCATGATTCTTGCCAGGTCTCAAAGGGACTCATTCTCTCCTGTCCATGAGGGTCACAGCTCCCTTCCAGGGCTGGGAAAATCCACCAGGAGATGTGCATTTGTTGAACTGGTGCTCCATCATGTCCCAGAGGTCTTGGTTGGGATCTGGAGAGTCACCAGTGACCCCAGAGAGCAAAACTTCAGTTCTCTGTTGCTGTGTTTGATGGGGAGCAGAGAGAATTTAATGTGCATTCAAGTAAATGTGCATAAAAATCATCCCAGAGTGGTTTGGGTGGGAAGGGACCCCAAAGCTCATCCCATTCCACCCCTACCATGGGCAGGGACACCTTCCACTAGACGAGGTTGCTAGACCTGAAATAATTCTACACATGGAGCATCCACAGCTTCTCTGGGCATAATATACATGCACATATAACAAATGCCATTTTTAATGTGTTTTAATAAGCATATCCTAAAAATCCATGAGCCCTCAGTGTAGTAATTGCTAAATGGACCAGGGCTAAACTTCCCATTCCCATTATCTGTGCTCCTCCCACTGACATTAAGTCAGGCTTGAGTATTTTCCTGCAGTGTGAAGCAAATGATGAAAACAAGAGTCAAGTGAAAGGTGCCATTAAGCTGTAGGCAAACTGGCGAGCCTCCGACCCTGGGAATGATTTACTGGAGTCTTTAATGAAGCCTGAGTGGGTGAATTATGGGCAGAAAAACAGGGATGAAAAGGAGAGTGAGATGAGGGTGTTTTTGTAACCATTAAATTCCTGTCAGATTTATGCTTTTCTCAAGTTTTACGATGCTCGGACGTAATTCCTGATAAACTTTTTAAAGTGGCGTTTTCGTCCCAAATTTAGTTTGTGTTGTGAAAATGGCTGTGACAGCCCTCTCTCATTCCAGCTGCTCCAAGATCCAGGCTACTTTTGCCACTACCACAGGCCTGTTACCCACCTGGGATGGGTTGGGATGGATACAGGGATAGAGGATTCTACTAGCACTTGTGTGGGCCTCCTTGAAAGTAAAACCATGAAGCAAAACTGAGCAGTTTTACCATAGAAATGCTTAATTGTCACCCATTCCCCACCCTCCAAGGAGGCAAAAAGAGTTTTGGACCCAAATCGAAAGGGTTGGTGGAGCTGGATCCGAGTGGGCCTGATACCTCAACCAGGCTGTGTTGACAGCATCCAGCTCCCACAACCCGAGTAACATAAAGCCTTGAGGTATTAAAGGCTGGGATCAAAGTAATTCCATGCTTTCCTGTTTGTCCCAGCCCCTGACGAGCAGGAGAGCTGCTGGGACTAGATAGGAGCGGTGAACGTGCTCCTGGGGAGGTGAGAGCCTTTTGAACTGAGGGCAGCAGCGGGGCATGAAAGGCACATTCGTGCTTCCCCACTCCTCCCACCTCCTGCAAACCTTGCAGGGTGGGGAAACCTCCCTCAGCCCAACGTTTTTGCCACGAGTAAAGAAACTGAGGAGCAACACTTGGATGTTCAGGGCTCTGTGTCAGCATGACCCTGGCGCTCTCTCTAAAGCCCAGGAAGAAATAACTCCTGGAGAAGTGGTAGCACTGGTTCTCCCAGGTCAGCTGGGTTTGCACGGGAGCATTTGGGATTAGTTTATGATTTTTAAGGCTGTGCTTGTGCCTAAGCCCTGGAGGGGATAACACTGACGTCACACAGCCCACGAAGCTGCAGCCAGCCTCTCCCTCCTCCTGCCTCTCCCCCCATTACCCTCTGAGCTCCTGAGGCTGTTGTGGGCTAAGCCATCCCTTGTTGACTGTTTTTGGATCCAGGTTACTCCATTTCCAGGCTTTTCATTCCTGGTTTTAATTTTCCCAGCCAGAGTCAGAGCCAAATCCAGCCCCAGGGACCCCAGAGAGCTTCAACCAAGGGCGAGGTTGGCCCAAGGTGTTTCTATCACAAAGCTGTCAAAACCAATTTCTTCTGATCAGACCGAGCTGAAACCCCAGTGGAGGCAACTCATCTCCTGCTGGATGCTGGTTTGAACAGCAAATAAACATCAGAGGCAGGAGAGCCTGGCTGGAGATGAGAAATCTCATCCTGTGATGAGAGGCTGTGAACCTTTCTTATCTTATCTCACCTTTATCTCTCTGGGTTTCATAAGGAGAAGCCTGACCTGGCAGCAGCTGAGGGGCCAGGGTATACCTGGGGTGGCTGGGGGTCCTGGAGCCAGCTCTGCTCCCCAAGTTTGTAATGTGGGACGAGGCTAGGGCACAAAAAGTGGAAGGTCCTTGTGTCCCTGGCCGTGTTTACTCATTCCCTGGAACAGGGGGGCTGAAGGACAAGGTGTGGAAGGAACATGTCAGCCGCTCTGGATTTAACAGCAAACCCTTAATCTGCTGCCAAGGGGGAAGTAAACACCTGTGGGAAGGTGCCTGCCCTGGCCAAGGTCGTTCCTCCAGAGCTCCTGCCCATGCTCAGCAATGTTTTGGGACACAGCAGTGCCTGGGAGCAGGAGTGGAGCAGCTTCATTCCCTTCACCTCCAGCTCAGGCTGTCCTCAATGGTGATACCTCCACCTGAGTGAGCCCCAGGACCCCTCTGAGGGCCACCTGTGACCGCTGTCCTGGCCATATCCCTGCCCTCCATGCCATGCAAATCCCACCACCTCCCAGCACAGAACCGCAGAATATTCCGAGTTATTAAACAAACCACCTGGATCACTCAAATCCAGCCCATTCCACCTCCCTGGACAATGGGTGATTTGTCCCCTGTTTGCCTACAGCAGCTGCCACACGTCTGCAGAGTGAGTTGAGCCATGGGGATGTATCCATCCCACCCAGATCCCACGGGAATGGGTGTCAGAAAAATCCCTCGCCTCCCGTTCCCACTCTGCTCCGCCGGCGCCGCGGCAGCCAGGAGGAAATGCCAGGGCTTAAGTGATTTAGCTTGGGGAGCGAGTGAAATCCACTTACATGGGCTAATTGATAGCAAATGATTCCTTAATTAGAAATTATGGAATTGCCCCCTAATTTACAAGGAAGAACAGGACTAATGCAATGAGGAGCTGAGGGGTGTTTCCCATGGTTGCCGGTGATTTTCCTTCGGAGAAGCTCTCGCCAATTAACTTTTCATGACATAAATTTGTTTGCCTCAAAATATCCAGTTAGAAGCATTTGCAAATGCATTATTTAAGTCTTGAAAATAAATATTGGATGCTCAGGCTGTGCTTTGTGAGAGCTCTGAGCCGCGTGGCTTCTCACTCAATTATTGATCGCGCTCTCCGCCGGGCTGGAGACGTTCCTGCATGCAGAGGGGAAAATCCCAGCTTGTTTACTTGCTCCTTCCATGTCTCAAAGCCTCCAAAAAACTCACCTAGCAATGGATTTGGGCATGTTTATAGCTTTTACATCTTCCTTGATGTGGGTTTTCTGGTGTTTAATAGGGTATGAGCACCTCGTGCAGTTTTATTTCCCTTGCCAAGACATTTACAGATGTTTTTCCACATAAAATTTTGCCAGGATGGATTTGTCCTCATGTCAGACCTGATTCGAAATAGAACCACAGAATCACAAGGGCTGGACAAGACCTCCAAGAGCCTCAAGTCCAACCTTGAAGGCTCCTCAGGAAGTGTGGTGGTGGCTTGGACCTCACCTTCAGCAGCCACCAGCACGGAGAAGCGGTGAAAACTCATAGCCCAGGAGGGTGAGATTCGTAACACAGAAGGAATTGCACAAACCTCACCTTTGGAAGACTGCAAGGAGGTTTCCAGGGATAGCTGGGGGCTGCCAGTGCCCAAGAGCTGCTCACCCCCAGCTCTGTGTCAGGAGATCTGCCAAAAATTCGCAGGTGGAAAACCGGTCAGGCTGCTTGGCTGCGCAGCTGGAGCCCTGGCAGGAACAAACGGGAATGCCAAGTCCAGGGGGGGGAGAAGGTTTCTGCATCCCGTGAAACACTCTGCCCCACAAAAAAAAAAAAGCTGCTCTGAGGATGCTTTGAGGATGGAACTGAGCCTCCTCGTCAGAAGCATAAATAATGCGCGGGGGGAATTCGGTTTGCATCCCAGCTCCTTCCCACATGGCAAACTGGAGCCAGAGAGCTTGGAAAGGCTGCAGACTCATGGCCATAATTAATAGTACAAAGAGGCTGGCAAGGGGACGCCACCAGACAGGCTCCAGCCCTGGCTCTGACCCTCAGCAGGTCTGCAGAGCCCTGCCTGGTGCTGAAAACCAGCGGGCATTCCAAAGAAACCCACATTCTGCCCCAAAACCCTGCTGCTCCCCATCTGCTGCTCCATCCCCGGCACGAACGGGTCACACAAATCCCAGATCTTTTCCACAGGGTGCCCGCCGCACCAGAAGCAGCCTGGTCGGTGCTGCCTCGCTCCAATTTCCCCACTTTAAAAATGGGAATTGCGCCATCCGTGCTCGGCTTACGGGTTGGTGGCCACTGCTGTTGCAGGGAGGGTCTCGTAATGCTCACAATCCCATGGCACTGGGAGCTAAATGAGCTGGAAAAGAAGAGAACTGGGCATTTCTTTGCCGGAGAAAAGGAGGGCAAATAATGGGCTTAGAAGAGAGGGAGTGCCAAGAAAAACGCGGAGCTGAGCGCTCGCCGCTCCCCTTCACACGCTTAAAAAAGGCAATTCAGGCTCAGCACATGCAGCTATTAACTGAGGGGGGGGAAAATATAATTCTTGTGACTCTGTTGCTTTGCAGGGCAGCCGAGCAAGCTCCTCGCTCGGGACATAATGGGGCATTGAAAAGCAAATCCGGCGGCGCAGAAAGGAAATGTGTGTTCCCCCAGGCCGGAGGAGGCATTGAGGGAAGGAACAGCCAAGTGGTTATCTCTGGCTGGCTTAAATCTCAGCTTTGCACAAGCCAGGCTTTGTTGGGCAGGGCAGTGTGCGGGGGGCCGTACCTGGCAGCTGATGTGGAACATCAGATTTCAGAATGACCAAACTCGCTTGGGATGCTCTTTGTCCTTGGCGGGGTGCAAAAAGCACCCAGGACGGGCACCTGTGGGGCAGAACAGCCACCCCCTCCTGTGGTTGTGGATTTCAAACCCTGCCAGGGGAAATGAGGGAAATCTGAGTGTCAGCATCACTGCCTTGTGCCCCTGGTCCTGGCAATAAATGTCCCCAGTTTTATCTCGACACAGTTTTGGGCTGGAACATTTGTAATCCACTCAAGGTGGGGCCTGAGATCCCCTGAAATCACTGGAAATGCCCTGAATTGTGGCAGATTTCAGCACTGTGCCCTTGCTGTGCTGCACAGGGCTGATCAGAGAATCCCGGGATGGTTTGGAAAGGGATCTGAAAGTTCGTCTCCTTCCACCTCCCTGCCATGGTCAGGGACATCTCCCATTAGGAAATGGATTATGGATTATGGATTTCAAACCCTGCCAGGGGAAATGAGGGAAATCTGAGTGTCAGCATCACTGCCTTGTGCCCCTGGTCCTGGCTATAAATGTCCCCAGTTTTATCTCGACACAGTTTTGGGCTGGAACATTTGTAATCCACTCAAGGTGGGGCTTGAGATCCCTTGAAATCACTGGAAATGCCCTGAATTGTGGCAGATTTCAGCACTGTGCCCTTGCTGTGCTGCACGGGGCTGATCAGAGAATCCCAGGATGGTTTGGAAAGGGATCTGAAAGTTCATCTCCTTCCACCCCCCTGCCATGGTCAGGGACATCTCCCACTAGGCCAGGTTGTTCCAATCCCTGCCACACCTGGTCTAATTCCTCTCTCTCACTTTGCCTCTAAAAATGAGGGAATTCTCATTTTCTCCTTTATCTTTTGAGTCCTGAGCCCTTTCCCAAAGTGAATAGCGGGCAGCCGAGGGTGCTGATATTTTATCCTCTGCTTTTATCCCGGGACACTTCCACCTGGTATTCCTGGGATGAGTTTGTAGAAAATGCTGCTTGTTTTGGGCTTGTCCTGCATTTGTGCCAGGGTCTTCCAAATGCCTGTCCCTGTCCCAAGGCACAGCGGTGGTCTAGTGGGGGAAATCCAGGTGGAAGTGACCACAGGCAGATCCAAACAGGGCTAATGACATGGAGCAGCTGCTCTGAGCACAAGCCAGCACAGTCATCGGTTCAATTAACCCCATTGATTAGTGCAGGGGCTCAGCAGCAGCCCTAAACGAGGCTGTTTGTCACTGAACACGGGGAATTATTGTGTCTTAACTCTGCTTAAGGAGGGAAACTTTTCCTCATTTTATCACAGAGCTGTCTGGGAGTCTGGGATTTTTTTTTTCTTTTTTTTCTTTCTTTTCTCTTTTTTTTTTTTTTTTTTTTTTTAATTTTGCAGCTTCCGTGGTTCTGTTGCCAGGAGAATCTCCAGAGGGAACAGAAGCTGTTTCATTTTGTGGGATGGGGCTCGGGGGAGGAAAGGGAAGAAGCGGGTGGGCAGAGTTAACTTGTGGGGATGTGGGTCCTGCTGCTGTGGGCCTGGGAGGGGAGGACAGGGATTCCCTGGCTTCCAAAGGGGGACAAGGGAAAAGGAACTGGGCGGTGGTGGCTTAAAAGGAAAGATTTTGGTTACCAGAAAAAATATCTAAAGAGGCTCCAAGGGAGCTGGAGAGGGGCTTTGAGCAAAAGCCTGGAAGGACAGGAACAGGGAATGGCTATGGGATATTGGGGAAAAATCCTTCCCTGGGAGGGTGGGCAGGCCCTGGCACTGCCCAGAGCAGCTGGGGCTGCCCCTGGATCCCTGGAAGCGTCCAAGGCCAGGCTGGACAGGGCTTGGAGCAACCTGGGATAGTGGAAAGTGTCCCTGCCCATGGCAGGGGCTGGAATGGGATGGGCTTTGAGGCTCCTTCCCACCCAAACCATTCCAGAATTCCAGGATTTCAGTTTTAATAAAGGCCTTTTCCACGTGGAGCAGTCTTCCAGGAGGAGGGAGGTTGGTGCAAATCTCTCCAAAGCCCATCCCTTCCCACAGGGTGAGCAGCATTTGTGGCCTGGCAGGGGCGAGGGGTGTGCTGGGGGCAGGATCTGCGTGCAGAGCCGAGGAAGGACACGGCAGGATTTCCCCTGGGGAGGTTCAGGAGCTGTCCCTGGTTCAAGCTCCTTCACCTCTCCCCTCCACCTCTTTGCTGTTCTTTGTTGATGCCAGGCAGGCGGAGATATTAAAAGCCTCTCCGGAAGCTCCGTCCCCTGCTCCGTGCACGTCCTCATCAGGCTTAAAAAACTAATCCCTGTTTATTAGCAGGAAGTGGTTGTCACCTGGCCAGGTGTTCCTGTCACCTCACAAACCCCTTCCAGGGGTGACCACAGGTGAGATCAGCCCCCGCTTCCCACAGCTTTCCCTGTGAGAGCCACAGATTTATGAATCATGGAATCAGGGGATGGATTGGGTTGGAAAGGGACCTTCAAGCTCATCCCACCCCCTTGCACTGCCCCAGGCTGCTCCAAGCCCCATCCAACCTGGCCTTGGACACTTCCAGGGATCCAGGGGCAGCCACAGCTTCTCTGGGACCCTGTGCCAGGGCCTGCCCACCCTCACAGGGAAGGATTTTTCCCCCAAATCCCATCCATCCCTGCCCTCTGGTAAAAGTAGGCTTGCCAATATGATGCAGGGAATTGCTGCCTTCAGCCTCTGCCGTGGATGGAACGGGATCAAACCCTCCAGACCCCCAGCTACAGGAGGAAATCGGGTGGGGTGGGTGCCTGTGAAGGTAGGAGTAAATCTGCCCTGCTTCAGTTCCAGCCTGGCACGACAGAATTCCAAAGGGGAAGCAGGAATAATCCGCGTGGGGAGCCTGGCAGAGGGTTCGCTTGCCAGCTCCAAATGAGGCAAGCCTCGTTGACGAGGCACTCCTGAGGGTAATTGGCTCTGAAGCAGGAATGTCACACCTGCAGAAAACAAATCCCGTTGGAATTTATTGGCTCCATCCGGCTCCTGAAGCCCTTTGAGCAAACACCTGGAAGCGCTGCCTCCATCCCTGCCTCGGGATGCACACAAAGAGCTGCTGCTGCTGCTGCTTCCCAGGGAGGAGTCAATAACTCAGCTTCCTCAGGAGAAGAGGGACATCAAGCCCTGCCAGTTATTTGTCATTAACCATCGGGGCTGTAATTAATTCTCAGCAAGGGGAAGGTTGGCCTGGGAAGAGCTCGCCCCAGGGAGTTTGCTGGGAGTGCTGCACTACCAGGGGTTACTAAACCTCCCTTGGCAGCCAAGCACGGGCTCCCCCAGCTCCAGAAAGGCATCCAGAGCATGATCCAGGCTCAGGCATTCCCTGGATTCCCACCAAAGCAGCAGGATCATGGAAAAAACGCTCCCTGTGGCCATAGCAGCCAACACGGGGCTGGGGGTGCTCTGATATTCCACGTGGAAGTGGATTTGATCAGGTTTGGGAACTCTCCCTTCTGGGAGGTTTTTGGGAGCTCAGGGCTGAGCTGCTGCTGTGTCTGTGAGAGCATCCCTGGCCCTGCAGGGGTTGGGATGAGATGGGATCCAAACCATTCCATGGTTCTGGGATTCTGTGGTCCCCCTGGTGAGGGGGATCCGTGCGCCAGCCCTGATTGGTGTTGCTGAGCCTGGGGCTCAGCAGAGCCAGGTCTGGATGTGCAGCTCCTGTCTGTGACGGTGTTCACAGGGGTCTGAGGATGAGGGAAGAGACGAGGATCTGACTCCATGTTTCAGAAGGCTTGATTTATTATTTTATTATATATATTACATAAAAACTATACTAAAAGAATAGAAGAAAGGATTTCATCACAAGGCTAGCTAAGAATAGAATAAGAAAGAATAACAAAGGCTCTGACTGTGATTGGCCATTAATTAGAAACAACTCTATGAGACCAATCCCAGATGCACCTGTTGCATTCCACAGCAGCAGATAATCAATGTTTACATTTTGCTCCTGAGGCCTCTCAGCTTCTCAGGAGGAAAAATCCTATAAAAAAGATTTTTCATAAAAGATGTCTGCGACGCCTGTCCACAATTCCCGAGGCAGCAGCAGAGCAGAAAGGAGCTGCTCCCTTCCCAAAAAAAAGCTGGCTACACTCACACACCTGACCCATGGGAATGTCATCCTGGAGCAGCCCTGTTCCCATGGAGCTGCTCAGGCCAACAATTTCCACCCAGAATTGTGCCTGAGAAACACCACAGAGGGGAACACACGGAGAAATGAACTTTGCCATGGAATTCCTGCAGGATGGGACCCAGCGCCACAGAAAAGCCCCCTCAGGGCATTCTGTCCAATATTAATTGCTCCCCAGGATTGCTCCCTTGCTCTGAGCTGCTCCTGGGCACTGCAAACCTCTCAGGAAGCAGAGAGGGATGGGTGCAGGTGGAATGCTCATCCCTCCATCCCAGGCTCAGCACCAGCAACGTGCCCAAGGCACATCCTGAGCGCTGGGAAAGCTGCTCCCAGGATGAGCAGCTGTTGTCACCCACAAGTTGCTGATTTTTAATGGAGTCCAAGCACGGTGCTGGCACCTGGAGATGTGGTTCTCCCCCAAGGGATGCTGAGCAGGAACTGCAGATTCTCATACACCCATTGGAAAAGACATTTCTGTCCCCAAAGCCACTCAAGGAGCCAGCCCCAGACAGGAATAAACTTGGACTTTCCAGTATCCAAAAAGACGAGGAATCACACCAGAGGTGGAAAAGAAGAATAAACCAGCAACTGAAACACTGATTTTAATGGGAATTTTGCAGGAGCAGAGGGACAGGAGCACCCGAGGCTTGGTGCCAAGGCAGGGACAGGGGCAGCTCCCAGCCCAGCTGCATCCCAGCGTTTTCCACTGGCAAAACAGGATGGAAGTTTTTCCTTTTGCAGTTCGAGAACGGGGTTACCCAGCTGCAGGGAGCTGCCCTTGGAGAAACCCCAAAGCTCCCAAAATCCCACTGCAGAAAAGAGCTCCCAAGGCTGCTTTGAAGTGGTTCTGTGTGGCCCCTTTTGGGGAGCCTGGGAAAAGCTGGGATGAGGCTGGCAAGTGCCCAGCTGACCCCCAGGGTGGGGTCTGGCCACACAAGGACTCACAGCCACCCCACTTCTGTCCCCAAACCCCGTCTCCTTCTGCCGTGCTGGGCGCAGGAGGAGCCAGCGCCAGGAAGAGGAAATTTAATCATCAGATCCCGATTAAACCCAGGAAAAAACAAGGAGGGGGTGGGAAGAGCAGCGGCTCGAGCAGCCCAGACCCATCTGCTCCGGCGTTTTTCTCTCAGCTGCTTTTCCAAAGGGTGTTCCAAGGGGAGATGGCCACCCTGGTGCTGTCGGTGGCCACCAGCTCTGGGGGCACGTTGTGTCCATGCCTGTCCTGCTGTGTTGATGCTCCTGGTCGCCCATTTCCCAGCCCTGCATCCCAGGGTGGGATGCTCCCTCAGTCCGTGGGATTTTTAGGGAGCACAACCCCCTTTTTTCCAGCGGAAAAAGCTGGAAGCCACTCTCCAGCAGTGCCTAACACAAGAAACCAGAGCTCAGCCTTTCCCTCCGCGTTTCTCCTGCCTTTCCCACCCCGGGGGGAGCAACAGGGGCGGGATTTCTGCTTGACCAGGATTTCACAGCTTGACCAAAATGGCCAAAAAAAAAGAACTGGGGAGTGGGGAGAGCCGGGTGGGGATAAACCCTCATTTCCCCCAAGTTTTGAGTGTGACCACCACAATGAGTGTGACCACCACGAGTGTGACCACCATGGCAAGTGTCACCACCGCGAGTGTGACCACTGTCGGTGTCACCACCGCCAGTATCACCACCATGGTGAGTGTGACCACCGCAAGTGTGACCACCACGAGTGTGACCACAACCGCGAGTGTCACCATCATGAGTGTGACCACCACGAGTGTCACCACCACGGCGAGTGTCACCACCACGGCGAGTGTCACCACCGCGAGTGTGACCACTGTCAGCGTCACCACTGCGAGTGTCACCACCATGGTGAGTGTGACCTCCGCAAGTGTGACCACCGTCGCGAGTGTCACCATCACGAATTGTGACCACGGCGAGTGTCACCATCGCGAGTGTCACCACCACGGGGAGTGTGACCACTGTGTCACCACCACCGCGAGTGTGACCACGGCGAGTGTCACCACCACGGCGAGCGTGCCCGCGCTCACACCGCGCTGGGCGGGCGTGGCTCGCACTCTCCCCCCTGCACAGGGACGCTCCCATTCCCATTCCCCCATCCCGCTTTTCCCCTCCTTCTCCCCTCCCCACGTGTTTTACACCAGCATTCCCCCCCCAAAACAACCCCCGCGGGGCCACGCCCATGACCACGCCCATGCCACGCCCCGTGACGTCACGGGGCGGGCGCGCGCGGCCGGTGCCGGCGGAGGCGCGGCGGGAGCGGGAGCGGGGCCGGGAGCGGGGCCGGCGGCGGGCTCGGAGCGGGCTCGGAGCGGGCGCAGGTGAGAGCCGGGAGCGGGGCGAGCCCGGGGAGTGCGGGCGGCGGGAGCGGCTCCCCCAGGATCCCGGGGCCGCCGGGGAAAAGTTTGTGGCGGCGGCGGCGGAGGGAGGGAGGGAGGGCGGCGGTGGCGGAGGGTCGGGGCTGAGGCGGCGGCGGAGCGCGGGGAGGCGGCCGGGGAGAGCGGGAGCGCGAGTGTCCGTGTCCGTGTGTGTGTGTGTGTGTGTGTGTGTGAGTGTGTGTGTGTGTGTGTGTGTGTGTGTGTGACACCGCGAGTGTGCTTGTGACCGCGTGTGAAGCGTGTGTGAGGCTGTGCACAAGTGTCGCGTGTCCGCGTGTGGCAGTGTGACACTGGGCGTGTGTGACACTGTCCTCCGTGGGGCTGTCACTGTGTGTGTGTGACACTGTGAGTGTGGGTCTGTCACTGTGTGTGTGTGACACTGAGTGTGGGGCTGTCACTGTGTGCGTGTGTGACACTCTGAGTGTGGGGCTGTCACTGTGTGTGTGTGTGTGACACTGAGTGTGGGGCTGTCACTGTGTGTGTGTGTGACACTCTGAGTGTGGGGATGTCACTGTGTGTGTGTGTGACACTCTGAGTGTGGGGATGTCACTGTGTGTGTGTGACACTGAGTGTGGGGCTGTCACTGTGTCTGTGTGACACTGTGAGTGTGGGGATGTCACTGTGTGTGTGTGTGACACTCTGAGTGTGGGGATGTCACTGTGTGTGTGTGACACTGAGTGTGGGGCTGTCACTGTGTCTGTGTGTGTGACACTCTGTCCCCCGTGGGATGTCACTGTGTCTGTGTGTCCTGTTGGTGTCTGCGTGTGTGACTGTGTCGTGTGTCCTGTTGGTGACTGTGCGTGCCACATGTCCCCTGTGTGTGTGACCATGTCCCTGTGTGTCCCTGTGTGTGTGTGACCGTGTCCCTGCATGTGTGACCGCGTCCCCGTGTCCCCTGTGCGTGTGGCCGCGCTCGGTGCCGGTGTCCCCGCGCTGTGTCCCCGCTGCCGTGTGCCGTGTCAGGGCGCGAACGTGGCTCCGTGTCCCCGTTCCTGTGCCCCGCTGTGCCCTGGCTCCCGCTGGCGCTGCCATGGGGGCACGGGCACGGCTGCCCGGGCTGTCCCCCTGCCGCTGTCACCGCCCGTGTCCCCGTCGGCGCCGCCGGGAGCAGCTCGGGGCTGCTCCGAGCCGCATTCCAGCGGCTGTGCCCGCCGTGCCTTTTCCAGGAGGGCTTTCCCAGCTCGCCCGGGGCTCGCTGCCCTCTCTGCTCCCTGCTGGCTGCCCGGGGATGCTGCGGGAGCCAGGGCTGCTTTGGGGCCAGGGAGGCTTTGTGTCCAGGGATGCTCTGGGTTTAGGGGTGCTTTGGGAGCCAGGGATGCTTTGGGGCCAGGGATGCTTTGGGTTTAGGAATGCTTTGGGGCCCAGGGATGCTTTGGGATGCTTTGGGTTTAGGGGTGCTTTGGGTTCAGGGATGCTTTGGATCCAGGGATGCTTTGGGGCCAGGGAATGCTGTGGGTTCAGGATGCTTTGGGTTCAGGGATGCTTTGGGACCCAGGGATGCTTTGGGACCCAGGGATGCTTTGGGACCCAGGGATGCTTTGGGACCCAGGGATACTTTGGGACGCAGGGATGCTTTGTGTTCAGGGATGCTTTGGATCCAGGGATGCTTTGTGTCCAGGGAGGCTTTGGGGCCCAGGGATGCTTTGGATCCAGGGATGCTTTGGGATCCAGGGATGCTTTGGATCCAGGGATGCTTTGTGTCCCAGGAGGCTTTGTGTCCCAGGAGGCTTTGTGTCCCAGGAGGCTTTGTGCCCAGGGATGCTTTGGGATCCAGGGGTGCTTTAGGTCCAGGGATGCTTTGGCTCCAGGGGTGCTGTGGGATCCAGGGATGCTGTGAAGCCTCAGTTTCCAGCTGTTGCTGCTGGGTGGGAGAGGTGGAATTGTGCAGGTGTGCTGCAGCCTCAGCCTCCCGGGAATGCCAATTTCCTGGGATCCCTGCCTGCCTATCCTAGGAGTTTAGGCTCGGCATAACTTTGGGACAGCAAGGACTGTCAGGTTGTTTCTGTGCCCAAATGAAACCACGTGGCACCAAAGCCCCCAAACCCAGAGGAGCTGTGGGATCAGGTGGATGCAAATTCCCAGCTCTGGGATGCCCATCTCTGCCTTCCTCCCCTCTCCAGCCTGTCCTCGCTCCCTGAGATTTGCAATGATTAACTTTTGGCTGTTAATTACTAGATGCATTAAAAGTTAATAGTGCTGAGTGGAGCTTGGGTAGGAGTTGGAGTGAGGGCTGTGTGCTGTTGCCAGCTCCGTCTGGATGCTGAGGCTCTGGAATAAGGATCCACTCTTGGTATCCTCCAGCCTGGATGCTTCAATTTGCCTTAAAGTAGAAAAAAATCTTGGTATTGAGGGTACCTACAACCCCTGGGATGGCCTGTAGGTCTGACAGGGGTGGGTTTGGCACTTAGGCTTGAAGCTTTCCCAGAGCTTTTCCAGCCTAAAGAATTCCGGGCTCCTCGGAACGTTCGCGTCTCCTCCTGGCTCCTGCTCCTGCACAGCTGTGCTGGTGCCAGGCCCGGCAGAGGGGACAGCATCTCTGGTGGCAGCTCTGCTCTCCTGCTCTGCTTTTTCCTCCTTTTCTCGCCCTGACGAGCTGGGGCTGCCCCATCCCTGGCAGTGTTGGATGGGGGCTTGGAGCAGCCCTGCTCTGCTGGAAGGGTGTCCCTGCCCATGAGGTGAACTTTGAGGTCCCTTCCAGCCCAAACCATCCATGATTCCCTCAGCTTTCCAGGGTCTCCATGTTCTTCCCACAGCGAGTTTCACTCCCCCTCCCTGGTCACTCACAGGAAAATTCCCATTTTTCTCACCACCCCCCCATCCCACGGACCCGCTGGGCACATCCCCTCCTGCCTGGGGAATTTTGCAGGGCAGAGATGCCAGCTTTCCATGGCTCTGCATGTCCAAAATAACCCAGTTCCAGGCTGTGGAAGGGAATGTGCTTTTCAAAAATAGCAGCTTCCTTACTTTTAATCAACCAGAGCCGGAGCAGCGCGGAGCGATTGCAGCCGGCGCTCGACACCCTAATTGTGTTTGCCTTTTAATGAGAGGAAAACTATTTGCCAAGCTAAAATATTTATTTTAGCCTGGTGGGGTTGCTCTCAAGAGCTTGTGGGGATGGTAAGGAGGTGGTTTAGACACTGTGTGTGTTTTGTGTTTGTTTTTTTGTTTTTTTTTTAATGGCAAAAGCGTTTAAATGTGGCTTTTTGTGGCCGGGGCTGTCTGTGCAGGGGAATTTGCATCCTCCTCCTCCCCTTGTTTCCAGGGGGTCTGAGAGCTGTGTCCCCTCCTGGGTGGATTTCTGCTGGCAGCAGGCACAGGAGGGAATGCAAATACCCTCACCTCATGTTGGGCACCTGCCTCTTCTCTCCTGCCCCAAACCCCACCTGAGCTTTGCAGTCTGGCCCGGGGGCTCCACAGGAGGTGCTGAGGAGGTAGGAGGGGGTTTTATGGAATCATGGAATTTCCTGAGCTGGGAGGAACCCACAGGGATTGTCCCGTCCAAGCCCTGGCCCTGCACAGGCACCCCCAACAATCCCACCCTGGGCATCCCTGGCAGTGGTGTCCAAACACTCCTGGAGTTCTGGCAACCTCAGGGCTGTGCCCAGCACCCTCTGGGGGAAGAACCTTTGCCTAAAATCCAACCTAAACATCCCCTGGCACAGCTCCAGCCGTTCCCTGGGTGCTGTCCCTGTCACAGGGAGCAGGGGATGGCAACACCCAGGAAGGTTTTGTAGCCAAATGTTGGCTTGTGCCACCTGTGCCCAGTGATGAGTCAGCTTTGGAACAAGGGATCGACCCACTGGGAAATGTGTTTCTGCTTATTAACTGGGATATCTTATTAACTGGGATACCTTATTAACTGGGATATCTCTGCTCTGGAGCCAGACTGGGAAGGCTGGAGAGGGACTGGGGACAAGGGATGGAGGGACAGGACACAGGGAATGGCTCCCAGTGCCAGAGGGCAGGGATGGATGGGATATTGGGAATTGGGAATTGTTCCCTGGGAGGTGCTGGCACAGTTTTCTGCCCCTGGATCCCTGGCAGTGCCCAAGGCCAGGCTGGATGGGGCTTGGAGCACTCTGGGATGGTGGAAGGTGTCCCTGCCACGGCAGGGGTGGGATGGGATGAACTTTGAGGTCCCTTCCACCCCAAACCATCCTGGGATTCTGTGATGGCTGCAGCAGGGTGTTCATGGAGAGCAGGGTGTGGGGTTCCCTGCCCTCTGGACAATGCCCTGCCAGGATCTGGTTTTTAGTGCTCAGATGATGCTCCAGTTCCATTAACACCACAACCATCCACGCTGAAGGGTATTTTTTGGTTTTTAGTGCTCAAATGATGCTCCAGTTACATTAACACCACAACCATCCACGCTGAAGGGTAATTTTTTGAGGGCACCTGTGGCTTCCCCCCTCCCTCTTTGTGCTCCTCATTGCACACCCTGGGGGTCCCTTGGGGTGATTTCTGTGCGTTTCTGTTCCCGGGAGCTCCTAAAGAAAAGTGTGGGAGTGTGGGTAGGGACGTGTGGGAGGGCTCTCAGCAGCAGGGAATGCAGGAATGCGCATGGAATCCCTCTGCAGGCCCAGGTGCTTCCCAGGGAAAAGGCAGTTTTTCATGGATCAAAGAGCAGACCATAAAACTCCCAACTCTTCCATGGTGCCCCTGGGGCACTGGATTTTTGTCCCTCCGCTGGGAAGTTGGCATTTTGGGTGGCTTGCATGTTTTTGGGAGGAATCACTCAAGTGTGCCAACCAGCAGCATTCCCTGGCTTTAATCCCGTTCTTTGGTGGCCAGGCTGTGCCCCTCCACTGGGAACCCCATGGGAAATTTCTGTTTTGAACCTGCTGGGTTTGTGCAGGGGGTTATTTTCAGTGCCAGGAGGCAGCTGTTCCCATTCCCATTCCCATTCCCAGCTGGCATATCAATGGCAGAGTCATGCTCTCCCTCATTCCTGGGGCTGGAGAAGTGTTCCTGCTTTTTCCTACCTGAGTGGCTGTTCCTGCTCCACCCAGGCTGTGTCAAAGGCACCTCTGGGAGGCTGGCACATCCCATCTCCCGCTTGCAGGATCACCACAGAATCCCAGACTTGGTTTGGGATGGAGGGGGACCTTCAAGCTCATCCCCTTCCACCCCGTTCCAATGGGCAGGGGCTTTCCCAATGCCTGCCTAATTCCCCAGTTTCTTTCCATTTGGGAGAGTAAATTGGCAGCCCCAAACCTCTGCGGCTGAAAATGCAGAGGTGGGAGGTGGCTCACTTATTTTGTGATTGCTCTGGTGCTTCTTCAAAATGAAAGAGAGTTGGTTTAGGTGGGACATTAGGAAGCAATTCTTCCCTGTAAGGTGCTGGCACAGTTTTCCCAGAGAAGCTGTGGCTGCCCCTGGATCCCTGGAAGTGCCCAGGGTGGACAGGGTTGGACATTGGAGCAGCCTGGGAGAGTGGAAGGTGTCCCTGGAATGGCAGGGGGTGGAATGGGATGGGCTTTAAGGTCCCTTGTAACCCAAACCATTCTGGGACTGGGTGATTTTTCACATTTTTAATATTTTTTAATATTTTTAATATTTTTCATCATCTGGCTGCTTTTGTCTAAATTGGAGGGGTGGTGATGCACATCTGGTTTGCAGTCCCGTTAAATGATGGGGAAAACTTAATTATTTTTATTATTACTATTATTATTATTATTATTATTATTAATTATATTATTATAAATTATATTATTATATTATTATATTATTATAATTATATATTATTATTTCATTATTATTGCTATATAATAATATTAATATTAATAGTAATATTATTATATAATATACCAATACTATATTAATATTAATATTAATATTATTAAAACAATATTGATATCTACATTGATAATAATAATAATAATAATAATAATAATAATAATAATAAAGGGAAAACTTAAATAATAATAATAATAATACTAATAATAATGATGATAATGATGATGATTATATGAAAGCCTTTTCCTTTTCACTGCTCATTCTCTGCAGTTGCTTCCTCCCCTGCCCCACGGGAGGGTCGCCCTGGGGACCATCCCAGCATTTTTGGGAGAGGAAATCACTGCCAGGGAGCCAAACCAGATATTTTATAGCTGACTCCAGAAAATCTGGGCCCGGCAGAGACTCCTGGCGGTGCCCTGGGCTCCTGCCTTGCTCAGCTCATCCCTGCTTCCCTCTCTCCAGGGGTAAATCCAGCTGCTGCCCTCCTCCTGGCCGCCCTGCCTGGATCAGGGGCTTTAGGTCATCCCCATGAAGCGTTCCAGGTCGTTTTTTGGGAGGGCAGGGTCAGCGTGGTGTGTGGCCTCCCTGGAACAGCGCTGGCTGTTTCCTTAGGAACAGGGAGAAAAGGGCTTTTCTGGGGTGGAACAATGGGAGAGGAGCAGGGCAGGAGGTGTTTTATGGGCGCTGCTGCTGGAAGCTGCGATCCCAAGGGTTTTTTTCCCACCCTAAGTTATGAAAATCTGGGATAAGTCCAAGAGTGGGTTTGGTTGGATTTCTTAGTGTGTGTCCAGGGCTGGGTGCAGCATCCCTCGTTTCCTTGGTGTGGTGGGGGAAGGTGCTCAAGTCACCTACCTAAAAACACCTCCACAGGTCAAGCATGGAGAAGGGGAGCAGGAAAAAGCCCCGGGAAGTGGAATGATGGATGCAGTGGTCACTCAGGGAGTTCAGCCTCCCCATTCTCACACACCCCTGGCGCCGAGAGCCGCGTCCGATGCGAAATCCCCAATTCCTGCCTCATTCCCTGCTGCTGCTGCTCCCCGCTCCTGCCTCACATCCGTTCCCAGAGCAGCTGGGGGGAGCTCTGCTGGGTCCCTCAGAGCAGAGGCTGCTAAAATTAAACAAAGAGAAACTTCCCATTTTTTCTGCCAGCGCTCCTCCGCCTTCCGGAAAATGGCAGCGCTGGAGGCGGGCGAGCAAAACGAAACAAAGCAAAACAAAACAAAACAAAGCAAAGCAAAGCAAGGCGGCCCCAGCCAGAGAAAAAAAACCTCCTCACCTCAGAGGCATTTCCTTGCTTTCTTTCCCCCCCTTGTCCAGCCTCTCTCCCTCCCCATCCTGGCTGCTCCATTGAAAACCTGCCATCAGATTAGGGCTCCCGGGGTGGGGTTGCTCTGGGAAGCATTTCCCAGGGAAAGCAGGGAAAGCCAGGCTTGGGAATGGCTCTGCTCTCTGCCCCAAATCCCCTCCCTGCTTGTTTTGCCATGAACGTCCTGAGCGGGGGTTTTTGGCTGTGCGTGTGGCTCCAGCTTTGGAGCTGTTGGAATCCTTGAGGAAGTGCAGGGAATGGTTCACAGAATCATGGAATTTCTAGGTTGGAAGAGACCTTTAAGATCATCGAGTCCAACCCGTGTTCTAAAGCCTGAAACAACCCAACGCTTCCCAGTGGGCCTGGGAGCAACTGGTCCTTGCAAAGGATAAGGCTTGGGGGTAGGAAAAAGAAGAGATGCTTGAGAGCATCCTGGAAATAAAAAAAAACAAACCAAAGAGATCTGTGAGTCCATCCCACAAAAGCAGGACCTGTGTGGGTGTATCCTGCAAAAAAAAAAGGATGAGGAGATGAGGGTATCCCTCAAAACGAGGAGATGTGAGTGTAAATCCCACAAAAAAGGGGAAGCTGATGGGGGTGCATCCCAGATAGCGAAAGAGAAGATGCCTGAGTGCATCCCAGAGAAAGGAAGGAGGGGAAGGGAGGGGTGCATCCCACAGGTTGTCCTCCCTTGCTCCAGCTCCTCCTTCCCTGGGGATGCAGGTTCCTTGGAGCAGCCTCCCCAGGAGTGGTGGTACCTCTGCTCAGGTGGGACAAGTGGGTTTTTTTTGGGGAAAGGGGAGGAAAACCTGGCATCCCCAGCAGCAGGATAGGTTATTTTAGGGGTGTCTTGTGTCTTTTTTTTTTTTTTTTTTTGATACCAGCTTCCTAGAAAGCATCTCCTTTCCCGCAGCTGAGCTTATCAGGGGAGTGAGACCACAAAACAAAGGCTTTCCTGGTGTCTTTGGAAGTGTTTCCCTTGCTTTTCTGGGAATGGACCATGGACAAGGAGTTTGTTACCCCTGGAGGGTGGCAATCAGAGCCCCTGTGCTGCTTGACCAGCTCGAAATTCCAATATTTGCTCGGGAAGGATGCTCTGGGATGGGGACATCCCTGCGGTGCTCTCCTCCCCTTGCCTGGCTCTTCACATCCTGCCAAATAGGTGAAGTTTTGGGGGATTTGGGGTTATTTGGAGCTGGTGGAGCCAGCCAGTGCTGCAGAGGAGCAGCTCAGTGCCCTCAGTGCTTCCCAGTAATTTTTTTTTTCCATCTCTCCTGAGCTGCTCCTGAGCTGTGGCCCCTGCTCCCCAGGGAGAGCTGCCTGAGAGTTAATGGCTGCTGCTGGAAAAACGCTTTAATTAACCTCAATTAGCCAGATGGTCCATCTGGGCTTCTGCAGAGCCTGGTGAGGTCCGGGTGGGCAGGCCCTGGCTCTGCCCAGAGAAGCTGTGGCTGCCCCTGGATCCCTGGAAGCGTCCCAGGAGAGGCTGGAGAAGCCTGGGACAGTGCAGAGGTGTCCCTGCAATGGGAGTGAGATGGACTTTGAGATGTTTCCAGCCCAGAGCATTCCATGGTCGTGCAGCTGGGACATCCCTGCAGCTCCTGCCAGGGCAGAGCAGGAGCTCCTGAAACATCCAAAACGTCCAGGAGACACGGCCAGGCATGGAGAGAGTGAGCAGAGGGAAGCCCTGCAGGCTGTTTGAGCAGAGGAACGTGGGGTCTGGAGCAGGGATTTGGGAAGGGGGAGTGTTTAACCCCGCTGTGTGCTCTGTGACCATCCCATCCCCATCCCAGCTCCGTGTGCTGGGCTCTGCTGTAAAGCCTGGCCTTACCCACATCCTGAGGGAAGCTGGTTCTCCTGGCTGAGGTGGGAAGCTGAGTGCTGGCAGGTGGAGATGAATCCTTGGGGCAAAAGGGAGGAATGTGTGTCCTGGAGGGTTTGGATACCACCGGAGAATGGCGCAGGGAAGCGTTTCTCCATGGGGAAGGTTAAACCGTGCTCCCTGCAGTTTTGGTGCCCGTGTCTCCAAAAATGGGCTCTGAAATCATTCCAGAAGGGCTCCTGGTGGGGGTGGGGAATGAATCAGTGTGGGAATTTTCGCTGCTGGGTCTCATTTTCAGAGATTTGTGATCACAGAGCAGTGATGCTGCATCAGGTGCTACCCTGGCCTGGGGAGGGCAGGGAGGAATTATCTGCCCTTTCCCTGCTCTGGGTCAGGGCAGGCAATTCCTGCTTTGAGGGATGGAGCTTGTGGAAGTGGGACACAGGGTAATTCCCAGTGGGAGTGTGTAGCAGGTTCCATAGAGTTTTTCAGGAGTGCTGGCAGGGGAGGTGATGCTGCTGGGAGCTGCCAGGATGCAGAGCATCTTCCCTTGGGATGAGCATCCAGTGCTCCTGCCTGGGAAGCTCCCAGCTCATCCTCAGCTCCAAAGCTGTGCACAGCCCCAGCATCTCCCTGGTGCCTTTCTTCTTCTGTGCACAGTAATCATTTGGAAGCAGAGGTCTGAGCCTATCCGTGGAGCGAATCCCACGCTCCGCAGTGCTGCCAGCACTTCTGCCTCACTTTTTGCCTTTCACAAAATCCTCATCCCCCTTCCTGCACACACACACACACAAAAAAAAAGAAAGTGAGTAATGCTGGAGAAATTTGGGATGAGGCCCAGCAAACGATCGGATATCCGGGCTCTGACTTTTGGACTGAAAGCTCCCAAATGAATAAATGCAGCGGGAGGAATGGCAGATTTTGAAGGATTATGTCTTTCTGGTGGTGCTCTGTTTTATCTCCCTTTAAATCTTCACTCTGTGTAACTTTTTCCTTTTTTTTTTTTCTTTTTAATCGCCTCAATATATTTGTTTTATGCTCGAGTAATAACACATTTCCCGTCATCCTGTTAAAAGCAGAGCTGATGGTATTTAAAAATAATACTGGTGCCAGTTGTCTTGTGATGCACATCATGTGTTCTGGCTGTAAATGTTGTTTACAGGCCAAAAAAAAAAAGCTGAATTCACTGCAGAAGTGGCTTGTTGGGAGGCTAAAATGCCAGTGGATGTTGCCCTAAGGAATAATGGGTGGTGGTGACTGTCTCCCTCTTGGTTTTCTTTCCTCCTTCAAAAAGTTCCTTTTTTTTTTTTTCCTGTTGATTGAGTACTTAAGTCATTCTTCTAAATATAAATCTCTCCTGATGTGTCAGCTGTGCCTGGGATTTCGTTTCTTTTATGTGGCACTTCAAGCAAGTTTTAATTAAAAATAAAAAAAAAGAAAAAAAAGAAAAAAAAAGAAAGGTCCATCTGCATTGGTTTGATATTTAGGGAGTTTTTTCCCTCACCAGGAGTGTGTCTAATTCCAGCCTGACCCTGCAGAGTCCTGCAGGCTGCATGTGGCCATTAGCTGGCTGTGCTGGAGAGCATCCTCAGCTCATGGAAAGTTCTTGCTGTGTCCTGCTTGGAATCAGGGAGTGGCTTGGCTTGGAAGGGCCCTCAAAGCTCACCTCATTCCAGGGCAGGGACATTTTGCGTTATCCCAGGTTTTCCAAAGCCCCATCCAGCCTGGCCTTGGATCCAGGGGCAGCCACAGCTTCTCTGGGCAACCTCACCCTCCCAGGGAACAATTCCTTCCCAATATCCCATCTCTGTCACTTGAAAACCATTCCCCCTTGTCCTGTCCCTCCAGGCCCCTGCAAACCATCTCCCATTCTCTGGAATTCCAGGTCTTTTCCTCAGGGTTGCTTTCAGTCAGTGCTGTCCCATCACTGGCACCAACATCTGCTGGCTGTGACCAGCAAGGAGATGTGGAAAAGCTCCATCCTGATAGGGGGAAAAAAAAAATCTGGGATGTTGATGTTGCTGTGGGAGATGCTGGGATCAGGAGGTGTTGTTTGGACAGGTCGGTGGAGGTGCCATGGATTTGCCTTCTCCTGCTGCTTGCAGCCCCATGTTTTGGGTCTGGAAATTTAAAAACACATCTCTGAGCTTGTCAGAGCAGCCTCTGAGCAGGGCTGGTGGTGGGGCTGGAGTTGTTCTCCACAGGAACCCACAAACGGAGGGGGTTCTGTGCTGCTCACAGGGCGCGGAGTGAGGCGTTCCCTGCTGAGCCAGGGAATCTGTGGGGCTTTCTAACCTCACTTTGGTCCTTGCTTTTTGAAAATAGGTGTTCTTGTAGAGCCACAGGACAAGCTTTGGGCTCTGCTGTGTCCCCTGTGTGGCTTTGTCTTGTCTCCTCTAATTCTGGTAACGCTTCACCCCTCATTCAAGCTCCAAAACCCCAAAATTTTGCTCTGTGCTGTCTTACAGATGGGAATCGAGCAACCTGGTCTGGTGGAAGGTTTGTTTGCCCTTTGGGTGGGCAAAGAAGGGCTTTGAGGTCCCCTTCCAACCCCAAACCCTTCTGGGCTTCTGTGAGATCTCGGTGGGAATTTCTGGGATTCTGTGAGATCTCAGTGGGAATTTCTGGGATTCTGTGAAATCTCGGTGGGAATGAACGGAGCACGTGGCTCTGGGGCTCCTCCTGGGCAGGAGAAGCCAGGGCAGGTCTGTCCCCTTCCAGCCTTGCCTGGGGTTGACTTCTTGGGGGAATAACTTGTCCTCTGGGGACGTTTCCTCTGTGGTGGCTCGAGTTGTGCCTTTTTTAAGGGATGCTCCTGTGTCTGGTGCACTCGTGGGAGGTGTCTTGTCCTTGAGTTGTAGAAATTGCTCCACTCAAGAAATAGAGCTCTGCCTTGAGCAGGGAACACAGCCTGCCGTGGCTCTAGGATGACTTTCAGGTATCATTTCAATTTTGCCTGGTGACTAATGCTGCAAAAAAAAAAAAAAAATGTGCTTGAGATTCAACCCTGTGCCGTCCAGCGAGGGGACTAATTTTGAGCAAAGCTTTTTGCCAGGTTTGAATAAATTACTGTTTTTGCGCCAAAGCATCTTGCTAAATGAGGGGCATCTATGCCCAAAATGTTGTGCCAGGGGGCCCAGAGAGGCAGCTTTGCCATCACACACGCTGGGGGCTGCAGGGAGGGGACTTTGGCTCTCTTTGGCGCCGCGTTAATCCCGGCACGGCCTCGCCTGTTCTCAAACTGACGCAAAGCCGCGGCTCAAAGTTCGTGTCTTTTGTTTGCAGATAAAGCCTGCCCATAAAACATTTGGGGCTTAAAAGTGATGAAATTGGTTTCTTTATCAGCCATCTGACCCACGGTGGTGGGACTGAGCAGCTCTTAACCTGGCCAGGCCGAAACAACAAAACCCCAGAGCTCTGGGGGTGGGTGGTGTTGTTTGGGGATTTTTTCCCCCTTCACGGCACTCCTGATGCTGTGGAAAACGCTTGGAGCGACTGCTTGGATGCTGTCTGACCTCCCTCACCCCCAGGCTGAGTTAATTTGCAGGTTGCAGGGAGTCTCTGTGCAGTCTGCTGGGCTTTAATTTGGGGGTAATTAATTAAACGAGCAGGCACGGCGTTTGCTCCTGTGTTGCATAAACAGCAGCCGGCTCTGGTGCATCTCAGGCACCCTCCTGGCTGGCACAGGTAGGTGCCTGCACCTGGAAAGCTCATTCCCACCCCTGGAGAAGCTCTAAGCTAAACTGAGGTGAGGACTTGTGCTGCTGGAAACCACCTAAAGTGAGCCAGGTGGCCTTGGTGTCCTCGGAATGGGTGTGGTGTCCAAAGCCTGCTCTGGACGGAGGCAGGAACACGTCCTGGGATGGGTCTGCAGGTGAGGTCAAGCCTGAGATGTCCTAATCCAGGCTCTGGTTGGTTTAGATCAGATATTAAGAAGAAATTGTTCCCTGTGAGGGTGTTGAGGCCCTGGCACAGGGTGCCCAGAGCAGCTGAGGCTGCCCCTGGATCCTTGGAAATGCCCAAGGCCAGGTTGGATGGAGCTTGGAGCAACCTGGGCTAGTAAAAGGTGTCCCTGCCCATCAGACAAACTTTAAGGTCCTTTCCAAGCCAAACCATTCCATGATTCTCTAATCTGTCCCCAACATCCTTGCATCATCACCTGGGAGTTTGCCCTCCAGGTATCCCTGCCCTCTTTCTGACATGGAAATCCTGGGGTTGTGAGATTGGATCAGGCATGGAGCATCCCATGAAGCAAGCAACTCCCCTCTTTCCTTTCCCATCAGCTCCAGCAAAGGGTTAAGCTGCTTAAACCCAGGTGTCCCTGGCAATCTGGTTTGGGAATGTTTACCAAAGAGGAGCTTAAAAAAACCCCCGCTGTTTTGAGGGAACTCTTTGCAATGTGCTGATTCTGTTTGTTTCTGCTCAAAGAGAGGAAAGAAAGGAAGGTTTTTGGCTCCAGTCAGCCTTTTCAGCACAGCTGAGGGTGTCCTGTAACCCAGCAGCAGATCACTGATGGGTCCATCAGGAAGGCGTGCTAGAAAATTAAACCAAGGGGGTGGTTTTGCCCCAGCCTGGACCAGTTCTTGGAATCCAGAGAGGTTTCATTCATCATTGCTTGGTGTCCAAGTGGCAAGCTGGGAACAAAACCCCTTTTATTCCCCCCCCAAAAATGGACCTCCTGGCTGAGGATATGTGGAGATGGATCACTCTTGGTGGAGTGCTTGGGCTGGGAGAGCAGCATGGAGCTGTCTGTGCTGACCTGCTGGGAGCTGCGCAGCTCATCCCTGGAGCTTCGTGCTGTCCCCTCTGCCCCAGCTGTGGTGCCAGCCTGTCCAGCCAGCAGCATGGGTGACTTTCCTGCGCCTGCCCTTCCCTGGCCACGCTGGTGGGGCTGGTTTTCCAGCCAGGAGCAAGGAGAACACGTGGCACTGCAGCAGCTCCTCTGCGCCAGGCAAGGGCAGAGCCGCTGAAGGGTGATGGGGACAGGGCTCTGGAGTGTCCATGCAGATAAAGCCCTGTCATCATCTCCTCCTGGGGGAAGCTCAGCAGTTCAGGGACTTTGGGTTTTGACAGCTCTTGATGGCCAAATTAGCATCCAAATTATCCTAGGATGGGGAAGCTGCAGGGAGTGACTGCAGCAATATCCGAGCTGCTCCAGGATTTTCTCAATTAGTGCCTTTTGCCTTCAAGCTCCATGGATCTGGTTGGTTTGAGATGGGGAGGAGGGGCTGAGTGACCCTCCTTGGTGGTCATGAGATGGTTCTTGCAGCACCCTCAGAGGTGGGAAGCTGTTTCCCCTCTTTTTGGGGTGATGGGGACAGGGCTCCGAAGTGTCCATGCAGTTAAAGCCCGGTCATCATCTTCTCCTGGGAGAAGCTCAGCAGTTCTGAGACTTTGGGTTTTGACAGCTCTTGATGGCCAAATTAGCATCCAAATTATCCTAGGAAGCTGCTTCCCCTCTTTTTGACTTCCAGGGTTTCCTTTACTCTGCTCTCTGTGGGTGTTGGCCTGGGATCTCCTGGGTGACCATGGTGTCTGTGTGCATTGTCCTGGTGATTCTGGCAGCATCTTTTCTTTAAAAGTGTCTCTTTGTGGCTCTGGAAGTCAGGGTTTCACTTCTCCACCACCACTGATTGCCTGGGTGAGCTTGGGCTGTTGCCTGATCCAGCTCAAATCTGAGTTTCCCTGCTTTGAGAGACATTTGGTCCATGCTTTTGGCCCTGAGCATCCTTCAAAGCTGTTGGCCAAACTCTTGGGCTTCTGAAGGACTTTAGAGGGGCTGTGAGGGCTTGGAGGAGGACAGTTCTCTCCTGGACTCCTGTTCCATCCAAAGGTTTTAAAAGCTTGAGTTTGTGGCTTTTGTGTTTAGCTCCTCAGGGAGCGCAGCACTGGATGTGACTTTGATTTTTTGTGTCGTTTTGTTGGTGCCCATGGGACTCGTCTGGATTAAACTCCTTGCCCTGCCAGAGGAGCATCCATCCAGATAAAGAGCCAGAACACCTTTGGGAGAGCCCTGCCTGAGTTAGGGAGTGGTTTTTTTTCTCTTGGAAGAACATTGAGCACACAGCAGGGGCAGACCAGGACTGAACTCTGCCTCTTCTGACACGGGGGCTGCTGGACATCAGATGGGATTCTGCTCCTGGTGGAGATGAGTTTCCCATTGCCTTCCATCCCTTCCCTGGGCAAGAGCTCCAGGGTGAGGCAGCAGAACAGTCCCCGCTGAGGTCTCCTTTGATCTCACTGCCTCACCAAGAGATGTTTGGGCAGCCAGCACCTCTGGGGTTTCACCAGGCTCTGCGGGACGCAGGGATCTGCTCTTGGGAGCGCCGCGCTCTCCGTGCCGGCGTTCCAGCAGCATCCCTTGCACCAAGGACCGTCCCACTGGTGACAGCCCTCTGCCTTGGTTATTTTTGGGAATCCCAGAGGGGGTGGCTGGTCTTGCAGCCCGTGGTGGTGTTGAAACCAGGGAAGCAGGTCCAGCTTTCTTTGCTTCCCTGTGTTATCAGGACGGGCGTGCGTGTCGTGGTTTTGTCGCTGTGGAGCAGGAGGACCTGGGCTGTTGTCCCAGGAAAAACTTTTTGGTGGCCCTGTGAACCTCACAGGTGTTCCTGCCCTGTTCAGCACCTTCCTTTAGAGGTTCTTTAGACCTCTTCCAAGCCAGCACTGTTTCCAGGGATTTGGGGTGGGCTTTGAGGTGTCTGTGGGTGCCTGAGGGTGGTGCCTGCATCTCCAGGACCCTCCTGTGCCATGGCATCAGTGCTGGGCAGCAGCAGGGAAGAGTCCCTTTTCCCACCCTCAAGACTAATTTATATTTGAGTCTCATGCAGCTGGGGATGGATATCCAGGGGGATATTCCTCGTGCTCCAGAGTGGCTGCCATAAAAGGACGCTCTCCCGTCCTTCCTGCTTTGCCTGTGAAGGATGACAGGGAGGCTGTAATGGACCCCAGCACACCCTCAGCCCAAACTGCCTTCATTCCCCTCCCTTCTCCATCAAACTTGGCTTGCCCTTGCCTGGCAGCAGGAGCTGAGCCAAGCTGGGGCTCCAGGGCAGGATTTTTCCATGGGGCTCGGCGGGCACGGCGTGGCACGGGTTGGGTGCAGCCATTCCCACATCACGCGCTGGGAATGGGCTCCAGAGCAAAGCCCTGGGACGTGAGGGTGCTGCAGGAGGGCTGGGAGGTCCCGATGCTTCCACAAGCCCCTTCTTGTTTGCTGGAGAAGGGACTAAAGGAGCCGTGTGTTGTGTTCCTGGCAGCTCCCGGCGGGGACGGACGTGTGAGTTCACACCAGGCTGTTCTTCCTGGTACAAAGAGCTGGTGTTTGGTGTTGTCTTTAGGGGTGGTTTTATCTCTGCTTGGCTCGGGTGGGTGTTTTTTTTTTTTTTCCTCTTTTCTTTGGGAGATGAAAGCGTTGGCTTGGCAAACGCAAGCGGTGAGGGAGGAGGAGATAAGAGGGAGGCAGCGGGGTCAGGAATCACCGGGCATGGCTGGAATCATGCTTGGAGAATGCTTGGGCCAGCCTTCTGAGGGTAAAATCTCAACAGCAGCCAGCTCCTCCCCACCCATCCCCTCCAGCAAGGCTCATGGAAGAGACCTGGACCACCAGGAGATGATCCAGGAGATGATCCACCACAAGGGCATCATCAGTCTGTTCCTTGCCAAAGCCATCCCGGCCTTGCAGGAGGCTGCAGAGGACCTGGGTGGGGCTGTGCTGGTGTTTAAATTGGATTTACCTTGCCACTTTCAAGGACATTGTGCTTTTTCACCTGCCTGAAGATGTTCTGTCAGTACAAACATGGGAAAAGGGGGGAATTCCTGAGGTGGTGGGATCCTCTTCCACTGGAGGGAAATGTGTGGAGAGAGAGGCCAGAGTTGTGTTGTGTTATAGCCACGAGGGAGATCATGAAGGTGAAGAACTCACAGGGCAAAACCAAGTTCCTAAATCAGATTTTTTCCCTAAAATTTGGTCACTCTGGGGCTTTTTACAGCTTCTTTTGTAGGGCCATTGCGCCTTGCAGTGGGTTGGTGTCACTGAGCAGCTCCCTCAGGGCTGGGGTGTCCCCAGGGTGGGGAGGGGTCTTTTCTGCACCTGCCCCCGTGGATTTGAGTTACTGGGGGTTTTGTGACTGATAAAAGCAACATTTGCAGTCAATCCATGGTGTGGGAAAAGTGTTGTGGGGAGCGCTGAGGCCCCGGGACACGAATCCCTCCCTAGGAAAAGTTTAAATTTGCTCATATCCAAGCAAAGCTGACTGTTTTTAAAAGAAACCTCCAAAAACACTTCTGTGTTTGTAGGAGAGCCAGAGGAACTCGACTTTGGAGAAAGGAAAAGCAAATTAAAAGCCATAAAGCAGCAAGTGCCTGGAGTTGATCTTGGCTCTGCTGCGGGCAGAGGATGATGAGGGATTGATTGGAAGCTCCATTTTTTTCTTTTTTTTTTCCCCCCAATTTTCAATTTGTGGCCAAGGGTAGGGTGGGAGATTTCTCTTGAGCTTGCACCACACTCTTGAGAGGCTTTCAGTGGATTTTCCAGGGAAAACAGAGTGGTAGTTATGGCAGAGTTGACCAGTCTCGTGTCACGGTGGCTCCTGGCCTGCAGACTTGGATTTCTGGGATGAATTCTACCAGACATTTTTCAATAAGTTGTTTTTCACCTTCTGCACGCCGGGAAATGTTGCAGCTGCGTGTTCAGGAGCCGCAGGAAAAGTTTGGTTTCGTTTTTAGCGGCGTTTTAGTACGTGTGGTATTTTTAGCAAGATGTGACGCTGTCACCAGCCCCAGACCCGCTGCTGCTCCGTGCCTGGGGGGGACCTGAGGGAGCAGCTGGAGCCGTGTTGGAGATGTTCAGGTTGGATTTTAGGAAAAGGTTTTTCCCCCAGAGGGTGCTGGGCACTGCCCAGGGAAGGTTAAATCCTGGGGCAGCACCATCCATGCCAGGAAGCTGTGAGGATGCACCCATGGAAATCTGCTCACCAGGGCTTCCCTAAAGCTTTCTCCAGCTCCCAGCAAAGCCTGCTTAGGATTTGGGGAAGAAAAATGTCCCCTCTGTGGGGCCCTGATGCAGGCATCAGGTCCCCCCTGGCATGCAGCGCTGGATTTGACCCTGCAGCATTCCCTGTCCCTCGCAGGAGGGAAAAATCCAGCGTGAAAAGCAGGTGTGGGTGCCTTTGAGGAGCTGCTGGCGCTGTCAGGGTGTGCTCTGGTCGCCCACTGGTTTCCTTCCCCCCCACCGTTCATTTCGGATGCTGCTGTTTGTGGCTTTGGGTATAAACAGATGGGGCCGGGTTTCCCCCTGCTCTATATTTAACCCCAGGCTAAATTTAAAGAGGTTGCAGACCATTGTCTCGGTGATTTCTAAACAATTCTTGCCCCTTCCACCCTTTGTTTCCCCCCCCACTTATCCCTTTTATCCTCACACAGCCCGGATTTGAGGCTTTGCTGGTGACCTCTGCGTTCAGAAGCATTTTGGGTCCATCCCCAGTCCCAAAACAGGGCTCCCATCCCAAACCCATCCTTCAGTGTGTGTGTTGTGAAAAACACCAATCACTTGTCTTTAAAATGTTTAAAAGTGAAAAAATGGTTATAAAAATAGTAATACAATTAGAGTAATAATAATTTGGACAAATTGCATTAGGGACAATATGAGACAATAGAAACAAAGAGTTACAGAGGTACCTTTTTCTGGGCATCACCAGCCCGAAAAAGGACCCACATTAACAGAGGATTAACCCTTAAAAGCAACAGCCTGTTGCATATTCATACACCTCATACATGATGCTTAAATTCCATTCAAACACAGGATTCTGTCTGGTCGTTGTCAACTTCTTCCTCCAAATCCTAACAGCGCCTTCGAGGTGGGAAGAAGTTCATTTCTTCTGATAAGAAGGCAATAAATTCTCTTTCTCTGAAAGATTCAGGTGTCCTGTGGCTGCTATCTGGCTGCGAGTCCTTTCTTTTAAACAAAGCATCTTACGTAGCATAGTTCCTATTTTAACAATTTTTATAACCTAAAACTACATTTAACACAGTACTTAAGAGAATTGATGCAGCATTGCTTTCTAACACAACACATAGAATATTCATTTGAATATTTGTGAAAAGCCAATCATAAAATACATGCATTTTTCACAGTGTGCAGCCAGGAGGGACAGACAGACCCAGGATGCTGCTGTCAGGACAGGAAATGCCTTTCCATTATCCCTCGTTTTTGTGTGTGGATTCCCACTGCCTTTGGAGGCCTCAGGGTTCCATGCAGAGGGGATTTTTCCAGCTGTGTCTCCACACAGCCACATCTGGCAGAGGCCTTTAGCAGGAAGTTTCCCATCTCCTTATATAAATAGAGGTGGGGGGCGGGAGGGGGGAGCATCCCTGCAAATTCCAGGCTTGTGGATCTGTCAGTGAGAGCTGTCAGGGCTGTAGCTGCCATAATTAATATAAAATTCACTTGATGCAGGTGTTTCAAAGCACATTCGTGGCTTACACTTGGTTTTTTTCCTACTTTGTGCAGTGGGAATTTTGGGACACAGCAGTTTGATTTGATTTAATTTTTTTTTAACAAAAATTGCCAAAATCAGTGAGGTGTGGGGTCTCTGGTGGGAGGCACGGTGTGGTTGGGGTTCTTTCCACAGCACCTGGAAAAGCTGCAATCCCAAGTGGCATTAATGGGTGGAACTGGGTGGTGAGTGGTGCCAGCCAAGGGGAGCATCCTTCCTCCCTTCCTTGCTGCCTGCTGGAGATTATTCCTGCTTATTCCTCCTCATTCCTGCTTATTCCTGCTTATTCCTTTGTCCTGCCCCTGGCAGCAGCTCCAGGTCCCCTCTCTTACCTGTCCCAGCTCTGGTAAGCTCAGCCTTGACTCAAAGCTTGGTTTCCCTGTATTTATTCCCTGCCAAACCCTTTCCCCTTGGATTGCTCCCAGCAGGACCCAACAGGAGGGGAGGCTCTCCTCGAAAGGGGAAATGTTTGCACACCACTTCTCCCTTCCCTTTTCTGGCTCTGTGCATCCCTTCCAGCCAGCCACATTCCTGGCATACCAGCCCCGGGGATGGCTTGGGAAGCATTTCAAGCAGGCTGGAGTATCTCCTGCTCAGGCTCTCCTCCTGCAAATTTCCTCTTGCTGCATTCCAGAAAAGGGCACCAAATCCTTCAGGAATTGCTGCTCCCCCTCACAGTGCCTGAGGAGACACTCAGCTCTGTATTCCCACCTAAGGAATTTGGGTCTGGCTGTTATTTTCTGTTGGATTTCATTTTCAAGCAGAGGGAGGAAAAGAAAAAAAAAATTGCATGGGAGGGGGAGAAAGGAAGAGCAGCATTAGGAGTGGATGAAAATCCCTTTGTAAAACAAGGGATTTGGATATAACTTCTAATTAAAACTTTTATGGTTAGGACCTGCTGGTGCTTTGCAGCCAGGCTGGAGTTTTGTGGCAGCTCTGAGGAAGCAGGAGGCAGGGGCTGAATCCAGACTTTCCAGGTTGATCCCGGCTATGCCGGACAGCGTTCCTGCTCCCTGGTGCAAACCTGGAGTAGCAACTCAGGGCTCAGGCTGTGCTCCAGCCGTGCCTTCAGCCTTCCCTGCTCATCCTGGCCCGTCTGGCCCCTGTCCCAGCTCCAGAGGACACGGGTGACGTCAGGGGAGCTGTTGCCCGTGCTTGCATCAGCCACCACGTTGGTGGTCGGAGTGTCCTGTGGGAACGGGCTCCTTTTCCTCTCGGCTCCACTGGGCTGATCCAGCTGCTCTTCCACAGGGGCTCTGCAAGTGTTTCTGGGGAAAAAAAAGAGGGAAAATTTTATTTTTCCTTATTTTTTTTTTCCTTTATTTTAATTGTATTCAGCGCAGGAAGGGATGCTGCTCTGCCTGGTTGGCTGGGTGAGGGGAGAGCAAGTGGGAAAAGCCAGTTCCCATCCTAGGAGACGCTGCAGTGGGAGAGAGGGATGTGAGCAGGGAAAAAGCCCAGTCCTGTGGGTCTTTGTGCTCCCACAGCAGCCTGGTGCTTGGAGCTTTTATAATTGTGTTGCAGCAACCTGCCAATGCTTGGGAAATGAGAAGGACCAATTTACAGTCCCAAAAAACTCCTAAAGGCCAGAGGGCTGCTTCAATGGGGTTGTGTCCATCCTGGTGCAGGACCAGGCTGTGCAGGGGTTTGCAGGCAGTGCTGTGGTCCCTGGCAGCATCCAGGCTGTGTTCCAGGATGGGGTAAGGAGAGCAGGACGGGCTCTCCTCTATCGGGATCAGCGTCGGGGTGCCGTGGGGTGCTTTTCTAACAGCCTGGCCTGTGTCTGTGTCCCCCCAGGCTGGTTCCCCGAGGTGACCCCGGGCTCCCCGTCGCCGGCAGCGGGGCCATGGCCATGTAGGGCCCGCCGGGAGCGGAGATGGCGGCGCAGAGGATCCGGGCGGCCAACTCGGGAGGGCTCCCGCGCTGCCGCTCCGAGGGCGCCCTCATCGACCTGGGCGAGGCCTTCGCGGCCGAGAGCGCCCTCGGCGACGTCAAAGGTGCCTGGGAACCGTCCCCTTCCTCATCCCGGGCCATCCCCACCCCTGGGAGGGCTCCAGAGGTGCCTGGGAATCATCCCCTTCCTCATCCAGGCCTGTCCCCACCACCTAGAAGGGCTCAGAAGCTGTCTGGGCATCCCCCTCTCCTCATTCCAGGCCATCCCCACCTCCTGTGAGGGCTCAAAAGGTGCCTGGGCATTCCTCCTTCCTCATCCCAGGCCCATCCTCACCCCTGGGACGGCTCCAAAGGTGCCTGGGAATCATCCCCTCCTCATTTCAGGCCCATCCCCACCCCTGGGAAGGCTCCAAAGGTGCCTGGGAGTCATCCCCTTCCTCATTCAGGCCCATCCCCACCCCTGGGAGGCTCAGAAGGTGCCTGGGCATCCCCCTCTTCCTCATTCCAGGCCTATCCTAACCCCTGGGAGGGTTCTAAAGGTGCCTGGGCATCATCCCCTCATTCCAGGCCATCCCCACCTCCTGTGAGGGCTCAAAAGGTGCCTGGGCATCCCCCTCTTCCTCATTCCAAGCCATCCCCACCTCCTGTGAGGGGTCTAAAAGTGTCTGGGCATCCTCCCCTCCTCATTCCAGGCCATCCCCACCTCCTGTGAGGGCTCCAAAGGTGCCTGGGCATCCTCCCCTCCTCATTTCAGGCCCATCCCCACCCCTGGGAAGGCTCCAAAGGTGCCTGGGAATCATCCCCTTCCTCATTCAGGCCCATCCCCACCCCTGGGAGGCTCCAAAGGTGCCTGGGCATCCTCCCCTCCTCATTTCAGGCCCATCCCCACCCCTGGGAGGGTTCCAGAGGTGCCTTGAAATCCCCCCCCCCTCACTCCAGGCCCATCCCCACCACCTAGAAGGGCTCCAAAGGTGCCTGGGCATCCCTCCCTCTTCATTCCAGGCCATCCCCAGCCCCTTGCAGGGCTCAAAAGGTGCCTGGGCATCCCCCCCTTCCTCACTCCAGGCCCATCCCCACCCCTGGGAGGGCTCAAAAGGTGCCTGGGAATCATCCCCTTCCTCATTCAGGCCAATCCCCACCCCTCAGAAGGGCTCCAAAGGTGCCTGGGCATCCCCCCTTCCTCATCAGGCCCATTCCCATCCCTGGGAGGGTTCCAAAGGTGCCTTGGAATCCCCCTCTCCTCATTCCAGCCCCATCCTCACCCCTGGGAGGGCTTGGTGACGCCAACAAGGTGCTGACCAAAGTGTTTCCCTCTCCCCAGCGCTGGGAGCCTGCAGCTTTCTCCTCCAATAATCCTTTTTTTCGTTTGTTTTTTTTTTTTATTATTTTTTTCCAGCTTTTATTGCTTCCCCCCCCCCCCTCTGCTGTGTTTTCCTTTTGTGCTGTGTTACCCAGCATAAAAGCCCTGGTCAGGTGGGAGGGGAATTGCTGCTCCCCTGGCAGGAGAGCATCCCAAGGAAAAGCTCCAGGTGGAAGCTGGAGAGCTCTGAGGGCCTTGAGAGTAAACAGGCACAAAGGAGATTGTTTTTGCAGGTGTAGCACCTGAACATCAAACACTTGCTGCAAATTAGATGGGTTTTAATGCAAAACCAGGAATTGCTCCTCTCCTCCGAGGGGTTTCAGCACATCCCTGTTAACCCCTGTGTGCCCAGCTGGAGGGACAAGGGAACAGCTACTTTGCCTGTCTGATCTGGCACCATAAATGCCCCATCCTGCGGCACGACTGAGTGAACAGCAGCTTCCAGCCTAGCAGGCTGCCAAAAGAATTCCAGTTTGGAGCTTCTGTGCAGTTTCCCACTGGATGAGTGCCCCCACACCTTTGCCTGCTGGCAGATGAGCTGTTGGGGATGTGTACAAAACTCTTCTCCTTGGGATACTCAACCCCCCAGGCTATTTTTAAAGGCCTCTCTTTGCTCAGCTGTATCTTCTCTTTTTATTGTGGGTGAGGAGTGCTGCCAGCCTGCGAGTGGGGAGTGCAGGGATGTGCATTCTGAGCTCCCATCCCTTTGTCTTTGGGATTTTAAGGGCTTCCTGTGTTTTCTAAACTCCCTTTTCCTCCCACAGAGCTCTGTTGAAGCAGGTGCTGTCCCAGTTCCCTTGCAGCTCCCTGTTGGTGAAAAATCCAGCTTTCCTTGCTTTCCTCAGACTCTCTGGGGAGACTGCACACGTTTAACCATTGGTGGGACACCATCTGCAGCTTGTTTTTAGTGCTCTTTACAGAAACACGTCCTGAAATTGAGAGCAAAGCCAATAAATAGGGTGGCAGTGTAGGCTCAGCCCAGCCTGGATGTAAATTGGGATCCCCTGGCAGAAAACTCTTCCACTGGCACTTCTGCAGGGGGTTTGGAGATGCTGCCAGGACCAGAACAGCAGTGTGGGAGGGAGGGGTGGGATTCTATGTGGGTTCAACCTGGCTAACCTTCAGAACCACAGATTAGTTTAAATTTGGGAGGGACCTGAAAGCAGGGACACCTTCCCCTAGCCCAGGTTGCTCCAAGTACCATCCAGCCTGGCCTGGAACACTTCCAGGCATTCGGGGGCAGCCACAGCTTCTCTGGGCACGTTTCAGATGTGCAGGAGGGGGGTTACAGCAGAGCAAGAGGGTTTTTAGCCTGTAGGGAGAGTTATCTTGGGTTTGGATGAACCCTTTAGGGTAGAGAGGTGTGAATGTACCAGAAATAGTGGAGTTTTCTTTAAAAAATCTTACGGAGAAGAATACCTGCAGGCTTGAGAGGTTGCCCAGGGAATCAGTGGACCTGCAAGTGTTCAGAAAACACATAGATGTGGCACCTGGGGACATGGCTTAGTGGTGGACCTGGCAGTGCTGGGTTCATAGTTGGACTTGGTAGTCTTGGAGGCCTTTTACAGCTTTAGTGATTCAGTGATCCCAAAACCACCTTCATCACTTAGAACAGCATGGAATGGTGACCTGGAATAAAGGCTTCCAAGTCAGTGGTGGCTCTGCTGAGCACCTCTCACAGTGCTGTCCCCTCCTTGTCTCCGCAGTGCCTTCTCCCAGTGCCTTGCTGGTGGACAACCCCACGTCCTTCGGGAACGCCAAGGAGGTGGTGGCGATCAAGGACTACTGCCCCACAAACTTCACCACCTTGAAGTTCTCCAAGGGGGACCACCTGTACGTGCTGGACACGTCGGGAGGGGAGTGGTGGTACGCCCACAACACCACGGAGATGGGCTACATCCCCTCCTCCTACGTGCAGCCCGTCAGCCACCGCAACTCCTCCCTCACCGACAGCGGCGTCATCGACAGCCTGCTGGAGAGCCCCGACGAGGGTGTCAAGGAGCTGGACCTGCTCGGGGAGTGGACCGAAGGGAAGAGAAACTCTGCCAAATCCTACCACAACAACCCCTTCCTGAATGGGGTGCACACCAACCCGTTCCTGAACGGGAATTCGCAGGCGGCGCCCGGCTCGGACAAGGAGTCCGACTCCAGCGTGGCCGTGGATTTGTTGCTCTTCGACACGGCTGCTCCCACGGCGGCTCTCCCCACTTCAGCCGCCAACAGCAGCCTGGGGAACCTTTTTGATGAGTTCCCCTCCACGAACAGGCTGGATGTGGAGCAGCCCGTGAGGAGGGACAACCCCTTCTTCCGAAGCAAACGCTCCTACAGCTTGTCCGAGCTGTCTGTCCTCCAGGCCAAGTCGGACGCGCCGGCGTCATCGGGTTTCTTCAGCGGTTTGAAGTCTCCCACCCCCGAGCAGTTCCAGAGCAGGGAGGATTTTAGGACAGCCTGGCTGAACCACAGGAAGCTGGCCCGGTCTTGCCACGACTTGGATTTGCTCGGCCAGAATCCTGGCTGGGGTCAGACGCAGCCGGTGGAGACCAACATCGTGTGCAAGCTGGACAGCTCCGGCGGGGCCGTGCAGCTGCCCGACACCAACATCAGCATCCACGTGCCCGAGGGCCACGTGTGCCCCGGGGAGACGCAGCAGATCTCCATGAAGGCCATGCTGGACCCGCCGCTGGAGCTGAACAGCGACAAGTGCAGCACCATCAGCCCCGTGCTGCAGATCAAGCTCAGCAACATGGAGGTGAAGACCTTCATCATCCTGGAGATGAAGGTGTCGGCGGAGGTGAAGAGCGACGCGGTGAGCAAGGGCCTGGTGGGGCTGCAGTGCCTGCGCAGCGACGTGAAGGAGGGGCCCTACACGCCCATGCAGCTGAGCTATTCCTACGGGGACACCATCCAGGTGCAGCTGGAGAACCTGGAGCCCTGCATGTACATCGCGGCCGTGGCGCAGGGCCAGAACATCCTCTACCCTTACACCGTGTGGGATTACATCAGCAAGAAGATCACGGTGGGTGTCTACGGCCCCAAGCACATCCACCCTTCCTTCAAGACCGTGGTGGCCATGTTCGGCCACGAGTGCGCCCCCAAGACCCTGCTGGTCAACGAGGTCACCAGGCAGTGCCACAGCCCGGCTCCCGTCGCCCTGCAGCTCTGGGGGAAGCACCAGTTCGCCCTGTCCCGGCCCCAGGACCTCAAGCTCTGCATGTTCTCCAACATGACCAACTACGAGGTGAAGGCCAGCGAGCAGGCCAAGATCGTGCGGGGCTTCCAGATGAAGCTGGGCAAGGTCAGCCGCCTCATCTTCCCCATCTCCTCCCACGACCCCAACGAGCTGTCGGACTTCACGCTGAGGATACAGGTCAAGGATGACCAGGATGCCATCCTCACCCAGTTCTGCGTCCAGACGCCGCAGCCGCCGCCGAAGAGCGCCATCAAACCCACGGGGCAGAGGCGGTTCCTGAAGAAGAACGAGGTGGGGAAGATCATCCTCTCCCCCCTGGCTGCCACCGCCAAGTATCCGGTTTTTCAGGACCGGCCGGTGTTGAGCCTCAAGTACGGGAAGCTGCTGAAGACGGTGGTGAGGCAGAGCAAGAACCACTACTTGCTGGAGTACAAGAAGGGAGACGTCATCGCCCTCCTCAGCGAGGAGAAGATCAGGTTGAAAGGCCAGCTGTGGACCAAGGAGTGGTACATCGGCTACTACCAGGGCAAGGTCGGCCTGGTGCACACCAAAAACGTGCTGGTGGTGGGCAAGGTCAAACCCAGCTACTTCTCCGGGCCGGACCTCACCACCAGCCTGCTGCTGGAGCAGATCCTGAGGCCCTGCAAGTTCCTGACCTACATCTACGCCTCGGTGAGGACTCTGCTGATGGAGAACCTCAGCAGCTGGCGCTCCTTCGCCGACGCCCTGGGCTACCTGAACCTGCCGCTCACCTTCTTCTGCCGGGCGGAGCTGGACAGCGAGCCGGAGAGAGTGGCCTCCGTGCTGGAGAAGCTGAAGGAGGACTGCAACAGCGTGGAGAACAAGGAGAGGAAGTCCTTCCAGAAGGAGCTGATGACGGTGAGCCCAAGGCCTGGCGAAGGGGGGCTTCGTTCCTGGCTGTGCAGAGGGAGCAGGGGAGGTGGCGGTTCCCTAATTCAGTCTTTAGAGAGTGAAGTCCACCTTGAAGATTGCTGGGCACTGCCAGGTTGGGAGTCCAGCCCTGTGGTGGGTGGGATCTTGGTTTAGCAGGATCGTGGCAATAACGAGGGGATGCGTTGAGGTGCTTGGGATTCCGGAATCACACAATGGCTTGGGTTGAAAGAAACCTCAAAGCTCATCCAGTCCCACCCCCTGCCATGGGCAGGGACACCTTCCACTGTCCCAGGTTGCTCCAAGCCCCGTCCAACCTGGCCTGGAACACTTTGAGGGATGGGGAGCCTGTTGTTTGAGTGGCACCTCCGAGCTGGGATGTTTTACACGTTACAGATGGAAATGTGTGACTTGCTCCATGTCCTTAAAGGAATTTGGGAGGAGTGCTGCCTGCCAGTATTTCTAGGATGCCGTTAGCAAGCAAATCCCTCACAAAATATCATCTCCATGATAGTTTCTAGCATTTCATAGGAAGCGAGCCAAAGAAAATACAGGGCAAAATGTCTGGGAGAGATTTGCAGCTCTCTCCCGTTTCCATGCTGTCCCACAGGAGCAGAATAACTGAGTTATGGAGAAGAGCGTGGTTTAAAATGTCAATTGGATTAAGGAATAGCAGCAGCCTCGCTTGGCAAAATGAAATTACAGCAAGAGGGGGCTGAAGCTGAGTGGAGGACTTCAGTTCCCACACTCCTTTTAGGGAGAAGGGGGGAATTCAAGGATTGAGTAGAAGGTGTTATGAAGAGTATGGAATCCATTCTTACTCAGGGAAATGTTCTCTGGAGAGTCCCCTGTGCCCGGGTGCCACTCTGGGGCCTGTGGGGCGACGTTCCAGCTCTGGCTTTCAGCTTTCAGGTCGTGTCACCAACACTGCTTCTGTTGCAGGGTTCTCCTGGCCATCAGTGACCCTTTCCTCACCCAGGATTGGAAAATCCCCCCACCCCGTTTCCCCCCCCAAGGGAGGGTTTGCTCCTTTAATCATCAGGCTTAATGATTGTTGGGATGAAATCCATGCTGCTCTTGCTGGATGCTCCCGGGAGGGAGCAGGTTTGCTTTACCTGTTTGCAAACCCCCTAGGTGTTGCTTTTATCTCTCCCCATTGTTTTCAAGGATCCCAGGCAGTCTGTAGGTCATGGAGAATCCTCACGGGGAGACAAAGGGAAAGATAAGGCTCAGGGGGCTGCTGACTCCAGGGGAGGGCTGGGAGCGGCAGGAAAACATCCTGCTCCCCTGTGGCTGTCAGGAGAGCGGAGTCCCAGGGCAGGTTTTATTCTCCTTGTTTGTCTAATCCCGCTCTCTGTGAGGCTGAGCCTGCGGATAAAGGATGAGCTCCCTTCTTGGTGGAACATGATGCTGCCTCCAAAACCCCTGGCTGCCGTCAAATCCTCCTTAGCCTATGGAGAAATTAGATTGAGCCTGTTGAAAGAAGAAAATAATGATGTTTCGGGGGATGGCAATGGAGCAGTAATGGATTTTATTGTGTTCAAATCTGATTTTATTTGTAACAAATGGACTGGCTTTCTGGCAAGGGGAGCCAGCTGCACTAAGCTCCAGTGTGGCTGTTTCAGCTGGAAGTTGGTTGTCTCCCCTCAGAAGGACTGGGAAGGGAGAAGCAGAAGCAGGTTCATCAGTGTTGAGTACACAAAGCGCCAGTGGCAGAGTCGTGCACCAGCAGCCAAGCAAGGAAAAGCCTGGTCATGATGACTGGTTAATCAGTAATCCGCCTTTAATTACTACTTCTCTAATCAGGCACCAGCACTGGAGTGTGAAGGTAACTGGGGGGCATGTGGCTCAGGAGTTGCTCAGCAGAGAGGGAAAGCTCTCCCTGCCTCCTCTCCGCCCCTCGGAAGCAGGCAGCACATGGATGGCTCGGATAAAAAAGCTGGGCACGGATTCAAGAAGATTTCATTGCCCCTGGTGCCTGGGCCCGTGGGGTTAGACCTGCCCTGAGACACAGCTTTTCTCCCTCCCTGCTTGTCAGAGAGACTCTCATTTATCATCCTTCCAACAGACTCTGCTGTTGGGAAAAACACAGCTCTGCTGGGAACGGCCCCTGGCACGGCAGCAGGGAGCTGAGCAGAGGAAACTCTGAGCTTGTTCTTCTGCAGGCAGCTTGTAAAGGTCACACAGGAGATGAGCTTGGGATATTTTTTTTTCCCCTCCCATTGTTTTGTTTGCTCTGACTCCCGGTATCCAGGTATCCATGTGCTGCGGCCTGGCTCCTGCCAAGAGTTTCTGCTTGTCCCTGCTGTGTGCAGGCCTCAGAGAGCTGCTGGGGGGGCTGGAGTTGTCCTAAAGTCTTGCAGGTCAGGGTGTCCACGGCTTTGGGTTGGAAAGGACCTTAAAGCCCATCCCTTTCCACCCCTTGCCATGGGCTGGGACACCTCCCACTGTCCCAGGCTGCTCCAAGCCCCGTTCAGCCTGGCCTGGGACACTTCCAGGGATGTGAAGCCACATCTCTGAGCAACCAGTGCCAGGGGGGCCTCACCATCCTCAGCATGCTGAGATCCAGCTGGGCATCACTCCCCATGGAGGCAGTGCAAGACTTTGTGAGGTAAAAGAGAAAAAGTCAGTATTTAAGGCTGAGAGTGTGTATTTCAAACCTGCGAGGTGATTTTGGAAGTGGTGACAGCCAAAACAGTGAGTGAGAGATGTTTGGTGCCCAAACAAGGTTTATTTTGGGGAACACTTGTACAGAGCCAACTTTTTTGGGTCAAAAACCTGACCTGTATCCTGGAGAGGATGATGAGCCAGGAGCCTGTGCAGGAGCACCCTCTCACCCAGTGGCTCTCATGGTCTCCTTGGGAACACAGGGCCTTTATCCCCTGGGTTTGAGGAAGTCCCAGGGGGGAGCTGTTTTCCTCCACAATGCTGCTTTCCTTCATTAGGAAATGGGATTCTGCATTTCAAAGCTGGGATGTAAATTCAGCCTCCCCTGGATGCCTTTTAAGTTGAGGTGTTTCTTCTTTGAACTGGGATTTGAATATCAAACACCCTCTTTGCTCTTTGCTGGGCTGGCCCAGCCGGTTCCCAGCTGCTCCCAGGGGAATAAACAATAAATAATAAATATTTCCAAGGGCTCTGGCAAAGCACAGCCCAGGTCACACCTGGGTGATGACGGATGGAGACACAGAGAGTGGACCCAGCTATCCTGGCAGGCTTGTCCAGGGCAAGGGAGGAGGATGGAAACAATTGTGGCATAATCCCACTGGAGGATTAAGTCTGCTGAGCTAATCCCAGTGTCTCGCCGTGTTTCCAGTAATATTCCCCCTCTGGCTGCCACCTCGGTGTCTGGGACGCCTTGCACCCCATCCCCTGGTGCCCTGTCACCTGTGCCCGTGGGGCTGGAGCTGCCAGGGCACAGCAGGTGGTGCTGTGGCCATCAGAGTCAGCCAGACCCTCCCATTTCTCCCAGAGTCGTCGTCGTTTTGAGTGATTTTGCAGCTCTTTGAGGAGGTGCCCTCCCGGGTGTTTTCCTTGCTGCTGCTTTGTTGTTCACCTGGAGCAGGAGAATCCACCTCCTGCAGCTCCATCCTTCTCAACCCAGCTCCAGGCACTGCCTGTGACCTCGGGCAGGAGGTGGGAGCAGCTCCTTCATCCTGCTCCCTTAAAGGCCAGGCTGTGCAGGGATTGGCATCCAGCTGCCTGGAGAGGCAGGGTTGGGAATGTTCAGTCTGCCCCTTCCTTAGGGCCCTGCAGAGAGGGAGCTGGATCCAGAGAGGGTGATGGGTCCAGAGAGGGAACAGGATCCAGAGAGGGTGGAAGATCTGGAGAGGGAACAGGATCCAGTGAGGGAGCTGGATCCAGAGAAGGTGATGAGTCCAGAGAAGGTGAAGGATCCAGAGAGGTTGGAGGATCCAGAGAGGGTGGAGGATCCAGAGAGGGTGGAGGATCCAGAGAGGGTTCAGGATCCAGAGGGGAGCAGCATCGATAGGGGGTGCAGGATCCAGAGGGGGAGCTGGATCCAGAGAGGGGAGCTGGATCCAGAGGGGAGGATTCAGGATTCAGAGGATCTAGACGGGGAGCTGGATCTAGAGGGGAGCAGGATCCAGAAAAGGTGGAGGATCCAGAGGGAAGCTGGATTCAGAGAGGATGGAGGATCCAGAGAGGGAGCAGGATCCAGAGAGGGTCCAAGATCCAGAGGGGAGCAGGATCCAGAGAGGGTGGAGGATCTAGAGGGGAGCAGGATCCAGAGGGGAGCTGATCCATGGGCTGTAGGAGAGGAGGTGGTTCGGTTCTGGCGCAGGTGTGTGAGATCTAAACGCTCCTGAATGTCTTTTTGCCAAGCCAAATGTGCTCCTTTGGATGGATTTTCCCTGCTTGTTGGACAAGGGGGTTTATGGCCTCCCTGGCTCCCACAGGAAGCCGGTGTCAGCACTTTGGAGGAGCAGGCACGTGCTGGGCTGCAGCTGTGATTAGAGCCCAGCTCAGCTCTAAGCTGGGAGCAGATAAGGGGAAAATCAGCGTGCATTTGCTTTGCAAATCGCTGGAGTGGTTTCAGATGTTCCCATCTTCCCTCCCCCAACTGTCCCTGTGCAGTCTCCAGTGGGAGGATTTAACCCTTCTTTGCCCCAGAGCCAAACCTGGATATTCCCAGACCCCTGTGTTGGGAGGGGGTGTCCGGACCCAGAGGGGCAGAAAGGGGATTCTGGTCACTTTGGGAATCACCTTATCCTGATGATTTCCACAAGAACCATCCCTGTGCTGCTGTGAAGGAGTGGGTGGGGTCTGTTCACTTGATTTCCATTTTTAATAACATCAAAGCCCCTCCTGAGGTTTAAGGTGGGATTTGCCCAGGGTCTGGGGTTGCTGCTGCTGGGACTGTTGTGGTCCAGAGGCTGTGGGAGCCCTGGGGAGTGGGATGATGATCGTGGCAGTCAGATCCCATCCTCTGAGAGTGAGCACTGCCATTAAACCCTTCCTTTTCCAGGGCTGCGCTGGGGCTTCTCCCCTGCTGCAGCTTCATCCCACTCTGAGGGGGTTTTAATGGGATTTGATATTTCAAGGCAGGAGCTAACCCCACTCCATCCCTTTTTGCCTGGCTAAGTCATTCCTACCTAGAAAACCCGGACTGATGCATTTGCTCTTTCCACTTCAAAACCATTTGTTGAAAATCTCAGCTTTTAGGACAATAAATGATGCAGGAAGAGGAGGAGGAGAAGAGGAAGAACATCCCAAGCTGAGCAGTGGTCCTGTAGTGTCAGAGTCTTCACCTGGGTCTCAGTCACCCAGTCCCTCCCAGGTCCCATCCCAGAGTGTCCTGCCTGTGCCTTGCCCACTGCTCTGAAGGATCCTGCAGCTCTGGGGTGCAGTCTGGATTAGTTCCCTTGATTAAAAGCATCTGTTGTCCTCAGCCCCTGGGATGCTTTAAACTGCTTAAGGTGGGGCCTGGACGTCTCGGGAGGGGATGCCTGGAGAACCAGGCTGCAAACCTCATCCAGAGAGGTCCAGCACTTTGTTCAATTAATGGGATTATTCTCTTGCCAAGCCTGCTGGCCTCATTTCCGCAGCTGTCACTAAAAAGCAGGCAGGAGGATTTTTGGGACGCTCCAGGGGGGAGCTCACCAGGCCTTGACTCCCTGCTTGTTTTTCCCCGTGTCCTGCAGGCCCTGCTGAAGATGGACTGCCAGGGGCTGGTGGTGAGGCTGATCCAGGACTTTGTGCTGCTGACCACGGCCGTGGAGGTGGCCCAGCGCTGGCGGGAGCTGGCCGAGAAGCTGGCCAAGGTGTCCAAGCAGCAGATGGACGCCTACGAGGCCCCGCACCGCGACAAGAGCGGCTCGGTGGACAGCGAGGTGAGGGCAGGCACACCCAGCTCTGCAGAGATCCTGGGATTGGTTGGAAAAGACCTTCAAGGTGTTGGAGTCCAGCCTTTGAGCCAGACCCATCAGGTTAATGGTTGGGCCCAATGGTCTTAAAGGGCCTTAATGATGTTAAAGGACTTACAAGGCCCCGCACCGCAGTAAGAGCGGCATGGTGGACTGTGAGGCAAGGGGCAGGCACACCTGGTTCTCCACAGATCCCGAAACTCTCTTGGCTGGAAAAGACCTTCAAGGTGTTGGAGTCCAGCCTTTGAGCCAGCACTGCCAGGCCCACCAGGTTAATGGTGGAGCCAAATGGTCTTAAAGGGCCTTAATGGTGTTAAAGGGCCTACGAGGCCCCGCACCATGACAAGAGCGGCATGGTAAACAGTGAGGTGAGGGCAGGCACACCTGGCTCTGCGCAGATCCTGGGATTCTCTGTGCTGGAAAACACCTTCAAGGTGTTGGAGTCCAGCCTTTGAGCCAGCGCTGCCAGGCCCACAGGTTAATGGTTGGGCCCAATGGTCTTAAAGGGCCTACGAGGCCCTGCACCACAACAAAAGCGGCTCGGTGGACAGTGAGGTGAGGGCAGGCACACCCGGCTCTCCACAGATCCTGGGATTCTCAGGCTGGAAAACACCTTCAAGGTGTTGGAGTCCAGCCTTTGAGCCAGCACTGCCAGACCCACCAGAGTTGGGCCCAGAGGCCTTAAAGGGCATTAATGGTGTTAAAGGGCCTACAAGGCCCCGCACTGTGACAAGAGCGGCTCGGTGGACAGCGAGGTGAGGGCAGGCACACCTGGCTCTGCACAGATCCTGAGATTCTCTGGGCTGGAAGAGATCCTCAAGGTATTGGAGTCCAGCCTTTGAGCCAGACCCACTAGGTTAATGGTTGGGCCCAATAGTGTTAAAGGAACTTAATGGTGTTAAAGGGCCTACCAGGCCAGTGGACAGCAAGGTGAGGGCAGGCACACCTGGCTCTGCACAGATCCTAGGATTGGCTGGAAAAGATCTTCAAGGTGTTGGAGTCCAGCCTTTGAGCCAGCACTGCCAGGCCCACCAGGGTTGGGCCCAATGGTCTTAAAGGGCCTTAATGGTCTTAAAGGCCTTAATGGTGTTAAAGGGCCTACAAGGCCCCACACCATGATAAGAGCGGCTCGGTGGACACTGAGGTGAGGGCAGGCACACCTGGCTCTGCACAGATCCTGGAATACTTTTGGCTGGAAAAAAACCGCCTTCAAGTTGTTGGAGTCCAGACTTTGAGGCAGCACTTCCAGGCCCATCAGGTTAATGGTTGGGCCCAATGGTCTTAAAGGCCTTTCCAACCCAAAGGATTCCATGTTTCTCTGGAGGTTCCCCCAGAGCACACTCCCCCCCAGAGGAGCACAGGGATCTGAGGGTGCTGGGGGGCTGTATTCCCAGGAATGTTCCCATTTTGTGATGCTGGCTGAGCTCTGATCCCCTCCCACTCGTGTCCCCCTGTCCCCAGGCCATGTGGAAGCCGGCGTACGACTTCCTGCTGACCTGGAGCAGCCAGATGGGGGACAGCTACAGGGATGTCATCCAGGAGCTGCACACGGGGCTGGACAAGATGAAGAACCCCATCACCAAGCGCTGGAAGCACCTCACGGGCACCCTGATCCTCGTCAACTCCTTGGACATGCTGAGGGCAGCTGCCTTCAGCCCCCAGGACCACGAGGATTTCGCCATCTAGCCCGTGGTTGCCCACTTCTCCTTGGCTGGGAATTTTTTCCCCCTCCCCGCTCTCCCTTTGATTTTAAGGAGAAGAAGTGGAAGTTGGGTTTGAAGAGGCCAAAGTTTGGCCTTCAAACCCTTTCCTTGGGTTTGAAGAGGCCAAAGTTTGCGAATTCTCCGCCAGGACTGGAAATCAGCTGGAGATATCCCACCCTGATGGGAGTTCATCTGGAAGGGGATGGCTTTTCATCCAGTTAAACTATTTCTTACTGAAAAAATAAAAAAAAAAAAACTTTCAGGAGGGCAAAGGGGTGGGGAGGGATCCCAAAAGAGATCACGTTTTCTAGGCATTTACAAATAAAAGTCTAATTTTTGTAACGAGCAGTAGAGGTCGTGACCACTTTGGGGAGGGGTGGGGGAAGCTGGGGCTGGTTTTAGGTTGTAGAAGCTGCTTTGAAATGATGGGGTGTGAGGCAAATATGAGTCCTGTAAATATATATTTTAAGAGGAAGCACAGTAAATGCCCTTTCCCCCCCACTACAGGCGGGTTTTGGGCTACCAGCTGTGACTAAAGCACCACAGGAACTTGGGCTGTCCCTAAATTTGGGATGTGTTCAGCCCAAGGAGCACCTTGCACCAAAAAAATACTTTTTTTTTTTTTTTTAATTTTAAATTTTATTTTATTTTATTCACAGGCCCTGTGAGCATTTTGGTTGATTTTTAAAGTTATTTCCATGTCTCTGCAGACGTGGATTTTCTTGTTTGTGGCCAGGGAGTTGCCTGTTCCTGTTTTTTAACCAGGAGGAGCTTCCTCACACCTGGATGTGGTGCAGGACACCTCTGGAAGAAGCTGGAGGTTTGGGGCTCACCAGAGGCCTCAGGAGATGGATCAGGAGCGTGGTGAGAGGGAATCCAAGTCCCCAGGTGCTCCTGCTCTGGGGAAGGGGCCAGAAAGGGGGAGGAAATGGTTGCCATGCAGATAATCCCTCTACAGGCAAAGGGAAAAAAAATAAAAAGAAAAAAAGAGGGACAAGAGAGAGACTCTTTCTCCTAATTTGAAATCTGAGCTCACTGGGGATGTTCCAGGTGCTCTTTGCCATTGGTTTCTAATTCTTCAAGGCTCCTCAAATCCAGTTTAACTTGTAAATAACCTTTGTTATAGACCGGGTGCCAAAACCCTCAATTGTTTGTGTCACCCAGTGCCCGTGTTATTTTTCTCCTCCTCCTTTTAAATCTGAGTTTTTTGAACAACTTCCTTTCCTCCCTCCTGCTCCCCAGCTTTCAGATATTTCACCTGGGAGGGGAATATTTTTTGCACAGCAAGATTATTTTAAGTGCAAAGGCTCCTTTTAGTGAAAAGCTGCAACCAGAGGATGTGTGAAGGTTCCTAAAGGATGGTTTGGTTTTTTTTTTCTTTTCAGGTGAATTTAAAGAAAACAGTGGAAGAAAAAGAGTAGGAAAAGCATCATCTGGTGGAGGGAATGGTGCCTTTCCCCAAAATCCCATCCCCAGAAGTGATCACTCTCTATGGACCCCCCAATAGCAACTTAAATTTCTCCTTTAGGGGACTTAAGGTGTTTCCCTTTAGGGGCTTTAGGGGGTTTCCTGTGCAGGTCCCCACAGCCCAGGGGGTTTTCCAGCAGCCCAGCCCCTTTCCCTCTCCCTGCTTTTCCCTGCAGGAGCTAAAATCCCTGCTGCAGCGAGGGCCAGCTCCAGGTGCAGCCAGCAGGATGCCTTTCCCCTGGGCTGTTACCCAAATCTGGGTTTTTACCCCAATCTGGGCTTTTACCCCAATCTGGGCTTTTACCCCAATCTGGGCTTTCCCCCCTGGCTCCAGAGCTCTGCAGGAGGCTGTGCTGGCAGAGTGGCAGGAGTTGGAGCCTCCCATGATCCATGAAAAATTCCAGTTTTTTTTTTTTTTCTCCTCACCACCCTCTGCCCTTCCCAGAGCCTTGGGACCATGGCCAGCACGTTTTGGGGGCCTGTGGGATGAGGGTGGATTCATTTCTTCCCGTTTTTGGTCTGAAATCCAATCCTTCCTCCCATGCTGGGGCTGGGAATGTGTCCCCCTTCTGAGCTAAATATCAAGGCCTTCTCCCAAAATTCTGTCTGGGCTTTGCATTGCCACCCCTGTGCAGTAACTGTTCTTATCATTCATGGGCATTTTTTTAAAGGAAAAGGAGATTTTTTTTTTTTTTTTGGGAAAACCCAATTCCAGTGGAAACTGTTACTCTCCAGTGCGACCACATTCACAGGGGTTCTTGGATGAGGGAAGAGATGAGGATCTGACTCCGTGTTTCAGAAGGCTTGATTTATTATTTTATGATAGATATTACATTAAAACTATACTAAAAGAATAGAAGAAAGGATTTCATCAGAAGGCTGGCTAAGAATGACAAAGGCTTGGACAGAGAGTCCAAGCCAGCTGACTGTGATTGGCCATTAATTAGAAACAACCAACATGGGCCAATCACAGATGCACCTGTTGCATTCCACAGCAGCAGATAATCATTGTTCACATTTTGTTCCTGAGGCCTCTCAGCTTCTCAGGAGGAAAAATCCTAAGGAAAGGATTTTCCATAAAACATGTCTGTGACACTCCAGGGCTCCCAGTTAGGTGTCACCTGCTGCTGTCTCTCCATCCCAAAGCAGAGTGGGGTTCATTTAGTGGGGTTTGCCCTGTGCCAGCACCCAGAGCCAGTGCTCCTGAGTCTCACCTCCTTCCTCAGCCTTCCCACCCCACTGTCCCCAGGGGAAAAGTGCCTGGAAACCATTCTCACCCCCAGACTCCTGCCCTAGGTCAGGAACTTCCTGAAGTGGGACAAGGTGTGGTTGCAGGATTTCTTTTGGCACAGAGGAGTCTTCCTGGTTGTTTTCTGGCTGGAGAGAACACTCCTGTGTGTAGCCAAGGCTGTTGTGCTGCTCCCAGTCCCGGTGGAGGTCAGATCCCAAGGCAGGGAAGGGAAATATTCTGGTTTCTGCTGGGGCTCTTACCATGGATACCCTGCTCTGGGAAATAGGGACAGCAGCCAGGTGATTTGGGGAGTTCCCCCTTGGCTCCCCCCCTGCTCCCTGGAATGTTTCAGCTTCAGGAAAATAAAGGGTTTGGGTTTTTATTCCTCAGTGCTTCAGCACAGGTCACCCTGCAAATGCGTCCCCACAGCATTTTCTCCTCTGCTTCAGCCCTCACAAGTGAGGGATCATCTTCCATGGGCTCACCCAGCCCCAAAAGGCTGAGGAGAGGTGTCAGGAGGGGGAGGGAGAGGAAAATCACCCCCCTGGCTAGCGGGCTCTCCGCACAAAGCGCGGTCTGCAGGGAAATCTGGAGCCTGGGATGAGACCCTGGAGCTCTCCGGGTGTTTGTTTCCATCCCCAGAAACCCCTGCTGGAAATCCCTGCATTTGCTGCCTCCCCAGCTCTTCATGAACAGCCTCTGGTGGGTCACCAGGACACGCTGTGAGTGCTCAGAGGAGCAGGGCTGCTCCCAAATCCTCCTCAGGTTTTCCTTTTGCCACCAAACCCCTCCCTTCCCAGGGCTGTCCCCTGCATCCAGTGTCCTCTGGGGTGCCAGCTGGAGGCCCGGTGCTTTATTTTGTGGAAAACCGTGCTGGAAGCACCTTCAGTGAGGATCACAGTGGATTCCTTGGAATTCTGCACCATCCCTGGGTGCTGGGGTTTGCTGGTGCTCCAAGCAGTCCTATTCCACCTTTGGGTTTCCTTGTTTGCAGGATCTTTAATTTTTTTTTTTCCTTAATAGCCCGAGGTGACTTAATCAGGCTTGAATTTTCACAAAAAGAGGGTTTGCATGGCTGGAAGTTCAGGGAGATGATGATGATGATCCCAGGAAATGCAATTCCCATCCCATGCTCACAGCATGACCCACTCAAGCCTACTTTCAAAGCCTTTTTTTCTTTTTCTTTCTTTTTTTTTTTTTTTTCTTTTTTGGCAACAGGCTTTACCCAAAGCATCCCCTGGGGCTCCCCCCCTTCACAGCTCAGCAGGTTTAATCCATGGCTGGAATTCAGGGGCTTCTGAGCAACAAATGGCACCTTCGGGCTTTTAAAAAAAAAAAATTATTACAATGATGGGGTAAAAGAAGGGATGTAAAGGTATGTTGTTCCCAAGGGGTGGCTGATTGCAGGATTTGGGGTGGAAGGACCTTGATGTCCAAGTGAAGAGGGCTCTGGCTGGGGGAGGAATGTGTAATATTTTCCTGTTTAACAGCCTCACTCAGTGTTGGGATGTTGGGAGTGACGCTGGTTGTGGTTTGCCCTTCCTCCCCCTGCCCCTCCCTGACTCACCCAGCCCTGAATCACCCTCCTGCTCTGCTGAGATCATCTCCGAGGGGTTGGGACCCACCCGGCGCCCCTCCAGCAGCCCCTGGGGCATCCTCTGGGCTCCTGCACCAGCTGAGTCCCTGGGGCTGAACCACAGAGGGATCGGCCCTAGTGGAGCAGGGATCATGTCCCCCTCTCCCCTAAAATAACCCAGGCTGGTGGCATTCTTGGGAAGGGCTCTGCTCCTTTTGTTCAGGCTGGTTTTTGGGGACAGGCTCGATAAGGCAGGCAGGAGCTGCCGGGGGGTATAGTAGAGGTGGCCTTTGAGTCCTAGGAAAATATCTGTATTGTACTTGAATATCTGTGTATAGGCCTTGCCCCGGTAGGTCCCGGTTGTTCTTGGTGGGCTGCAGCTGTGGCTGGTGAAGGTAACTGGGATAAAACGGGGTGAGTTGGCCAGTCAGGGAGAGCCTGGAAGGAGCCATGGCTAAGAAGGAACAACAAGCAGAAGAAGGAGTCAGTGCTGTGAAGAGCTGCCCCCAAGAAACAACACTGAGAAGGTACAGGACTTTAGAAATGTGAGCACAACACTATGGGCCTCTAGAAATCAGATAACAACAGGGGGGATTTGGGATTTGCTCCATGACTCTCTTTTATCACCCCGAGCAATCAGATCTGGCACAGGAGACCTTTCACCCTTCCTGAAAAGAAAGGGAATTGATGCTCTCTCTCTCTTTCTCCCTCTGTTCTGCCCTTTGTCTCAGGCATTTTGGCATTCCCTTTTCCCCAGGTTTCATCCCGCTCACCTATAAATAACTCCTGAAAACACCTCTGCAGGTGATAATTGAAATTAATCTGAGGCTGCTCCAGCCAGCTCCCTGTCACCCGAAGGCAGTGCCAGGGATCCAAACTGCCCTGGGATGGGATATCTGCAGTGCCAAACCCTCTGGGATGCTGCAGGACAGCTCTGGAGGATGATGCAGGGGCCAAAGCATCTTCTGGACCCCTTCCCATGGTTGTTCCCACAGCATCATCCCTGCACTGCTCCCCAGGCTGGACCATCCCAGCTGCAATCCCAAAGCCACTGATTTTGGTGGATGCACAGGGGTTTGGGGTGAGTTTGGGTGGTTTTGGTGAAATGAGGCTGGTGCTGTTCCATGCAGGTTGGTTTCTCTCCTCCACACTCCTCAGGGAGGTGGGATGCACTCCTCATCTTCCCAAGTTGTGCTTCCATGGTTTCCCACAGTGGGAAATGAGCTCCAGGAAAGCTTCCCCAAACTGGAGCCATGCCTGGGTACCAGCAGCAGTGAGTATTTGCTTTTTACAGAGCCACCCAAAAGGTAGATTAGCAAATAAATGAATTAAATTGTTAATTGCAGTTCTGAGTGTGAGCATCCAAGTGAGAGTGTCCAGGGCAAGGGACCCTCCTGTGGGTGGAGGTAAGGAAGGGCCCCAGGTAAGGAAGAGGGGGTGTTCCTGTGCCTGGGAATAACCAGGATATTTATTTATAAATATATATATTTTAATATAAAATTTATTTTAGTATTTACAAATATATAAATATTTATTTATAAATTCCCCCCCTCTAAGGGACAATGGCTTTCAGCTGACAGAAAATGGGTTTAGATGGAATATGAGGAAGAAATTCTTCCCTCTGAGGGTGGTGAGGTTTCCCAGGGAAGCTGTGGCTGCCCCTAGAGCCCTGGAAATGTCCAGGGCCAGGTTGGACAGGGCTTGCACACCCTGGTGTGTTCCTGTGGGCCAGAGGTCTCCATGGAGAGACACACTGGGGAGCTGGAGGAGCCCGAGATCCACCCAGAGCTCCCATGGCAGCGGTGGGAAAACCTCCCTGTTGCCCCTGGGGACTGGGCTGAGGCTGAGAAACGCTGTGGCTGCAGAAAAATGCCAGCAATTCCTGTCATTTCCCGTGGTCTGGCTGGTGGGAAGCAGGGAGGGATGCTGGCTGCATCCTCCCCCCCAGAGCCAGGGCTGCTGTGTCCCCCAGGACACCCCATCCCAAAACCAGAGAGCTTCGGGGCCATAATTTGCAGCTGGGCTGGGTCTGAGCAGTGCAGAAGAGCTGGGAAGCAGCACTGGCTCTTTCCCAGACTTCCTGAGTGTTAAATCCAGGGGAAAATAAGGCAAAGGTCCCTGGGTGGGGAGCAGAAATCGCCAGCTCTGGGTGGAGGGAGCTGCTGAGGTGGGAGGTGTTTGTACCCCCGTTCTCCAAGGGCAGTGAGGGCATTTTGGCTGCTGTCTTTTCCCTGAGATTTGAAGGATTTGCTGGGAAAGCTGAGGCTGCAGTGCCTGGGGCTCTGAGGAGCTCGGGGAGAGGAGCAATGGCTGGCCCTGCCCTCAGTTTCCCCTTCTGGGAAGTGCCCCATTGTCAGCTCTGGGGCTTTAATCTGAGCTGTGGCTGTGGATTATGGCAGATGTCTTTTATGGAAAATCCTTTCCTTAGGATTTTTCCTCCTGAGAAGCTGAGAGGCCTCAGGAACAAAATGTAACCAATGGTTATCTGCTGCTGTGGAATGCAACAGGTGCATCTGTGATTGGTCTCATGTTGGATGTTTGTAATTAATGGCCAACCACAGTCAGCTGGCTCAGACTCTGAGCCACAAGCCTTTGTTATCATTCTTTGCTATTCTATTCTTAGCTAGCCTTCTGATGAAACCTTTTCTTCTATTCTTTTAGCATAGTTTTAATGTAATATATATCATAAAATAATAAATCAAGCCTTCTGAAACATGGAGTCAGATCCTTGTCTCTTCCCTCATCCTGAGACCCCTGTGAACACTGTCACAGTGGATTCCTCCATCTCCCAGCAAGGGAAGCTGGGCTGGAGGCTCTGCCCTGGTTTTTGGCCCCGAGTTAAGGGGCAATAAGAGGGGACATCATCCCTGATGAACCCTTCCTGGGAAGGTGTGGGGAGCCTGAGCTGTGGTGGGGATCCAGCTCCTTCCTCTGAGCCTCTTGTCCCAAGTGCTTTGGCTCCTAACTGGCTCAGGGAAGCCTCTCCTGGCTGGCAGCAGTGTCCATGTTCCTGGAGCACCTGGCTGGGGGATGAACAAGTCCCCGTGGAGTTCCAGCCATGGTACTGGGCTGGCTGGCTGGGAAGGGTGGCCTTGTCCCTGCTCCTGCCTCTGGGTGATCCCAGAGTGGCCTCTGCTGGGCACAGGGAGGCTTCTCCAGCCCTGGCCCTGCACATTCCTTCTCCAAGGGAAAATCAGGAGCAGGATAAAGCAGCGAGGGTGAGGAGAGTGAAGGGAGGAAGAGGACACCTGGATTCTGCTGTTGTTTTTCTTTGGCTGTGTTAAAAATGTTTCTGAAACAAGTCATGGGATGGGCATTTTGAAACTTCCTTCCTTTCAGTTTTACTTCCCCTGCACAAGGGGGTTGGAGCTGCAATTGGGATATCTTTATTTTTTTTTTCTCTGATCTGAAATCAAAGAGTTCTCCCCTTGTCCATGCAGAGAAAGTCACTGGGTTGATCCAGAGCCAGTTTGCAGCAGGGCACTTGGAGAACTTCCCCTCAAGGACATTTTGAAGTGGGATTTTTTTTGTTTTTGGCATTGGACACTGCTGGGAGCCAGGGATGCTCAGAGAGGATGGAGCCACCGTGGCTGTGCTGTGACAGCCCTGGGAGGTCTGCAGGGTCTCCTTTGCAGCTGTCACCAGAGCCACGGGCACAGCCTGAGCTGTCACCTCAGGAAGGTGTGGAGCTGCAGGAGCTGCACTGCCAAGCAGCTCAGCCCTCACACACCGTGGGGAGTCTGCCCACCCCAGAGAAAGGTCTCCTTCTGTTTGTGGTGAGCATGAGCAGGGGAAGGAAAAGTGCTGGGCAGGTTGTGGGTGTCCAGGAGATTTGGGCACTGCAGTGGGGACAGGCCGAGCACAGAGACTGCCTTGGACTTCCCACAGCTTCCTCTGAAATCCCTGCTTTTCCAAACTGCCAGAGAAAAGAGCAGCAGCAGGTGCTCAGCAGGACACCTGTGCTGCCCCTGGTGTACTGGGATGCCCCCAGCTCAGAGCCTGGAATATTCACCTGGGAGCTGTGGCAGCCTCAGGATGTCACCACTCAGCAAGGACAGCAATGCTGAGAAGGGGGTTTGTCTATCCAGGTGGCTTTCACACCGTGGGGGATTCAATCTGTCCCTTCTCCAGCTCTTTTTCCATGAACAAACATGCATCCCCCCCCCCCCCCCCCCCATAACTCTCAAGACAGAAAACACAGCAGCCTTTATTTTTGGTATTTGGGGTTTATTTATAGGGCTGGGATTTTGGGTGATGCTTCCCTGAGCATCACCTACAAGGACCAAATCAGCTGTGGGGGTTTATAAGCAATGCTCACAAAGATCTCCTGACCAGCAGGTGAGCTCCAGCACATCTGTCACAGCACATCTGCCTGATGGGCAATTTGGGGGAAACACCAGTGGTTTTCCAGCAGCTTGATATTGTTCAGGGTCTTGTAAACCCACGAAGATGTGCACAGAGCTTGGTTTGCGTGACAGGAACTGTGAGTGTACAACATTTGCCTCTCCTACAACAGCAGCCACGCAGAGATTTCAAACAGGAATCTGACCAGATGGTTCTCCTCCAAAAACCCCTACCTATCTCTGCTGCAGGTGGAGGTTAAAAGAATAAGTCACTGAGTCCTCTGCACACTGACAGGTGGAAGCCAGGAGCTGAGGATTTCACACTCAGACCTTCCCAAGTGACTGCAGCACTCCTGCACAAGGCATTTTTAACAACCCACTCTTAATTAAAAGGCCAAAATTAGATCAGTGGAACAGCCCTTCTCGTGCTGCTATTTCAAAGGATCCCGATCATTCCTTGGCTGAGAATCACAGTGTTTCATTCATTGCAGTGACATCTGAGCTGTTCCCTGACCCCCGCTGCGTGTCTGGAGCAGGAGCTCGGTCGCCCACACCGTCCCCCAGGCGCTAGTGGGACTTGGCTTTGGTGGCCTTGCCCGTCCTGCCCTTCTTGCCGCAGCACCTGCGGCAGCAGCAGAGGCAGCACTTGAAGGAGATGAAGAGGAAGAGGAAGGTGACGGCGGCCAGGAAGGCGATGACGTCCAGCGAGTGGTACTGCACCCAGTTGAGGTCGTGGGCGGCAGGGCGCAGGTGAGGGGCCCCCTTGTGCCTCATCACGAACTCCACCCAGTGCACGGCCAGGTCCAGAGGGTGGATGGGCCTGTCCAGGTGCAGGTCGGAGAGGCGCTGGATGTTCTCCTTGTACCTGCCGAGAGAGCGTGCAACCCTTTGAGCCCCTCAGGGAAATCCCAAGGGCCTTGCCCTGGAAGGATACACCAGAGAGTCTGGGCTGAAAGAGGAGACTTCCCCGTGGAGCCTTGCAACACCATGATCCACTCCAGTTCCTTCCCCCAAATGTCCCAAATTCTCCTGGTTTTCTCCTTTCCCTGTTCCCTCATTGCTTGCGGTACCCCTGGTGGCCAGCCCTGTAGGGCACTGCCCTCAGACCATTGGCCACTGACCCCAAAGTTAACCTTGTGCAGAGCACATGGACAGGGCTTTGCCCCTGATTTCCTCTTCATCCTTGTCCCAGATTGCAAGGCAATGTGTGCTCTATCTGCCATCTGTTAGAGGTGTGGCAGCTGTCTCCCGTTCATGGGGCACTTTTCTTTATCTCTTCCACAACCACTCTTCCCTCTGGGGAGACACCTGCTGATAACAGGTATTGAATGTCACTGCATGGCTGATAAGAACTACAGCATCCCACCGGGAGAGCCCAGAGGGAGAAGCCAAGCATTCCTAACTGGATATACTCTGAGATCCTGGGACAGCAAGACAGCTTCTCCACTGGATTTCCCAGAGGAACAACAGCTGCCTCTTTCATTGGATCTCCAGAGGAAGACTACACCCTTCTACAGGATCCCTGCTCCAACAGAACCACCCCTGACACTGCAGGAGGGCTGCAGCCACAATTCCAATGGGACTGCTGCCAGCACCCTGACCCACAGGGTGTCAGGCTGGGCTCTGACTCTGTCAGTGTTGGTTTAGTTCACTGCATTGTTTATTTTATCTTTTTTATTTTCTTCCCTATTAAAGAACTGTTATTCCTGCTCTCATATCTTTGCTGAGAGCCCCTTAATTTCAAAATTACAACAATTTGGAGGGAGGGGGTTCACATTTTCCATTTCAGGGAAGGCCCTGCCTTCCTTAGCAGACACCTCTTTCCAAATGACAATCCTGTAGAAATAAATCTCACTGGAATTGACCATATAAAGGCCCCTCTGCCTCTCTTGGCTGAGCTAGCCATGGTGAGTGTGGGCCGTGTGGACTTGACTGCCTTGCCTGAATGCTCACCCAAGTGGCTTTTCCACAGGAGTTGTGTCACCATTGAGCCAAAAATGACACAAATTCACTCAAAGGATGGCTTGCAGGAGAAGGCTGATATATTACATTAATACTATACTGAAACTATACTAAAGAGATACTATACTACGCTACAGAAAAACCCATGACTGTCTGAGACAGCCAGGACACAGCTTTCAGTGATTGGCTAATCACTCAAAACAACCTCTCAGGCCCTGAAAAATGTAAACAGTGAACTGGAGGGGGGCAAACTGGGGGATATGTGATCTCATTACCTGAAGCTGTAATTGGGATATTAACCCCTCATATGTGAATGGACCAAACTTACATTTGTCTGAAAAACTCGTGACCATCATCCATCTTGGGTGTAGCCTCTGGGAGGCTTCTGACTGCCCAAGGTGTGCCTATTGAAGGCCTTTAATAAATACCCACTTCATTCTCTTAACCTTGTCTAGTCTCTGTTCTAGGGGGCCACTCCAAGGCATCAGTTTTCTGGCACCCCAGATGGGACAAGAAAAGCTTCTGGAAAACCCTTGGACCATAGAAAAATCCAGTTTTTAAAAATGCCCTCTTAACTCTCTTAATCTTTTCTAGCCTCTGTTCTAGGTAGCCACTCCAAGGCATCAGTATCACAGGGTGGGGTGGGTTGGAAGGACCTTGAAGCTCATCCCTCATGGGCAGGGACTCCTTCCACCAGGCCAGGTTGGTCCAAACCCCATCCAGGACACTTCCAGGGATGGGGCAGTCGCAGCTCTTGTGCTACTGAGCCCCTTGAGAAGGATAATGGCAAAGTTAGAGGCCCAGGAAGTGACAAAAAAAAAAAAAAAAAAGGAAAAAAAAAGAAAAAAAAAAGAGGGAAAGCTTAGTTTGAGCTCTCAGCAGAATCTCTGGGGTGAAGGTCTCTGGCTGAAAGGGGAGACTGGGGGTGGAAAAGCTGGCCAGCTTTTCCAGCTGCATTATTATTGTTTTTGTTAGCAGTAGAGTTATTGCTATTATTGCCATAAAAATTGGTAGGAAACAATGCCAATAAGCTGCCATTTCTCAGGAATGTGGTGGAGTTTCTTAGTCCTTGGCACCCTCGAATGGGAGCAGGGAAGAGCTCTCATGTCTCAAAGAAATCTCTGTGCTGCCTTTAAGCCCCTTGGGTGTGCTGACTGCACCCCTGTGATGCTCCCTCAGTGCATCCCTGCGGGTCCCTCCTGCTCTGTGCTGGAATTGTCCAGCCTTGCTGAGCCAGGCAAGGCTGTCTGTGCTCACAGAATTCCTCATGAGCACTGAGGGGAGGAAAAATGCCTGAGAAAACTCACCTGTAAGATAAATGAGCGATAAATACGTTTGATATTTAACCCCACTGACCTGTGCCACCAGAGATTTGGGAACAAAAGCTGTTTGCCACTTGTGTCAAAGCCCTCTCTGTCACTCCCTTGGCTTTAAGAAGGTGACAATTTTTTGGCGATTCAATTCCTTCCATTGCATTCCCAGCCCATCTCCCCTGCTCCCTGCAGCCTCCCTTCTCTTGTCCACTTAAGGAGACAGCCTGAAGTTAACCCAGGGTGAGCATCAGCTTCTCCATGGAAGCAGCTGCTATCCAATCCAAACTTTTGATCCAAGAAGCCATTTAGGAAGAGAAAAGCACCCTGTCAAGCTGGAAGTGAACGTGCTGGGGCTGCACACTAAGAAGGGGGAAGGCTGTGCCTCTGGTACTGACTTTTTGTCGTTGATCACGGCTTTCAGGGCGTTGGAGATGTCAGCGGAAGTCATGTCCAGGATGTTGAGGGTCAGCCCTGCTCCCCGGGACTCCACTCGCTTGGCATTGTCCATCTGGTCCCCAAAGAGAGGCATCAGCACCATGGGCACAGCATTGCAGATCCCCTCGTAAACGCCGTGGGAGCCTCCGTGGGTGATGAAGGCTCGAGTCTTGGGGTGGGCTGTGGAGGGAAGCACAGGCTTGTGTCAGCTCCTGGGATTACTGACTCCCAGCAACACGTCCCTGGGGAAAGAACATGCATCAGAAAGGGCCGTGGCTGGGATAAATCAGGGATTTGGGGCTGTTGTGAGCATCATCCCTCATGGGCAGATTTAGGGACTGGAACTTTATAGACCTCTGTCTCGGTTTGGGGTAAATCCCCCAACTTTAGGATTAAACCGGAGCCAGGTGAGGTCAGAAAGGATGTTACCACCAATTAGTTTTTCACCATCTCTTCCATGGTAGTGAAGGTCCCTCACAGTTGAACCTGTTCTGTTACCAGCAAATCCTGGCAACAATTCCACCACTTTAAAAGCCCAGAGACCTGTCTGGAAGTGCTCCCTTAAGGACCATGAAGTTTATTTTCAGGCCAGAAGACAGGACAAAACCCCAGCTGGCTGTTGAGACTGCTTAGTCAGACATACTCTCATCTTTGACTGGTACTGGAGTGTTGGAAAGCCTTTTCAAACAGAGTTGTGTCATAATTCAGCAATTCCCAGCTAAGTTCCTAAAGGACCAGCTCTGGCTCCACCAGCGAAGGAAGGTTTGTGACCCACGGTGCTGGGTCAGGGGATGGTAACTCACACCTGACCCACAGATGATGCCCCTGGGGCCTCACCACAGCAGGCTGGTGTCAGCCCAGGGTGTCAGACCTACCCAGGAGGTCGTTCTGAGGCAGCCACTTGACGAGCTTCACGTTCTTGGGCAGGTTGGGGGGTGCCTTGCCTGTGTAGCGCCAGAAGACCTGGCAAGGGAAGCAAAGCCCACGTCAGATCCCAGCAGGAGAAGGGAGGGAGGAGCTGAGAGCAGCGTGGAGCTGCTCTGCTGGAAGGGGAAGAGGGGATTGGTACCGTCTGAGGGACTGTTCCCAAGCCCTCCGCGATTTCCATGGCCTTCTTCATGGGGATCTCGGACACCATGGAGCCCAGCGAGAAGACAACGATGCCATGCTCTCCAGAGGCGTTCACCATGGCTTCAAATTCCTGCCAAAGGAAAGCAAGCCTTTAGTCAAAGCCCTTTCTCTTGTCGGGGGCTGGAATTGCTGCCACCTTCCCACAGAACTCTCTGGAAAGGCAACAGAACAAGCAGTGAGCACGACAAAACTGGGACCAGGAAAACGAGATGTTATTGGCAGCTCTGCATCCAAAGCAGCACGGCCAGCAGGTCCAGGGATGGGATTCTCCCCCTCTCGTGAGACCACACCTGGATCCTGCATCCAGCTCTGGGATCATCAGCATGAGAAGGACATGGGACTGTTGGAGCAAGACCAGAGGAGAACCTGGAGTTGACAAGGAGTCAGGAACACCCCCCTTATGGGGACAGGCTGGGACATCCTGTTCAGCCTGGAGCAGAGAAGATTTTTGTGAGGAGACCTCAGAGCCCCTTTCCAGTGCCCAAAGAGACCCAGAAGGAAGCTGGAGCAGGACTCTTCATGAAGAACTGGAGTGATGGGACAAGGAGCAATGGGTTCAAACCAAAAGGCAAAATTTGTGTTAGGTATCAGGAAGAAATTCTTCTCTGTGAGGGTGGGGAGGCCTTGCAGGCTTCTGGCACAGCTGTGGCTGCCCCTGGATCCCTGGAAGTGTCCAAGGGGAGGATGGATGGGGTTTGGAGCCACCTGGGACAGTGGAAGGTGTCCCTGACCACGGCAGGGGATTGGACTGGATGGGCTTTAACATCCCTTCCAATTCAACCTGTCCTATGATCCTGAAGAAAATGAGTCTTTGGGAAGTAAAAACGGGCACATTTAACCCCAAGCCTGGATTCAGAGCTGATGTTCTTCTTTCCAAGCCACGCAGCTACAAGAGAGAATTAAAATCCTGGAAGAGGGTTCTGACAGCAGGTATCTCAAATTTCTAATATCTGGATTTGTTGTATCTGCTTTGGGTGTGATAACATTGAACTGCTGCCAGTTTTGTCTCTCTTTTGTTTGAGTGATTTAAATAATAGAAGGAGATCTAGCACTGGAATCCAGGAACAAAAAGATTCCAATGAAGCAGAAAACTGAAGCAGAAAAAAAAAATAGCCCAAGGCTGGAGCAAAAATTCTTTGAAACAGAAAAATGTTTGGTTGAGCCAAGGAAGGAAAGGCAAAACTGAAGGAAATTGTTGCAGGCATCAGAGTTAAATAAGGGAGAAACAATGAACTAAATGTTTCTCTAAGTCTGGCAATTGCCATGTTATCTCTGGGATCTGAGGGGATAACCAGAGAACCATGGAATGCTTTGGGTTGGAAGGGACTTTAAAGATTGTCTCATTCCAACTCCCTGCCATGGGCAGGGACAACAGAGACTGACTCTGTCAGTTTATGCTTTTTTCCATATTTTTGTGGCTGTCTCAAGGCATATTTAATCCTATTTGTATTCTGTGGGACATCAGTTTTACTTTGTTTTTCAGATGTTTTTGAGTTCCAAGGTCTGACTTTCTGCTCAGAAGTTCTCCTGCTGTGAGGAAACGCTTTGCAGCCCTGCTCTGGGGATATGCAGGTTATTTTAGTAGTGGTTTTAATCAGCACCTATTCATACTTTTACAAAATATCTGCAGTGGAGACTCATGCAAAAAATAAGAGAATTAGGAAGATTTCGAAACAGAAAGTGGGAGATATCCCATACTGAGAAATTCTGGCACAGTTGAAGCAAAATACAGTTGCAGTGCAGAGTATACTTTACACAAAAGTGGCAGTGGTGGGGATTTAATTCCAGCCTGCCTGAACTGTCTGAAGTTCATGGAACATTCTCAGTTGGAAGGGACCCACAGGGATCACTGATCCAACCCCTGGCCCTGCACAGACACCGCAATAATCCCACCCTGTGAATCCCTGGGAGCAGTGTCCATACACTCCTGGAGCTCTGGCAACCTCAGGGCCGTGCCCATTCCCTGAGGAGCCTGGGCAGTGCCAGCACCCTCTGGGGAAAGAACCTTTTCCTAAAATCCAACCTAAACGTCCCCAACACATCTCCAGCTGCTCCCTTGGGTGCTGGGTGCTGTCCCTGCCCCACAGAGAGCAGAGATTGGAGCTGTCCCTCCACTGCCCTCTTAAGAAAGCTGGAGACAGGAAAAAGGAAAAGGGAATGGAAATAGACAGGAAAACTGGAAAAGAAAAAGCCTGAGGTTTTTTTGTTTTGTTTTGGGTTTTTTTTTTGGTGCAGGTTTGACTGGGAATGCCGAGGTGTCCCACAAAGTAACTCTTCCCTCATTGTTGAAGGAATGCAGCAGTGCAAAATGCACTCCCAGCCACTTCCACCTGGCATCCTTTATTCCAGCCTGGGAGCTCCATCTCCTGGAGAGAGCTCACAGCGCACCCACAGCTAAACTCAGGGAAAAACCGGGAACTAACCTGGGATAATTTGTTTTCCCGAGTGCAGCCTATGCCTCCGACCAAGACCATGTTGGGCATGAGGGGCCTGGGGTACTCAAAGACAAAGTCGTATTTCATGAGCCAAACAGCGGCGTGGCTGAACAGCTCGGGCACAGTCGCCTCCCGCTGCAGGAACTCCCGGATCAAGGGATCATAGGGGGAATAAAGGACAGAGCAGGCCAGGGAGCTGCCCAGGGTGGCCAGGAGGTTGCCCAGGCGCTGCCGGAAGGACATGCGGTCCGTGGAGCGTGTGAAGAACCGCGGGACGTAGGAAGGAGGGCTGGGACACATGGTGGCCTGGAATTCCACACTGCACGGCAGCCCCCGCAGGAAGTACACGGAGGGCAGGGACAGATGTTCTGCCAGTATCTGCCCACATGGGAAAAAGGGATCCATAAAGATGGCATCAAATTTGCTTCCTTCGAGGTATTGGATCAGCTCTTTGTCGGACAGCAGACGCTTGCAGGAATCCAAGAACATGCTTGTAAAATTGGCAATTTTGGAGAGTTTTTTCAAGAAAGGTTGAGGTGTGAAACTCCTGTGGCCCATCTCTTTAAACTCTGCCTCCACAAACTCCTTGGTGTAGGCCACAGGGTAGGTTTTCAAGGTGTAAATTGGGGATGAATGGATCCGCAAACTTATCTCCGGCGCAACCACCACGATTTCATGTCCCTTGTCCCTGAGCTTCTCTACGATCGGGAGTGTGCTGAGCCAGTGGCTGCCATCAATGGGTATGACCAAGAGCTTCCCACCTTCACCAGAGGTCCACAGCAGCAGGAAAAACACAGCCCAAGAGGCAAGAGAAAGAAATCCTGGCTTTGGAGGAACCATTTCCCCGGTGCCGCTAGCAAAGTTATAAACAGCGGTGAAACTGTGGCCGGGGACGAGGAGTGAATCACGGGGTGCTTCCCACTTGAATTTTAACTAAGGTGGGTTTTTAATTTTTAACAGGCAGAAATTGGGGTAATTTTTAACTGTGGGTAAATACTGGGTTTATCATCTGTTCACAGAGAAGGCTTTCATTGAGTGGCTGCCGTGAGGTGAAGCTGAATGTTTGGACTGACACCAGGAGGGAGGAGTGATCAACAGCCTGTGGGGCTGAGAGGCTGAATGAGAGCCATGAATGGGCTGACCAGCAATCACTACATCATTAACATCCAGTTAATGATCAACCCCCTACCTTGAGTCCACTGCACTGATTGGACATGGAGCTCGGCACAAATCTGACCTTTGGATTGCTTTGTGCCCCCAGAGTGTAACCAAGAAGCTAAGATTGACAGAGGCTTGATAGAGTGGGTTGTAAAGGTTTATCTCCAGATTTGTTGCTCTATCACAGCACTTATCAAAGTGAAAGCCCTGAATTTACAGTAGTAAATGTATTGTAAGCAGAGCAATAACTCCTGCTGTCACAACAGCACAGTGTCTGAAAGCAGAATAACCCAGGGAAATCTCCACTATTTGCACAGCACCTGGGGAATCTGAACAAGGGACAGTAGTTACAATCCTGAAGGCTTCCTTTCCCAACCATCCTCTTATTTGCTATCTTGCACTGCTGCTTGCACAAATCCAGAGGCGGCAGAGCTCCCTCTGCTGTCTTTGCACACGCCTGGTTTTGGGCTGTTGGTGCACATGGAATCACGGAATATCCCCAGTTAGAATTTCCTGACCAACAGGGATCATTGATCCAACCTGTGGCCCTGCACAGACACCCCAACAATCCTACCCTGTGAATCCCTGAGAGCATTGTGCAAACCCTCCTGGAGCTCTGGCAGCCTTGGGGCTGTGCCCATTCCCTGGGGAGCCAGCACCCTCTGGGGGAAGAATCTTTTCCTAAAACCCAGGCTGACCCTCTCTCCTGATGTTCTGTGCTTCACCCAGCTTCATGTTCAGTGAAAATGAAAGGTACTTCAGGCACAGTATAAGTGCCTGGGTATATCCACAGAGTTATTTCCAATTTTTGTTCAGTCAAGTCTCCTACAATTAACTGGCATTCCACATTCCTTAGGGATATTAAATCCTCTGACCTAGAATTATTTTGTCATTTGCCTGGACACAGAGCACGCCAGGAGTGATGGTGACCACTCAACCTATGCTCTCCTGGAGAAAAACCCTTTAGCAAGCCTTGTGATCATCTCAAAGCCTAAGATTCCCACTCCCATGCCATCCTGGGATTTGATCACACCCTGCCTCAAGCACACAAATATCACTACAGTAAACACTTGAAGAAAGCACATGCTGAACAAGCACCCTCAGGGTAAGCAACGACAAACCTTTGAGAGTGGCTTCTTCTGCAGGCAGTTGATGCCTCCAACATAGACCATGTTGGGCATGATGGGGCGCGGATACTCAAAAACAAAGTCGTATCTCATCAGCCACACTGACGCTTGGCTGAACAGCTCCTGTATCGTCACATCCCTCTGCAGGAACTCGGAGGCCAAGCTCTCGTATTTCAAATAAAACAGGTGGCAAAGCAAAGGCTCTGAGAGCCCGATCAGAAAGTTCTTCACGCGCTCTGGGAATGCCATGTGGTCGGAAAGAGATGATAAAGTCTTGGGCACGTAGGATACCGGGCTGGGAGACTGCGCAGCTTTGTAGTCTAAGGTGCAAGGAAGGCCGCGCATGAAGTACACAGAGGGGAGGGAGAGATACTCAGCCAGAATGGGCCCACAGGGCAGCACAGGGTCCATCATGATGGCATCAAATTTGCTGTCCTGGAGGTACTTCATGAGCTCTTTGTCAGACAAGAGATGCCGACAAGCAGAAGTGAACATGTTGGTCAGCTCTGTGATGTTGCTGAGTAAAAATGAGAGCGTTAGGGTCTCAAAGCTATTTTCCCCCAGCTTCTGGTAGTACTGGTCCACAAACTCCTGGGTGTAAGGCACTGGATACGTTTTGATGGTGAAAGACTGGGAGCTTTTCAAGAGCAAGGCAGCATCAGGAACCACAGCCACAATTTCGTGCCCCTTCTCCCAGAGTTTCTCCAGGACCATACGCATGCTCAGCCAGTGACTTCCATCCTGAGGCACCACCAAGAGCTTCCCACCATCTGCCAGACTCCAGAAAGCCAGGAAAAGCACAAGCCCACCATGTACCCGGTGCTTCCACATAACGGTCATGGGGCAAGCAAAGAAACTAGCTGCTCCTCCTTACGTTGTTCAGCAGCATATGAAGAAAAATCTCCTTGTAGCTCATTTATATTGTGGTGGATGTCAATGTCTTATCTCTACAAAATGTTAACTGATACAAGTTATTGGAGTTCAAAGACCATATTGCTGATAAAAGCCTTGATTAAAGTCCTATCAAGGCACCTATGCTTTGCTATTCATTTAGGGTATCTCAGATTATTCAGAATAATCAGTAGAAAAAACAGTTGTCATGGAGGGGTTTTGCTGTGTCAGGGTTATTTCAAGTGACTCACTGTGCACTCAACTGTCCTGGGCCAGAATCAAGTCAGTAACCAAATGTATGGCCACTCCACAGAGCTTATATCACAAGAATTGTGTTGCACTGTTGACAAGCAAGACCTAACCCCCAGTCTTTGCTCAGGAAGGTGACTGGAGTTCACAGAGAATGTCCTCCATGGCAAGCTGGAGCTGGCACATGAAGCAGCTTGCTTCATGTGAGTCACCAAAGTTTGCTTCAGAGTCACCAAAGTTTGGGTAACACATTAACCAACCACCTTTCACCTTTTTAGCAAAGCAGTGATAGAGCAGAAAGCACAGTTTGTGCTCAAGAGGGGCCAGCAGAGTTCATAGGTGAATGGCCCGAGGCTAAACATCTTTTTGAAAAGCAATGATACAGCAGAATATGGGGCTCTTGCTCAAGAGGGGCCACGGGAGTTCGGGGTGAGAGGCTACAGGACAAATGGGTTTGAAAGTTCTTAATACCAGTCCCTTTCCCAAATTGCAGAAGGCTTGGCTGTGGTACATGGTATGTGGAAGTCCATACTCCTGGACAGAAGGGCCTGGCCAAGCAGATCTCACCTGTTATTAAGGCATATTCCACGTGGGCAGGGAAAAGCTGGATGCCAAAAGTTTGCAAGTTTACAAGAGCAACACAAGATACAGGAACGGTACCTGGACAAGAGCTGGCTGGAGAAGAGAGATTCTTTTAGATCCCCCAACCAAGCACTCCTGAACAGAGTGAAATCTGAGCAGTTTCTCCAGGTCTGGAAGGGTTCTTTTGGAGCAGGTAGGATGATGGGAAATCTGATCCATGAAATAGCTACCTTTGCCAAAGGCACCTGAGTGTGATAAATACACTTCCAAGGCTAATCCTAAGTGTTATTCCAAGATTAAGACTAAGTGTTTCCTAAAATGTTTATTTGGAAACGAGGTCTTCCATGTGGCCTATTAAAGAAAAGGGGTTCTTAAAAGCCAGCAAGAAGGACAGTAATGTTTATGGAAAATGCACTAAATAGGAAGGATTTTCAGACATCAGTGGGGAGGTTTAAACTGGATATTAGGAAAAATTTCTTCATGGAAAAGGTTGTCAAGCACTAGAAGGGGCTGTCCAGGGGAGTGGTGAAATCACCATCCCTGGATGGGGCCCTTGGGGCCACAGTTTAGTGGTAGACCTGGCAGTGCTGGATTAATGGTTGGACTCTGATTTTAGAGGGCTTTTCCAACTTTAACAGTTCCATGATTTGATGCAGTCCCATTCTGCAGCTGGTGAAGCAGAACTGTGGCTCTAGCTGGCAGTGGGGTAGCACTGAAAGACCAAAACTGACAGGAGGTGGAGGGAAGGGATTCTCACCTGCCAAGGCTGCATTTCCTCATTTCTGTGGTAAAAAGATCTCAAATAATGAGGTGATGCAGCATTCAACAAGCCTTAAGGTGGCAGTACATACTCAGGTAGTGAACTCAGAGTTGCAAAACCACTCTTACCCTGCATAAAGGCCTCTCGAATCCTCGTATTTGGTACCAAATCACTCCCACCTAGTTAAGTTCTGCTAACATTTCAGCCAAACTTGTATCATCTGTGAGACACTAAAACAAAACCCTGTAAAACAACACTAAAGAGGTAAGAAAACCCCCTCAACCCAAACCCTTGAGGCCAAGCTCAGAAAAGTTTGGGAAAAAAAAAAAAAAAAAGAAGTTCACAAAAGTTCAGCAAAAGTTCATAGAAGTTGCGACACTGGATTTTGAGCAGCACATGAACACCCTCCACGTGTTTACAAGTGCAGAGACTGAAGTCCACAAGTCCAGCCCATTCCGAAGGTGAGATAGCAGGAGAAAGTCAAGTAAAAGTACAGAACTGAGTGCCAAGGTTGTAAGCTGGAAACAGTACAGCAAATATCTGAGCTAAGGGAATCCATGATTATCTCTCCTGTAAGCCTACAAATCCTGGCAGGCAGCCTGTACCTCTTATTAACCCCCTAAATCCCTTTTTAATTCAGAGGGTTTGACTATAAAAAAGAAAATCTGTACCTCTTGAGTGGCTGATTTGGGTTTTTTTTGGGCCATGGTGTGAAAAAATACTCCCTTTTGTTTGCTCTAAGCCTGTTGTATTTCAGTGTTAGTCACAGGACAAATTCTGGGAGAAACTATCAGTTCCCCTTGCACCTTTAGCTACGATTTTCCAGATTTTACAGACCTCTGCCATAATTCTTTTCATAGGTTTAGCTGTGCACTTTATTCCCTCTCTGCTTTTCTAGCCTCAGTGCCAAGTTTGAATCGTCTTAAAAATCCTCCATTTTTACTGTGTGAGATTGGGCTTTTTCTGAAATATCAGACTTATCTCAGCATTTTTTAAAGCAAATATCTGAAAAATCCAACAGGAATAGTTATTAATTAGAAGAAGATCCATGAGGATACTCTGCAAATGACAAAATCTATTTGAAAGGACATTAAAAAACTGGCTGACATGACCTTATTTTAGAAGAATAAAGTAACTTATACTTTGTTTTTTTGATGCTGGATATATATTTAACTAAGGAGCATCACTGCCATGGGATATACAAGCTGGAAAAATGGGCCTATAGAGGCCTCATGAAGGTCAGCAAAGGCAGATGCAAAGATCTGCCTCTGGAACGGGATAATTCGAAGCCACAGGACAGGTGCACTACAGCTTGAATCCAGGAGACGAAAAAAAGTTAAAGAAAAAAATGAGATTAACAGTGACAGGACAAGAGGCAACAGTCACTGCAACATGGAAAATTCAAACAGGATTCAGGAAACAATTGGTTGTAAGGTGTGTTCTCAAGAGGAGATACATAAAATTTGATAAGAGAGAAAAAGGAACAACACAACCTGACCTGGACATATTCTGACAGAAAGTTCTCAGAGAGACCTCTAATGACTTCCAGGTGACAATGTTTTCTGAGTTTATGATAAGTTGAAGGACAGAGATTCCTTCTTTACGGAAAAGAAAAAAAAAAAGACAAAAAAAAAAAAAAAAGACAGAATGATTGAGGAAATAAGAGGGAGGATAAATGGAGTGCTCCTGAAATCACAGTGTGTCTTGCACCACACCAAGAGCCTACTCCAAAGCCAAAGCTGTCTGGGAGCAGAGACACAGGACCAATGAGGATTCTACAAGAGCTAATTCCATATACAGCACTTTCTCCAACCTTCCACTCCTATAATCATTCCCAGATACCAGAACCAGCACCCCTTGCAAAACACAAGCAGTTTGAAATCCTCCTTTCTAATGAAAGCTGAGTTTCAGTTTCCTTGAGATTTCCAAAGCCTCCAAGAACAAGAAAACAGAGCGGGACCCACCTGACTTAGCTTCTTGTAAGCACAATTTACTCCACTAATCAAAACCATGTTGGGCATCAAGGGCTTTGGGAAGTGCAAGACAAAGTCCAGCTTCATGAGCCAAATGGAAGCCTGGCGCAGGAGATCCGGCACGGTCACCTCCCGCTGCAGGAACTCTGAAGCCAGTTCTGCATAAGGTTGGAAGACAACATCGCAGAGGAAGAAATTGGGCATGTCATAGAGCATGTTCTTCACCCGCTGGAGAAAGGTCATGCGGTCTGTAAGGTCTGTAAATACTCTGGGGACATAGGAAGGGGGATTGGGGCACTGGGTGGCTTGATATTCCAAACCACATGGAATTTGCTGCAGGAAATACACAGAAGGCAGGGAAAGATACTCAGCCAGTATTGCCCCACAGGGGAGTACAGGATCTGTGAGGATGGCATCAAACTTGCTCTCCTCAAGGTACCTGATTAGCTTCTTGTTGTGGATTAAGTGTGTGCAGGTGGCCAGGAACAGAGCAGAGGTCTTCTTTGCCTGTTGGTACTGTCTAATGACTCTTTCCAGAAAAGGTCCTCCTTTAAATAAATCCATTACTGACCCTTTGAAAACTTTGTCCATCTCTTCCCGAGTGAAAGGCACTGGGTACATTTTCATCACAAAGTTCTTGGATGGTTTGATCTGCAAGGACACTTCAGGTGCCACTACAACCACCTTGTGTCCCTTCTGCTGGAGCATGTCCAGCAATTCCCGCATGCTGAGCCAGTGGCTCCCGTCCACTGGCACCACCAGGAGCTTCCCAGCAGCAGCCAGACCCAGCAGGGACAGGAGCAGAAGCACAACTGCTGGAGAAGCACTGAGCCCCGGGGCCATTCCAGCAGGGATCAGCTGAGGGCCTCCAGGGAAGGAAACCCGCGGCAGCACAGGAGCTCCGGTGTCTGCTCCACACTTCTCAGCAATCTCTGCCACAGCCCAACACTGTATCCTTGCTTTATCTGCTCTGTGGTAAATGTGTAACCACGGGTGTGATAAAAGGCTGCATAACCAGCTGCAAAGTTCAGGCAGCTGATAAATATCGGGAATGTACCAGATAATCCTAATGTTTTTATTAATCTTGGCAACACTGTCACCTTTGAGCACCACCTGCCAAGCCAACACAGCCTCGAATTTGGTACTAGACTGCAAACAACCATCACCATGGCCAAAATTTTCCTAAATCTGCTAGCAAACAGAGAGGCTGCTTCTCAAACTCAGAACCCCGAGCCTGCCACCTTGCTCCAGGTTCCAGCTTGGGAAATACCCAGGTGAAGAAGCACAAAACATTCACCAACAAAGAAAGACATAGTGAGACAACAAGGACAGAAGCCTTAGGTGCATTTCTCAGTAAACACCAGATTCAACTACAACAATTTGTGAATTAGGAATTGCACCTGACTGCAAGGCTTTGACAGCCCAACAGCCTCATCCGTCACTCACTAAGAGAGTACCAAGTTACACAAAGTCACACAACGCACACAACGTAGCTCTGAATATGTGAAATGAAAGCAGCAAAGGCAGAGCACACTTTAGAAGGGAAAAGGTACAGGACTGCTGCCTACACATGGAAAGGGAGAGAAAAATTCACGAGCATTCATCCAACCACCCAACATGGGAAGTCAATTCCCATCTGCAACACAAAATTCAAGCCTCCTGAACACAGAAATCCATCACAGCACAAATTAAAAACAGACTGTGACCCACCTGAGGCAGCTCCTTGTGAGCACAGTTTGCTCCTCCAATTGGAATGATGTTGGGCATCAAAGGTCTTGGATAGTCTAGCACAAATTCTGACCTCAGGAGCCAAACAGAGCCCTTCGGGAAGATATCCCGCAAAGTCACCTCCCGCTGCAGGAACTCGGAAGCCAGTTTTGAGTAGGGGTCAAATGCAAAATTGCAGAGGAAAAGGTTTTGGGTGTCAAAGAGCAGATTCTTCACCCGCTGGAAAAAGGTCATGCGGTCTGTCAAGTCTGAAAATCCCCTGGGCACATAGGAAGGAGGATTGGGAGTGGCTTCAAAATCTAATCCACATGGGATTCCTCGTAAGAAATAGACAGAAGGAAGGGAAAGATGCTCAGCCAGGATCACCCCACAAGGTATTACAGGGTCTGTAAGGATGGCATCAATCTTGCTCTCCTCAAGGTACCTGATGAGCTCTTTGTTTTGCAGGAGATGTCTACAGCTGGAGAAAAGAAAATCAGTGAATCTATTCATAGCTTCTACTGATTTAAAAAATCTTTCCAAAAAAGATCCATCTTCAAATGTAATATTGAAAAATGCCTTGACTGCATTGTCCATCTCTTCCTGTGTGTAGGGGACCGGGTACATTTTCATCACAAAGTTCTCTGTTGGTTTGACGTGCAAGGAGACTTCAGGTGCCACCACGACCACCTCGTGTCCCTTCTGCTGGAGCATGTTCAGCCCCTCCCGGATGCTGAACCAGGGGCTCCCGTCCACCGATACCACCAGGAGCTTCCCAGCAGCAGCCAGACCCAGCAGGGACAGGAGCAGAAGCACAACTGCTGGAGAGGCACTGAGCCCCGTGGCCATTTCTGCAGGGATCAGCTGAGGGCCTCCAGGGAAGGAAACCTTCAGCAGCAGAGGAGCTCTGGTGTCTGCTCCGAACTTCTCAGCAATCTCTGCCACAGCCCAACTTTGTATCTTTGCCTTATCTGCTGTGTGGTAAATGTGTAATCACAGGTGTTATAAAAGGCTGCATAACCAGCAACAAAGTTCAGGCAGCTGATAAATGTGGGTGATGCAACCCATAAGACTCGCGTTTCTATTAAAAAAATCTGTGCAGCTCTTTCAACTTTAAGCTCCACATGCCAAGCTAACAGAGCCCTGTCAGACTGCACAAATTTGCTGCTAGATGGCAAACATCCATCATCATGGCAAAATTTTGCTAGATCCGGCAGCAAACAGAGAGGCTGCTTCTCAGCCTGAGAGCCCCCAGCCTGCCACCTTCCTGCAGTTTCCAGCTTTGGAAACACCCAGCTGAAGAAAAACCGACAAAAAATTCAACAACAAAGAAAGATGTAGAGAGGCAACTAGGACAGAAGCCTGAGGTGCATTTCTCAGTAAACACCAGACCCAAATACATCAATTTACTAATTAGGAATTGCACCTGACTGCATGGCTTTGACAGCCCCACAGATGCCTTTGTAAGTCACTAACAGAGTACCAAGTTACACAAAGGTACCAATAATTAGAGATTGTAAGTACACTAAAAACTGGACCTGACCGAGGAAAGAAAATCCTGCCCTCACTGGACCTACTTTGACAGGAGGTTCTCAGCGAGACCTCACATGTTCTTCCAGGAGACAATGTTTGATGTGCCCATGATAATTCAGAGCAATGAAAATCCTTCATTAAAGGAATGAAAGGAGACAGAAATGCAGATGAAATCGGCCAGATTGGACCAGAGCATAAATGCACATGTCCTCAATTTAAAGTGAGTCTTGCTTCATATCAACAGCCTTGAGGGAAGAGGCTTCTGAGGAACTCACTCCAATCCAAAGCTGTCTTGGAGCAGAGACACAGGACCAATGGGGATTCTACCAGAGAGAACTCCATAAACAACACTTTCTCCAAACTTCCACTCCTATAATCATTCCCAGATACCAGAACCAGCACCTCCCTACAAAGCACGAGCCGTTTGAAATCCTCCTTTCTAATGAAAGCTGAGTTTCAGCTTCCCTGAGATTTCCAAAGCTTGCAAGAAGAAGAAGAAGAGAAAACAGAGCGGGACCCACCTGACTTAGCTTCTTGTAAGCACAATTTACTCTACTAATCAAAACCATGTTGGGCATCAAGGGCTTTGGGAAGTGCAAGACAAAGTCCAGCTTCATGAGCCAAATGGAAGCATGGCGCAGGAGATCCGGCACAGTCACTTCCCGCTGCAGGAACTCCGAAGCCAGTTCTGCATAAGGTTGGAAGACAACATCGCAGAGGAAGAAATTGGGCATGTCATAGAGCATGTTCTTCACCCGCTGGAGAAAGGTCATGCGGTCTGTAAGGTCTGTAAATACTCTGGGGACATAGGAAGGGGGATTGGGGCACTGGGTGGCTTGATATTCCAAACCACATGGAATTTGCTGCAGGAAATACACAGAAGGCAGGGAAAGATACTCAGCCAGTACTGCCCCACAGGGGAGTACAGGATCTGTGAGGATGGCATCAAACTTGCTCTCCTCAAGGTACCTGATGAGCTCCTTGTTGTGGATTAAGTGTGTGCAGGTGGCCAGGAACAGAGTAGAGGTCTTCTTTGCCTGTTGGTACCGTCTAATGACTCTTTCCAGAAAAGGTCCTCCTTTAAATAAATCCATTACTGACCCTTTGAAAACTTTGTCCATCTCTTCCTGAGTGAAGGGGACAGGATACATTTTTATCACAAAGCTCTTGGATGGTTTGATCTGCAAGGACACTTCAGGTGCCACCACGACCACCTCGTGTCCCTTCTGCTGGAGCATGTCCAGCAATTCCCACATGCTGAGCCAGTGGCTCCCGTCCACTGGCACCACCAGGAGCTTCCCTGCAGCAGCCAGACCCAGCAGGGACAGGAGCAGACTGGTGGAGAAGCACTGAGCCCCGGGGCCATTCCAGCAGGGATCAGGTGAAGACCTCCAGGGAAGGAAACCTGCAGCAGCACAGGAGCTCCAGCGCTCGCTCTGCGCTTCTCAGCAATCTCTGCCACAGCCCAACTTTGTATCCTTGCTTTATCTGCTCTGGGATAAATGTGTAATCACAGGTGTGACAAAAGGCTGCATAACCAGCAGCAGAGTTCAGGCAGCTGATAAATTTGGGGGATGTACCAGATAATCCTAATGTTTTTCTTAATCTTGGCAGCCCTTTCACCATTGAGCACCACCTGCCAAGCCAACACAGCCGCTTCAGAGTACTCGAATTTGCTGCTAGACTGCAAACAGCCATCATCACCAGGCCAAATTTTCCTAAAACTGCTAGCAAACACAGGGGCTGCTTCTCAACCTGAGAGCCCCCAGACTGCCGCCTTCCTCCAGGTTCCAGCTTGGGAAATACCCAGGTGAAGAAGCACAAAACATTCACCAACAAAGAAAGACGTAGTGAGACAACAAGGACAGAAGCCTAAGGTGCATTTCTCAGTAAACACCAGACCCACCTACAACAATTTGTGAATTCGGGACTGCACCTGACTGCATGCCTTTGGCATCCCCACAGACGCGTTTGTCACTAACTAAGAGAGTACCAAGTTACACAAAGTCACACAACGCACACAATGTAGCTCTGAATATGTGAAATGAAAGCAGCAAAGGCAGAGTACACTTTAGAGGTGAGAAGGTACAGGACTGCTGCCTACAAAAATTCAGGAACATTCATCCAACCACCCAACATGGGAAGTCAATTCCCATCTGCAACACAAGATTCAAGCCTCCTGAACACAGAAATCCATCACAGCACAAATTAAAATGAAAGTGCAACCCACCTGAGGCAGCTCCTTGTGAGCACAGTTTGCTCCTCCTATTGGAATAATGTTGGGCATCAAGGGTCTTGGATAGTCTAGCACAAATTCCGACCTCAGGAGCCAAACAGAGCCCTTCGGGAAGAGATCCCGCACAGTCACCTCCCGCTGCAGGAACTCAGAAGCCAGTTTTGTGAATGAGTCAAAGAAAAAATGACAGAGGAAAAGGTTTGGGATGTCAAAGAGCAGATTCTTCACCCGCTGGAAAAAGGTCATGCGGTCTGTCAGGTGTGAAAATGATCTGGGCACATAGGAAGGAGGATTGGGACACTGAGTGGCTTCAAAATCTAATCCACATGGGATTCCTCGTAAGAAATAGACAGAAGGAAGGGAAAGATGCTCAGCCAAGATCACCCCACAAGGTATTACAGGGTCTGTAAGGATGGCATCAAACTTGCTCTCCTCAAGGTACCTGATGAGCTCTTTGTTTTGCAGGAGATGTCTACAGCTGGAGAAAAGAAAATCGGTGAATCTATTCATAGCTTCTACTGATTTAAAAAATCTTTCCAAAAAAGATCCATCTTCAAATGTAATATTGAAAAATGCCTTGACTGCATTGTCCATCTCTTCCTGTGTGTAGGGGACCGGGTACATTTTCATCACAAAGTTCTCTGTTGGTTTGACATGCAAGGAGACTTCAGGTGCCACCACGACCACCTCGTGTCCCTTCTGCTGGAGCATGTTCAGCCCCTCCCGGATGCTGAACCAGGGACTCCCGTCCACCGATACCACCAGGAGCTTCCCAGCAGCAACCAGACCCAGCAGGGACAGGAGCAGAAGCACAACTGCTGGAGAGGCACTGAGCCCCGTGGCCATTTCTGCAGGGATCAGCTGAGGGCCTCCAGGGAAGGAAACCTTCAGCAGCAGAGGAGCTCTGGTGTCTGCTCCGAACTTCTCAGCAATCTCTGCCACAGCCCAACTTTGTATCTTTGCCTTATCTGCTGTGTGGTAAATGTGTAATGACAGGTGTTATAAAAGGCTGCATAACCAGCAACAAAGTTCAGCCAGCTGATAAATATGGGTGATGCAACCCATAAGACTCGCGTTTCTATTAAAAAAACCTGTGCAGCTCTTTCACATTTGAGCTCGACATGCCAAGCTAACAGAGCCCTGTCAGACTCCTCAAATTTGCTGCTAGACTGCAAACATCCATCATCATGGCAAAATTTTGCTAGATCCGGCAGCAAACAGAGAGGCTGCTTCTCAGCCTGAGAGCCCCCAGCCTGCCACCTTCCTGCAGTTTCCAGCTTTGGAAACACCCAGCTGAAGAAAAACCGACAAAAAATTCAACAACAAAGAAAGATGTAGAGAGGCAACTAGGACAGAAGCCTGAGGTGCATTTCTCAGTAAACACCAGACCCAAATACATCAATTTACTAATTAGGAATTGCACCTGACTGCATGGCTTTGACAGCCCCACAGATGCCTTTGTAAGTCACTAACAGAGTACCAAGTTACACAAAGGTACCAATAATTAGAGATTGTAAGTACACTAAAAACTGGACCTGACCGAGGAAAGAAAATCCTGCCCTCACTGGACCTACTTTGACAGGAGGTTCTCAGCGAGACCTCACATGTTCTTCCAGGAGACAATGTTTGATGTGCCTATGACAATTCAGAGCAATGAAAATCCTTCATTAAAGGAATGAAAGGAGACAGAAATGCAGATGAAATCGGCCAGATTGGACCAGAGCATAAATGCACATGTCCTCAATTTAAAGTGAGTCCTGCTTCATATCAACAGCCTTGAGGGAAGAGGCTCTGAGGAACTCACTCCAATCCAAAGCTGTCTTGGAGCAGAGACACAGGACCAATGGGGATTCTACCAGAGAGAACTCCATAAACAGCACTTTCTCCAACCTTCTACTCCTATAATCATTCCCAGATACCAGAACCAGCACCTCCCTACAAAGCACGAGCTGTTTGAAATCCTCCTTTCTAATGAAAGCTGAGTTTCAGCTTCCCTGAGATTTCCAAAGCTTGCAAGAAGAAGAAGAGAAAACAGAGCGGGACCCACCTGACTTAGCTTCTTGTAAGCACAATTTACTCCACTAATCAAAACCATGTTGGGCATCAAGGGCTTTGGGAAGTGCAAGACAAAGTCCAGCTTCATGAGCCAAATGGAAGCCTGGCGCAGGAGATCCGGAACGGTCACCTCCCGCTGCAGGAACTCCGAAGCCAGTTCTGCATAAGGTTGGAAGACAACATCGCAGAGGAAGAAATTGGGCATGTCATAGAGCATGTTCTTCACCCGCTGGAGAAAGGTCATGCGGTCTGTAAGGTCTGTAAATACTCTGGGGACATAGGAAGGGGGATTGGGGCACTGGGTGGCTTGATATTCCAAACCACATGGAATTTGCTGCAGGAAATACACAGAAGGCAGGGAAAGATACTCGGCCAGTATTGCCCCACATGGAAGGATAGGGTCCGTAAGGACGGCATCAAACTTGCTCTCCTCCAGGTACCTGATGAGCTCTTTGTTGTGGATTAAGTGTGTGCAGGTGGCCAGGAACAGAGCAGAGGTCTTCTTTGCCTGTTGGTACTGTCTAATGACTCTTTCCAGAAAAGGTCCTCCTTTAAATAAATCCATTACTGATCCTTTGAAAACTTTGTCCAGCTCTTCCTGAGTGAAGGGGACCGGGTACATTTTCATCACAAAGTTCTTGGATGGTTTGATGTGCAAGGAGACTTCGGGTGCCACCACGACCACCTCGTGTCCCTTCTGCTGGAGCATGTCCAGCAATTCCCGCATGCTAAGCCAGTGGCTCCCGTCCACCGGCACTACCAGGAGCTTCCCAGCAGCAGCCAGACCCAGCAGGGACAGGAGCAGAAGCACAACTGGTGGAGAAGCACTGAGCCCCACGGCCATTCCTGCAGGGATCAGGTGAAGACCTCCAGGGAAGGAAACCTGCAGCAGCACAGGAGCTCCAGCGCTCGCTCTGCGCTTCTCAGCAATCTCTGCTACTGCCCAGCTTTGTATCCTTGCTTTATCTGCTGTGTGGTAAATGTGTAATCACAGGTGTGATAAAAGGCTGCATAACCAGCAGCAAAGTTCAGGCAGCTGATAAATGTGGGGGATGTACCAGATAAGCCTAGTGTTTTATAACAAAACCTTCAGCACTTTTGTCATCTTTCAACTCCACCTGCCAAGCCATTGTAGACCCTTGACACATCTGAAATTTGCTGTTACGTCTCCCGCAGCCACCATCATCATGGCAAAATTTTCCTAGATCTACCAGGAAACCGAGGAGCTGCTTCTCAACCTCAGACGCCCAGCCTGTCACCTTCCTCTAGATTCCAACTTTGGAAATACCCCATTGAGGAAGCACAAAACATTCGCCAGCAAAGAAAGGCGTAGTGACACAACAAGGACAGAAGCCTGAGGTGCATTCTCTGTAACCACCAGACTCAACTACAACAATTTCTGAATTAGGAATTGCACCTGACTGCAAGGCTTTGACAGCCCAGCAGCATCGTTCGTCACTCACTAAGAGAGTACCAAGTTACACAAAGTCACACAACGCACACAACGTAGCTCTGAATACGTGAAATGAAATCAGCAAAGGCACAGCACACTTTAGAAGTGAGAAGGTAAAGGGCTGCTGCCTACAAATGGAAAGGGGGAGAAAGATTCATGAGCATTCATCCAACCACCCAACATGGGAAGTCAATTCCCATCTGCAACACAAGGTTCAAGCCTCCTGAACACAGAAATCCATCACAGCACAAATTAAAATGAAAGTGCGACCCACCTGAGGCAGCTCCTTGTGAGCACAGTTTGCTCCTCCTATTGGAATGATGTTGGGCATCAATGGTCTTGGATAATCGAGCACAAATTCCATCCTCAGGAGCCAAACAGAGCCCTTGCGTAAGAGATCCTGCACAGTCACGTCCCGCTGCAGGAACTCGGAAGCCAGTTTTGTGAATGGGTCAAAGAAAATATTACAGAGGAAAAGGTTTGGGATTTCAAAGAGCAGATTCTTCACCCGCTGGAGAAAGGTCATGCGGTCTGTCAAGTCTGAAAATGATCTGGGCACATAGGAAAGAGGATTGGGACACTGAGCGGCTTCAAAATCTAACCCACATGGGATTACTCGTAAGAAATAGACAGAAGGAAGGGAAAGATGCTCAGCCAGGATCACTCCACAGGGCATAAAAGGGTCTGTAAGGATGGCATCAAACTTGCTCTCCTCAAGGTACCTGATGAGCTCCTTGTTTTGCAGGAGCTGTTCACAGCTGGAGAAACAAAAATCAGTGAATCTTTTTGTAGCTTCTACTGATTTAAAAAATCTTTCCAAAAAAGATCCCTCTTCAAATGTAATATTGAAAAATGCCTTGAATGCATTGTCCATATCTTCCTGTGTGAAGGAGACCGGGTACGTTTTCATCACAAAGTTCTCTGATGGTTTGACGTGCAAGGAGACTTCAGATGCCACCACGACCACCTCATGTCCCTTCTGCTGGAGCATGTCCAGCCCCTCCCGGATGCTGAACCAGGGGCTCCCATCCACCGATACCACCAGGAGCTTCCCAGCAGCAGCCAGACCCAGCAGGGACAGGAGCAGAAGCACAACTGGTGGAGCAGCACTTATCCCCAGGGCCATTCCTCCAGGGAAGGAAACCTGCGGCACCACAGGAGCTCCGGCACACACTCCACGCTTCTCAGCAATCTCTGCCACAGCCCAACTTTGTATCTTTGCTTTATCTGCTCTGTGGTAAATGTGTAATCACAGGTGTGATAAAAGGCTGCATAACCTGCAGCAGAGTTCAGCCAGCTGATAAATATCGGGGGATGTACCAGATAAGCCTCATTTTTTTCTAATCTTGGCAGCTCTGCGACCTTTGAGCACCACCTGCCAAGCCAACACAGCCTCCTTAGATTCCTTGATTTTGCTGCTAGAATGCAAACAGCCATCATCACCAGGACAAAATTTTCCTAGACCTGCCAGCAAACAAAGAGGCTGCTTCTCAACCTGAGAGCCCCCAGACTGCCACCTTCCTCCAGGTTCCAGCTTGGGAAATACCCAGGTGAAGAAGCACAAAAAAATTCACCAACATAGAAAGACATAGTGAGACAACAAGGACAGAAGCCTTAGGTGCATTTCTCAGTAAACACCAGACCCACCTACAACAATTTGTGAATTAGGAATTGCACCTGACTGTAAGGCTTTGACAGCCCAACAGCCTCATCCGTCACTCACTAAGAGAGTACCAAGTTACACAAAGTCACACAACATAGCTCTGAATACGTGAAATGAAAGCAGCAAAGGCAGAGCACACTTTAGAACAGAGACGGTAAAGGACTGCTGCCTACACATGGAAAGGGAGAGAAAAATTCATGAGCATTCATCCAACCACCCAACATGGGAAGTCAATTCCCATCTGCAACACAAGGTTCAGGCCTCCTGAACACAGAAATCCATCACAGCACAAATTAAAAACAAAGTGTGACCCACCTGAGGCAGCTCCTTGTGAGCACAGTTTACTCCTCCAATTGGAATGATGTTGGGCATCAAGGGTCTTGGATAGTCTAGCACAAATTCCAACCTCAGGAGCCAAACAGAGGCCTTGCGTAAGAGATCCTGCACAGTCACCTCCCGCTGCAGGAACTCAGAAGCCAGTTTTGTGAATGAGTCAAAGGCAAAATTACAGAGGAAAAGGTTTTGGGTGTCAAACAGCAGATTCTTCACCCGCTGGAAAAAGGTCATGCGGTCTGTCAAGTCTGAAAATGCCCTGGGCACATAGGAAGGAGGATTGGGACACTGAGTGGCTTCAAAATCTAACCCACATGGGATTCCTCGTAAGAAGTAGACAGAAGGAAGGGAAAGATACTCAGCCAGGATCACCCCACAAGGTATTACAGGGTCTGTAAGGATGGCATCAAACTTGCTCTCCTCAATGTACCTGATGAGCTCTTTGTTTTGCAAGAGATGTTCACAACTGCTGACTGCCAAATTACCAAGTCTTTTCATATGCTGGTACAATTTAAGAAATCTTTCCAGAAAAGATCCCTCTTCTAATGAAGCGTGTACAAACGCCTGGAAATCTTTCTCCATCTCTTCCTGTGTGTAGGGGACCGGGTGCCTTTTCATCACAAAGTTCGTTGATGGTTTGATGTGCATGGAGACTTCGGGTGCCACTACAACCACCTCATGTCCCTTCTGCGTCAGGATGTCCAGGACCTCCCGCATGCTGAGCCAGTGGCTCCCGTCCACTGGCACCACCAGGAGCTTCCCTGCAGCAGCCAGACCCAGCAGGGACAGGAGCAGAAGCACAACTGCTGGAGAAGCACTGAGCCCTGGGGCCATTCCTGCAGGGATCAGCTGAGGGCCTCCAGGGAAGGAAACCTGCGGCAGCACAGGAGCTCCAGCGCTCACTCTGCGCTTCTCAGCAATCTCTGCCACAGCCCAACTTTGTACCTTCGCTTTATCTGCTCTAGGATAAATGTGTAACCACAGGCATGATAAAAGGCTGCATAACCAGCAGCAAAGTTCAGCCAGCTGATAAAGATGGGTGATGCATCAGATAATCCTAATGTTTTTATTAATCTTGGCAGCACTCTCACCTTTGAGCGTCACCTGTCAAGCCAACACAGCCTGTTCAGATTCCTCAAATTTGCTGCTAGACTGCAAACAGCCATCATCACCAAGCCAAAATTTTCCTAGACCTGACAGGAAACCGAGGGGCTGCTTCTCAAACTCAGAAGCCCCAGCCTGCCACCTTCCTCCAGATTCCAACTTTGGAAATACCCCATTGAGGAAGCACAAAACATTCACCAGCAAAGAAAGGTGTAGTGACACAACAAGGACAGAAGCCTGAGGTGCATTCTCTGTAAACACCAGACTCAACTACAACAATTTGTGAATTAGGAATTGAACTTGCCTGCAAGGCTTTGACAGCCCCACAGACGCGTTTGTCATTCACTAAGAGAGTACCAAGTTACACAAAGTCACACAACGTAGCTCTGAATATGTGAAATGAAAACAGCAAAGGCAGAGCACACTTTAGAAGGGAGAAGGTACAGGACTGCTGCCTACACATGGAAAGGGAGAGAAAAATTCACGAGCATTCATCCAACCACCCAACATGGGAAGTCAATCCCCATCTGCAACACAAGGTTCAAGCCTCCTGAACACAGAAATCCATCACAGCATGAATTACATTTAAAGTGTGACCCACCTGAGGCAGCTCCTTGTGAGCACAGTTTGCTCCTCCTATTGGAATGATGTTGGGCATCAATGGTCTTGGATAATCGAGCACAAATTCCATCCTCAGGAGCCAAACAGAGCCCTTGCGTAAGAGATCCTGCACAGTCACCTCCTGCTGCAGGAACTCGGAAGCCAGTTTTGAGTAGGGGTCAAAGGCAAAATTACAGAGGAAAAGGTTTGGGATGTCAAAGAGCAGATTCTTCACCCGCTGGAAAAAGGTCATGTGGTCTGTCAAGTCTGAAAATGATCTGGGCACATAGGAAAGAGGATTGGGACACTGAGCGGCTTCAAAATCTAATCCACATGGGATTCCTCGTAAGAAGTAGACAGAAGGAAGGGAAAGATGCTCAGCCAGGATCACTCCACAGGGCATAAAAGGGTCTGTAAGGATGGCATCAAACTTGCTCTCCTCAAGGTACCTGATGAGCTCCTTGTTTTGCAGGAGCTGTTCACAGCTGGAGAAACAAAAATCAGTGAATCTTTTTGTAGCTTCTAATGATTTAAAAAATCTTTCCAAAAAAGATCCCTCTTCAAATGTAATATTGAAAAATGCCTTGAATGTATTGTCCATATCTTCCTGTGTGTAGGGGACCGGGTACATTTTCATCACAAAGTTCTCTGATGGTTTGACGTGCAAGGAGACTTCAGGTGCCACCACGACCACCTCGTGTCCCTTCTGCTGGAGCATGACCAGCCCCTCCCGAATGCTGAACCAGGGGCTCCCATCCACCCATACCACCAGGAGCTTCCCAGCAGCAGCCAGACCCAGCAGGGACAGGAGCAGAAGCACAACTGGTGGAGCAGCACTTATCCCCAGGGCCATTCCTCCAGGGAAGGAATCCTGTGGCAGCACAGGAGCTCTGGCACTCACTCTGCGCTTCTCAGCAATCTCTGCCACAGCCCAACTTTGTATCTTTGCTTTATCTGCTCTGTGGTAAATGTGTAATCACAGGTGTGATAAAAGGCTGCATAACCAGCAACAAAGTTCAGCCGGCTGATAAATGTGGGGGATGTACCAGATAAGCCTCGTGTTTTTCTTAATCTTGGCAGCACTGTCACCTTTGAGCACCACCTGCCAAGCCAACACAGCCTCCTTAGATTCCTTGATTTTGCTGCTAGAATGCAAACAGCCATCATCACCAGGACAAAATTTTCCTAGATCTGCCAGCAAACAGAGAGGCTGCTTCTCAACCTGAGAGCCCCCAGACTGCCACCTTCCTCCAGGTTCCAGCTTGGGAAATACCCAGGTGAAGAAGCACAAAACATTCACCAACAAAGAAAGACGTAGTGAGACAACAAGTACAGAAGCCTAAGGTGCATTTCTCAGTAAACACCAGACCCATCTACAACAATTTGTGAATTAGGGATTGCACCTGACTGCAAGGCTTTGGCATCCCCACAGACGCGTTTGTCACTCACTAAGAGAGTACCAAGTTACACAAAGTCACACAACGCACACAAAGTAGCTCTGAATACGTGAAATGAAAGCAGCAAATGCACAGCACACTTTAGAAGGGAGAAGGTAAAGGACTGCTGCCTACACATGGAAAGGGAGAGAAAAATTCATGGGCATTCATCCAACCACCCAACATGGGAAGTCAATCCCCATCTGCAACACAAGGTTCAAGCCTCCTGAACACAGAAATCCATCACAGCACAAATTAAAAACAAAGTGTGACCCACCTGAGGCAGCTCCTTGTGAGCACAGTTTACTCCTCCAATTGGAATGATGTTGGGCATCAAGGGTCTTGGATAGTCTAGCACAAATTCCAACCTCAGGAGCCAAACAGAGGCCTTGCTTAAGAGATCCTGCACAGTCACCTCCCGCTGCAGGAACTCAGAAGCCAGTTTTGTGAATGAGTCAAAGGCAAAATTACAGAGGAAAAGGTTTTGGGTGTCAAACAGCAGATTCTTCACCCGCTGGAAAAAGGTCATGCGGTCTGTCAAGTCTGAAAATGATCTGGGCACATAGGAAGGTGGGTTGGGACACTGAGTGGCTTCAAAATCTACCCCACATGGGATTCCTCGTAAGAAGTAGACAGAAGGAAGGGAAAGATACTCAGCCAGGATCACCCCACAAGGTATTACAGGGTCTGTAAGGATGGCATCAAACTTGCTCTGCTCAAGGTACCTGATGAGCTCTTTGTTTTGCAAGAGATGTTCACAATTGCTGACTGCCAAATTACCGAGTCTTTTCATATGCTGGTACAATTTAAAAAATCTTTTCAGAAAAGATCCCTCTTCTAATGAAGCGTGTACAAACGCCTGGAAATCTTTCTCCATCTCTTCCTGTGTGTAGGGGACCGGGTGCCTTTTCATCACAAAGTTCGTTGATGGTTTGATGTGCATGGAGACTTCGGGTGCCACTACAACCACCTCATGTCCCTTCTGCGTCAGGATGTCCAGGACCTCCCGCATGCTGAGCCAGTGGCTCCCATCCGCAGGCACCACCAGGAGCTTCCCAGCAGCAGCCAGACCCAGCAGGGACAGGAGCAGAAGCACAACTGCTGGAGAAGCACTGAGCCCTGGGGCCATTCCTGCAGGGATCAGCTGAGGGCCTCCAGGGAAGGAAACCTGCGGCAGCACAGGAGCTCCAGCGCTCGCTCTGCGCTTCTCAGCAATCTCTGCCACAGCCCAACTTTGTACCTTCGCTTTATCTGCTCTAGGATAAATGTGTAACCACAGGCATGATAAAAGGCTGCATAACCAGCAGCAAAGTTCAGCCAGCTGATAAAGATGGGTGATGCATCAGATAATCCTAATGTTTTTATTAATCTTGGCAGCACTCTCACCTTTGAGCGTCACCTGTCAAGCCAACACAGCCTGTTCAGATTCCTCAAATTTGCTGCTAGACTGCAAACAGCCATCATCACCAAGCCAAAATTTTCCTAGATCTGACAGGAAACCGAGGGGCTGCTTCTCAAACTCAGAAGCCCCAGCCTGCCACCTTCCTCCAGATTCCAACTTTGGAAATACCCCATTGAGGAAGCACAAAACATTCACCAGCAAAGAAAGGTGTAGTGACACAACAAGGACAGAAGCCTGAGGTGCATTCTCTGTAAACACCAGACTCAACTACAACAATTTGTGAATTAGGAATTGAACTTGCCTGCAAGGCTTTGACAGCCCCACAGACGCGTTTGTCATTCACTAAGAGAGTACCAAGTTACACAAAGTCACACAACGTAGCTCTGAATATGTGAAATGAAAGCAGCAAATGCACAGCACACTTTAGAAGGGAGAAGGTACAGAACTGCTGCCTACAAATGTAAAGGGACAGAAAAATTCAGGAACATTCATCCAACCACCCAACATGGGAAGTCAATCCCCATCTGCAACACAAGGTTCAAGCCTCCTGAACACAGAAATCCATCACAGCATGAATTACATTTAAAGTGTGACCCACCTGAGGCAGCTCCTTGTGAGCACAGTTTGCTCCTCCTATTGGAATGATGTTGGGCATCAAGGGTCTTGGATAGTCTAGCACAAACTCCGACCTCAGGAGCCAAACAGAGCCCTTGTGTAAGAGATCCTGCACAGTCACCTCCCGCTGCAGGAACTCGGAAGCCAGTTTTGAGTAGGGGTCAAATGCAAAATTACAGAGGAAAAGGTTTTGGGTGTCAAAGAGCAGATTCTTCACCCGCTGGAAAAAGGTCATGCGGTCTGTCAAGTCTGAAAATGATCTGGGCACATAGGAAGGAGGATTGGGACACTGAGTGGCTTCAAAATCTAATCCACATGGGATTCCTCGTAAGAAATAGACAGAAGGAAGGGAAAGATGCTCAGCCAGGATCACCCCACAAGGTACTACAGGTTCTGTAAGGATGGCATCAAAGTTACTCTCCTCAAGATACCTGATGAGCTCCTTGTTTTGCAGGAAATGACTACAGCTGGAGAACCAAAAATCAGTTAATCTTTTTGTAGCTTCTACTACTTTAAAAAATCTTTTAAAAGAAGATCCATCTTCGAATGCAATATTAAAAAATGCCTTGAATGCGTTGTCCATCTCTTCCTGTGTGTAGGGGACCGGGTACATTTTCATCACAAAGTTCTCTGATGGTTTGATGTGCAAAGTCACTTCAGGTGCCACCACAACCACCTCATGTCCCTTCTGCTGGAGCATGTTCAGCCCCTCCCGGATGCTGAACCAGGGGCTCCCATCCACCCATACCACCAGGAGCTTCCCAGCAGCAGCCAGACCCAGCAGGGACAGGAGCAGAAGCAAAATTGGTGGAGAAGCACTGAGCCCCAGGGCCATTTCTGCAGGGATCAGCTGAGGGCCTCCAGGGAAGGAAACCCGCGGCAGCACAGGAGAACTGGTGCCTGCTCTGCACTTTCAACTTATCTGTGGCACAGCCCAGCTCTGGATCCTTATTTAATGGGCTGGGCAGTGAACGCCCAATCCCTGATACAATAAAAGGTTGCAAAACAAGCATGGGATTCCTGCCAAGTCCATAGAATCAGCAGGCAACTCCACCTTCTCCGTGTCAGAGCAATAGTAAAAGAGTGCCCCATGAAGGAATCAGGTGTGGCTCTGGGACTTTACTTTGGTTCCTTCCCTCTGGCTGGACCTTCTGCAGGTTCAGCAGATGTGTCACGCATAGGAGATGTGTCACATGCACATCACCATTCAGACATGCAGAGGCTTCTCCTTTCCCACAATCAAGGCCTGTCCCGTCTCTCTTGGAAACCCATCTCTAGCAGACCCAGACCCTATGGCAGCTGTGGAACAGCTCTTTTAAGACAGTTTCCAGACTGAGAGGACAGAGAAGATGGAATGATGATGCCACATTCTAAGCAGAGATTTATGAGCACTTTTGAGGGGACGTTTCTACAGAACAATTCAGGGCCTAATTCTAGCATTGTTTTAGTCACTGACAAAGAACCCATGGTGTCCAGCAGTGGCGGAGTTGTGTGAAAGCTCACGTGGCCAATCCCAGTGTGCACAGGGATGTTTGTCAGATGTCACAGCCACCCCCACACTTGGGGATGGATGGAATTGCCACAGCAGCTTTGGGACCCCCACCCTACAGCACACCAATCCTAAGGCATATGAATGAAGAGAAAGCCAGGGCACACCAAAATCACTCACCCAACTTGCCAGGCTCTCCCCTGAAGCCGCAGAGGAGGCTCTCCAGGGGGAACACTGCTCAGGGCTCTTGCCAGCATCCCTGGGAACCCAAGCACATGGCATATTTGACTGGTTGGTATCATGGACAAGACTGCAGCTAATCCCTCAGTGCCTGTCAAGGCCTGCTGGATGCGTCAAATCAGACCTGCTCCAGGCATCTGAGCTGGGCTTTGGAGCCAGAAAAATGTTTTTAAGTTTCTCTGGAAGATCCCATTGGAACTGCCCATTATACAAATCCAAAACTTTGTTCTACTATCCACAAATTCTCACAATGCCTTTGGCTGCAGAATCAACGTCCCATCACAGATCATTAGTACAGGGTCCCTAGAAGACCCTGGTGTTTTACCTACAATTGAGCACCAATTAAAAGCCAGAAGAAACAGCTGCCTACACAGGATGTGGAAAGTCAGCAAAAAATGAGAGAAAAACTGATCCTTTACTGGGGATTTACCTCACTCACCAGAAACGGGAACTTGATTTCTATCACAACACAGAATTCCACCCTCCTTAACACAGAAATCAATCAAGGCACAGATTAAGACCCACCTGAGGCAGCTCCTTGTGAGCACAGTTTACTCCTCCTATTGGAATGATGTTGGGCATCAAAGGTCTTGGGTACTCTAGCACAAATTCCGACCTCAGGAGCCAAACAGAGCCCTTGTGTAAGAGATCTGGCACAGTCACCTCCCGCTGCAGGAACTTGGTAGCCAGTTTTGAGTAGGGTTCAAAGGCAAAATAACAGAGGAAAACGTTTGGGATGTCAAAGAGCAGGTTCTTCACTCGCTGGAGAAAGGTCATGCGGTCTGTAAGGTCTGAAAACGACCTGGGGATGTAAGAAGGAGGACTGGGACACAGCCTGGCATCCAAGTCTAACCCACATGGGACTCCTCGTAAGAAATACACAGAAGGAAGGGAAAGATGCTCAGCCAGGATCAACCCACAAGTTGCTACAGGGTCTGTAAGGATGGCATCAAACTTGCTCTCCTCAAGGTGCCTGATGAGCTCTTGGTTTTGCAGCAGCAGCTCACAGCTGGTGACCCAGCAGTCAGTGAGGGTTTTCATACCCTGGTGCACTTTCAATAATCTCTTCAAAACCCAACCTTCTTCAAATGAACTAAGAAAAAAGGCCTGGAATGCTTTCTCCAACTCTTCCCGTGTGAAGGGGACTGGGTACATTTTCATCACAAAGTTCTTTGATGGTTTGATGTGCAAAGTCACTTCAGGGGCCACCACAACCACCTCATGTCCCTTCTGCGTCAGGATGTCCAGCACCTCCCGCATGCTGAGCCAGTGGCTCCCATCCGCAGGCACCACCAGGAGCTTCCCAGCAGCAGCCAGACCCAGCAGGGACAGGAGCAGAAGCACAACTGCTGGAGAAGCACTGAGCCCCAGGGCCATTTCTGCAGGGATCAGCTGAGGGCCTCCAAGGAAGGAAACCCACGGCAGCACAGGAGAACTGGTGCCTGCTCTGCACTTTCAACTTATCTGTGGCACAGCCCAGCTCTGGATCCTTATTTAATGGGCTGGGCAGTGAAGGTCTAATCCCTGATACAATAAAAGGTTGCAAAACAAGCATGGGATTCCTGCCAAGTCCATAGAATCAGCAGGCAACTCCACCTTCTCCGTGTCAGAGCAATAGTAAAAGAGTGCCCCATGAAGGAATCAGGTGTGGCTCTGGGACTTTGGTTCCTTCCCTCTGGCTGGTCCTTCTGCAGGTTCAGCAGATGTGTCACGTGTAGGAGATGTGTCACATGCACATCACCATTCAGACATGCAGAGGCTTCTCCTTTCCCAGAATCAAGGCCTGTTCTGTCTCTCTTGGAAACCCATCTCTAGGAGACCCAGACCCAATGGCAGCTTTGGAACAGCTCTTTTAAGACAGTTTCCAGACTGAGAGGACAGAGAAGATGGAATGATGATGCCACATTCTAAGCAGAGATTTATGAGCACTTTTGAGGGGGCCTTTCCACAGAACATTTCAGGGCCTAATTCTGGCCATGGTTTGATCCCGGACAAAGCACCCATGGTGTCCAGCAGTGGTGGAGTTGTGTGAAAGCTCACGTGGCCAATCCCAGTGTGCACAGGGATGTTTGTCAGATGTCACAGCCATCCCCACACTTGGGAATGGGTGGAATTGCCACAGCAGCTTTGGGATCCCACGCTACACCATACAAACCCTAAATATGAATGAAGAGAAAGCCAGAGTCTGAAAGCACCCACCCAACTTGCCAGGCTCTCCCCTGGAGCAGCAGAGGAGGCTCTCCAGGAGAACACTGCACAGGTCTCTTGCCAGCGTCCAAGGGAACCCAAAGTTTGACATCATCCCCAACGCTGCACCCACACTATCAGCTCCAGTCAAGCCTTTCTGGATGTGTTAAATCAGATGTGCTACAGCTATCAGGGCTGGATTGTCAATCAAAAAAGAGTTGTTAAGCTTTTCCAGAAGTGCCAATGGGAACCATTCCTTAAACGAACCCAGCATTTTGTCTTAAGATCCACAAATTTTGACAATCCCTTGGCTGATACAATTAATGTCCCACCAAAACCTTCACTAGAAGACCCTTGTATTATCTACAACTGAGCACTAATTAAAAGCCAGAAGAGACTGCTGCCTACACAGGATGTGTAAAGTCAGCAAGAAAGTGAGCAAAAACCAGTTCCTTTCTGATGATTCACCTCACTCACCAGAAATGGGAAATTGATTTCTATCACAACACAGAATTCCACCCTCATGATCACAGAAATCAATCAAGGCATGGAATAAAAACAGAGAGCAACCCACCTGAGGCAGCTCCTTGTGAGCACAGTTTACTCCTCCAATTGGAATTATGTTGGGCATCAAAGGCCTTGGGTAGTCGAGCACAAAATCCAGCCTCAGGAGCCAAACTGAAGCCTGGCGTAAGAGATCCTGCACAGTCACCTCCCGCTGCAGGAACTCAGAAGCCAGTTTTGAGTAGGGTTCAAAGGCAAAATCACAGAGGAAAAGGTTTGGGATGTCAAAGAGCAGATTCTTCACTCGCTGGAGAAAGGTCATGCGGTCTGTAAGGTCTGTAAATACTCTGGGGACGTAGGAAGGAGGCTTGGGACACTGAGTGGCTTCAAAATCTAACCCACATGGGATTCCTCGTAAGAAGTAGACAGAAGGAAGGGAAAGATGCTCAGCCAGGATCACCCCACAAGGCACAAAAGGGTCTGTAAGGACAGCATCAAACTTGCTCTCCTCAAGGTACCTGATGAGCTCCTTGTTTTGCAGGAGCTGTTCACAGCTGGAGAACTCCAAGTCAGTGATTCTTTTCATACCTCTGTACACTTTTAAAAATCTTTCAAAAAAGGATCCTTCTTCAAATGAAACCTGGAAGAATGCCTTGAAATCTTTCTCCATCTCTTCCTGTGTGTAGGAGACTGAGAACATTTTCATCACAAAGTTCTTGGATGATTTGATGTGCAAGGTCACTTCAGGTGCCACTACAACCACCTCATGCCCCTTCTGCCTCAGCATGTCCAGCACCTCCCGCATGCTGAGCCAGTGGCTCCCGTCCACTGGCACCACCAGGAGCTTCCCAGCAGCAGCCAGACCCAGCAGGGACAGGAGCAGAAGCACAACTGGTGGAGAAGCACTGAGCCCCACGGCCATTCCTGCAGGGATCAGCTGAGGGCTTCCAAGGAAGGGAACCTGCAGCAACACCAGTGCTTGCTCTGCGCTTTCAAGCAATCTGTGGCACAGCCCATGTGTGGATCCTTATTTTATGTGCTGGGCGGTGAATGTTTAATCCCTGATATGATAAAAGGCTGCAGAACAAGCATGGAACTCCTGCCAAGCCCATATGGGCAGATAATTCCCACCTATCTCTATCAGAGGAACAGTAAAGAGTGCCCCAGGAAGGAATCAGGTGTGGCTCTGGGACTGCACTTTGGTTTTTTCCCTCTGGTTGGACCTTCTGCATGTTCAGGAGATGTCTCGTGTAGGAGATGTGTCCCATGCACATCACCCTTGGGACCAGCAGAGGCTTCTCCTTTCCCCCAGGCATGGTCTGTCCTCTCTCTCTTGGAAAGCTCATCTCTAGGTGACCCAGACCCTGTGGTAGCTGTGGAACTGCTCTTTAAGATGGTTTCCTGCCCAAGAAACCAGGAGAGGTGGAAGGATGATGCCAGGTTTCTGAGAAGAGATTTATGAACACTTGTGTTAGTTCAACACAATCTGGCTTTTAGTGGAGGCAGAAAAGCCACAGAGGCTGCTTTTGAGAGAGAAGCTCATCAAAGCCTCTACTCAGTCCAGCAGAGCCAATCCCTGAAGGCTCTGACAATTGACGCATTGGCTGACCCAATTTGAGAAGTTAGTGGCGGTTCTGAGAGGATATAACTAAGAAGTAGAAAATGCGTGCAACTCCTCTTTCCTCCTCTCCTACTTGGGGTAGTGAGGGGACCGCTTTGCTTCTTCCTGGCCTGGCCAGGGCCATGCCACAGTGTGGGGCCATCCCAACACTGTGAGTGGCCACACGGCTGATACCATGCACTCAGGTCAGAAGTGTTCACGTGGCCAGGGCTATGCCAGCACCATCCGCAGTGAGCTGTGCTTCCTTGGCCACGTGCAGCTAGCCAATGCTCTGTGGGCAGAAGAGACAGGAGCAGTGGCGGCAGCTTTTCCTTTTTGGCACCTGGTGATTTGTGGAAGCGAGCAAACTCCACAACTTTTGTGGAAGTTGTAAAGGCGGTATGTTTATTACAGTGATGGACCCATGTTGGAATCCTTCCTCTTAAATGACGTGTACCTCTGGGAACTCCAGATGCCTTTTTAGCTCCCTCTCAAATACATATGTATGCAATTTCACAACAGGTTCATACATATTCATTCTACTGATTTTGTGTGACCTTTGCCACTAATTCTTCTTTATCAGAAAGAACTCCTGGGTCAGGCTGCCCTGCTCTGTCTGCCCCCCCCTTCCCCCCTTATCTCTTGTCCTTCGGCTGAAGCAGTTTCTCCAAGCATAGGGTTCTTTTGAGAACAGGCAGTCAGACTAAACAGCAAGCTACAGACTTAACTCAAAGATGCACATTTCACCTAAATCAAAATGGATTTCTAACCTGGAAAATTTCCACTCTGCCTCACTGGCATGAGGAGAGGTGCTGAGTGAAGCCAGCAGCCAGTGCGGCTCGCGTGGTGCCAGCAGCAACGATTTGACCAGCAGCGAGGGGCATGGCGAGCAATTCCCCGATGAGATCAACCTTTCAGTGCCGCAGGACTCCACAGAAACTTTTCAATTAATAGAATGTGAGAAGAAATGAACATACAGACAGCAATTCTCTTCGCGAGTCAGAGGAAAAGGAGAAGTGAAGATGTGAGAAGAACAACATGGTGACACTAAGGTCGGTGAAAAGGAGGGAGGGGGTGGAGGAGGTGCTCCAGGCCTTGGAGCTGAGATGCTTCTGCACACTCTGATGAGGTCTAAAAAACAACAGTTTCCCTGTAATTTATGAAGTGCATGGGAGAATTCAGAGTTCACCTGCAGCCCGTGAGAAAGAGTGCTCACGCTGGAGCGTGTGGATGCTGAAAAGCTGTGATCTAGTGACAAATTTGAACACAGAGAAAAGACCCTTGCTTCCAGAGATAGAAAAAGAAGACCCTTGCTTCCAAACTAGAACAGTTCATCCTTAAAGGACTACATGGCATGAAGTAAAATGACCCACACAAACAGTTGTAGGAAGACTGCTTTGCCCCTGGGAGGGACTCATGTTGTAGCAGGTGGGGCATGACTGCTACACGTGAAAATCAGAACCACGTTGGAAAAGTTCACAGAAAACTCTTCCATGAAAAAGACCCTCCATAGCAGAACATACTCCTCCCCCTAAGCAAACTGAAGAAAGATTTTTAGAAGTGACAAACTGACTAAAACCCTCATGCTTTGTCTCTCTGCATTGTTGGTGGGAATGAAAGAAGGGCGAGGGGTGCAGGGGAAGGTATTCAAAAGGTTTATTTTAGTTCTCATTATCCTCTTTTAATTCCGTTAATAAATTTTTCTTTATACCTTTTAAGTTTTGAGCCTGTTCTGCCCTTAAAGTGTTTCTTCCCAATCCTTACCTCAACTCATGAGCCCCTTTTGTCTTTCCTTTCCCCCTCCTCTGCTCCAATATAGCAAGAGAATAAGTAAATGGTTTTTTGTGGGTGCCTAGCATCTTGCCAGTGTCAAATTCTGACAACAGTCTTTGAGGGAGACTTTTCACAGAACAATTCAGGGCCTAATTCTGGGATTGTTTTAGTCACAAAATACCCATGGTGTCCAGTACTGGTGGAGTTACGTGAAAGCTCACGTGGCCAATCCCAGTGCGCACACGGATGTCTGTCACATGTCACAGCCACCCCCACATTTGGGGATGGGTGGAATAGACACAATGTGGGCTTCATTATCCCAGCCCACATAACACCAATCCTAAGGAACAGGACTGAAGAGAAAGCCAGGGCACCAAAAGCACTCACCCAACTCACCAGGTTTTCCCCTGGAGCGGCAGAGGAGGCTCTCCAGGAGGAACACTGCACAGGGCTCTTGCCAGCATCCAAGAGAACCCAAAGTTTGGCATCATCGCCAAGGCTGCACCCAAACCCAAACCATCAGCGCCAGGCAGTGCCAGTCAAGCCGTACTGGACGTGTCAAATCAGACCTGCTCCAGGCAACAGAGCTGGGCACTCTGCTGGTGGAATCAATGTCCCATCACAGACCTTCACCAGATAACCCTGGTGATTCCCTTCAACAGAGCGTTCTTTAAAAGCCAGAAGGAACAGCTGTCTACACACAAAGTGGCAGTCAGGAAAAAGAAGAGATAAACAGTTCCTTTCATGAGGATTCACCTCACTCACCAGAAACAGAAACTCAGTGCCTATTGCATAAAAAAAATTCCCCCCTCCTGAACACAGAAACCAATCATGGCATGAATTAAAACAGTGTGACCCACCTGAGGCAGCTCCTTGTGAGCACAGTTTACTCCTCCAATGGGAACGATGCTGGGCATCAAAGGCCTTGGATACTCTAAAACAAAATCTGACCTCATGAGCCAAATTGAAGCCTGGCGTAAGAGATCCTGCACAGTCACGTCTTGCTGCAGGAACTCGGAAGCTAGTTTTGAGTAGGGTTCGAAGGCAAAATCACAGAGAAAAATATCTGGGATGTCATGAAGCAGATTCTTCACTCGCTGAAGAAAGGTCATGTGGTCTGTAAATTGTGTAAATCCCCTGGGGACATAGGAAGGGGGCTTGGGACACTGAGTAGCATCAAAATCTAACCCACAAGGGATTCCTCGTAAGAAATAGACAGAAGGAAGGGAAAGGTGCTTCGCCAGGATTGCCCCACATAGTAGGACAGGGTCTGTAAGGATGGCGTCAAACTTGCTCTCCTCAAGGTACCTGATGAGCTCCTTGTTTTGCAGGAGATGTCCACAGCTGGAGATCCCAAAGTTAGTGATTCTTTTGATACCTTTGTAGGCTTTAACAAATCTTTCCAGAAAAGATCCTTGTTCAAATGAAAAATGAAAAAATGCCTGGAATTCTTTCTTCAAATCTTCCTGTGTGTAGGGGACTGGGTACGTTTTCATCACAAAGTTCTTTGATGGTCTGATGCGCAAAGTCACTTCAGGTGCCACCACAACCACCTCGTGTCCCCTCTGCGTCAGGATGTCCAGCACCTCCCGCATGCTGAGCCAGTGGCTCCCGTCCACTGGCACCACCAGGAGCTTCCCAGCAGCAGCCAGACCCAGCAGGGACAGGAGCAGAAGCACAACAGGTGGAGAAGAACTGAGCCCTGGGGCCATTCCTGCAGGGATCAGCTGAGGGCCTCCACAGAAAGAGCTCCCCAGCTTTGCGATTTTAAGTGGTCTGGTCTCTGATTTTTATGGATGGTCTTTAGACTTATTTGCATTTGGTAAATATTTAAACCTGGACATGGCAAAGGTAGCAGAAAAGGTTAAGGTTCATCTTATCTGGCGGACACAAATCAGGGCTGGAGCTACCCTGGGAAACACTCCCCTCTCTCTATTGGAGGAACACTGGGTTGGAGGAACACTGCCTGGTTATGTAGGGAGGAAGTCAGGAAGTCCAAGGTGCAGCTGGAGCTGAACTTGGCCAGGGGTGAAAATAACAACAAGAAGGGCCACAACAGGAAGGTCAAAGGAAGTCTTCCCCCCCCCAGTAAGCAAGACTAGGATGCTGGAAACAATGGACAAAGTAAAGGCTGAGGGACTCAAGAACTTTCCCTGCCTCAGCCTTCACTGGTAACCTCTCTTCCCACACCTCTTGAGTGGGTGGATAGATGGATGGATGGATGGATGGATGGATGGATGGATGGATGGCAAGATGTGGCTGGGGGAGCAAAATTCCACTCAGCGTAAGAGAAGACCATGTGACCACTTGAGGAATGCATGCATAAGGGCACCTGATGACCCAAACATATGGGGCCCCATGAGATGCATCTCAGAGTCCTGAAGGAATTGGTTAATGGAGTTGCCAAGGCACCCTCCATGATATTTGAAAAGTCCTGGCAGTCAGGTGAAGGGACAGTGACAGGGAAAAGGGAAACATTGCACCCACCTTTAAAAAGGACAGAATGGAGTCCCCAGAGAACTACCAACCTGTCAACCTCACCTCTGCGCCTGGAACAGACCCTTCTAGGAGACATTCTATGATTTAAGTAAATGAAGGATCTATCAAAAATTGGTCTGCTCAAAAGAGCTAATTAACAAATCATTAATTTTCCAACATGAATTTTCAGTATAAGATAATTCCTCTCCTCCTGCCATTCCATATTGTTTTCCATTTGCAAAAGATTAGAAAAAATATTAAAGCTTCACACAGGAAATGATCTGGATTCTTTACCAGTTTTATATTGTGACACTGCGAGGAAGATGGGAAATTGACTATCAAAGTTCACTTCCCCGCAAGGCTTCTTTTTGGAAGGATGAAGTAGGGTCTGGAAGGAGGAAGGACGCAGACATGGTTTTTGTTAGCTGTACCTAAAATTGAATCAGGAACTCAGAAATACCATTCTAGATCAGTCTGGGAAGTGTTTGCCCCTGGGCCATGAAGGCAAACAATATTAATGCACAGACAGGATTTGCAGACAAGCCCTAATCATGAAAATTATTGCACAGAAGTTATTTTGACAATAAAATAATTTAGTGTAGTGGTTGATAACATACATCAAAATATTTTAAGGACATTTATCAAACTACTGCAGCTCTAGGCACATTCTTTGTAGGGAAAGGGAAGGCAGCAAAAGCTCTTGCAGATGCAGATGCTGCCAGAGCAACCAGAACATTATCTACCACTTCGTGCATTATGATGCTTCATTTTTAAATTATGAAAGGGTAGGTCTATTAACCAAAAAGATTCTCTGTTTTTAAAAATCAACTGTGACAGTAAAACCAATTCATGGCCATTAGACACACAAAACATTTGCAAACAGCATTAAACATCCATATATTCTACCACGGCAATCAACCTGAGGCAATGGCTTTTTCTTTCCACAGTTTACCCCTTCAATAAAAATATGTTGGGAACCACTGGTGTTATAGATAAGTAATGTAATAATTGGCTCTCACAATTAAGAGATAGATGTAATGCGAATATTAAAATGTATCGTAATGTTACAGTAATACGTCCTCCCATAGTTCACTTTCCCCTCCCCCTTGTAACAGCCTTAGCAGCGAGGGCATTTAGAGGAGGCTGGCTTGTTAGCAGGAGGCAGGGCATATCAACACCTGACCTCCAATCAAGATGTAAGAAAGTGATCTCCACCAATAGATGGCAGAGAAAGAGCTGACTGACAAAACTTTGGGAGGGGCTAAGGATATAAAACGCAGAACCTCCATTTTGTAGATGAACATGTGGCTGATACTCACAGGGGCTCCCAGTGCTGTAATTTTTCCTTATTTATCCTTTTGTTGTATTTTTTGCTAAGGTTTAATAAAGCTCTAAAAATTTTTAAAGGTGAGCGGTCATTTCTCATACTGGCATGGGATACTCAAACCCAAAATCTGTTCTTTCAAGCCAAATGGATCCATGGGTAAGAGCTCCTTCTGTGTTACTTGTCTGTGAAGAACATCTGAGGTCCGAAGTTTAAATGGGAAATAGGAAAAATGGCAAAGAAAGGAATCTATGAACTTGAGAGCTAAGTGTTCCACATGCTGGGTAAACACCATGTGGTCTGAGTTGTCCCTGAGTGTTTTTGGCATGAAGGAAGGCAGATCTGGACACTGAGCAACCTGCAAATCCGAACTGCAGGGAAATCCCTAGAGAAAGAAAACACGACTGAGAAATGCAGCGGCAGGATTTGTCTGCAGGATACAAGAGGATCCAGGAGAACTTTGGAGGTACTGTGTCAGATCCTTGTTGTGCAGCAGATCACCACAGGAGGAGGCGTAGAGGTTAGAGATGAACCAGACTTTTTCAAGGAGAGCAGTAATTCTTTGACAAAAAGGTTTTCTTTCAAAAGGATCATTCCTGTGAGAAACAACTGCTCACTTTGAAAATTTAAGAAGGTTTATTAAGCATTAACAAAAGTACAACAAAGGACTATATAAGGAAAAAGCTGCAGTGCTGGGAACTGCCCTCATGCATACCATGTGGCCGGTTAATCTTCACGATGGGTGCTCAGTCTTTTATACCCCTGGGGTTGCATCAGCCAGCCCTGGCCCCTCCCAAGGTCTGTCAGTCAGCTCTTGTTTGCCATTTATCAGTGGAAACTGCTTTCTTGTAACTGGATTGGAGGTCAGGTGTTGCCATGCCACACCCCCTAAGCACCCCCAAGCTTTTCCATTCCCAGCTGCCCCATGCAAGAGACACATGTGCAGCTTCTTTGTACCTGTCCTGGACAGCCCAGGCTGTCTGATCGCAACAACACGGGGGGGAAAGGGAACTATGGGGAGAACAGAGGACATTAACATACAATAACACAACTACACATCACTAAAGCTTTTCTAATATTCACACAATAGTTTTCTTTTAATTACGAGAGCCAATCTACTCATGATCCATCTATAACATTCCCAAGGGAGTGCACACATGCTCTCAGCTTGTCCCTGCATAACCACACTAGATACCTTTTGAAGCTGTAATATGCAGATGCCTCCATGCCCAAGTTCGCTTCTGGTGCCATGGTGACAATCTGGTGGCCTTTCTGGCTGAGGGCTACCACCAGCAGGTGCAGGCTAAGCCAGTGACTCATCCATGAGCACCACCAGCAGCTTCCCACCACAAGCCAAGCACAGCAGGGACAGAAAAAGCAGAATCCCCGCCAAAGCTGAGGAGCTGTATTTACCCACATGAGCCGTATTCCCAGAAATCCAAATTCTGCTCATCTGCCCTGACCTAGCATCTTTTAAAACAGCCACAGCTCACTGGCAGATTACCATATTCCCCCTTAATGACCCGGCTTTTCCAGCAGAACCATTCACTGGCAACCATTGAAGGCATTAATGAATCATTTAAGTGATTAATGAATTTGGGTTGGACAAAACTGGGCTTGGTAAGTGGGGCTCCCTTTGGCCTCAATCTGTGCTGATTGATGCTAGATTGAAAATAAAACCAGGCTTGGCCAAAATAAAACCTTGAGAATAGTGCTGGTACTTGGAAGTAACCAGGCTTGCTGAGACCAGGTATTAAAATATTTCTTTCATTCTTTTTGAGAATGATTTTACAGCTGTTCCGAAATGCTTGGCAAGTTCATGTTTAAAATTATAAAAGCGTGCGCCACTATACAGCACAATATCTATGTAAACTCTTAGGAAGAGGGTCTGGGATTTACATACAGCTCAGCACTGGAGCCAGGAATGTCACCAGGTATGAATTTAATCCACTGGAGAAGCAGAGGGTTTGCATCAGTAAAGGAAAACCACTGGGTTGAGTAGGGTCACACACCCTACTACTTGTTCTCATCCTGATCTATCTCTCTCCATCATTTTCTCCTTCCGGGAGAAACAGGAAGAAATCAAGAGCGAATAATCAGAATTTCTGCAATAAATATTGCTGCTGGACTATCATCTTTACCCCGGGAGGAAAAAAGAAAGAGAGAGGGAGCCTTGCCCTCAGAGAAGAGTTGGTTCCATGCTGGAGCTGCTCCATGCTTTTGCCTGCAGGCAGGATGTCCTGCTGCTTTCCCAGAGGATCTACCTGGCTTTGTCCCTGAGGACCTGTTAAGCAGCTCTGATGGACAGAAGAGACAGGAAAAAGCACTGCCCTGATAAAAGGGGGCCTTGGTAACAATTTTAAAGAGACTTCTGTGAAAAAGCAGAGCAACAGAAACAAGCAACTCAATAAAGCTGAACTAGCAAAGCCGGAGGGTGGGGAAGGTTGGCTCTAAGGAAGGTGTGAAAAGCAAATCTCTTTTCTTATGAAGTTTCTCTCATTCATGTTAACAAAAGCCTGTGAATTTGAGGGAAGAGTGCTGCTAGGCTGGAAGAATCCATTCTAAGGGCTTTGGAAAGGCTGGCAAGTGAAAAAAGCTTGCGGGAAGAAGAGAGGAGACTTTGTTGATTTTTTAATAATGTCCACAAAGATAAAACTTTTTAGGAAACCAAATGATGTATTGCTGAGAGAGCAGCATGACACTAACTACAGATCCATCACTGCTGAGGAGAGTTCCCCTCTCCTTCATTCCTCTTCAACTTAATCTCTGGCTTCACATGAGACTGTTCCACTGATAGCACAAGCAAGCAACAATACACATCACATACAGCAAGAAGCTAATGTATATCATGAGCACCAGCGAGCTAAACAAGGGCATTTTAGACCGCAGATTCCCCAGCAACAACCCATCAAAATTTCCCCATCCTAACTGGATGTGTCCTAAAGTAGCAGATGAGATTTCAGCTGGTTTTCATGGAAACTCTTAGACCAAAACCTTCACAAAATATGAGCCCCTGACTCAAAAACTGCTAGTACATGAAAGAGAACATGATGCTCCTGCACATGACCCAGTGAGGTATTTTTCTGACTAAATAAGCAGTTAATGGTGTTGAAGAAATATTCTCCTGCCTTCTATGTAAAGGCAAGAAATTATTGGAAGAGTTGTTATAATTCACCAGCCTATTTTGGCATTAATTCCTGCCTGAGAATTTCTGTGCCTGATTTCAGCATGTGATGGCATCACCAAACAAAATCTCCATGTTGGGCAGACCAAAAGAAAGGAGATGGAATCCCGTCTTGTGGTCCTTGTTTTTTATGCGGATTGGCTGTACAAAAGGGCTTAAACTAAATAATATCCTTAGGGAGAATTACAGAAAGGTTTGTTTTGAAAAGGACCTTAAAGCTCATCCCACTCCACTTCCTGCACCATGAGCAGGGACACCTTCCACTATCCCAGGTCGCTCCAAGCCATGTCCAGTCTGGCCACAGATACATTCAGAGGTGAGGCAGACACAGCTTCTCTGAAAGACTTGTGCCAGGGCATGCCCAACCTCACAGGGAAGAACTTCTTCCCAATATCCTGTCTAATCCTTTCCTCTGGCAGCTTAAAGCCACTGCCCTTGTGACAACACCTCAGGCTCTTGTAAATACAGAGAGATAAGAGACATCCCTCTCAAACACCTCACTTGGACCATGCAGGTGTGTGAGTGCCACAACCTCTCCCAGGTTGCCAGCCACTGACCTGAGATAAGGGATTCTTCTTCTCTCCACAGTGGATGCCTCCAATGAAAACCATGTTGGGCATGACAGGCATGGGATACTCAAAGACAAAGTCGATTCTCCTCAGCCAGATGGATCCGTGACTTAAAATCTCTGTCATTGTCATGGGTTTTTGGAGGAACTCTGAAGCCAGCTCCTCAAACTGAGAATAGGCAATATTGCAGATGAAGGACTCGGAAAGGGCAATCAGGAAGTTCTTGACCCTCTGGGAGAAGGTCATGTGGTCGGTGTTTTCCGAGAACCCGCGTGGGACATAGGATGGCGGGTCCGGGCACTGAGCCGCACGAACCTCCAAGGCACACGGAACCATCCGCAGGAAGAAAACAGTGGGGATGGAGAAGTGCAGGCCAATGATCTGCCCGCAGGGTGACACGGGATCTGTGAGCAGGGCATCAAAGTGACCCTCTCCAATGTACTTCAACAGCTCTTGGTTGTGCAGCAAGGACTTGCATGAAGCATGAAAAAGGGTTCCGCTCTGCCGGTACTCCAGCAAAAGCTTCCAGAATCTCACCAGGAAAGGCTCTTGGCTGAAAGATTTTTCAATGAAGGTGCGTACGTGTTCTTCCACATCCTCCTTCATCAATGGCACAGAGTACGTTTTCAGTTCATAGACATCTGAGGAATCGATCAGGATTTTGTTGTCTGGTGCAATGACCACGATTTGGTGCCCTCTCTTGCTCAGTTCCATCAGCACTTTTTTCATGCTGAGCCAGTGGCTGCCCTCCATGGGGATCACCAGCAGCCTCCCAGTAGCAGCCGGGCTCAGGAGGCACAGGAAGGGCAGAAGCAGGGCCAGGAGCATGGTGTGAGCTGCGCAGAGTGGAAGCCTGGCACCAGAGAGGCCAGGAGTGCTCTGCCAGCTTTTGTAGCTGTGCTCCACCTCTGCCCTTTTGAGTCTCCTCCCATTTTGTGTCATCAGACCTTTGCACCAAGGTCACAGAAAGCAATCAGTTATTAGGGAGGGTTCAAGGCAGGTTGGGACTTCAAAGTTGGCTTTGCGTGAGTCAAGAAAGTGTGTCACCTTCACACACACCAAGCTGAGGTGATTAGCTCAATGCCACTTTCTTCCCCCAGCAGGACCCCAGCTTTGTGGCACTTCTTGCCACCAGTCCACCACGCTCAAGGTCTGATGGCAAAATGCAGGGAAAATCCATGAAAAAATGCACCCACAGAGTGGCTGGGCAGAAACACTGCTGAGCCCACATGGGAGGCCTGTGCCTATCAAGAGAGGATGGAAAGGAATCTTTTCCATTGCTGCCACTGAAGGCTGACAGAGTTGTCAGACTGAGGTATTTAAGCATTTTTAAAAGCATTTTCTTACCTAATGAAACTGATGCCAGTAGTACAGTGAAACATAACGTAAAGATTCACATGAGAAATTAGTGAACCAGTACCTGGGTTTAGGTTTTCCTTTTTTTTTCAGTAGTCAAAAGCAGACGGCATCCTTGAGAAATCGTAATTTTCCATAATGCAGAACTGCATTTTTTTTTGAAAGATAACCAGCCAGCAGAAAGTCTTTTCTCATCTATCCACAGAACTATCAGCTAATCGCTTATCCTATTGGATATAAAAGAAGTTGCAAAAGAGCATTTCACCCTTGTACCCCAGATAACAAAGACCAACAACACCTCTCTAGTGGACAAAGTCAGGAATTGTTCATGGCCAGTGAGGGGTCAGTTCATGGCCAGTGTTGGGTCAGTTCACGACCTCAACCCTGTGTCCAAGTCCTTCTTGTTTACAAACTGCTAGGGTTTAGTGTTGGTGATAAACGCTCCTTAAAGCCTATAAGCAGGAAATATGGGAAAGAATTTCCTTATCCAGGCCATTCTAGGCTTTAAAATCATGTTGGATTCTTTTTCCGCCATGCAGTTTCTGCAGGTTCCTTCCCAAGCCTGGTGGAAAATCTTGGACTTTGCTGAGAACCTGCCCCCTAAAAGGAACAGCAGCTCCATCACTCATGCTGATCCCATCTTGGTAGTTAACAGCATGGCTTACCTTAATGGGAATTTTCAAACAGCTCAGAGCAAGGAGATGCACAGAAGACAGGCCATAACCTCAGACAAGGCTGCCAATGATCACGGGAAGGTGGGTCCACAAAAGAAAGGAGTCCTTGTGATGAGAAGCTGCCATCAGCACAACGTTTTCCCATTCTTTTTATAAATGCTGCTGGGACTGCCAACATCCTCAGTCAGGAGTAACAAATCCTTACAGCCTGAGGCAAAGGCATTTGTCTCATGACACCCAAAGGGTGCTGGGACTGCCTTGACTAGCTCCACTCTGTCACTCTGGACATGGAGGAACCACCATTAGACAAGGAAAACCAATTTCTGGAGAGGCCCAGTGCAAGAGAGATGGGAGATGGCACAGACTGAAAGCAGGACACTGAAGGGATTTACAAATAATTGTCATTAAATGCAGGAAATCTGGATGCAAAGACTTCATTGCAGCTGTTGTGACAAGAACTGACCAAATTAACTTGGAAGTTGCTGCTTGGTGTGTTTTCTACTCTGTACTCAATTGGATGTTCAATGGCAACAGCAGTTGGCTGAAAACAGACAATACAAGTTCATTTCCCTTGACTCTAACAGAAAAAGTCTCTTGACATGATGGCCACACTTCCTTATGGACTCCACAAGCTCCCTACTTTTTGTACCAGTCCATCACAGCAAAAACTGTGGGAAAAGCGAGGAAGCAAGAGGAAGGGCAAGAAAAATTAGAGATAAAGGCAGGACAAAGAAAGGATGAAATTCTTAGATTAACACAGGATCAACTGAGGTCAGAGTTTAAGTAATGAATATTGAGAAAATTAACAGCCAGGTTCATTTTTCTGATAAGCAAGAGATAAGTTTGTGTTTGTTTTTTTCATTATGAGCAGCAAAGGGCACCTGGAAATCTCTCAGCTCTGAAGGGTGTGGTGCTTGTTTACAGCTCCTGTTTTATGTGCAATCGAGGAAGTGAGGATTCCAAATGTGAGAGAGCCAGGTGCCTGCTTGGAGGAAAGCCTTCCCCACTGCAATAGCAAAGGCCATCAAGGCTTGGGTGAGCCAGGACTGCAGGTTAGTTTTCCTCTCAGAAGGGATAAAGCTTGTGTGGGTTATTCCAGGGAGTCTCTTGGAGCTGGCAGGGAGTGATGGAGCAGCTCTGCAGGCTTTGGGCCCCTCACCCTGCCATTGCTTCAGCTCCAAGAGGAGCTAAAACTTCCTCAAACTGTTCACCTTGAGTGGGACTGGCTGCAATGTGTGGATTTCATTCTGAGTGGCACTAAGGAAAGAGAGCAGCAAACAGAAACCTCAGTACCACTAAAACTACAGCAAAAGTGTAGGTTTCATCCTGGAAGTCTTGGTTTCACCCACTGGATTTGCTTCTCTGCTGTGAGGTGAGACTGCTGACCCACTCAGGCTCTGGGTCCTGCAAGCAGGAAAAGGTTGCTCAACCCCAAGAGTGTGGAGTTGATGCCCAGAGAAGCTGTGCATCCCTGGCAGTGTCCTAGGCACTGCTGGACAGGGCTTGGAGCAAGCTGGGCTCATGGAAGGTGTGCCTGCCTGAGACAGACTGAAAAATCCCCAGAGTAAAAGTCCATTTTGAATTAGGTGAAATGTCCAGAAAGGGTGAAAAGTCTGTAAGGCCAAAGCTGAAGGGAAAACTGCAGAACAGACATAATAGAGAGAAGGAGACAGATAAAGAAAAACAGAAACTACTGCAAGGGCAAGTCAACCTGACCTAGGAATTCTTTCTGATAAAAAGGAACTAGTGGCAAATGTCACGCGAAATTCTCTAAAAATGAGTATGTATGAACCTATTGTGAAACTGTATGCAAATGTATTTGGGAAGGGGGATAAAAAGGGATCTGAAGTTCTCAGGTACACATGACATTTGAAAAGAGCAATCTCCGCATGTGTCCAGCGCTGTAATAAACATACCAACTTTACAACTTAAAAAAAGTTGTAGAGTTCTTTTCTTTATCTCTGCAAATTGTGCCCATGGCAGGGGGTGGAATGGGAAGAGCTTTAAAATTCATTCCAACCCAAAACAGCCTGTGATTCTATGTAATTTGATTTCCCTCATTCCTGGCTGATGGATGAGGCTTATGCATGGAGGAGTCCTTGTGTAACTGAACCCAGACCCCTTTTTGGGTGCTAAGCAGCATCTGGGAAATGCAGGTTGGTGGCTGCTGACAGGAACCTGCCTGATTCCCCCTCAGGTTTTTTGTTTGTTTGTTTGTTTTTAACACTGTGGAGATACACTAGCTTTAGAGGAAAAAAAACCCATAAAAGCAATTATATAATTTGGAAAGGAATAGAAATTTTTAAGAGCAAGAAGCAAATCATAGAACACAGATAATTTCCAGGGCAGCTGTTTCCTAAGCCATGAATAGAAACCTGGGGAAAATGGACAGGGTTTTAAAGCAGGATCTGTGCTCTTAAGCCCTGTGCTGCTGAGAAAAAGGTGTTTATCCAGTTACACTCGGTCCTTACGTGAGTAGCTACCTACTTAAACCTGGGGTTACATTAATGTTTTCAGTTGAGCAGTTGTTTAAATAAGTACAGGGAGGTTTAGGTGAGAAAAGAACAGGGAGACCTTTGGGAGGTGGCTGTAGCTTAAATTCCTGAACTTTGGTTTAATCAAATCATACAAACACATCAAATCATAGTACCTTTGTTTTTCTGAGCTGACAGAAAAGCAGCTTTGGATTAACTTTGGCTAAAGATGAGATTGTCACCAGAGTGTCTCAGGGCTCACAGTTTGAGTTGATTTGCAATGTCACCATGCCAGCTTTCAGGTACTTCTTAGAGACAAGATATTAGCTCTGATTGCTGCAAGCCTTGTGTTAAATTTCCAGACACTTGAGGAACTGGAAACTTGGGATTTCTTGGCCTGTCAATGAAGGTGTAATTGCTGCTGAGACACATCCCCATGCAAAGTGTAGCCCAAGAGGAAATCAGCCTGAGGCAGCTTACACAAGGTGTAAATGCAGTTTGTAGTCCCCCAGGCCCAGCCCTGTGGTCTCATGTTCTCCCACAAGCTCTGTGATGATCCTTACACAAATTAGGACTGGATTCCCAGCTGGATAAGGTAAGTAGGGCCAGTTCTGCACAAGCCTGAGCTCCTTCAGCTCAGAGCAGCTCCTCCATGGGACCACATCAGATCCAGCAGAGAGGAGCTCTTACCTGGAATGAGACCACTGTGCCCCCATTGCCCAGCCTGGGAAAACTATGGAAGTGGTGTAAGAAAAAGGCCTGTGGATTCCTTGTCTGAGGAAGAACCTGCAATTTGCATCTCTTCTTCTCTCTCCCTCTCCCAGTAATTCTTTTTCTTTTCTTACCTGTTAAACAATGGGTTCAATAGGCTTTGGGGAACTATTCATTCTTCCCATAGGATTAGGTTTCTGAGCAGTGATGGCCAACCCAGGGCTTTACCGGTGTTTGGGAACAGGGAGATTCCATTACCACTGGTGACGCACTTTACTCTGGTTTACACTCAGCTGCTAGGCACTATTCAAAATTAAATAGGAGAAATTCCTCTGCAGTCTGTAGAAAATGTGGCTCGAAAGGGGACTAAAAAAGGATAATTACAGAAGATTTTTCCAGGTGTGGAACTTGTGTTTTTCACCTAACAGGAATGTGAAGACAGGAGCTGGAAGGGATAAAATGAGGGCAGATGTCTCTACCCTTGTAGCAAAGACATGAACTCTTTGCAGATCTGAGACCTTCAGGATATAAAAGTAAAGACTTCTATTGCGGAACCAGCAAGAATTTGCCTCCTAAATCTCAAACTGGTGTTATGCTTGTCAGCCTAACCAGATAAAAAGCCTTGGATAAAATTTTATCCTAATACCCGAGTTAATAATATTATTCTTTGCCTTGTTTATCATGTTTAGAGGGCTCTCCATCAGCCTGTCAAAGACCATCAAAGAAATCTGAAAGAGGAAAGAAAAATCCCACCCCTCCAGCTCACAGGCATTGTGCAGAGATATTGCGTGACCACAATTGAGAAGTGAGGGAGCAATTTCCTGGTAAAGAGCAAATGCCAAGGAGGATGTACGAAAAGTTATCTGAGCTATGCATTGAAGTGTTTTTCACCCAATCCATGACTGTAAAATTATTTCTTGCCATTTCAAGCCAACATTTATATTTCACCCCCACAAAAAGGAGTAACTTAACAGACAGCCAGTTTGGAAATGATTTGTCATGAAAATACTACTAAAGTGAATCAACTGATGCTGCTGAGCCTGGAGTTAAAAACAAAACATGACTCTTGGGTTTTTGATCAGATAAAAGAAATAGATGTCAGATACCATTAAAATGAAATCAAAACTGGATCTGGTTGGTGGTTAAGACACATTCACTGATGACAGACAGTAACTTCCATCTGGCATATGAAACCCTTTTTTTTATTTGTTTGTTAAAAAATCTTCATTAGTTTAAATAAGTTGCTATCAAGGTTATTAGTTGTGGGAAACAACTACCCAAACCTGGATGAATTATATCATTACCAGAAATATAAAAAAATAAATAGTGATAAACTTGCTGGACAACATAATGACTTTTCATTGGGAAATGTACAATTTTAGGAAAAAGAACATTACCTTAGGCAGTGGTTTCCTCTTAGCACAGTTGATCCCCCCCACAAAGACCATGTTGGGCATCACTGGCCTGACGTACTCAAACACAAAGTCAAACCTCAGGATCCAAATGGCAGCGGAGTTCACCAGGTCCATCAGGGACACATCCCTCTGAAGAACTTCCGAGGAAAGCTTAAGCGCTTCTGCATAGTAAACGTTGCAGTAATCAAGCTCCAGGAGGGAAATCAGGACATTTTCCACCCTCTGGAAAAAAGTCATCTGATCTGAGTTGAAGCTGAAGACTCTTGGGGTGTAGGACAGAGGGCTTGGGCACTGTGGGGCTGTAAAGTGCAGGTCGCAACCAAATCCCCTCATGAAGAACACAAAGGGAAGGGAAAGATGGTGGGCCACGATTGTTCCACACATGAAGAGAGGATCCGTCAGGACTGCATCAAAGCCGCTTTGGTTGAGGAACCTCAGGGTCTCCTGGTTATGGAACAGGTCCTTGCACTGATCAAAGAAAATGTTGAATAGATCCACTGAGGACTTGAACATAGCCATGGCATTGAGGGGGAAAGGCTTCTGCGTCAGGTGCACGCCCACGTATTCCTTGAAGGCATTATCCAGCTCTTCCAGGGTCTGGCTCACCGGGTACGTGACCACCTTGTAGGCCTGCGTGGTCTCCGTCTGCCAGCTCACCTCAGGAACCAGCACCACCACCTCGTGTCCTCTCTCACTCAGCTTCTGCACCACTTCCTGCATGCTCAGCCAGTGGCTTCCCACCATGGGCACCACCAGGAGTTTCCCTCCATCTGAGAGGCCGGGCAGGAGGAGGAGGAGGATGGAAATCCAGACACAGCAAAGCCTCAAAGCCATGTTGCTGTGGTCAGAATAGGGACCATAGAAGAGATTTCTCCTGCAGGTTGTAGCCTGAAAATGCTTTGGAAAGCAACTGAAGGATGATTTGCCAGCTTTTGTAGCCACGCCACACCTCTGCCCTTTTGACTCTCCGCCCATTTCGCGTTATCAGAAATTTGCACCAAGGTCACAGAAAGCGATAAAAGAAAGGTGTGTCACTTTCACACACTCCTAGCTGAGGTGATTGGCTCAATGCCACTTTCTTCCCCCAGCAGGACCCTGCCTTTCTGGCACTTCTTGCCACCAACCGACCACGCCCATGATCTGACGGCAAAATTCAGGGAAAATCCATTAAAAAATGCACCCACAGAGTGGCTGGGCAGAAACACTGCTGAGCCCACATGGGAGGCCTGTGCCTATCAAGAGAGCCAGGAAAGGACTCTTCCATTGCTGCCACTGAAGGCTGACAGAGCTGTCACAGACTGAGGTAATTGAGCACTTTTTAAAAGCATTTTCTTACCTAATGAAACTAAAGCATGTAGTACAGTGAAACATAATTTATAGTAAGGCTTAATGCGAGAAGTTTAGCTTTTTTTTTTTTCCAATAGCCAAAACCACCTGGCACCCAGAGAAAAAAATAATTTTCCAGAATGCAAGCTTGCATTTTTTTGGAAGATAAGCAGCCAGCAGAAAATATTTCCCCATCTATCCACAGAACTTTCAGCTAACTCCTTATCCTATCGGATATAAAAGAAATTGCAAAAGAGCATTTCACCCTTGTACCCCAGATAACAAAGACCAACCACACCTCTCTAGTGCACAAAGTCAGGAATCGTTCATGGCCAGTGAGGGGTCAGTTCATGGCCAGTGTTGGGTCAGTTCATGACCTCAACCCTGTGTCCAAGTCTGTCATGGTTATAAATTCCTGGGGTATAATGCTGCCGAACACCTCTCCTGAAAGCCTATAAGCAGGTGAATATGAGAAACAATTTCCTTCTCCAAGGCATTCTGGACTTGAAAATAATGTTGGATTTTTTTTTCCCATGCAGTTTCTGCAGGTTCCTTCCCAAGCCTGGTGGGAAATCCTGAACTTTGTTGAGAGCCTGCCCTCCAAAATGAGCAGCAGCTCCATCACTCACGCTGATCCCATCTTGGCAGTTTACAGCATGGATTACCTTAATGGGAATTTTCAAACAGCTCAGAGCAAGGAGATGCAGAGAAGACAGGCCATAACCTCAGACAAGGCTGCCAAATGAACACAGGAACGTGGGTCCACAAAAGCCCAAATGGAAATTTACAGGAAATATCCATACCCAAGACAGGTTAAAACCTCATTCAATAATCTAGAAGAGAAGTGGAGGATGGAACTCAAGGAGGATTTCTTTTGGAGCTTGATATTCACACCTTGACAATTAAGGCACATGGAAAGGAACCAGTCTAGGGGATGGCTCTGGTAGAAAATAGGAAAAGTCTTCATTCCTATAACCTTCACTGTGGAAGAATGGAGAGGGGATAAATGGACAGTGCATGAGACAGCTGGGAGAAGAGGATAGCAAAGTTCTTCAGGTCAACAAAAGAGACTCTCATTTGCATAAAAGCTACATGTCACTTGAATTGTCCTAATTAAGTCTAATAAGACTTTAGGTTTTACAGGATGTGATATAATCTGAAGGCTGGGCATTAGGAAATAACATTTCTGCACCATGCAGGATTTCAATCTTTGAACACCAAGCTGTTGTCAGTCAGGGTTTGATGTAAGGATGGGAGTGACATCCCTTGCCCAGGGTGGCAGTGGGATGGAATGAGATCATCTTTAAGGTCCCTTTCAACCCAAACCATTCTGCCAATCCATGATACATTTCTACTTTGCCTTTTCCATATAAAAACAAAAGAAAAATTTTGTACCTGAGACAGTTTTTTCTTCTGAACACAGTTAATGCCTCCAATAAAAGCCATGTTTGGCATCACTGGCCTCGGGAACTCAAAGACAAAATCGTATCTCATCAGCCAGAAGGATCCACGGCTCAGCAGTTCTGTCACTGTCACTTTCTTTTTGAAAACCTCATGTACAAGCTCTTCAAAGTTATCATAGATGGGCTTACAGTAGAAGCGCTCCAGCAGATCGACCAGCACGTTCTTCACCCGCTGGGAAAAGGTCATGCTGTCTGAATTATCCAAGAATAACCTGGGCACATAGGAAGGAGGGCTTGGACACTGGGTAGCGGCAGAATCCATTCCACAGGGAAAGCCCCGCAGGAAGTAGACAGAAGGAAGGGCAAGATACTCAGCCACCAGGGGCCCACACATCAGGATGGGATCTGTGAAAATCAAGTTGAATTTGCTCTCTTTCAAGTACTGCATCAGCTCCTCGTTCTGCAGAAGACTCTTACAGTTGGTGAAGAAGACTGAGGAGATTTCTATTGCGCTTTGATAAGAGGTCAGAACAACATTCCAAACAGACTGTTCAAGAAAATGGGCATGAACAAAGGCCTTGAGCATTTCCCCCAAGTATTCCTCTGTGTAAGGGATTGGATAGGCCTGGACTGTGTAATTCTGACGCTCCTCTGACTTCATATACAGACTGGTGGAGGGTACAAGCACAACAACCTCGTGTCCCTTTTGCCCCAGTTTCTCCACTACTGGGCGCATGCTGAGCCAGTGACTTCCATCCTGAGGCACCACCAGGATCTTTCCACCTTCAGCCAGGATTAAAGACAGCGTCAGGTGGAGAACTATCCAGGTGCCTTGGTAAAAAAGAGCCATTTTGGTCGGAACGATCCGGAGATTTCTGCTCAGCAGGGATCCACGCACTCGTTTATACCATGATCCATGCAGAGTAAGCAGGGAATTTATTGGCTGCAGTCATTAATATTTAACTTCCCAATACAGGTGTGATTAGCCTGTGATTTTGTTTGTGTTTGTGGAAGGGAAGGGAAGCTGTGTCCTTACAGAAACTTTTGTACTTTCTGTTAATGTTTAAGCTTTGAACTCTGTCAGCACTAAGACACTGTCAGCACTGAGTCTGTGACACCATGAGCAGGGATGTCACGTTTAACAATAATCGTGGTTAAAACCATTGACATGATAAATACATGGCAGTAAAGTAATAAAAATGCACACAGCAGAATGGATGCAACTCCATTCCTGAGGACACGAGGCTGACGTTGAATTCCCAGCCCCTGGAAGCAGCCAAACCCGCACCTCTTACAAAGATGTCACGGCCACCAGGATGCACCGGGCAATCCCAAATCTTAGCAGAACAATCCCCACTGGCTTTTTTCCTCCTGACACTACAGCAAAAAGTGAAGTAATGGATGTGTTCAGAGAAACAAAGGGAAAGGAGGCCAGCACATTCACACAAAGAAGGAGTTTTGGTCTTTGGTTGCTGTCTTGAAAACCCTTGTCACGTATGGTGAGCAAGGCAAAATCGAGGAGAAGGTGTGACACCTCCCACTAATGCCACTGCAGGAAGGTTTTCTTGTTGTGCAAGTAAACGCAATGCCACAGCAAAGCCTTTTGGAGGGTGCTAAGGAACGAGTCCTTGTGATGAGAAGCTGCCATCAGCACAATGTTTTCCGTGCATTTTATAAATGGTGCTGCTGGGACTGCCAGCATCCTCAGCCAGGAGAAACAAATCCTTACAGCCTGAGGCAAAGGCATTTGTCTCATGACACCCAAAGGGTGCTGGGACTGTCCTGACTAGCTCCTCTCTGTCACTCTGGACATGGAGGAACCACCATTAGACATGGAAAACCAATTTCTGGAGTGGCTCAGTGCAAGAGAGATGGGAGATGGCACAGACTGAAAGCAGGACACTGAAGGGATTTACAAATAATTGTCATTAAATGCAGGAAATCTGGATGCAAAGATTTCATTGCAACTGCTTTGACAAGAGCTGACCAAATTAACTTGCAAGTTGCTGCTTGGTGTGTTTTTTAGTCTGGACTCGATGCGATTTTCTATTGCAACAGCAGTTGGCTGAAAAAGGCCAATACTAGATTTTTCCAGGTGTTGAACATGTGATTTTCAAATAACAGGAGTCTGAAGACAGGCATTGGCAGGGATACAATGAGGGCAGGATGTCTCTACCCTTGTAGCAAAAATATGAACTCTTTGCAGCTCTGAGACATTCAGGATATAAAAGTAAAGACATATTGTGGAACCAGCAAGAATTTGCCTCCTAAATCTCAAACTGGTGTCAATCTTGTCAGCCTAACCAGACAGAATGCCTTAGATATTATTTTATCCTAATATCCGAGTTAATATTATTATCCTTTGCCTTGTTTATTATGTTTCAAGGGCTCTTCAACAGCCTGTCAAAGAGCATAAAAGAAATCTGAAAAGAAATATGAAAGAGGAAAAAAAATCCCACCCCTACAGCTCAAAGACATTGTGCAGAGATATTGTGTGACCACAATAGAAAAGTGAGGGAGCAATTTCCTGGGAAAGAGTTTTGTTTTCTGCTTTGTGCCTGGATAGAAATGTCCAGTGTTACCATTTTAGAGACACCATGTTGACTCTCAAAATAGATTTAGATTTGTTGATTACCTTTAAGACCCTGCAGAACAGTTCTAGTGAAAGCAAATGTCAAGGTATGAAAACTTGTCTGAGTTCTGCATTCAGGTGTTTTTCACCCAATCCACGACTGTAAGATTGTTTCCTGCCGTTTCAAGATGACATTTGTATTTCACCCCCACAAACAGGAGTAACCTAACTCAGACAGCCAGTCTGGAAATGATTTGTCATGAAAATACAACTAAAGTGAATCAACTGATGCTGCTGAGCCTGGAGCTAAAAGCAAAGGATGACTCTTGGGTTTTTGATCAGATAAAAGAAATAGATGTCAGATGCCATTACAATGAAATCAAAATTGGATTTGAAATCAAAACTGGATCTGCTTGGTGGTTAAGACACATTCACTGAGGACAGTAATTCCCATCTAGCAGATGAAATCCCTTTTTGTTTGGTTTGTCACATAACCCTCATTTATTCATGTAAGTCCCTATCAAGGTTGTTTGATTTCAGCCCATGGAAACAATTACTCAAACCTGCATGAATTAAATAATTACCAGAAATTTAAAATCTAACAAACAATACCGATAAACTTGCTGGAACAACAGAATGACTTTTCATTGGGAAATGTACAATTTTAGGCAAAGGAACATTACCTTAGGCAGTGGTTTCTTCTTAGCACAGTTGATCCCCCCCACAAAGACCATGTTGGGCATCACTGGCCTGACGTACTCAAACACAAAGTCAAACCTCAGGATCCAAATGGCAGCGGAGTTCACCAGGTCCATCAGGGACACATCCCTCTGAAGAACTTCTGAGGAAAGTTTAAGTGCTTCTGCATAGAAACCATTGCAGTAATCAAGCTCCAGGAGGGAAATCAGGACATTTTCCACCCTCTGGAAAAAAGTCATCTGATCTGAGTTGAAGCTAAAGAGTCTTGGGATGTAGGACAGAGGGCTTGGGCTCTGTGAGGCTGCAAAGTGCAGATTGCAAGGGAATCCCCTCATGAAGAACACAAAGGGAAGGGAAAGATGATGAGCCAGGATGGCCCCACACATGAGGATAGGATCCGTCAGGATGGCATCAAAGCCGCTTTGGTTGAGGAACCTCAGGGTCTCCTGGTTGCGGAACAGGTCCTTGCACTGCTCAAATAAGAGGCCTGTAGTATGCACCGAGGTGTTGTACATGGCCATGGCATTGAGGGGGAAAGGCTTCTGCGTCAGGTGCACGGCGAGGTATTCCTTGAAGGCGTTATCCAGCTCTTCCAGGGTCTGGCTCACCGGGTACGTGACCACCTTGTAGGCCTGCGTCGTCTTTATCAGCCAGCTCACCTCAGGAACCAGCACCACCACCTCGTGTCCTCTCTCGCTCAGCTTCTCCACCACTTCCTGCATGCTCAGCCAGTGGCTTCCCACCATGGGCACCACCAGGAGCTTCCCTCCATCTGAGAAGCCAGGCAGGAGGAGGAGGATGGAAATCCAGGCACAGCAAAGCCTCAAAGCCATGTTGCTGTGGTCGCAGTAGGGGCCGTGGAAGAGATTTCTACTACAGGCTGTAGTCTGAAGATGCTTTGGAAAGCAACTGATGGCTGGAGTTGTTGAACACTGCTCTTTGATCATCCCGTTGTTAATGATTCACTGCTTTGCATTGTGGGTAGTTTATTTTGCCTTTTCCCTCCTTACTTGGAAAGCCAAGATTTGGTGACCTCTTCAACACTGAGTCACTGGAGTTCCTCGTTGTTCCATGAGTCCTCAACGTGCTACTGAGATCCCTCAGGACTTCTCATCTGTGTTGTGCCTTGAATTCCACCTTGGCCAGGACCCAGGGAGCGACGTTGATGTAAGCAACTCCGAAGTCCACAGTAACAAAGGAAAAAGAGACTCTCCGATTTGGAGACACGGATCCTCACGTGATTCCTCCAGGGATGGAGGATGGAGACCCTCAGGACAAGGCTCAGGGCTCTTCTGAGCTGGCAGGAATCTCCTCAGTGCCAGGGACACCACAAAGAGCTGCTGACAGGGGCTTGCCTCTCTCTGTATAGCCCAAGCTCTCACTTTACAGAGTTGTTTTCCAGCCTGGGAGGTGGCCCCTGGATGGCTGAAAACTCCTCCCCACCAGGATTCAGACCAGCACTAAATGTGTTTTAGCAACCTTCGGAGGCTCAGGTTTGAGACCTGACTCAGCAAAGGAGCAGGTTCAGCACAGACGTGATTTCAACAGCCTCACAGCAGTGCCACTGATAGCAAAATTAAAAATATTGCACCCCTGGATATTCAGAGCCACGCAGCCTCCATCCATCAGGCACACAAGTTCTCTCCTCTCCCTTCATGCCACGGTCAATGCACCACAATGAACTGCATATTGTTTTCTTCATTCCAGCATTATTGATTTATTTTTCCTGCTTTACCCATGTCTTTAATTATTTCTACTCCAAAGGTGGCAGAGAGCAGTTTTATGTCCGGATGGATTTCCAGAAAACCAAATGTTTGAGAGTCAGAGTAGGGGGGAGAAGCTCTGAGGTAAAAGAGACTAAAACGCTCTCTGAATCTTCTATTATAAACCACAAAGGAAAAACATCACAGTAACAAGTACTGAATATGGTCAGATTTTTATAAAGCACACTCAGAACTGGGCATTGGGATGCTGACCCTTTAGAAAACAGACTTTCTCCACAAAGAAAAGTTGGTTTCTGTATTTTGTGATGGCAATCAGCTGTTCGCTCAAGTGGGATAAGGAGAGGGCTCGCAGGGAAATGTCCTGCCCTCCCCTCCCTCCTGCTGCAGGATGGATTTTCCATCCAAACCTTCAGCGTGAGGAATGGGTGCAAAGGCAATCCCAGTACTGCTGACGTTAATCAGTACCTCAGTGTTTGTCAGCTGGTCAGAGGCTCCCTCAGTTGGCCTGGTTATCCCAGGCTATCCCAGCCAGGAATTCTGGAATGTGCTGGGTTCAAGGCAGTACATGATCAAAGTCGCTCCCTGCTGACACCTGAGCAAAGGGACATTAGGAAGGCTGGATCTGGGTGAAAAGGCACAAATTGGGGGCAGCCCTATCCAGGGAGGGGTAACAGCTGGGGAAGGGGTTAGAAATTCTCCTGAGCTGAGGGAACTGGGGGTGTTCATGGAGAAAAGGAGGCTCAGGGGGGACCCTCTCGTGCCCTACATCTCTCTGAAAGGACCTGGAGTGGGATGGGGCTGTCTTGCTGTGTCCCAAGTGAAACGATGAGAGGAGATGGCCTCAAGTTGTGCCAGGGGAGGTTCAGAGTGGGTATTAGGAAACAAATATTCACTGGAAGAATGGTTAAGCAATGGAATAATTTGTCCAGGAAGGTAGTGGAGTCGCCATCTTTGAAGTGTCCAGGAGGAGCCTGGATGTGGCACTTGGGGACGTGGTTTAGGGGTGACCATGGCAGTGCTGGCATGAGGCTGGGACTGGGTGATCCTGGAGGTCTTTTCCAAGGTGGATGATTCTGTCAGGTGCAGGCTGGCCCATGCCACGCTCAGGAATGAGTAGGGAATACTCAGGAGGGAATTATTAGGTTAACTACAACATGCCAGCCAAGCCTGGAATCAATCCATGACTGGAGATCCCAAACCACCACTTATAAATCCATGAAAAGAGATCCCCAAGCCCTGCCAATAAATCCATTGCAGGAGATGTCCAATGCCTCTAATAAATCCAGTCACAGATGCCAAAACTGCTATATTAAATTTATTAAAGGAGAGCCCAAATCCCTCAAATATATTCATGACAAAAGATCCCCAAGCCCCTTGAATTAATCCATGAAAGGGGATCCCAAAATCCCTGTCATAAATCCATGATTGGAGATCCCAAAATCCTTTAATAAATTCATGGCAGGAGATACCAAACCCACCTAATACATCCATGGAAACAGAACCCCAAACCCTTCTAACAAATCCAGAAAGAGATCAACAAATCCCTCTAAGAAACCCATGGAAAGAGAGCCCCAAACCTCTCTCATAAATCCGTGCCAGGAGATCCCAAAACCTTTCCAATAAAACCATGGCAGGATATCCCAAATCCCTGTAATAAATCCATGACAGAAAACAAGAATTTGAAAGAGGGAGCTGGTCTTTGTAGAATGCCAGGATGGTTTGTGTTGGAGAGGACCTTAAAGCTCATTCCATTCCACTCCGTGCCACAGCCAGGGACACCTTCCACTATCCCAGGTTGCTCCAAGCCCTGTCCAATCTGGCCATGGACACATCCAGCCGTGAGGCAGCCACAGCTTCTCTGGACAACCTCTGTCAGGACCTCACCATCCTCACAGGGAAGAATTTCTTCCCTATATCCTGTCTAATCCTTTCCTCTGGCAGCTTAAAGTCACTGCCCTTGTGCCACCACCTCAGGCTCTTGTAAATAGTTTCCCTCCAGGAGAGAGGTAAGAGACATCCATCTCAAACACCTCACTTGGACCATGCAGGTGTGTGAGTGCCACAACCTCTGCCAGGTTGCCAGCCACTGACCTAAGGGTTTTTTCTTCTCTCCACAGTGGATGCCTCCTATGAAAACCATGTTGGGCATGACAGGCATGGGATACTCAAAGACAAAGTCGATTCTCCTCAGCCAGATGGATCCGTGACTTAAAATCTCCATCATTGTCATGGGTTTTTGGAGGAACTCTGAAGCCAGCTCCTCAAACGGAGTATAGGCAATATTGCAGATGAAGGACTTGGAAAGGGCAATCAGGAAGTTCTTGACCCTCTGGGAGAAGGTCATGTGGTCGGTGTTTTCCGAGAACCCGCGTGGGACGTAGGACGGCGGGTCCGGGCCCTGAGCCACGCGAACCTCCAAGGCACACGGAACCATCCGCAGGAATAAAACACTGCGGATGGAGAAGTGCAGACCAATGATCTGCCCGCAACGTAGGATCTGTGAGCAGGGCATCAAAGTGACCCTCTCCAATGTACTTTAACAGCTCTTGGTTGTGCAGCAAGGACTTCCACAAAGCATGAAAAAGGGTTCCACTCTCCGGTAATCTTCCAAACACCTCTAGAGTCTCACCAGGAAAGGCTCTTGGCTGAAAAGTTTTGCACTGAAGGAGCGTAACTGTTCTTCCATGTCTTCCTTCGTCAATGGTACTGGGTAGGTTTTCAGTTCATAGACATCTGAGGAATCAATCAGGATTTTGTTGTCCAGTGCAATGACCATGATTTGGTGCCCTCTCTTGCTCAGCTCCATCAGCACTTTTTTCATACTGAGTCAGTGGCTGCCATCCATGGGGATCACCAGCAGCCTCCCAGCAGTGGCTGGGCTCAGGAGGCACAGGAAGGGCAGAAGCAGTGACACCAGCACGGTGTGGGCCATGCAGGGTAGAAGCCTGGCACCAGAGAGGCCAGGAGTGCTCTGCCAGCTTTTGTAGCCGTGCTCCACCTCAGCCCTTTTGACTCTCCTCCCATTTTGGGTCATCAGATCTTTGCACCGAGGTCACAGAAAGCGATCAATGCTTAGGTAAGGTTCAGGGAAGGTTGGGGCTTTAAAGGTGGCTTTGTGTGAGTCAAGAAAGCTTTGTCACCTTCACACACTCCAAGCTGAGGTTACTGGCTCAATGCCACCTTCTTCCCTCAGCAGGACCCCGGCTTTGTGGCACTTCTTGCCACCAGCCCACCACACCCAAGATCGGTGGTATTATATTTTAGTGAAATGGTATGCTCTGTCTAACCCTTTGAAAATGTGCAATTTATTCCAAGCCCATGATCCTCCCCTGAAGTATCATGGATCTGTAATCTTATTTGACCTAGTCTTATTCCACGCCCACTTTGAATCTTCCTGTTAAGCTGTGCCGGGGAGACCAGACTCTCTTGGCCCTTCTCTCCCCAGGCTCTCCCTCTCTCCCTCCCCATCCCCCTTCTCCCTCAGGAACCATGCTGCTCCCAGGGCTGGGACCCCCAATAAACCCTCATCTAATGAGCACCCTCAGAAGCCCTGGGGAGTCTCCTTGCCTGCCTGCTGCCACCAGCACACACAGCTTAGGGGGCCCCCGGGAGATTCCCCGAGGATCCCCCAAAAGACCTGCTACAGTTAATGAAAACTTGCTTTTTTTTGGAAGATGAGCAGCCAGCAGAAAATCTTTCCCCATCTATCCACAGAACTTTCATCTAACCCCTTATAACATATGGTATTAAACGACATTGCAAAAGAGCATTTCACCCTTGTACCCCAGATAACAAAGACCAACAACACCTCTCTAGTGCACAAAGTCAGGAATCGTTCACGGCCAGTGAGAGCTCAGTTCATGACCTCAATTCATCACCAATGTTGGGTCAGTTCATGACCTCAACCCTGTGTCCAAATCCTTCTTGATTATAAACTGCTGGGGTTCAATGTTGGTGACAACCTATGGTGAAAGCCTATAAGCAGGTTAATGTGGGAAACAATTTCCTTCTCCAGGGCAATCTGGGCTTGAAAATATTGCTGGATATTTTTTAACCCCCATGCACTTTCTCCAGGTTCCTCCCCAAGGCGGGTCGGAAATCCTGAACTTTGCTGAGAACCTGCCCTCCAAAATGAGCAGCAGCTCCATCACCCACACTGATTCCATCTTGGTAGTTTACAGCATGGATTACCTTAATGGGAATTTTCAAACAGCTCAGAGCAAGGAGATGCACAGAAGACAGGCCATAACCCCAGACAAGGCTGCCAAATGGACAGGGGAATGTGGGTCCACCAAGGTCAAATGGAAATTTACAGGAAATATCCATACCCAGGAAAGCTTAAAACCTCATTCAATCATCTAGAAGAGAAGAGGAGTATGGAACTGGAGGAGTATGTCTTTTGGGGCTTAGATATTGACACCTTGACAATAAAGGCAAATGGAAACAAATCAATCTAGGGGATAGCTGTGGTAGAAAATAGGAAAACTCTTCATGCCTATAACCTTCACTGTGGATGAAAGAAGAGGGGAGAAGGGGAGAAATGGACGGCACACGAGACAGCTGGGAGAAGAGGATAGCAAAGTTCTTCTGGTCAACAAAAGAGACTCTCATTTGCATAAAAGCTACATGTCACTTAAATTGTCCTAATTAAGTCTAACAAGACTTGAGGTTTTGGCAGGATGGGATATAATCTGAATGCTGGGTATTAGGAAATAACATTTCTACACCATGCAGGATTTCAGTCTTTGAACACCAAGCTGCTGTCAGTCAGGGTTTGATGTAAGGATGGGAGTGACATCCTTTGCCCAGGGTAGCAGCGGGATGGAATGAGATCATCTTTAAGGTCCCTTTCAACCCAAACCATTCTGCCATTCTATGATTTATTTCTACTTTGCCTTTTCCATATAAAAAAAAAAGAAAATTTTGTACCTGAGACAGTTTTTTCTTCTGAACACAGTTAATGCCTCCAATAAAAGCCATGTTTGGCATCACTGGCCTCGGGAACTCAAAGACAAAATCGTATCTCATCAGCCAGAAGGATCCACGGCTCAGCAGTTCTGTCACTGTCACTTTCTTTTTGAAAACCTCATGTGCAAGCTCTTCAAAGTTATCATAGATGGGCTTACAGTAGAAGCGCTCCAGCAGATTGACCAGCACGTTCTTCACCCGCTGGGAAAACGTCATGCTGTCTGAATTATCCAAGAATAACCTGGGGACATAGGATGGGGGCCTTGGACACTGGGTAGTGGCAGAATCCATTCCACAGGGAAAGCCCCGCAGGAAGTAGATGGAAGGAAAGGCAAGATACTCAGCCACCAGGGGCCCACACATCAGGATGGGATCTTTGAAAATCAAGTCAAATTTGCTCTCTTTCAGGTACTGCATCAGCTCCTCGTTCTGCAGAAGGCTCTTACACTTGGTGAAGAAGACCGAGGAGATTTCTATCGTGCTCTGATACGAGGTCAGAACAACATTCCAAACAGACTGTTCAAGAAAATGGGCATGAACAAAGGCCTTGAGCACTTCCCCCAAGTATTCCTCTGTGTAAGGGATTGGATAGGCCTGGACTGTGTAATTCTGACGCTCCTCTGACTTCATATACAGACTGGTGGAGGGTACAAGCACAACAACCTCGTGTCCCTTTTGCCCCAGCTTCTCCACTACTGGGCACATGCTGAGCCAGTGACTTCCATCCTGAGGCACCACCAGGATCTTTCCACCTTCAGCCAGGATTAAAGACAGCATCAGGAGGAGAAGTATCCAGGTGCCTTGGTAAAAAAGAGCCATTTTGGTGGGAATGATCCGGAGGTTTCTGCTCTAGAGGGATCCACGCACTCCTGTATACCATGGTCCATGCAGAGTAAGCAGGGAATTTATTGGCTGCAGAAATTATTATTTAACTTCCCAACATGGGTGTGATTAGCCTGTGATTTTGCCTGTGTTTGTGGAAGTGAAGGGAAGCCGTGTCCTTACAGAAACATTTGACCTATCCGTTAATGTTTAAGCTTCGAACTCTGTCAGCACTAAGACACTGTCAACACTGAGTCTGTGACACCAAGAGAAGGGATGTCACATTGCAACAATAATCGTGGTTAAAACCATTGACATGATAAATACGCAGCGAGAAAAAAATAAAAATACACCAAGCAGAATGGATGCAATTCCATTCCTGACGACACGAGGCTGACGTTGAATTCCCAGCCCCTGGAAGCGGCCAAACCTGCACCTTTTACAAAGATGTCACAGCCAACAGGATGTACCAGGCAATACCAAATCTGAGCAGAATGATCTCCATTGGCTTTTTCCTCCTAGCACTACATGGAAAAGTGAACTATTGATGGGTTCAGGACAAACAAAGGGTAAGGAGTCCGGCATGGGTACACAAAGAAGGAGTTTTGGACTTGGGCTGCTGTCTTGAAAACCCTTTCCATGTATGATGAGCAAGACAAAATCGAGGAGAAAGTGTGACACCTCCCAGTAATCCCACTGCAGGAAGGTTTTCTTTGTGCAAGTGAAAGCAATGCCAGAGCAGAGCCTTTTGGAGGGTGCTAAGGAAGGAGTCCTTGTGATGAGGAGCTGCCATCAGCACAAGGTTTTTGTGCTTTTTATAAATGCTGCTGGGACTGCCAGCATCCTCAGTCAGGAGAAACAAATCCTTACAGCCTGAGGCAAAGGCATTTGTCTCATGACACCCAAAGGGTGCTGGGACTGTCCTGACTAGCTCCACTCTGTCACTCTGGACATGGAGGAACCACCATTAGACATGGAAAACCAATTTCTGGAGAGGCCCAGTGCAAGAGAGATGGGAGATGGCACAGACTGAAAGCAGGACACTGAAGGGACTTACAAATAATCATCATAAAATGCAGGAAATCTGGATGCAAAGAATTCATTGCAACTGCTGTGACAAGAGCTGACCAAATTAACTTGGAAGTTGCTGCTTGCTGTATTTTCTACTCTGGACTCAACTGGATTTTCAATGGCAACAGCAGTTGGCTGGAAAGGGCCAATACACCATTTTCCCAGGTGTGAAATCTGTGATTTTCACCTAACAGGAGTCTGAAGACAGGAGCTGGCAGGGGTACAATGAGGACAGGAGGTCTCTAGCCCAGTAGCAAAGTTAAGAACTCTTTGCAGATCTGAGACCTTTAGGATATAGATGTAAAGACTTCTATTGTGGAACCAGCAAGAATTTGCCTCTTAAATCTCAAACTGGTGTCCCTCTTGTTGGCCTAATGAGATAGAATGCCTCAGATATAATTTGATACTAATATTTTAGTTAATAGTATTATTCTTTGCCTTGTTTATCATGTTTAGAGGGCTCTCCATCAGCCTGTCAAAGAGCATCAAAGAAATCTGAAAGAGGAAAGAAAAATCCCACCCTTCCAGTTCACAGGCATTGTGCAGAGATATTGCGTGACCACAAATGAGAAGTGAGGGAGCAATTTCCTGAGAATGAGATTTGTGTCCTGCTTTGTGCCTGGACAGAAATGTCCAGTGTTACTATATTAGAGATTTCACGTGGACTATCACAATAGATTTAGATTTCTGGATTAGCTTTAACACCCTGCAGAACAATTCTGCTCAAAGCAGATGTAAAAATACCAGGACTTACCTGAGTTCTTCATTCATGAGTCTTTCACACAATCCACAACTCTAAGATTATTTCTTGCCATTTCAAGGCAACATTTGTTTTTCACCCCCACAAACAGGACTAACCTGACACAGACCGCCAGTTTGGAAATGATTTGTCATGAAAATACAACTAAAGTGAATCAACTGATGCTGCTGAGCCTGGAGTTAAAAACAAAAGATGACTCTTGGGGTTTTGATCAGATAAAAGAAATAGATGTCAGATGCCATTACAATGAAATCAAAACTGAGGACAGTAATTCCCATCTGGCAGATGATATCCCTTTCGAGTTTGGTTTGTTACAAAACCATAATTAATTCAAGTAATTCTCTATCAAGATTGTTTGATTTCAGCCTATGGGAAACAGTTACCCAAACCTCCATGAATTAAATCATTACCAGAAAATTTGAAATTAACAAACAATACCAATAAACTTGCGGAAAAAACAGAATGACTTTTCATTGGGAAATGTACAATTTTAGGCAAAGGAACATTACCTTAAGCAGTGGTTTCTTCTTAGCACAATGGATCCCCCCTACAAAGACCATGTTGGGCATCACTGGCCTGACGTACTCTAAAACAAAGTCAAACCTCAGGATCCAAATGGCAGCAGAGCTCACCAGGTCCATCAGGGACACATCCCTCTGAAGAACTTCTGAGGAAAGTTTAAGCGCTTCTGCATAGACACCGTTGCAGATATCAAGCTCCAGGAGGGAAATCAGGACATTTTCCACCCTCTGGAAAAAAGTCATCTGATCTGAGTTGAAGCTGAAGAGTCTCGGGATGTAGGACAGAGGACTTGGGCACTGTGGGGCTGCAAAGTGCAGGTCGCAACCAAATCCCCTCATGAAGAACACAAAGGGAAGGGAAAGATGGTGGGCCAGGATGGGCCCACACATGAGGGCCGGATCCGTCAGGAGGGCATCAAAGCCGCTTTGGTTGAGGAACCTCAGGGTCTCCTGGTTGTGGAACAGGTCCTTGCACTGCCCAAAGAAGGTGCTGGAAAAATTCACATAGGCATTGTAGATGGTCAGGGCATTGAGGGGGAAAGGCTTCTGCATCAGGTGCACAGCGAAGAACTCCCTGAAGGTGTTATCCAGCTCTTCCAGGGTCTGGCTCACCGGGTACGTGACCACCTTGTAGGCCTGCGTGGTCTCCATCTGCCAGCTCACCTCAGGAACCAGCACCACCACCTCGTGTCCTCTCTCACTCAGCTTCTCCACCACTTTCTGCATGCTCAGCCAGTGGCTTCCCAACATGGGCACCACCAGGAGTTTCCCTCCGTCCGAGAAGCTGGGCAGGAGGAAGAAGAGGATGGGAATCCAGGCACAGCAAAGCCTCAAAGCCATGTTGCTGTGGTTGGAGTAGGGGCCGTGGAAGAGATTTCTCCTGATGGCTGTAGTCTGAAGATGCTTTGGAAAGCAACTGATGGCTGGAGTTGTTGCACTCTGCCCTTTTGATCATCCTGTTGTTAATGATTCACTGCTTTGCACTGTGGGTAGTTTATTTTGCCTTTTCCCTCCTTATTGGAAAGCCAAGATTTGGTGACCTCTTCAACACTGAGTCACTGGAGTTCCTCGTTGTTCCATGAGTCCTCAACGTGCTACTGAGATCCCTCAGGACTCCTCATCTTTGTTGTGCCTTGTGTTCCACCTTGGCCAGGACCCAGGGAAACAACGTTGGTGTGAGCAACCCCCAAGCCCACAGTCACAAATGAAAAAGATCCGTGTCTCCGAGTTGGAGACACGGATCCTCAGGTGATTCCTCCAGGGATGGAGCAGGAGACCCTCAGGACAAGGCTCAGGGCTCTTCTGAGCTGGCAGGAATCTCCTCAGTGCCAGGGACACCACAAAGAGCTGCTGACAGGGGCTTGCCTCTCTCTGTATAGCCCAAGCTCTCACTTTACAGAGTTGTTTTCCAGCCTGGGAGGTGGCCCCTGGATGGCTGAAAACTCCTCCCCACCAGGATTCAGACCAGCACTAAATGTGTTTTAGCAACCTTCGGAGGCTCAGGTTTGAGACCTGACTCAGCAAAGGAGCAGGTTCAGCACAGACGTGATTTCAACAGCCTCACAGCAGTGCCACTGATAGCAAAATTAAAAATATTGCACCCCTGGATATTCAGAGCCACGCAGCCTCCATCCATCAGGCACACAAGTTCTCTCCTCTCCCTTCATGCCACGGTCAATGCACCACAATGAACTGCATATTGTTTTCTTCATTCCAGCATTATTGATTTATTTTTCCTGCTTTACCCATGTTTTAATGTTTCTATTGGGAAGGCAGCAGAGAGCAGTTTTATGTCCGGATGGACTTCCAGAAAACCAAATTATTGAGTGTCAGACCAGGGGGGAGAAGCTCTGAGGTAAAAGAGACTAAAACGCTCTCTGAATCTTCTATTATAAACCACAAAGGAAAAACATCATAGTAACAAGTACTGAATATGGTCAGATTTTTATAAAGCACACTCAGAACTGGGCATTGGGATGCTGAGCCGTTTAGAAAAGAGAATATTCTGCCAAAGAGAAGTTGATTTCTGTATTTTGTGATGGCACCCAGCTGTTCGCTCAAGAGGGATAAGTAGAGGGCTGGCAGGGAAATGTCCTGCCCTCCCCTCCCTCCTGCTGCAGGATGGATTTTCCATCCAAACCTTCAGCGTGAGGAGTGGGTGCAAAGGCAATCCCAGTACTGCTGACGTTAATCAGTACCTCAGTGTTTGTCAGCTGATCAGAGGCTCCCTCAGTTGGCCTGGTTATCCCAGGCTATCCCAGCCAGGAATTCTGGAATGTGCTGGGTTCAAGGCAGTACACGATCAAAGTCGCTCCCTGCTGACACCTGAGCAAGAGACAGTGGGAAGGCTGGATTTGGGTGAAAAGGCACAAATTTTGGGCGCAGCCCGGTCCAGGGAGAGGCAAGAGAGCTGGGGAAGGGCTTAAAAAACACTCCTGAGCTGAGGGAACTGGGGGTGTTCATGGAGAAAAGGAGGCTCACAGGGGAGCTTGTCGTGCTCTACGTCTCCCTGAATGGGACCTGGAGTGGGATGGGGCTGTCTTGCTGTGTCCCAAGTGAAACGATGAGAGGAGATGGCCTCAAGTTGTGCCAGGGGAGGTTCAAAGTGGGTCTTAGGAAAAAAAAAAATCACTGGAAGACTGGTTAAGCATGGGAAAAATTTGTCCAAGGAGGTGGTGGAGTCGCCATCTTTGAAGTGTCCAGGAGGAGCCTGGATGTGGCACTTGGGACGTGGTTTAGGGGTGACCATGGCAGTGCTGACGTGAGGCTGGGACTGGGTGATCCTGCAGCTCTTTTCCAAGGTGGATGATTCTGTCAGGTGCAGGCTGGCCCATGCCAGGCTCAGGAATGAGTAGGGAATACTCAGGAGGGAATTATTAGGGTAACTACAACACGCCGGCCAAGCCTGGAATCAATCCATGACTGGAGATCCCAAACTACCTCTTATAAATCCATGAAAAGAGATCCCCAAGCTCCGCCAATAAATCCATTGCAGGAGATGTCCAATCCTTCTAATAAATCCAGTCACAGATGCCAAAACTGCTACAATACATTTATGAAAGGAGAGCCCAAATCTCTCTAATAAATTTATAACAAAAGGTCCCCAAGCCTGTCGCTATGGGACACGAAAGAACACACACTCACCACCGCTCTCAAAGTGAAAGGCAAAAAAGGGAATTTATTTTTCTGACTCCGACCTTTATAGTTCTCCAAAGGTGACAGTGGATTGGAGGGTGACAGTGACACCTCTTCAATGACACTGGTTAAACCAACAGTCTATTAACTCTCTCCTCCTCCATAAAGGAATGAAAAACAATGAGCTGTTTACAAAAAATGTGTGAAAAGGTTCTTCACAAGAATGTCAACATTAGAAGGCTTAGACTAAATAAAAAAACAGGGTGACACAAGCCCCTTGAATGAATCCATGACAGGCGATCCCAAAACCCCTGTCAGGAAGCCATAATTGGAGATCCCAAAATCCTTGATTAAGCTCATGGCAGAGATCCCAAAGACACCCTCTGGATCCATGAAAATAGAACCCCAAACCCTTCTAACAAATCCAGAAAGAGATCACCAAACCCCTCTAAGAAACCCATGAAAAGAGAGCCCCAAACCTCTCTCATAAATCCGTGCCAGGAGATCCCAAAACCTTTCCAATAAAACCATGGCAGGATATCCCAAATCCCTGTAATAAATGCATGACAGAAAACAAGAATTTGAAAGAGGGAGCTGGACTTTGCAGAATGCCAATGTGGGAAGGGACCTTAAAGCTCAGCCTGTTCCACCCCATGCCATGGCCAGGGACACCTTCCACTATCCCAGGTCGCTCCAAGCCCTGTCCAGCCTGCCCATGGACACATCCAGGGGTGAGGCAGCCACAGCTTCTCTGGGCAACCTCTGTCAGGCCCTCACCATCCTCACAGGGAAGAATTTCTTCCCAATATCCTGTCTAATCCTTTCCTCTGGCAGCTTAAATTCACTGCCCTTGTGACAACACCTCAGGCTCTTATAAATAGTCTCCCTCCAGGAGAGAGATAAGAGACATCCCCCTCAAACACCTCACTTGGACCATGCAGGTGTGTGAGTGCCACAACCTCTGCCAGGTTGCCAGTCACTGACCTAAGGACTTCTTCTCTCCACAGTGGATGCCTCCTATGAAAACCATGTTGGGCACGACAGGCATGGGATACTCAAAGTCAAAGTCGATTCTCCTCAGCCAGATGGATCCATGACTTAAAATCTCCATCATTGTCATGGGATTTTGGAGGAACTCTGAGGCCAGCTCCTCAAACGGAGCATAGGCAATATTGCAGATGAAGGACTTGGAAAGGGCAATCAGGAAGTTCTTGACCCTCTGGGAGAAGGTCATGTGGTCAGTGTTTTCCAAGAACGCGCGTGGGACGTAGGACGATGGGTCCAGGCCCTGAGCCATGCGAACCTCCAAGGCACACAGAACCAAGCTCAGGAAGAAAACACTGGGGATGGAGAAGTGCAGGCCAATGATCTCCCCACAACGTGGGATCTGTGAGCAGGGCATCAAAGTGACCCTGTCCAATGTACTTCAACAGCTCTTGGTTGTGCAGCAAGGACTTCCACAAAGCATGAAAAAGGGTTCCGCTCTTCCAGTAATCTTCCAAACACTTCCAGAGTCTCACCAGGAAAGGCTCTTGGCTGAAAAGTTTTGCACTGAAGGAGCGTAACTCTTCTTCCATGTCTTCCTTCGTCAATGGTACTGGGTAGGTTTTCAGTTCGTAGACACTCGAGGAATCGATCAGGATTTTGTTCTCCGGTGCGATGACCACGATTTGGTGCCCTCTCTTGCTCAGCTCCATCAGCACTTTTTTCATGCTGAGCCAGTGGCTGCCATCCATGGGGATCACCAGCAGCCTCCCAGCGGCGGCCATGCTCAGGAGGCACAGGAAGGGCAGAAGCAGTGACACCAGCAAGGTGTGGGCCGTGCAGAGTGGAAGCCTGGCACCAGAGAGGCCAGGAGTGCTCTGCCAGCTTTTGTAGCCGTGCTCCACCTCAGCCCTTTTGACTCTCCTCCCATTTTGGGTCATCAGATCTTTGCACCAAGGTCACAGAAAGCAATCAATTATTAGGTAGGGTTCAGGGAAGGTTGGGACTTCAAAGGTGGCTTTGTGCGAGTCAAGAAAGCTTTGTCACCTTCACACACACCAAACTGAGGTTATTGGCTCAATGCCACCTTCTTCCCTCAGCAGGACCCCGGCTTTGTGGCACTTCTTGCCACCAGCCCACCACACCCAAGATTGGTGTTGTTATATTTTAGTGAAATGGTATGCTCTGTCTAACCCTTTGAAAATGCGCAATTTATTCCAAGCCCATGATCCTCCCCTGAAGTATCATGGATCTGTAATCTTATTTGACCTAGTCTTATTCCACGCCCACTTTGAATCTTCCTCTAAAGCTGTGCCGGGGAGACCAGACTCTCTTGGCCCTTCTCTCCCCAGGCTCTCCCTCTCTCCCTCCCCATCTCTCTTCCCCCTTCTCCCTCAGGAACCATGCTGCTCCCAGGGCTGGGACCCCCAATAAACCCTCATCTAATGAGCACCCTCAGAGGCCATGTGGAGTCTCCTTGCCTGCCTGAGACCATACACCTTAGGGCCCCCCCCGGGGACTCTCTGGGGATCCCCCTAAATGGAACCACAACAAATGGCTCCCAACGTGCGGCTCGACCACCGACAACCCTAAGACAACAATGGACCTCCATAGCCCCGCCGTCACAGCACAGAACCCCGCGGAACACCGCTTCAGCACCGCCTCCGGCATCGCGGAGTGACCGTGCAGGGCTGTAGTGACGGCTCCAGGCGGCCACTGAACCACCAGCCGGGTGACCCGGCCCCGGCCCCAGCACCACCGCGCAGAGGCCCCGCAGGACTGCGTGCCGCCATCCCGCCACCGCAGCCCGAGCGGCGTTTCAGATCACCACCGTCACCTGCCGGCTCCCCTGCGCCTCGTGGCTGCCATGTGGCTGCTTGGAGCTGCCGCAGCTCACCGGGAGCTGCTGCGGTGATGGCAGAGTCAAACCCGTCATCCCCAGCCCGGAGGTGTCGGGGGAGGGCCCCGCAGAGCGGGCGGGCCGTTCAGATCGCTGAGCCCGACCCTGAACCACAGCAGCGGCCAAAGAAGGAACCAAAGCCCACCAGTGTCCGCGGGGGAGCCACCAAATGAGCAAGAAGCAGTTCGCAGCTTTGCCCAAACCCCGCACCCCCCAAAACTGCTTTCCTCAGTTGTGTGACCTCTTTCCTCAGTCCTACCCTCTGCCCCGCTCGCTGCTCCTTCTCCCTAACTCCATTCCTAACTCGCCTTCCCCTTAACAAACCCCAGGAGTCCACTCTGTCCTGCTGAGCCCGGCACTGCAGCCACATGGCTAAGCCTCAGCAGAGCTGTGTGTGCTGTGCCCGCATGGCCTGGAGATGCAACAGAGCCGCGACCTCGGCCACATGGCACCGCACCATCTTCTACTTCTCCCCGAAATCCCTTTCATCCCGCTTCTTCTCCCCCAGGCTCCGCCCCTTCCCTGTCTCTCATGAACCAACCCACTTCCAACTGCTAGTTCCCACCTTCTGCCTTCCAAATCCCACAAGGTAGGAGCTGGAATTAGAGAAAAAGCTTAGTAACCAAAACCCAAAGTTAAAATAATTTTGGAATACCAGTTTTAACAGCCTTGTATATTTCATTGAATTGAAAATTCTACTCTATGATCTCCTTCCCCTGTCATTCCAAGAACAGGATAATGCCCTTCTCTGCAATCCATACCCCTTTTTTCCTTATTTTGGGGAGTTCGCTGGGAGCAAACCACTCAAAGGCACAGGGTACCCCTAAAAGGCTTTTCTTTCGCAGAGTCCCCAGCTCCCCATAACCTCCCCAATTCCCAATCCCTATCCACTTGTTCGAGCTGAAAAGAGCTCCTCAGCTAGAACTTTTTATCCTAAAACCCTCTAACCTTTTTATCATTCTCATCCAATACCTGTCTTCTCTCAATTTCCCTGCCGTCCCATGAATTAGTTTTTACAATTATGCTTTTCTAGTTCAAATGTGTGTTCATATTACAATTTGTCCTGTTTGCAGGTTTAGAAAGCAGGGGCCTGGCAGGTCACAAGAGTAGATCCAAGGAGAAGCAGTTTTCGATTGTTTCTTTAATAGTGAGTGTCCAGATAGTATTGGACTGCTGAATCAAAAATGCTGTTGGGTTTATGCTGTCCTTAGTAGGTTCTGAGGGTGACTGATAACCTAAAATGGTGTCTGGAAAAGTATTTTGACAGTTTTTGTGGTGAATGCTCCCTGAGTATTGGTAGCTGAAGGCAAATTTCTTTTTTTTTCTTTTTGTTTTCCTTTTAACAACCTAAAACCAGGGGTCTTCTGGGTTAAACCAGTTGGAAGGTGAAAGCAGCAGTAAATCTCAGATCCAAGGGTGACAATCTGAGGCTGCAAACCTGCCTGGAGTCCAGGGGGCTCCAGGTGATTCCCTGTCCCTGAGAGGGGGAGCAGAGGTCGGTGCCTCAGCCACAAACTGGGGGCTGTGGTGGTCCAAAAAGCCAGTTGGAAAAGGTTAGACACCATTGGGCCAGTGACGTTGAAAAGGCCAATCCAAAACTCTCATATGAGCTTAGTGCCAAAGGCTGAAGTACTTTAAGCACTCACCCATGCTTTAAATTTGTTTCAAATCTGCAATATGGACCCATATAACCCGTTTATTACAATTAAATGCTCATTTTATCTTTGCTGCCTACCACCAAAAGCAAACATCAATCAAGTCAAATAGACTGTTTAAAACAAAATCATCAGTGCCATTGTATTTATTTTTATGCAGCGAAACTGTGTAATTACTGCTTTAGTTTTTAAATTGTTAATAGTCATATTTCCCTTTATCTTTTGATTCTAACGAAAAAAGGGTGAATTGGGGGGTTACATTTTACTTCAATGGTATGATCTGTCTCACCCTTTGAAAATGTGCGGTTTAGTCCAAAACTGTGATCCTCCCATGAAGTATCATGTAGATGTAATCCCATTGGCCCAAGTCTTATGCCACACCCACCTTGAATCCCCCTGTTAAGCTCTGGGGGGTGATGAGAAACTCTCTCGGCCCTTTTCTCCCCAGGCTCTCCCTCTCTCCCCCTCCGTCCTCCTTCCTCCTTCTCCCTCAGGAACCATGCTGCTCCCGGGGATGGGACCCCCAATAAACCCTCATCTAAGGAGCACCCTCAGAAGCCATGTGGAGTCTCCTTGCCTGCCTGCAAACACACAGCTTAGGGGGCCCTCTGGGACTCCCCGGGGATCCCCCAAACCAACTGCTACACTTCATGCAAACTTGCATTTTTTTGGGGACATAAGCATCCAGCAGAAAATATTTCCCCATTTATCCACAGAACTTTCAGCTAACCCCTTAAACTGTAAGGTGTAAAACAAACTTGCAAAAGAGCATTTCACCCTTGTACCCCAGATAACAAAGACCAACAACACCTCTCTAGTGCACAAAGTCAGGAATCGTTCACGGCCAGTGGGGGTCAGTTCATGACCAGTGTTGGGTCAGTTCATGACCTCAACCCTGTGTCCAGGTCCTTCTTGCTTATAAATTGCTAGGGTTTAATGCTGCTGATAACCTCTGGTTAAAGCCTATAAGCAGGTGAATACGGTAAACAATTTCCTTCTCCAGGGCAATCTGGGCTTTAAAATTATGTTGGATTTTTTTCCCATGCAGTTTCTGCAGGTTCCTTCCCAAGCATGATGGGAAATCTTGGCGCTTTGCTGAGAACCTGCCCTCCAGAAGGAGCAGCAGCTCCATCCCATCTTGGCAGTTTACAGCATGGGTTACCTTAATGGGAATTTTCAAACACCTCAGAGAGAGGAGATGCACAGAAGACAGGCCATAACCTCAGACAAGGCTGCCAAACGAACATGGGAAGGTTGGTCCACAAAAGCCCAAATGGAAATTTACAGGAAATATCCATAACCAAGACAGGTTAAAACCTCATTCAATAATCTAGAAGAGAAGTGGAGGATGGAACTCAAGGAGGATTTCTTTTGGAGCTTTGATATTCACACCTTGACAATTAAGCAGATGGAAAGGAACCAGTCTAGGGGATGGCTCTGGTAGAAAATAGGAAAACTCTTCATTCCTATAACCTTCACTGTGGATGAAAGGAGAGGAGATAGATGGACAGTGCATGAGACAGCTGGGAGAAGAGGATAGCAAAGTTCTTCTGGTCAACAGAAGAGATTCTCATTTGCATAAAAGCTCCATGACTTCAATTGTCCTAATTAAGTCTAATAAGACTTGAGGTTTTGCAGGATGTGATATAATCTGAATGCTGGGTATTAGGAAATAACATTTCTGCACCATGCAGGATTTCAATCTTTGAACACCAAGCTGTTGTCAGTCAGGGTTTGATGTAAGGATGGGAGTGACATCCCTGGCCCAGGGTGGCAGCGGGATGGAATGAGATCATCTTTAAGGTCCCTTTCAACCCAAACCATTCTGCCAATACATGATTCATTTCTACTTTGCCTTTCCCATATAAAAAAAAAAGAAAAATTTTGTACCTGAGACAGTTTTTTCTTCTGAACACAGTTAATGCCTCCAATAAAAGCCATGTTTGGCATCACTGGCCTCGGGAACTCAAAGACAAAATCGTATCTCATCAGCCAGAAGGATCCACGGCTCAGCAGTTCTGTCACTGTCACTTTCTTTTTGAAAACCTCATGTGCAAGCTCTTCAAAGTTATCATAGATGGGCTTACAGTAGAAGAGCTCCAGCAGATCGACCAGCACGTTCTTCACCCGCTGGGAAAAGGTCATGCTGTCTGAATTATCCAAGAATAACCTGGGGACATAGGAAGGAGGGCTTGGACACTGGGTAGCAGCAGAATCCATTCCACAGGGAAAGCCCCGCAGGAAGTAGACGGAAGGAAGGGCAAGATACTCAGCCACCAGGGGCCCACACATCAGGATGGGATCTGTGAAAATCAAGTCAAATTTGCTCTCTTTCAGGTACTGCATCAGCTCCTCGTTCTGCAGAAGGCTCTTACAGTTGGTGAAGAAGACTGAGGAGATTTCTATCGTGCTCTGATACGAGGTCAGAACAACATTCCAAACAGACTGTTCAAGAAAATGGGCATGAACAAAGGCCTTGAGCATTTCCCCCAAGTACTCCTCTGTGTAAGGGATTGGATAGGCCTGGACCGTGTAATTCTGACGCTCCTCTGACTTCATATACAGACTGGTGGAGGGTACAAGCACAACAACCTCGTGTCCCTTTTGCCCCAGCTTCTCCACTACTGGGCGCATGCTGAGCCAGTGACTTCCATCCTGAGGCACCACCAGGATCTTTCCACCTTCAGCCAGGATTAAAGACAGCATCAGGAGGAGAACTATCCAGGTGCCTTGGTAAAAAAGAGCCATTTTGGTGGGAATGATCCGGAGGGTTCTGCTCAGCAGGGATCCATGCACTCCTTTATACCATGGTCCATGCAGAGTAAGCAGGGAATTTATTGGCTGCAGAAATTAATATTTAACTTCCCAATACAGGTGTGATTAGCCTGTGATTTTGTTTGTGTTTGTGGAAGGGAAGGGAAGCTGTGTCCTAACAGTAACATCTGTCCTTTTTGTTAATGTTTAAGCTTCAAACTCTGTCAGCACTAAGACACCGACAGCGCTGTGTCTGTGACACCAACAGCAGGGATATCATGTTGCAAAAATAATCATGGTTAAAACCATTGACCTGGTAAGTACACGGCGAGAAAATAATAAAAATACACCCAGACGAATGAATGCAACTCCATTCCTGACAACACAAGGCTGATGTTGAATTCCCAGCCCCTGGAAGCAGCCAAACCTGCACTTCTTACAAAGATGTCATGGCCACCAGGATGTACCAGGCAATGCCCAATCTGAGCAGAACGATCCCCACTGGCTTTCTTCCTCCTTGCACTGCGGCAAAAAGTGAACTATTGGATGGGTTCAGAGAAACAAAGGGAAAGGAGGCCGGCACAGGCACATGCCTTGGCGGCAGTTTATATACAGTCACAAATGGAACGGAACTCCCAAATCAGCGTCTCAAGCTTTAATTTTCAGCATCAGCCTCATTACATTGTTACAGCAATGCAGTAAAAGATGCTGACAGCTCACTGACCTAACAGAGTGCCGAAGGAACTTAGCATGACAGAATAACATAAGACAATCTTGGTCCAAGTTTCATCCAATCACAGAAAGCAAGAGCGTATTGACAGTAGCCCTTCCCAATCACCTGAAGCCTATGTAGCTTTGGTTAAAACAATAGCAGTTTTCTCTCTAACACAATGCCTCCTTCATAGAAGACAAAGCACAGAGCCTTATTCATATTTAACCTTCTAAATGTATACTTAAAATATACTTTTTGCAACTTAGAAAGACAAATCACATAGGTCTACTGTTCTTTTTCTCATGTCTGCACTACTGCTTAGAACTTTTTCTGCTGGCTTGGCATTTCACTGTCCTTACTGTCTTTTGGGGCCTGTCTTTTTCAAAACTTTCTCAAAAACCCTCTAATCCTATGGATTCCAAGAATACACAAAGAAGGAGTTTTGGTCTTTGGTTGCTGTCTTTGAAAACCCCTTTCCATGTATGGTGAGCAAGGCAAAATCAAGGAGAAGGTGTGACACCTCCCACTAATGCCACTGCAGGAATGGGTTCTCTTTGTGCAAGTGAAAGCAATGCCAGAGCAAAGCCTTTTGGAGGGTGCTAAGGAACGAGTCCTTGTGATGAGAAGCTGCCATCAGCACAACATTTTCGTGCTTTTTATAAATGCTGCTGGGACTCCCAGCATCCTCAGTCAGGAGAAACAAATCCTTACAGCCTGAGGCAAAGGCGTTTGTCTCAGGACATCGAAAGAGTGCTGGGACTGCCCTGACTAGCTCCACTCTGTCACTCTGGACATGGAGGAACCACCATTAGACATGGAAAACCAATTTCTGGAGAGGCCCAGTGCAGGAGAGATGGGAGATGGCACAGACTGAAAGCAGGACACTGAAGGGACTTACAAATAATTGTCATTAAATGCAGGAAATCTGGTTGCTAAGATTTCATTGCAGCTGCTGTGACAAGAGCTGACCAAACTAACTTGGAAGTTGCTGCTTGGTGTGTTTTTTAGTCTGGACTCGATTGACTTTTCTATTGCAACAGCAGTTGGCTGAAAAAGGCCAATAGAAGATTTTTCCAGGTGTGGAACTTGGGATTTTCACCTAACAGGAGTCTGAAGACAGGTACTGACATGGAGGGCAGGATGTCTCTACCCTTTAGCAAAGTTACGAACTCTTTATGGCTCTGAGACATTCAGGATATAAAAGTAAAGACTTCTATTGTGGAACCAGCAAGAATTTGCCTCTTAAATCTCAAACTAGAACCACTCTCCTGAGCCCTAATGTGATAGAATGCTTTAGATATAATTTTATCCTAATATCCTAGTTAAGATATTGTTCTTTGCCTTGTTTATCAAGTTTAGAGGGCTCTCCATCAAAGAGCAAAAATAAAATCTGAAAAGAAATCTAAAAGAGGAAAGAAAAATCCCACCCCTCCAGCTCTAAGACATTGTGCAGAGGTATTGCATTACCTCAATTCAGAAGTGAGGGATCAATTTCCTGGGAAAGAGATTTGTGTCCTGCTTTGTGCTGGATAGAAATGTCCAGTGTTACCATTTTAGAGATTCCATGTTGACTATGACCATAGATTTAGATTTCTAGATTAACTTTAAGACCCTATAGAACAATTCTGGTAAAAGCAATTGTCAAGGTATGAGAACTTACCTGAGTTCTGCATTCCTAAGTGTTTCACCCAATCCGTGACTATAAGATTATTTCGTACCATTTCAAGGCGACATTTATATTCCACCCTCACAAACAGGAGTGACCTAACCCAGACAGCCAGTTTGGAAATGATTTTTCATGAAAATACAACTAAAGTGAATCAACTGATGCTGCTGACCCTCTAGTTAAAAACAAACGATGACTTTTTGGTTTTTGATCAGATAAAAGAAATGGATGCCAAATGCCATTAAAATGGAATCAAAACTGGATCTGGTTGGTGGTTAAGACACATTCACTGAGGACAGTAATTTCCATCTCACTGATGAAATCTCTTTTTTTTTTTGGGTTTTCACAAAACCTTAATTAATTCAAGTAAGTCTCTATCAAGATTGTTTGATTTCAGCCTATGGAAACAATTACCCAAACCTGCATGAATTAAATCATTACCAGAAATTTGAAAAATAAGAAACAATAGTAATAAATTTTCTGAAACAACATAATGACTTTTCATTGGGAAATGTACAATTTTAGGCAAAGGAACATTACCTTAGGCAGTGGTTTCTTCTTAGCACAGTTGATCCCCCCCACAAAGACCATGTTGGGCATCACTGGCCTGACGTACTCAAACACAAAGTCAAACCTCAGGATCCAAATGGCAGCGGAGCTCACCAGGTCCATCAGGGACACATCCCTCTGAAGAACTTCTGAGGAAAGCTTAAGTGCTTCTGCATAGAAACCATTGCAGTAATCAAGCTCCAGGAGGGAAATCAGAGCGTTTTCCACCCTCTGGAAAAAAGTCATCTGATCTGAGTTGAAGCTGAAGAGTCTTGGTGTGTAGGACAGAGGGCTTGGGCTCTGTGGGCCTGCAAAGTGCAGGTTGCAACCAAATCCCCTCATGAAGAACACAAAGGGAAGAGAGAGATGATGAGCCAGGATGGCCCCACACATGAAGGCCGGATCCGTTAGGATGGCATCAAAGCCGCTTTGGTTGAGGAATCTCAGGGTCTCCTGGTTGTGGAACAGGTCCTTGCACTGCCCAAAGAAAGTGCTGAAAACATGCACTGAGGCGTTGTACATGGCCAGGGCATTGAGGGGGAAGGGCTTCTGCATCAGGTGCACGCCCACGTATTCCTGGAAGGCGTTATCCAGCTCTTCCAGGGTCTGGCTCACCGGGTACGTGACCACCTTGTAGGCCTGCGTGGTCTCCATCTGCCAGCTCACCTCGGGAACCAGCACCACCACCTCGTGTCCTCTCTCGCTCAGCTTCTCCACCACTTCCTGCATGCTCAGCCAGTGGCTTCCCACCATGGGCACCACCAGGAGTTTCCCTCCATCCGAGAAGCTGGGCAGGAGGAGGAGGATGGAAATCCAGGCACAGCAAAGCCTCAAAGCCATGTTGCTGTGGTCGGAGTAGGTGCCATGGAAGAGATTTCTCCTACAGGCTGTAGTCTGAAGATGCTTTGGAAAGCAACTGATGGGTGAATTTGTTGAACTCTGCTCTTTGATGTTCCCGTTGTTAATGATTCACTGCTTTGCATTGTGGGTAGTTTATTTTGCCTTTTCCCTCCTTATTTGGAAAGCGAAGATTTGCTGACCTTATCAATGCTGAGTCACTGGAGTTCCTCGATGTTCCATGAGCTCCTCAACGTGCTACTGGGATCCCTCAGGACTTCTCATCTTTGTTGTGCCTTGTGTCCCACCTTGGCCAGGAGCCAGGGAAACAACGTTGGTGTGAGCACAACTAACAAATGAAAAAGAGCCTCTCTGTGTTGGAGACACGGATCCTCAGGTGATTCCTCTGGGGATGGAGTAGGAGACCCTCAGGACAAGGCTCAGGGCTCTTCTGAGCTGCCAGGAATCTCCTCAGTGCCAGGGACACCACAAAGAGCTGCTGACAGGAACTGGCCTCTCTCTGTATAGCCCAAGCTCTCACTTTACAGAGCTGTTTCCCAGCCTGGGAGGTGGCCCCTGGATGGCTGAAAACTCCTCCCCACCAGGATTCAGACCAGCACTAAATGAGTTTTAGCAACCTCCAGAGGCTCAGGTTTCAGACCTGACTCAGCAAAGGAGCAGGTTCAGCACAGACGTGATTTCCCCGGCCTCACAGCATTGCCACTGATGGCAAAATTAAAAATATTGCACCCTCCTCAAAATCAGTTTTTTGCCCTGAGTTATTGTCACTTGTCCCTGACTCCTCTGGGGATATAAACCTTCCTGGAACTCACACAAGTGATCCCACTCGATTCCTTCACCTCAGTCCCTCGTACTGGGTTGCTGCTGTGTCACCTGTGCAAGGACTCCCTGGCGTTCAGCAGCCTAAGATAGGAAATCCCCATCATGATGACTGGACCTTAGAAGCCCCTCTCCCACCTCCAGACCCTTGCTTATCTCTCTCTAAGACTATAGGCCACTTTCCTTTGACCTTTTCCATTGGACAATTCCTAAAACCCCTGTATTCTATATAAAGGGCTTCTTTTGCCCAGCTCGGCAGAGGAGCTGTCCCTGGGAACCTTGGCAGGAGATTCAATAAAGATATCCCTGTGGAACCTCACACAGCTTCTCCTCTCTCTCCCTGTGTCTGCCCATGACACCTAGCAAGCAAAGAGCTGAAATCACAAAATGAGCTGGTAATCACTAGAGGTGATATCACCTAAGCTTGCTAAGGTTGCTGTTGGGGAAGATGAAACAGGAAAGCCTTATAAATATGATTGTCTGGCAAAAGATTTTGGGAATATAGAAACTATAAGCGAGATTGAAATGAAAGCAAGCTTTGAGATACCTTAGTTACTGAACATCTGGAAAACAATGGTGTGGCAGACTGAAGGTAATCCGCTTTTGATGAAACAACACCCTCTGCTTACAGACAAATCCAAGGCTTAGAGCAGACCCTACTAGCTCGGCAGAAGGGGTCTAAAGAGGAGGTTTTGGGGTTTAAAATGTAACGCAGTATGGTAATGTAGTGATTCTTATAGGCTGTATGTAAATGTTATAAGGTTTGTATATTGTACTAGATTGGTTAGCGAGAGTTAGAATATTCAAGACAGAAGAAGATTTATTGTATTGTAATGGGAACCTCACTCTCTTATGCTTCTGCTCTCTTACCCTTTTGCCCTTTTACGCTCTTACCCGCTCATCCTCTCTACTCCTCTCTTCTCTCGGGCCTGCTCCGAGCTGTGGCTGCAGCTCCCAGCAGAGCCCTGCACCCATGCCCTTTGCAATAAACCGCCAGTTCCATGACCTGGCCTCAGAGATCTCTCGTCTCCGTCCATCCCGACCGTCCTACCCCCCGATGCTCCTACAGGTGTCCTGCAGCTAAGAACTGCTTGGGAGCTCGGACAGGCAGAGAGGCCATGCTGAGCAGGACTGAGCGATCCAGACCCCATTGCAGTCCACTGGGACACCCCGAAACCCAGCCGGAGGTCGCCTTAGGGGACAGCCTCCCTTGTGACTGCCCATCAGTCTCAGGGAGTGAGCTGGGCAGAGAACACGTTCCCTGTGACAGCAGCCCGCGGTTACAGGAATTAGGGGGAAAAAAAATCACTGGAAGAATGGTTAAGCAATGGAATAATTTGCCCAGGAAGGTGGTGGTGTTACCATCTCTGAAGTGTCCAGGAGGAGCCTGGATGTGGCACTTGGGACGTGGTTTAGGGGTGATGATGGCAGTGCTGGTGTGAGGCTGGGACTGGGTGATCCTGGAAGTCTTTTCCAAGGTGGATGATTCTGTCAGGTGCAGGCTGGCCCATGCCAGGCTCAGGAATGAGTAGGGAATACTCAGGAGGGAATTATTGGGGTAGCTACAACATGCCAGCCAAGCCTGGAATCAATCCATGACTGGAGATCCCAAACCACCACTTATAAATCCATGAAAAGAGATCCCCAAGCCCTGCCAATAAATCCATTGCAGATGTCCAATCCTTCTAATAAATCCAGTCAGAGATGCCAAAACTGCTACAATACATTTATGAAAGGAGATCAAATCTCTCTAATAAATTCAAGACAATAGATCCCCAAGCTCCTCTAATGAATCCATGACAGGTGATCCCCAAACCCCTGTCAGAAAGCCATAATTGGAGATCCCAAAATCCTTTAATAAATTCATGGCAGAGATCCCAAACCCACCTAATATATCCATGAAAATAGAACCCCAAACCCTTCTAACAAATCCAGAAAGAGATCACCAAACCCCTCTAAGAAACCCATGGAAAGAGAGCCCCAAACCTCTCTAATAAATCCCTGCCAGGAGATCCCAAAACCTTTCCAATAAAACCATGGCAGGATATCCTAAATGACTGTGATAAATGCATGACAGAAAACAAGAGTTTGAAAGAGGGAGCTGGTCTTTGTAGAATGCCAGGATGGTTTGTGTCGGAAGGGACCTTAAAGCCCATCCCGTTCCACCCCGTGGCATTGGTAGGGACACCTTCCACTCTCCCAGGTCGTTCCAAGCCCTCATCGAGTGTGTCCTGGAACACTTCCATAGATGGAGGTCCCGTAGGTTGCCATGACTCCCCCTGCCCTCACACCGGTGAAACTACAACTCCCGGCATGCCCCGCGCCTCACCGCCCTCCCCGCGGGCCGCCGGTCCCGGCGTGCTTTGCGCCGCGCCACACAACAAATATGGCGGCGGCCGCGGGCCCGTGGCCGTAGGGCCGGGCCGGGCACGGTGAGTGCGGGCTCTGAGGGGCCGGGGGTCTCCGGCACGGAGAGACCGCCGGGCTTGGGGGGCTCCTGGCATGGCTTCATTAGTGGGGTTTGGAGTCTCCTACCGTGGGTTTGTTAGGAGGATCTGGGGTCTCCTGTCACAGATTTATTAGAGGGTTTGGCATCCTCTGCTATGGGTTTATTAGGGGGGTTTGGGATCTCCTGCCTTGGGTTTATTAGAGAGGTTTGGGATTTCCTGCCTTGGGTTTATCAGAGAGGTTTGGGATTTCCTGCCGTGGGGGATTTGGGATCGCCTCTCAGATTTATTAGAGGGTTTTGGGATTTCCTCCCATCGCTTCATTAGAGGGGTTGTGGATCTCCTGGTATGGGTTTGTTAGAGGGATTTGGGATCTCCTGCCTTGGGTTTGTTAGAGAGGTTTGGGAACTCCTGGCTTGGGTTTATTGAAAGGGTTTGGGGTCTCTTGTCACAGATTTATTAGAGGGTTTGATATCCCCTGTGATGAGTTTATTAGAGAGGTTTGGGAATTCCTGCCTTGAGTTTGTTAGGAGGGTTTGGGAACTCCTGGCATGGGTTTATAAGAGGGATTTGGGATCGCCTCTCAGATTTACTAGAGGTCTTTGGGATCTCTCGCCATGGATGGATTAGAGGGTTTGGGATCTCCTGCCTTGGATTTATTAGAGAGGCTTGGGAACTCCTGGCATGGCTTTATTGAAAGGGTTTGGGAGCTCCTGCTGTGGGTTTATAAGGGGGATTTGGGATCTTTTGCCATGGATTTATTGAAGTGGTTTTGGGGTCTCCTGTCACAGATTTGTTGGAGGCATTTGGGATCTCCTGCCATGGATGTATTAAAAGGTTTTGGGAATTCCTGCCGTGGGTTTATTAGAGGGGTTTGGGATCTCATGCCATGGGTTTATGAGGGAGATTTGGGATCTCCTGTCACAGATTTTTACAGGGATTTGGGATCTCCTGCCATGGGTTTATTGGAGTGTTTTGGGATCTCCTGGTATGGGTTTGTTAGGGGGATTTGGGATCCCCTGCCATGGATTTATTAGAGAGGTTTGGGAGCTCCTGCCATGGATGTATTAGAGGGTTTTAGGAATTCCTGGCACAGATTTATTGGAGGAATTTGGGAACTCCTGCCATGGATGGATTAGGGAGATTTGGGATCTCCTGGCACAGATTTTTAGAGGGATTTGGGATCTCTTGCTATGGGTTTATTAGAAAGTTTTGGGAACTCCTGCCATGGATTTATTAGAGGGCTTTGGCAATCTTAGGGCTTTAGTGGAGGATTTTGGGATCTCCTGGCATGGATTTATTAGAGGGGTTTAGGATCTCCTGGTGTGGCTTTTTTGGAGGGGTTTGGGCTCCCCTGTCATAGATTTATTAGAGGGATTTGGGAGCTCCTGCTGTGGATCCCAAACAGGGTTTTGGAATCATTTGTCATGGATATCTTAAAGGGTTTTAGGGATTTCTTGTCATGGATTTATTAGAAGGTTTTGTGACCTCCTGCTATGGATTTATTAGAGGGGTTTGGGAATCTCATGGGTTTGTTGGAGGGATTTGTCAGGGAAGTATTAGAGAATTTTGGGATCTCCTGTCATGCATTTATTAGAGAGGTTCTGGGATCTCTTGCCATGGATTTATTCAGGGTTTTGGTTTCTCCTGACATGGATTCATTGCAGCCTGAGGCCCTGTGCTCTGAGCTGTCCCTGGGCCACCCAGAATCCCTTCCAGCTGCTATTCCTGTGTTGTTTTTTAAGGGAAGGAGGATCCAGAAATGAGGAGCGAGGGAGGATTTGGCACTCGAGTGCCTCTCCAGAGTGGTGGGTGGGTGGTGTCTCCTGGATATGGCCCTTTTTTGGGACAAACCATCCACTCAGGAGCTGCTGGGAGGAGATGCAGGGAGGAGAAGTGCAGCAGGCTTGACTGGAAACAGGAATGAGGGCTGGGAGAAAGCTTGGATTGAGTGCCAAGCCCAGGAATTCCATCCAGCAGCTTGGGAGGAGGGGCCTTGACAGAGATTTTTAAGGCAGTCAGGAGCTGCATTCAGAGGAGGAGAAGCTGATGCAAAGTGATTTAGTTCCTATTTATGTTCATTAGGAAAGAGAAACTTTAAAACCTTTCAGCTTTAATGTCTCAGATGAAGAAGTGCCAGGGGTTTGGAGGAGGTGGATAAGGATAATCCAAGGTAGGGGATGGTTCACTTGCAGGAATAAATAACAGCTTTGTGCAAAATGGAGTTGTGGTGGGTTGGATCCTGGTGAAGAGACTGCTCAGACCTGTGGTAACAGAAATGCTTTGAATTCACCCTTTTTTTGTTACATTAATTTACATTTTTACATGGGTTTATTTTTAGAATGACCAGAATAAGGTGGAAAAATATAAAAAAATATATAAACAAATTCCTCAGTGGGGGCTTCCAGGTTTATCTTGGAGGATTTTATGTGGCTGGGTTCAACTGCATTTTTTATAGTAAATACTTCTTTTGTATCTTTTTGAAGGACTCTTCTGCCTTCACAATGTTTGGGGACTTATTTGAAGAGGACTTTTCTTTTATTTCCAACAATCATTATGGGAAAGGGAAGAAATCGAAGCCCAGAGAGTCTGAGCCTCCAGCTCCCAGGGATTTCACCAACCTCAGTGGAATCAAAAATCAGGGTGGGACCTGCTACCTCAATTCCCTTCTGCAGACTCTGCTTTTCACCCCTGAATTTAGAGGTGAGGTGCTCAAAACCTTCTTAAAATAATGTTGGGATTGATATGCTAGTGAGACTTGCACTTCTGGTTATTTATTTAAGAAACACAGTGAACTTGGGTGATTTTGGGGCACAGTTCACTTTAAATAAATTATTGCAGAATAAAATCATAGTGTTTGATATTAAAATATGGTAAATTTTTAAGGAGGGGATGTTGTCTTTTTAAATAATAATTTTTTTACCAATTGCAGAGGCTTTGTTCTCCCTGGGACCTGAAGAACTTGGCACTCTGGATGACAGCAGGAAACCAGATGCAAAGGTGCTGGGAATTTTCCTGTTCATCACTGTTGATTTGGAGGAATATGGTTGCAGTTCATGTGAAACTTAGGAAAATGAGTGGAAACCTAAATTTGACACTGAGAGGCAGTTTGGTCTGGCTGATACTGGGTTTTCCACAGCATTCTAAGCTTTCATTGCTATCAGGCTTTACTTCAGAAATCCGACATGGAATCTGTTTCTGCTGAGGTGTTCTCCCTCCCACCTCATTCCACCCCACCACCAACCCTTCTGGAGAGCTGGAGGGGGACTGGGGACAAGCTGGAGGGACAGGACACAGGGAATGGCTCCCACTGCCAGAGGGCAGGGATGGATGGGATATTGGGAAGGGATTGTTCCCTGGGATGGGCTGGGATGGAATTCCCAGAGCAGCTGTGGCTGCCCCTGGATCCCTGGCAGTGCCCCAGGCCAGGTTGGACCCTGGGGCTTGGAGCAGCCTGGAATAGTGGGAGGTGTCCCTGCCATGGCAGGGGTGGAATGGGATGGACTTTGAGGTTCCTCCCACCCCAAACCATCCCACTTGGCTGTGTAAGGTGAGGCACTGTAGATCTTTGGGAACCGAGTCTGACTGCTTGGTGTGAAGTGAGTTGTGTGTTACGGAAAAAGCAGGGACAGTTTATCACCCAGGGGATGGTTTATCACCAAAGGGGTGGTTTATCACCCAGGAGTAGTTTATCACCCATGCGGGGGAGTTTATCACCCGTGGGGGGTGGTTTATCACCCGTGGGGGGTGGTTTATCACCCATGGGGGGAGTTAATCACCCATGAGTGGTTTATCACCCATGGGGGGTGATTTATTACCCATGGGGACAGTTTATCACTAAAGGGGTGGTTTATCACCCATGGTGGGGGTTATCACCAAAGGGGTGGTTTATCACCCAGGAGCGGTTTATCACCTGTGGGGGGGGGGGGTGGTTTATCACCCATGGGGGGTGGTTTATCACCCATGGGGGGTGGTTTATCACCCATGGGTGGAGTTTATCACCCAGGAGGCAGTTTATCACCCAAGGTGTGGTTTATCACCAAAGGGGTGGTTTATCACCCAGGAGCGGTTTATCACCTGTGGGGTGGGAGTTTATCACCCATGGGGGGTGGTTTATCACCCAAGGGTGGAGTTTATCACCCAGGAGGCAGTTTATCACCCAAGGTGTGGTTTATCACCCAGGAGGTGGTTTATCACCCATGGGGGGGAGTTTTATCACCCATGGGGGAAGTTTATCACCAAAGGGGTGGTTTATCACCCAGGGGGAGTTTATCACCAAAGGGGTGGTTTATCACCCAGGGGGTGGTTTATCACCCAGCGGTGGTTTATCAGCAGCTTGGTGGTAAGTTGCCCCTGTTGTTGCTGGGCTGGCTGCTGTGGGGCTGTGTGTGACTCAGTTTCCCTGCTGCCGCGGCAGGTTCGGATCATCCCGCTGCAGCTGCAGCGCCTGTTTGCCCAGCTGCTGCTCCTGGACCAGCAGGCTGCCTCCACCTCTGACCTCACCGAGAGCTTCGGCTGGAGCAGCCACGAGGTGCCCATCTCCATCCCCACACCTCTCCCTGCACACACATGGGTTCTGGAAGGCTGGCATTTAGGAAACACCTTAAAATTAGGAAACACCTTAAAATCCTTCCAGCTGCGGAGATGACACTGGGTTGGGTCAGCTCTTGGTGTATCCTGTTGGATCTCCACATGGAGCCCATGGCAGTTGTTTGCAGGGAGGAACAGAAGATGGTTGTTCTCTTAGATACAATTCCAGTTGCTTTTCCTTTGTTTTTACCAGGAGTGTTTTTCCAACAGGCTCAGATACTTAGATTCTTACCCAAGTTGAACCGTGTCAGTCAGAGATGAATCTAAATCTAGGGAATGGCTTCAAATTGACAGAGAGCAGGTGTAAATGGAATACTGGGGAGGAATTGTTCCCTGTAAGGCTGCTGATGCCCTGGCACAGGGTGCCCAGAGAAGCTGTGGCTGCTCCTGGTTCCCTGGAAGTTTCCAAGGCTGGGTTGGACAGGGCTTGGAACCACCTGGGATAGTGGGAAGTGTCCCTGCCCATGGCAGGGGGTGGAACAAAATGATCTTTAAGGTCCTTCCAGCCCAAACCACTCTGGATTTCTATGATTCTATCCAAGTGAAAGTGTCTTAGATGGGTTGTAGCATAACCAAATTAACAATAATAAATGTAGTACTTTACTACTCAAGGAGTAAATGTATGAGTAATCATTGAGACTCTGGGACACTTGAAATGTTATTTTTTGAGCCACAGGCCAAGCACAGCAGTGATTCATTCCTTCCTGTGTGGGTTTCCCTCCTGCAGGAGATGAGGCAGCACGATGTGCAGGAATTGAACAGGATCCTCTTCAGTGCTTTGGAGACTTCCCTGGTGGGGACATCAGGCCACGACCTCATCAACCGCCTGTACCACGGCACTGTTGTCAACCAGATTGTCTGTAAGGAGTGCAAGAATGTCAGTGAGAGACAGGTAAAGCTAGGGATCTCCCACTGGGGGGTTCTCTTCAGGCTGTTGACTTGAAATGTTCTTGTTTTTAAAGTCCAAAAATAATGTCATCCTTGTTGAGTGCCTTGTAGTGAGTGTTGGACTTTAGGTCTTTGGCTGCATTTTCTAAATGAGAGGTAAAAACCCAAAAGTTTTGCATCTCCTGAGTTCACAAGCCCTGCCTTTAGTAGATGTGGTTAGCACAGAGTGCAGGGAGGTAGCAGCAAAACATACCTTGACAGTGCTTTATGCCCTTTGTAATTTAAAAAAGTCAGTTTTAAAAAAATTAATTTCTGTGACTGTGTGAGGGGTTTTTTTGCCCATCACTGTAATGAATAGGATGGGTATCTTTCTAATTACCACAAACTTGCACCCCTCAGAGCCCCATTTCTTGCTGTCCTTTCTGCACAGGAGGATTTCTTAGACCTCACAGTGGCAGTGAAAGGTGTGGCTGGCTTGGAGGAGGCCCTGTGGAACATGTATGTGGAGGAAGAATACTTTGAGAATGACAACTTGTATCGATGTGGAGCCTGTGATAAACTGGTTGAAGCTTCAAAGGTAACACCTTGGGGTGGGATGATGTAGGGTTAGATGGGATGTTAGGAAAAAATTCTTCCTGTGAGGCTGGGGAGGCCCTGGCACAAGTTGCCCAGGAAGCTGTGGCTGCCCCTGGATCCCTGAAAGTGTCCAAGGCTGGGTTTGGAAGGTTTGGAGCAGCCTGGGATAGTGGAAGGTGTCCCTGCCCATGGCAGGGGGTGGCACTGGATGGGCTTTAAGGTCCCTTCCAGCCCAAAGCATCCTGGGATTCTGTGAAACCTCAGCAGGGATGTCAGGAAAAGCTCCTGTGGCTCGTTTCCCAAATGTTGTTGCAGTTTTTTGTCCCTAACATGGAGTGTGGTATGATTTGGAAAGTATTGACTCCTTCAGCACCCCTGCTGCACCTTGCTCTGGGCACTCTGGAGGACTGGCTAAAAGATAAGTTAGAGCATAAAATAAAAATGTGCAATGGGAGGAATCATGGAAACTCACTTCTGGAGAACCCAAATGAGAGAGAAGAACAATGGGCAGCTGTTGCTCTGTGCAGGGAATGGGATCTGTTGCTCTGTTTTTGTGGAGGGAAGCAGACTCAGGCTGTTTTTGCCCTCTGCCCTTGTCACAGCAGCAGAGCTCCCTTGGCCTCCTGCAGGATGGGTGAAATCCAAACTCTGCAGCCCTCTGGATGTGGAAGGAGTAGTTCAAAGGGAAGCTGAGGTCATGCCAGGTTAATCAGTGACTTGGGAGTTCAGGAGCTCTCAGCAGTGCCTCACATGTCCTGTTGCAAGGGCTGGCTGGGGTTTAGCTGGGCTGGGTTCAAGATAGTACAGGGTAGGTTGATTGCCTCTCACAAGTGCTCATCCATGCAGGAGCAGAGTGGGAACTCTGAATTTTGGCAGGAAATCACAGAGCTGGGGGTTGCCAGGCTGTGGATGCAAATGGAATTCCTAATTCAGGGGATTTCTTAAACGCTGTGTCTGTTCCTGCTGTGGCTCTGGCAGTGGAGAGGAGGATGGAGACATTGGAAAGGCTCAGAAATGTGGCCATGAAGCCCATACCTGCTGCCACAGGTGGTACAAGATGGTTGGTTTTACTTCTCATGAGGGTTCTTGATGGACTCACCCATCAAGTGGTTGGATCTGGATTAATCTGGAATCACGAAAATGGATCTTCCTGGCTTTCCTGCCTGGAGGGTGCTCCCCTGTAGAAATGAGGGAGACTTTAGCTCCTGTGACTGCCTGCATAGAGCCCATGGGCTATGGAAATGTCATTTCTGACTGGAATTTCACCAATGTCCTTTATTTTCTGTGGCAGGATCAGGTGTGGGACTGGTGATCACCAGTCAGGGAGGATGTGGGGCTCAACAGGGGGAGAAGATCTGGGTCACTTTTAAATTGTGTAGTTGGAAGGGAAATTGAGAATTGGTGAAGATATTTGAAAAATGAGGGCGCTGATCTTGTCTCGGGTGGTAACAAAGCTTTGGTGGAAAAGAATTTGACCACAGCAAGGGGGAAGCACAGTTTTTTTCCTGGGTCTGTGCTTAAAATGTTTTTTAAATCCCTTCCCAGTCTGCTAAACTACGCAAGCTGCCTCCCTTCCTCACCATCTCCCTCCTGAGGTTCAACTTTGACTTTGAGAAGTGTGAGAGGTACAAGGAAACAAGCTGCTACACATTCCCCATCCAGATCAACCTGAAGCCTTTCTGTGAGCAGGTGAGCAGTGTTAACACTTGTTAAAATTTTCTGTATGCTCAGCAGAGAACCTACAGCTCAAGGTTACCTTTTATTTTGGATTTTGTCATGTTTTTGAGTGACTTTGTGGTGTCCTCCTCCACTTTTGAACTGAGCTACCATGTAGCTACAAGGGGGAAGGGTAAAATAATTACCCAAAAGTTATCTGACCTTTCCTTGACAGGAAGATAATTTTCTGGAAATGGAAATAAAAATTTATTTTTGTGTGGTTATTCTCTGATAGCATCATGCATAAATTGATCTATATGTGCTTTAGGTGCCTGTAGTTACTCCATTTTTCTCAGGAATCTCTGTTTGCATTCATAAGTATGTTTTTGGTTATAAACTGAACTGTGCCATGGCTTGATGACAAATTTTGATTCTTAACACAACACAACAGAGGCACTCTTATGGAACAGACATTTTTCTTCTTGAAGTGTTGCAATGCAAGCTTGGAAATTTCTCAGTGTTAGAATTTGAGGAAGCCTTTGTCCCCCTCCCTAGTTTTAGGGTTTCTAAGTGTTGCTTCTTTTCTCTCTCCTCTTTTAAACAATATAAGCTTGGTTGTGAACAAACACTTAAATTGAAAATATTTTGAGTTTCCAATATGGTTCAGAATCCTGCTTGTTTAATAACACAGACTGCCCAGGGAAGCTGTGGCTGCCCCATCCCTGGAAGTGTCCAAGGCCAGCTTGGACAGGACTTGGAGCCACCTTGGGCTAGTGGAAGTTGTCCCTTCCCCTAGCAGGAACCCAGATGAATTTTAAGGTCTCTCCAACCCAAACCCTTCTGGGATTTTATGATTTATCAGCCTGTGCTTTGCTCCTTGCCTTGTGCCAGTCCTTCCTTGTGTCCCCAGCCCTCAAAAGCCATTTCAGTCTCTGCAAGTGCAAACACACACTGAGAAATCTCTGAAGTGATGCTAAAGGTATAAAGCTGTCCTTGTGTGAGAGACTGACCTCAGTTGTTGTTACAATTATTGTTTTTCTTTTTAAAGACTGAGATGGATGATTCAGAGTACATGTATGAGCTCTTCTCTGTTATTATACACAAAGGTGGCTGCTATGGAGGACACTATCATGTTTATATCAGAGATGTGGATGAATTAGGAAACTGGCAACTCCAAGTAAGTCCCTAAAGGATTTTCTTCCTTGCTTTAGAGGTTGTACTTTTCAGAAAAATATTAAGAGCTGGTTGATGAATGTGCATCCAAACTTAATTAATATTTTAATGAGGCTTTGTGTGTCTTGCCTCATTGAGAAGGGCAGTTTAACAGAATGTCCTTCACACTCCTAGATTGTGCATGATGATGTCAGCACAAAATACTCCAGTCCTCTATTTGCCTGTGAAACCACAATATTTGTGAGTGTCTTTCTCACCCAGGAAGAAGAGGATGGGCTGATTGAAGAGAAGGCTTTAAGAGACACTGAGAATGCCAAAGAAACAGAAAACCCACTGGCAGTCTTAAAAGGGATTTTATCAGAGGTATGGTATGTAAGGAGTTCATTGCTTTGGTTTTGGAGCTAGGGAACCTGCAGGGAGTTGGTGTTTGTGAGAGTGGGCAGGCTTAAATGTCCAGAGCTCTTCTGAGCTTGGCATGAAGCATTTAAAACTTGGCTTTAATATTTACAGTGGCTCTTGTAAATACAGACAGAGGTCCTTTTGGAGTATTTCTAAAGCTGCTCACCAAAGCTGTTGCAAAAGGAATCAGAATATCCAGAGCTGGAAGGGACCCACAAGGAGCATTGATCCAGCTCCTGACCCTGCACAGCCACCCCACCAATCCCAGCTTGTTCACCTCTGAGAGCATTGTCCTGGAGCTCTGGCAGCCTTGGGAATGTGCCCATTCCTTGGGGAGCCTGGGCAGTGCCCAGCACCCTCTGGGGGAAGAACCTTTCCCTGATACCTAACCTGAATCCCCCTGACACAGCTCCATACGGTGCTACAGTAGCTTATTAAAAACCAGGAATGATTAAAACAATCCAAATTGGTTTCTTTGTGTTGACCCCTTGACTTTTGTAGCTTTTGTTACCTTCGTTTTTCATTTCTCCGCAGGAAGAAGTGAAACAAATTGCTGTGGATCAATTAGGGCAGAAATTACTGGAGAAGAAAGGGGTGTCCTGGAATAAGAAATACAGAAAACAATATGGGGCATTACGAAAGGTAATCACAGATTTGCTAGTTTTGGTTTCAGATAGCTTTTATAATCATTTTTATTCTCATTGAATAATCAGGAGAATAATAATTGAGAATATGGATCCTTGGGATTAGCATGTGCAAGGAGAGGTTTGTAATGTGAATTAGCAGGCTGGGGAGCATAAGATTCCCAAGGAATTGTCTGCCTGAGACTTTGTGTATTTTTTTTTTTTCTAGTACAATTTTCCAATTGGTTGCTGTATTTTATGATGTCTTAAGGAAAATACTTCAGCATTTGTGCTGTAGATGGGTGGAAAACTGATATTTGCTTGTTTTTTGAAAGGAGCTACTTGCAGTTTCCACAAGAAGTATTTAAATGTAGGTGTGAAGTGTAGATGTGAGGCTTTTACAGAGGTAAACTGTGAAAACACACGAGGAACCATAAAATGAGGGTTGAATTAACGGGGTTTATGTTTCACAATGAGCTGGAGCAGTTTAATGCAGGCTGCTGCATTTAAAACTTGGCCTCTTCTTCATCCTGTCCTTGCTTCCCTTTCAGTATTTGCAGAATCATCCTCAGATATTCCAGCTGAGTCCTGATGGAAATAAGGTCAGCCTGAAGGAGACACACAAGCTCCCGTTCAAGCTGGATTCTCATGGACAGAATCTCCAGAGCCCCTCCCAGAAGAATGATGTCCAGTGGAACTGTGAGAAAAACCCTCCAGGGCCAAGGGCTGCTTCTGCTGGCTGCCACTGGTTTGATCTGAATGATTCCAAGGTCCAGCCCATCAAGGAGAAGGATATTGAGAAGCAGTTCCAGGGTAAAGAGAGTGCCTACATGCTGTTCTACAGAAAAGCTCAGCTGAAGAGGCCCCCTGAAGGTACACAAAGCTCATCTGGAGGTTCTGGGGGAGCTTCCTGCTTTGACATTTTTTCTGGAGTGCTTTTTTGTCCTTTCCAAGCTTTATTTTCCCCAGTTTTCCTTATGGTGATCATTTGAAAAAAGACTTAAATGAGGGTACAAGGAGGTGGTGATGTGTTGATTTGCTGTAGCTGACTAATTTTTTTTTACCCTGCTCCACAAATAATGGCAGAGCATCAGCTGAAACAAATACAGGTTGTTGCTAATGGCATTTATGTGTTAATTTCCCTTAAAGCAAGGTTGATTGGAAGGAATAAAAACATTTGTTTGTTCTTTATATCATCCTGCAGCTGAGTTTTCAGTGATTATTGTACTGTAATGTCTCCTCTTGATAACTTTTCTTGTTTTCCAAAGCACATCTTAAGCTTGTGTTTTTTGTTGCAGCACGTGGAAATCCAAGGTACCAAATTCCTGAGCACCTGCTGAATGAAATGAATGCTGCTAATACAGAGCTGCAAAAAAAGAGGTATATTGGTGTCAGTGTACTCAAAACAGCTCTTATCTGCAGGACTCCCAAGGGATTCAAAAGGAAGGAAATTCCTTGACCAGAGTCAGAACTGAAATGGTTCAATGTCAGAGGTTAATTGAAAAATAAAAGTTTTATATCCATATTCTGCTGGTTCCCTGCCTTCTCTGTTAGCAGGCAGCCTACAGAATTTTGAGGGAAAGATATAGTTTGAAATTGTATCATTTTCTGGTGAAAATCACTGCAATTCTGGAAAGAGAGTGGGATGTGGTATCTTAACTGTGTTTATAGAGGGAATTCTTCACTGGGAGAAGGGGGGAAGGACTTGGTTTATGGGGAATTTACAAATAAATGATATTCTCTGCCAGAAAAGGCAAGAGCTTGTGGTAGTCAGGTTGGACAAAACTTTCCCTTGTGTTGAGGGACACAGGTGCTGATACACCTGAATCACAGTTAAGATATGAAAATACAGACACAAGAGTTACAGTTTATGGGATATTTCACACAGGACTGTGGCTGCCTCATCCCTGGAAGTGTCCAAGGCCACTTGGATGGGGCTTGGAGCAGCCTGGGGTAGGGGCAGGTGTCGCTGCCCATGGCAGGAGTGGGACTGGATGAGCTTTAGGTCCCTCCCCACCCAAACCATCCTGGGATTCTGTTTCTGAGTGACTTCCACTCCTTTATTTGTTTAAAGGTTTGCTGCTACAGCTAGGGGCAGGTATAAAGGAGGAGGGGGGGGGATGTGACAGGGAATTTAGCCCAGGGGGTATCAGTTCCAGGAGAGCTGCACAGAAACATCTGTTTGGTGTTAAATTCACCACTTTGTTGTGTTGTTCTCCCATAGAGCTGAATGTGACTCAGCAAACAATGGCATTGATTTACATCTCCACCTGAGCTCCTGCTATAAATTCCACAATGGGGCTTTGCATCCTTCACTTTCTTGGAAAGAGAGCGTGGTGGATTTGACAATTGACAGAAGGAAGACCCTGGGGGACCTTCGGCAGGCAGTGTTCCAGGTACCTGCTCTAGCAAACTCAACTTCCTTTTCACTTGAGCCACTGCAACCTTTACAAATAGATTTATGCTGCAGTCTTTGTGTCAGGGAGAAATTTTCAACAGTAAATAGAGCTTAGGAGGCTAAAAACTTAATGTGAATTTACATGGGAGGAAAGAGTGGTGTGAGGTCTGTTCTTGAAGCCATGAAATTGCTGGAATTTTAACTGTGGAGACTTCAAAGTTCACATGAGCTAATTTATTATATTTGGGCAGCATGTGCATGGCCATGGATTGACATTGCAGGACTCCAGGCTTGTTCTTAATATTTCATTTTGTGACAGAGTTGGCTTTGTATTTTGAAGGAGTCACCAATTAAGTGCCACCAAGTGAGCTTGGGAGCCAGGCTGTGGCAATTTGTAATTATTGTGAGTGCTGTGAGTTACTGCTCACTGTTATTTGACATAATTTTTCTGGTTATTTTTCCCAACTAGCTGTTGGAGTCTTGGGAAGGGGACATGGTTCTCAGCATGGCCAAACCGTTACCAGCAGGATTACACCTGTACCAGGTGCTTGATGGTAAGAGCACTGCATGCCAGGCCCCCATGCTATTGCTGTATTTTAATTCCTGCAGCCATCAAAGATTTCATCTCTACACCATCCTGGAGGTGTGTATTACTGAACACTCTTCCACCTCAAACTCATGTTTAATTATTGAAATTACTTATTTCACTCTTTTTAGTGGAATGAATGATTTTAAGACTTTGCTGTGAAATCTTTGTTGTGAAATGCAGATCTCAAGCAAGCTAAGCACATTTGCTGACAAGAGTGTATCAGTCTGTGTCTTGCCCTTGATTTGCTTGTGGATGTTTGCTTTCATAGGATTGGCCTAATAGGTGGAGGAGAGGATAGAAGAGAGGAGCCAGGGTGACATCAAAGGAAAATGTAGGTTAGACTTCAGCTGAAGTAGGAATTTTGTAAAGGGAAATGCTCACATGAAGAGTTCATTAATTTATTAAGGGTACATCGGTTTTTCAAACTGTCATTTTTGTCTCCAGCTTTGCTTTGTTAGGCAATTCTAAGTGTCAGTCTTTAACAACTTAATCGGTAACTTTCAAATGTTATGTTCTCTGTGGTCAGCTTCAGAAAATCACTGTTGGACCAGAACATAACCCAACTCTCCATGGTGTTGACATCAAAATAGAGACACTCAGAGCTGCTCTAAATATTCCTCCCCATGCTTGTACAGATTTGAAGTGTAGTGACTTTTAAAAACTTGCTGACCCTGTTTGTGTGTTTTGTGGGGAGCGAGAACTTGATGATTGGCTCCTATTTTTTAGGAGATGAGCTGACCCTGGATGGCATTGGGCTGGCTGATGGAGCAGACATCTTTGTCTGGAATGGGAAAGAGGTAAAGGAACCAAGCACTTCCTTCCTTGTCAGCTCTGAAGAGATAAGACTGTGCAAGGTCTCCTGGAAATCCTGTGCTGCTTTTGTAGTTTTCCATCTTCCTTTTAATATTAAGGCTTCTGCTTAACCTGGAAGTGGTTGTGAAGCACAGCATTTTATTCTGTCTTTCTAGTGGAATAAAATGCTACTTTAAAATTATTTTTATTGTAAAGTATCCATGTGATATTGACTTTCTCAAAAAAAAAAAGACCCCAAACTAAACAAAACCACTCAAACATCTTGGTTTTATTTTTGGTATAGTTTTTTTCTATTGCAGCTTTTGTGTCATTAAATTTTCTTCAGCAAGGAGCTTAGGTTGAATTTAGGTTGAATATCAGAAAGATCAAGATTTTAAAATGTGAAATCACAATGTTCAGTCACATTTGGGTAATTCTTTAATGTCCTGAGGGGCTACATTCCTGTGTCCTAGATTTTGCCAAGCGTCCACTGGTTTCCCAGCTGCTTACCATGGAACGGTATGGGAAGGGACTTAAAGATTTCATTCCACCTTCTGCCATGGACAGGGACACTTTCCACTATCCCAGGCTGCTTCAAGCCCTGGCCTTGGACACTTGCAAGGGATCCAAGGGCAGTCACAGCTTCTCTGGATAACATTTTTCTTTCTCTCCCAACACCCGTGGGTTATTCTGGCTGTTTGTTCAGTACGAATTTGCTCCGAGGAGGTTGGTTTCAATGGGGAGAGTGTCCACTTTGGTTTCAGTTTTCTCCCTGCCCAGTCTCTCCTGTATTTTCTGGATCAGCTCCCCCCAAAGCTGTCATTCCTTGCTGCTTTCCCTCAGGTTGGAGGCACGAAGGTGCTGACGGGCCCCGAGCACGAGCCCGTGGTGCTCAACGTGCTTCGCTTGGCCGAGCACAACGAGGGCGGCAAGGGGCAGCACTTCAGCGAGGCCCAGCACGTCTGCTCCTGCAGCACCAGCCTGGGGCAGCTGCACTCTGCCCTGGCTCCAGCCGGGGGCATCATCCTCAAAAACGGCTCAGGAGCAGACCCAGAAGCCAAGAGCTGGGAAGTTTTCCATGAGGAGGACATGAAGGAAACAGTCCGGAGTGTCGGGCTCAGGGATGGGTGCTCTGTGCTGATCTTAGACAGCCATGACCAGAGGTAACGTTTTGGATTGTGATTGTAATGAAACAAAAAAGTAATTTTGGTAAAACCTTTTAGTTCAAATTATCCTAACAGCATATGTTCTTGCAACTAATTATCACTTTGAGCGTACAAATAGAATTATTTTCATCTTAAGTTTTGGAGACCAGTTATTCATCAGCTGTTAGGTTTTTCTGGCCCTCAAAATGCAGCACCAGTCACAACCTTTGATTTACCCTTGTAAAGGGGGAAAAACTTGGTGGGAACAACTCATGCTCAGTGAATCCAAAGCTGCCAGAGGCAAATTTGTGCTCTTATGACAATCCATGCTCTCTGAGGCTCTGCTGTGTGAGATGCCATCACTGTGAACAGCTTTGGCACCATTGGTTTATCTGGGAGCTGTGCTGGTGAGTGATGTAGCCCTGCTAATGTTTAGTTTTCCTGTCCCTGACTGTCTTTGCACTGCTGATTTCCCACAGCTTTGTCAACGTGGCAAGTGGGAATTTGACTGCCTTCACCTATGACATCAGCTGGCTCCAAGTGAAAAACTTCTGTGGGGGGGAAGAGGAGCAGAAACACATTAAAATCACTGCCACTATTGAAACAGTAAGAACTCTGCTTTCCTGAACAGCTTGACCCCTGCACTTGGCTCAGCTCATTCCATGTAGCCTCAGGGATGAAGCTTTTCCCTGCTGAAATTAGTGCTGAGCTCAGAGTTACAACCCCTGGGGTATTTTCAGGTGGCTTAAACCAGTGCAGTGCTTTAGTGTCACACACCTTTCTCTTTGGGCCACCCTGTGAATGGAGGTTTGAGATGGTGTCAGTAACCAGGGCTAGAAGAGGGAAGGATTATCTTTGTGCACTGGCACTTAAGCAAGCAGGGGGTGGGGGTGACATTCCAGGCTGGAGGTGTTCATATCCCATTCAATGTCCCTGTCTTTTAGGTGATGGCAGATATCAAAATGAAAGCCATCCGGGAGCTTCAGCTGGAGGAGGAGCTGGGTACGTGTTCAGCTGCTTTATCAGTCTGCTAATGCTGTAATTTACTGCCTTTTGAGTGGGTTTAGTGGTAGAATCTTCCTTTCAGTGAAGGAATAAAAGCTGAGACTGTTGCTGGAGTCTTGAGGAGTCTCTCTCCAGTTATTTTTGATGTCACTGAGGGAGACCTCTAAGATAAAGCTGTTGTAGTTAATCTTAAAGGTGTTACTTGTCTGAAATTCTGAGCCAAATTCCTATTTTATTCCCATTTTAATTACTTAATACTTCTCTCTTTCCTGCCCTTTTTGCTGCAGCAAACGAGAGCTGTCTTAGACCTGTTAGTGGCAATGGGAAACTCCTGTCTCCAGGTAAATTGATTGATTGAATCACTGTTCTGTAAGAAACTCACTGGGGAGATTTTGAGCCTTTGTTTGTCCTTTCCTGGGAGAAGTTACCCACACATAACTCCACTGATTCCCAGGCTTAACTGAACCATTTGTGTGGGTGTTTCTTTTCCAGTTTTAAAGTTAATTAACAGTTCCAATACAAAGATGGAGGTGAAACTGAAATGGTTTTATTGCTTACATCCCTAATCCACCTGTGCTCCTGATGGACTCTGGGAGATCTCCATGCCTTTGTTCTCCTCATAGGTCACTCACAGATCTGCTGTCAGGGCTGAGCAAGCTCTCCAGAGAGCACTGAAGGGTTTTAGCTTGCTCTGAGGATGATAGAATTGATGTTTTTATTTGTCCTCCCTGAAGTGCCTGAGGATTACACAGTCAAGGAAGCAGAGCTGAAGATGGGAAGCTTGCTGGGGCTGTGCCGTGGGAAAGCTCCAACTTCCACTCAGGTACAGCAGTGTGGGATGGGAGGAGCCTGGTGCAGGGACTCTCCTAAAGAGAATAAAGGGAAAAAAAAAGGGGGGGGTATTGCTCTTGGAACGTGCAAGTTGTAAATATCCCAGGATCCCAGAATGGTTTGGGTTGGAAGGGATCTTAAAACTCAGCCGATTCCATGCCCTGCCATGGGCAGGGACACCTTCCATTGTCCCAGGATGCTCCAAATCCTGTCCAACCTGGCCTTGATGTGCAGGGGAAGGAGTGGTTGTGCATTTCTAGAGGCCAGGGGTGGCTAATGAGGATCTAATTTTAGTGCTTTTTGAGGACATTCTTGCTACAGGATTTGTTCTTACACTTCCATATTTATTCTGATGGTTTGCTTTCGGATTTTCAGCTCTTCCTGTACTTCATGGTTGGGAGTGACCAAAGCTGCAGCCCTGAGATGGAGATAGTTGTGGAGGAGACTGCCTCTGTCAGAGAGGTAAGGCTGGCTGCTCCCACAGCTCTGCTCCCAAGCTCCTGGACAGCATTCCTTGCACAGAACTGGAGGCAGAGGAGTTGGGAAGAGCCATGCACAGAGTGAAAGAAACTCTGGTGCTACCAGTCCAGTTGAACTTGCAGCTTTGATTTTTTTTTTTTTTTTAAGGTGCATCTGAAAACTCTGGAGCAGAATTTGTTCAAGTAAAGGCACAAACTGACAGCACATGTTTAATTTTTTACCAGCTTGGGAAAGCTGGCTCAGCTGATGTGGTGAATTTTTTGCCTGAAAACTATCTCATCCATGAAGGGTTTAATATATAGCCCAAATAACATCTTGTCTATCTAGTTATATTGCTTTAATAATTGACCAGCAATCTATCATTCTTTATATCAGAAAATTCTAACATAGGTTTACTGAAAAATTTATTTTCCAGCCTCAGCATTGACACAACTCTCATCCTGTGTTTCTTCTTTCAGTGTCTCAATTTAATGCTGGAGAAATCAGGATTATCAGGTTAGTTGTGTTGTTATTTACATATTTTTAAAAGGAATTTTAAATATTTTAAAGACAGCTTTTCCTACCCTAAATTGTTAAGTTTTTTCAATGATCTGTGTTATTGTAATGGGAGGAGGGGAAAGAATTCTAAACATGAAGTTTTTATAATACTGTTTTTATTTTAAAGAGCTTGTCATAGATTCAAATGATAATTTGACACATGGGAATTCCTTCTCTCCTCTGAAACCAGGGAAGATAATTAGATAGGTGAGGAAAGGAGATCTGTGCAAATAAAAGATTATTTTCATACAGCAAAAGGTCTGGGGAAGATGAAAGTGATAATTCATTTAGCCAGAGTTATGTTTAAAAAGCAAATAAAAATAAAGAACAAAAGAAAAAGGACCCTTGACACTTGTTAAGAGTTTTGTAATATTTTCCCACACCGGTGTTATTGACTGCTGGGTTTTCTGTGTGTATCTTTTTTGGTTTTGGTAGGTGACAACTGGCATTTGAGAAGGATTGACTGGTGCTACGAAGCAGGGGAAGCACTAAGTCAGGAAGTAAGAGGAGCCTGTTTTAATCCCTTGTTCTTTGCTCCCTGGGGAGAAAGGCAGCTGTGGGCTGACAGGGATCCTGTGCTTTCTCTTCCTGCAGAATGCCACCCTGAAGGAGCTCAACGTTTGCCGAGGAGACACTTTGGTTATAACTGAAGGAAAGCTTCCAGAAAAGGTAACAAGGGAGTGAGCAGTGTCTGGAGACTTGGAATCCCACAGTGGTTTGGGTTGGGAGGGACCTTAAAGTCCATCCAGTGCCACCCTGCCATGGCCCATGGCAGGGACACCTCCCACTATCCCAGGCTGCTCCAAGCCCTTTCCAACCTGGCCCTGAACAGATTGTCACTCAAAATTGTAGCATCATTATTTCTGCACCACCACCGTGTTGCCCTCTAAATCACACCCCCAGCTGCCTCATCCACACATTCTTTGGACACTTCAAGAGTGGTGACTCCATCCTGGGCAGCCCATTCCAAGAGCTTAAGTTTTAAACAAATCTTTTCTCTCTTCCTGTGCTAAAGGTGAAATTTTACCTTGTCTGCACACAGAACTTGAGGAGCCACCTGATATTTTCTGTTCCAGGGTTTCCTGAAAATCCCCATCTGGTGGCTGAAGCCTTCAAGCCATAAGAAACATGGAGAGAATGCACAAGACCAGGTGAATGGGATCACCTGGAAGATGGAGGCTTTGCAGGTGTCAGCTACAGCAGGTAAGCTTGGCCAGGCTTGGAAAGGAATAATCTGTGGTTTCTCTTTAAGTGAAACCCAAGTTTTAATCCAAAGCCTTAAAACCCTTCTGAAACCTAGGAAGGGCTGCATGAGTTGCATCAAGGTTATGGTGAAAGGACCACTCAGGAGACAGATGCAGTTTTGGATATAAATGCTGGATAATCTTGTTGTAGGGGTGTTCCTCAGATGGACTGGCTCAAAACACCACTAAATTTTGTAGCAGGGGCTCTTTGTTTGTCAGTCTCAAAAAAATTCTAACCTAGATTAGAATGTTAGGCAGTGGCAGCAGTGTAAAGCATCTCCTTCATGAGCACAGATGTGATTGGTTTCAAATGCCAGACTCCTGAAGGCACAATGAATTCCCTTCAGGCTGTGTTGCTTTTTGGGAAGCTGTAAAAGGAAGGATGGGTAAAGCTTGAATAGTATCAAAGACCTTAAATGCAGTGTTTTAACTGTGTTTGCTCTCCTGAAGGTCAAATCCAAAACCAGCCAGGGCAGCAAAATCAAGTGAGGGTTGAGAAGGGAGAAGAAAATGAAGTGAAAATAAGAGAATTGGAAAATGGGGAATAAATTGATTTTTCATTATTTATTAAAAGTAATATTCCTCTAGTGCTGAGTTGTGCTGCAGGCCAGGACCCCTCCCTTTCTACAAGTTTTCTTTGCATTTTTCTCCTGCCTCAAACCTCTCCTGAGTTTCAGTTTATTCCCTTTTGATTCCAGTAGTGGAGTTAAGAGCAATTTAGCTTTGCTTGCAGTAGGTTTACCCAATAACTAACACTATTTATCAGTGGCAATAACTGCTCCTAGCTCTGAAATTTGCAGTATAGAATCTGTATGGGAGCTGTTTGGAAATTCGGGGTGTATTTTGTGTGCTGGATATGGCCATGGCAGGGGGTTGGAATGAGGACACCTTTAAGGTCCCTTCCAACTCAAACCAGTCTGGAATTCCTGGATATTCCAAGTGGACTCCAGGCTCCTTCTCTAAGTGAAATGTGACCATGCAGTGGCTGTTATCTCTCAGGACTACACAAATCACGTTGACTCTTCTGTTATTTGTTTCTTCCTCCTCCAAAGCTCCACCAGAAGCCACCCACCCAGGCCTGGATCTCTGTTATGCTGGCAGGATAGAGATAGCAGGAGAGGCCTCTCTGGAAGATCTGAAGATGCAGGTTAGATGTTCTCCTGTGTTGGACTGTGCAGCAGCGCTGTGGTGCCTCGAGCTCTATTAACAGCTCTTTTCTATTTCCTTTTCCCCTGTCTCCAGTCTGTTGTGCCATGGTGTTTATGCCATGGTCACTGGTAAGTACCAAGAGGCAGCTGGAGCACGTAGCTCAGACACTTCCTTAGTGTCCCTGCTGTCCCCATCCTCCCTGTCACCTCTCCTGGCCTGCAGGAGCCTCGTTGCACATCAGCTGAAGCTCTGCCTGGCAGCTTTTTGTCTTTATTTCAGTGTAAAATCTCTCCATGGGAAGCACACACATAACGAGCACCTCCTAAAAAGCCACTTTGCCATTTCCACATTGTTCCTGTATTAGTTTCTTGCATTTTTCTGTTTTTAATTTCTGTATGTGGAATCTGATGAATGAGGAATTGCTTTGGGGTGCATAAGTTTGCCAGCCAGGACGGTCTGACTCATTTTGTTTGGCCACAAACTAGAACACCTTTGTATGGTTTTAATACACTAAAAGCCAAACCAAGCAAAACACCCCAAAAGAAAAAAATAAACCCAAAACCCACCCCAAACTCACAAAAATGTAGCACCCAGTCCTACAAAAGGCTCTGTGTGGTTTAAGCAAGGATTGTTCTACTTGAACTGCGTGGGGAAGGATCTCTCTCACCTGATTCTGCTCCAGTTTTTGGGTGTGACTTCAGTTTTGGGCTCTGCCAGGCTACTGCTATGGAGAGCTGTTTGCAGCTTGATCAAGGAGGACTGGCTGAGCATGGGAAGTGCTGTGTCCTTGGGAAGGGCTTAGAGGAGCTCAGCCCTTGGCTGGAGACTGCGGCAACAACTGCAACAGCCTCATTCCCTCCCAGTTGTTCAAATTCTGGTTAAAAGAAGAAATTGGGTACTTTGGAAATGGAAGTTGAGTTGAGAATTGTTGAGAGGGAGGGAAATCCAACTCCCTTTGAGGTTGAAAAGTTGAGTATTTTGCTCATGGCCACAAGCAACAGCTGGTGTGGAATAAATCTCAATACCTTGCCCTCTTTTTTGGGAGCTAATCCAGTGGTTTTCTGTTTCTCCAGAGAGACTGGCTGCTAAAATGATTGACCAAGTATTTCTGTTTTTCAGGCTCTGACCTTGCCCTGCTGCCAGGAGCAAGCTGTGCCCCTGCCCTCGTTCCTCAGAGCTTGGACAGTGGACAGCAAAGGCCCTGGGAAGCTCCTACGGGACAACAAGAAGAGACTTAGGTGGGTTCCCTGGGGAATGTGCAACAGGCTGGACCTGGGATGGACTGGGGGAGATTCATCAGCTCAGTCTGGGTTGGAAATGATCTTTAAGATCAGCAGTCCCATGGGCAGGGACACTTTCCACAGTTCCAGGTTGTTCCAAGCCCCTCCAGCCTGGCCTTGGACACTTGCAGGGATCCAGGGGCAGCCACAGCTGCTCTGGGCACCCTGTGCCAGGGCCTCACTGCCCTCACAGGGAGGAATTTTTCCCAATATCCCATCCATCCCTGCCCTCTGGCAGTGGGGAGCCATTCCCTGTGTCCTGTCCCTCCATCCCTTGTCCCAAGCCCCTCTCCAGCTCTCCTGGAGCCCCTTCAGGCCCTGGCAGGGGCTCTGGGGTCTCCTTGCAGGTGAGCACCCCCATCTCTCCCAGCCAGCTCCAGAGCCATGTAGACAATCTGTGCTCTGTTTTCAGTGACTACAGGCTGGGTGCCAGAGTGGAAATCTGCATAGAGCCCTTGCAAGAAGAAGAGAATTTGGGGTAAGAGCTCAAGGTCTTTATTTCTCTTGTTTCTTACAGTTCTGCATTTGAGGGAAGCCTTCACTGAGCAGCTTTTGACTTCAGGGCTCTCAGGATGTGGGAAAACCTTGGAAGTTGTTTATTGTTTTCCACAAACAATGTGAGGGGAGGGCAGGAGTCAGGGGAGGGGGGAAAGCTGGGAATTCTGAAAGCATGGCTCACAAGAATTTCCATTCTCTCATCCTGCTGCCAGCCCCCACGAGCTGCTGCTGCGAGTCCAGATGGGAATACCAGGAGAGAGGGACTACTCCACCTCCCGGGATTTGGTGTGGGATATCTCCAAGGAATGCACAACCTGGGCTCTGAGGCAGAGAGTGGCTTCTCACTATTGTCTCCCTGCAGATAAAATTGAAATAGCCAAATACTTCCCTGAGAGATTTGAGTGGCTGCCAATATCTAGCTGGGTAAGAGCTGGAGTGACAGAATCCAACAGTTGTTGGAGAGGAGCACGTGTTGGTTTGGGCTGCAGTTCCTTAGGGATTGAATTTAAGGAGAATTCCAAACTCTTCTGCTTTGGTTTTGTTCAGACACAGCAAATCTCCAAGAGGAAAAGGAGGAAAAAGCAGGCGAGTTTGCAGTCAGCACCTTACCACCTGAAGGATGGAGACATCATTGGGGTGAAGGTAAATTTCCCTGGATTTCCTTGGTGCATGAGGATCAGGTTCAGGCAGTGTCCCCTTTGGAGTGTCTTCATTCTTCCTGCTTTTCTCTGAACCTGCTGCATTTCTGGGAGTACTGAGATGTAGGTTTGGACACTGCATTGTGTTGATAGGAAATTTCTTGCTGCTGCTGCTTTTCCTTTTTCTCCTGGATCTTTTTTCTTGCCCTCATTTTTTTACTTGTTTTTTTTTTTCAAATTCTGATTAAAAATCTAAGTGCCCTTTCAAAATCACATTATAGACACAAACTGTTACATATTATGGATTACTGAACTATGACAGTTCTGTTTCATGGTGTGAAAAGGAATTACCCAGCATTGAGCTCTCAGCTGGCAGTCAGGCTTAGTTAGAAGGAAAGAACATTCTGGCTGGGTTTTAGAGCACCAGGAGAAAAATGTGATGTCTTGTCCTGCTGTTTTAGCCTATTGGAAGAAATCCTTTCCTGGAAGTGTTCCTGACCAGCTTGGATAGGGCTTGGAGCACCCTGAGATAGTGGAAGGTGTCCCTGCCCGTGGCAGGGGTGGGACTGGATCATCCTTAAATCCCTTCCAACTCAAACCATTGCAATTCTAATGAACTTGAAATTAATCATTGCAAAACTAGTCAAAAGAAACAATCTGGGAATTTGTGTCAGCTGGAAAATAGTTTTACCTTCTGACTTTGATCTCTCCAATCCTTTTTCATAACAGAACCTTCTCCTTGATGACACCAAGGACTTCAGCACTGTCAGGGATGACATTGGGAAAGAGAAACAAAGGCAGCTGGCTCTGGAAAAGAGGAAAAGGTAGTGAGCATTTAGTTTCATTTTTCTTTAGAAATATGCAAAGTGTTTGCTCCTTTTCAGAGGAGCTGTGGCTGCCCCATCCTTGGATGTGCCCACAGCCAGGTTGGATGGGGTTTGGAGCAACTGAGATAGTGGAAGGTGTCCCTGCCCATGGCAGGGGGGTGGCACTGAATGGTCCTTAAGGTCCCCTGAAATCCAAACCATTCCATGATTCTGTGGTGGTGTTCACAGGGGTCCCAGGACGAGGGAAGAGATGAGAATGTTGACTCCATGTTTCAGAAAGCTGTTTTCTTATTTTATGATATATATTATATTAAAAGAAAATGATATATTATAACTATACTAAAAGAATAGAAGAAAGGATTTCATCAGAAGGCTTGCAAGGAATAGAAAGGAATGAATAACAAAAGCTGGTGATGCTCAGAGTCCGAGCTAGCTCACTGTAATTGGCCTTTAATTAGAAACAACCAGCATGACCAATCAAAGATGCACCTGTTCCATTCCACAGCAGCAGATAATTATTGTTTTTCTTTTCCTCTGAGGCTTCTCAGCTTCTCAGGAGAATTTCAGATTTTTCAGCAAATATCATGGCAACATGATTCAGCCTAATTGGCTAATTTTGGAGGCCAGTGGTAGCTGTCAGAGCACCCAATTCCAGTAATCCTGCAGGGAGCACTTGGATAATTCAAACTCCTGGCTCTCAGTGTTCCTCCACTGAGCCTCGTGGTTTCCCCTCCCGCAACGCACCGTGGGGATGAAAGTGACCCCTTGGCTGGCCTGGCCTGGCCCTGGCTGTTTTCACAGCTCCCTGGAGCTCAGAGAAAGGCCAGGCTCACCCTGCTGAGGCCCAGCACTGAGCATTAACCAGGTTATTTGTGTTTTCCAGCCGCCAGGAGCGTGCCCGGGATCCCCTGTTCCCTGAGGAGAAGCTCCCCACGAAGCCCCGCAAGCCTGAAGTGGCTCTTTCCATCAACGTGGGTGTTTTCAGATAGCACCAGGAGCTGCTCTGCCCACACCACCCTGTGCTAACCTGGCCTGCAGCTCCAGCAGCAAGAGGGGCTCTCCCAAAGTGTCTTCAAGGATCCCTGAGGCACAAACTGGCTGTAGGATTCAGGATAACTCTGATTTTCTTCTGCTCTCTCTTGGGGAAGTGCTTTAAAGTCCCTTTCTCAGTGTGGTACTTACTCTCAGGCTGAGTAAATGCACTTTATGGAGGAGGAAAAGGATTAATATATTGTATAACCCCTCAGTGACTCTTTTTTTAACCACCCAAAATGGTTTGTTGGGTCAGATCTGACCTCCTGCACCATCACTACTGAGATCTAATGCAGTCATAATCATCTCTTTTTAGAATTGTTTCCCATCTCTGATCACTGAAGTTGCTTCTGATACCAGAATTTGCTTTTCTCTCTTTGTCTCTAAACCTAAGTCTATAGGAGCTGGAGTCAGCCCCAAGAATGAAGGCAGCGTGGAAATCTCTGAGCAGAGTGTAGGAAATTGACTCAAAAAGAACAAGTCCAGGATCTGTCAAGATGTAAAACCTGGAGACATCTTTTGATATGGAACAAGAGGGACTCAATCTTAGATTTTGAAGTTTCTGGGGCTTGTTTTGTTGCCCATAAACTTCATTTTGCAATTTCTAGGGTATTTTTGTTGTCCCTGAACTTCATTAACAGGCAAAACGGTTGGAAAAAATGGACAGATCCAATGTTTGATCTTCAGTGGGTTTTACTGTACTCAGGAAAAAGGCTTGCATTTATTTTCAGTGCTGCTCTTCAGAGGAATTTCCCTCATTTCCCATCTTTCCAGCTGTTCTGATACTCTGTTACATTGGAGAACCTGTTTCTCTTGGTGTCCTGAGCTGACTTTGAGCAGCTCACTGAGCTCCAGGTCAAAGGCTCTGAAGTATTAACCCCAAAGTGAGCCTGATTATCCTGAATTAAATCTGTGACAATGACAGGACAAAACACAAGTTTGCTTTTGGGGGCTGCAGTAAATATTTAATCTATTTGCTGTATGTAAGAGGAGCTGCCAGTTGAGAAGATTTCTCAAATTTTGGGCAATGTGAGATTTCTCATGTACCTTGTATAGGTTAACACTACTCTGGTATTTCAGACAGCAAAAAGATAAAAACTGACACCCTGCTAGCAGCAAAACAAAAGAAGTGAAAAGCACCATGAAACACACAATTCTTATTTATTTCTGTGCATATCTTTAGAATTCAGCAGGTGCTCCTGTGCTTTTTGGGGCTGATGCTCTGCAGAAGGGGCTGTTAAATGTCCTCACTGACTTGGATCCTGAAATCCCAGTTTCATGGATACATTTGCTGCCCGTGGAGAGGGCAGTGGATGCTTTCCCATCTTCATTTGTGTCGCCTTCTTTCCATATCAGGTGTTCTTGGGAGCCTGGCTTTACAGCAGGGATCAGAGGTGCTGATTCCAAAGGTTTGTGTTCCCACATGGTTCCAGCCCGTTGGATTTATTTGCTGTCCCTTCAGTTCCTCTGGTTCCTGCTGGAGAGCTGGACTGAGCTCAGCCTTCCCCTCTTGAATAACTCTGGTCTCTCTCCCCGAGAACACCAAGTTTGGAGAAATTGAAATGCAAATTCCAAGTGGGAATTTTGTGCCTTTGTTCAAGTGTAATGTAGCAGCACCTGCACTGAACCAATCTTGGATTATTTCTAATGTTGGCTCAAAATGTTTTGGTTTTTTTTTTTTTTTCTTCCTTGAAACTCTTGTGGGCCATTCCACAGTGAGAGAGTTCATGGAAAACAGGGCTGGGGAGAGGAAACACCTTTTGAAAACGGAGTCTTGGTGACTCTGTGAGTTCTGATGGTTATTTGCAAAGCCTGGAAGAGCTTTCATCTTTATTTTTCAAGTGTTCTTCACGAAATAAAATGTCATTTTTATCTGCCTAGTTGGGTTGTCTGTGCATGTCTCGCTGGTTGGGAATGGCACAAACGGGTTTCTGATGTGAATATTAATTAATCTAGTTTTCCAATTGATGCCCTAAACTTATAAAAAGCCTTGGAAATTTTTTTAATCCCAATTTTAATGTGTTGTTTGGACTGCTTATTTTGAGCAACAGGTTTTAACTGAAGTTAGCAATTGGCTTCTAGAGACTACTAAGCCACTTTCTGGGAAATTAATTATTTTTAGGGTTTTTTTGTTTGGTTTTGTTTTTGGGTATTTTTGGGGGGTCTCTCTTTCTCCCTTTCCCCCTTTCCCTCTTTCCCTTTCCTTTCCCTTTCCCCTTTCCCTTTCCCCTTTCCTTTCCTCTTTCCTTTCCCCTTTCCTTTCCCCTTTCCTTTTCCCTTTCCTTTTCCCTTTTCCTTTTCCCTTTTCCTTTTCCCTTTTCCTTTTCCCTTTTCCTTTTCCCTTTTCCTTTTCCCCTTTTCCTTTTCCCTTTTCCTTTTCCCTTTTCCTTTTCCCTTTTCCTTTTCCCTTTTCCTTTTCCCTTTTCCTTTTCCCTTTATCCCTTTCCCCTTTTCCCTTTCCCCTTTTCCTTTTCCCTTTTCCCTTTCCCCTTTTCCTTTCCCCTTTTCCTTTCCCTTTCCCTTCCTCCTTTCTTTCTTTCCTCTTTTCCTTTCATCTGGCTCATCCCAGCTTGCTCAGACCTTTCTGGGTTTCCAAGTGCAGGGAAATCTCCCAGATTTGAGTTGAAAGATTCCTACACTTTTCTCAGCATCCTTCCTGAAAAGCATGGTACAGAGTTCATGGCATTTCCAAGAGGTTTAGCAGGGTTAAATGGGATAGTGGGGAGAAATCCTTCCCTGTGAGGGTGGTGAAGGCCTGGCCCTGGGTTTTGGTTCTGCAGTTAAATGGAGCTGTGCTTCCTCTGCAGGAAAATGAGCTAATGAGGCCAAATTTAAACTCCGCCCCAAGATTCCTCCTCAGGCATCTCAGATGCTTCCTAGAGAGTCAGTGGAAAAACCCAGATAAAGCCCACAAACCCAAAATAAACATCCCTCTTCCCCAGAGCAGCTTCTTCCCAGTGTTCTTGCTTCCTCTGGGACTTGTTCGATGCCCTGGGATGTGGGAGCTGTCAACACCTCCTGTTCTTCCCAGATTGCCAGGTCCTGGAGGCAGAGCCTGTCTGGGAACCTCAGACAGGATTGGGGGTGAAGGTAAAATTCACTTCCCTCAAGCACCTGCTGGCAGGAGCCCAGGTGAAATGACCCACTTGGCATGGAGGTGTCTGCTTCCTTTTTGCTGGAAAAATTTCCTTGCCTGCACTGAGCCCAGATCCATTTGCTTTGTAATGGCTCTTTTCATCCCCAAATCCCATTCTTCCTTTACAGAGGGGTGTGGGTTGGAATGGAGTGGGTGATCCATGGGCAGGGACGCCTTCCACCATCCCAGGCTGCTCCAAGCCCCATCCAACCTGCTCTTGGACACTGCCAGGTATGCAGGGGTAGCCACAGCTTCTCTAAAAACTGTGCCAGCACCTCCCAGGGAACAATTCCTAATTCCCAATATCCCATCCACCCCTGCCCTCTGGCACTGGGAGCCATTCCCTGTGTCCTGTCCCTCCATTCCTTGTCCCCAGTCCCTCTCCAGCTCTCCTGGAGCCCCTTTAGGCTCTGAGCTCTCCCTGGAGCCTTCTCCTCTCCTGGTGAGCACCTCCAGCTCTCCCAGCCTGGCTTCAGCCTGGGAGGATTTGCTCCATGCAGTCCCTGTTTCCTTGTGTTGAATCCCACAGAGTCACCATTTAGTGATGAAGCAAAACAAAACCAAAAAACCAACAACTTTCCCCAATCCTATTCCCCTCCTGCTGACACACAGCATCTCTCCCTAACACATTTTATTCACTGCCTGTTGTGCTGAGGGGCGGGGGGCACAGTTTTGGGGCTATTTCCAGGTATTTTGGGGCTGTTTCCAGGTGTTTGGGGGCTGTTTCTGGAGGTTTTGGAGCTGTTTCCAGGGTTTCTGGCAGTTGCTGGGGCTTTGGGGCTGTTTGCAGGACTTTCAGGCTGTTTCTGGGGCTTTGGGCGGTTGTTTGCATGGATTTTGGGGCTCTTCCTGGAGCTTTTTGGGTTGTTTTCAGGGGTTTGGGGGGTTTACAGTGGTTTTGGGGGTTTTTTTTCCGGGTGTTTTAGGGGTATTTCCAGGGATTTTGGGGCTGTTTCCAGGGGTTTGGGGGCTGTTTATTGTGTTTTGGCTCTGTTTCTAGAGGTTTGGAGCTATTTCTGGAGTTTTTGGGGATGTTTTCAGGGGGTTTTGGGGGCTGTTTATGGGGATTTTGGGGCTGTTTCCAGGGGTTTTGGGGGTGTTTCCAGAGATTTGAGGGGTGCTTCCAAGGTTTTTGGGGCTGTTTCCAGTGTTTTTAAGGCTGTTTCCAGGGGTTTTGGCGCTGTTTCCAGGGATCTGGAGACTGCTTCTGGGGGTTTGGGGCTGTTTACAGTGGGTTTGGGGCTGTTTACAGTGGGTTTAGGGTCTGTTTCTGGAGCTTTTGGGGCTGTTTCCAGGGTTTCTGGCCTGTTGCTGGGGATTTGGGGGCTGTTTGCAGGACTTTCAGGCTGTTTCTGGGGCTTTGGGGGTTGTTTGCATGGATTTTGGGGCTCTTCTTGGAGCTTTTTGGGTTGTTTTCAGGGGTTTGGGGCTGTTTATGGGGTATTTTTGGCTGTTTCCAAGGGTTTGGGGGGTTTACAGTGGTTTTGGGGCTTCTTTTTCCGGGTGTTTTAGGGGTATTTCCAGGGATTTTGGGGCTGTTTCCAGGGCTTTGGGGGCTGTTTATTGTGTTTTGGCTCTGTTTCTGGAGGTTTGGGGCTGTTTCTGGAGGTTTTGGGGCTGTTTTCAGCGGGTTTTGGGGGCTGTTTATGGGGATTTGGGGCTGTTTCCAGGGGTTTTGGGGGTGTTTCCAGAGATTTGAGGGGTGCTTCCAAGGTTTTTGGGGCTGTTTCTGAAGGCTTGGGGCTGTTTCCAGAGTTTTTAAGGCTGTTTCCAGGGATCTGGAGACTGCTTCTGGGGGTTTGGGGTTGTTTACAGTGTGTTTGGGGCTGTTTCTGGAGCTTTTGGGGCTGTTTCCAGGGTTTCTGGCCTGTTACTGGGATTTTGGGGCTGTTTGCAGGACTTTCAGGCTGTTTCTGGGGCTTTGGGGGTTGTTTGCAAGGATTTTGGGACTCGTCCTGGAGCTTTTGGGGTTGTTTTCAGGGGTTTGGGGATGTTTATGGGGTATTTGGGGCTGTTTCCAGGGATTTTTTTGGCTGTTTCCAAGGGTTTGGGGGGTTTACAGTGGTTTTGGGGATTTTTTTCCCGGGTGTTTTAGGGGTATTTCCAGGGATTTTGGGGCTGTTTATTGTGTTTTGGCTCTGTTTCTAGAGGTTTTGGGGCTGTTTCTGGAGGTTTTGGGGCTGTTTTCAGGGGGTTTGGGGGTTTTGGGGGCTGTTTATGGGGATTTGGGGCTGTTTCCAGGGGTTTTGGGGGTTTTGGGGGCTGTTTATGGGGATTTGGGGCTGTTTCCAGGGGTTTTGGGGGTGTTTCCAGAGATTTTGGGGCCATGTCCAGAGATTTGAGGGGTGGTTCCAAGGTTTTTGGGGCTGTTTCCAGTGTTTTTAGGGCTGTTTCCAGTGTTTTTAGGGCTGTTTCCAGGGGTTTTGGGGCTGTTCCAGGAGGGTTTGGGGCTGTTTCCAGGGATCTGGGGACTGCTTCTGGGGGTTTGGGGCTGTTTACAGTGGGTTTGGGGCTGTTTCTGGAGGTTTTGGAACTGTTTCCAGGGTTTCTGGCCCGTTACTGGGGATTTTGGGGCTGTTTGCAGGACTTTCAGGCTGTTTCTGGGGCTTTGGGGGTTGTTTGCACGGATTTTGGGGCTCTTCCTGGAACTTTTGGGTTGTTTTCAGGGGTTTGGGGCTGTTTATGGGGTATTTGGGGGTGTTTATGGGGTATTTTTGGCTGTTTCCAAGGGTTTGGGGGGTTTACAGTGGTTTTGGGGCTTTTTTTTCCGGGTGTTTTAGGGGTATTTCCAGGAATTTTTCGGCTATTTCCAGGGGTTTGGGGGCTGTTTATTGTGTTTTGGCTCTGTTTCTGGAGGTTTTGGGGCTGTTTCTGGAGGTTTTGGGGCTGTTTTCAGGGGGGTTTGGGGGCTGTTTATGGGGATTTGGGGCTGTTTCCAGGGGTTTTGGGGGTGTTTCCAGAGATTTGAGGGGTGCTTCCAAGGTTTTTGGGGCTGTTTCTGGAGGCTTGGGGCCGTTTCCAGTGTTTTTAAGGCTGTTTCCAGGGGTTTTGGGGCTGTTTCCAGGGATCTGGAGACTGCTTCTGGGGGTTTGGGGCTGTTTACAGTGGCTTTAGGGCTGTTTCTGGAGGTTTTGGGGCTGTTTCCAGGGTTTCTGGCCTGTTACTGGGGATTTGGGGGCTGTTTGCATGGATTTTGGGGCTCTTCCTGGAGCTTTTGGGGTTGTTTTCAGGGGTTTGGGGCTGTTTATGGGGTATTTGGGGCTGTTTCCAGGGATTTTTTGGCTGTTTCCAAGGGTTTGGGGCTGTTTACAGTGGTTTTGGGGCTTTTTTTCCCGGGTGTTTTAGGGGTATTTCCAGGGCTTTTGGGGCTGTTTATTGTTTTGGCTCTGTTTCTGGAGGTTTTGGGGATGTTTTCAGGGGGGTTGGGGGTCTGTTTATGGGGATTTGGGGCTGTTTCCAGGGGTTTTGGGGGTGTTTCCAGAGATTTGAGGGGTGGTTCCAAGGTTTTTGGGGCTGTTTCTGGAGGCTTGGGGCTGTTTCCAGGGATCTGGGGACTGCTTCTGGGAGTTTGGGGGTGTTTACAGTGGGTTTAGGGCTGTTTCTGGAGGTTTTGAAGTTGTTTCCAGGGTTTGGGGCCTGTTACTGGGGATTTTGGGGCTGTTTGCAAGAGTTTCAGGCTGTTTCTGGGGCTTTGGGCAGCTGTTTCCAGGATTTTTGGGGTTGTTTCTGTGTTTTTTGGGGACTGTTTAGGAGGGATTTTTTGGCTGTTTCCAGGGATTTTTGGCTGTTTCCAAGGGTTTGGTGACTGCCTACAGTGGTATTGGGGCTTTTTTCAGGGGTTTGGGGGGTATTTCCAGGAGTTTTGGGGCTGTTTATGGGGGATTTGGGGGCTGTTTCTGGGGTTTTGGGGCTGTTTCTGTAGTTTTTGGCACTGTTTTCTGGGGTTTGGATGCTGTTCCCGTGAGGTTTTGGGCTCTTTCTGGGGGTTTTGGGGCTGTTTACAGTAGTTTTGGGGCTGTTCGCAGGGGGATTTGGGCTATTTCTGGGGTTTGGGGGCTCTTTTGGGGAGTTTGAGGGTTGTTTCCAGGGTTTTTAGGACTGTTTCTGGGAGTTTGGGGCTGTTTACAGTGTTTTTAGCACTGTTTCCAGGGGGTTTGGGAGTGTTTAGGAGGGATTTGGGGCTGTTTCCAGGGATTTTTGGCTGTTTCCAAGGGTTTGGTGACTGCTTACAGTGGTATTTGGGTTTTTTTCAGGGGTTTGGGGGGTATTTCCAGGAGTTTTGCGGCTGTTTATGGGGGATTTGGGGGCTGTTTTCAGGGGTTTTGGGCTGTTTCTGAGGGTTTGGGGCTGTTCCCATAGTTTTTGACACTGTTTTCTGGGGTTTGGATGCTGTTCCCGTGGGGTTTTGGGCTCTTTTGGGGGGTTTTGGGGCTCTTTCCAGGATTTTTGGGACTGTTTCCGAGGGTGTAGGGGCTGTTTACAGTAGTTTTGAGGCTGTTCCCAGGGGAGGTTGGGCTATTTCTGGGGTTTTGGGGGCTCTTTTTGGGGGGTTTGAGGGTTGTTTCCAGGGTTTTTAGGACTGTTTCTGGGGGTTTGGGGATGTTGACAATGTTTTTAGCACTGTTTCCAGGGGTTTGGGGGCTGTTTCTGGGGTTTTTAGGGCTCTTTTGGGGGTTTTTGGGACTGTTTCTGGGATTTTGAGGCTTTTTCCAGGGTTTTTGGGACTGGTCCAGGGGGTTTTGGGGGGCAGTTCCCGTAGGTCAGGGGCTGTTCCCGAGGTTTTTAGGGCTGTTCCCGTGGGTTTTTGGGCAGTTCCTGGGGTTTTTAGGGCTGTTCCCGAGGTTTTTAGGGCTGTTCCCGAGGTTTTTAGGGCTGTTCCCGAGGTTTTTGGGGCAGTTTCTGGGGTTTTTAGGGCTGTTTCCGAGATTTTTGAGGCAGTTTCCAGGGTTTTTAGGGCTGTTCCGAGGTTTTTAGGGCTGTTCCCGAGGTTTTTGAGGCAGTTCGTGGGGTTTTTAGGGCTGTTCCCGAGGTTTTTGGGGCAGTTCGTGGGGTTTTCAGGGCTGTTCCCGAGGTTTTTAGGGCTGTTCCCGAGGTTTTTGAGGCAGATCCTGGGGTTTTTAGGGCTGTTCCCGAGGTTTTTGGGGCAGTTTCCAGGGTTTTTAGGGCTGTTCCCGAGGTTTTTAGGGCTGTTCCCCAGGTTTTTGGGGCAGTTTCTGGGGTTTTTAGGGCTTTTCCCGACGTTTTTGGGGCTGTTCCCGAGGTTTTTGAGGCAGTTCCGGGGTTTTTAGGGCTGTTCCCGTGGGTTTTTGGGGCAGTTTCTGGGGTTTTTAGGGCTGTTCCCGAGGTTTTTGGGGCAGTTTCCGGGGGTTTTTGGGGCAGTTCCCGAGGTTTTTGGGGCAGTTCCGGGGGGTTTTAGGGCTGTTCACGAGGTTTTTGAGGCAGTTCCTGGGGTTTTTAGGGCTGTTCACGAGGTTTTTGAGGCAGTTCCTGGGGTTTTAGGGCTGTTCCCGTGGGTTTTTGGGGCAGTTCCGGGGGTTTTTAGGGCTGTGCCCGAGGTTTTTGGGGCAGTTTCCGGGGTTTTTAGGGCTGTTCCCGAGGTTTTTGGGGCTGTTCCCGAGGTTTTTGGGGCAGTTTCTGGGGTTTTCCTCCCGTGAGGGCGGCGCGGGGCGGGCCCGTTGCTATGGCCGCGCTGCCCCTTAGCAACGGGGCCGTGCGCGCGCCGCGCGGGGCACGCCGGGAGCGCCGCGGGGCCGGGGGCGGGCGGGTCCCGCCACGATCCCGGTTCGAGTCCCGGCCCAGCCCGGCCCGGCCCGGCCCGGCACGGCCGCGATGAACGAGGCGGTGTCGCGGCAAACGCGGGAGACCCTGGGGCAGGTGATCCGCAAGCCGCCGCTCACCGACGCGCTGCTGAGCAAGCCGCCCTTCCGCTACCTGCACGACCTGATCAGTGAGGTGGGTGCGTGTGGGGCTGAGGCAGCCGCGGCACCGCGGGCCTGCCCCGGCGCTGAGGGACATCCCCGGAGCGCCCTGTAAATCACCGGGGGTTTGGGGTGGGAAACCACGGGGTTTTGGGGTTTTGGGGCGTTTGGGGTGGGAAACCACGGGGTTTTGGGATGAGTTTGTGGGGTTTGGGCGCCTGTAGCGGTAGGAAAAGGGTTAGGTGAGGTTTTGGGAAGGAATTGTTCCCTGTGAGGGTGGGGAGACGCTGGCACAGAAACTGTGGCTGCCCCTGGAAGTGTCTCCCAGGCTGGGCATCGGGGATTGGAGCAGTGAAATATCAGGGAATGCCGGGATCGCTGAGGTTGGAAAAGCCGCCCGGGATGTGTGAGGGCAGCCTGTGCCCGATGCCCACCGTGTGTCTGAGTGCCACGTCCGGGCCTTCCCTGGGCATCCCCGGGCATGGGGACTGCGCTCCATTGCCTGAGCACCCTTTCCGTGATGGACACTGTGAAAATGCATGTATTTTATGATTGGCTTTTCGCAAATATTCACATGAATATTATATGTGTTGTGTTAGAAAGTTGTGCTGTATTAATTCTCTTAAGTACTGTGTTAAATATAGTTTTACGTTATAAAAATTGTTAAAATAGAAACGGTGCTATGTAGGATACTTTTTTAAAAGAAAGGACTTGCAGTGAGGTGGCAGCCACAGGACACCTGAATCTTTCAGAGAAAGAGAATTTATTGCTCCATTAGCAGAAGAAACGAACTTCTTCCCACCTTGAAGGCGCTGTCAGGATTCAGAGGAAGAAGTTGAAGATGACCAGACAGAATCCTGTGTTTGAATGGAATTTATGCATCATGTATGAGGTGTATGAATATGCAACAGGTTATTGCTTTTAAGGGTTAATCCTTTGTTAACGTCCTTTTTCGGGCTGGTTCTGCCCAGGAAAAGGTACCCGGACGTCCGTAACTCTTTGTATTTGTTGTCTCATATTGTCCTAATTCAAATTGTCCAAATTATTATTACTCTAATTGTATTACTATTTTTATAACCATTTTATTGCTATTAAACTTTTAAAAATTTTAAAGACAAGTGATTGGCGTTTTTCACAGACACATTTCCTGCTGCCCCACAAGGTTTATTGAGCTTTAAATGTTCTTGACTTACCCCGTTTCTTCTGTTTTTTAGGTGATCAGAGTGACAGGTTTTCTGAGAGGACTTTACACAGATTTCGAGCTGAAGTCAGATAATGTCAAGGTGGGCATGGGACTTCTTTATTTATTTAGCTTTCAGGGTCCTTTGCAACTTGCCACACAAGGTTCTTCTGGTCTTCTCTGTGTTCAGCACCAAGGAGCTGTTGTTATTTTTGTGAAGAAGTTGTAAAACTTCATTCTGGTAGGTTATATTACACTTTCCATGGGATAAACACCTATAGATTTGTGTGCAGATTTTTAATACCAAAAAAAAGATTTTTGTGGTTTCTCAAGAGAATCCATGGCCCTAAACTTGCTGCTCTCTATATTTGTGTGTATGTACAAACACATATATATGGTGTATGGATGTATACATTCAATATCTGTGTTTAATATCCCAGGACTCACCTGTCTAGGGTATGCATTCCACAGGAGCTTTATTGCAGTATAAAACTGCCTGATTACTGAAAGAGGGGTTAATACTATTACTGAAAACTCCTTTTCTTAAGTCCAAGGGTGACTTTACTCTCTTGTTTGCTGCTTTCCTGTGATTTTTGGTTGAGCTGATGCCAAGTTCCCCAACTCCAAGCCTGATTTGGGAGCTTTGCTTGGTGATTCCTGGCAAACAAAGCAGTTTTTGTGTGTTGCCACTTAGGCAGCTGATCCCATGGTGTTTGTTTAACATAGCAACTGAAGTGTGAGCTCTGACTTCTCATCCCTCCAGCCAGTTCTTGCACGTTTTAGTCACTGATTAATGCCTGTGTTTATTGCTGTGACTGCTCCTACTGCTGTCAGGATAACTACAATTAAGTCATTTATAACTGACTTGTTGGGGTTTTTTTTTTGATAGTGTCCTTGTTGGCCCAAAAAGCAGATTTCCCAGCAGCTCCTGAGCAGGTCTTTGCTGCATCTGTGTGCTGCTACCTCTCTGAGAATTTCTTTCACACATTTCTTTGACAGCCCATGAGTCCATGGGGTTTTCCAAGAGCTCAGGCAGAGGAGATCAGAATCCTGGACTGTGGGGGAAAATGTCTCAATCTTGAGTTCCTCTTCCCAAAACTGGTCAGGAGGAAGACTTGGCTGCCTCCTTACTGTGAACTCTTTTGGAGTTGTAGAAGATCAGGAGAATAATTTTTATCTGAGTAATCAATAGGAGAGAGCTGTAAGGAGGACTGAAATCATGAGGATTCCTTAATTGTGAGGACTTCTGTGAAATTTCACTTGGCTTTACTTTGTTTATTTGGTCTTTTATTTTTTACTTCTGATTTTATGTAATCACTGGGAGACATCATCTTTATTGAAGGGCAGTTGGGGCAGGTTATTTGTGAAGCATAATTATGAAACCAAAACAATCATGATAATAATTGTGGAGATAAAAGTTTCTCTTAATTGCTCTTTTACCAGGATAAGGATTCCAAAATCAACTTCCTTCAGAAGGCCATCGATGCTGTTGTGATGGTGACAGGAGAGCCACTGTCAGTGAAGCCAGCACGAGTTGTGGCTGGACACGAGCCTGAGAAAACCAATGAATTCCTGCAGGCAATTGGGAAGTGCTGCTTGAATAAGGTAGGACAGAATTACACAGATTTCATGCACACAGGGACAGGAGGAGAGGAGCAACCTCAGGCTGGGCCAGGGGAGGCTCAGGTTGGACACCAGCAGGAATTTCCCCATGGAAAAGGTGCTCAGGGATTGAAAGGGCTGCCCAGGGAAGTTTGGAGTCCCTATCCTTGGACGTGTCCAAGGAACATTTGGATGTGGCACTCAGAGCTCTGGGCATCAGTCACAGCTTGGACTCTGTGACCTTGGAGGTCTTGTCCAACCCAAATGATTCTGTGCCTTAATTACCCCTCTGCTGTCGTTAATTGCACAGCAGAAACATTTTGTCACCCCTTAGTAACAGCAGGTAGAGAGTTCATGATCTTTAGCAAGAGTTTGAGCCAGCTTCCCACACAAATGCATTCTCAGTATTAAGGGTTTTATTGTTCACTGTTGTTCACTTTATTTGTTTGTCTTCTAATAACATTTATTAGATTTGAAGCCTAAAATGAAGCTCCAGAGCCTTTAAAATTCTGGGACACAGATGCTTTACTTATACAACCAGTTGCTCACCTTTGGCTTTATCTGCTTTCAGTCAAATCTCTTAATTGTGGAATGAAAGTTATTTTTCCACTGTGCTTTTTTTGATTATGGAAATACAATAATGGAGAAATTTGATAACTGGTTAAAAACAACTGCAGGGGCTGTTCTTACACAGAATCATTGCATTCTTTCACAGCATTATGTTTTTACACTGAATTGTTACATTTTTAAAATAAGAATTACTGCATTAATTATTTAATGAAACAATTTACTCATTTCAGTGGTGTTTTTCTGTTCCTTGCAGCTGTCCAGTGATGCTGCTGTAAAAAGGGTCTTGGCTGGGGAAAAAGCTGATGCTAAAGGGAAACCTCCACCCTCTAAACCTCGACATAAAGAAAGCAGAGAGCCCAAAGCAGAAGAACAAAAAAGCCATAAGGATAAAGAGGTAGCAGTTGCATTTTTTGGGGGGTACTGGGGTACCATGATTTATTTGTTTGGGGTATTTTTAACATTTTTGTGTTTGTAGAGTCACTGTGCGATTGAGTTGCCATGTGTTGGAATTAATTTTTAGTGTTTGCTTTCCTTTTAGAGCAGGAGAGATGCTGAAATTAAAGAGAGAAGCCCCAGCAGAGACAGAAAACCCAAAGGAGATTTAAAAGAAAGCAGAGAAAGAGAAAAGGAGAGGGATAAACAGAAGAATAATGAAGAGAGGCACAAAGAACCTGAAAGAGACACCTCAAAGGAAGGAGAAAAACAAGAGAGGGAAGGAGGCAAAAGCAGAACGACCAAGCAAGGAAAAGAAACAGAAAAAACCAAAGGAAAAGGAGACCCAGAGCGAGGAGAGGACCTCAGGCAAGATAAAGGACAGGAAAGAGAGAAAAGGCATGAAGGAGGAAGAGAAAAGGACAGGCTGAAAGGAAGAGACAAAGACAAGGCCAGGGACAGAGAAGGAGAGAAAGACAGAGAGAGAAGAAGAGATCGGGACAGAGAAAAAGATGGGGAGCATCTCAGGGACCATGGGAAGGAGAAAGCAGAGAAAAAGGTAACTGAAGTGTTATTTTGAGGAAGAACTTTCCCCACGCTGTGGTTGGGACTGTGTTTGTTCCAGTGGCTTTCCATGTTTGTATTCCTGCTCATCCAGCAGGATGTTCCTTGTTCCAAACCCCTGCCATGAGCAGGGACACCTTCCGCTATCCCAGGCTGCTCCAAGCCCATCCAACCTGGCCTTGGGCACTGCCAGGGATCCAGGGGCAACCACAGCTGCTCTGGGCACCCTGTGCCAGGGCCTGCCCACCCTGCCAGGGAACAATTCCCAATTCCCAATATCCCATCCATCCCTGCCCTCTGGCACTGGGAGCCATTCCCTGTGCCCTGTCCCTCCAGGTCCTTATCCAAGTCCCTCTCCATCTTGCTGGCTCCCTTCAGGTGCTGCAGGGCCTTCTCAGAGTTGGCACTGAATGGTCTTTAAGGTCCCTTCCAACCCAAACCCAGTTTAGGATTCCTGGATATTCTAAGGATTATAGGCCCTAAACTGCCCTGAAAGCCACCTCTTCATTGCCTTTCTTTTTGTTATTCTTCTATTTCCTCTTCCTCTAAATATTTCCTATTCTGCCTTTCTGTTCTGTTTACAAATTCAGGATTGATGGGCACCAAAATGCTTCTCTTGAATCTAAACCAGTTCATTTCTTTCCAGCCCTCAGATTCTGAAGAATCTCTGCATAGAAAACTACAGAGGCCAACTAAAGACAGCAAGTGCCAGCCAGACACCGAGGTTAGTAGTGGAGGAGGTAGGAATAACCAAAGTTGCATTTTGATTTGGGAATCTGCTCAAAAACAATGTAGGGTTGAAAGGTGGATAAATGGCAATTTTAAGGCTGGGAAATACATGAAATAGAGGCTTCTCTGGGTTTTTTGGTCGTTTATTTATTAAAAATTTCTCTGAGCTTGGACCAAAAAAAAAAAAGTCTAATCAATTTATTTTATTTTGCAGATTTTATTTCTTTGTATTCATATTTGGACACTTCTTAGGATCACAGACTGGTTTGGGTTGGGAAGAACCTTGAGGCTCATCTCTTCCAACTCTCTGCCATGACTTTTCTTCATTCCTCAGAATCTTTCATGGAAAGCTGATAGGGTTTTTGTATTTCTTTTTGAATTTTAGCAGAAGTGACTGTTATGAAAAGAAAAGGATTCCAGTGTTGTTTCAGGGTCCATGGTTGGCAGCTGGAGGAGCAGCTCAGTGCCCCTGCACAGGAGCTGCTGCTTGTGTCTTCATCTGCTGCTTCCTGATGACCTGAGGCAATTTGGGGAATTATGGAGCCACGTGGCCAAATGTTTAAAGGGGGAGACTTCAGTAAATGAACCTAAAGCAGCCCAGGCTGAGGAAAAACCAGGCAGGATCCCAACTCTAGCAGGACTCTCTGGGCCCACTGTCATTATTGTGTCTTCCCCCATGAGATGACAAATTTATGGCTCTTCCTTGACTCCAGTCCAACCCAACTCTTTAAGTTATTGGCATTGGAGGGAGAGCTTATAAAAGAGTTGGTTTTTTTGTTTTTTTTTTTTTTAGCCTCCAGCAAATATTCATGGCCAAGTCAAACTTCCTGCAAATTGGGTCTCTAATGGAAATTCTGAGCCTCATCCCAAGCTCTCATCGTGCTCTTGGGCACCACAATAATGCAGAGGGGCAGTAAAGTTTCATTTCCCCTCCTAAGTGCTTTTGGGAGGGATTCCAAGGCTTTGGAATTATTACCTGAGATCCAGAGGACGTTCCTGCCTCTGCCTGCCTGCGTAACAGCGGAGGCTGCTCGTTTCTGAGATGATGAAAGCACAAACCTGAGAGCAGAGCGTGGCAAATGTCATCATTTTAAACCTGGGGAAGGGAGAGGTGACAGGAAAACGTGCCCAGTGAATTTTGGGAGCTGAGATAGCTGCACAAAGTGATTTAGTGGAAACTCCAGCAGGAAATCCTTGGAAATTGCATCTCCTGGACTGGGGTTGATCTTCTGGTCCTCCCAAGAGCTTCCCAGCCTTTATTTCCAGGGATTCACCCCAGTTTAACCACTGTGGCTCCACCTGAGTCTCATGGCAGGGAAACAAATGGATTCAAAAGAAGGCAAACAACTTTCTGTGCACATGAAGGATTATGAATCTTATTTTGTGGTCTCTGCTGCAGAATTAACAAATCTTCAGCATCTCTCATTAGCTTTTTATATGTATTTTTTCTATAGATAGATACAGAATGTATCTATTCATTATAATAGAAGTGAAACAGTTTGAGGCAGTACCCAACAAGTCAGCCACTGTTTTTTTCCCTCAGGATTAATCTCTTTACCTTTTTACTGCATTTACTTTAGAAAACAGATCAATTTAGAGTGTTTTGTTTTTAGTATTCTACATGTGCACCAAAGCTGTCACTTAAAGTTTAGTCCCTGACTTTGCTTAATGAGATTTTCTCTATTTATGCAAACCTCAGTTTTTCTTGCTTCTAATTATTGATGCCAGCTTTCAAATCTACTTAAGCCCGACTTTTTTTTGCAATTTAAATGTAATTTTTTTGTTGCTAAAGAAACTCTTTGTGTTACCCAGTGTGCAGTAGTCATCACATGGGTATCCATAATTTTCTGGAGCTAGAAGAAAGCAGGGATAAGTAGGAATTAAGAGACATTTGGCTACCACATGGCAATCAGAAGCTGCCTCAAGGCTGGCTCTTGCATCCTGCAGTTTGGGATCAGGGTTGAGTCGTGTTCTGTTCACTCTCAGTCCATCTCAGGGAAAAATCAGATTTAAAATGGCCTTGTGGACCTTATAAATAATGAAGATCATTATTGTTTAGACTTGACAGGAGGTGGGGGAGGTCACAGAGCATCTGGTGCTGGAAGTGGCTGCAGAACAGGTAAATCATTTTCCCCTGAGGCCAAACACCTTGGAAAAGTCTCTTCCATGTTTCCCATGGCAGCTGGAGCTCTTGGCTAAGGCTTTCTGTAATATCCTGTCATTTCTGGCCACTTGCAGAATGGGTTTGCATTTGCCCTGAAAACCCTCTTGCTCTGGAAGTGGTCACTTCAAGCAGCCTCTAAGTCCTGCCTAATGAACTTCTGTTCCTCTTGGAACTTCGTTAGGTTATGTAATGAAATTGTGGAATTAGAAAAAGGACAGCAGAGAGAATCACCTCATGGAAATTTGCAGGATTTCTGATCTACATTTCTGTTCTGGAGCTGGGAATGTCCTTCTCTCTTTGGTGTCACTACACCAGAAATCCATCCTTTAAACTGCTTTAAAAACAAAGGTTTTCCTCATTTCTTTGTATTTGAGCAGTTTTAATTTGCAGGATCTAATACCAATAGAACATCATCTTGTGAGATTTTAGGTGAGGAAAAGAGAATTGATTGACATTTTCCTAATAAGTCTTATCAGCACAGCACTCAAACTGGCCTCAGCAAGTGGAGATCTTTCCTTGTATGTGGTTTTACTTACATAAAATTATACCTGCACACTTTCTGTTGTAGAGATGGAAAGATACCTCCTGGCACCGTGGATTTAATTAGAAGAAAAGTACTGTGGAGGGTTGGTGGAATGAAATTGCTGTTCACAGACTTAATTATTATTTATTAGTAGAGAACCATCAGTAGAGAGCTGATGAATTAGAGGGGGGAATCACAGTGGCTTATTTTGTAAGGAGCTCCAAAACACCAGCAAACATTTTCTTCTGTCTTGAAGTGAAATTCAGCCTCTTTAAAGGTTAATAATGAGGACAAAGCAGCAGCCTGGATGGTTTGCAGAAGGCTCTGGATCCTCTCCACGTGGAAACATAATTACTCAGGACTGGGAAGCGTGCATGCATCCATCAAGGGTTCTGCTGTAATGTGTTTTTCCAGCATGGTGTGAGATGAAGTGCAAGATTTCCCTTTAATGGCTCTGGTGGCTGCTTTTCAAAGTCTTGAAGGGGAATAACCTCTTTTATCTCCCTTTGGAAAGCCCCCCAATCATAAATATTGTGAGCTTTCTGTTTTGGTGTGCTGCCATAGTGAGTAAACGTCAGCTTTCACCCTGCACCTGCTGCCAGGCTGCACATGTGGCTCCACAAAAATTCTGTTTGTAGCCACATAAATAAATGACCAAATCCCCTCTTGCAGCAGCCTCAGCACCTATTGGCAGCCCCCTCCCCACCTGTGCTAATAATGACCTCACCTAGAGAGCTGCTGGGGCTGCACTGTGCCAGATGTGCTCCTGATGGGATAAGAGCTTTCTTTTCCCTCCTTCCATAGTGTTGGGCTTGTGGAGGTTATTATGGAGAATTCAAATTAAGATGAAGCACTTCAAGATTGGAATTCTGTCTGGTTTTCCTTAGAACATGCCAGAATTTGTAAAGAGGAGAAACACTTCTGGTGGAAGGATTCCCTGCCCAGGCCAGGGGGTGGAAGGGGATGAGCTTTAAGGTCTCTTCTACTCAAACTATTCTTTGATGGCAAAAAAATGGCAGAATTTGTGATTTGCAGGTTATCAATGGAGGTCTTTTCCAGTCTTAATGATGATCAGCAGGGCTGACAAAAGATACTGGATGAAAACTGGAAAAAAAAGCACATAAAGAAGGAGATCCTGGGAGGTGCTAAACGTATTTCAGGATTTGGGATGTTAGGCAGGATTTTTATCCAGGGAAGTTGCCATTTAAGTAATGGACTGGGCAAACCTGGTAGCACAATTTTTTAAATCCTTGCTTCTCTTTTGGAATGAAGTCTAAAAGATTTTGCAGGTCAGAGAGGAGCTGTGTATCTGATGCAGCTGAAACAGAGGTGATTGTAGGAATTGTCCTCCTTTTTATAACCATTTTATTCCACAAGGATATGGATACTCTTAGTTCCCATTTGGAAGTTGTTTTTCCATCAGATAAGTTCACGTGAAAGAAAACAGCTGGCATTTATCCAGGAAAAAATATCCACAGGCTGTGAGGGAAATAAACTCAACATAAACGTGTGGCTCAAATCTTGGGTCAATATTTGCTCTGTATAATACTTAGAAAAGCAACACAAGGAAGTAAATTTCAGATATAATGATATAATATTTAGATCTACTGTTATATAAATTTCTGGTCTTTTATTGTTTTGGTTTTTTTTCCAGAATGAAGCTCCTGCAAGGATATCAAAGCAGCCTTCAGTAAAAGCATCAAGGCATCCCTCCAAGCCTGGAGGAGAAGGTAACCACAGGGAGGATATTGTTATTTCTATCAGATATGCTGCAGGGTTATTGAGTAGGAAGAGCAGAAATACTGAAATATCCCTGTTTATTATTGCCAGGGTTTGGTTTGTACTCCCAGCCTGCATTTGTGAATCCAAGAGGCAATTCTCCTGCCTGGATTTTTGGGAATAGGAAGTGAGATTCAGTTCAGTTTGCTCTCGTTCCCTGTGCACAGTTGCAGACAGAAATTCAGCCTGCTTTTGGTAATTTCTGTGTAATTACTCTCTAAACGAGCTTTTGGACTTGTCTGCAACTATTTCTGACATGTAACATTTAACAAATGTTTACAGCAGAGCAAAGTGAAGGTTGCAATAGTTTTAATTTGGTTTCATAGAGAGTTAGTCCAGGCTATCCCAATAAATTATTTCTCTGTGGAGGTGCTTCCTTGCAATTATGATGTTGCACTTCGTGTTTATTTCATTAAGTTATTGTTAAATGGTTCCTTCTCTTATCCCCCCACGTTTTCTTTTTCCCCTAAGTTGTACCTACCCTTAAAGCTGTCCCTCAAGCTTTTCCCCTCCATTTGTTTTAGTCCATTCCCTGCCTGTCAAGGTGATCCTGCCCCTCTTTCCCAGCCTGTCAAGGTGATCCTGCCCCTCTTTCTCTGCCTTTCAAGGTGATCCTGCCCCTCTGCCTGTCAGGGTGATCCTGCCCCTCTTTCTCTGCCTGTCAGGGTGATCCTGCCCCTCTTTCCCAGCCTGTCAGGGTGATCCTGCCCCTCTTTCCCTGCCTGTCAGGGTGATCCTGCCCCTCTTTCCCAGCCTGTCAGGGTGATCCTGCCCCTCTTTCCCTGCCTGTCAGGGTGATCCTGCCCCTCTTTCCCAGCCTGTCAGGGTCATCCTGCCCCTCTTTCCCAGCCTGTCAAGGTGATCCTGCCCTCCTTCCTTGCCTGTCAGGGTGATCCTGCCCCTCTTTCTCTGCCTGTCAGGGTGATCCTGCCCCTCTTTCCCTGCCTGTCAAGGTGATCCTGCCCCTCTTTCCCTGCCTGTCAAGGTGATCCTGCCCCTCTTTCCCTGCCTGTCAAGGTGATCCTGCCCCTCTTTCTCTGCCTTTCAAGGTGATCCTGCCCCTCTTTCCCTGCCTGTCAAGGTGATCCTGCCCCTCTTTCCCCGCCTGTCAAGGTGATCCTGCCCCTCTTTCCCTGCCTGTCAAGGTGATCCTGCCCCTCTTTCCCAGCCTGTCAAGGTGATCCTGCCCCTCTTTCCTTGCCTGTTCAAGGTGATCCTGCCCTCTTTCCCAGCCTGTCAAGGTGATCCTGCCCCTCTTTCCTTGCCTGTTCAAGGTGATCCTGCCCTCCTTCCCTGGCTATCAAGGTGATCCTGCCCCTCTTTCCCAGCCTGTCAAGGTGATCCTGCCCCTCTTTCTCTGCCTTTCAAGGCAACCCTGCCCTTTTTCCTGAGTGTTCCCTTCCACTCACCCCTGGGCCAACCCCTGAGTGAAGCACCCACTTGCAAATCCCCTAATCCACAATGCCCCATTGGCCCATGTGTCTTTTCCCTCTCCTGCCCCTATCCTGATTGTCCCACTGTGTTGATATAAACCCCTTGCTCCACCCTTGAAACCCCCCTTTGGTTGGTTTTCTGTATCCACCCCCTGGTTTGTAGCTGTATTTAACCCCTTGCACTGAGGTGTTTGGGGATTTTCTGCCTTAATCCCTTCACCTGGAATAAACTTTCCCCATGGAACCTCAAGATAAAAGAGCTCCCTCCTTCCTCCTTTGCCTGCTCCCTGCTGTGGCTGTAGCAGTGTGCACTGCACAGTTTGCAGCCCTTCAGGTTCAGCTGTGGGCACAGCCCAGTCCCCAGCTGTTCCCCACTCCTGCTGTGGCTCCCAGAGTGTTCAGAGCTAGCCCAGGTTCTGGTGGGCTTGGCCATTGTGCCACCAACTTTTGTAGTTCAGCCTTTAAATACTGTGTTTACACACTGACTGGAAGTGGATTGTCTTCAGAATATTCCAAATATTGCTCATGGGGAGGAAAGGAATCTTAGCTTAGCACTGCTATCCCATTGTGTAGGAAGACAAGAGGAAGAGCCTGGAGAAACTCCTGGATAAGGCATAAAAGTGGCTTGTACCCAGAGCTCAGACAGCAGCAGTGGAACTGCAATTTCTGTTTGTATTTCAGTGCCTTTCCCCCTCCTCTTATTTCTGTGATTGATCCTAATTTCCTTTCAGTGCTTTGTGCCCCTGGTATTTTAATCCTAAAGAAGAAGAATAAAACAATAAATCACTTTAATGTCTCTGTTCAGAAGATTCAGTGACACCTGTGAATTGATGCCTGTTAATAACAGCCAGTTCTGCTTAAAAACTGGTGCATGAAAATCTTCATGCACTTAATTTTCCAATCTCATTATTAATAATTTATATAAAGAGATCATGTGTTGCTGGATGTCTTCCCAAGCTCTCACTTTTTTTTTTTTTTTTGATTTCTGTTTTAGGTTTCCATGTGTCTGAGGCAAAATACTGCAGTTATATCAGTCCTGCTTTCAGGATAATGAATAGCCTTGTTTGGGCACCTTAAATACGTTGCACAAACCCCCCTGTATGTGTGTTAATTTAGGAGCCTCATTCAAGTTGGTGCTAGAAAATTGAAATTTTTATGTCACATCTCCTGTGCTGTGAAGTCTGAGTAATTTGGCAGCTGAAAAACCCCTGTCTGGATTCCATTAAAACTGCAGCCTTATTTTACTACTTAGTGATCCTTAGCTGATCCTATAACTTCTTTTATTTCCCAAAATTTCAATATTCGTTTTATATGGCACTAAACTGTAAGGACCAGACACACAGTATGTATGGGATTGTCCCTTTAACACCAGAATCCTTAGCAGTTTTCCTGCTAAGTTTAATACAGGGAATGACTTTAGGGTGAGTATTTTAAAACACTCCTCTTTCCCTGATGCAGCATTCAAATTGTAGTTTATCAGAGCCAGGAATATTTTGGGGCATTACCCCTCTTTCTTTTCTGGCACAGTGAGCTTGCCATAGGTGAACAATCCAGAGGGTTGGAAAACTTTCTGGAGCTGTGCTGGTGCATGTTGCACACTGGTGATGATGATCAGAGCTTTCTATTTTATCTTATATTAATTGGAAATAAATCAATGTGCAACAGGAGGAAGTGTCTCTTCTCTGTGGGCAGATAAATTGTAGAGGTTTATACTGAATATTTCAGCTTTCAGGAGTTCAGTCAGCACTCATTTAAAAAGTCTTTGTGCACCTTGAATGTGATTTATTGACACTGAAGAGGGTTTATTAAACTAGGGTAGCCCTTAAAGAAGTCCTAGCAGGTATTTAGCATGGCTTTTTATTCTGGATTTTTATTGGCTCTTGGGTTTCATTTGACTATAAACTGGTTTGTTACAGGAGCTGTGGACACGAGGAGTGTGGCAGATGGGATTTCAGAGGATGGTGCTGCTGAGCTGCAGGAGAAAAATGAACCAGGCCTTGCAGAAAAACAGAAGGGTAGGGAAAGTTAAAGGGTGGCTGCCATGGAAAGCCCAGCTGGAGTATTTGGGTCAAATCCATGCAGCTAAATGATGTAAGGAGGGTGATTTACACTTAATCCAAGTACTGCTGTGTGTTTTAATCACATCTGATTCATGAAAAATGTCCATCCCCTGATAAAGCAATTCCTTTTATTTTCCCTTTTCCTATTCTTCTGTTTTCCAAGAGGCAAATGCTGCACCTGAATCCCTTGGTGACTTGTTCTCTGTTAGAAGGGAATCTTTGCACGTTGCCTTTTTGTGAAACTATTTGGGAGTCTCAGCATTTGCATTTTACAGGATTCCAGAGGAAAATTCCATCCCTGCATTCTTTCTTACTCCTCCATTTCCCCCCCAAAGCTGGATATAGCTCCCAAGACATGGATGTGGATCCAGCCACAACACACACAGAGCCATGGAAGCAAAGTGCAGGAGGAGGAGCTGAAATTGCAGCAAAAAGCTGCATTTTTGTTCTCTCCAGCTGCAGATGCTTGAGCTGGTTGGGAGGATGGATCCCATGGATGTGGGAGGTGTTCCCAGCCTACCTTTGGCCTCCAGGGCCTCATGGCTGTGGCAGCCTAATGAAATATGGATGGATGGCCAAGACATTTGTGTGACCTTCCCCAGCTGGGAGAACTTCCATGCAAATTCCCTTTCATCTCTTGGAGCTGTCTTGTCTTTTGGAATGCATCTGGAGTGGAAAAGAAATTTATGGTATAATTGGGATGGATGTAAGAGGAGTACCCCCAGGTTCATTATGGATTTGGATTGGATCCCCTGGTGGTTTAAGAATCAAATATTCAGGGTCAGAAGAATAATGAAGGTTGGAAAAGATCTCCAAAATCATCAAGTCCAGCCTTTATCATTGAGCTCAACCCTTATTTTATTGACTGATCTTATTTTTCAGTTTTATTCACCAAGGCACTGTAAACCTCTCATTTTTTAAGTTCAGGACCTTTAAGATCCAAATCCAAGCCACTCCATGAGCCCAGGATTATAAAACATTGTTTATTAGCTGAAGTAAACTGATTTTCCTGGATCTTTTAGAGAATTATTTCTGTCTGTTTCAGTTACATTTTGTTGCAGAGCAACGAGGCTCTGTATCCCAATTTTCCTGGCCCTGAGAATAGTTCTCAGGTTCTGGATGTAATTCCTGTTGTGTGCTTCATACCTAACTTGATCAGATTGCAGAATAAGTAGAACTTTTCTAAGAAATTAGTCTATTTGTTATTTACAGATTAATTTGCCAGAAACTCAATAACATTCCAATGACAAAACAGCAGCATCAAACATAGTTGAAAACTTTTAACAGGAAAAAAGTGCTTTTTAAGAAGTCAAACCCTTCTCTAATGCTTTTTGGGCTTTTTGTGGTGTATTATGGAATTTTTGCACATAATTAGGCTGAGTTTAGATGCTTTGAGTAGACTTTACTCAAGGAATAGCCACCACCTCAGCCAAGAATCCCAGCAGGGGAAGATAAGAGGTTAAGGGAAACAAAAGCATTGAGTGAGATGATGTCATTTTCACAGAGGGGGGAATTTCACAATAATAAGATACTTATAAAAAATGAAGAAATTTAAGTGGTTTTTTTCAGTGCAGTGCTAAGATTCCAAATACTTTAATACCAAACTGAGGTTTTCCTGGCCCAGCTAACCCCCTGTTTTATGGTGTTTTGTTTAGCAGAAAGAGAAGTGGAGAACGCAGCTCCTGAGAAGCTTGAAAATGGTGAAGCACCTCCTGATGTCCCAGCCCGGCCTGCCCAAAGGTGTGTTTCCATCCTTTCTTCCCTTCTCAACCCATAAACTGCTCCATGGAGTAAAATTTTTAGTAAAATTTTTGAGGAGAACATTGCATTTCCTCTGTACATTCCATAAGGATGGCATTATGGATAAGGTGAACTTGCTCTTCAAGGTGAATGTTTGGATTTTTTTTTTTTTGCTCAGCAAAGGCTAGTCTTGCTGTGTTATTGTATTTGCAGGCACCTCCATGGCAGGAATGGTGAATCCTCCAGGGAGGAATGATGAATCTGAGTCCATGTTCTCAGAAAGTTTTCTAAATCCATTTTGATGTGCTGGGGAGAGGCACTGAGGCACTGCAGTGATAAAAGTCTCATAAAATTAGAACAAGTGTGTGATGTTTTGGGGAAGTGAATGCATTCCATTACTATTGTAAAGTAAATTTATTACTTTATAATACTGTATTATATTAAAAAATACTATACCATACTATACTATACTATACTAAAGAATACAGCAAGGATACTTCCTGAATGCTAAAAGATAATAATGAAAACTCCTGACTCTTTCCAAGAGTCTCTTTTCCAGACTCTCAACCCTGACTGGCCAAAGAGCCAAAACAACTCCCAGCAGAATCCAATGGAACAATCACCTGTGGGTAAACAATCTCCAAACACATTCCACATGAGCACAACACAGGAGAAGCAAATGAGAGAAGAATTGTTTTCCTTTTCTCTGAGGCTTCTCAGCTTCCCAGGAGAAGAATCCTGGGTGAAGGGATTTTATCAGAGACTGTGAATGCCACACTGTGTCCCTTGTGAAGGTGATTTTTCCCATTCCCGCTGTTCTTGCAGACGGATTCCCCGTCCTGGCAGCGCGAGGCCGGCACCCCCGCGAGTGAAACATCAGGAGAGCATTGAGCTCTTAACCCCAGAAAGGTGAGGGATGAGGGACATGCAGAGTGGGGGGTGTTCCTTGGAGCACACCCTTCCCATCTCCTCTGGCATCACCAGTTTGGGATGGTCCCCTCATGGTGGAGTTCCCATCCTGGGAGTGTTCAAGGAAGGCTTGGATGTGGCACTCAGTGCTCTGGGTGGGGATTGCTCACAGGTTGGACTTTTCCAGCCTCAGTGATTCTGGGGTTCTGTGATGTTTGATGGTTTTTAGCTGAGTTTAGTTTATTCTGATAGATCTCAGTACTTCCATTCATTCCCCTGTTCCTTGTGTCCCTGACAGGAGCGGCAGTGCTAAAACAGCCCCGAGTGTGCTCAGGGAGCAGCAGGTTTCTGATGAGGAGGACGAGCAGTTCGTGGTGGAGACAGCAGGGCCCCTGCCAGAGATGCCAAAGGTCTGTTCCTGTTGTAGCTGGCTGAACCTTTATCCATATTTTGTTTGGAATGTCCAGCCTGGAGAAGTGAAGGATCCAGGGAGAGCTCAGAGCCCTTCCAGGGCCTAAAGAGGCTCCAGGAGAGCTGGAGAGGGACTGGGGACAAGGCATGGAGGGATAGGACACAGGGAATGGCTTCCCACTGCCTGAGGGCAGGGATGGATGGGTTATTGGGAATTAGGAATTGTTCCCTGGGAGGGTGGGATGGGGCTGGACCAGAATTCCCAGAGAAGCTGTGGCTGCTCCTGGATCCCTGGGAGTGCCCAAGGCCAGGCTGGAGCAGCCTGGGACAGTGGAAGGTGTCCCTGCCCATGGCAGGGGTGGAATGGGACGCGCTCTAAGGTCTCTTCCAATCCAAACCATTCCATGATTCCCTGACTTGTTGAAATATCCTCCAGCTGAATATTTTTTGAATAGTTCCATATTACAGCAATGCCAACTTTTTGCAACTAAAGCTCTCTTCCTGCATTTGTAGGAGCCAGAAGTGGAGCTGGTTGAGGATCAAAAGCATGGTAGGTTTGCTTTTATGTATATTTGTACAGATCTATAATCAACCCCTGGGTTTAAAGCAAATGCTGAACACTTAAAGTGCTGAACAGAGCACTAAAATCCCTCCTGAGGGAAGGAGTTTGCAACGTTTGCAGGAAAACCAACTTACTTACCCAGGCTTGTTTTCCTGTGCAGCTGGATTTACAACTGTGTTAAGGACACGTTTTCTATGCATCCTCAATGTCAGCAGGATTTAAAATTCTGCATAAAGCTCATAAATTAACATTTCTTCAAGTGTCAGGTACAGCTTGTCAGCTCCGAGACACGAGGTTTGATTTAAAGACAAATTCTAGAAAAGCTTGGGAGAAAAAAGGTCAGATAGCAAATACCTTGTGTGTCAGTGTTTAAAATAGAAAATAAAATGCTCTTTATCTTGCTCTAAAAATTGTCTGCATTAAAAAAAAAAAAAACAAACCAGTTGGGTTTTATTTTATTGTCTGAATGTTTGAAACTGTTAAGTATCCATCAATGCTTAGAAAAATCCTGGTTTTTCAACAGGTGGGCTGGTGAAAAGAATCCTAGAAACAAAGAAGGATTATGAGGCATCACAGAAATCATCACAGACCACAGACAGGGTGAGGTGGCAATGGCTTTCAAAGAACTGGGAGATGAGATGTTGCAATTGTGACCTTTTCCTTTGCTTTAAATGTGTTTTATTCCATCTGTGATCAAGCTTTTCTCTGTCATGTCTTGTCTTGCTTATGTGATTTTTTCCACAGTTGAGAAGGGGAAGGTAGGTTTTTGTTTTTGCTGAGTTTTGTAGGGGTTTTTTGTTGTTTTGATCACTTAGAAAGTGTGTGGGAAGGATCTAGCAGTGATCACAAACCAGAAGCAAAAGCTTGATCCCCCATATTTGAGTATTTTCCTTTGAAACAGAGAGATCTGGCTTTGTGTGCCTTGCAGAGCTCCTGGTATGAGAGGCAGCAAAGGCAGAACACTGAGATGGACTCTTCTGATCCCATGGAAAGTTTCTAAATCCATTTTGGTGTGCTGGGGAGAGGCATTGAGGCACTGCAGTGATAAAAGTCTCATAAAATTAGACAAGTGTGTGATGTTTAGGGGAGGTGAATGCATTTCATGAGCTCTTACATCTTCCAATCACTTTTATTTTAATCTTAATTCAGTATCTTAGGGTTTTCCTACGTGTGTGCTTCTCAGGAATGGTCTGTAGTGCTGGAGACCAGCTGTTCACAGAGCTCTGGGAAATCAGTGGTGACTCCTGTCTGCCTCTTCTCGCTTTCCTTTTTTTTCCCAGCACATTGAGAAAGTTGGGATGGCAGATCTGACTCCTGGAGGAGTATCCTCCTTTCTGGAGTTTGGGATTGGCTGAGATCCAGGCCTGGAGGAAAATGCCTTTCATGTATTGCAAGGGCTGTGGTTGAGGAGCCCAGGTAGGGTTAGGTGGGATGTTGGGAATTAGGAATTGTTGCCTGTGAGGGTGGGCAGGCCCTGGATCCCTGGAAGTGTCCAGGGCCAGGTTGGATGGGGCTTGGAGCACCCTGGGAGAGTGGAAAGTGTCCCTACCCATGGCAGGGGGTGGCACTGGATGGACTTTAAGGTCCCTTCCAGCCCAAATTCCTCTGGGATAATTCTAGAACTGAAGAAACTGAATCCTTCTAAAAAGAGGAAAACACCTTTAGGTTGCTGCTCACAGTCTGTTAGGAGTGGTTTTAGCTTTACCCAACTTGCTGAATTGCATCCATTTGTTAGAAATGTGCTTCTTGTTGTGGCTGAGGTCTCTGAAACACCTCTGGCTGCTTGGCATGAGATTATCCGATGGGAACATTTGTCTGCTTGGTGAAATTCTGCCTTTAGAGAATTGTTTGGAGACAAAGAAGGGTTCCAGGCTGATTCTGGAGTTCCTGCAGCAGCTCCAAAGCTCATTCCTGAGCTGGCACTTGAGCCCAAGCCATGCAGCTGTCCCTGTTCCCGGGTTTATAACTAGATGGTGCTGTTGGATCATCAGTTCCCAGCTCAGTTTGGGAAGAGCTTTAGGAATTCATTAGTGCTGTCTCTCAGCACTCCCTCACCTTGGGCTGCCCTCTTTGGTGGTGTGTCCTGTCCAGCACTGGGCATGGAACAGGATAATGGAGGATTTACACAATCACATGGATTTCAAGCTCAGGAAGCTTCCTCTGGTGTCTGTGCTGCATTTTCTGGTTGGGTTTTTTTCCTGACTGAGAGTAACAAACTGAAACAGTCCCTTTTTAACCCCTTAAATATTTTCAAATGGTCAATTGTGACCCTCTACAATCACCATTGAGTCCCATTGCTGGTTTTCAGCCCCTGAAACATTCATTCAGCACTTGTTTGGCTTTTGTTGCACTTTTGAAGCCCTGCTCTGCTGAGAATAGAGCACTAATTCTGGAAAAAAACCTGCTGACTTCCTAGTCCATCACATGGAAACCTGCCCCAGCTCCTGGAATGCCATGGGATCTCCTGGCCAAGCAGCTGCTTGCTGCTGCAGGAGTTTCCTCTGTGCTCCTGCTCTTCAGAGTGTGGTGTGGAAGTGGTTGGGATCCAGACAGGAGTCTGGTTCTCCTGAAACTGGGATCCACAGAGGAGTCCAGTTCTGAAATTGTGACCCAGAGAGGAGTGTGGTTTCCTGGAATTGGGATCCAGACAGGAGTCTAGTTCTGAAATTGTGATCCAGACAGGAGTGTGGTTCTCCTGAAACTGGGATCCACAAAGAAGCGTGGTTTTCCTGGAATTGTCATCCAGACAGGAGTGTGGTTCTTCTGAAATTGTGATCCAGAGGGAAGTGTGATTTTCCTGAAATCTTGATCCAGAAAAGTGTTATTTTCCTGAAATTATGATCCAGAGAAGAGTCTAGTCCTGAAATTGTGATCCAGAGAGGGGTGGGGTTCTCCTGAAATCCTGATCGAGACAGGAGTGTGGTTCTTCTGAAATTGTGATCCAGACAGGAGTGTGGTTATCCTAAAATTGTGATTCAGAGAGGAGTCTAGTTCTGAAATGGTGGTCTAGAGAGGAGTCTAGTTCTGAAATTGTGATCTAGACAGCAGTGAGGTTCTTCTGAAATTGTGATCCAGGCAGGATTCTAGTTCTGAAATTGTGATCCAGAGGGAAGTGTGATTTTTCCCGAAATCCTGATCCAGAAAAGTGTTATTTTCCTGAAATTGTGATCCAGAGAAGAGTCTAGTCCTGAAATTGTGATCCAGAGAGGGTTGGGGGTCTCCTGAAATCCTGATCCAGACAGGAGTGTGGTTCTTCTGGAATTGTGATCCAGACAGGATTCTAGTTCTGAATTTGTGATCCTGAGGGAAGTGTGGTTCTCCTGAAATCCTGATCCAGAAAGGAGTGTGGTTTTCCTGAAATTGTGATCTAGACAGCAGTGAGGTTCTTCTGAAATTGTGATCCAGACAGGAGTGTGGTTATCCTAAAATTGTGATCTAGAGAGGAGTCTAGTTCTGAAATTGTGATCCAGAGGGAAGTGTGGTTTTCCTGAAATTGTGATCCAGGCAGGATTCTAGTTCTGAAATTGTGATCCACAGAGAAGTGTGGTTTTCCTAAAATTATGATCCAGAGAAGAGTCTAGTTCTGAAATTGTGATCCAGAGGGAAGTGTGATTTTCCTGAAATCTTGATCCAAAAAAGTGTTATTTTTCCTGGAAATTGTGATCCAGAAAAGAGTCTAGTCCTGAAGTTGTGATCCAGAGAGGGTTGGGGTTCTCCTGAAATCCTCATCCAGACAGGAGTGTGGTTCTTCTGAAATTGTGATCCAGACAGGAGTGTGGTTTTCCTGGAATTGTGATCCAGACAGGATTCTAGTTCTGAAATTGTGATCCAGACAGGAGTGTGGTTATCCTAAAATTGTGATTCAGAGAGGAGTCTAGTTCTGAAATTGTGATCTAGAGAGGAGTCTAGTTCTGAAATTGTGATCTAGAGAGGAGTCTAGTTCTGAAATTGTGATCCAGAGGGAAGTGTGGGGTTCTCCTGAAATTGTGATCCACAAATAAGTGTGGTTTTCCTGAAATTGTAATCCAGGCAGGAGTGTAGTTTTCCTGAAATTGTGATCCAGATGGAACTGTGGTTTTCCTAAAATTGTGATCCAGAGAGGAGTCTAGTTCTGAAATTGTGATCCAGAGAGGGGTGTGGTTCTCCTGAAATTGTGATCCAGAGAGAAGTGTAGTTTTCCTGACAGCAGAATTGAATGGAAAAGATGATTAAAAATGCTTGGAGTGTGTGACAGGCACTTGACAGTTCAGAAAACAAGAGCAGGAGACACAGCTGAATCCTGGGAAATGATTTTAGAGAATGGAGTTGCTGTGACATTAAAAGTAAAAAATAAAAAACAACCCACATTTCCAATGTGGCCTTGCCTCTGGGAATGCTTCTCTGTCTATTTAATTTGTTTTCCATCAAACTCTCCAGAAGTATCAGCATCAGGATTCAACTGTATTTCAAACTGTGCTGTGCATCACAGAGTAAAATAATGGTACTGCTACATTTTTGGAGTCCAAAAATCCAGGGAATGCTTGAAAGAAAACTTGCTTTGGGAAATTCCATCTTCCCTCTATCTGTCACTAGAACGTTCATCTTCCCTCATTTTACTAAACTATTCAATACATCCAAAAGAAATGAAATATTTTCCCACTTCTATTCATTAGTCTTTAAAGCCTTGATCTTCTGTCAGCTGGGAAAATGAAGAGGGGAAAAAATAGCAGGCTGAGTGCTGGAACTTTTGGTTAATACATTATTAACTGCAGTATTCAGCAAAAAAAAAAAAAAGATCAATGGATCCACCTGATTTATTGGGGATTAATCAACCAGAAATGAGGTGAAGTTGGTGGATTAATGCTTAATCCAAATGTAATGCTGGTGCCCTCTCAGGGATGTTTCACACCTTCCAGCTGCTGATGCCTGGGGAACATTTATTTATGTTAAAAACATTCCTCCAGAACCCTTTCTGTGCTGTGTTTCCCAAACATGCATTTGCTTTTTAAGGAGTTTTAATAAAGGAGAACAGGGGAGAAGGAAAGAAAACTGTGACTTTCATCATCTAGGTTTTGCATGTGCAGAAACTTAAAATAATATACACAATTTTGAGGTCAAACAAAGGGGTCATTCTGAAAATACACAAGATTTTTGCTGCCTTGATTAGCTGTGTTCAGCCTAACAAATTCCTAAAAAAACTTCCTAAATGTATTTGTTTAGAGTCTAAGCCTCTAATGTCAACCAGAGAAAGAAACAGATGTTCCATTTTGTATTCCACTTCATTTATTTGATGTGTGGAAAAACGTAGGCAGGTTATTAAATAGCTGAAGCAAGTGGGATAACAGAATTCCCATCTTTGCACTACCAAAAGGGCTTCAGAAAAGCAGCAGCTTGGAGGCTTCTGGGAGGAGCAAGTGGTATTGAATAGCTCAGCACCTGGACAAGATTAGCCTGAATTAGCAGTGTGGCACATGATGCACTTCAGAGCCGAGGACAGATCTAATCAGTGCTGATTCTGTTTGTTTGAAGAGCTGCAGGTCACTGATTTTCACAGGAATCCATCAGCTGCACATCTGGGTGTGCCCTGCAGGCCCTGCAGTGAATTCGTTCAGCAGCTGCAGTCAGAAATGCCAGCAGTTAGGTTTTTGGGAAGGCTCATCCTTCCCACCACAGCCTCCTGCCAGCTTGGTGTGTCCTCAGGAATGCTGACAGGGAAATGGAGGAGGAGGAGGAGTTACCCTTGGAAGGGTTTTCACCTCTGTCACGTCTCTGTGGATGCTGATGTGATGCTAATTCAGTGGGAAATCTCTGGTGCAAGCACACAGTTCCTCCAAAACAGGGTTTTTAACCCAGCAGCTGGGCAGCACAGGGGCTCAGATGGAGGGAGGGTGTGCTCCAGGGTCCTCACACTGCTCCCAGCCCTAGGGAACAAAAATGTGCCCCAAAAATGTGCCCCCAAGCAAGCTGTGAACGCAGGAACAGGGCTCTGGCCACTCTTGGGATAATCCTGGTGTCAGGGCTCCTTTGTGCCCCAGAGCATGGAATTCTTGTCCTGTGGGTGCACTGTAAATCCAGGTGAGACAGCAGATGGATCTGTGGACACAAAGGATGTGTAAAAGTGGTGAGGCAGCTGTGGCTGCCCCCAGGAGAGGCGCAGAGTGAAGAGGACACAGCACAGGGCCTGTCACGTCTTTCAAGGTGCTGGGGCACAGCCTGGGGGGAGGGAAGCTGTTTAATACAAGGAGCAGGTTTATCCCAATTCCTTTTTCACCAGGAAAGGGTGCTCTTTCAGCACGAAGAGGTTCTGGACACAGGGAGTGTGAGGAGAGAGGGAAGGCTGGGCAGAACTGGCACCAGTGTGGCATCGTGGGTGAATGAATGTTCTCTCAGCTGGAATCATCTCCTGGCTTTTCTCTGGCTCAGGATTCACAGGGCTGGAGCCAGGCTGGGAGAGCTGGGGGTGCTCACCTGGAGAGGAGAAGTCTCCAGGGGGACCTCAGAGCCCCTTCCAGGGCCTAAAGGGGCTCCAGGAGAGCTGGAGAGGGACTGGGGACAAGGCATGGAGGGACAGGACACAGGGAATGGCTCCCAGTGGCATCCCTCCCAGAGGGCAGGGATGGATGGGGTATTGGGAAATGGGAATTGTTCCCTGGGAGGGTGGGCAGGCCCTGGCACTGCCCAGAGCAGCTGTGGCTGCCCCTGGATCCCTCCCTTCCCAAGGCCAGGCTGGACACTGGGGTTTGGAGCACCATGGGACTGTGAAGGTGTCCCTGCCCATGACAGGGGTGGAATGAGATGGGCTTTGAGGTCCCTTCCAAGTCAGGCCATTCCATGGTTCTATAATTGTGCTTCGTGTGCTGAATACTGCCCCAAATACAGGAGATTTTGGGAATGACTTGTCCCCAGGCAGGCAGGGTGGGGGTGTGGGCTGGAGTGGGTGTTTATGGACAGGTGAAAAGTCCAGCTCTTTTTGGAAGGATCAAGTATGAACTTCAGTTAATGTGGAAAACCACCACCCTCAAAAAAAAAAAAAAAAAGGAGATTGAAAAAGCTGTCTTGAAAGAGCCATTCTCTTATTTTCTTGTGGAGCTTTCCAGCTCAGGAGCAGGTCAGACTGACTCTGGGAAGTGCAGTGATAAAGAACATTGTGTCTCCAGCTCCTTGGCCTGTGCCTGAACCCCATACCTGGCATCAGCAGAAAAAGCATCCTGTTCATTTGAAATGCTTTAACATTTACTGTTTCCCCCTGGTTCTGTGAAAGAGTTTCTTATGGGGATCCCTGGTGGATAGTTACAATCTACTTACAACACAGACTCTGTAAAAACCTGGAAAAGAAAACACCCTTTATGAGCAAAAAAATATATTTTATATAATAAGAAAAGCACCACACCTTGTTGGTTTTGCACTGGATATATCCCAGTTACTTGTCCAAAATGAAGTTTCTGCCCTGTCCTGTAGAATGAGGTGGGGGAAATGGTGGAGCTCAATAAAACTGTGATTACTTGGGTCTGTTTTCCTAGTGGGACATAATAATAGTGTTAAAAGGGGCTGTAGAAATGCTTGATAGATGCCTGTACTAATTTGATTGATATTTAAAAGCCTGTTAATTAAAAAAAAAGAAACAAAGGGGAAGGTGTATAAAAGTAAGCAAATGCTGTTTCTTGAAATTCTAGTGGCTTCTGGAGCCTTGTTGATAATTTCCACCTTTTTGATTAAAAAAGAAAATTCCTGCTTTCAGATTTCTCAGGTGGCAGCCCCCGAGTCCACGTTGTGTTCTGCTCCCATGGAGGTAATGGGAAAAGCAGCCTTTTTCCAGCAATCCAAAGCAAACATTTCTCTTGGTGCCTCATGAAAAACACGAAGGAAAGGAAACGTGTTGGGCCTACAGAAGTGATCCTGCCTTTTACACGGGGATAATTTATTGGTCCTGGGGCTGTTGGGAAAGGGGAGTTGCTTGAGGTGTAGGGGCTGATGAAAAAGCCTGGAACAATTTGGATTCTGGCTGGAAATCTCCCGTTCCACATTTGTGCAGAGCGAGCAGAGGTGGCACTCAGGGCTTGTACCGCCCACATCGCCGGCTGGGGGAAACCTCCTGCCACCATTCCAGAGATTTTAACCCATAGCTGCAGCTGTGGAGCTGGGAACAGCCTCTAATACATTTCTCTCCCCTTAATTATTTACCATCAGCGTGGGTTGGCAAAGCTTGAGAGTGTCACAGTGATAATTCTGAGCCTCGAGCTGCAGGACGTGGAATCGTGGCTGTCCCGTCCCTGGAATGTCCCAGGCCAGCTTGGATGGGCCTGGAGCAACCTGGGATAGTGGAGGGTGTCCCTGCCCGTGGTGGCTTGGAACTGGATGGGCTTTGAGGTTCCTTCCCACCCAAACCACTCTGGGATTCTGGGATCATTAGCACAGGTGTTAATGAGATAATGAAAGAATGGATGGTGATTTTCACAGCTGGAGCTGCTGTGCCTTCTGGTTGGGAAATCTTCCCTGGGAGGAAAATTTTCTTGAAACTTGGGCATTCTTACACTTCAGTATCATGTGTTTCAAAGACACTTACTAATTTAATTTTTTTGTTGTTTTATTTTTAAGCAAGCCTATGATGAACCTGTATGAATAGTATTTACTAGATTTTTATTTCAAGTAGTATTTAATAGATTTTTTTTCGTGGTGTTATGTTTCAGTTCTTGCAATGCCAGTTGGCCTTGATGATCCTAAAGGTCTTCTCCAGCCATGACAATCCTGTAATTCCATGACTGACTTTGGATGGGATATTTTCTCCTTTTAATCTCATTTTTGAAGTATTCAGCTGCACAGAGAACATGCTGGAGTTACAGGGACACTGGAATTAATTTTCAGTATTTACTAATATACTTAAAGGAACTGATTAATGAAAAATACTCCTCTTTTTTTTTTTGTTTCACTTGGGCTTTTCAAGCAGCTGTGTATTTTAGCCTGGAATATTTCAAATTGTGAGCTGGACCTGTGTTTACAGACCTGTGTAGATCTGTATATAGATATATTCTGTATCTAAAGCATCATTGCTAATTTTTTTTTAATTTTGATCCTACACTTCCCTGTGGAGGGAAGCGTGGCTGCTTGCTCTGTCTAGGTATCGGAGAGGTCATGGATGAGAAAGAGAGTCACGGAATCATTTGGGTTGGTAAAGGTCTCCAAGACCTTTGAGTCCAACCTGTGCCTGATGCCCACCTTGTCCCCAGCCCAGGGCACTCAGTGCCACATCCAAGTGTTCCTTGGACACCTCCAGGGATGGAGACTCCTGACTGCCCTGGGCAGTTCATTCCAATCCCTGAGCACGCTTCTTATGCAGAAATTCCTGCTGATGTCCAACCTAAACCTCCCCTGGCCCAGCCTGAGGCTGTTCCCTCTGCTCCTGTCCCTGTTCCCTGGGGGCAGAGCTGAGCCCCCCCAGCTGTCCCCTCCTGTCTGGAGCTGTGCAGAGCCACAAGGGCCCCCTGAGCCTCCTTTGCTCCAGGCTGAGCCCCTTCCCAGCTCCCTCAGCCCCTCCTGAGGCTCCATTCCCTTCCCTGGCCATTCTCCAGTGTCCTCCTGGCTGTGAGTGCCCAGGGCTGGACACGGCCCTGGCTGGAGGAGCCTCAGCAGGACCAGCCCTGGGGACAGTCCCTGCCCTGGGGACAGTCCCTGCCCTGGGGTGTCACACCATGGCTGGCACAGCCTGGGGGCCATGACCTCGTGTCCAGCCCTGTCACCAACACTGCCAGGGCCTTTTCCAGCTTCCCAGCTGCTCCTCCCTGAGCCTGCGGTGTCCCATGGGCTCACAAGGAGCCGGCCCTTGGCCTCCCTGACCCTTCTCCATGGATCCCTCTGCAGAGCCTCCTGCCCCCCAGCAGATCCACATCCCACCAGCTCTGTGTCTGCAGCTTCCTGAGGGTGCCCTCCATCCCCTCAGCCACATCCCTGATAAAGATGAAAATACTGAACAGAGCTGGGCCCTGGGGAGCCCCACAGTGACCAGTCCCAGGTGGATGTGGCCCCATTCCCCAGCCCTGTCTGGGCCAGGCCAGCAGCCAGGTTTTATCCCTTGAAAAGTGCACTTATCCAAACCATGGACTGCCAGCTTTTCCAGCAGAATGCCTTGGGAAACAGTCCAAAACATGGCATTTGGAAAATAGAAATGAAGCAGCACCAACCCTCAGATAATGGACTGGCTGAGTCCTCTCCCTTCTGAGAGAGCTGGATGTGAAATAAATTCCTTATTTTTTGGCTGAGCCTTCGGATAATGGATGGTGGGGAGGAGAGTGGTGAGAGTTTGGAACACTTAGGAAAAACAAGGGAATGGGATGTCTTCCTGGGAAGCTGTTGGACCTGATACAGCTCTGCTGATGGGCTGGAGGTGCTTGTGTGCATAGCTCACTGGGAAATGCAGTGCTGGGGACTGAGCCTTCCCTCTGCCTTTGGGGGAGCACAGAGCAGGAAAAGGAGTAGGAAAGGAGTCAGGATAGAGAGAGAAGGGCTTGAAATGCTGTGAGATCACAGCTCTTCCCTCCTAAAGGACAGCAGAGGTATGGATGGCTCCAGAAAATCCTGTGGCTGGTGTGGTGTAATGAACGCCTGCTGCTGTGAGGAAGGCATGGCCTGAACAGAGGGGAACTCAGGGCTGTGTTGTTTCTAACAGCTCAGCCAGCTCTGTGAGGTGACCTGGGCAGCCAAGGGCTCAGCTTCAGCAGCCTTTGTCACCTGAGCCCAGCTCCTGCTGAAACCCCACAAACGGGAGCCCCCAGTGCAGTCAGAAATGCAGCATTTCCTGCACCACGTGTGTGGCAGCAGCCGCCGGCGAGGCTCGGCCTTTCCCTCAGACACATCCCTGCGTGTCCCCAGCCCTGCAGCCAGCCCAGGGCTGCTGAAGTGTGCTTGGCAGGAGGCCCTGCAGCCTCCAGAGCCAGCTGAGCAAACAGCCCAGCTCGCACAGGAAGGCAGGCAGCTGGGAGGGAGGGCAGGAGGGGACAGGGGACATTTCCCTGTCCCAGCACTGCCACCTCTGTGCTGAGCAGGAATTGTGCCAGGAATCGGCTCACCCTCTGGGTGGGGTGGCAGGGAAAGGCCTTTTCTAGCTGTTTGGCATATAATAAACAGAATTACTTTAAATAAACTCTGCTTCAAGCTCTGTGTGTCTGGGTTTGGGAATTTGACCTGCAGGAGTGTTGGAAGGAAAGAAAAACGAGGTTGTTTTTGATTCATGGGGGAGAAAATCCCAGCGGGCTTTTCCTTAATGGCTTTGCTGGAATAAGATTATTCCAGTGTATTAGCAGTGTGGCATCACTCTGCTCTTTTTACAGCATCCTTGTGCTCCTGCTGGCTTTGCCACTGGAGCAAATTCTGAATTTGACTTGCAGTGAGCTGAGGGGCCTCAGGAGCTGCACCGCAGAGACTCTGCTGGCTGCACATGAGGGAAGTAGCACAAGCCCAAATTCCTCTGGAGTAGTGGGGTTTATGGAGGCCACACCTGCAGCCCTGTGTGGTTTTGCAGCCATGAACAGGAGTGCAAGGCAGGGAGTAACCGTGGCTGTTACAGCTCTGAAGTGCTGTTGTCAGGAGCAGCTCCAGGAACTGGAGATCCACATATGTACAGTGGAGGGAGAGAAGCATCCTGAAGGGGCTGATGCAGAGAACTCAGAGGAGGCTGTGCCCTGGAGCTCCCACACAGCAGCAGAACTTGATGCTGCTTTCAAAGCTTGTCCAGAAAGGTGTGGCTGCTCCATCCCTGAAAGTGTCCCAGGCCAGGCTGGACAGGGCTTGGAGCAACCTGGGATAGTTGGAGGTGTCCCTGTCCATGGCAGGGGGTGGGAGGGGAGAGGCTCTAAGATCCCTCCCAACTCAAACCATTCTGTGATTCCACGATTCTTCTCTTGCATTTCAAGCTGTCATGAACACTTCCAGCTCCTTCCCTGTTTGCAGTCTCCAAACACCCTCCATTCAGCCTGCAGCCACAGTTTTCCCTCATTCTGATGCTCCCCCTGTTTGTCCCTCCTGTTAGGAGAAGCCAATTGTCTCAGAAGCATCCAGGAAGAGGGAGAGAGACTTGGTGGCCAAAGAGATCGAGAAGTTCCAGGGCTCCATTCAGACTGTGTGCCAGCACGTGCTCAGGCTGGGCAGGATGGTGGATTACATCCAGGAGGACATGGATGCCATGAGGAACGAGCTGCAGCTGTGGCGCCAGGAGAACCGGGAGCACGCCGAGGCTTTGCGCAGGGAGCAGAGGTGAGCTCGTCTCTGGGGACAGATGTTAGGGGCCCTTAAAACTTAGAAACAATGGAAATATTGAACCCAGAGCAGGACAGTTGTTCTGGTGTGAAGGACAGTTGGTCAAACAGCTCCTTTGGCCTTCCTTGTTATCTTGGTTTGGAAAGACAGGAGTCTGCTAAGGAAGGCAGGAGCCTCCCCTGAAATGGAGAATGCAAACCCTCCCCACCCCTCCCAGTTGCTATAAATTTTAAATTAAGGGGCTCTCAGGCAAAAATATGGGAGCAGGAAATAACAGTTCTTTAATAAGGAAGAAAAATAAAAGGCTAAAATAAACAATGCAGTACACATGAACAACACTGACAGAGTCAGAGCCCAGCCTGACACCCTGTGGGTCAGGCTGTTGGTGGCAGTCCCATTGGAAATGTGGCTGCAGCCCTCCTGCAGTGCCAGGGGTGGTTCTGTTGGAGCAGGGGGGATCTGTAGAGAAGGATGTATTCTTCCTCTGAAGATCCCGTGGAAGGAGAGGCAGCTGCTGTTCCTCTGGGGAATCCCGTGGAGAAAGCCGTGCTGGTGTCTCAAAAACCTCTGGATTATATCTGGGTAGCAATGCTTGGCTCCTCCCTCTGGGCAGAGCATCTCCCAGTGGGATGTTACAGTTCTTATCAGCAATGCAGGGACATTCAATAGTCTGTTATCAGCATTGTCCCCTCCCCAGGGAGGTGTGAATGTGGGCACTCAAAGGCAAACTGCCCCCTTGACAAAGGTGATCTGCCACACAGATGGGAATGGAAAACAACTTGCATTGCAATCTTCAACACTTGTCTCACACCAGAACACATGAATCCATCAGTGTCCCTGCCCATGGCAGGGGCTGGGACTGGGTGGGCTTTAAGGTCCCTTCCAACCCAAATTCTGTGTGATTCCATGGAATACTTTGCAGCCTTTCAGGTATTGAAATGTATTTTCTTGGAGTATTAAATAACCTGAAGCAGCTTGAAAGCTTCCAACAACATCACGTTCCTTGTGTCCCTTCCAGCATCACAGACAGCACTCTGGAACCACTGAAGGCTGAGCTGGCTGAGCTGGAGCAGCTGATGAAGGACCAGCAAGACAAGATCTGTGCTGCAAAAGCAAATAATTTAAGGAACGACGAAAAAATCCAGAGGATGATTCTTAGCATAAACGTGTCTTCAAGGAGGTGAAGAAGAGGGGAAAGGAATTAAAGAGCCTTAGGACTCTCTGACTGACATTGCTACCAAAAAACCAAAACCCAAATAGCAGATATGCCTTGTTCAGGTATAGAATGTTTAGGGACCAGAACCCAAAAAACATTACGAAAAACTCTGTTATTGCATTGATTTTTAGATGTTGATATTATGCAGGAAAAAATGATATTCACTTGAATGCTAAAGTTGCAGAGCTATTAAAAGAACTTTATTTGTTTAACTGTGAGCTGTTGTTTCTCACTTCCAGAGCCCCCTTTCCTCTCCTTATCTCCCTGAAATTCCCTCTGAACACACTGTCCTGATAAGTGGGTATTAAAGAATTCTTCTTCCCCCTTCAATGTTCCAAACTCCTGCAGGTCAGAAGGTTCCTGAATCCTGTTCAGAGCTATCAGGAATCTGATTAGGACCAAGTGAAAATGCAATTCGAGCATCACCATGTAAGGGAGCTGAAGTGTTTTATCTGCACAGGTGTTAATTCCATTTTTATGGCATATGTTCATTTGGAAAGGATTAATTTAAGTACCTGTTTCCTCCCCAATGCACGTCCTTGCAGCTTTTTCTACGGGAATAATTCCACTGATTTTTCTTTAGTGAACTGCAGATGTCTGGAGCATTTTCCTAATGACCCCTGGAGTGTTCTGCCCATGAGAATCCAGCCTTAGTGATTCCTAAATCTGCAAAGAGTATTAGTGCAGACACAACTGTGTGACTGTGCTGGGTGCAGAGGCTTTAGTCCCCTGCAAGGCTGTTGCCAAGGATTTTATGATGTTGTTTGGGGCGTGGATGAAGTGTTAGTGGCCTTGTTTTTCCTTCTTTGATTGGTGTATATATGTTTTTTTGGGGTTGTTTGTTTTTTTTTTCTTTTTCCCTTCGTGGTTTCTTTATCTGGTGTCTGGACCTAAAAATCTACCAAATGATCATCATCATAAATGTGAGTGTTTAGGGTGTTAAATACAGACATTTGGAAGGGTGGGAGGCTTTGCTCTGTGGGGTTTTGGAGGGGGTGGAAAAGGATTTGGGGGCTCGGGAAGGAAGAGGAGAAATTTTTTTGATCTCTTGTAACAACCGCCTGCGACACTGAGCTCTTTGTGTTTGCATGGCCCTTTTCCAACACCTCCTCTGCAGCCTGGGGCTCAGCACACGAAGGAAAAGGGGTTCAGGATGTCCAGCAGCACCCCCAGAACAGTGGTGGAAGCCTGCGTGGTCACTGTTCCCTTCAAACACTCGGAGTGCACACTACAGGGTTTGCTGGGATTGCTCAGGCTCCTGCCCCGTGAGCTTCCCACTGCTCTGAGCCGCCCCTAAAGGGCATTTGTCACCTATCCCCCAGCCTTTGTCACCCCATGGTCCCCTCCCACGGCCTCTGCATCCATAGAATCCAGCGTGGTGCTGCAGGAGCCTGGCATAAGGCAGGAAAGCAGTGGGAGCAGCAGCAGGTGTTCTCCAGAGACCTGGAGGGATTTCTGGCTCAAACAGGACTTCAGTCATGATTTCTCCTTTCCCTCAGCTGCCCCGTGGAGTTCCCTTCAGCCTCCCCTCATCGTGTCCCTGCCGGTGGGCTCTGGGTGGCCTTTCCCTGGTGACATGGCCCTTGTGTCTGTCTGTCCTTGTGTTAGAAGTGCCTGTCCCTTCTCGGGGTGGGTAGATTGGGCTCAGAGACCTGGGAGAGCTCAGGGATGACTTTTTGCATCTCCACGTGCCCGTTTTCTTGTGCTTGCTGGCCAAATGTCGCTTCAAACACTGGCTGATGCTAAAGTTTAACAGCATTTTAACATCACACAGCCTCGGCTCTCTGGATCTGTTCCGTGTCCCAGGCATGGAACACAGCTCGGAGCTGAGGCAAGTTGGGGAGGCAGCCCCAAAAAAGCCTCCAAAAGGGAGCAGCTGTGCCTGGAGGAGGGGCTGGGGATGTGTGTGTGTGTGTGTGAAACACAGCCAGGGAGTTGTGTTTCAGCCTGTGGGTGGTTCATTAGCAAAGGAAACTTTGCCGGAGCGGTGGTTTGGGATGGAAAGCCCTTCTCATTGTCAGCCCCGGCGGCGCTAATGGAGCCTGACAGTTCTGGGAAGCGGGATTTGTGTTTCACGACGTGCCTGACATTCCTGTGCTGCCAGCCCCTCTGCCTCGGCAATGGTTCTCAGCTGCAAAGGTGCAGCTGGTGGCAGGGTCCCAAAATGCTGCGGCTTTGGGGCAGGGAGGGTGACAGGACCTCCCCAGGCCAGGAGCACTCGGGGACAGAGGGGGCTGGAAGGAAGGAAATGCGTGAAAAACGCCGACCACTTGTTTTTAAACATTTTAAAGTTTAATGATAATAAAATGGTTATTAAAAAAGTAATATAATTAGAGTAATAAAAATGTGGACAATTCAGATTAGGACAATACGAGACAATAAAAACAAAGAGTTACAGACAGTCTGGGTACCTTTTCTGGGCAAAATAAGCCCGAAAAAGGACCCACGTTAACAGAGGATTAACCCTTAGAAGGAACAGTCCGTTGCATATTCATACACCTCATACATGATGCATAAATTCCATTCAAACACAGGATTCTGTCTGGGCAGTGTCAGCTTCTTCCTCTGAATCCTGACAGCATCTTCAGGGCTGAGTGAGGCAGGAAGAAGTTCAGTTCTGATAAGGGAGCAATAAATTCTCTTTCTCTGAAAGATTCAGGTGTCCTGTGGCTGCTATCTCAGTGAGAGTCCTTTCTTTAGAAAAAAGCATCTTACATAGCACAGTTTCTATTTTAACCTTATGTTAAAACCTAAAACTATATTTAACACACTACTTAAGGAAATTAACCCAGCATAACTTTCTAACACAGCACATATAATATTCATTTTAATATTTGTGAAAATTTGTCATAAAATACGCATTTTTCACAGGGGACATGGGGTGAGCTGAGAGGTTTCCACTGGAACTTGGACATCAATGGCAGGTTTGTCAGGTTTGTTATAAAGGTTTGTAATGTATGCTATAAAATAATTCATTTGTTTGTAATATATGTTATAAAGTAATTTGTGCTAAAGGAAATTTAAAACTCACAGCATTTTGTGTACTAAAGCCAATGTTGGGCAACAAGCAGTAAAAGGCAAAGTGATAAGGATGGAGATTCAAACATCAGGAGGGCACTTTCTCCAGGGATGGATATTTCAAGGGAATTTTTTTCATCTGACAAGACCCCAGCAGGAGACATTTGATAGGCATCATCAGAAGTTTATCCCAGAAGGTTTTCACCTGACAGGGTTCCAGCAATTTTCCACCGGTTCCGGGAAACGCGGCAGCAAGAAAGAGAAAACTACGATAATATGCTAAAATATGCTAAAGAATGTTTCTTTCATCTTTCAATCTCCAATTTCATTTGTCAGCAAACCTAAAGTCTATTTGTAAAAGCAAATATCTTTTCCCATTCATCTTCCAGAGCCCCAAAGGCTGTATGAAACAAACCCCTTAGAAATAACATTTGGAGACCCGTGGGGACTTTGGTGCGATAGAGGCCTAATCCTGGGTTTCCCCATCTCTGATTGCCTGGCTCAGAGTTTAATTCCTTGTGGTTTTTTCCAAATTTATACTTTGATTAATTAATAAATTTAGTTATTAAGTTGGAGTATTCATTTATAACAGGTTCTTCTCCCATGAAGTGGCTGCTGGGACCCAGGCTGGCTCTCAGAACTCCAGTGCCATGCCAGGAGTGGGGAACAGCCTCGGGATGGGGATTTACCAGAGGCAGAACCTTTAGAGCCACCTGCTCTGAGGTGCCAGACACAAGCCATGACAGGGAGCAGGCAACAGAGAAAGGAGGAGGCTCCTCCATTGTGAGGCTCCACAGGCAAAGGTTTATCCCAAGGGAAGGATTCCGAAGCAAAGAGCCAGGAGCACTTCTGTGCACGGGATTTTATAGGGGTACAACTCAGGGGGTGGATACAAACGATTGACCAAGAAGGAATCTGCAGGGGAGGAGCGAGGGGATTCCATCAGTGGCTTGGGACTAATTAGGACAGCTGGGAGGAGAGGGTAGGTCCCATGGGCCAGTGGGGCTTCCAGCAATAGGGCAATTCCAAAGGGGTGCTGCAGCCAGGGATTGGTCCCAGGCAAAACTGACAGGGAAGGTTCAGGAATAAAGAGCTGGGTTACCTTGACAGGCAGGGAAGGAGCTGGAGCAAAGAGTGGGGAATGGCATGAGGGACAGCTTTGAGGGAGGGCAAAACCTAGGGGTAAACCAACTTGGGGAGAACATGGGAGCACAGCAGAAGAAAACGCTTAATAAGGAATCAATAAAATAAATTTGAACCACAATGAATTTATGGCACTGCCCAGGCTCCCCCAGGGAATGGGCACAGCCCCGAGGCTGCCAGAGCCCAAGGAGCTCTCGGGGTTGCACAGGTTGGCATTGTTGGCGTTATGTTTGCCCAATTATCCCATCATAAAAAACCCAAACAATATTAAAGGTAGTAACAATTTTTAATTGAATAGTTTAAAAGAGATATAAAATTGGATACAATATATAATTTGATTAAAATAAGGGATAATTTGGTTCCAATAATGGCGCATAAGCAAAAATAACCGCGGGGTACGGAGTGCAGGGCTCAGGGACCCGTGCCACCTCACGTAGGAGCTTGCCAAGTGAAAATTCCCCCTCATATGCCATGTGTTAATATCATCTCCTCCATTTTCGGTTCATCATGTTTCTATCTCTGCCCTCATCACCACCTTTACCACCACCACTCAGTTTGGGGGTCACACAAGTCTTTTGGGGGTCTTCTGATGAAGATTCCATAGTCTTCCTCTGTGTCCTTGATTTCACCTTTGGGTTACACATGCGCACCAAGCCAGTACAATGCAAGCCAAGACTAACGTATCACTGCATCTTAATATCAAGGCAATAAATCCCTTATAATTAGCATTTTTCTGGGACCCAACCAGGTTTTGCTCATTTTTAGCAACTGCATCTTCGGCCTCTTCCTGTGGTCCTTGAGAACATCTACAGGGAGGGGGTGGAGCCCATCCTCTCCCTTTCTTCTTTGGCATTACAACTTTTAACTGTTTTATTTATTCCCAAATATTAATCACTGTATCAATATTGATTACTGTTTCAATTTTATCAGCACAAATCATGCCTATTCACCACATCGGAATGTCCATACAGAGGTTGGATCGATGATCCTTGGGGGTCCTTTGGACACCCTGACCCCCAAATTCCACTCCCCTGGTGCCCTGCAGTGTCCCCAGCAGGGACAGAGCTCACTCTTGCTGTGGCCCTGCTGGGCAATGAACACACGTGGATGCTGTGGAAGTGTTGTGGAAGCTTTGGCCTCAGGTGGATGCTGAGGCTTTGTGTTGTCCCGGGCTGCGGCTCCAGGCTGTCTGCTGCCCTGGGAAAAGAGCTCCAGCTCTGCTCCTGCCTCGTTATCCTCCTGTTACCCTTGCCTTGAGATCAGGAATTTCCAATGTGTGGAACATCCCAGCTCCAACTCAGCCGTGATGTCCCCGAGTCCAGGCTGGGTTTCTCACTCCCTGGAGCTGGTGCTTGCTCTTGCTGGTCTTGCTCCAACAGTTTTGCTTGAAATACAAAACGTTCCTGTGATTTTTTTTTTTAATCTTTTTTTTTTTTTTTTTCCCAATGCACCTTGGATCTGTTAGGAAAATTAATCCACAAACACCAGCGGTTTATGTCCAAAAAGGAGACAGAGGAGTCCTGTAACTTTATTTGAATAAAGGGAGAGGCCATGGGGTATTTTCCCTGGGATCTCTCCAGTTTTTGGAGGATGCAGCCTCCTTTTTATCCTGATTTCCCAGCCTCATTTCCCTTCTCTCTTTCCCCATTAGTTGAGGTACTTGAGAGGTTCAGACTTCCAGAAACCTGCCTGATACCAGAGATTTCCCTACAATGTATAACCTTCGCTTTTAATTTTTAATTCTTATGGAATTTAGGGGTTTTTCTTCGCCATTGTTTCTTTCATCTTTCCATCTCCAATTTCATTTATCAGCCAACCTAAAGTCTGTTTATAAAAGCAAATCTCTTTTTCCATTCACCAATCAGTGGAATCCTTCCCATTGTTTCTTTTATCTCCCAGTGCTGGTTTTAATCCACCAGCATACCCACAGCTGGTTTGGAAAGACAAATCCCTCATTCCTCTTGGATCCATCCACTGGGGGAGCAACCACCACAGACTGATGGTGTAGCAGAGAAAAGGCAGTGCTGTGGCTGCGTAAGAGTGTTCCAAGGATTTTTGGGAACACCCTTCTCCAGCAGGACAATCCAAAGGGATGGGTTGGCACTGAGACTTCACTTACCTAGAATGGCTGGACTCTGCCTCAGGTGAATTCGTGCTCTCCCCCTCCTCCCAGATTTACCCTGGTGGAGGTGAGCCAGTCTAGCACAAGGGATGGATTTGAGATCTCCCAGCCATGGAGTCCCCTTCAGCTCTTGGAGAGCCCCAGGCACCCCCCACAACTCCCTGGAAAGCTCCCTGCAGCACCAAGGGTTCGTCTCCTCCGTGCCCTGTTTTGTGAAAAAACATGGCAAAATAACATTTCCGTTTTCCAGGGAGAAATTTAATTAAAAGGAATTAAGAGGCATGGTTTATAGTTTCATTTAACATGATGAAAAAAGGATTAGCTCCCACCTCCTCCTGCCCAAACCCAGGAGCTGGTGGCAGCCACAGGAGGGAAACGCTCCCCAGGAGAAAAGGGGAGAGGAATTTCCCCCCAGATTTATGACTTGTGAGGCAGAGGTTGCTCGGGTTGGCCCTTGTTTCATGCCCTGCTGGCTCCCACAGCCTTGGCTTTGTGGTAAGGGCAGGGAATGGATGGGTTTGGCTGCTTCCCCCAGGTCACTCCTGCTCAGGTGCTGGCTGGGTCACTGAGGATCCAGCTCTGTGGGGAACGTGCAAGGGTGTTGCAGACAACTTTCATGGAAAATCCTTTCCTTAGGATTTTTTCCTCCTGAGAAGCTGAGAGGCCTCAGGAACAAAATGTAAACATTTATTATCTGCTGCTGTGGAATGCAACAGGTGGATCTGTGATTAGCTCATGTTGGTTGTTTGTAATTAATGGCCAATCACAGTCAGCTGGCTCAGACTCTCTGTCCGAGACAAGTTTTATTATAATTCTTTCTGATTCTATTCTATTCTTAGCCAGCCTTCTGAGGAAATCCTTTCTTCTATTCTTTTAGTATAGTTTTAATGTAATATATATCATAAAAATAATAAATCAGCCTTCTGAAACATGGAGTCAGATCCTCGGTCTCTTCCCTCATCCTGAGACCCCTGTGAACACCGTCACAGCTCACTTCTTTCCCAATCTCCTAAACCAACCTCCAAGGTCAGCAGGGAGCCCTGATAACAAACAAGGGTCTAGAAGGAAGGGGATGGGGAGTGGGACAGGAGCTGCCCAGTGTCTCCTCATTCCCAGGCTCTGGGATTGCTTCCTGGCCAGCAGCTTTCCCTGGGATTAGCTCTGTGGCAAGAAGGGCTTCATTTCTCCTGTGCTTTCAGATTTTCTCTGCTTTTTGGAGCAGCATCTGCTGCTGCTGGAGCCTGTGATGGCATTCACAGGGGTCTCAGGATGAGGGAAGAGACGAGGACCTGACTCCATGTTTCAGAAGGCTGATTTATTATTTTATGATATATATTACATTAAAACTATGCTAAAAGAATAGAAGAAAGGATTTCATCAGAAGGCTGGCTAAGAATAGAATAGAAAAGAATGATAACAAAGGCTCTGTCTTGGACTCTCTCTCCAAGCCAGCTGACTGTGATTGGCCATTAATTACAAACATCCAACATGGGCCAATCACAGATGCACCTGTTCCATTCCACAGCAGCAGATAATCAGTGTTTACATTTTGTTCCTGAGGCCTCTCAGCTTCTCAGGAGGAAAAATGCTAAGGAAAGGATTTTTCATAAAAGATGTCTGCGACAGGAGCCCAAGAGTTGGCTGGGCTTGGGAGGAGCTGGGGATCCACGTCTGGGAAGGAGAAGCTGTTTGGATAAGCAGCAGTTGCTCTGAGCTGGAGGTTTCCAAGCTGCTCTGGCTTTAACCTCGGCAGGGGGAAAGGAAGTTTTCCCATCCAATCCAAATAAATCTGGGCAGAACTTCCAGTGCACGTTACAGGGCTGGAAACTGGAGGGAACCTGAGCCGGGGGCCTGGGTCAGCATCAGGGGCTGGAGGGGACAGAAACAGCCACAGATGGCCAGAGCACAGAGACCTGGGCTTCCATGGAATCCCAGAGGGATTTGGGCTGGAAGGGACCTTAAAGCCCATCCCATGCCATGGGCAGGGACACCTTCCACTACCCTAGGATTCTCCAAGCCCCATCCAGCCTGATCTGGAACACTTCCCAGGGATCTGGAACAGCTTCTCTGGGCACCCTGTGCCAGCAGCTTTGTCTCCTCACATCCTGCCAAAGGCAGACAAACAGCTCTTAACCGTTTGCACAGTGCTGTTTAATTTTATTTTACTTTCTTTTATTTTAACTGGAGGGGCGGCAGCAGGAAGAGAAGGAGCCCCAGATGCTCCTCTCCACAATACCCAAATGACTCCCCTGACCATCTTGTGGTGGGTTAACCCTGGCTAGCCAGGATTGCAGGTGCCCACCAAAGCTGCTTGTTCATTCCCCTCCTCAACCAGACAGGAAAGAAAAATGTAAGGAAAGGCACAGGAGTTGGGATAAAGGGCTGGGAGACATCACTGGCCAATCACAGTCATGGGGAAAAAACAGATTCCACTTGGGGAAATTAGATTTATTTATTAGCAGTCCCATCACAGCAGGGCAAGAAATAAACCCAAAACACAAAAACACCTTCTGCACACCCCTCCCTTCTTCCCAGCCTCAAATACACTCCTGGTTTTCTCTACTCCAATGGCACAGGGGGACAGGGAATGGGCATTGCGGTCAACTCATCACCTGTGGGCTGTGATGCTGTTTCCTCCTCAGAGGAAGACTCCTCACTCTCTTCCCTGCTCCAGTGTGGGTCCCTTTATCCATGGGGTCAGTCCTGTAGGATCTGACCAGTGTGGGTCCCTTTATCCATGGGGTCAGTCCTGTAGGATCTGACCAGTGTGGGTCCCTTTATCCATGGGGTCATTCCTGTAGGATCTCTCCAGTGTGGGTCCCTTTATCCATGGGGTCAGTCCTGTAGGATCTGACCAGTGTGGGGTCCCTTTATCCATGGGGTCAGTCCTGTAGGATCTGACCAGTGTGGGTCCCTTTATCCATGGGGTCACTCCTGTAGGATCTCTGCATTGTGGGTCCCTTTATCCATGGGGTCAGTCCTGTAGGATCTCTGCAGTGTGGGTCCCTTTATCCATGGGGTCAGTCCTGTAGGATCTCTCCAGTGTGGTCTCCTCTCTCCTTGGGTCCTCTCCATGAGTTTCCCATGGGACCAGAGGTTCCTTTGGGCATCTCCTGCTCTGGTTTGGGGTTTTCTTCCCTGACAGTGGCACGTGGAGGAGAGGCAGCTTTATTTAGGTTGGACAAAGGTGCAGAGAGCCCTTTGTGGGACGTGCAGCTTGCTGTACAGGAGGGTTTATTTGTTCCGGTCTCACTAAGAGCTTTATTCCTGCTCCTTGTTGCTTCTGGGAGGGCAGCAGCTCCATAAAAATCCCAAAAGCTTGGGTCCAAACACAAATGTCCTGAGAGGAGAGCAAGGGGATATCAGTTCTGGAGGGTGCTCCAAGAGAGCTGGATTTAAAGAATCCCAGGATGGTTTGGGTTGGGGAAGGACCTTAACGATAACCTTGTGCCATGGGCTGGGGCACCTTCCAGTGGAGCAGGACCCCATCCAGCCATGATCCTGAGCAGCTGGATGGGGGAAGCTGCTGAGCAGAAGCTCCAGGGGAGTTTCCAAGGGGTGAGGGGTTTTCAGTGTGAGCACTGGGCCTGTCCCCACACATGGGAATGGGGGAGAGGAGTGTGACGGTGTTCGCAGGGGTTCTTGGATGAGGGAAGAGACGAGGATCTGACTCCATGTTTCAGGCTTGATCTATTATTTTATGATATATATTACATTAGAACTACACTAAAAGAATAGAAGAAAAGGTTTCTCAGAAGGCTGGCTAAGAATAGAATAGGAAGGAATGATAACAAAGGTTTGTGTCTCGGACTCTCTGTCCGAGCCAGCTGGCTGTGACTGGCCATTAATTAGAAACAACTCTGTGAGACCAGTCACAGATCCACCTGTTGCATTCCACAGCAGCAGATAACCATTGTTTACATTTTGTTCCGCTCAGCTTCTCAGGAGGAAAAATCCCAAGGAAAGGATTTTTCATAAAAAGATGTCTGCGACGGAGGAGAGCCAAAGAAAAGGTCTCAGTGCTCCTGCAGAGGACCAGCCCTGCAGCCAGGAGGAGTTCCAGGCCACCCACCAGCAGAGCTTTGTGCTGCTCAGGTAGCCTGGCAGGAAGGGATAGGTGTTCTCCTCCAGTTTCAGCGCTCCCGAGCTGCTCCGGCATTCCGGCGGAGTGTGCAGGAAGGGCTGGTTTCACGTTTAACCCCTCTGGGCCGGGAACTGGGAGCTGCCATTAATGGGATCCTTGTCTTTGGAGCCAGGTGGGAGCCCCCAGGTCTCTCACACCCAAAGACTGCTCCATTGTGCTGGCTGCAGAGCTGCTGGTGGAGCCGGCGGGAGGGAAGGCGCGGAGGAGGTGGGGTTTGGTTCCAGTGTCACCTTCTCAGGTGTCAGGGCTGTGTTTGCTCTCTGGGTGGGACTGGGGGAGCACGGGACCACCCAGAGGCTGTGCAAGCCCAGGGCACCACAGGGAATATTTCCCTGTCTGCTCTGGGGTGCCCAGACACCCAGGGCAGCACTGACTCTGACCCTCATCCATGGAGAAAGTTTCCCAGAGTTCAAGAATAGACTGGAATCCACAAAAGTGTGAAATGGATTGTAGAGAGCAGTGTAGGTGTGTCATGTAGGTGGGAAATTGAGGTTTTGGGGATTTTTAGTGTGTTGTGGATGGAAGCAAGATGGAGGGCACAGGGTGTTGTCCTGGGTTTCTTCTTCATGCTTCTTCTTCCTCCTTCTCCATGGGTTTGGGTGGCATTTTGTAATTGGGCAGAAAAGTTCCCATTGCAGCTCTTTGGGGTCAGTTATTGGTGTTAAAAGGGAAAATAATCTAGGTGTCAGCTCTTAATTGGATAGTTGAGCCTTAAAAGACCTTGTAACAAGAGATTGTTGGCCATTTTGTGCCTTGCTGCCAAACTCATGGCTGTGAGACTGTTTTACTGATAAGAAATAATAAACACTTGAGTCTGAACATGAACTGCTGTCTCATGTGCCTTCAATCCAGGCCCAGAGAAACCCACAACTGGGACCCCCCCCACAAGGCTTCCAGCTGCTTCCAGAGGTGGGGAACGTGTGGGAGCTCCTCAGCATCGGGCTGGGCTTTGTGGGAGCCATCCCTTGGTGCAAAGTGTGCTTGGAGCCCCTCCAGGAGGCAGGGAGCCCTTCCCAAATTCACGGAGTGATGGCCATGCAGGCCCTGCTGGGCAGGAGGTTCTGTTGCACTTTTGGGGCAGTGCTGGTTTGCCGAGGGGCAGATTTTGGTGCCCTGGTGACCCTGAAATTTGCCAAGGGTTTGTGTGAAGTGTCTGATGCCCACTGGGCTTCACTTCCAGCTCATTCCCAGCTCCTGGCCAGAAAATTTGTCCTTATTTTGTGCAAGTGCAAAGTTGCCTTTGTTAAATCAAGTAGCAAAGTGTGGGTCTGGCACAGCTTTGCCTGTCCTGGGTGACCTCCACACCAGGGATTAATCAATGTGGGCATGTGCTCAGCTCCCCCTCCTTTTGATGGGATATTGGGGAAAAATGTCCAGCCTGGGGCTGAAATCTGTGTTCTGCACTCCAGGAATCACAGAATCCCAGGCCTGGATTCTGGATTCTGCCAACCCTGGATTCCCTGGGGCTGGAAGGGACCTTAAAGCCCATCCCATTCCATCCCCTGCCATGGGCAGGGACACCTTCCACCATCCCAGACTGCTCCAAGCCCCATCCAAGCTGGCCTTGGACACTGCCAGGTTGGAGCTGAGAGTGAAGCCTTGGTGCCACCAGGAATTAATCCCTGGAAGCAATTAGTGGAGCAAGGCAAGCAAGGCAAGGAGAAGGACCTCATTTTCAAGTCTTTGGGGTGGATCAGGGTTTTCAGCCCATGGCTGGGCTCCAGTCCTTTTCCTACATTGTTTGTGGCAGCTCTGGAGCAGATTTTTTTTTTTCCTTTGAGTTCCCCAACAAGAAGTGCGGTCAAAATTTTTTAAAAAAAATTTCTTGCCTGGGGCCAAGCGCAGAAATGTGGGATGGATTTGGATCAAACTTACTTTTTCTTTTGGAATTTTATTCAAAGTTGAAAAAAAAAACCAAAAAAACCCCAACCCAACAAACTAGCACCTCGGGCAAGAGCCGAAGCATGGAAAATTTTATCCCAAAAGGTGGGATGCTTTGTGAAATTACGAGCGTGTGAAAACAGGTGGTTAAACTGAAATGGTTTCACAGCTTGAAGTGCAGAGGGTGCTACCAAGAACCTGTTGTAAATCCTGGAGTGAACCCTTCCTGAAAGGCAGAGGGAGGAGAAGAGGCCACCAGCGAGTAACCTGAGCCACCCACGGAGCCCACAGGCGGCTCCGGAGAGGCCAGGGGAAAAAAAACCCAAACAAAAAAATCCAAAAAACCAAAAAAAAACCCAAAAACCCACAAAAAAAACAAATCCCCCCATCAAAAATAAAAAAACCCACCAAAAAAAAAAAACAAAAAAAACAAAAACACAAACAACAACAAAAAAAAAAAAAAAAAAACAACCAAAAAAACAAAACAAAACAAACCAAAACAAAAGGAGAGGTTTGTGGAGAGCTCAGAGAGGAGCCAAGGCCAGGATGAAAACCCAGGCTCCCAAAGGACACCATGGGCCCACCATGGGATGGGTTTCACTCCAGGCACCTGATCCAAGACCTGCTCCAGGCACTGGGAAGCTCCTCAGAGCGTTGGATGGGGGCCTGGAAAGTGCAGCCAGGAGGGAAAATGTGTAAGGAACAGGGCTGCAGCATGGGAATGCTCAGTGAGAGGATGAGGGGGAATGGCTTTAAACTGGAAGAGATGAGGTTTAGTCTGGATATGGGGAAGAAATCCTTCCCTGGGAGGGTGGGGAAGGATCTGGGAAGGTGGCACAGGGTGCCCAGAGAAGCTGTGGCTGCCCCTGGATCTCTGGAAGTTGTCCCAGGCCAGGCTGGACAGGGCTTGGAGCAGCCTGGGACAGTGGAAGGTGTCCCCTGCTCATGGCAGGGGTGGCACTGGATGGGTTTTATGATCCCTGCCAACCCAAACCATTCCAGGATCCCATGACCTGTGAGTGAAAGGCCAGTTTTGGTGGATGAATGTGCCCACGTGTGTGTGTGTGTGTGTGTGTGCGTGTGCTCCAAAGGATTCCTGACTCCACTTTCTGCACTGGCAGGCTTCTGTCTTCACACACAGATACTGTTTTCCTGCTTCCCTTCACACACAAATTGTTTTCCTGATTCCCCTCACACACAGAACATTTTCATTTCATTTTTCTTTTTTTTTTCCCCACACAAAAAGAATCTTGTTTTTCCCCTTCTGTCTTCCCCCTCTCCACAGAAACACAGGGCCCTCCACAAGGTGCCTCAGCTCGTCCCAGGGGCTGCCACGGAGCCCTGCCAAGAAAACCTGCTGTGGGAAGCACCCAGCAAGGAAGGGGATGCTGCCCCCAGTCCCCCCTGGATGCCCTGGCTGGTTCCTGCCAGGTTCCTCCAGCCCGAGTGTGATTATGAAGTGTTAGGACACGAGGTCTGCGGGGTTTTACGGCTGGGTCTTAAAGGGATCAGAAAAAGGCGGGGGGGGGGGGGGGGGGGGGGAAATGAAAGGGGGGCTTAACCTGGAAGCCAGGAGTGTGGTCAAATTAAGGAGGGCAATGGCAGTGCTAATTCAAGCCCCTGGAGAGAAGGAAGGAGGAAATGGCCCAAATCCCAGCGCTCTTACGGGGTGGTTCTTACCCAGGGACAAGCCTGGGAGATGGGACACAAAAACCTGCTCTGTCCCCTGCCACAGAGCAGCTGGGTGTCCTTGCCTTGCCAGGAGAGCCAGCAGGGAAGGATCAGCCATGGAAAAAAGCTGTTTGAGCCTTTGGGGCATGGAAGCCTTCAAAGAAAGGCTCAGGCAAGGGGCAGAGCTGCACCTGCTGTGTATCCGCAGGGTTTCCATGATTTCTTCTCACATTAGGCACTGAATCTTTTCACTGGCTGCAGGGGAGTTGGTTAAAAGCACAAACCCGAGGTGTTGAGGTATTTTCTGGGTCCCCAGGACAAAGGAGGAATGGAGAATCTGACTCCAAATTAGAAGGCTGATTTATTATTTTGTGTTACTATATTAAAGAAAGGAATGCTATACTAAACTATGCTAAAGAATAGAGAAAGGATACAGACAGAAGGCTTAACAAGATACTAATTAAAAACCTGTGACTCGACACAGCTGGCTGGGATTGGTCATTAAATAAAAACAATTCACATGCTGGATAAACAATCTCCAACCGCATTCCAAAGCAGCAAAACACAGGAGAAGCAAATGAGATAATTCTTGTTTTCCTTTTTCTCCGAGGCTTCTCAGCTTCTCAGGAGAAGAAATCCTGGCAAAGGGATTTTTCAGGAAAAAACCTGGAGTTCAGTGTCAATCTCCTGTAGAAGGATGGGATGTTCCCAGACTTGGACTTCTCCATGTGGAGACCTCCAGCCCTTGGCCCTAAGATCGACTTTTTCCCTCAGACCAATCCAAGTGGGAAGTGTTTTGGAAACGCCAGCCTTGCTGTTCTGCGCTCCCTCTGTTCTACACAGCACCCTCCACTCCTCTCCAGGAGTTCTGGGAGTTCCTCAGGCGAGCTGATCCCTCCTGTGCCGTAACTTCTTCAAGGGGAATGGCTTTAAACTGAAAGGGAGGGGGTTTATTTCCGATATTGGGAAGAAACCCTCCCCTGGGAGGGTGGGCAGGCCCTGGCACAGGGTGCCCAGAGCAGCTGTGGCTGCCCCTGGATCCCTGGCAGTGCCCAAGGCCAGGTTGGACAGGGCTTGGAGCAACCTGGGATAGTGGAAAGTGTCCCTGCCCATGGCCATAGTGGAACTGGATGGGACTTGAGGTCCCCTGCCCAACCCAAATCCCTCTGTGATTCCGTGGCTCTCCTGCGTTATTGACCTCTGGCACTTCCCGCCCGTTTCCCGTGGGAATGCGGCAGCACATTCTGTGGCACTGACAGACTGGCTTTCCGCGGGTTCAAACTGCTCCTGACAGACCCATTTGTGGCACCACTAATGCGGTGCCTGGAGTGAGAAGTGGAAACATTCTGTCACCACAGGGAGGGGGGAGCCGGGAGAGGGTTTTGTGGCTGGCACAGCTGATCCGCCACGCTCTGCCAATGGAGTCGCTGATTTCCCTGGATTTTCTTCTCAGTTTTTTTGTGCCTGAAATGGGCTTTTATCCATGGACTTCAAGGCTGTGTAGGTGTGGCACTGGGGGATGTGGTTAGTGGTGGGCTTGGTCCCTGTGGGGAAAATGGCTGAGCTCGGTGGCCTGAGAGGGCCTTCCCAGCCCAAGCGCTTCCACACAAATCCAGGCTGATTTTCCAGCCCTGCAGTCTGGGAAGGGCAGCCTGGTCACACGTGTCCCCCTCTCCAGCCAGGGCACGCTCTGGAGTGCCGAATTCCTTGTTGTTAATCCAGAGGGGAAAGCTGCTTTTGCCTCCCTTTGGAAGGCAGGCCCTGCTCCTCAGGTGAGGGAAGCTGCTCCTGGTGCAGCTCCAGGGGATCAGGATGAAGTTGGAAGGTGGAACAACTTCCAGAAAGGAGGAGTTTAAGGGTGACAGAGGGGCCGTGGGCTGGAATTTCCAGCTTTGTCACTTCCTAAGGGAAAGAAATAAACACTGAAACCCAAGCACAGCCCCTGCTGGAGGATACATTTCCTGGGAACTCTCACTCTGATGGCTGGAAAATCCATAAAGCTTTTCTCCTTGGAGCTGGGAGACTCCAACCAAGCCCTTGGTTAACCAGGTGACAGTAAAAATAACTCACAAACACAGCACCCACACCTGGAGCAACCCTGAAGGTGAGGTGCCCCTTTTGGGGCGGGTGTCTGTGACCCCCTGAGAGGGAAATCCAATCTAAGGGGAGGAGGGTCCCATCAAGGTACAGCTCCCAAAATCACCAGGAATTTCATTTCAGAAGGAGGATACCGGGATTTTCCTGTGGCTGTCAGCAGCATTCTCCAGGTCACGCTGCTGCATGAAAGAGAGTGTTAGAAGCTGGGACTTAAACTAAACAGATTTCCTATAGGAAACACACACAAAATTACTTTGCTTCTAAAGTTACTTTTATGGACCTTTTTTTCCCTGAGAAATATTTCTCCCTGGAAAAATAAATTCACAGGATGTAATTAAAACAGTTCTGTGCGTGCACTGGGCTGTGGCCCCCTTTAAGTGCTTCACCAAATGCACCAGCGAGGAGAGGAATGAAAGGCAGCTTTGTTGGGATCCATTAATGACAATCTGCATTAATTAGAAAATGAGACATTGTTCTCTTGGTTTATGGCTGTGAAAATGGCTGCTAATAAGGCTGAGGGCTGGAGAGCTCAGCCTTTGGCTTGTCTGAGCTGTTGTGAGGCCCTGAAAAATCGAAATAATCTTTGATTTGTCAAATCCTAAGCTGATGAAGGCAATGGGAGTCAGATTCCATACCCTTGGATTCTGGCAATAACCAGGTGCTGGTGACTGGGGCTTTTTTGTTCTTTTTGTTGTTGTTTTTTTTTTTTTCCTTTTCTTGCCATTTTCTTTAGGTTTAGCTTTTAATTAAACAAACAAAAGTAAGAGTGAACTGTGCTGTATTAGAGCTTAACTTTCACTCCTTGAGGAACAAAGCCTTAATAGGTTTGTATGGATTCCTAATTAGGGATAATAATTATCTCTGCTCCTCTGCCCCAGCCTAGCCATGTGTAGTAAAACCACTCACCTCCCTTTGCAAATTTTTTGAGTGCAGGAATAAAACATGCTGTGATTCTGAAAGCTAAAATCAGACCTTCCTAGCAGCATTTAAAGTTTTTATTGCTATTTTGCTGTCCTGATCACAAGTAAAACATTTTTTATGCCCTTCAGGTGCTGCTGGCTGTGTTTTCTCTGTCTCTCAAGCACAGCAAGGTGATATTTCTAAAGTATCTCCACTGCATCACCTCTTTTTGAGTGGAGAAGCAGTAACTTGGGGTCATTTGATAAAAGAAATGTTGCATCACCGGTGGGGAAGAGCTGCTGCAAAAAGTATCATCAGCGCTATTTTTTCACAATATCATGTGATTTGGGTGGGAAGGACCTTAAATCTCCTTTCATTCCATGGGCAGGGACACCTTCCACTATCCCAGGTTGCTCCAAGGCCTGTCCAAGGCTGGCTTTGAACCCTTCCAGGGACCCAGGGGCAGCCAGAGCCTCTCTGAGCAGCGAGACTGGAAGCTGAGTTTTGGTTAAGGGAAACATTTCAAGCAGCATCCCTGGAGCCACTTCCAATTAAAAAAAGAGACAACACAAGCAGAGAAAAATGACCTGGAATACCTTTAAGAGAAATCCCTTCCCTGGGAGAAACGTGTGGAGCTGAGGGTTGATTTTAATTTCTTAATTAGCGAGCAGCAGCCAGGCCGGGATGGGAGCGGGGCAAACAAAGGGGGAAATGTTTTGTGTTCACAGCCCACCTCGGAGCTGGGCCAGCATCCAGGCCTGCTGGAAAACAGGCAGAAATGCTGCTTGGAATTCCTGACCCCTCCCTCCCAAAGACACCTTGCTTTCCTTCCTCGGGGAACGGTTCGGAGCCCGCAGCGCGCTCACGGAAACCGCGGCTAAAAATGACTTTGGGGGTTCTTTTTTTAGCACCGGGCTCCGAGTGGGGTGGAGATGGCTCTTGCTTGGTTGGGTTTTCATTAAATCCCCCCTCAGCAGAGCAGCCCAGGGCCTTCTTTCCCCCGTTTTTGTTTCCCCATTCAATAAACACACATCCGCTGCGGCCTGGCTTAATGAAATTGTGTGAGGCACTTGCAGGAGAAGGATGTTTATTTTTCTCTGCCGGTTCACCCAGGCTGCTCCGGGTGCTGTGTGCCTGCAGAGCCCCTCCATAAAGAGACCCTTGTGCCTGGGGCAGCCCTGAGTGCCTGCAATACTCACTCAGCACTGGGTATTGTGTTTGCAGGGTGCCCCGTGGCAGGCAGGAATGATGCATCTGACTCCATGTTCTCAGAAATCTAATTTATTCTTTTATAATACTATATTATATTAAAGAATACTATACCATACTAAAGAATTCAGAAAAGACACTTACAGAATGCTAAAAAGATAATAATGAAAACTCCTGACTCTTTCCAGAGTCTCTTTTCCAGAGTCTCAACCCTGGTTGGCCAAAGAGCCAAAACAACTCACAGCAGAATCCAATGGAACAATCACCTGTGGGCAAACAATCTCCAAACACATTCCACATGAGCACAACACAGGAGAAGCAAATGAGATAAGAATTGTTTTCCTTTTCTCTGAGGCTCCTCAGCTTCCCAGGAGGAAAATTCTGGGTGAAGGGATTTTATCAGAGAATGTGAATGCCACAGCTGGGATTCTCTAGCTGCAGAGCGGGCGGGTGGGCTGGGCTGTTTCCAGGGAATTTCGGGGGGAAAAGTGTGCTGAGAGCACGGTGTTAAGGTGGGAAAGTCAAGCACTGGCACGGCCAGAGCTGCCTGGAGAGCTGGCCTAATTCATCTGTTTATGTCTCTTATTTTTGCACAGTCCCCTGCTTGCTGTATTTTCTCCTTTTCTGACAGAATTGGTCACCTTTGTGCTTTTCCATACATGTCCAACGCCGTGGAGCTCCTGATGGCTGTTCCTAGCTGGATGCACCTCCCAAACCACCTCCTCTGAGGGAATGTGGAGGTGCAGATGCTGGTGTGGGGTTCTTGATGAGCCTTTTGTCACTAATGCAGGTTTCTGACAGGGCTACTCAGTGCTGATCACACCAAATTTTGCAGCAGACCTCATTTAAAACCTCACTCCCAAGGCACTGGGAGCGGCATCCCTGGGCATGGATCTGGACTGCCTGGAATGCCTTCATGGATTGGACTGGATGATTTTTAAATCATCCAGCCCAAATAATTCTATAATTTCTATGGAATATTCACTGTTTGATGGGTTGGACTAGATGATCCCTTCCAGCCCAAATCGTTCTATAATTTTCATTAAATACTCACTGTTTGATGGGTTGGACTGGAGGATCTTCAGAAGCTCCTTCCTGCCCAAATTGTTGTGAAGTTTTATGAAATATTCACTGTTTGGTGGGTTGGACTGGATGATCTTAGAAGGTCCCTTCCACCCTGAACCATTCAATCATTTCTATTAAATATTCAGTGTTTGACCTCTCTGTGGTGTCAGAAATGCTGGTTTGGGATGAAGAGGACAATGGTGAGACTCGGGGGAAAGAGGGAGAGAAGTGGAATCACAGAATCACTGAGTTGGAAGGGACCCACAAGTTCCAACTCCTGTGCATTTTGGAAATGAGCTTTTCTCCTCCCCAGCTCTTTTTTCCCCCCCATTCTTGCTTTTCCTTGAGCTATTTCTTCTGAAAATTCCACACAAGTGCTGAAAGAAGTTGTTCAAGTGGCCAAAAAACAGGTGTGGGGGGGAGGTGGGGTGTGTGAAAAAAACCCTTTCCATCTTTATTTTCCCAACAAAATCTGAATATTTTTTGAAGAGTTAAGAAAAAAAAAAAAAACAACCCAGCTAAAAATAGAAATAAATCCCTTTTGTCTGCAAATCCCTGGTGGGAGTTGGGCTGAAATATTCCTGAGTGACTCATTCCTGGGCAGCCCTTTGCCTTTTTGGATGGAAACTTGTCCTCAGCAGATTTTCTGATATTTTCTAACCTGCCTGTGAGGAGGTGTTTCCTTTGTGGACTGAGGTAAAGGAGGTGCCTGCTTCTCCTGTGAAATTCCCACATCTGACATCAGAGGATGGCTGTTTCTCCTGGAAAATGGTGATAAAAGCTCCATCAGTGTTTTCCTTCCCTGCCTCAAACTTGTTCATGATGATGGCCCTGGAGAAAAAAATGTCTGTGACTGTGCTTGATCCATGAGCTGGGAACCTGTGGCTGGATCCTGCTGCAGACACCAGGCTGATGGATTTGGGTTCTTCATGCTCCTGAGGTGTCCACAAGGATTTCCAGGGCCTTTCACGCCCCTAATGGAAATAAATGATAGGAAAAGAATGAGTGAAAAGCAGGGAATCCCATAATTTAATTGGGAGAGATGGAAGGGACGTGTAGGACAATCACTGCCCTGTTTCCTTATCAGAGGGGCACCCTGATAGGAAAATCCTAACCAAAATTCCAACCATCAGAGGTGCTGTGGCCCACACCTCTCTGGGCACACCCAGTAGGGAACACTCCCTTTTTTAGGGCTATTTTTCCTTAATTGTGTTAATCCTGATGGCTCTTTACTCAATTTTAGCCCTTTTCCCTCACTGGAAATCCTCAGGACAGATTGTCCCTGTTTCCCTGGGAGCAGCGGGGGTGACTGCTCAGCTCTGTCTCATGATGATGATGATGATGGGTGGGGTTTTCTAGTCCCTGCCTTTCTGTGGTGTTGCAGTGGAATCTCTACTCCACACCCTCTGCTTTCTCCAGGTCAGGATGGAAGGAGCAAAGTGCTGGACACCTGATGGAAGGTCAGAACTCGGCTGGCTTATGATGATGATCAGTGCTGCCTGTTTTCCCTCAGGACAGAGGTATTTAGGCTCATTTGCAGCAGGATTGACTTCCTGGACTCCAAGCAACCTTTCTGTTGTCATCTCTGTGCTTCCAGCCCCAGTCCTAATGACATCCTGGATGCTGGAATTCAGTTCTCCTCCCATCTTGCATTCCTGTTTTCTGTTGTTAATGCACGCCTTCATGTCCACTTCAGGAACCGCACCAATTCCCCAGAAAAACATCGGGCTCTGCTGAAAACAGGGGATGAGGGATTTTTTTCCCCCCCACAGATGCATTTATCACTAGGGCAACCTCACTTGAGAGTTCACTACAAATCCAGGCCGATGGCTTGGATCCAGGCAGGAGAAGTTTTACGGACTGAGCTAAGCGTGAATTACACTTCTGGTCACGGCATTTTCTTTCTTTTCCTTC